>OY979766.1:111977702-113227702 GCA_963855975.1 Andrena chrysosceles | reverse complement strand
TAAGGAACTTCTTATGATAGAAGAGAAATCTGCAGTGGATAAAAAAACATTCATTATTTTCTTTCCTTAGCTCGTTACTCTATTCAGAATAATGAAGAAATGAATCATTTACTTAAACTTGGTTCTAGTAACAACAATAGTAATAATGTATCCAATACTGTAAACGCATTAATAAATGCAGCACAATTTAAAAATCGCGGCAATTTGAGTAACGGCTCTGCACAATAGGTACACAATTGGGAAATTTTCTGAGAGCGCCATCTACTAAAGTAAGCTCTGTAATCGGGTCAATCGCGTTACAAGACTGGTGTTACACAAGTATTGAAATATTGCAATAATATTTTTGTCATTAAATAGTCTGTTAAATTTTACAAAATCGATCATCAAACAGTCGAAAATCCCAATATTGCCAATTACATGTGACAGCTAACCCGATTTAAGTGCTTCAATTTTCGCCACCAGATTGCGTAGCGGAAATAAGAATATGCCAATACACTCCAACCTTTCATATTTAATTCGATATTCTACATCACCAAGCCATGTGATCTCTAAAAATTACATTCTCATT
The DNA here is from genome assembly GCA_963855975.1 of Andrena chrysosceles. NCBI lineage: Eukaryota > Metazoa > Arthropoda > Insecta > Hymenoptera > Andrenidae > Andrena > Andrena chrysosceles. The sequence continues at coordinate 113,227,134 of OY979766.1, read as the reverse complement.
TATTGCTGTTCTTCACGAAGACAAAATAGATGCACCGAAATGCTTAGAAAATTCAAATCCATTTTATACAAGTGAACAGCGTCATCCGCCATGCGCGTTCGTGGAGGCATTTTCAAACGCCGAACCTACGCGTGCCCCACGCTGGGCAGGTTTCTAAAAGAAAATTTCTATTCACAAGGTTAGAAAAGGGGATCGTTCTTCAAGGTCCCCTACCCTTGCTAAACGGAAAATATTTAATTCCCGTCGGTTTGACCGCCGACAGAAGGGATTAGCAAAAGCATGGAAATATCAATAGCCCCGCGGGCCGTCAATCGGTCGACGCTCGTAATACCTGCGGCACTCTCGGCCGTTTCCGTGCACGCTCGGCCGACCTCGGCTCGCCAGCATTGTCCCGCGTTGTCAGTACGCGGCGAGACGGCATCGCGCGTGGGTCGTGTGCTTTCGTACGGCGCGACCAGCGGGAAAATGTAACGATTCAAAAGGTTCGCCGACCTGTCGCCGAGATCGTTGCATACCGGCCGCTGTTTGAGACGATCCAAAGCGTCGCGCACGAGAGTTGTCACGTCGCGGTACAGTGACTCGTGTTCCCGTGGTCTAGTGACGCCGTGTGCTCTTCCCGGTTTGTGTGACAGTGTTTGGGTGCTTCGTGACCGAACGATTCGCGATTCAACGGGATAATCTGGCATCTCTCGTGGATCATTTCCAAGGGCTAGAGAGAAAGAGCCTTCGTCATCCCTGCCTCGCTTCCTGGACGTGAGATTTCGACCCGTAGTAACAGGGACATGTCGGTATGCCTCCGTGTCCGTTGACTCGAGGTCGAAAGTCCTTGAGCCCCAAGTTTTTCGGGCGTTTATCTTGATCGCGCGACAGCGAAAGAGAAAAAAGTCAGGGGCAGCCACGGGAGGGAGCTGCTTCTTTCGGAATAGTCCGACGTCAGGCAAGGCTGTTTCCTCCATGACGATTGATTAAAGGTAACCATCACATTGTACTTTCATTGAAAGATTTTGTCGTTTGTTCTACCGAGGCATATCGAAGGTTTTACGAAAATGTTCGGATTATTTAGACGTTGTAATGCGTTATTATTATATACACGTACTGATGGTGAAGATATTTAGTACGTAATGCATCGCGGGATATTGTAGGGGAATTTCGAGTGGCGTTGCGTGATAGACGTTAACAGGCTGAATCGTAAATCCTGTTACTCTTCGATTTAGAACTGCAATTAGTTAACATTTGGAATTTGATTGAGAGAAGTGCGAATGTTGGTCAATAGTGGCGGTGGTTGTAATTGAGTTTCAAGTATCCTGGAAAGAAGTTAGGAGAGTCTGTAAGACTCGCAAATTTAGCGTGCATGGAGAAGCGGGAAAACGCAAGATATTCAAATATGCTCGCTAATCGTTGGGTATGAAGTTAGCTGCATTAGTACTGCTGGCGTACACAATTGGGCGAATTTCATGTTAAATAATGAATCGAAAGGAAGAATTGTTGGAATTTATACTTGAAGTAATTTTAGAAGGAACCCATTTCGCGCATGTAGAATGAGCTCATTGGCTTTGAGAGAGCGTTTGTTTGGGGTACAACCAATAGTAGCTTGTTTCGGCACCAATGAGCGCCAACATGTTCAGAACAGGTCTGAACTTGTCGGTCGGCAGGTTCCTTATGAAATAACCTCAAGTATAGACGCGTTTATTCGTAATTAACGAATACATATGTATTTATTCGAAATAACATTTGTTTGTTAGTATCGAATAGAATTTTATTTTCGTTTATATTGGGGCTCGCCTATTATAGATTTTATTCGTTATTTCTTCTGGTCGGTAGCTGGACAGTTCCATTGTTTTTAGCGATTTTAATTCAACTTCATCGAAAGTTTGGTTGTAATTTTTTCTTTTTCTCCAAACAAAAATTATTTATCGTTAATGGATACTACTGGGTGGATACTGAATGGATACTTTGGATTAATGAATTCATTTTATTCGTGAACTTACAAGAGGTATATTCAACCCAATTTTTATTCAAATGTTTATTTGAATCAAAATGTATTTGATTCGAGCGTTTGCAACTCTGATTTCAAAGGGAGTAAATTGGAAAATTCCTTTTCAATAAGTAATAGCTAAGATTATTCTACGTATATATAGGTATTCTTCCATCTACATAACTGTTCCCATTCATTTGTATAGTTTGATAGCCCCGAGCGTTTCGATATTCTTAATATGTAGAAGTTTCAATGACCTCTCCAAGAAATAGGAAGTCTGTATACGTACATATACAGTTGTAAACAAAATAACGATTTCCGACGTGTTTACATTCATGGCATAGCAACCTCGCTCGAACCAGTTTTCATTATAGCTGGATGTTGAATAGATTATTTTGAATTCCGAATTTCAGTTTGAAGGAAGCACAAGCCTGGTTAGAAGTACAATTTTCAGTTAAAGGAAATAACGTTTAATCGTATCGAATTTTGTCAAAGTGGTATAAATGGATGAATATCATATAAAAATCACTTCTTTCCTATTAAACTGACAATGTGTGCGTGTTCCCCGTTGGTTGTAGAATTGAAAATTCTTCCCAATAACAAATGCTTCAAACGATAAAATAAATCGTGATTATTAATATTGTAGGTTGCAAGATATCCACTTAACTTTTTCAACGTTTTAATTTTTTAAATTTTAAACTTTTAATTTTTTAAAATTGTTGTCACAAATAAAAGGTATACACGGAATTACGAATTAACACATTTTCATCACAGTTTTTTTTATTTCACATGAAATCAAAAGCGTGTATTATACATTGAAATATTTTTCATCGCTATTATTACTCGGTCCGATTGTTGACTCGCTTCGAATTTCGTTCCGTTCCCAACTTTCTGAATATTTATTTCCATTTGTATCAACAGCTTCGTTAACGTTTAAAATTTTATTTCACATCAAAGCAATCTGATTTTGTTGTTCACGTATGTATGTAGTCACAGATTCCCTACCGAAAAACTCTGTTTCCATTTAATTATTCGAGCATAGGAAATTGAATAAAAATTTCGTGCAGACTGACTCAGAGTAACATTGTGAACAAGTTAACAAATACAAATTAAACAAGATCACTTGTATTCATCCTCGTCTAGCAGATAGCACGTCCCTTTGGATCCACCCTACACTCATCTGCAGCTGTGTATTATTTATTACTCGTTAGCACCACTTCATTAAGAAGCTACGACTGTTAGCTCATAACAAGGTCATTACATTATGCACCGAGACAAACTCTGCATCCACTGCACAAAACTGACGACACATTCACCTCTCACGATTTAATTCCTATTTAGTTTCATGGCTCCCATAGGAAACTACCTACCAAATTTCTACCAATTACCTGCTTCATAAACCCATGAAGAAGAAATTGAGGACCTTGCAGCAAGGTGTAGCTCCATCTTTACCAATTTTGAGTAAATTAGAAAAATACTGCTATAAAGTTATTACTTTAATATTAATATTAATATTTTTTATAGAATATTATAGAATATTTTTCCCCACAAATAGAAATAAAAACTTATCAACTCAATAACTACTACTATAGAAACGTGAGAAAATATATATTTTTCAATTAGTATTCTCTTTTTAATGTTCAGTCAAAGCAATAATTTTATACATAAACTGTTTTTTCCAATTCACTTGAAATTGGTAAAGATGGAGCTGCAAGGTCCTCAATTTCGAATCGGATACCAAAAAAATTCGTCGAAATTTTCCCTCCAATATAACCAAGCCAGCGACAAGCCCGTAGAATAAGTTGCACGCCTACTAAAAAGTTTCCCCGTGATGGCGAGTGGCCGGTGTTCGCGTGGCAAATCGTCGCGGTGTAAGGAAAGTTTACGACCGCTAAAAAAAAAAAAGAAAAGAAAGTTCAGTTGCGCGTAATGGGTTTTCAAGGTAAGACAGATCGTAATAAGCCCTTGAACCTGCGGGCGCTGGTCGTGCCTGAAGATCGATGTTGCAAGAAAGCCGCGGGCCCGCGTTATGATTGTTAAGGGTTTTATTCAGCCGTTATTGCATCGGTCGTTAGCGAGGGGCCCCTTTCTATCCGGCGTCGCCGGAGTTACGATTTCGAATTCCATCTTTCCGCGTGCCAGGTGCTCCTCGCACGGCCACAGAGAGAAAGAGAGAGAGAGAGAGAGGAAAGTCGCTGGAGAGCCGTTTACCCGCGGCTGGAAAACCTTTGGCGGGGTTATCAATAATTTATAAGCTGGCTCCTCGCAAACGCGATCTCCTCTCGCGGAAACTCGTGGAAAGACTCGAAATTGAGGCGACTTGCTCCTACGAGGGGTAGGAGAGCGCCTTTGCTATCCCCCTACTTTCGATTCTACGGCGTATAATCTTGCCCCGCCAGCGGTGTTTGATCTGTCGGGTTAGCGAATTTCCGGCCAAAGTCCCTCGAACCATGGCGTTAGAGTAAGATAGTCGGAGGGGGAGAGACGCGTACGCCTGCCCTTAAATTCGCACTGCGGGAGATAAGTTTCTGTTGCGGCCTCGCGCTTTCGGCCATCCGAGGACAGATTACACGACTGCTGGGTAGTTGGCGGTTGGTTCTGACGAACCTTGCCCGTTGTTCCCCCTTAGTCTCGATTCTCCGCCGCGTTGAGAGAGCGTTAAGTTATTTGGGAGGCAGGTCTGCCGGCTGAATCGTTTGCGTGCACGTCGTTAGAAAGTTTGCAGCAGACCCGCATCAAACGGGGAAAGGTTTGTGTTAGAGTGTGGCATAGTTGCGTGGTAATTGCACCGTGGCTCTTCAACTCCTGAGCCTTTACCAGGCAAGTATTTATGTATTCGAAATTCTTTCAAGTGACTACCAAAAATCTGACTCGATGCTAGGATTACTTAATAGCGATATTTTACCGCTGCTCAAGATTAGTGTCGTTTAGCTGAAAGTATCTTTCCTTGACGAACCTAATTGCTGGAGTTAAGCTTAACAGATCCCATCCAACAGTCAGAGTGATTCGGAATTCCACGTGAGAAGGTAGCAGAGTTATCGCGCACGAAATAAGAGCATTTGAATTTGCATGATGAACGACAGTTTCGGAGGATTCTTGGCACGAAGGGCGGACGGGACGAACGGTAGCCGTCTTTGGAGCACAAATTGGTCGATTTCGTCGGCCTTGCCTTTGACAAATCTTCCTCGTATCGTTGATTTAAGAAGGCATTCTGTCGAGCTCGCCAGAAGGCGGCTTCCCCCTCAGCTGATTCGATCTCGTTTCTGGTTTCTCCTTTTCATCCGCCTCTCTCGTTTCGTCCTACCTCCCCGTTTCGCCGCCGCTTCATCTCGCTACAACGCTCGCCGCCGTTACTCGCGCTCTCCTCGGGGCACGGGCACGCATAACCGACTTACACATTCAGATGCAACACGTTTTACGGGGCACGTTCTGGCGAATTTAAATTAGCGTTATGGCGCTGATGGCCATCGCAGCGATGCAATTAAGTAACGCTGGGGGAACGCTTCGATCTTGTTCCGTGTTTTCATCCTGGCTATGAAAACCCTGCCTTATCTTTCGTCCGGCGCAAATGGTACTTCGGGAGATCAGCTTTACTGCTACGTGTCTATTGCACCGCGGTTATGTCAGGAATTTTTAGCACTATCGCCGCGATTCAGCTGGCCTGCTGCAGGCTTTCTATTTCGTTATGGCGAGATATGATTTTATGCCGTTCTATTAGTAGCTTAAGTGGGTAGAGCTGCATCCTTTAGTTTATTTGCTTGAATTACGGAAGCGCTAACACCCTTCGTGTCTTCATTAGCCGAAGAACTAATTGCATCGTTCAGTGTCAGGACTTTTATTCAAGCTCATTACTTCTGTCGTTATTCAACCATTCTTCTAACTCAAATATATACAGGGTGAATCCGAAATCGTGGTATAACCAAAAGTGGTGTGATTCCTCATGTAAAAATTTTACTTGATTTTATTGTTCTAATACTTTGTATACCAAAGGGTTCTCCCGTTAAATAAATAAATAATAATAATAATAAAAAAGTAAAGCGAAAAAAGGGTGGAATTAAAATTTTTCATACATACTGGATTAATAATAATAATTGGTTCCATGTTCAAATGGATTTTCTCGAAAATGGAGGTTCATATAAAGAAAGCTGATCCACGATTTCCAATGTAATAGAAAATCCTCATCAATGAAACAATATTCCCAATCTTAACGGTACAAATGGCAGCAGGAAAAGTGACGTCAGCACTGTTTCTTACCAACACTTTCCATTCCCAGCCCCCGGTCGCAATAAAGTTACTCGTAATCGTAATTGCCCGCGATATTTATCCAAATGCATCGACTAGTCGAGCGACTACCCCGATGAACGCGATCCACGCGCGAGTATAAGGGCCGATAAGTCGGCCAATAACATTCCCCGAATGTGTTCGGACCGTGTGCGCCCTCTTATCGCGGCGTCGACTGAGATCACGCCGCCTAATACTGAATTTGAATCGAGGGCCCGCGGCGCTCGTAAATCTGTCATTGCCGCGAGAAAAAATGGCGGGAATGTGATCTTCGGCCAGTGAGCAGCCCCAGGGTCGTTATCAGGATGAGTGCACCTGGTATCCTTGCTCCTGCCGCGGATTCCCAGGAGACCTCCATCGGATGTTTACGAGGGATCGCGGTTGTCGTAAGTAGGCACTTCGTCCTCCCTCTTTTCTCTCTCCCTCTGTTCTGTCTGGCTCGCCGCCGAGATTCTCATGGTAGTCGGAACAGATCCTCCCGTGATCCTCCGCGGAGGCTCCAGGTCGGCCTTCTACACGTCCGTTTAGCCCTGACTGACCTCCGCCAAATGTCAAAGTTCATCAACTCGTATTCGTACCCTGGCTCCTCCGCAACGCCCTTCTCTCCCAGCGCCGCGATTTTACGAGCCGATCCCTTTGGCCGGCGATTCCTTCTTGCGGCAGCGCGGTCGGTGGTCCTTTGCCTAACACCTGCTGGGCGATCCGCCGATGATTGCGCCGATGAGCGTTTTCAGCGCACTTGTCGGTGATGGATGTGGGTGGCGCGACGAGGAAGCGCCCACGGCGAGGCTGAATCGGGTAATTGTTCGTGGTATGCGAGGGCTTTTTGGAAGCGACCGTGGGGCAGTGCGGTAGGTGCTTTCAACGATTTTTCCTGGTGCTGGAGGAATTGAAACCTGCGTTTGTAGTAGCGTGCTGGATTTAGGCACTGGGTCGCGTACTTTGGCATTCGATGAGGTTATTCGGAGTTAGTTTGGAATGATATCAGTTTTTGGAAATATTCATGGGATAGCAGCTTCAATATCCGACTCAAGTTTAATATCAACAATTCATAACACGATATTGCAAGTTTTATATTTAGTTAATATAAACATATTATTTGAAACAATTACTACACATTATCCTTATGTTCCCTACAAATTGGTTTGTTGCAAACATCGCAGAAAGTAGTCGTCATCCTGCCAAAAGGTTTGTCAGTCGTGAAAAAGAGGAGGCTTCGTGTTCTAGGGTTAAAGGTTCATATATCTCGTGGTCCTCCCGACTGTCGAATAACGTATGCAATTTTTTCCACATTAATTGCACGCGATTACATTTCTGCCGTGCCCCAAATCATCCACCAGAAACCTTTCTTCAGACGCCATGAATAATTCCGAGATTCGTACCATTACGACACGCAGACATCGAGTTCCCAGCACATCCGCTCGGCTTAATTTGCATACCGAATCCCGACTGTTCGCGTACGAATTTTTCTGCCACGGGCACGACCGAATCGCCACCCAAGGGTGAACTAATCGCGGGAATGCGAGGAGCCGGATCCCACAGACGGGTGATTCGTTAAATGAAATTAAGGTAACGCGATGCCGTCGCGCTAAATACGAAATTACATCCCTTTTCTGGCCGCGTGTTGGAAATTTCGGTTCGGCCGGGCTGCGAAATGGCCGTGCGTGCTGGCCGGCAATCTCTTTCCCATAGGATCGTCCGTTACTCTTTATCGATCGTGTACCGCACGGCGGAAAAAAGGGGCGAGAGAGGAGAAAGAAAGGGGCCAAAGAATTCTACTCCGTAGTCACGGAACGATTACAGGTTCGCCCGCCAACTTCGAACTCGGATGCGAACGACCTCTTCGCTGGCCCTGCTTTCCTTTTCCCTCCCCATTTCTCGCCCCTTTCCTCTCTCTTATTCTGTCTTTGCACACGTGTACACGCGACCACGCACACGTCACGTTCTTTCGGTATTCGCGAAACCAGTTCACGTGCCGTGATCTTCGACGTGATCGCTGCGAACCGTGATCTTGATCTTCGCGCACGGCCACGGACGCCAATAAATTTGGCTGATCGATTCCCCTCGCGCAATTGCGACGGTGTGATTCACTGGATTTGATAGTGATCGGCTGTGTTTATTTTCTTTCTAGAAGTTTGTGCTTCTGGAAATTATCTTCCTCTAGAAATCTGCTTCATCTAGAAATCTTCGTCTAGAAATCTGCATCTTCTAGAAATCTTCTTCTGGAAATCACCTTCTAAAAATCTTGTCCTTCCAGAAATCTTCTTCTAGAAATCATCTTTTTCTAGAAATCTTCTTCTCCTGGAAATTTTCTTCTTTTAGAAATCTTCTTCTCCTAGAAATTTCCTTCTTCCAAAAATCTTCTCGAAATCTTCTTCCAGAAATCTTCTTCTACTAGAAATTTCCCTTCTAGAAATTTTCTTCTAGAAATTTTCGTCTTCTTGAAATCTTCTTCTAATTCTATCGATACTCCAGCAAAGCTGTGACATTAGAATTTCACTGTGTCTATCACAGGATAATGTGGCAGAACCACATTCAAGATGTAGAGCGAATCAAGGTAATAGGAGAAATGAATCTCTCAGTATAGGATGTTTATCGTATTAAGTTCGCAGCACTTAGTAGCAAGTAATTGGTGGAGGATTGAAAAGCCTGAATAATAGTTGGTGGCTTGAATTGTTGGTTTAAACTGTCTCTGTAATTCATACTGTCGCTTTGTATATATTTATCACCAGCGCAACGATGAATAAACGACGATGAAGAATATTAAATTGCATAGGTTGTTGCAGTTATTAGACCGCCCTTTGCACCCACTCGATATAATTACAGGGAACCTATGATTACCATAAGCCACTTGATTCCTCCGATCAGGTATGGATGTCGATTGGAGCACTCAATTAACGACCTCCACACAGGATCTAAATTCAGAAATTGATTGTTCGACGTAATGTACACGTGTTGACTCTGTCGAACGGCAGTTGATTGAAATTAGCTGAGTTTCCCCATGTTTCTCCAAAGGCAACGTATAGTACACTCCTTGCAATTGCACATTGTGAGCTCCTACAAATCATAATTGCAACTGGTACCAATATAGGTACACTTCAGATTTAAATTTCTGATGGTACTTTTTTTTTACAATCACAGCACCCTCGAATTCCCACTGCAATTTTATCAAAAGCTCAGGGAAGGGCTCATCGATCATCTGTTTCGTTCGTTTCAGTTTCCGTTGGGCAGGTCGATTTCGTGACTGGTTTCAGACCTTGCAGCAGATTAATGGAAACGTTGTGCTGGTGGGTTGAGTTTGAGGACGCGAGGAATTATTGAATGTCCTCGCGTGTTTGATAAAACTCAGTCGGTCTTTGAGGTTCTCGAACGAAACGAGCGACGGCACCACGATTTCGTAACAGATTTTCATCGTGTGAAGACGCAAGGCGGCGTTTCGGTATGCGAGTTCCTCGTACACCGTTATCCTTTTTCAATGAAACTGGTTTTTTCACTTTTACATCCGCAGCGGCGGGCTCGGCTGGCACAGGAAGCGGACCGTGTAAATACGTGTAAATAATTTATCGACATAAGAGCACGCTGCGCTGCCGTCGCGATATATCTCGTTCACGGCCATCGTGCAATTAATGTCTACTTGCCAGTTCATGTTACATTAATATACATCAGCCCTTTCCCGTAAAAATGAAGGCGTCAGCCTGGAATAAAAAGCAGCCCTCTGTTACTCCAAGCTTCTGCAGAAATATGTGTACACAGGTACATACATTGCCGTTCATAAATGTTAGGTATGGAATGATTGTGAAGAACGTTGCAAATTTATTGAAGAATTGTATAAAATTTAACTTTACTTGCTACCAAATTAAAAGCAGTGTTCAGTCTCTATCAAATACAGTAGGTGTCTTAATACTTGTTATGAACGACTGTGCGTGTCTCAGGATAATTGTAAAATTAAAACCTAGTCTTTTTTACAAAATTTTTACCTCAATGGCGTTCTTGTAACACGCCAAGAAACCACCAGCCTTAATGTAATGGAAACGTTCCAAGGTATTATATATTCTATATTAATATCTACATAAAAGTATTCCTCAGCCTAATTCAGGTAAAAACGTTTTCTCGATAAAAAGAATAATTTTACAATTGTACTGCGACATAGGTATACATATTTCTCTAAAGCGAAGTTCACTAGTTTATTCCCGTGGTTGTCATTATGTTACAAAGTGGACAATATGCGTGTTTGCCTCTGTTGAAGTTCAGTAAGAAGTTCAAATTAATTGGGTTATATTAAAAAGTAAGCAGCAGAGAGACCTTACACCTTGACTTCCTCTCATATTTGAAATAAATCAAGTGGTAATATCGGAATCTTGTGATAAGTAGGGGAAGATTGGAAGTTTTATTCTCTTTCGATATTGCGTAAATTCCTCCACTTTGCTAAGATATATGTTACTTAGAAGAATGGTAGGGAAATAGGATACCACCTTCTATTTCAGAATGACGTAATTCTGAATTAGCTGCTAATAAATGGAGCCAGTATTTTGAAGCTATCCACATAGACGTGTGAAGTACAGTCAGTTGTGGACCTTGGGGTTATAAAAATGAAATCTATGAGGTAAAACTAGGAATTTTACATTGAAACAAACGTAGGTTCCATGAGAAAGAATCACGAGATCTTGTCATCTTGAGTGTTGAGAAAAGACGAAACAAACGTATTTTTTAGCAATCTGAGCCAGGTTAGACGAAAAGCAAAGTTGCGCTATAGGCAAGATGAGAACAGCGGCGAGTGAGATGACAAGGGTCTAGGTACTCAGCCCACGTCACAACATGCATCTTCTTCTATGCATCTCATCTTGTACCCAAAGTCACGTACTACGGGCAGCCTACGCGTGTATTCACAACATCGCATTCATCTGCAGAAACTGCACGCACTAATTCCAGGCATGGTGCATAGAACGGTGAAAAAATTACTTTCGCTCCATCGTGATTTACAAACTAGGTTTGAACTGTTTCGCTTCTTGAGGTCGTTAAGACGTAAAAGTGATCATTAACGTGCCAGAGTGGATGAGTCGAATTAGGTTTGGAAAGTGTGCGCGCTTGCATGCGCTCGAAAATCTGATTTAATTTTGTTTCTTTTACTTTCGGTGTTTTATATTTCCTTTGTGCAATCTTCCTCCATATTTACACGAGTGATATTAGGCTTCTACTCTGTTAGCTCTTCATTGGATGCTTCCAAGGAATTTGCGGGTCACCTGAGAATCTCAGAATTCTCGTTAGGTATCACCTTTGCTTTTCCATTAAAGATTTTATTTTAATACTCATCCAATATGATGCGTTCTCACTTGCAATATGTAACTGAAGGGCATGACATGCCAGTATCTTGAAGAATCCATGAATAGTTGAGAAATTCAAAGCCTCAGAATTGGTAGCTACAAATAATTGATTCTGTTCTTTTGTTTGATTTCCTGCTTCTCCCTACCTCCTCCTAATTGAACAAAAAGAAAAACCTGAATATTGTCGAGCCATTCTAGCCTAGGTCACATAGCCTAGCGTAGTCGTGAGTTGTTGGATAGGTCATAAGTTCCGTTGACATGTCTCGCGGTGGATGGACAGAGAGCAGGCAATTAATTACAAGCTCGCTTAATTAAAGAGGGTCTTCGCGTTTGAGACGCGAGGGCTGCACTTTCAGAGCCGTGACACAGAGAGTGCACTTGGTCTTTCGCGTGTCATGGGCGCAATTTTCACCCACTCGACTGGCCTTTCCACGGTTCTCCAGGAGCACTCCAACGGCGTTATTTTTAAACTCGCCAAGACCTCGTGGTATCCATCGATGCCCTTCGAATCGTCCCCTAACGCGATCTAATTACACGCCGAGTCTAATTAACGCAATGGATACGGACGATTTATTGGAAAAAGGTCTCCGTCGCACGTCGCTGCGTTATTGGAGCAGCGATCGCGCCGGCGTAGGACTAATTTACGAAAGCAATTTAGCCAGTCGGCCGGCTGAAAGCTGGCTGGCAACTATGCCATGAAAACAGAGCCTCTCGATATGCCTCGGTATACTTTCGACGCTTTCGGCGGAACCGCGTGTGCGAGACTGTTGGAACGATGTGCTTTCAGTTTCCCCCATCGAAAGCTGCGTGGACGACATGCAGCCAGGAGGCGCGACGATGAATCAGTGAGCGTTCGCAGAGTGTTTGAAAAGTTCGCAAAGATCGTTCGCGGGTCGCAGCCGCGACTGGGGCTGAGATCGCGCTGGAAAAGTCCTTGGGGCTCGTTAGCAGCGTGCGTTGGTGCCGAGCGGCTAACCGAACGATCCTTGGGGAATGGCGTTGACACCGAGTCGATGCCGCGGTAACAGTAACGGTGCTGGTGAGAATCTTTCGGAGGAGATGGGGAACGAGGACGAAGTGGCGAACGCCGGTAATTTCGAGCCTCTGAGCGACTCCTGCGGCGAGAGCGACATGGAGGGCCTCGATCTCTCTCTGTTCGAGCCCCAGGTCGACGCTGCTTCCTGGTGCGACTCCCGGATTCACGCCGGCACTCTTCATATCCTGGTCCATTACTGCGGTAAGCTCTGATATTTTTCACCGCGGCCCGTTCCACCGGGGGCCCATGCCGCGAGGATTAAGAATCGCGGTGACTGCGACGCGAGGCTCCTCACCGTGAGACTCGATGAAATTTCACCGCCCTGCGACGGTGGTGGTTCTTTCTTGGGTATTTTGATGGCCTGGACTCATGACTAGATTCATGGTTTAGTACCGTGGGATAATTAATTTTATGGCGTGCGGAGTGTTTGATTAGTGTTAGTTTAATCGATGGTTACGTTCATTTATGTGTATACACTAGCGGACAAAAAAGTTACCACTTTTTCGATTTGTTTTATTTTTGTTATTTTTTTTTAGCATACATTTAGGACTGTGGTATATTTAATATGCATATTCTGATGGAGAATTTAAAGATGTATAAAATCCAGTTAAAGTTGAATTTAATTAACTGACAAGCAAAAGTGTTGTATGATATTAAAGAGGGTAACACATTTTTGGGGCCAACAAAGAAGTTACCACGTTTAGCAACTTTTTAGATTGTCCTAAAAGCAAAATGTCCCCCCACAAAATATTAGATGTTTTTATGTTCAAAACTGGTAACTTTTTGTTGACTTTAAAAGTTTGTTGTCTTGTTTAATGTTATGTGCGGTTATTTTATTGTTAGTTAAATAAATTCAACTGTAACTGGATTTTATACAGCTTTCAATTCTCTTTCAGAATATGTATGTCAGGCATATACTACAATTTTGAATTGATATTGAAAAGTAATAGAATTAGGGTGGGTCGAAAAAGTGGTAACTTTTTTGTCCGCTACTGTATTACATTCTGGTAATCGGGGAAGTTAAAATTATTTTCATGAGAATACACACTTTTAATGTTAAGGGGAAAAAGAAAATCCCTCCTTAACTAAAATAGTAGTGGATATTCTCGTAATTCATGTGACACGTTCCAGTCCTCTACCGAAAAACTTGCTCACTTGGCAAAGATTATGCCTGAAGTAAATTCTCTTCATCCCTCATCATTACTTATCTTTCGAACCAAACACTTTCCCTAAGAAGCACACGGCGATCACCCTAGTGCTCGCCAAGTACCAAATGACGAGCCCCCGCAGAGCCAATTATCCGATGCACCAGTGCAAAGCACTGTCGGGTTGCATTAATCGCAGCGAAGCTCCGAAACACAGGCACGGCCGTAGTCTCCTAACCGAGAACAGCGCGGCGAGTGCAAATCGGCCGTCGTTCGCCTAACACGTGTCTGGCCCCGGCGTAACAAAGACGATTAAAGCGATATCCTGGCGTCAGCGTCGGCTAAGAGAGGCCATCTCTAGCGACCGTGAGCGTGCAAGCTCACCTGCATCCGCGCTCTCGATGCACTTGCACCATTATCCTCGGCCCGCGGGGCCAATTGCCATTAACATACAATGCCGCCCGCGGCTGATACGCGCGCAGACGAATATCCCCGGCCAGTGATTTACCGTCGCGAATTAATCTCCCGCGTTAAATGAAAAGCCAAAGACTCGCGCGCGCATCGTGCGCGACCGATCGCGTGGGCGCAACGCAGGCGAGCGGGGTGGGCACGTCTGGGGGGATATCATCCCACGAAACGCATCTCGGAGATGGGATCGACCAGATAAGGGATGGGACGGTCATGGGTTCTTGGCGTCACGCGATGACGACGCTGGTATCGCGGCTTTTCGGGCAGCGAGATTGAACGATATTCCTGCCTTTGGATGCGGGAATCGAGGATACGCTTGATGAATCCCAAGGATTCGCGCGGAGGTTCTTGTTCTTTCAAGCTTAACATTTTGAGTGGCGCAAAGCTTTCAGAGATTATTATTCATTTACTAACGGGGTATTACATTTTCGTGAATTTTACTAATATGAAGAGGCATAATGTAGGGAACTGATAAATAAAATAACAAATACTAAAGAAAGGACAGGAAAAGAAGAAAAAAGCGGAGGAATAAAGTGAAAGGAGTGAAAGTTATTCTTAAATCTGAGGTACCTACTACATATTGACTACTTAGGTATTGGTAGGATAGTATTACCTAGAGGAGGTATATTGTTCACGAATGTTCATGTTCCTGAGATTAAATCGAGTTGTACGACACTTGGAAATATTAAAAGTAAGATTATTTTTCTTACACCACACTTCTGGCTTGAAATATCCTCTCGGAGTAGATATCTGTCCTGAACGTTCTCAGTGCAACGCAATATCTTCAGAAATACCCCTTTAACTCGGTCAGGCCTTTCTCAGCGATCGCTTCTGCTGAGAAAGTTTTGTAAAATGCGTAGCAAGTGAAATCCATTCTTGACGTGCCTTAGACAGGAACCTGTGACTTGGGAGTGTCTTAAACCATGTTCACGAAATACTGCAAAAATATTTGCGACAAAAAGGCCAACCACGTAAATCCATTCCACTATCAAATCTTGACGGCCACAACCGTTTGAGCCGAGGGTACCATACCTCCACTTAAACTTGTCTCACAATCTCTGCCTTCCCAAAGTACGAAATTAAATCCATCACTTCCTCGTCTACGTCACCATCCTCGGCAACAACCCCGCCACCAAGAATCATCAAGAGAACAGACCCGGCACCCCGTGAGATTGAATCCCCATCACGAAGGCATCAGCATGCCCTCGGTAAAACTATCCGAGGGTCTTATAAATGCCGCGTGTCCGTGCAGCGGCGTGACAAGATAATTCCCTCGCATTAGCCAGCGGATAATTCACGCGTTATTCGTATCACTCCACTACCGCATGCCGCGTTCACCGGCAAGAAAAAGGGATTGTGCACGGAACTCGCGCTTGCTGGGAACAGGGCTTCGCGAAGGGAACGAGGTAAGGGGAGAAAAAGGATTGCGGGGTGATCGATTCGCGGTGGGGACCAATTAAATCGTGATTCAGCGTGGATGTAATTCCAGCAGAAACGTTGCTGCTCGCAGATATAATCTCCTCGGTCGCAATAAATCGATGTAGGTAAATGAGTCGCGTCCTTTCCATCGCGGTCTCGTCCTCCTTTCTCGCCGCGTTACCCACTTGCGAGGATTCATCGTTTACGTGAGTGCGCAGGCACTCGGCCGGCATCGAAGCAGATTGTGGAAGGAAAAACGAGGGTAGGTGACCCGAGGCTGATTTTCACGTCTGTCAGAGTCGGACGTAGTAGTGCTGCTGGCTAATCGAGTCGCTTCTCTTAGCAGTTACTTTTCACTTGGAGTAGAAGCTTTCTTGGGAACCTGTTCGTGCTGGCCGTGAAACGTTCCGTTGCAGATTGCTCAGAAATGATGAGAGCATTCGTTTCAATTTCGTTACTTTAGCTGTTTAGCGTTTGCTATACGAACAGTGGGTATTTAAGATTGAGATAGGGAATCTCATGAACCGAGTGATAAGAGATAAGAAAGAATACGGGAGATCAAGGAAACACAGTTAGATAGAGTAGTCTAAACGGAAACCGAAGTTGCAAATAGTTTAAAGAAGATACATATGCAAATAAGGTCTACAATTTTTCTTGTTCATTATCCACATACTTTGGTCACTATGAAAATCATAGACGCTCGTGTAAGGTTATCAATCTAATTAGATATAATCTATCTTTCACTAAAATTAACGAGTCACCGTTGCAGGTGAAAATAAAACCACATTTCTGCATCTCTTCATTATCAGAACCATAACTATATGTATAATTAGTACAGATATCTGAAAGCACAATATTTCGTTAAAAATAACGGAAGCAGGAATGTTTCGTTATGAATTTCGATGGGAAGCAACTTTTCGACGTTTGTTTGTCTTGAAATCCATTTTTCGTTATAATTAATGGGGGCGTGGAGTGTCCGTTCTATTATAGATTGTCTCGTGGGCGAGGGCCATTGTTTTTCGCGGTCGAAAATGGGGGAAAGGGGTGGCTGGAGGTGGGCAAATGAGAAAGGAACGAGAATGTACGATTGACTGGTCGAACTCTATTAGTCGGACTTGTATCATGGCGTTGGGAAACTTCGTTTGTGACGCGACATGAAGCGTTCCTCGTTATAAGTCCAGCTTTGCGTGGAACGGAAGGGTCGACGTCGAACTCAGCCGTGCGGGTAATTAAAAACGTCAGTGCGATAATTATAACGGCGTCGTTGAGCGATCGTGATTTGTCTTCGCCAATGGAACGAGCCGATATGAATTGTCCATTGTCGACTGCCCGCGGGATAATTGGTAAACTTGAATTTAAACTCGAAATCCTCGAGGGACTTGGGAAGCAGGGGGAGGAATACATTTTAAGTTTCGCTTCAACTTTAATTACGAAGCTCTAGTACTTCGGAGAAGTGGTCATTTACTTTTTTATCTAAATTAGAGTCTCAACGACCCTAGGATGTGCTGAGAAGTGATGCTTGGAAATTGTAATCAGATTTGTAATTGATTTCATTCTCGTATATGAAAATTTACAGATGTTTTATTTATTCTTTAATTATTATATTGATGTAGTGAGATTTCGTGGAATAGGATAATGTCTTTTAAGTAATTTAGTGTGTTTTTTATGTGATTCTGTGACATTCTGCGAAATTCGAGCTAGGATGTCACTATTAACCTCCATTTAAGTCGATGTTCAGGCATGAAATTAGATCATCCAGTGGGTGATAATTTATACAACGGTTCGTGCCCGACGTATCGAATGCGAGGCATCGTTAGACGATCCTGTGATCTGCGGAATTTTTAATTACGTTCTTAGATGTATCTCGAGCGAGTTCGAGTGACACGTAAGTCGAGCAACGGCTCACAAATACGGATGCACATTATCACGAGACCGTGCGACTTATCTAAGTTTCCACTTCGAGACTGTATTTTCAGAGCGTAGGAATAGTAACGACAACTCTTATTACTCTTTTCCTTGGTGGCAGATATCCGATATCCATTATGCACAATCTAACAATGCTCGGAATAAACTCGGGTTGACCTGAATTTTACAATTCAGCGTGTCTCCAGTGTTCGCTATGTTCTAATTCAGTTTTAATAACACGAGAAATCAACGTCGAACGTACGAATAATTTAGATCTTAAAAGCATCGCGGTATTTAGGGGCTCTGGAAAGCCAATACTATATATGTATAGAATATCACAGTAGATAATTGCATAGGGGATCAGAATATTTTTGAAACGGCTTCGGAAGAGGTTCGGGAATTGCTTTCCATTATTCGGTACCTGGGTTTCGTGACGTTATTTGATACATGAAACCTAGTTAGCTACAGTAGGTCAGAGTAACGATTTTATTTTAGTATTGAAGATATATTCCATCTTCATTGTAGCACGAAAAATCGTTGAGAAATTTATATTCATATATATGGGAGTTGTAATTTCTCACAGTTTAATGCTAATTAGGTGCAATAAAATGGTCGTTCAGGTTTGTCAGGATTTTAACGATTCTCGGGTCAAGGAAAATAATTCACGCCTTTCCACGTTGACCCCGCGAACCAGATGAAGCGGGTAACAAATAAGCGAAATCCTCGTTTGATTATAGCGCATTGTTCTCGTTTCGAGTGTCTCTGGTCCGGATCCGAATGTCACGTATTGTCGTTGCAAGTGCAACGGGAACACACACTCTCCTAATGGAAGTGTCAGCTACAGCTGCGCGGTTCACGTTTCACGCAGCCAGATACCATTTCGTTTAATTTCTCCATTTAATTATTTAATCATTTACTTCACCGAGTCGTTCAGCCTATACCATTAGGCGCGATCATGTGCAAGAATCATGGGTATCCTTTCCTTTTAGTGTAACCCAGTTGAATTGCATTTCAGTTCGATTCTAATCACAATTCCTGGCATGAATTTATATATAAATAAATGTTTGATTATTCCAAATTTATTGGGGGGTATTATTAGAGGAATTATTTCCACTAAGAGTTTGTGCTTTGTTACATACATTACAAGGTGGACTGGAAATATCAAATCATCTTACATTGAGGGTATCAAGTTTGGGAATAGAAGAATCGATATTAAAAGCTACCAACCATATCCCAAATGTTTCTTGCAATCAAGTCTACATTCCCATTTCTAAGTCACATAAAAATAATACAATAAAATATCCTCTGCCATATCATAAGTCACGTAACTTTCCTCAAAATTAAAAAATGGTACACTCAATGGATCTTGCAAATACTCCTCGAAAGACTAAAGAGCGGGTCACAGTTGGAGCAAAGTTGTATCAAGATAATCCGCTCTATCTTTTTGATACTTACCATTCGCTTAATACTGACTTATGATTAATCAGAAGACAGCGATATCGTTTTAGACACGAAATCCAGCGTTCTTGGGGATTCGGGGACGCGAATTGGGGAACGGTTTTTAGGGTAATCCAGAGGGGACTTCGAAGATGAATCCAGCGGAATGAATTCACGCTGAGAATTAATTATTCGAAATGAACGCCGTTCGCCCATGGCTGGTCCCCATTAAAACCAGGAAATTGTCCAAGATTAGCGTTTCGCTTATGGCGGGGATGTTTCGGTCGTGCCTACCAGTGTCGATTGGTAATAAAACAGAAACGTTTGCGTTCCTAGGATTTCAGTTGTGATTTCCAGTTATAATCGACGCCCAATAATCGTGCATAAATTAATTACCCTCTGGCGCATGTGTACTAGAACTGGTTTTTGTCATCTCTATGTGTAATAATTATTACGTAATCTGGTTGCGTGGCTGAAATGAACAACGCGCCAGGAGCGACTCCTTCCTGTGCAATTACGTCCCTGGCAACCTATTTTGCAGCATGCTACAAGGTAGACGCACAATATAAATACATCGAATGAAATTACTTTTCATTCTTGCTGTTACGAGTATTATTTTCATTAGAAGTCTGAATTACATTTAATTCTGTCTAAAATTGCCTTCGTTTTCTCATTACAAAAATTGTAATATAATATGCTAAAACTACACACAGAGAATTTAGTTGATATAAAAAGGCAAATTTCTTAGATTTCTTGTTGAATTCTGCGGTGTAACTTGTGACGATTAATTCAGACAGAATGAATAATTAAATTCGGCTACTGATTTAACAGAGTTTGTTGCCCTCTGATTTAGTTGTGAGATGCGATTACAGTCTGCTGGTCCTGTAATCTTCAGCAGGCTGTTCTTTCGAGAGTTTCTGAATCGTATTACGCCGAGCTGAGTAGAACGAGTTAAGAAAAATCTTTCGCTTGGGAAACTCGCTGGTATTATAATTGAAAGAATGCAGCTCTTCTCTCTTTCTGCGGGTCAGTTATCGTAACAGAATGTAAAGAGAACTTACAGCGATTAATCTTTTTAATAAGGTTCCGATTATAATCCCCCTGAATTTACAGGGTCATCGGAGTCCATTGTCTCTGTGAAATTGGAGCATTCACGAAAGTCGATATCTTGCTCTCGCTTGTTCTCCAATACCGCAGAAAAGAATTGACAGACAACCTTGTGACCTAATTGAATTTCACCACGATTATTTAACGAGCCTTGGACTCGATTGTTTTTGCTTCTCTCGGTACAGTGTTTCTTAAATCGCGTAGTCTATTGACAACTTGCGATGCATTTGACTTATTCGGAGTTTTTACAACATCCTTCTTCATTTATTATTAGTGTCGATTTACTATTTTATTAGTACAAGACAAGAGAGTAGCGTAATGTAGAGTTATGAGATTTAAATAATTTTAATATAGGGATTTTAGGTAGTCGATATTTTCTCTAATTTTATTTTGCACATTTAAGGATTTCTGGTTGCAAAGACATGATCAATCTTTTGCAAAATAAAGTACATTGGCACTTGCTCACAGGGGAATTTAAGGAGCCCTGATTAAAAACCATTGAAATGCAAAATCTGAGAAACACTGGCGTGGTATTTTAATAACAGCAGAGTGTCTATGCGTTAATGGCGGTTGAAGCTGACAAATGGACGTCGGTTCGTGGCATGGAAACTAGAATACGAGGCAATTGAAAGTAACAATTAGATGTCGGTTTGCGACATAGAAAAGTAGAAGTGGAATTTTCTCTGGGGATAACCTAGTGCATGTGGGCCGTCGCGCAGTTTCTGTTTTACGTTAACGGACCATGAAATGGAATTTAATTACGAGGATAATAGAAAACCGTTCGAATGGGAAAGTGAGTTACTTCAATCGAGAGATAAATTGTTCGAGCATCATGCATCTATTCGATAGCAAAACCAACCAAGCACTGCAAAAACTTGAGAAAGTCGAGTAGTAGAACAAAAAATTATCGATTCATCAACGTAATATACTGTCTGCAAAATAGAAATAAATATCTACTCAAAATAATCCATTACTCGTCAACTGCTAATCAAAATCCACAACTTCTTCAATTATATATCCAAATGAACACAATGGTTCTAACAAACCGCAATATTATTCCCCACAACTCTGTCGTTTACGATATTCAATTTTATCGAATAAGGAAACACGTTTCTGTGCCGTTATTTCGCGCTTCATCGCGAAGGTCTTCATCGACTCGGGACAGGTTGAATACAGCGTATTCTTTTGTCAATTTCCACGTTGCTAAGGTAAGGAGAGTTGTTATCGAGTCGCTTACAGAGTGGTACGGTGGAAGGAAAGATGGGTGATTGAGAAAAGGGCCCTTTTGAATAAGACTTCTTTATGCGCAGCTCTGGGAGCTTCCATTCCATTTACCTATCGTGGAACGAGGTGGTTGAGATCCACTCGCCATATCTGGTTTGTGCCTGGTCGATAAATATAGTTTGTAAACGGATTGATCGGTAATTGACTTAGCAATCGCGTTACTTTCGACAAGCGTGTAAGTATTCTCATAGGCGTATGAAATGAATTGTTTTTCATCAAGATTGCAAGTTTACCACAGTGTTTACTGTACTTTAACTTTCATTGGAGTATCACTATTATTTTGTACCAAGTTATATAAGATTTTTTCATTCTGACTACTCTTTATAGTTGCTTTTTGAAATTGGCTTGTCTAGAAATTGCATTTAATTTTTTAGTGTAAAATTCTTCTTCCTGTGGGCGTTGTTAACCAGTGTATCTTTTTATATTTATAGTTACATTTATTCTTCGATTTTCAAAAGATGATAGTTGTAGAGAGATCTAGTGTTCTGATTCTCCTTGACTTGTTGTCTGCTCAGTTTTTTATAGACTATGTAATCGAGCAAATTATCGTGTAGCAAAATCGAAACATTGCTTCTTCTCTACGTCCTTAGCAATTTTCTTAGTATTTTACAAGCCCTATCAATTATTTTGTACTTGTGATTCTTTTTGAGTTGAAGTGTTTCAAGGTTAGATCATTATTATTGCATAGCAACGGCAAACCTGAAACACTATAATTTAAGAAGTCTGCACACATAATTATGAGACATTAACACTCATGGATGATCCAAGTGCTAACAATATCCCCTATCACGTACGTCGTACAGCGATACATAGCTGCAAAATCCACGGTGAATTTCTGTTACGGAAATACACGGGGAATTATTTCAACTAAAAATAGTGGAGAAGCTTCGACTCGTAAAGCGTCGAAATTATCGTCGAACGTAAAGTTGAGATTAATATAAAAACGATGGGACGTGTTTATTTGTTGCGACGGTGAAATTAACGTGCATTCCAGCGCAAGCTCGCTCAGGGAAAGTCATATTAATAATTCATTTCTCTACGGTTCCACCTGGACCGTTGACAGTTGTCTTCTCCATGTTTCGTAATTTCCATGCTCCGCCGGCTACCGACTCATTACAAGCCTAATTTACCGAAATTACGAGCAGGCATTACGACGCGATGCACCTAACGTTTTTTAACCGTAGCGCTACTGTCCGCCACCATATGGCGTTCCATTGAGGGGCATTAAAGTACAGCACATAATGTGGCATCGATTCGTATGAACTTGCCAGTTGCACTACTTTCTCTAGCTCTTCGTATTGGACTTAATTAAACACAGATGCTGCGGGACTCGGATATGTGCGATTAACCTAGAACATTGAACCAGATCGCAGTTTATAGGAAACGAAAGCGTGGACGATCTTCTTTATGATGTGGGGAAGACAAATTTGTACAACTTTAATACTGTTATAACTTTATTAGTTTGTGCAGAACAGTGAAATGAACTCGAAAAATCGACAGTTTGTGCTTTTGTTTGAATTAACTGTCTTGTGTATAGGTATTAGTGTAGGGGAATTTCACAGCAAATTGGTCGTAGTTGGCAGATGACGTGAGGGATTTCGATGACATCGAAATATGATGGGGTACATTTGAAATTAGGGGGGAGAGGGGGTTTAAGTCATCATTTTGATCGTCTCGAATTTGTTTAAAAAATACAGCTCGTGGAAGGTGGCAATTAATGCTTGTGCCATTTCACAGTAAAAGGAATATTTCAGGCAATTGCTTTTAGTATATTATGGTTCATGTCAAGTTAGGGAAAGTTCAAGTCATCATATTGCTCTTCTGCAATTTGTTTAAAAAATAGCTAGCTTCCAACTTTTGATGCTTTAACTTCTTTTATAATAGCAGCAGTTGCAGCGTAATACGTTGCGACACTAATGCGAATTATTCTCATTCAGCATAATCTTAATACATCGTAGACACGATTATTGACATACTAAAAACAATTACTTTATAAGAAAGCTTCACATTACTACCAAATCTAACAACTCATAAACAGAAAGAACAATCATTCCAAGGAGACAGAAAACATAATGAAATCCAACACTCTACCATCACCTACAATCACCCACTGCCATGGATCTCTTCCCTCCTTAGAGGGAGTAAAAAGGGGGGCAACGAACGTTCCAAATCTTCATTACCCCCTGCCAACAGGGCTCATCGGTTAATTTATGCGTGGAACAGTTCTAAACGCTGATCGGTATAATTGACCGTGTTGGACGGCGTAACGAGATTTCTGGATTAATGGCTCGCCTCGTTACACGTTTCTCGTTGCCTGGTGTTTCTATCCAATTACGTAATAGCGTGGCCACGGCAGGTAGAGGCTGCGATCCGATCCTGGATCGCGTTCGCGAAATAAACGGTCGATCGTTCTGGCCCGCTCCCGTTATTATCGAGGCATATCGGCTCGTTGGCACGTGCTTTCGTAGGAAGATCGTGCTTATTAATTAACGGCAGGTACGTGGGAAACAGAGAAAGAAGAAAACCACGAGTGGACGGAGAAGAAGAAGAAGAAGAAGAAGAAGAAGGAGTCTTGTGGAGGAGCGAGTCGCTGATAAGATCGCTGGTAATGAACTATCCACGTCCAGGGTGCTTCTAATGAGGACCGTAGGAAGTAATCTCTCTGCCAGGAAGAAACACGCGCGTCTCTGCTCTCCTCTCCGCGGTTTTTTCACTCTTTTGCGCTTTCGACGGAAACTTTGGGACGAAGGATCTCTCACCTGTCCTCCAGTTCGCGCCCTTTCTGTGTCTTTCCGCTCTGCTTGAGATTTTTAGGGGATTTTTTTGAGGAGATTTTTGGGGAAGTAGTTTTGGCTTTGGTGGGTGATATGGGCTTGGAATAATTGGAATAATAATCTCATGTAATTAGGCTAGAGTTACGAGTTGGATGGGATTATGGACAGATTGCTGGAATTTGCAATGGCTTACTGGAGGGAATGGACACTGCTGGTATTCCAATTTCGATTTTTCATTGAATTTTTATCGAATAGTAAAGTAACACTGTGAGAACGACTGTTAAAGAGTAGTTTTCTGAATAGTAGGTATGGTGGGTGTTAGCTGTTGTCATTCCTATTGCAAAATTATTTTCGATTAGCTATCCTCTGTGCATAAATTCTTTACCACCTTAATAATATTAGGAAATTAATGCAACAGAGGAGTATTTGATCACCAATCTCATGTTCCTGAAAGTTCCATCGATCACCGAGACAGAAATTGCAGATGAAATTGTATTTATGTTTGAAAATTGAAGATGAGAGAAACTGGACGATACATTTGAGAAAATACAATTGTTCAGTCTAACCATCATCTGTATAACAGGACCGTCAGAAATGCGAATGTATTGGATTTCGTCGGACGGGAATAAAAAGGAAACAAATTGGAATTTATTGCGAACAGTCTGACACTTCCGTAGGAATGCTATGCGTGTTACGCGGAACGGTCCACGTGTGAGGATAAAAATGCAATGAAATAGTCGAATTCTGCGAGAAGAAAATGGTACGTGGGTCTGAGATGGAGACGTACGTGACGTCTTGTATAATGTTTCGAATAGATTTCTGCTCTACCTTCTCTCTTTCCTTCGTTTAAATATCATTTTTCTATTCTGCTACACAATCTTATACAACAAACATTTTTTATATACGGAATAGTGAATGAAATAAGTTGTATCCTTTTCAGCTGTTATTTAGTTCCCTTGATTTCGTTCAAATATTGTTAGAGGAACTCTGAAAATTGTTTATTGTGGTTTTGTAATAAAGCACTTGCTACCGCACGAGCACTTCCATGCGAAATCCACTGAAAGTGTCGTTAAACGTTCTCCATTGCGCTTGGAAAGCCAAATATCAGCTCTAGAGGATTGCACGTCGATTTAAAGCAATAACTTTCGTATGCAAAGCGGTCTGCAGACAGCTCCGAATCGCTATCCCAAAGCCATTACCGTTTACCGATACAGAACTGTATAATATTTCGCGTTGCGGTCCCTGGTTCGTAGCCTCTGCGTAGAAATATTTTTCTGTCTTTATGACTGCCACGGGTCCACGCAGCGTCACATTTTACAGTGTTACACAAAACCTGGTAGTGTGCTACGTGCAGCGAGGAAAAGCTCTTCAGACCTCGAAGAAAGCTGCTTACAGGAAACCAAGGTGTGTGTAATAATTTGCACGGCTTTGTTAAATCTTTGACTTATTTCTCAGTTTGACAATCGTCTTAGGATCCACAGAGAGAACATTTAGCTTGATAAAGTGAAGTTATTGTTTGCTGTACCTATGGCAAAATTTTGTAAACAAAGAATTACCTACAGTGTATTAGAAGGGGCATAGATAGTATAATCTTCAAAATAAGTAAAGCAACTCGATCCCGGAGATTTAATAAAATTGCAAAAACAAAAGAGGTACCGTGTATTTAAAATTGGCCAATTTCAGCTAGAATCTATAATAGTAGGTATATATAACCCAAATAATCTAATATTCTAATAGAGTACATACCTAGATCCCCTAATTATTTCGAACAGTGCATAATGCTAGTGTTCAATTATTTAATCTTACGGGGGCTATGTTTAAGTTGTGAACATTCACGGAGATAAATGAAATCTTGTTGGACGATTTTTCGATAGTTAAACATTGATATTTCGAGTTTTGTAGCGCTTGATGCTTTTAAAATACTCTCTAAGTATATACTAATTGTACTTACAACGTAGCTATTATTCTCACTCTTATCAGAAAATGAGTTTGCTATTCCTATTGGTCGATACTTCCAGCACAGAAATTGATTACCTTACCAGTAATTCGAGATTGTTCAGCTATGTGCACCACCCCGTGCAAACGTCTTCGTTCTTTTCCTCTTCCTTCGTGCACAGTTTCTCCTTCGAGTCCAGCTAGAAGTTCGAGGAACTTGCCACGAGCCCTCAAAAGTGCCGTCTCAAACTTTCCTACAATGCAATGCGATGCTATAGCATCCGTGTTTCGATACTCCCGCTGGAACCAAGGGAACGCAGCCTGCTCGGCCATTTTCAAAGTTGTTCTGCGTTAATTACACCCAGGGGAAGTTGTTAAGACGACGGTTTGCTGTTTGCTACGATGCAGCTTGAATCGAGAAACTGTCGACAAAAGCGTGCTGCGATCAGTCGAGAAAGTTGTATCGATGTTCAATTGCCTTTATATTATCAATTTTAAAGGACGATTGAACGTGCCAGAAGTTCTGGGAGTGTCCAGTAAATGATTGCTAAAAATTATATTAACTAAATTTCTCTCTTCAAATGGTTTTTGAAACTTCTAAAATGACAGCTGGCAAATTACAGGATTTTCTCACAAAAATGAAGACAATATGGAAACCTTTGCAATTAATAAGTTCGCAAAGAATCCAAGTACAGTATTATTATACAATACTAGAAATATTTATTATTGGAGAGTATTTTATCATTCCCAAAATGTAGTCCGCATAATTGATAAAATGATTCACCAAAATACCGAGCTACATATTTTTGCAATAATATTTTCCTAATACTAATAATACAAGAGATCCAAGTGATAACGTGTTTATTCGAGTGATGCAATATAATATTTCTCGTCCTGTACATTTCGACTTTCACACAAGAATCTTTTATTCTCAGCCTCCACAGTTTCACAAATAAATTCCAGATAATATTGCGCTCGAACTGAACACAACGTGCAAGCTCATGGCACACAATTATTATCCACAATAAGCGATCATTTCCATCAGTCTCATTCAGAACCATCTCCACCTCCATTCCTCCCCCTATACATCCTCCGCGTGAAATTGATTCTCGACCACTCGAGGCCACGATTCCTGCTTCCTGCAGCCCATGTTTCGGTATGTCGATGATTGAGGAAGAGGCTCTGGGGCGGATTAAGGATTCCAGACGAATATTACCAGGGCAACTTCGGAGAACCCTGGCGAAAGGCCAGGAATCCGAAAGACCTTACGCCGCAGTCGTCATCGTGATCGTTTGAGCGAGGCCCCCGCTCGTCTTCAGCAATATCGGTGAGCATTGTGCATTGTCTGCCGCGCATATCCCCGTACTTTCATTGCTCCGCCGGTTCCATGCATATGGATGCACCGCGTGCACTTTTCTATGCCCCACTCTCGGTGAATGGTCGGCCATCGTGGCCGCACAAAGACGGTGCGCGCGAAGAAAGGGTGAAATGAAGATAGGCACCTTTCGGGGTGGTGGTGCCACCCCAGGGGGATGCGTTTGCCGATCGGGGGAGGCTCGAAATGGCGCGGGACGCCTTTGAGCGTCCCACCGAAAAAGGAACGCGGACGTGGATTTCAATATTGAGAAATATGCGCCTCTAGAAGAGAGTTCGCACGAAAAGAGGGAAGTATTATCATTTCAGACGGGGTCTCGTTGAGACGTGCCTGAAACTGGAAAGCAGGGCCACGTGGCCCGGTAAATATTCTGTTAGAGAGTTTTGGGAGAGTGTAGTTGAAAATACTTGGGATATAAGAGTGAATGGGATGCAAGAATGACTTGGATTTTGTATCGGACATGTAAAAATAACTATTTGTTATTCTTTCTCTGTTCCATGCTTCTCTGTTGTATGAGAGGATGTTTTTTTATTGTAACGTATATATTTTGGATACAATAGGGAGGCTGTGTCGAGTGGGGAAGCTTTTACCAGCCAGGTTTTATGAATGTTTTCATTTGTTTGATGCGGGGGTTGAGTTTCATTAACGGTGTACACGTCCCTCTGGTTTGCCAGTGTTTACAATTCCGCCATTGTGAGGATCCATTTCGAGAAGCAGAATCTCCATTTTTATGGAATTGTTTTGACAAGAGAAGTTTCGGATTCCGCTAATATTGATCTCTTTGGGGTCATCGGATATCTCACCAAACTTATATCTTACATTTCAATTTTCTTTCTGTATTTTCCTCAAAATACACCGTTTCGAAAACCACCTTTCATCCCGATGGCAACGTAATTTCAAATACATACCTGTTCCCAACTGACATTCATTCGCGCGCCAAGTCATTCAGTACCTGCTCCTTGCGTTTCATAGAAGCAACTTTTAGACAGAAAAAGGGGGAGAAGGGAATGCGAGCTGCGGAGCCCTGTTTCGAAGCGCGCTGGGAAGCTCGCGTTAAAACCTTTCGCTGGCGAGGAAAGCGAATAACGGGGACTCGGTGTAAAAACGAAACGCGGCGATGGTATTCAGCAGGAAAATGGAAATGTCGGCCTTAGACGCTTTAAGATGCCAGTAACTCGTTGTTGGGAGGAGTGTAAAAAGGATGTTCACCGATAAGGAAGAGGTTTGTAGGCGCTGCATAGGGGAGTGGAAATGGGTTAAGACGGGAAGAACCCTTAAAAAACGGGGCTGCGAGCGGAAACGCAAAAATAATACGTATTACTGGTCTTTAAAACGCATTAGGGATACGCAGACTGGTCGTGGAAAGGGGAAGAAAAATTTATCGATAGGTTAGATCGATAAATTGCGATGCTGCAGGGTGTAGAGGAAACAGAGGCAAGGCGAAATGACGGGGCAAAGTGAAATATTGTTTTGTACAGGGTGTAAAAGAATTATATATCATCCTAAAGTGACAGAGCTTTTGTATCATGGATTTTGTGCAGGATATAAAATGGCAAGAAAATAAGCTTGTGTTTGTTATTTTTGTGCGTTATTAAACTTTAAGTGCTTCACATTGCTTCAGGTTCCCCTATCTCTCGAGGGGAGCACGAGAGTTTCTCGTTCATTCCTCTTTGAACCAGGCACGCGGTACATTTTTCAATATCCACCGAATCGCAGGCGTAATATATCGAGATGGTATACGACGTAACGGGATGGTCGAAGTTTACGTCGCCTCGGGGATCGTGAGTCTGCAATGAAACGGTGATACATTTGGAGGAAACTTTGCTCTTGTCGCTTTCCAAGTTCAGGCACAGGGAAGAAAGTTCGATGGACTGTGAGAAAGTTCGGCGCAAATTGGTTTCTAATATATGCAAATTGCGAAGGGGAATGTTGCATGGAGCTTGGAATACGTGTGTGAAGGCTGTGAAGAGCTTTCTGATAAATACGAAGTAGGTAAACGAATTGTTTAGACGTTTCTTGAATTGATTCCACGTGTGAGTACATTTCGAATTTTCTTAAAAACTCTTTCTTTAGTTAAATACATTCTTCATAGGATATCTATCGTGGGATATAATAGAAACTGTTAAGCACTTGTTAATTGCACAATTCTAAAAATTTGTAAACTCCTCTAATTACTGTAGACTCGACGACTGACTGTTCTCTGCTAAAAACACACTCCAACTTAATGATCCATCCGTAGACATATTCTTCGTACCACGAAGAAAACCCCAGAACGTTTTTAATCTGTGACGCAGCAGTTTCTACAGCCTCAACTTCCTTTTCCCTTGCCGAAGAGAAGTTTCTTGACTTCATTAAGCTTTAATAAGCGGGGCTTATTTACTTATCCCTGAATGGTAGACGTTGAAACGCACCCTTCTTCGCGCGACTGTGACTCGCTGAAGACTTAATCCTTTGGGTGCTACATTCTTCATTTGCTCAGAATCTAGCGGCAAGGTTTCCATTGAAGCCAAGCAAGGTCGTGGCTCGGTGTCGCGAAATTCTGCCTGACCCCACAGATTCGAGGGTGTTTCTTTCACGCTGCTCGCTTACGCATCTATGCTACCGCACGTGCGGCTGCGGTTGTAATCCGCCGTTCGTGCGCCAGCACTCCGTGGGAGAAACAGTTTTGCCGCGTCTGGAACGTCGAATCGATATTTGTTCAACCCTTGCACCGACGATGAGCAGCGACGTTACTTTTTTGTGGGGAAATTAGCGTTGGTAGGAAATCATACATTTCAATTCCATTGGCCAGTTTTGTGGGAACGAGAATTGTCCCAATTGGAGGATTTGAAATTCGATTTATCTGGTTGTAAGTCTAAAGATTTGTGGCCATTCTGATATTTGGAAAGCAAAGAAGTTTTATAGCCATCGAGTGACCTGTATATTTAATATTTGGAGGCCTTTTTTACAAATGCAATTAATCATTGATGGCTAATATGCTGGGAATTAGGTACTCATGAGATCCTCTAATATATTTCATTTAGGAAGTGTTTCTCCTAGCTGTGTGTTTCCTCTGTGGATCGACAAATCTTAATATCGCTTTTTTAACTGGTTCTCCAAATTTAACACGCCTGTAATATGATTCACGAAATTTAGAAATCGCGACGTAGCAATACGTCCTTCAACATCCCCGGGTCACCACCAACGTGTTTGCGTTATACAATCGTTCGACGTCGAAATTACTTTTCCAGCGGCCAACGGATACGGAACAATGAGATCGTTGTGCACGTGCCTTGTAATTTCATAGCTGTAACTTTCGCGAGGCTCTTCTGCTGTCAGGAAGGAGATTTAAAAACCATCCGAACTGTTCCCTACTCGCGCAGGGATCCCAAACTCGACTCGTTGAAATGTTTATGCCTCCATGGAGAGTACCTATACCTCAGTCTACCTTCTTCGAATATTGAACAGTAAATAGAAATCAAGCAACATTATCTTCCTTGGGATTAATGATCGTCTCTGTTCGTTTATCGTGGGTACAGCGTCTTACAACTCTGTTATCTTCTTATACCTCAATGAAACGTTATTACAGAAGGTTTTCTTATAAAAAACCACTTTATTCTCTCTTTACCCAGCACAAAACTCATCTTTCGTTATGGCCAGTCCACCATAACATCCGACAAATCAAGCGTTCCATCGATGAAACGATCAAACGTAGGCGGGCGGTCAGGATTCGTGGGATAGTGGGTTAGTCGGATGATTTATCGAACGTCCATTATCCCCGTCGTAAAGACAAACTAAATTCTCGTGGCTGTTGCAGAACGTGGGCGTCCTTTCAGTGAACCCGATGAAACTTTTATCCCACGGTCGTCGCTTGGGGTTTCAATTAATTTTTGAAGCGCCAGGCGAGGTTCGTAATTAATAGCT
This sequence comes from Andrena chrysosceles, assembly GCA_963855975.1. Lineage (NCBI taxonomy): Eukaryota > Metazoa > Arthropoda > Insecta > Hymenoptera > Andrenidae > Andrena > Andrena chrysosceles. Next base: position 113,195,769 of record OY979766.1, on the reverse strand, counting down.
TGATAAATTTCATTAAGATCGCGCGAGCGCAAATTAGGCGTGATGGCTACCAGTTGCGTACGAGTGGCGGAGCCCAGAGGTCTGGACGATTTCGAAATTAGGTAATTAATTTAGTGGACTGTCGAGGGCACGCTTTCCAGATGACGACGGTCGCCCCTTGGTCCCTGCGCGTGGTCGAGCCCTTGATCGTTCCAAGTGCCACGAGTCGAGTAATGTCACCGAGGATAGGGACACTAATCGTTGACACGTGCACGTAGATTTCGAGGTAATCGCGCTGGGATAGTATCTGCTATCGATTAGCACGTTTTCTTAGGCATTTTGTCGGCGTATTTGTTAAACGTCACAGGAATTTCTTGTTTGATGAGGCTCTTCGATCGATAGTTAACTTCATTTGGCTACACTGCACTTGTCCTCTGAATTAGTTTCCAATTTACTCGTGTATTTTTAATCTGCATATGCTCCTGAGAATTACTTTTCTGCTCCCAGAAAGGGGCGGTAGGAAACACCACCTGCAAATTCTCATTTTTTCGTCAGAGAAGTCAGAAGGTACAGTTTTAAAGGGAAGAATTTAAAAGTACTCTATTAATAAAATCTCCAAGTCAAATTGGTAACTTTGACCACAAGACTAGATTTTGAAATAAATTCCACTACCATCTATTGTACCTATAACAGTTATTATTCTCAGACAAATTGCATCTTGGCGTAAGCAATTAAAGTTATCCAGTGCACTTTGTTTGAGAATAATATACAATAGATGCTAGAGAAATTTATTTTAAAGTCCAATTTTGTGGTCAAAGTTACCCCATTTGACGATTCGAGATGCTTTGCTCAAAATAGCAAGGATGTCAGAAACTTCATCCAAACGAACAAACAAGAACTTACATTTACCATAAATGGAATCTAAAAATTTAGTAACAACAATACAACATTCCACTGTAACATGCCTACTAACCATCCCATTATTACATAATTTCCTATCATCCAAAGCAGACGTCGAACTAAACCATTACAAAGAAATCTATCTGCACGCACAGGGAAGCGTGCACCCGGCTTAAGAGTAATCCCCCGCCCGGCGACGATGAGTCGTAACTCGGATGCACCCTCGCGCGACGTATCTCGACGTCTCGGGTGCACGCGAGAATTATCGATCGCTATCGAGCGTTGCCCGTGGGGGCCCTACAGAAATCGCGTTGCGCTTCTTGTTGCGCGCTTTCACGGGGATAATTGACGCCCGCCACCATTCTCCATTATTCTTATTGTCGCTGCCCCATGCCGGCCTCATCCTCCTAGGACAGGCCAGGTAACAATGACCGATCGCGAGCTTACTCACTCACGACCAATCTTTCTCTTTTGCAGAGGCCGAATGCTGCGTTGGCGAAGCTGCTGGAGAGGCATGCTGGGAGCCTTGTTACTGCGTCCTTCTGCAGGACGAGCAGACCCTCACGGCTTACAGGAGCGAGGACATGGCTGTGAGTGGATGTTCTATCTCTTTACCCTCGGCTCTGATAGGGAGGCCTCCCCCAATTTCGCTGGATTAGCCAGCATCCCTCTTTTTATTAAGACGCATCTCGTACGCGTGTAGGTCGTGAGAAGAGATATTGGAGAGGATCACGTCACCGTTACTCGAGAAACGCTCCTTGCTCGTGGCAAATCTGTTCGTTGTTTGGGACTTTCGTCCCGATTTTCCGGTTGGGGGATTAGTTTGCGAATTGCGATTTTTAGTTGGGGCAGTGTAAGGGGGGATTTAGGGAGTTTGGTGTGATAGGGAGTCTAGAAGGGTTGGGAATTGATTAGAAGAATTTTTTTTACCATTTGTGCAATGTAGTTGTAGATAAGAAGAATTGAAAGTTGTGGGTATTTTCAAATTAGTGGAGTTAGTTGGGGTGCTAAGAAATTATCATAAATTAGGAGGTGTTAGTTTCAAAGTTAAGGGGTTAGATCACCTTGGCCAGGTCAAGAATTACCGCCTCTTTGGGAATTTATTTCTAAGTAACAAAAAGAGTTTGTTTGATTAAAACTTTTCAATGAAGAGAGAGACATCTGTGAATAATATATACAATTTTTTTTTAAGTTTTCTTTATGAACAGGTTCCTGAAACAAAATTTTAACAATATACTATTAACCCTTTGAGTGCCGGGAGCCGATATATCGGCTCCTGCTACACTGGCGAGAAGTGCCAGAGCCGATATATCGGCCCGCGCCTCGTAGCGCTTTACTATTCGCATTGCGGGAGAACTCTATCTCAAAATAAATTTTTAATACGTTATAAATGATCTAATTTCATTATGAGAGAATTAAAAAAAAATAGTTTTTCGTTTTAACTCTTTGTGGACGACGACCTTTTCCTATCGCTTGGAGGTACCGAAGTCTAACATAAACACCGATGGTCGCCACTCAGGCGATATTCGATATGCGGCGTAAATCGCTGTGGCGTTGGACCCTTTTCGGTACTTGTCGACAGTGTTTTATATAACACAAAATAACATCGCATTGCCGCAGCGAAACGTAGGATCAGTTAGTTTCTCCACGATCGTTGATGTCAACAGTATATTTCGTCATAGTTACAGTTTGAAAGCGTGTTTTGTGTTATTACCGTTGTTTTTCGTCATTGTTTAGTTCTGTATTTCATCTATAATACGCAGCTTTTTGAATCATGTAAATATCGTTTCTCGTTTGGTTTTTATAAGCATTTTCCCGAACCCTTGTAAAACTGTGAAATTCGGCCGGTTTTTCTCGCATAGGCACCTCTATTTCGCCCGGCACTAAAAGGGTTAAAGAACACTGACAATAAGTCATTTATCGGCCGACGTTCAATTTTTTCGATATTTTAATTTTTACCTGACTTTTGATTATTGATTTTCGTACACATGAAATTGAGCTTTTTTCTTCAAAGTATAGTTATTTTGTTATGTTTCCAACATTGGAAAAAAATTGAACGTCGGCCGATAGATGATTTAATTGATCTAAAAAAACAAAGGCGAAAAGATAATCAATATATCGATCCGCGGAAACACAGACTCGTCTAAAGACGTTTTAGACACCCTTCGACGTCTGAAGAAGTCTTTATCAACCTACATATATTGAGATTTTCATGAAGGTACCAAGTAGCTATCGATATTTTCGTGTAGGTAGCAAACAAATATCGATACACTCGCATATTTAAGTTTAAAAGAAGTATCAATTCTTGTTGATACCTTTAATTTTGATATGTATCAAGACCAGATTGAAATTTAGAAAACGGTATAGATATGTTTCGATATGGTATCAGTCCCATCACTAACAACCCAGCTCTTGCGAAGGAAAGTTCACGTTACGTTTGAGCTCCCTTAAATTCAATCTAAACTCCTTGCACAGGATTCGCGAGCGCGCAGGAGTCCGCGGGCCGCAGTTGGAGAAACTCCGTTTCAAATTAATTTTCTATACGACGTTGTAACAGTCGTGATTGCGGCGCCTAGTTATATTTAACGCGCAAACACAAGCCCAACTGGGTAAACCTGAAGTTGTTGGGTATCGGCGTTTCTACGCGTTCACAGGAATCTCGCGTTTTATCGCGTTTACACGCGTGCACAATGCAAGCGCACTGCAAAAGGGGTCTGTCTTGTTTGATCGTGTACGGTTGGAATGGCAAAGGGGCGTCTACCCTCTAATTCGATTAGAAAGTTTATACCCCTCTAGCCTATCGTTTGTGTGTGCTCAAACGCTTTCAAGACTTTGGACTTCTAACCAAAACTACGGTTGCTGCGAATATCTGGTGAGATTGTGGTCGAATCCCCAAGAGTTCGCTAACAGAAAGGCCCCTCAGGCGTAACTTAGATTTTTTGACAAGATCTTGCTCAAAGGCTTGAGTTACAGGAACTAATGATAGGTAGTTCTGAACGTAGATGGTTAATTGTTTACGAGGCATTTAATATTAATAACTCCCCTCGGATTTGTTTCTCGAAGTATTTTATAGTTATCTTCCTTCTTCACTGCACTACCAGGGCAATTAATTCATTTAGACGGTTCACTTGTTTCTTCGAAGACTGCTGGTCTCCTCAAATTCAACTTCTTCAAACTTAAATTCGAACAGCACCGAACTTTCTCGGGACCTGTTCCAGCCACCACCCTCCTGATTCCACAGAAATGAAGAAAAACATTCCTTCGGGCGCGAAAATATACATTTCCAGGGACCATGATCGTCGATGCTCCGCGTTCGTGCACTCGAGGGGGCGGCTGGGCATCGAACGTTTACGTTATTGCAGCGTGTGCACCGCGAACCATTGCACTCCGCGGAATGTAACACGGCCCGTTGCGAATCGGGACTAAAAGAAACTCAATCGAAGTTTCGCCGTGAACTTTTGCCAGAAGCTGTGCCCCCCATGGTCTCGGGGTCGGGCGTTCTAGGATTTCCCTTGAAAGCTTACTTAACTAATAACTTTCCGACGGAGTTACCGCGAGTTCCATTCCCACTTTTGCCCCAGCTGCCGCTCTACCTCCGGTATGTTTTTATTCGTCCCTTGCCCTTGTATTTCCAGCAGTTTATGAACTATGAAGCCCCTTGCATCTTCGCCACGATCGCTGCAAGCTACGCGGCACGGTGGTAAAAGTTGATGGTATCTTTTTTACAGTCGATATTACCCATGGGCAGGTATAAAGAAAGAAGTTCTTGCACCGGTGCATTCGTTCTTTTTTCCTGCTAAGGCTACTTTTCAAATATGTATGAAGTGTTTATTCAGACGCGAAGCGTCGATGCACGGTCTTCAGTTTCAGCGCGCCTGCAACACCGATGTTTTTTTAAAGTGCTATGTTGAGAAGTGAAGGTGGATACTCGTAGGTTACAAATTTGATTTCGAAGGAAAGGTCTTGTGGATTTGAATCTAAGAAGGAAATGTTCGAAGAAAAGATGGGGAAATGAAGGGGTGAAATTAGCCCTTAAATTTATCGTGTTTTTAAATGTAACTTTATTTTTTCTTTGGCATTGTGATAGAGCATAAAGAACTGAAAAATTCTTATATTAAAGTTTTGCTCTACCTCGCGCCGTTACAAACTTATATTAAAAAGAGGAAAAACCTTGAATATTTTAAAGCTGCGTAGGAAATTTGCTTAATTTGGGGAACCATTTTCTTTCAGGTACTGCAAAAGAGGTTTCACAGTGTTCAGTAGCATATTCACTTACTCTTACCTAATTTGAATAGAAAACAAATAAAAATCCTTTAGGTAAACCAAATTTTAAGCATTTTCTTTTCAACTTTGTGTGATCTATTAAATTCTGAAAATTTCATTTCGACAAACTGAGGGTTGTATTAAAACGATGCAAGACTTCGAGGCAATTTTCTTTCCCCCCTAAGTGTCCTTATAAATATCTGTTCGTTGACACGTTTAATTCCGCAGTTTCCTCTCCGTCGTGCTGTTTTATTCGTAAAACCGTGGTCGTTCTGGCAGTGCATAGTTGCCCGTGAAACGAACGAACGTAGAAGCTCGGGAACGGCGAAGATCTCCCGTTCCGTATCCATTTTGGTCGTTCGTAAGATCCCCTAAGTGTAGCCGACGCCGCGCGCCGTGTCCCAGACTTGCACCTCTTTTTCTCCGTCTCTGAAAGCACCAAGAATGAGAATTCTACTTATTACATTGCTCGAAAGCAACTCCCCTTCAGGATTAGCTAATTTTAAGAGTCCACTAGTGGAGTCCCTTGAACGCAATTACCCTGGTGTGAAAGAGTCTCCGTGGACCCTTCTTCTTATTCTTCGATTCCTCTCTGAAAGCTATTTCTTGGGTGCCTTCTTTGTTAGGCACAGTAGGCTAGTATTGTCAGTAATTTCATTGTAGAGACCGAAGGGCAGCGAGCTACATAGAACTGAAGGAAATATTTAAATCCACACCAATCGAAATTCGAAATAAAGTAACTATAAAAATTTGGATATAAAATTTTCAATTTTCTAGTTTACTTAATTTTATAAAAGACACCATTGCATTTCAAATTTGGTAAGGCATACTCGTATTTCCCAATTTCTTTCGCATTCTTTTATGGTGCGCTGTGATATTTTTTCATGGAATACTTCTTTCTATTTATAATAGAAAAAATTCGATTATCTTATAGCTACATCAGTGCATATACCAACAAATAGAACACCAATCTTATAACAGTTATTTACACCTACTAAGACATTGAATTCACAAGGCAAAGGTACTAAGGAACGAACAGGGGTGAATCATTACATTGACCTAGAAGAAGTTTATGATTACTTCCAATTTCCCATTCGATCTCAGGATCCTTACGAAGGCTCCGAGAAATGCACGGTATATTTCTGAAATCCCTCGTGTTCCGTGGATTCGGGTCCTTGGTAGCTACACGACTTGGCCCGTGTAAGTGGTAGCCATTACATGTTTAAGGCGGTCTGCGAATTCCGTGGAACCTGGTTGCGGAAACCCCGCGTCGCCACTCGTGTTTCGCATGAGAGGACTCCTTGAATTTATTCGTACACCCTCTGTGTGCATAATAACCATCCCAGGTTGGCTCGAGGGCTTTTTTCCCCGTCGGTGAAAGAGAAATTTTCCTCATTATAGTATCAATGACGGATCCGCAAGCGGAAGACCAGTCGTCCGTCTGTAATATTCCTTTCCTTCAATTTTTCTGGGATAAAGTGAATGTTTCCTCGGCAAAGGGAACGGTCCCCCGATGGATCTTTAAGTTAGGGATTGGCTTTGATCGAAGGGCCAGTGATAAAGGGTCCCACGGAACAAAGGGATTCGTTTGTGCTCCACGGAGGGAGGGTGACGTAATAATTCGATGCGTTTGCCAGCAATTATGGGGGTGAATAATGATACTGAAACGTAAACGCCTCAATTTTCGTATTATATTTAAATTTGTTTGATGTTGACTTGGAGTAGGAAGGTATCGTAAAACTGTGAAGATAAGAAGATTCATTGCACAGTCAGAAGGAATTAAACAGAGGAAAGTCAAATGTTAATCCTTGCGATAGAATAGAAATTATATTTTCAGCAGAATATTGTAAAGTACTTTGCTCATACTTACCCCAAACAAAGGAATTCACATAGAAGCAGAAAAACAATGCAATAATGTTACAAAAATTGCAGTCATTAAATCTGCAACGCGAGTGAAAATCGCGTGTCTCGAACGCGAAACGATTGCTCGTGTGTACGCAGCAATAACAGTACGGCTGATCGTGCACGGGTTTTCTCTACTTGCCGACTAAATTCCATCCGGAAGAAGCGAGGAACCGTTTCAGAGGCCCGGGAGGGTTAAAAAAAAGCACGACGGCCGTTAACCCTATTCCTTGAGGGCGGTTCAGCGTCGAGTAACGAAGGGTCTCGTGTTCCTAGACCCCTCGAATGTGATTACACGGAAGGAGGAAAAGGACGTGAGCCGGGACAGGCTGAAAGAGGGCTGGCGCTGGTCTTGATTTAGTAATAACAAGGGCTCAGCCGTTGCGCAGAGGGCGCCGGGGGTTGTTGGGAACGCGCGAGACATTCGGGAAATCGGGGGAAAAACTGAGACGAGGACAAAGGGACAAACAATGGTGGACGAATAATGGAGCGGGCACGCGTTTGATACAGACACCGTGTATTGAGTACAGACGTCGCTGACAAATAATGATGTTTCTTTGTATGGATTTTGAGAAATGCCCTGGAACACGGGCAGCTTCGATGGGGGTTAAAGAGATTGATAATCGGGAAGCATATTGATATGAGGCGAGCAGCTCGAATAGTGGTTAAAATAGATGATGGAGGATAATTAAATATTGTTGGCATGCAAGATCATCGGCTTTGTTTTTGAGAAAATTTTAGATAAATTTCGGTGTTTGCCATATTTTGTTCGTTTGCTAACAATGCCATGTTCGTTTCTAATTTTCGCATTGTCTTTGACATAGTATAGTAGTTACATCGAAGCATAAGTTTCAGGTTTATCAGTTACCATGGTACTTAGATGCTTCGGTTAAATGCACCTTCGACTCATAAAGTTCCATTGGCAAGCACAGTGGGCAACAAACCACGTGGTTAAGATACGAACGAAGCTGTTTGCGGCAAGTTTACGCATTACGAATTTAATGGTAATCGATGAACGAGACCCCGCACTATCTGAGCACCGTGGAAAGCAAGTTGACCTTTCGAGTCCAATGGGAATTTCATTATCTTGGCGCATGCTAAGGACTTCCCCTGGCGTGCATTAAGATGATAACAGGCGAAGCTGGGGGACATTGTTTCCGCGGGAAAAGGAAAACAGTGTCGATTTCTAGACGCATGAAAAGCTTGTGGTATTGAAGTAAGGCAGCTGTGAGGTTTCTTCGTGATTCCTAGGGATTTTACTTTCATTACGGCTCGCGGAGTCCGATAACGTCGTGGATAAGAGGGATTTTCTTGCCTGGGTCCATTAGTGGCTGAGCTCGTGAAGCTAGATCAAACGCAACTCCTCATGCTTCTATTCCTGTGTGATTGAACGAATAATGATTTCTATGTAAAATTACTGTCGAATCAGTCGAATTTCTTCATAAAATTTGGAGAGAACATTCTTGAAACGTACGCCTTTCAGAAAATGTAAAAAAAAAATTTTTTTCAGATTTCTGTCACTGGCCGCCCCCCTTAATTAGGGTAAAAGCACCAGTAGTTGATATTGTATCAGTAGTTGACACTTTACAGCATAACCTTATTTTTTATATTTTTCTGAAAAGTGTCAACTACTACAGAAAAACATGAAAAATAAGGTTTTTCTGAAAAGTGTCAACTACTGATACATGGTCAACTACTGATACATGGTCAACTACTGATGCCTTTACCCTACTGGGTAATTTAAAAAATGAGTCGATGAATTCGTGCATATAGTATCCACTAAAACTTGTGGGAGTAATCTACAATTTTCTATTTTAATGGCCAAAGTGACGTTAACAGAATAACGAGAGTTATTAAATTCTCAATTTTACTACATTTATAACCTTCCTTATAACCTGCAATTATACTTCATAATTACCACCAATCACCTTTCATCATCAATCTCTCCTTCAGAGAGCCGTATATTTAAAAATACCCTAATAATTTCCCACATTTGTCGAAAATACCTAAAAAAGTATATCATAATCTGTCATCAAACTTCCATGCACAGAGAAGTTAACGAACTCGGGCCGAAGTTGGAGCGCAACGCGCGAAAGCGATAATACCAGGGAGGAAAGTTAATACCTTTAATACCTGACGGGGTTGGAATCCTCGCGGATTACTTTCGCCAGGGAACTTTTGACCGTAAATTATTACGACTTATCGTGGCCCCAGACACTTCGATACGCGCCACCGAATTTGATCCACCCCGGTGATAAATTATGCACGGGGTGCCGCGAGAGAGAGTGCACACCCTGCGGTTTCATCCCTGGATAACGGCTCCCTCGATGCACTCAAGGACAGCTTCTTCCTTTCCTCGACCAATCGTTACTCTCCCAAAGCCCTCGAGCTGTCCATTTTTCACTGCTGCATAGTAACTTGTCAGGAATATTCAAGGGCTAACTTCGCTCTTCTTTTGCACAGTCCTGGATACGCGTGTCTTCTTTCTGTCACTTTGATTTACAAACAAATGGTACGGTATCTTGTGCAACTTCGGTTCAACTGATTACACGGTTTATTTCTTTGTCAGGTGTACTGACAATGAGTTACAGTTGCCCACTCTCCTTATTTTGTATCAGTGAAGTAGTCTGGGCCATTTAGTTTCATTTAAAGGAGGCTAAAAAAAGATTGTGTTACTTCTTTCTTTCTTTTTTTAATTGTAATGCCATATTCACGTTTGGATACGAAAGTCTACCATTTTATCGCCTGTCTTTTATGAACTTCAGTCTAGACTCGAGATTGTTAATAATGAAAGTGATTCTGGTATTAAATCATTAATGCCCTAAGAAGGGCATTACGATATTACAGAATTTATCTTTTATTTTTTTTGTCCTTATGTGTGAACGTTGACTCATAATTCATCGCTGAAAACAGGGGATATGAGACACTATCTAAACGAATACCCATAGCGTAAGACACTAAGCCCCATAAATCCACAGTGTCGTCGTGAATTTTCCCAATAGCCAGTATTAAATAACCTCAAGTACCATATAGGAGATACATTTTCAAGCAGTATGAACAGAGAGTGTTCAAAGTTCATCATTTTTAAGTATTCTTTACCAAAGAGTGAAAGCTTCCGTACATTATATCTAAAAAATTATAACACCACAGTATATTATATCTTAAAGCTCATATTATTTGGACCATACACCTTACTGCACGCTACCTGGATCTATTTCGACCCACATTCTCAAAACAACCTTTGCTACAAAACTCTCCTCCTATCCGAAGTGAAAGAAAAAGAAAGTCCTGTGCGGGTCTAAACAGACCCAGCCACGACCTGCCTAGGGTTAATACATTTCCTGGATTCCTCGTTCAATATCTTGAGCAACTTATTTATCCCCACCTCTGCTACTCCTCACATATTCCCCCAAAACATACCAACCCTATAAATTTCCCAAAAGTTCCCCCGAAGAGAACTTTGAAGCTCCAGGGGAAAGAACGACGTATGCATATATCTTGGTCCAAGTGCGCAATATTCCCCCCGCACCGTCAACGCTTCCTTTCCACCTCTGGATTCTTTGAATTCGATGCTTTCATACTCGTCACGTACAAGACAAACGGCAAGCGAGTAAAAAATGCAACCTCTCCTCCACGGGGTCCTTCCCCCGGGGGTGAACGAATGGGTCCTCTGAATTAAATTGCATCCCCTTTCCCCTGCCCCTCGCGAACCCGTCTCCCTTCACCGGCGCGTCCCTTTAAAGACGTGAGAGGAATAGGGTAGGCGCGATTAAATCTAGCCGTCTCGCTTCCCCCTTTCTCCCTTTCCGCGCGCTGCTCGTAGTTCGCTCCCTATCTGTCTTTGCCCGTGTAGACCCCCTTTGATTCATCTGCGACTCTCGCATCTGCGTGGACCCGAGGCCCTGACTCCTCTTTGGTGTCTGGTTAAGGAAGTATCGCTGGGATCTTTGACCGGCTATTTAATGGAGGCTTGGCTTTTAAAAAGATTGCTTAACCGCGATCCTAATCCCCTGATTCGGCGAACGTCATTCGATCTACTATATTTCGGCACTGTCATATTGGTTTACACGTATGTAGCCCTGATGGTTGAAGGTGGACTTGATGCTGTAAGTTTTATTTTTCTTCTATCTCAGAAATTTATTCGATCGTCTTTGTTAAAAAACGTGTACACATGGTAGGTACGGTCGCCTGAGGGTAAAAATTCTTCATAGGAACCGCGAAAATAATTTTAGAATTCGTTTCAAGGTCCACCGACCACTCTGCACAGATTCCATTTGGAAGTGGACTCGTTGGCCAAGGAGAGCATCTGCCCAAGGAGCAGCTTCCTCCATTCAGCCATTGGGCACGTATTTTCCCAGAACAAGGTGTCTTACTTGCCGCCAGACGATCCAAGGCTCGAGATTTGGCGAGGCCAGTCGATCCAGCCTCGTCTATCTTGGCCGAGGAGGCGAAAGTGCCTGTTCATCTGCTTCTCTGTCGACCCTTATCCGCTTCCTGCGAGTCGATATCCCCTTTTTCTCGAAAGGTGCAGGCGAGCTTGCAAGGCCCGGACTGTAGAACGCATTTCCTGCCACCATACACAAGCGTAAAGCTCTTCCTTCCTCGACCATCCCTACTGCGCGTCCTCCACGGTGGCTCGAGGTGGTGGAGATAGGATCACCCAGCCTCGTGCGAAGGAAATCCTGCGAGGATTCGGAGGAAGGAGCTCTACCCCGGGCGGATAAATCGGCTCTGCCTTTTCGCGAACCTTTCAACCCCTTTTGCCACTCGAATCACTCTTGAGGCGTGTGGAAAGAGGCTACTAGGCGAATTCCCGAATTTTCTTGGGCTCGACGGGGGCTGAGTAAATGTTTGTGGATCTTGAAGATACGTGTTCGCACGTCTACCAATTTTCCTTTCTACCTACTGTTCTTGGGGACAGAGGTGGTAACGTGTGTAACTGCTTATTAGATATGACGTGAATGCTGGAAAATTAGGCATGTTGATATTGAGAGGGTTTGAAATGTTTGTATTTACTTTGTATTTTATTATAATATTTATAATAGTATTTCGTGGTAATTGCTTGCTGGAAATATTCTCTGGACAGGAAACTCGATCAAGGGTTGACGAGTGTTTATCGAATTTAATTCGCCAGCAAACCGCTCTCCTTTATTTATTGAGGGCGGTCTCGAGAAAAACCCAATAGACGAAAAACTGATTTACCTAATATCTTGTTTCCTTTTTAAATTGAAAAGCTGGTAGAAGGGTCTCGGCAGGAGACTCAGATTTGTAAATAAATTTAAAGGAAAAGGGACAATATTTATAAAGCTTGAGGTTTGACTCTTAACCGGTGACGTTCCATTTTGTTACATGAACGGTGACGTGGAGTCTCACAGACTCCTCTTTAATAATTTTACATTGTCAAGCGTAAATTCATTTTTAAAATATACTGGAGTTATTAGCAACTTTATTACATATTTGAAAAACATGCCTTTCCTTGTTTAGTTCAAAATCACTGAAAACTGCCTTCGTGACACGACATATTCTAAAACAATTTCGAATGAAAAGAAGGTACACATAGGAAAAATAATTCTGAAGAGTCTTCGAGACTCCACGTCACCGGTTAAGGAAGGGTTACAAAAATTGACGAGTTTTAGTCTTCCCTTCACTCAGATGTCAGAAATTTTAAATTTTATAATTTTGTAATCTTGGAGGAAGGAAATTTCATAGAAAAATCTCAGAGAAACGTGGTATACGTATAAATCAAGGATAATCGAAGATTTGTTCTCGTCATATCCTGGATTAATAACCTAAGAAGCCGCGGATAATCCTCAGAGGAGGAGCCCTTCAATTTTAAGTTCCCATCTTGGTTATGAATTCATCCGAGCGCGTACAGAAGTCAAGGGTTGTTACCTCGCGGAGGAGAAGCTTTACGGATATTATTAAACCCAATTTATTAACATAAAAATTTGAAAGGACTTTTTTCTCTTTTTAAATAGAATGGAGAATCTTGATTTTGAACATGAACTCTATTTTTTTCATACACAAATACTAAATAATTTCCAATTTTCTAAATAGAGTCTTTGAATTTTTTATGGGAAGCATGAAAAAATGAAATAAGTTTTCCGAGTTTTCGTGATTCTGCCTTGAATCTTTAATTACTTGCGAATGTAAGTTCGCCCCGTTTGTTTAGGAGATACGTTGCAAACTGTACTTATTGTCTGCACGTACTGCAAGATAATTCTACAACATTCAGCGAAAGGAAATATGAGGGAAGATATGAATTATTCATGGGAATGGTCGTGATGCATGAATTTGTATACATATAGCTAATTTCTTACAGCCATATCACGAGGGGTTGAATAGAGACGTACGAACTTGGTCCCATATTTGTGGAAATACTTGGTCTTGCATGAAGACAGAGGTATCCACCGTTAAGTTTCCTAATGCAAACAAGATTATAGTAGAGATCTTCAATTTTAATTCCCCTTCCATTTCCACCTCTTTCAATACCGTAATCCTAGGTACTAAGTAGAATCCAATAAGCTCACATCTCAGTATAATCCAGAAAAGTGGATACGATGCAATTTCAAACTCACTCCTGCTCATTTTCTGATTTTTCTAAGATTTCCCCCAAGTGGACCGACTACACTCAGTTTTAATGAATTATAAATTACCATATCACATCGAGTGCATACGATTCTTAAATTCTTACTTCACGAACAATCGCGATATCTGTTTTATAAACCTCCAACATCCCCCGGAATAAACCTGTGCACACCTTCCTTGGAACCAATAAAATTCTAATTTATCGTGTTCCCATGAATCAAAATATCGCAGAATTTGCTAGCCACCGTCCAATATATTCAGTTTCGGCCCGTAGGGTCGTTCCATCAGCGAAACGATCTCGCAGGGGTTAATGCCGACCGTGTGCACCCAGCTGAATATAGCGCCGGAACGAAGCTTGAAGCTTAACGGGCAAACTCGTGGGCGATTGTGGGAGTTCGAAAGGTCATGGCATTTCGCGTGGCACGGAAGACGAGGGGGTGGCGGCAGTTATGCGGGGATAGCGGGAGCAAGGGGTGCATTTACATGGGGTTGCTCGTCGACAACTGACGCGCGGAAGGGTAAAAATAAACAGGCTGCGCATTATCAAGTCAATGGAAAGGAGGGCTCCATTATCTCCTTTGATAAGCTTTTTCCTTCCTCCTTACCGGCGCGGAAAGAGGGCAGATGTTGGCTTGCAAAATGGAAACAGTCTGCGGCTGTCTGCTAGGGAATGCGCTCTGGTATCAGGCTTGCAAATAACGCTTTCATGTAAGCCGATTATTTGTGAAAGCTTGTTCATTAATAGCCTCTTGCATTAGCTTCGAGAGAATCGTGGGTTTTTATTCTCTGTCGTCCTTGGGTGTTTAGAAAAATGAAATTGAATTTTTGTGGGGCTTGGTAAAGTGATTTTTATGGTGGACAATGTTTCTGTGAAATTCGAAGTAGTAATGGGGTAGTTTTGTGATTCTTTTTGGCAGGGTGAAAGTTGTGCTATTTATTGGACTTCACGTGTCGATGAATCTTACATATAAGGATATATACATATGTCATTGAAGTATTGAAGTTATATAAAGTGTATTGCAAAATGAGCATGAGCAAACGGCCTCCGTGACAAATTTAAAATATAAAATAATAAAAAAATGATAAATAGAAGGATATTTACCCCCATATTGTCCTTAAACGAAAGGGTAGTGATCTGCAACTTCACGGACTGGTGTTTCAGGTGAGGAGCAATGTTTAGTAAACAATAACAATAAAATTTGTCACGGAGGCCATTTGTCCATGCTTACCTTGGTAGACTCTTATCTGCTTAAATAATTCGACGTCGCAATAACAGATTCGTTACTTGAAAATCTTCACTATATTGTGCAAGTATTCTCTAAAAATAACTCTCTGAATATCACGACCGAGTTCTCCAGAAAGTATTCCCAACCTCAGGCAACTTCCTATAGTCTCCTTAGAAATCCAAGAAATTCAATTCTTCACAACCTCCGTTGCTACAGAGTTATTTGTAACTATATCTATTGAACGGCACCAAAGTAACGTTTTTTATTCTCCGGAATTATAAACGAACCCCCCTCCCCCTATTAGTGTAACAGGAAAGACAAACGATTGAACGAAGAGAAGAATTCCACCAGCCCCCTGCGAAACAATTTCTTCTTAATTGTGTGACACGAATAAATTAAGAGCGGAGCAAATAAATTACTTTTTCCCGGAGCCCCGTTAATTATTCTTCTCGCTGCGTCGTCCCAATGAATCCGCGCGGACAAAAGGCAAGAAGTGTCCAACAGCGTGTTCCGTTCTTCTTCTCGGTGAAAGAACGTCTCCGTTGGGAATTCAGCAGCGTGAAGAAAGCGCTACTTTTAACCGGACTACTTTCGGCGCACGCAGATTTCAGTAAACGTCCAATGGTAAGCGAACTTCTTCATCCAAGTTCCCTCAAAGAGCATTAAGAAACGGCGAGGATGGGCTCGTAAACAACGTGAAATTGAAATTCATTGTCCGCTCGGCGACGTTCACTACTGCGCTGCTTAACCCTTTCAACTAGCATGCCCCAGTTTTGGCACTGTTGGGCACGTTCTGTCGAATGGAAATACGACCATTGTCGTGTCAGCTGAAAGAGGTGGTGTATTTAATCGTGTCCTATTTCGATTATTTAACGACTGAGAGCGACGTGTCGGAAGTGGAGCCAGAGGAGTTCTTTTCAAAGAGTATTGGTAGAATTTATCAGTCACCCACATTGTTCACCACTTTCGATTATACAGCAGCGTTTATAGGAAAATGGCAGAGAATATATGAAGGCATTTATTGTGACAATAAAATCTAAGTATACAGAAATAATAAATTTCAATTTTTTTGTATTCAAATACACTAGCAGCTAATTCATCGAATTCAGTGACCTTCGGGGACGCAGAGAATGAAGTGAAATTTACGCGCAGAGGGAGCCTTATCCTCGGGATTCCCTATCAAAATTATACCTTCATCGTATAATTCGATACAGTCGTGTCGTTATTGGCTTCATTTGGAAAACAGCACGGCCGAGAAATTCACCAGTTGCTCCGTCTCCCCGAGGAAGTCGTCGAGTGGTCCCTCGTTAGAAATTCATTCTGCGCCTCCACCCCCGTCGTCCCGTATCGCTCTCGAAAGCTCTCTTTTCAATGAACCTGTCCACGCTGCGCTCGAAAGCTTCCCGTAAACACGTAAAACGTTCTCCTGGCCGTAATTTTCGCTTTGCTCGCGCCAACGGATGTATTCTCTCCTCGATGGAGCCGTTTCAAACGACAATAACAGTTACGGGTTGCAGGTGCACGAGAATTTCTCTCTTCTAAAAGATCATTTCTGTGACAAGTAGCGTGACATAATTTGTTTCGACAAATGCATCGCGACTCCAAGGAATTTCGTCAGGTGACGGTATTTGATTGGATGTCTCGCTTCAAATTAGCGTCGTACGACTGCTGGATCGTAGAACAATGAGAAGATATCTGTAGAACATAAATATATTCAGTAGATGAAAGTTGAAGGAGGATAAGATTGGAAAATGCAAAGTGGAAAATTCAAATTTGCATGCGTTTAATTTTTCTGGCTATTAAAGAACGTTCTTAAAACAAATGTTCTTAATTTACTTGTGAAGAGGAAAGTTGAGTTTCTCCTTCTATAATTTGCTGAGGGAGCTGGAATTTAAGTAGAATTTAATCTTGCCATTATTCTGAAATCTTTAGTAACAAAAGTGTTAAGCAAGAAAGTCGAGATTTTTTTTAGCTTGCAATGTCTCTTTGTTTACTGATTGACGTTAATATGTCACAATATATAGTACATAAAAGATCTAGGGTGACACTTGTACATTATCGAATGATTTCACGTAACATAGCCAAGACGAGGCGTGTAGGTACTCCTCCGCGCTGACCGGACCTTAACAAGATGTAGCACACGACCCAGGGTTCCCTTTGGAAACGCGACCATGGGAGCAATTGCGGTTTACAGTTACACTACAGTTTCACAGGGTGTTGTCTAGCTGGAGTCGTGGGTGTAGTTCCCAGAAATTGAACCACGCATGAAATAGCCACGGAAATGTTTCCCGCTAGACCGTTTCTCTGCGCTTGGAGAGCAATTTATTTTTTTGAAAGGTTCACCGTGTAGACTGTAGAGGAATTTTTTTCCACCTGTATTTGTGCAAACCGAGGTCGAGTAAAACAGACGCTGGGTAAATGAGAAAGGTTCTCTCCCACCAAAGATCCATTTTTTACTCAAATTTTTCTTACCCGCCTTTGAAGTAGATTTCATGCAAATGGTGAACAAAAATTGTGAAGGAACTTTTCCTCTGTGATATTAACTTAATGTAAAATCACTCTGCGCAGGAAATGTGTCTTGAAAATAATAGTTTCGCGATGACACTGTATATATGTACACTTGTTGAAATGGAAAGATAATTTAAACAAACCCAAGTTCCAACTTGGAGGAATATGGTGCAGCCTAAAGAATAACTCCTGTTTCTCGTATTTTTCCAATTCCCTCGGCAGTTTCACCATCGTGGAAGTATTGTTCAGTGGGGGAAACGTGGCACGCAAATTACAGTGAGACAGATCCACTTTCCATGAAGGATTCTCGCAACGAAGCCGGGTGCGCTCGCATGTGAGGCATGTTAATAAATCTTTCTCGGCTGCTCATGACGGAACAGGGAAGGAACGAGCAATACCGTGATTCACTCGTCGAGAAACAAGAAATTACCCTCTGATGTATAACTCCTAATAAATCAGGAAACTTTCAGTCGAGCTTCCTTGGAGCGCGCGATAAAAAGCTGAGCCCGTACATCAGGCGTTATTTAATTATATCCGCGCCCTAAGTATTGTAGTTTTCCCTTCGCTTGCCTCTAAAATAGGCAACTTTACCAACAGTAACAGTCTGCGGGCAGTATATACACTTAAACGAACTTCAGATTAAGTTAATGAATATTAAAATCCTGAAAGAGATGATTAATTATCGATGTTAGAGGAAATGGAATGAAACAAGACTTGTTTAGGATTTCTTGCACCCACAGGATGCATAATGCATTTTCCAATCTCTCAGTGGTTGCGACTTTTACAATAACGAAGAAGGTTCACCTTTGTGCCTTCATTCTCGAGAAGACGTTGCAAGTATAATCTCATCACCGACAGCAGCTGCAAGGATTTAATTTAGCTTGCTTGGCGCATATTGTCTAGCACTCTAGCTGTTTACCTGGCAATATTCCTTATTATGCTAGGATATTGGAATTCTATCCCCCAACGAAGCGTATTTTAAGGGCAAGAGAGATTGAAACGACATTTTACGGTGAAATTTATATTATTGTTTCATTATTGGCTGAGATATTCAGTTGTCTGTCAGAGTTCGGTGGTTTCTACTTGTTCACAGTGTCTCATGTTAAGGTGTACTCGGTTTTTATTCGATGTTGAGGTATCGATTCGAAGTATACATACGTCCATGCGGCGTGCAATTTCATTCAGCCTCCTTTGATGCTTTGTAGAAAAACCGACATTCTGCGGATGATGGCGGCCCGATACGCCGCGACATCCGCGTTACCCTTTGATATCGCGCGACGAGATTGCAGATTTCCATATAAAGTGTCGCGTCCAAGTTGAACGGGGTCGCGTGACTAGACGTTGTTAGAAGTGTGTACGCGACTTAAGATTGCAAATCGCTGGGAGGAGACGTAATTTGCATGAATATGTAATACACTGCTGGAGATATCGATGGAATTGATGCTAAAAATAGTTGCTGCATACACTCTTGACGCTAGATACTCTTTCACCGATGAAGCACGAGAAACATTTTATACTGTGTGATAGAAAAAATTCTGCGCTTCTTTGAGATGAAAGTAAGTCAGTGGAATCTGAGCTTCATCTTCAGTCACTGAGAGTTTGACCAACCAGCCTACGAATTTGTTTAAGAAATACAGTACGTCGGTAACTAAGTAGGAATACCTCACCAAGGAATTGGAGCTTGGTATATTTGAGTAAAGTCCTGAAGCAGAGTGGAG
This sequence comes from Andrena chrysosceles, assembly GCA_963855975.1. Classification (NCBI taxonomy): domain Eukaryota; kingdom Metazoa; phylum Arthropoda; class Insecta; order Hymenoptera; family Andrenidae; genus Andrena; species Andrena chrysosceles. Next base: position 113,176,685 of record OY979766.1, on the reverse strand, counting down.
TTTGAAAATTTTTAAAATCCCATCAGTTTCAGTGATTCGCTAAAATATTCCAAGTTCTACTTATCCTTCTATCTTAACCATAATCGCTGAACGCCCATGGGTGTCCCACGCACCTACAATTTCATAACAAACCGAATCTCCAATTTGTTGACTTTTCTCGCGCAAATGAAGTTATTGTACAAATGAACCGGCGCTATAAACAGCTGACACGACATCAAAGATCCATTAAATAGTACATTTACCTAACTCTGTTATACAAGGATGCGCAGAGGACCCTAAAATGTCTTACCGAAAATGTGAAAAAAGTTTCCAGAAGATCTTGTTACATTCCCGTGAAATTTCACCCTTGCAGTGGAACTTTCTCAATTCGCCGACACATGGAGAGCATAACGGGTGGTGGAACACGAAGGGGCAGGGGCAGGGTGTGTACGTGCTCCATTATCATCTCGAGACTTCCGGGACGCGAATCGATTGCAGCGGTACAGACAGATCGATTATCGTCGGAAGATCGTACGTGTACTTACTGATGTAACTGGATCGAATCGGTTCTAGTCGATCGTGTGGATCGAATTAGGTGGCCCCGTTGCTTTCAGAGACATATCCACGAGGCTCGAATCGGGCCGAAACGATTGAAACTCGAAACAGACGGGAAGTAAGTCTTATTCCAGGCGGCCAGTAAACCGAGACTGGCGAGTCTCGCGAAACGACTCGAACCAGAAGTCTTCACATCTGGTCCATGTGGAATCGCCATGTAGCCACAGAACGATGTTCCAGAAATGTGCAACCAAGATCTTTAAGTAGTTGAACATTCGAGTGAAGGCGAATTTACACAGTTTGGTTTACAGTTTGCTTGAACAATGCGGTTGGTTGTACAAAATTGAAAGCAAAGTGAACAATGTAAATTACCATGAAATCAATGTGTTTAACCAAATTGAAGATTGAATCAAGTTGACAGAGTTTCTACTTCTGTTCAATACGGTTGTCTATTCAGGTTGATTGCTAACAGCCGGACCTCGTCTTTTAGACTCTACTTTTACTTTTACATTTAATTTCATTACTTTCAATTTTTAACTCTACAACTTTCATATTTCTTGTTTTCTTATATGTATTTACGTTTTGTACCTTGTTGTTATTATTCTTAATATTACTGGTGAAGTAAAGAAAAGAATTATTATTCGTCCAAATTGAACACGTGTAAAAAGCACGCATCTTGAATATTGAAACGTTTCATTTCAGTTAACAGAGTGTACCTATCTACTGTTTCGTGCTACAAAATTGTTTTCCTACAATCTCCTTCGCCGCCGTTTTTAAGCAAACCAGCGTGGTCAATTTCATTAAAGTGTGTAAATATTCGCACTTCAAATTTGTTGAATGAATCGCATTGTTCAACCAAAGTGAACTGTATAAATTCGACTTAATAGAACAACTCGAGTAAAATCGAATCTTTTAGGATTTTTCCAGTTTAAATTCTTCTAGCAATCTAACCACTCGAATTCTTCAACTTACTCAAATTTTTAATTGTTTGAAACAAATCAGTTGGAAATGTAAATCTATAGCAGTATCCCTTTATGTCGAAAGGATCCTCTTCATCTTGACCTGAAAGGTTTCTTCTTCGTGCTCGTCCCTGTGCATCGATTCGAGAACCGATCGTCGTCCTGACTCGCCAAGCCCGATCTATTAATCGCGATTAAGAGCGACCGTGGAACGCATCTAAATCGCTGAAATTACGACACGGAGCGTAGTGGTAATAATGACGATCGTAATATCGCGCGCTCTTCGAGGAGCACTCGATTAATTTAACCGTGGTCTCGGGACATTAATTATCCTCGTCAGCGGCCAATTAATTATGCTCGGCGTCTCCCCCGCAAACCACGTGTACGTGCCCGTTGTAACGAGCAGTGGGGTTCTTGCTGCCAGTCATGCACGTTTCATAGGAAAACTCTAATCTGCCTCGGTGCAGTGGGCGAGAATAACGGAGCACTGCTGTTTTAGGATTGACAGATCGGATTCTAAAGGAATTGTGGAAGAAACATAGGTGCAGTAGAGTTTCCTCATGTATTATGTCAGTGGAGTTGGTTTTGTTAAATTTTCAGTCAAAGGAAATTTAGTTTCAGAAATGTAGTCGGAGTATTTTTAAACGATCTTCATTGTCATAGTTGTAATTGTTAATTAATGATTTTAAATGCAGTGAAATGAGGATAGATAATGCAAGAATGCAAACAAAAGGGAATATTCTTTTTTTCTAAAGGAAATATTAATGTTTCTATTTATTTTTATAATATCATTTCGATATCATAATTTTTTTATTGCGACTTGGAATACAGTCTCTGCCAAGTTGCATGCTTTGCGTAAAAAGAACAGGTATGCCTGTCAAAATATATAGGGAATCATGTTTGCAATCAGTGCGTGTAGTAATTAATCATTCTCAAAGTATTTGACCACGATCAAGGAACGATTTGACTACAAAAGATTGATTTTTAAATACGCTAAGCATGAATGGTTCCGAGAACGCAATGTAGCTCAGCAAAGCAAATCACCGAATCCAAAGGGATCTTTAGAACTTTACACATCGATTCTTTAGATCCCTTTGGAACTCTCCACACGATAAAGGAACACGATTAGTAATAAATTTGTATCTTTCCTTGGACGCAGCTGTTCGCCGGGACCGCCTGTATGTTCAAGTCTCATACCAAGGTTTGTTCTCTTTCTGTCTTCAAGTGTTGTGTCTGTCTTTCTAATACGCTGTCGTCTTCTCTAGCTCACTTTATTGTTTTCCGTGATCATGTATTCGCCTCTGTATCATGCACATCCTTTTCATCCTCATTTCCATTCAAACTCACGCTACACGAGCTTGAAATAAATACGTTAACCTTTACAACGAAGTAGCTCGAGCAAAGAAAGATAGCTAATAAGTTACTAATAATTCACCAGCTCAGAAAAGCTTGCAATTTCATGCTTAACTAAATAGTAAATCTGATACTGGAATCTAAATCCTAGAACTTTTAATATTCTGTTTTCTTTTCACTTAAAACTATTATCCACACTTATCGTATTCTGCAAAAAGTAGATTCATTCCTATTATAATTAATTCCCGAGGCCCACTGTAAAACACCGTTCATATCGTAAAGCACAACTTATGTTTAACAAAATCCAAGATTTGCTGCAAGATAAACCGAGATGGTAAGCCATGCTTTCGACAAGCTCCACAAATAGTTTTCCTTCCCCCTTGACGAGGAGCGGAACGAGTGTCCTCGCTTTGATATCAGCAAATTCACGGTCCCCGTGAATCGTGACTAATTGTTTCCTTGGCTCGCGACGCCGCGGAAAGGGGACGCGTAACGAAAGCGGAGGGGTGAAATCGGAGGGATTGAATTAGCGAGGAGGCTTCGTCTTCGTCCGACCCGTTGCTTTCCGCCAGTCGTTTCTTCGGCTGGCTGCTGAAGGATGTTGCTCCTCCGAATTTACTCAGACGGCTAGACAACGCCGCTCGCCCCTTTGTCCCTCCACGTTCCCGTGTAATACGATTTCGTACGCGACGAGTCTTCGCTGTTCTTCGTCCTCGCGCTCCTGCAAGATCCTTTTCACGTCCTGCCTCGTAAGCCTGCTCCGTTTCGCTGCCACATTGTTTCGTTTCCATGCACGTAGCTAATTCGCCCGTTCAGCCGTCTATGATGCTTTGTGTCTCATGGTGTTCCATGGTATCGCTCTGTCTGGGAACACTTTGTGGGGAAAATCCCTCAGTGGGTGTTCAGTGGATGATGGAACTGATGCGCAAGTGTCTAGACTCGCGACAGTTGGAAAATGATAATATTTCACTCGCGGGTAATAATAGTTGAACACTGTTGGTCGAGTATTTTTTCAAACTGGCTTTAGGGATTTTTATGAAATTGAGATATGATATATTAAATGTGAAATTAGGGGGAGTTTAAGTCATCATTTCTCTGTTATCGAATTTATTAAAAACATACAGACCGACGAAAATTGCAATTCTTGGAAGTAAAAGCCTCCACGTGAAATCGATCATATCTCGAATTTGATACCACGGTTTTTTATGAGCTTGAAGTATGACATAGTCCACCTAAAATTTGGAGGGGTTTAAGTCATCATTTCTTGAAGAGCTCGTCAAGAAAACCAGAACCAGCGTTCATCTCTCTAAGCACATCAGCACTTTTCACTCAGAATTCACTATCGAGATCCATCATTCACCTCGCGGACTACTACGCCGCGATTTCGCCGACAATGGGGGCGATTTCGTCGAGATTTCCTTGGAGTTCGATGGAATTGCGAGGAACGTGGGAGCCGGGCACGGAAGCCGAGAAAAGGGCGGCGCATGAGAGCAGAATCGGAATTACAGCCGTGCGTAATTCCGTTAATGGAGCAGCCCGAAGGAAAACGGGGTCACGTATTCTCGTGCGGGAGTCGTCCGCGAAGAATGCAAATACTAATTGGCGGTGCTGCCGTGGATTGTTGCACGTGTGATGTCCGCGGCCAATACGGGATCATGTAATTGGACGCATTCGTTGGCGGTAGCCTGGTAATTGCAGTTAACGCGGTGACTGCGACTGCAGTCGCAGCTCGTTTAACCGCGATCGATCTGCAGCGGTGCCCCGCCGTTGCCCCTTTCTTTTATTGGTCACGGCGAGAATCGAGTTTGCAAGAATCGAATTTTTGCCCGCGCTGCACGCGCGACGGCTGGAACAGACGGGCGGGAAAAACGAAATAAACGCGTCGTTAATGAATTTTTCATTTACCTTCGGACTCGATGGTGATTGGATTTGAATAATTCGAGGGCTGGATGAAAGTGTGGACGGGGAAACGTAATTATTAGACGTTCCCGTGGGTTCGAGCAGCTTCCTAGTGACGCAAATTTGTGGTATCCGACATTTACATCAGTTCTGAAAAGTTGCTATGCAAATGGAGACGGAGATAAGATAAACTTTTCATGGAAACCTTCCTGTGTATATTCCCGCTGGAACAGTAATGAAAATCGAGCAATCTGCGGGGTGCTTGGAACCAGCGGAATTTCAACGACACGAAATTGAAATTAAATACGAACAGTTAGATACAGTAGGTACCTACACGTAATTTCAGGATGATTTCACTATTCAGATCTGATACTTTCCGTGCACCTAGGAATTCAACTGTACCTACCTATTCCATAACTTGCCACCGATAGAACTGTACCTACCATTAGGGTGAATTTGTTTTCGTATATCTATGCTCTCACCTTCTAGAATGGTTGAATTTCATAAGAAAATAATCCCTTAAGAGGTTTATTGCAATTGGATAACAGGAAAGGGTGCCGACCAGGCCTTAAAGTTTAGAATATTCATCAATGTTTTGGATTTAAAGAATTTCTCAAAAATGGTAAGCCCTATCGAAATTCTTTAAATCCAAACCATTGATAAATTCTAAACTTTAATGCCTGGTCGGCACCCTTTTCTGTTCGATTGCAATAAACTTTTTCAGGGATTATTTTTTACGACTTGGAACCATAATAGAGGGCAAGAGCAAAAGATTTCGGATATTGAAAAGTAAGACCCACCCTACTGTACCATTGAAAGATTTCTATATGCTGTCTTGATGCTTTCCAAACACCAGCAAATAATTAACAGATTAAAAAGAACCCAGCCAGTGGGCATAAGTTTCTCGCAAAAGGCGCGGGTGTAAGTATTAAACGCCTACCACCGAAATCACAAAACGATTGGAATTATCCATCTCTGTCTCATGGATCATAAACGCAAACGACCACGGTTTGTCGCGAATATTCGCCCGGCCAGTCGCGAGCTGCCCGGTTCGGCGAGTGTGCGGGCAGAAATTCGTTAGGGGCGATAATTGGCGCATAATGGCGAGCGATGCGGGCAGTCGGGCGCGCGAAACAAATGAAAATTAATAATTTCTCCTCTCCCTCCGCGTCGTCTGCTCGCTGTTTTTCTCTCGCGCGAGAAACAGGCCGGACTGGTGGTCACAAAGGGAACAATGGTGAGTCCCTCGGATTTCACGAGGCCCCATTGCGCGGCGATGCTGCACACCATGTTCAATGAGTTCTAATTAGTGACGTCAGCGTGTCGTCAGGTCAATCCACGGTATTTTAAGATAAACCGGCAGACACGATCCAGTCTGTTGGCCGTCCGGCGTCTCGCGGGAGGCCGTGATCCGTGAAACGGCGCCTCCTTTTTCTCGCTGATCCCTCCTAGGATCGCGCCGATCCGGAGGAACCGGTCTTGCGATTCGATGACATCGGCCGCGGCCGCGGTACAATTAATTAGACGCGGTTATCTGGCTAACCTGTGCTGTCCAAATGGACGTGATTCGGTGTTACGTGAGTGTCGTGACAGGGAAAGTGCTTGGGGATCGTTTTCGTGTGATGTGCTTGCTTCGTACAATGTGGTTTCTTAATTATAGGAGAAGCTGCTCTTGAAACGCATTTCATTTCATTGCAATGTTGTATGTGTGGTCTTAGCACTCTATCTGTCGCTCTTACATGAGCATGTGTTCACGATTTTCATGTATGTAGTGTTGTGTGTGTCTGACAATGAGAAGGGGATTTCATTTGATATTCGTTAGTGGTAGAAGTGTGCTGTTGGTAGATCTGTAGTCTCTTTACGAGATGCACTTGTGCAGAGTTTCGTGGAAATTTGTGTAAAATGGGGGGCATGGGGAATGGGTTGTAGATTTACTAGAAGATGAATTTCTGAAACTTGTGATTCATTCCACTTGGAGAATACATTTTAATTTTCGCGGAATTCCAAGTGTTTTTAAAGTCCCCTAAATATTTCCCATATTTTTTAATATTTCCTCCATTTCTAAATATTTCCCCTATTTCTGAATATTTCTGTTTTGCTACCTACCTACGTCTTTGGCACCAGCGAGCTTCCAATTTCATCTTTATTTTCTTAATATTCCACACAAAATACTCAGCAGTCTTTTTCCTACTTAAGCACATAGCATTTGATAATATTATCCTCCACTATTGCTTCCAAATTGCTGGTCACATTTCTTTTCATCGCGTGTGGGCCACGTACCAAACCTATTATCTATTTTGCTTGCAGCTGGGGGACGCAATGTTCGTCGAACTGCCACGTGTTCGTTTGGACGGCGGCGCACGTGCTTTTCGGCAGCACTGGGGCTATGAATCGCGACCTTTGGCACCTCCTCCACCATTGATCGAGGAAGATGAAGCGGCGATTGAACCAGAGACAGTCAGCCTTCGGGAAGCCAACACCGCGTCTCCGATAGGTGAGTCTGTTTACTACGATACAGAGAAAAATAATCTTCTTTGAAGATCTACACGCACAGTAAATCGTTTGACTAGGTCATTGCCATCGTATCGATTCGGTCAACGTTACAGCGACAAACTGAGCTTCAGAGTTTCGTAATATGCGTATGAAAGGCTCTTTTGTGAATTTTTTGTGGGGCTCTGTAGAGAATTTTAAGGGAACTAAATATTTAATTGAGACGATGGATAACTTTTAAATTCAAACACGGAGTAATCAACGTGCAATTATGGGGGTGATTAAGTCATCATTTTTCTAATTCCAAGTTTCTTTAAAATATATAAGCTCTCGAAGATTGCAATTCATACTTATGTCGTTCCACGCCAAATCGATCACATCTCCCGTTTAAAGTGAGGGATTTTAATGAAACTGATATATGATATAGTCCGTGTGAAATTAGGATGAGTTTAAGTCATCATTTTCCTAATTTCGTATTTATTGAAAAAGACATGCCTCGCAATCCCGGGTAATTCTTGCCTATTTCCGCGAAAACCTCGACGGTCTGTAGCTTCTCAAAACAACTTCCAAGTACTTCCCAACATGTTTGACTTCAACGCCTAAGTCTATGCATCTGCAAAACACCGACCAATAGTAACACAACCAAAAAGTTTACACAAACCTCGCAAAACCTGCGTATAGACACGTGCAACATAAAGATGTGCACTGATGCTGCTTCGTAAAAACAATTATAGTTTCAGTTTGAACTCGACAGTCGACACAAAAGTGTCTCCTTGAAGCTCATGGAATTGTTCCCGCGCTCCATTCAGCTTCTCCCGCCAAACGCTGCGCCGCGGTATCAAGCGCGTTATTATCGGCACAATGCTTTTCGCTGGCAAGATTCGCTTAATGGTTCACGCCGGTAGTGGCCGCGTGTGCAGAGATATTCCCGTTTCGCGGGTGCGCAACGACAACAGCGACGGAAGCGGCCGTTTCGTCCGCGTAGAAAATCGCAGCCACGTCGATCGTTGTTCCTCGTCGATGCTTCAACTCGCGTGTAATGTCCGGAGAATCGGACCCACCTGTTATTAATTGCGCTTTGTCTCGATTGCCGCTGAAACAGCCGGCGCTGCTGACAAATACCCGCGGCTGTGTTCGTAACGAGCAGACATTGTTCGAGGGGCGCGATTCCCCGAGGGTGTACGCCCCCGTTTAAAGAGCGCCAACAGTAGCCAACAAAGACGGTCTTCCAGGCGTAGCAAGGTTCTTGTTCAATTCTTAATAAGCGACGCTTATCGCTCAGCGATGTTGAACTCTCGTGTAAATTGGGGAGCGGATGTTGGGGGTGCTTTGGGGATGATCGAGGGTAGGTGAGTTATGGAATATGTTTTTTGGAGGGTCTAAGAGAAATTAGGTTTATGTGGGACAGTTTTGTGGTGAATGAAATTATTCTTTGTTTGCTCTGTGAAAAATGTATGATCTTATATTGTTGAATCTGTTTTATGATTCGTGAGTGATATTATCCACGTAGCAAATATTTTGGGCCGTGCCTAGTGGTAACAGGTAGCCTGAGAGTTTCTGTATTACCGACGCACGTGTACCTTCTGTAGCACGGAAAAAACATTCCAGGGGGAGCTAGGAAACCGAGTGTCGGTAAATCGTTTGCTCCTATAGCGACTGGGGATACTACAATTGCTACTGGCGAAGGAGGGAATTTTGAATTTGAATAGATTCTTTGATCTATAAGTTACCAATAGTGTGATTAAATAATTGAATTTAAGAAATGAGGTGTTAGACAGAATCTGTTCAGAGCGATATTTAATTGTTTATTTATTCATTAATACAGTCACATTGACATCGTATACAGTTAGCGCGTTTCTTTACAGGATTACGAATAGTATTACTTGAAACAACTATGATTGCTATTAGAACGGAAATTGGAGTGGAATATATTAGAAAATTAGTCAGGTTTATTTAAATTCCGAGTCATTTTGTGTATCTTTATTTATATAAAAGTTAACTTCCAGCAAATATAGCGTAGCACAAAATGAAATAAGAAAACAGAATGATAGTGAACGAAGGGAAAGAAAATAGTGCAAATATTGTGTGAAATTCTGCATATCGTCGTTGTAAAAGACACGGCAAGGAACCCGAGGAACTTTAATGTCGAAGGTGATATCCGCCACTTGCGTCAGCGCTTTTCCACCATGCATCATGTTACCCCTCTGAGGACATTTTCTTGGCGACCCTTGGCCCTCTTATTTCCTCCCCTTTACCCTATATCTGCGCCCTGGCTTGGAAGATCAGGTTCACACGCGCGCGTCCAAGCCACGGAGGACAATTGAGCGCCGTCATCTGTGAAAAAAATTCTTCGGTGTACTACAATAAAGTAGGGGAACATTGACAGGCATTTAACATGTATTAAAAAAGGAAAAGGACAAAAATTTTATGCATTTTCACACATGTTCCAAAAACATGTAATCGTTCTTTCTGGGGTAATAAAATACAAGTATGTAACTTAGACTTTATTTCGAAACTCGAGTAACTGATCTTAGTAAATGCTGTCATTTTCATTGTATTTTAACACGTACGTGTTGAACCAAAGTGCAGCATTAAAGTCTCTAAGAGGGTACTCGCGATGCAGTGACGAGGCAGACGAGGGATGTTTTATTGCCAGCGGATTTTTTCATCTCTTGACGTGCAATCGGGCGTTATTATAATTATTATTGAAATTGCACGCGGCGCGTAATAATACGCGTGTAACGGACGCATTCCCGAGTGACGGCAATCACGCGACGCAACGGGGATTATTAATTTGAACGTAATACTGCGTCGAGATTGGGGACCGGATAAACGCGCGTTCGTTGCGGCTGTGTATACGCTCTGGTGATCGACTGGAGAACATGGAAAGTCGATTACAGTCATCCGAATTGAAAAAAGTGTGCTCCAACTCGCCAACTTGTATGTTAAACTTAGACGCTGTTTGCTTAACGCTAGCAGCCGAGTTGCGTACTTTCCTTTATCGATATTTTTGAATATCAACGAAGGCTTTCTTTTTGGGATGAGGAAAGTGCATTGTTAGCAACTATTTACGTGGGGTATTTTAGATCGTTTGGATTTTAGTTAAGATTTGCTGGGAAATTTAATTCTCTTTGCGATATATGAGGTGGTGGATGCTGTTGTTGTATTCTACTACAAATTATATGAGTATTGGAAATATTGAATTGCTTTCTGTGTTATGCTGCATCCCCATATTTCGAGAATACTTATTCCCCACAAATTATCTACTTAGACTATAATATTGAAACGTATCTTTAAAAAAAAAACAGCAAACGATGCTTCTTCAAATTCTATTTATCAAGAAAATTACTCCAATCTTATCATAATATTCACATCAAAACAGTAGCAATTACTCTTAAACGTAAAACCATGATTACAAAGTTAATTAGTAGGTAATCTCGTGCGTTCAAATCCCCCACATAAATTCACCTTACCAGCGCACAATCGACAAGATCGATGTCACCGTCATCAGCAATATCTCCACTCCACTTGCTGGAGCAACAGAAACTCAAGTTTCATCTTTTGCTCGAATAAGACAATGGCGAATCGGTGGAAGGCCTTCCTTATGCGATCATCGCTCAAGTATTGTTTGAAGCACCGGACATGCCCTCGCCGGAAGTGCCATCCTGGCCTGTACGGTTAGATTCCCTCGTGTCACCGCTAGCTCGACGATGAGGCGCGTCCACCAGTCACGCGTGAATGCACGCGCGTTTTCCACCCACGCAAAGTGCACACAGAGGCTTAAAGAATGAATCCCGCCGATTGCTACATCTTCGAGACATCCACGTCGAACCATCGAAAGCGTTCCTCCGTTACGCAACGCTGTTTGGCGCTGTATGGGGACCTGCGTTGTTTTGTAATTTAGCCTCCGCGAAGATTTATGATCGAATACCATCGAGCTCCATTTTTAGAGGATGCTGGCGAATTTTGCTCGGACTGCTCGATAAATTACGATCTCGCTGGTAGGGAGATGATTTCTCCCGAGGAATCGAGAGGAGAGTGCGAGTGTGAGTCGTTTTCTGCTGCTGCACATGATGGAGGATTGCTAAAATAGTTTGTAGAAAAAAGAATTAGAATTTTTATTGAAGAAGAAGTATTTAAAAGATGAAGAGAGTGTGAGACACTTTTGATTTTCTTTCTTCGAGATGGAGGTCAGATCGAGTAACAAGTTCTCTAGACTTTCTTTGGCAAAAAATGTGTGTCTTCAGATTTTGGAATATAATGCAAAAATAGATGGAGAAGAATTGCTATTTCTTCGCCAAAGCGTGTGTAGAATATTAACAGCGATAACTGTTTAATCATCACAAGTTATAGGCACGAGTAATCTGCAGAAGGTAATCTGTATGAAATGATTTAAATCCACAAAAATACCGGTCCAGTAATTCATATGATGGGTAATGGCTGCTGTTCACCCAGCAGACGATTAACTAAACGTAATATCACACGGCGAGTGACTTAAGCGGCCGTACTACGGCTCTATCCGCCAGCAGACCCCTAATTTCAGGCGATTATAAACCAATTAATGGAAACGCTCGAACGGATAGGCGATACAGAATTTTTCGAAGAAAATCCCGTGGCTCGCGTGCACCGCGAACGAAAACCGTTAAGCGGAGAGTAGGAGAGGAAGAAGAAAAGTGATTAAGTGTTTCTTTGTGAGCTAATCGCGCAATTCGCATGCTCGCGGCGCGTACTCGAACGTGACGCATTCGAGAGAAGACCGCGAGCCTAGAACGCTTCTCTGAATCTCTAATGATCAGAATCACCTGCGGAGACTGGGGAGGATGTGGCTGCGAGCGATGCCCACAGAACGTCGTGAAACATTGCAAATGCATAAATTTCGAAGCCTCTTATTAAGTATGACTTCGAGGCAGAAGCTGCTGCAGGAAAGGGTAAATCTTGGGGGACTATCAATGGGATTAAAGCGTCTTGAAATGGCTTTCAACTTTGTTATGGATTACCTCATTGGAGGTGGATGACTGAGGTTTCGAATTGTGCCTAATACTAATAGTCGTTGCATATAAGAGGTTTTAAAAATCTGGGAAATTTTTAAATGGCTATCATTAGTATGGTAGGATCTTGGAACGATTTTAAAAATTTTGGACTCCTTTGAATATTGCTCGAAGGTAAGGGTGCTAGAAAATGGAGTATTGTAAGCAGTAGGTTTAAACTACTGAAAGTGGAAAGTCTTTTTTAATATTCTTCGAAGATCTGCAAAAAAATATTGAGAGGCTTGTAGATATTTAAAAATCTGCAATGCTGTTTAAACACTCAAAGTTTCCAATTAGTTTTGTTTCTCAAACAATTGAATTCACTAAGTTTCATATATTTATTATGACTTCAACTGTATACTCGATTAATAGTCGCAGAATTTAAAGGCTCGTATCTAACTGTAAACCGGAAGTGCCTTGCAGCGACATCGAAAACAAAGAAACCAGAGGCACGGACGCGGAACGCGGAATTACATAATTGTTGGAAAAAATCGAGATCTTGGAGCCGTTTTTTGTATTATTCCAGGTGTCTAACGTTTGCAATGTAGCATTATTGCGGTATCCATGAAGGTTAACCGCGACATCAGCTCCCACTTTACTCTTTCTCATTGGAATTTATCTGATAACGTTACGTGTATGATTTATTACACGAGATTCTTCATAGTCCAGTAATAGTCCCACATTCCTCTACTGCAACTACTTTTTTTCTGTTCTTAAAGAAAATATTCCTTGAATTTGAGTTTTCCGTTGCTCACCAATTTTAAATATTTATGTTTAAAGTGACAAGTCGATTTAAGACACTTAAACCTATATTTTACTTTTACTTAGGCATTTATTCTATTCCCTTTGCAACGAACTAGCAATGATTTCATAGATTCTACCACATTCTTAAAACTTGTTAATCAAGAAGTAAAACCAACTATGTATTTTTACAATTCTAATTAACCAGAGAAAACTAGACTAATCACCCACGACTCATACGATTCACACATGTGCAGCAAATCAAGAATCCATTGAGCTGCATCCTGCATACCTTAGAAAACATTTTCTCAAGTTCCTTTCTCATTTCTCTTTCGCTCCCTTCAGTTTCTCTTCTTAAAAGTCACGCCTTCCATTTAGAATCATACATTTTTACAGTCCATACTTTCCATTAACTCTATCATCGAATAATTCTTACAAAGCTTCATTTTCGTGACTGGAAAGTTGGAGCTTTGGATTACGTCCACTAATGCTGTTTTTAAAACGTTCATTGCCGAGAACACATTTGCGTAACAGGGAGTAACATACGAAAGTGCTTTCTAGTTTGCTCTTGATACGTTGGAAGAATGAAGTCCTTCGGGGGGCGCGTTTACTGTGCCTTGTTTTACACTCACGACCCTAATTTCCCTATTGTTCGCCAGGTGCGATGTTACGCTTCCAGTGAGGCTGGCTAATTGTAGAGGCAACCGTTGCTCCACTGCTGCTACGTGGAAAAGACCCTGAGCCATATGTATCCGTGCGAAGTGGCGTCGTTCGCCTGAATTAATTAGATTGGCGGGACTTTGTGTGGAAAGTTTAACGGTTGGGGGTGCCTGTAACACTTATCGATATACGTAGGCGTGAAGATGCACGTGGGTGACTAAAACGTGGATGTAAATAGATTACAAAAGGTAGGTAGGGCTAGTTATGAGATATACCGAAGTTTTGACAAAGGTACCTATCTCCAAGAAGCACTTGTTTCGGGGATGCTTTGTCTCTTTTGTTGTAGTGCGAATAGTTTCTCGTTTTAATGATTTCAAGTTTGGTTAATGGGGTTCTGTATGTGATGGGTAATTGGGACTGTAAATAATAGTGTATTAGGTTTGGAATAATTGATTTTTAACCCTTTGCACTCCAACTTATTGGGTCATCGATCGAGCACAGATCGTTTGCCCGATACTGCACTTAATAAATATAAAACTTTGAAATAGGATAGATCATAGTATCTATAGTGATTTCAGGATTAATTAGGCCAAGTTATGCAGAAACTTTCAAAGTGACAAAACATTAGCTAAACCCAGTATCTACGGATCCCATTACTTTGTGATCTTTATGTTGCAAAAAATTACCAACTCATATAACAACTTTTACATTATACAATTATTAAAACTACCAAGCCATAGTTCCATTTTAGGCTCAAAAAACAAAAACTATAGAAAATTTAAAACAATATTAATTATATTACTTCCTATTGTAAAAGAATAACAAGAAATAAAATATACCGAATAGAAATAAAACTACTTTTCTTTAGCAATTAAAATATCAGTTGAGATTTTTAGCTCGGTGCATTCAGATGTGTGGTGTTAATAATTTTGGTTAAGTTGGAAGTATACGTGCATATATAAATGTTTGTATTGGTATTTGAGGAAGAAGCATGCAGCAGGTTAAAGGAAGTCTGCAATTCACTTATTTTCTTGTGTTTTAATAAATGAACTGCAATTTGGATAGCCTGAAAGACATGATTCAATAGTGGACCGATTATTTCTTTAAAAAAGGGCTCCACAAATGTGTAATTTCAAAGCAGAAAGTGGCCAAGTTGTTGTCCAGCAATTTCCTCGTGCAGGATGTACATACATTACTGCGGTGTATCGTGAATCACAGTTTTTCCCCTGCCACGAGTTACTTTATTCCTATTTCGATCTGCTCCTTCTCTGCCGTTTCCTTTTGCAACATGAAATTCATGATACCTGTCATTTACAAATCACTGGAAGCATAAAAAAGATATCTCTCGTGCTTAATTTCGAAACAGCAACAGAATACTTCATATCCCAATTCCACATAATTACCACAGAGTTGGCATCATATTTCAGATGTTAATGAATTGTGGTCTCATCGTTTACACCCACGTCGTACTTATTATTATAGGACACTGACCTAATAGATCACTGGTCCATCCTTTACTTCCCTAGTTTACAAACCTTCACATCTCACTAGACACCAACATTCTACTTTATCTTCCACTCCCCATCTCTCCCACTAAACTACATACAACCTACCCAAACCTAAACATACTAAATTTGAACTGTCTGACGCCCGATCCTTCATAGCGCAATCTCTTTGCCGAAGCTCCATTCACCGGGAAACCCCAAACCTCGCAGCACTTCAATCATCAACGAATTTATGATAAAGAAAACAGTGCTCTGTTTTGAGACACTTCTGCCTACCCAAATATACGTAAGATTAAAGTCTCTCGATTCCTGTTGCCCAATGATCAACACGCCGTTCGCTTCAGATCTCTGGACCCGCGCGTTTCGAAAGTGGGTGGTGCAGCGTGTTCGATTCGAAAGGCCGGAGCAATGCCTAAACGATAGTAATTCGCAATCGTCGCTTCACGCTCAGTTTAATCCGCTCGTTTATTTTGGAAGAGCGACTTCCTGCGAGGCGGGGCACTTATCGTCACCGACAACCGCATATCCTCCGGCTGTTTAATCGCGACGTGGATCCCAAGGACGCGTATTCTGCCGCGATACCTCGTCAAAGACAGTTCGTCGATTGGCAGGGAACAATCGCGAGCCTGGATAGTCGCGAGAGAAGAAAACGACAGGAACATGTGTTTCTCGCGCGGGTTTCTCTGTTGGAGCGGAAGCTGGCGTTGTTAGCGTGAAAGTGGAGATCGGTTGAATATTTATGAATGTCATTAATAAGTGGCGAGGCGGTGTGTGTCGTTTATAATGGCCCTAGTTGCACGCTTTGCAGCTTCAATGGGGGAAAAGTGACGTGTGGAGGCTGAAACTAGTGACGGACTTTCTTACTTTTACTGTGGCGACGTGGAATGTGAGCGACGTTATGTATTTGTGTTGGTCTTTCATTGGAGGTGACTTTTAATCAGGAAATTAATTTCGCGACGGTTAGAGTATGTGTTAATTAATTGGGTGAATGTTCCTGTACTTGAGAGTAGAA
The DNA here is from genome assembly GCA_963855975.1 of Andrena chrysosceles. Lineage (NCBI taxonomy): Eukaryota > Metazoa > Arthropoda > Insecta > Hymenoptera > Andrenidae > Andrena > Andrena chrysosceles. Next base: position 113,160,505 of record OY979766.1, on the reverse strand, counting down.
AGTGTTGTGTTATACAGACTTGATATCGACGGATCGAACGGAATTGATTTCTCTTAGAGAAAAGGGAAACTTTTTAATAATCGAATCGAAATGCACGCTGCTCAGAATTCGAAATTACACTAGAGTTTATACAGAAACTGACTCTTGAAAAAAATCGGTTTTCGAATTTCACTATTCCCCCCAAAAAACGGTTAAACCGGTTTTCGATTTTTACAATAAAAAAATTATAACTAAAACAGTGAAAAAATATTTATCCTCACTTTAAAATTTTTCAGTTTTTTTCAATATCAAGGGAATTATACAAATATAAAATAAATAAAATATACTCTATCTAAACAAAACCAACTAAATAAAAAGAAATTACAATATCTAAAATCCGTAGAATCAGTTCATTTAATATTTATGGAACTACAAAAATATATCAAAATAAAATATACTGCATACAAAACCATATAAAAAATATACTAAAATAAATTATAAATCTAATTATAAAATATAAATTATAAATCTTTATTTCATTTAGTATTTTTCTTCTGGAAATATAAAGTCATGAAGATTAGTTTTTATTAAAGTATTACTACAATATGCTTGTGCCCGAGGCGGTTTCAAGTGAAAATGTTAACGTTTTGAATTAAATAATGAATTAATTTTTACATATTACTTCTACTACCTACAATCAGTTTTTAAATTTAAATTTTAAATAAATATTGTATAAACCCATAGTCAGGTTAGTCCCCAAGCAATTCTTCAAAATCCCATAGAATCACATCCCCATGTTCCCCCATCAAGAAAAAGAAAGGAGCCAGTTACTCCATTTTCCAGGTCGCGTGAAAATCGAGCACTAGCCCATTCGCCGATTTTCCGCGACCTCTCCCCACCGTGTCCCCGATTCCGCAGCAGCCGATTGGCGTGGAAGGTTGTGAACTCGTCGCCGAGACTCCTCGCCAGCGGATGTGCGATAAAAGTGCCGTCTCGTCCTCCTGTTCGCTCCGGTCGGCCGATACAAGCGCGTTCACACCGTGGAACGTGACCGACGATCGCGTTGCCCGGGAAATCTGTCTGGATAAAGCTCGACAAGTGCGCTAGGCCATTGCTTTTCGCGTCTGACAGCCATTCGCGCGCGAACTCGCTGCATCGAGCGTGTAATCACGAACTTGCTCTCTCTCTGGCGCGACTTGGTCGAGGATCGAACGACATCCAAGGCGAACCACGGGCTAATTATGGGCCTGCCGCGACTCTGCCGATCGCCTAATTGCGTCTGGGAGCAGCGAAAAACTCGTTGAGCCGATTCCACGACAATCCCAGCCGTAACCGTTATTCCGTTTGGTGTCCGATCCGAAGTAGCGAGTCAGTGGACGATCTGGATGGACGTATTCTGTTAGCACACTGGGTACTGTGGGATGAACAGTCTGAGTGATTGTGGGGAAGTGTGCTGGGAATGAAGGAACCGTAGGAGTGGTGCGACAGGGGATGGTAATTGTTATTCGATAACAACGTGGTTGTAACGAATGGTTCGTCGGGAGGAAGAGTCGATTAACCCAGTTTCTTGGGGCGCGACACGTGATACGCGGAAAGCAAATATCGGCGACAGAGGCGTCTTTGATTATCGGTGTCGGGGGTGTGACAGATAAATCGAGGGTGTAATTGCTGGTGTCTTCACGATGAGCCGGAAAAAAGTGTGGAACTCTATTGTGCGCCGTAAAAAGAGGAATCACTTGGACCTGAGTGGCAAGGAGGAGAGCGATGGGGGGAGTGTTTGTAAGTTATGGGGTGCAGTTTTTGGAGTTTCTTTGCTGGCTAAGATTTAGGGATGCTTTTTATATTGAGTGATTGGTGGTTTGGAGTTTAACTCTTCGTGTACTGTTGTTTATTAGAATGGGGTTGGAGGGTGGTGGGTTTCAGGAGTGTTTCAGTGGGGTTGTAGTGGGATTTTGGAATTGGGGTTGGATTGGAAACAGTTTTGGAATATAGAAACAAGGATTCTGTTTTGTGGTTAAATAATTTGTTATATTTCTGGGAGAATGTGTTGGGGTTGATTTAATGTGAAACACGAAGAGTTAAAGTAACAAACCACGTGGTTAGACATTAGAACCGTTAAGGTTTCGATCGCATTGTTTAAAAAATCTAGTATTGTGTTCTAAGTTTGACTTCGTTACCTCGTATTCATTCGAGTTCTGCTTTGATTCAAATTCGTCGAGCTTTTTAAAGTTTGCCTGTTTCGGAACAAATCTCCAGTGGAATTACTGTGGGAGGGTAATCGTTCTTGCTGATACAGGCCCAAGTGAATCATGTTTCCGTGGAACTATTTGGTTGACACATCGTTTTTACAGACCACGAGGAAAAATTAAATTCACATTTATCACCTTCAGTGATTGAATTTTAGATAATCAAGGTAGTTACAAGCTTAAATTTCAATTACTAGCCGCAAAAGTAAATTAAAGGAATAGTAAAATAATAATCTACAAAAGGAATGTGCTTTTGGTGACACAGAATCGTGTGTACTTCAATAAAATTACTTTTTAACGAATATTCTGGGAATTATTTTCTGAAATTTCGTCAATTATTCAATTAATGTCATTAACAATATTCTGTAAAATGATATCTCTAGTCTATCTTCCTATATTCACATTCTTTTAAAAAAATGCACTGATGTGACCAATATTAATGGCATCTAAATAGTAAACGGTTATACTAAATAATTATATTATTTTTTAAGGAGCTAAAGATTTTTCATAAACTCGAGAAAGTACCCACACTCGAATTAGAACAAGAACACGTTAATTTCGTCTCTAACTGTTTTAAAAATGATAAATGCTTGAAGCCGTACGATCGGTCAGGTTAATAGAAACAACGCTTGCGTTCAGAATCATATCTCTAACGGTTCTAATGTTTATTAGCATTTCTATCCCGCTTCTACTACTCTCTACGCTTTTCCCATTGCATAGAGCCTCATTCATTTAACTTTCCAACTTGCCTGCATTTTTAAGCTTTGCTGACGGTTGCCACCAGCAACTAGATTATTAATAATCGCATAGCTGAGCCACAAAACGCGTAATTTACAGAGTGCTCGGTATTTTTGCGGAAATGGAAACCACAGCCTGTTTGCCTCGCGTCATTAAATACCGTGAACATTTCTATGCCTGTGTGTCTGCGTGTTGCAAGTGTGCGTGGGTATTTTCGCGTGCATGATTTCACTTGGTGATTTAACGTGAAATGAGTGGAATTGTAACGCAAAAGAATGATACCATTTTCCTCTGGGTCTTCGATTTCTAAAGAGCCAAAAGGGCCAAAAAGACTTTTACCTATAATTCTGGTGGCTATAATTGGATAACAGAACGTTGAAAAGTTCCACTACAATTTTGTAATAAATCAAATCCACATTTCATTCGCCAAATCCTGGACTTTCTCCTTTACAGCATCCTTGATCTTTCTTCCATAGTAACTCGACATCATCCTCGTCTTCTACCTCACTTTACAGTGAAGAGGCCACGTACCGTTATCGACTAAAAGCATATTCTAACTTCCTGGTAGTTGTCCAACAGCAATACATTAAAACACTGATTATTCAAGCAAACACTGCAACAACCGATAATCTGTAACAAATCCTTAATGTTATTCTTATCTGATAGTAGGTATATGCGCTAAACTATTTACGTATCAGTTAAATATCCAAGATCGTCAAAGTAAACGTCCAGATAAGATTCTATACGCTATCTTCTTGCGCCTCCAGAAATCACAGTATCTAACAATAACGCGAATCGAAAATGTACCGTCCCTTAGTTAGCCAGTGCCAGAGTGTCAGACAGATCGCTGGCGAACAGATGGGCCCGCGTAAGTGCCACGTGTTTGAAGGAAGAATTTAATTGCACGTCCGAAAGCCGATTCTGTGAGTGCGCGCGCGAGCCGATCGCGGTAATTAGCGTGGCCGCTGGACAAGCCTGTTGATATATTATAGTCATGCGTAGCGTCGTCATAAACAAGATGTGGATATCCTCATTAGCGATGAAATAACAGCACGATTCTGCCCGCGAACGTAGCTCACTGTGACATATTTACGAAGTCGATTGGGATCCTCTCGCGAACGAATTTTTCTGTTTCACGATGAAAACGGTCTCCTTCCAGCGTTCTTCATCCGACTTGTTCGGTCATTCATTAGAGCTTTCGAGGGTAGGTTGGCAGGGGAGCATGGGAGATTTGTTAAGGAAGTGCTTATTATACTGATGGTGCTTTATTTTGAATGTCTGTTCAGTATTTTATGTGACGAGGTAGTGTGATATATACAGAATTATTATATTATTGTTATTCGTTTCGTCTATGCCTTCGAAATCACTCAGTTCAGCTTCACGTACCCTGTAATTCTCGTTTACAGTCTTTCATTTCATAATAAATTGTAAGGGAAGGTTAGAATCAAATAAGATCACTGGGCTATTTGAGAAGCAGAGAAATTGCAGAGAGATTCATCAGACAAATTGCAAATTCAATATTTTAACCCACTATTCCCTCGGAAGTGTCTAGTAAGTCATTAGTTAATCTTCTAAGCGTCATTGACACTCGTCAGCTAACAGAACTTATGTTTCTACTTCCCCCAAAAAAGGGTTCTCACCACAGTTGTCTTCTCCAACACTTCTAAACTTAATCTTTTCGTACACCTACAACACAGTATCTTCCGAAACCTACTCGATAGATGTCCTAATTTACCAATCACTGTAAAATATTTCTGATATTTTACTAATATATCTTATTAATTCTCTATCCATGGAACGTGTCCCCTTCAACTGCCCTAAAAATCCTCAAACACCATTCTTTCAGAACTCTTGATCGTCTCTTCCAACTTACACATTACAATGTTAATCTCCTCGTACCCCCACACAATCTTCCAAACCCCTGCTCCAAAAAACGTCCCGTTTTCCAATCGTCATAAAATTTCATTTCCCCTTTGGTCCCCGGCGTTTCCGCGGCGTAATGCTCGGGTGTCGTTTTTGCGCGCCCGGCGAAAGAAATCGTGGGGGTGGATGGATGGCGAGAGGGTGGCTCGGGGTCTGGCGACATCTGGTGAAACATCGCGCGGGAGGATGGACGGATCGGGAACGCGGGAAACAGCAATCAAAGGGCGTGCTCGTTGAACGGAGACGAGAGATGATGGAACAGAAGGTGGTTCAAGAGGGTTGGAGGGTGAAAGCGTCGCGAGAAACGCCGACACCGGGGGATTTTAATTGAAACGTCCGTACATTTAATTAAAAATCACTGTCGGCTGCGATTCAACTTTGAAACCGCTGTCCAACTGGGCCAGGCATCTGGGATTCGTGCTCGTTTATACAGGCTGCTCGCGGGAGAGATACACACGCATTGTTCGTGGATTCTGCGGATCGTTTTCATGATAGATTCCGCGTAAAAGCAAGATCTATTCTCAGCGATTGGTGATGTGTAAATTGTTTCATTTTTTGGGTCAACGAATGTGGTGCGCAGCTCCTTTCACACGAGTATTCTTTAATTATTGATCTAACAAGTGTATAGGTATGGAGTTCAGGAAAGTGATTCTGAAATAACTATCTTCTGTTTGATGGTATAAAATGTTGGTGCATTGAAGTTTGTCTGTGGAATTGGGAAATTCATTTTTCTAGCCAACTTGGGACTCTTGTTTGTGGTTCGCTTGATTTGGTTACCTATCTGATGCACAAATTTATATGAAAATAAGGTGTTCACTGCACGTAAGCTTCCCAGATTATTAAAATTCTCAATTAGAATTATATTAAAAATCTTCCCCCAATATTTCAATATTTCACCCAACCAAAAGTGTACTTCCAAACACATCTACCCCCCTGTGGTCAGCTTAAAAATTGAATAGCAGTTTGATTAATCACTGAACCATTTTTGGTTAACAAAATATGTCTGTCTTAACTACTACTCTTTCTCCATGGAGCTGCTAATCGTTTCGAGGCGAGCTCGAGTTCCAGAATGCCTCGCGCAAAGTCGAGAAGAGATGGACGAGAAGAAAATGGCGATCCTAGTTGCGATACTTGGCGCTATGGTAACTCAAGGAGACAATGCTAGCCAGCTGTAACGCGATCCTACGGGCCCGTACTTTGGTTACACGGTGTATAATTTAACCACCGGTATATACTCTTGCTTAATTGCGACTGCAATGCCGTAGCTTGTTCGCCTCGAACTCGATTACAGTCGTACACGTTTGGCCTGCTCGCTTGATCTAATTACACTAACGGTGAGAGAATCGTCAAACACCTTCTGAAGTGAAAAAATGTTCGCAACCAAAGTATCATCCTTGCTGTAAGGAAAACGAAATCAATAGGTATCGTTCCGTAAAACTCTCCGATTCACACTGCTTTTCAGTTCCGCGACTCCGTCGTAGGACTCACCAATGAGTAAGTCTTTTCCAGCGACGTTCAATTCTGTCTAAAACGATTTTGCTTGGCAGTCGCGAGAGCCACAATAATAATCAACGATTTTATGACTTATCCCGTCAGCTGGGGGACGAGAGTAATGGCTGCTTTGTTCCAGCCGAGGTTTCTTCTTCCGCTTCCTTCCTTTCCGCGTCTTCGACTTCCCTTTCGGTCGAATGATTGCCAGGCCTCTCTGCCCGCTCATTCTCGGCTCGACATCTGTCGTTTGCAAGAAGGAAGTCTGGCTCACGGAAGAGCTGCGGACGCCAAAAGAGCGACGAGATAATCGGGAAAGGAGTGAAGACAGTTGGTTCGTCGAACTTTCCCCGTCGACGGCGATGTGTTTCACTCGATGAAGTATTTTTATGCCGTTCGAGGTGCTGATATGAAGAATGGAACACTTATTGTTAATCTGCTGTTGATTTGCCTCGGGAAGAAGATTATTCCCATTTTTTGTAGATGACCAAAAGGTAACTGAACTGGAAGATTTATAGATTTTAGGGACATCGTTGTCTTCGTTTTAAAGCACAATGCGTTTCTTTAATACCGATGATAATGTCTTGCTAATATAAGATGTTTGATATGAAACATCTAAGAGACCAAATATCGAAGATGTTCTAAAGAATAATTAAATTGATAATTCTACAAGAGATTCAAATTGATTGCCGGTGTCTTCTCAATCATTCGATAAACAATCGGTTGTAAATACCGGAATATTATCGAATCTCCAACTCTGCTTCATGAAAGATTCAAGATCTTCTAGGCAAACTATATGCAAAATGTAAATTCATCAATTTCATCAATATCTCCCCCATGCTCCTACATATTCAATTTGTCAAGCCACTGATGTAATAGCTCTCTAACGATATTAAATTATTTTTACCCAATGGAGTTGTTAATGCCATCGATTTAACGAAGGGAAGAGTCAGCCTCGCATCGTTTCACCAACGGAGGAGGAACCGTCTTATCGGACAGTGGGCTAGGTCCATCTTGCTCCTCCTACGTTGTCGTATGACTCAACCTCCTTGTACGGCCAGCAGGAATACGCTCCTCGCAGGAAGTGCATCGTAGTTACGTCGTTGATGGTCTTTCCTCATTACCAGCCGCGCCTTTGTTCGCCCCTTTTCTTTTTTCCCCTCCTCTGATAGTCATTCAACCGACTCACATCCACCAGGCGATTATACATCGTTTCATGAACTATAAATCAAATTCGATTACGAAATCGTTTACGTTTCCTTATTGAATCCAATTGTACCGACGACTTCTTCCAAGTGGCGTCGGCGTGTTTCGACGCCAATGGAGTTGCACCCTGCGCAGGTATTTCGCGTGTTTTCACGTTGATATTTTCTAGGAAGCGTCCAAGTCATTGTCCAATAGTCCCATAATGTTTACTTTGAGAAGGAAGCAAGCTTAAGCTCTTTACGAAAATTTGATCGACTCAAAGGGGCATTTTGGAAAGTCTTGCTACACTTGTTATTACTCTACATAACCTAATATAGTTGAGAAATTTCCACTAGTTTACTTCTTGTAAGGGTTGTAATGGATCGAAGGCAGTTCGAATCAGCGGTTTGTTTTAAATAAGAGGTTTATTATTAGAATATTCTGAACTTTACAGCGAATAAGTAACAGGACAGGAAGATTCTCAGCGTTAGTGAAAAATGTATTAGGAGTTTTAAAGGTCAGCTGGAAAAATAGTAGTAAGGGTAGCACAGGGCAAGCTTCAGAGATATTGAGACCGCGATAATGCAAGGTTTGTTGGGTAGAGATGACACATTGCTCTCGGGATTAGGTGATGTAGACTTTCGCAGGCCAGAGTGATTCGGTGTTTGCATAAGGAAAAATCAGAAAATATTTATAAGCGTGAATAATTTCTGAAGTGAGTATATTACAAGGTTCTAAAGAAATTCGAAACAGTGATCACTAGTGACCTCCGTGACAGTCTCCCTGTCAATTTTTTTCAATATATCTAGGTAACATAATTGTAGGTGTATCTAATTTCGCTTACTCAAATTCAAACCGTTCTCAAATGAAGAGTAGGTACTTGATATTTTTGTTTCTAATTAGGCACAGATAAAACAGAAATGGTTCATGTTTCGTGCGGGCCCGGTACGAGCCTTTTTTTTCTCTACGCGAATTTGCCAAATTGCGCCCTTTATTTATAATACATTATAAATAAATGTATTATAAATAATTTATTTCAGCTTTTTGATGACCTTACTCTGAATTTTTATTCGTAGCTCGAAAGATTTATAGTTCAACTCGTAATATTTCATTTAAAACATTGATTAGATATTCCCAGTAAATATTCATACATTCATAGAATTTATAAACTTGCCTTCTCCCAATGTGATATAAAATCATCTCCTCTTCATATTTTCCTGAATCCCCAGTTGTTCTTTGTTCCCTGTCATCCTGTGGATGCTAGACAGGGCATATTTTGACACGGCTCCAGTGTTTTCGCTGTGAAAGGTAAAATGTAGAGGGTAAAAGATGTTCCATCGCGAGATTCATGAGCCTTCATCGATCGCGACGTCTTCTGTCTCCCCATTTCAGCTCTATCTCCCCAGGGATACCTGTCTTCGAGTTTTCGAGTGGCGTAGGTTAATGGAATAGTCGGAAACTGGATCGTAGAGGGAAGTTGGCGCGTCAGATAAATGTATGGAAATGTAATATCTCGAGTTAGCTCGTCGGAGAGGAGGGAAAGGTGCCTCGTCTTGGGGAGTTACGATATTTAGCTGCGTTAGATGATCGAAACGAAGCAACGATGTCGATGAGCATGTTGAAGCTGAGATATGACTCGATCGTTCTGCGTGAGAAATTTAGTACTGGTAATTGTGCTGCCCTGCGCGTGGAATCCTGACAACTGCTTCTAGTAGATAATAGCAACAGCGCTCGTGCGTGCAATCTGGATATAGGTTTGATGTGTGGGCTCAGAAAATAATCTGAATGTGCTTTGTAGTCCATTCTGCAAGCTTCGTCAGCAATTTTAAAATTGTTCATGTCTTGTTCGAAAATTATCTTACTCTTTAAGGGGGTATACCCGTTTGAACCCTCGGAAAATGTATATATTTTGTGGATTTTTTTACAAGTCAACGGTTTGATGCAGATTTCCCGTTTTTTTTACTAACTTTACATAGTATTATGAACTACTCGAGAAAAAAGTTTCAGTTAAAAAACTATTGTTTTTGGGAAGTTATGCATACACATCCGAAAGTCTTTCGATTTTAGACAGCTAAACGGTGGCCCTGAAAACAGGTGTATGCCGTGTCTAAAATCAAAAACCATAAAATTTTCTTATAAAGTATGTCAATAGCTATCGTCCAACGAAGGCTTTTTTTATTCCCATTCCCCGTTTATTATTTATAAAGATAAAAGATGGATTTTTCTCTTAGAAAAATTTAACTTTACCTTTGATCTCTCACCATTTCTTTATTTTTCAAAATTTTCAAAATCGGCTTCGTTGGACGATAGCTAATGACATACTTTATAAGAAAATTTTATGGTTTTTGATTTCAGACACGGCATACAACTGTTTTCAGGGCCACCGTTTAGCTGTCTAAAATCGAAAGACTTTCGGATGTGTATGCATAACTTCCCAAAAACAATAGTTTTTTAACTGAAACTTTTTTCTCGAGTAGTTCATAATACTATGTAAAGATAGTAAAAAAACGGGAAATCTGCATCAAACCGTTGACTTGTAAAAAAATCCACAAAATGTATACATTTTCCGAGGGTTCAAACGGGTATACCCCCTTAATATGAACACATTTCGCTATAAGCACTGTACTTATTGAATTTGTACATTTTTTTAGGAACTTCTCGAAAACATTACCTTTCCTCTATATTTAACAAGTTTAGAATCACTTTCCTCCAGAAACTACAGAAGTGCCTTAAATAGTAATCTTCATTGACGGTAAACCTCTAAAATCTTGCAAAAAAGAATCCAGTACCTTATGCCTTATCAAGACCATAAAGTATTTTCGCTTCAGCCTATAAAATCAACTATTTCACATTTTTCAACTTACTATTTCATTCGCCAATTCTAAGTCGTGTTATTCCACAAAATCCCGTAAAACATTAAAAAAAATTACCCTCAAATTAGAGTAGTTACCCATGAAAATCCATGCGAATTCTCATCAACTTTGCATCGACAATTAAAAAGAGACTTATTAAAAAGAGAAATCGAAATCGCCATTAGCTGTCGGTAGTAACTAAGTAGTACGCGCTGATTAGACCAACTTTGGCGTGCCCAGATGAAAGATAAATGGTTGTATATTCCCGAAAGCGCTTTCTAAACGCAGACACGCGGATTCAACAAAAGACACCGACTGCTTACAATGCACAGTCGAAACTGTTTCTCATTGTACGGTGCAAATGGAAATAACTGTAATGCGATGAGAATGGGCGCGAATTCAATCGGAGTGAGCGCAGCGATTATTGTTCCGTGGAAATGAATGGAGGGTGATGCGCGTGTGGTGCATATGCATACACGATCGAGCTAGACGTAGTTGCAGTCGTGGTGCACACAGTGCGGTGTAGATAGGCTTACGGACGTGTTTCCGCGTTTTGTGACTCTTATCTGCGACAGTGACAGAGGTTCTCAGTGGAGATGCGCTTTGACACTTTGCTTGCGAAAAGTTTGAAGGGAATATTTTTAGAATCTCACCATTAACATTACGATATTTTTCTTTTTAATTTTTAATTTTTTCTTGTCTGTTAAAACGAAAGGATTTCGAGATTTGTGAATAGGTATCATTACACGTTTGTATTGCAATCATTACTTTGTCGTATTTTGTATATCATCTAATTTATGGGGATGAAAAATACGACAGTGCTGAAGTTTATATGTTATTTGGTAAGATTTCTGTTGTAAATATTGGCTTGCATTTAGATGACTGCTTTCTTTCATCTTTGAGGATTATTGGAGACATTTTTCGTAGCTTGCATCGCTTTGCAGTATGAGACTTTTTATTCTTTACCTTTTTTACTGGAGCAAGGCAGTATTCTTTTGCAAATTCGCTTGACTTCTGCGCTTATTGCAGCGTAAAGAGAATTGCGTTGAAGTAATTATAATGTTTATGTAGCGCCATTGCTAAGAAGGGTTTCCACCCTTCCCAGAAGAGGGTTCCAAAAGAGACACACGTTGGATCCTGATATGTCTTCGTTGTGTGAACACGATCCCAATCATCTTTTCGTGGAGTGTAAGTGGGTCATTATAATTATTAGCTTTTCTACGATAATTCTTGATACCCCAATCAATCACAAAACATTTATATTTTTATGAAATTTTTCAGTATACTTTACATTAAATATTAAAATTAATTTTTATGGGTGGTAGCAAAACTATAATTATTTTCATTCCTTAAATATCTGAAATTAAAGAAAATTTAATAATTTGTAGTCCGAAGTAAGAGATTCCATTCTTCAAAAAATAGTCGCCCGTCAAAAAATTATTCAGCGTATCTACCTGTATCAATATACCCAATTTCAAACGTCTCATTTCCTTCTCTAAAAATATAAAAAAACATCGAAACACCCTAGATGAAAAATGCACCGAAAGCAATAGTCTTTTTGCACAAAAGAACCTTCCAACCCCTCCTTCCCTACCTCGCTTATTCCTTCCGAATTCAATAAAACTCGATCCCCAGAGGAAAACAACAGACACGATAAAAACAACCACGACTATTTCCCCATCCAGAAAACAGCATCTCCAGCGGTCCATATTTGGCATCGTCTCCGCGACCTACATTACATCGCGTTTCGAAAACATTCAAAAGTGAAACCAAAGCGAAGCCGTTCCGTTCCCATCAGTTGTTCAGCGTTCCATCGGATGCATCCTAATTTTATCCTCGTATTTTTCGAAATGTTTCCGCTTGGAATAGGTGATTTATGAAGGGAAGAGAAAAACGAAGGCCAAGGGGAGTCGAATCTTCGAAGTTGCTCGATTTTCCCGTGTTCCTTGACCGTTACGCGGAGGAAACATCGTGCCACACTTTTTCGAATATTTACGCGAGAAGAGCGCGCGTTTGGATGCCGGCCAGCGGTATTTTTACGCGCCGCGATTGGCGGGCAGGGCGCGGAAACTGGTGCAACGGAACCACCGCAATACGGGCCCGATCCGTGGTCGACGGGTGCAGGAAGCAAGACGTTGTAACCCAGCCTCGATGCACTCGAAAGGGGGATGCAAAAAGAATTTCCCCCGGTGGAACTGCGGCATTCGTATTCCAGCACCGTGGTGTGTAAACGCTGACCCATATTCCGGTCCATTTTAAAGTAATTCCAGGCGCCGGTGCCGGACAAGCTTGGCCTTGTGGAATTTCACCGTTGCGGCGAACGGAAATCGCTCTTCCACAGACTTTTCTGGCTTACGTCGATTTAGGTTATCGACAACTTGATTTTGGTGCTTGGTGTTATCGGAAGGGGGGAGGGGGTGAGGGTGGAAAGTTGATACGTTGATCAACTGTTTGAGAAGAACTATGTTTTATATGGAAGGTTCAGAAGCCAATCAGTGTAAGTCCAACTTTCCCTGAAAATCAGTTACGTTTTTCAAGAATCTCTTATTGTTAAAACTTTCAGTTGATGAATCAAGTCACTACCTTTGTACGTAAGCAAAATTTTTTGACTATATATTATTTTAAGCTTTTTAGTGAAAATATTCTATTGTCATTGGAACTAACATGCGAAGTTAAATATAAAAACTTGTTTTTAGAAAACATGTTTTGTACTTAAAATTATTTTATGCTTTTAAGGAAAATATAATATTGTCATTAGAATTATGTAGATGTGCAAAGTTTTAAGTCGATCGGATATGTGGAAGTGGGTCAAAATTAGCTTACAAGATTTCACCCTAATAAACTAACGAACTCACAAGTGAAGCTAAATAAATGCTTGTAAAAAATCGCGTTACTTATATTGACCACGAAATTACTAGGCAGAATTGTTCATATGACAAAAAATGAAAATCTCGGTTTTAATGCTAATGGATAAGTGAAACTTACAGTTTACACTGATTGGTTTCTCAACCCTCCATATGTACAATTGTATGAGGGTGCACACTTTTTAAAATGAAAATAACTTTGAATGCACCAAGTTGATTCAGAATTTTGGCAGTAAAGGCGATCGTAAATTTGGTATCCTGATTTAAAGTACACTGCATCACGTATCCTCTCTGTTTTCGAAACAGTTTGCGCATACTAAATCAGGCTGCTTCTTAAACTTCCTGTGACCTAGTGAATGAGTGGCTTTCGGTGAGGTTTCTTTTAGGAAACTATGTCATTGGGAATTATCGCCGACCTATTTCCGTATCTACTAGAATGCGTATGCATGAGGACGCAAGTAAAAATTCTGCGTATCGATAATTCGTGGCATTTTCATTAGTTTGTTGCTAGCTGCTTACTACCTTCTTTATTGTACTTAGTATTGTCATCACTTGGGTTTAAAATGTAGAATTTCTACGTGCTATTACACCCCAAAACCCGTTAATTAGTTCCTCATACATTATACTACAGTAACTAAGTTACTAAAAAAGAAATAAAATATTCCCTAAATACTATTGAAATTATTCAAACTCTATATCAAGCAAAGCATAATAATAAAACAATTGCACATGGTAATTGTATGGATTTAAAAAGCAACTTTGCAAAGTGAGAAAAAAGAAGAGAATCTATTCGTGGTACATTAATAAACTTGTACCATGCTCCAAGAAAGCGTGAAGACTTAATAGCCTGCTAAGTATTCGTCGATTTGTTGTGCAATTTAAAATACAGCAACGGGGCGCGATTAATTTTCTATTCCCCTGTCAAACGATTGTAAACTTTGTAGAACATGCAATCTGCGAGGAAAATCGCGCGGGAAACGTGGGGCCAAGGAAGTAGACCAGTCGCGTGGAAATTGGAGGAGGCTCTGAGCAGTGAGTGCAGCTTTCACCGGATTACGCAAAAGTGCCACTGTTGAGCGTTGAAACCGTCCCAGAATGGGAAACAATGACTGAGCTGCATACTAATTTCCAAACTAGAAGAAAAATAATTGCTTTTCTCACCTGAACTGCTGCTTTTACCAGTCTACCAAGAAAACACTGAGATTTTACGTCCTAAATTACTGTTCTTGTTTTCCCCTTTCATGAACTTTCCAGATTTATTGCAACGTTCAGTTTAATTGATAATGATTCCACCCTCTCTTGCTTCTTTTTTGTATTCCACTGTAATGATCAATTTCTTGGTTGATTTTACTTAACTGGCACTAAGAAATTAGTAGAAATAGATATGCTGTGTAGGAACAAGGTAGAAACTGTGTAAATCTGTCGCTTTTTTATATGCGTATATGGGTACTGATAATTTTGATTGCAAGTTTGGATAGGGGATTCTAAAGGGGAGTCATTTTCATTTTTGGATACGTCTTTTCTATAATAACTTTGTGAAGTTTTTAATCGAAGATTCGTGCTCTTCATGCATACGACCTATTTTCATTCTACTATGGTTAATTCTGTTCGCATCGATGCCAAAGGCATTCGCAGGCAGTTTTGTGGAAAAAAGTTGAAATATCTTTTATATACTCAATTATACTGCATGAGATAAATACTTGATATATTAAGTTTCCAATGACAATACGCATGTGTGCTTTGTAATCTTCATTTCGATAAAAAACATCTAGGCAGGAGGAAATGACATAGAAGCTTCGACTCAACATGATTCCAAATAAATATTCACATACCTGTCCACATTTTTCAATTTGTCGTTAAACATTTCATAAATGCCCTTGCACGTAGGATTTGCACAGCACTTGACCCTTCAGAAATTAAAGAAAAAAATTCCCAAGTAAACCATGTGGAACCGATTGCATGTATGCATAAACCACTTTACTCCAATTCACGTCATGAACTGCTGCAACGATTCTCATTGTCCCATCGAACGATGGCAATTTCCAATTATTGAAGCGCGACGAATAAAGCCGCGAAGTCCATCACCAAATCCAGAATCGATCGGGGATTTACAAACAGCAACTTGGACGGGCCGCAAACAATGGCCCCGCGGCGTGCCACATTCAGAATCAATTTCGCGCCACGCGAAACGGCGAATCGCGCGCGACAGGCGGGCAAAAGTCAAAGGTGAATTAATTAACGGCGACCTCATTTTCCTTCGGTGCCAGTGTTGTTAGCAAATAATCGTTGAATTACACGTGGGTGACACTGGGTGTCATCAGCGGGATGCTATCTATAGCGATTTATGGAAGCCATTGGCGCATCAGCCAGCCTCGCCCATTCGACGTTTAAAGGACGGGTCTTAATTAAAACTCACCAGCCACTTAACTCACTTCAAACATTTCACTTGGCAAAGTGGCATTTAAAGATTTTATATTAGGTGGGTAGGTATGTAAATCGTCGAACTTAACGATGGGAAGAATTATTATATTATATGAAGAAAGAGGACTTCTTTTGGAAGCAAATTCAAAGAAATCAGTTTAGGAGGAATTGTATTTGATACTCTGATATTTTTTTTTAGAAATCGTTTGATTAATTTTGTGCATTTGGTGTTTATTAAATGTTATTTAAACGTTATTTGTTTAATTTCAGCAATTTTCAGAGTACCTAGTCTGTATTTTTAAAAGGTTTCAAGAAGCAAGTGAAAATGTGGAAATTTTGCTCTGGTTATATGTCATGACGATTTTTAATTAATTCTTCAAACAGCTGGTAAAATAATGGTGAAGGCAATTACGTGCTCCTCCGTGTTTTGAAGTGACAGCAGGTTAATTAATCTTTTCAAACAACGAAAATGCTGACGCAACGTCGAATCGGTCCCATTGTTATCCTGCATTTTCCAGCGATAATTTGGTGATTAATTTTTAAATGAATTGTCGGAAACATAACGCGAAATCGTAGTTTTGTCGTGTCTAGAGATGATGTTAGTTTAATTAACTTCAATGCAGAGAAGATTTCGTTTTTGTATTTTAAGACGCTGACTTAATTGTATGTATATATTATCATAGGACGGGGCACGCAATTAAGTTGCTCGTTATCTGATGCTCCGTAGAGATAAGGGCTCAATTAACTCCAGAGGCATTGAATTCCAATAATTAACGAAATAATGATAGCAGCCGCGAGAATATTTACAATGTTCTCTTGTCCGGGGCATCGGGGTGACAGCAGATTAATTGTTCACTACGAAAACCGCGAATTATGCGATCAGCTTGATAAAGATCAGGGCCATCGAAGCGGCTTAATTGTTTCGCGTAATCCTGCATCAGCGTTGCATCGTTGCATCGTTCGCGCCAAGTGCATCGTTGCACGGCCGTTTGTACTCGTAACTCAGGCAGCAAGTAATAGCACAAACGATTATCGTTTGCAACTTTCAAACAGTGCAAATCGTGGAAGTTGCTCGACTGTTGCAGTCTGAGAGGAGGTGGAATTTATTTCTGTCAGAGAGGTTGAATAAATGCAATGAATCTGGTTAAGGATAGTGGTCAGTGTTTGTTTGCCAATTGGTGGGAGGTAATTTTAGAACTGGTAATACTTATTAAAATTGCGGTGCTATTATATCTTGTAATTTGACACACTAAAGATAGTAAATATTTATTTTACAAATAAATTAGTATGGAGCATGGTAGAATAGTTGCCGAGAAAAAATTAAACTCAAAGAGATAAGTAATTTTCAAAGAAAAGTTAGATGTTTAATGTGGACACTTGTTAGTTAATCCATTTAACAATTTAATGCAAAGTAAATGAGCACAAAGTAGGAATATTCACTGAATAGAGTGTATATTATTATTTGAAAATTTTGCTACTGAAAATACGATGAAATAGTGATGGGAGTCGTAAAATAATATGGGGACCATTTTTTTTAATTACTTACTATCTTAAATACTTAATTGTGAGCTAAATCATAATTAGTAGAATAACTACTTAAAAGGAGAAAACAAACAAATCCTTCAGAAATTTAATACATATCCTCTCTAAAAGCAACATCGATTCGACAGCTCGGTAAAGAAGTCGCAGCACTTGAAACAAGCCTTCAGAGCAGTGTACTCTAGTTTGATTTTCGTACGACCCTGTACCTGAAAGCACACAGAGGGGTGTCGAAATTGGTTTAATTGGTCAGATTGCCCCCGCTTGGACGGTCACTCGATACTGTATCGCACACTTGACCCACGTCAGGCTCAATGGAAACGCTTTCATTAATTTTGGAGCCCACCCTTTCGGCTGTCGACTCGTTCAAGGGGAGACTAAGCGTGGAGAGCAGTGCGAGTGATTGTGAAACGGATGCTTCGGCACGATTATCTCGAGTAGCCAAATAGGAGACAGTCTCCACAAAATTTTGCCGTGATATTAATAACAAAAGCATGATAATTATCATTTGTTTTGGAACTGTTGCAACTTGTCAATGGTTAAATATAAATTAAAACAGAATACACTAATTCCCAGTAATAATGGGAATTATTTATATTACAGCTGGTTAAAATTGATGGCAACTCCAATTTCTCTCTAAATGTAAAAGACAACATTTTTATCAACTTTGAAAACAGTTATACCAGACTTTTTAAATAAAAAAATTTCCATTTTTAAATATGTCGTCCAATTTGTACGCTAATAGTGTTTCTAACCATATGGTTCTCTTCTTTTCTGTTACAGGTGAGTTAAAATCGTGGTCCTTACCAAGAGGCTTCCCGCCAGAGATAACGGTGCAGGAGCATGACGAAGGTAAAGTTTGAGCCAGCTGATCAGCCGCGATGCTGATCGCCATTTAACTGCGCATTTTGCTTCACACCAGGGCACAGGATGCCCGGTGCTAGCGCTAATTATAAATGCGATTGTTCCGCGAGAACGCGTCAGTGCGTTTCCTCGATAATCGTGGGTAGATCCAAAGGACTCGATGAACACAGGGGGTTCAGACGGCTTGGCTCGTATTTATGAACAAGCCAGCCTTGGGAAACAATCCCAGCTCTGGTATTAATTAGAAAAACGTTGATCGCGACGGTGTTCGGGATGAAGGTGCACGCGTGGAACCAAGATCGCACCTTTAGCTGTTTGGTTCACACAGCTCGATACTAAATTGTAATGGGATGTTAGGGCTTCTTCGCACGATTCACTACTGCAATTTATAATTACTATTTAAGATATAGTTTTACTTGATATAGAGATCATGCTGGTTTAAAAAAAGATAGAATATCTGAAATATCACTCGTGTGGAAAGACCCTCGCAGAAATCTATTGTTTGCTCTTTTTAATGTTGCTAAATTCTACATGTGCGTTATAATAGGTGATTTAAATCTTGCTCTATTTAAATCTAGCCCTTGCAACTTTGCTTTTTTAATGAAATATGGAAATAAGTCACGTTTCATAGCAGAGTATGTATTCCCACCACCTGGATCAACAATAGTTAGCAAGCGTTTCTTTGCTTCACTTCGAAACTCTGCCTTCCATTCGCTTCTATCATCGTTGCATGCCGATGATATTCAGTTCTATCAGTTTCCCTCGTTCCTGCGGTGGTTAGAACCCATTTGTGTCCGACTGATTTGCGTAAGGCTATTGCTTAATTATTCAAATAGGCGCATATGTGGCCGCGATTACGCTCACAGCTGCTGTTTGCCGAAGCAAACGAACAGACCACTGTATTTCCGCTCGCGTACCCTCCACACGCAACGAATACCACAGTACCTTTTTCGACCCACGAACTTAACCAACGTTCTGTTTCGATTGTTTTTTTTCCTATTCAGAATAATTAAGCAATCCAGGATCCCTCGTCCTTCGGGCCAATTTCCCATATGCACGCGATTCCCCTTCGTTTCTGTATCATTTTCAGACGATTTCATCTTTCTGCATCTGCAACTGTTCAGTGGCGGATGGAGCAAAGTACTTATTATGACGCTTCCTTCCTTTTCTTGGGGGAACTTTTAGGGTTAAACTTGATTCCTGGATTCCCCGAATTTTTAGAATAATTCTCTTTCAGTTTCTCTTCCTGTAATTAGCTTCAAAGCTTTAATTGATAATTAGCTCCCTCCAATTATCATTAAATGCCTCAAGCTTTCTCTCGATATCTTGCAACGTACTTAAATATAAAAATCAAAATGACCAATAAGTATTTAAGTAGTAAAAATACCAACTGTAAAGTGGCATTGCATACATTACAAAAAACGTGCCTCAATACTAATATTAGTATCTACCTACTAAAAAACAGAGACAAGATGATACTTCGAGCTCCATCTGCTCGCGGAATTATAAGTAGCGTCTCCCACGCTTTTAACACATAATTACACATAGCGTGGACCAACTGTAGCTATGCAAAATTACCGGAAACTAGCGCACTCAGCCTTGTTAGAAAGTGGGATTAATGGCAGACGCGCGAAATTATTCAGCAGGGTGGATTGTCTCGCTGGTAACGATTGAATGCAGGAGCAGAATTCCCGCTTTGCTAATGGTTCCGTGTTTGTCGATGGGTTCGCCCTCATTCCAGCGTTTCGTTTAAACGCCCAATGAAACGAAACACGTCTATTCGTTTTGTGAAGAGACCCGCGCAGTCGGTTTAGCGCGCGCGAAGTGGCGTGTCGATCTGGCGATGCGAAGGCGGCCACGAGTGCCACTCGACCTGGCTTTTACGGGGAGAAATGGGTAACTTCGCTTTTTGCAGGACTCGTTAAACTTGCCCCAGATTTCGAGTGCTATCTGAATCGCACACGGTAGTTAGCTCCCCGAATCCCGAGCAATTTCTGCGTCGATAGCTGTGGGATATACCTCGATCCACAATCATCACGTTAACGATTCACGTTGCACGTATTCCTTCCAGGAACGTCAAAATATAAATCAAAATCGTCTGCCAATTGAAGAGTTGAAATGGTAAATGATGTCAAAAAAAATAAACAATAATTTTTTCAGTGGAAAGAATAATTTATTATAACTGTGTAATATTTATTACATAGAATAATTTATTTTAACTGTTAGGGCTATCGCAAGATAGAGCTAAAATCGTAAGTGCCAACTTCACTGTGGGGAAAACGATGAAAGTACCCGCAATCCTCGCGGCCGTAATCTTTTTATTTCCCTATAAATCTGTAAAGGTGGTATACGCTGAAAGTCCATAGTGATAAAGACTCGAGTTCGGATAAACGTAAGTAAATGATGTAAGTGACAAGATGAACAGACATGTGCTTTTTGTTTCCACTAAAAATTTTAACTTACATCGTTTATGACGTTTAAGCTTAATAAAAGTGGAAGAATTCTTAATAAATCTTCCAAAATTGCATTTCAATCATTAAGTAAGTATTAAGTGGACAGACATTTAATTATGTTCTTTCCATAACACTATCATAGATTATTATCCCAGAATTCATATACTATTCAGATGGGTGATCATTTCTATCTCCACGTCAGAGTTTTATTTTTCCATATTTCACTGTCTCCAATATTCCCACTTCCCTTGGGACAGAAACTCTGCGGGCGATAGATTTACCAAGAGAGGCGAAGTGTATGTTTAGTCGGGGGATAGGTTGTGTTCCTGACACGATCTTAATTTTCTACATTTTACTCCTTCGCGAAGCCGTACCCCACTTTCTGATCTAGCTTTATTAAGTTTCGCGTGCACGAGGGCCGCACGACGAAGTTCTGGGAAACGTTACGTTCGTTGTGTAACTTTTGCTCGCATGGAAATTAGCAGTTGGCATCGACCCCGAGGAAGCGTCACGACGATTTCATTGATGCAACTTCGAATAGAGAACTTAAGCCACAGTTACAGTTCGCCCGTGGAGACGGAGTTGTTCGCGAAACTCACTGGAATAACGTGCTTGAGTTTTTGGTTCTACGTAACGCCTGGTTCAAACAATGGAACTTTATTCATCTATTATTACACATATGATACATCAAGGTGTGATAATACGATGCAGAAGAAAAAATAGAGAACAATAGACCGTTAAATAATATGAAAAAATTAGTTGCATTGGGTGTTGAAATTGAGAAACTTTCATCTGTCTGGGAATTATACGAGAATGTTGTCTGTATATCATAATTTTTGTGACTTTTCATATTTATTTGTGATTGAAGATAACATTCATTTAACGCCGCGTTCGTTGACTCGTGTTGAAAGAAGTACATAGCTATGTCTAGTAGAGTAATTATTTCTAATTATTTCGAGTACATGATATGAAGCACTTAGAACCAAAGGAATACAAGTGAGATTTTTGAAAATTTTCAATCAGGAGTAGGAATGATTAGTTAAACAGTTAAATATAATGTTGTCACTTATTACATGTCAAACATTACATATAACTTAATTTTCATAGAGACTTTACGTGGAATTTTTTTAACACATTTGAATTCCAAACTGGATTTCTTCATCTCATATTTCCGATTATCTATTCCAAATTAAAATTATTCATTATTTCGTTATTTAAATTATTATCCATTAATTGCGAACAACTTGGCGAAAGGACCAAAAGAAAGTAAAGCAGTGGGGGTGAAGAATATCACAAGGGAATATTCTTGTACCAAGAGTATGTTCAAACATTTCAGTTGTTTATCATTTATGTAATTCAGTTCAAGCCGCCTTATTAACTTTCAGAGGGTAAGAGATAAACCATGAAACGGTAATTGAGATATCTTATTCGACACGAGAGTCCTCGATCCACACCCTGTTTCTGCGAGGCTTTCGCAAGAATCTTTCCGAGCACCTTTCTCCAGGTGCTAAAATTATCCGTGCCGTCGTAAAAATACCCATCCTCGATCCCCTCATCTCGCCAAACGTGCTCGATCTTAGTTCCGCGAAGGGCCACACGAAACGTGTCCCATCTCTTCAATTTAATTTTGTCTCGCCATGTCTGGTTGATTCTTTTTTCGTACTTCTAAGCTGCATCCAGCACGGAAAATCCATCAGGTTTTCTATCAATTACGTAGTGTGACGTGTCAGTGGAAAACACCTAATTAAGAATTCTAACGCGACGAATAACTTCCTGGAAGACGTTGGCATCAAAATTCAAGGTGACGAAGCTTCATTAGTACCCTATTACATAATAGTTCATCACGTGTGCAGCTTGCATTTGTGATAGCAGCAACCTCGGCCTTTAACAGCTCATTGTGACATCAACTGCAAGGTGACCATCTTAAGCAAAGTATTATTTCGCAGAGAAGGCTACAAAGAATTTAGTCATATTTTCAGGGGATAAACAAGGCTATATCATTTTCAAGTTGCAAGAATAAATAGATATATTCAGATAGGGTGAGTCTTCTTGATTAAAATAACCGAAAAAAATCATTGATAGATCTTGTTCTCCAAAAATGGACAAAAAGTACTAAACTTTGACGACTTGAATCTTGTAAAAAAATTCAAAACCAACAAAACGATGACTTAAACTCCCCCTAACTTCACGTCAACTACATCATCCTCCAGTTTCATAAAAATCCCTCACATCGTTTGCAATAAATGATCTACTTCTCGTTACATCTTCGCGGAAACTTGACGTGTCTTGCTCAATCCTTATGAAAGTTTATACGTTTCTCACATAAGGTCACTTCCGATAATTTCCCACGTCTTGCGCACCCTAATAAGCACCGTAAACCCAAAAGAATCGTCAGTATCTTCCCTTTCAAAACAAAGCCTAGATCGAACAAAATGCACCCTCCACTCCTGACACATTTTCACCCCAAGCATCGCCCTTGGCACAACACAAGTTTCCCTCGCTCTAATGACCGCCAAACGGCCAAGTTTCGTCCATTTGCGATGCAGGGTGTCTTCCAGCAGCGTCGCGACGCTCGCTCGGTCCCACCACCCAGTGAATTCGTCTGAGATTCGCGATGCCCGAGTCCTCCCGTACGATATTGTCACTTGGAGCCTCGGCGATCCGAATGAGCATTGTTAACCCGTATTTATGACGCGGCATGGCGAGCAGCCAGGTTAATGCGCCAAAGTTACGTGGTCCTGTGTTGTCCTCCGTTGATGCGGGCGCATAGAAGTGCATCGGGGCCAGGCGTGCGCGCGTGCACGCGCCACGCGTGTATGTAGGTCGCCACGTAGGCGAAAGGCATTTTGGAAACGTGAATCGTGCATATTTCATCGTGCACACTTTACGGGGCACCCCGAGCTACCCCTGGGTCGCAAGGTCCGCCCAATTTTAAGAGGAATCTATTTCGACGACCTGTGACACCTGGAAAGTGTTACGATCACCATTAATCACTCATGGTGCTCGAAGAGTGTCGTTGAAAGCGGAAGAGCGCTTTGAAACGAGTGGAAATTTGGAGTACGTGGGTTAGGAAATAGTTGGGAAGGAAATTTTTTGGCAATCGAGTCTCCTGAAGCTTAATGGGATATTCCTTGTAGGAGATCTTATAATGTATTATAGATTCTTTGATTTGAATGGCAATTCAGGGGTAAGGGGGATTTTAAGTGCAGTGAGGTTTTCATCGTGAAGATTTTGGGATTGGTCACTTTGTCTGATTTAGGTATGTTTGTAGATGAACAGTGAGTGTGTTTATCCAATAAGTGGTTTGGAATTGAAGGTATTTGATTTCACAGATGTATTTTCTGATAAATCAGGGTAAGATTGAGGGGCGCAATGGAAAACAGGTATGCGATAGTGCTATTTTACAGGAAAACAAGTCTTAGGGAAAATAATTGTCTCAGGAAATTTGATGGAACAAAAAACAAAGTATCTATACTTATAAATGTGGCATGGGTCCATTTTCCACTGAGCCCCTCATTTTTGTAACACTACGTCGATTTCGACGTGATGAAATCTTGGTATCTATCAATGATTCTGAAGCTGTCCACTATAATATAGTGGATATATTAAGCACGTGGTTATAGGAAATGCATGTCTCGACGGATGTGACCTCTCGAATCCATATCAATATTTAACGATGTTTTTACTTGAAAAGAGGATGCAGTATTCGCGAAAGCAGTCGTGAGCCAGAGTAATATCTCATGGGAAAGGGCTCCCAAGTGCATCGAGGTGTTGAATTTTCTTCTCGCGTCTAGCATCGCCTGGTCGTTTGCCTCGATTTTCATCGCTCCTTTATTCACGTTGCTCCATTTACACCGAACTCACGTTGCCCTATCGAGTTTCCACCTTGTTTCATCTATATTCCGCTCGCGGAGGCATCAAACGCGAAGGTAATTTCGTAGGTGTCAACGGGTCAAGTGCTGAAGCAATGGCGAACCAACAGGAAGAGAGCACTTAGCGTAGAATAATAAGGAACCTCGTTACGGTAACAACGAACGGCTGAGTCCGCAGAAAATGTCGCCTAATCGCGGAGAGGAAGTCACGGGTAATTGCATCTGTTTCTGTTTACCATTGTTAATGAGATTCGGTGTGAAATTCCCTGCGCGGTATCATCACTGCTGTAATTGGGAAGCGCGTTAATTAAATTAATTACGCCTATGACAGGATGATTCATCATTTCTCTTCCGATGATCGGGGAAAACAGAGACTAAAAATGTTTAAGGAGAAGGAAAGGGAATCCAAGGGACACCGAAATTCGTGTCGTAAAGGCAAGGACAACAACTTTGTCACAAGCATGCAGGGGGTATTAATAAAAATCAAGGACGATTTGCCTGAATCGATTTTATTTATAAACGACGAGGAAAGTTTACATAAACTCTTGTCCTTGAGTAAACTTGCTTTTTTTAGTCCCAGCCAATCTTCGAAATATGTATTATGGGATGTGTAAGTAAACAGTTTACATCGTCCGGTTGGCTATTTTAACGCCAGAGAAAATATCTTCTACATTTTCCCTTCTGTATGAAAATTGTATCTTCACGTATTCTGAAACTTTAGAAATCACATGATTTCATAATAACCTCTTTAATAAATACATGATTGCATTAAATTGGCCATCAGAATTTCGGTATATTAATCTGTATGCGGTTACAAAACGCTCTCATAAAACAGTTCATTTAATCTTCCATGACAATTGCATCGCTCAAAGCCAACGCCAAAGCAGCGTCCTCCATTTTCATTAACTGCCTGCACGCCACATTCGTACCCAAGGATACGTTTCACGTAAACCAACACGTCCGCCCAAGAGATATTCAGTTACAGCGTAAAGAACGGGCGGATCGTGAAAGCGTTCGAGAAGTTTTTGTTCTGTCGTCTCCCTTTATGCCTTGCTCCTTCGAGAATAAAAGCACAATAACCGGGCTGGCATGCAAGAAGCGCGACGTGGAAAGCGTGCAAAGCCCCCCTCCGGCGAAACTGTGCTCGTCGAACGGCCCCGTGTGTCTCCCGTGTCGAAGTTGGTTGCCATTTCGCGGAAAACTCTTTCTCTATAAGATGGAAGTTGTACGTACCCCTTGTCAGTATTTCTCGACGAGTCGGGGGTTGGAGGTTGCTGCGCGTGGTGTCACGGAGTAAACATATTTTCGCATGTAGCCCCCATTATCCTCGCCAATTGCCGCGCGTTTTCAGCCGAGGAGATTGCACGGGCAATCTTCAGAAATTGCACAACTTGGGGACGAGGATTCTTCTTGCATGGTCCGCGCCATTTATCAGCGGCATCGATGCGCGATCCTCCGGTATCGTTTCGCTTTATCGCGCGGCGACCGATCGAGCCGCCGTTCCACGGTTTTTTGTCCGGCTTCTTGCGGGGACTAGACTACGGCGCGTGTGATTTCGAAACGATTTTTACCCGTTACATTTTGCCCCGCGGTTTTTGCGTTTTTCGTTTGGACATCGGTGCCCGTGGCTTGATTCGTTTTGCTCGGTCTGCGTTGCGAGGAAAAATGGAGGGAAACGAAACGTGAACGGATTGGAATTAAAACTGACGTCCATACTAATTTTTTTAGAGTCACAGGAAAATCCAATTTTTGTACGTATTTTTACGTATCGCTGGATATCGCGGTTTTAAATGTCGGGGTGATGAGACTCGAAGCCAAGATCAGTGGATTCTCTGTGTACTGGCTAGCCGCGTTACTATTTAATTCCCCCAACGCCGACTCTTTGATGGGACTCTTTTCTGAACTGTACAAGTACTTACTTAACCCTTTAGCGCCCGCACCTAGATCCCGTTAAAGGAAAAATATCCCGTTTTGTTTTTATCGTTAAAAATGGTCTGAATTTATATATTTCCAAACAAAAAAAAATTTTTTTTTTAATTTATTTTTTTTAGAGGTCAAAATGCATAAAACCAAAGAATACAGGGTTCAGATAGGTCCAACTTTCTTCAGTGAATAAAACTACACTAAACATGTATCACTTAAACTGTTGCAAACAGCGAAACGCGAATGCAAACGGCGAAACGGCAAAAAAAAGTAATGTATCATATATGATACGTTTGGCGCTAAAGGGTTAAAGCAACAGACTGCCACCTATGTGACAATCGCTCCATAGGTCGTTTTTCTTCTGTCTGCATTATCCTCGCACGGATGAAAGTTGATGGGTTTCGAGGAAGACATTATACAGTGACATATAGATACATTATGTGTAATCACAGCAAAGGGTTACTGGTTTACAATCCAAAGAGAAACTGAGAATCTGAGAAACGATTAGGTACCTACAAACGCACGTTTAATAGAACCCTTTCTTTCTCACAGGTTCTGTTTACTACTTACATTCCCACCTACAGTTCTCATACCCCGTCTGTATTACATTAATCCACAGAATACTCTCGCTTTCGTCTTTGCGCAAGCCCGAATGCCACCAGAAAAAAGGTAACAGCCACCTTGAAAGGCCTCAATCGTCTGCACCCATAATCGAGCCACATCCACCGCGTAATACTCCCCTCGAAACGCTTGAACCTTTCCTTGGGCCATCGCTCTCTATCGCGGACGATTCCGAGGAGAGTTGCGTGGATCGATTAAACCGAGGCATCCCCGTGTAATCATCGGATTTTGATCTTGACCTTTTGCAGCAAAATTCCTCCGTGAATGGCAAAGCGCGGAGGGGGCCTGGCCAGTGGTGCAGGCCTCTTTAATGCTCAGCCAACGAAACGGGGGACTATGATAGCCATTGCGACCGCCGCTAAAAATAATTCGCGCTATAACCATAACGCGGTGCTCTCTCACGTGCGGCGCGTCTGGTGCACTGTCGGAAAACGGCTGGAAACGAGCAAAAGGAGGAGACAAGGGGAGACGCAGGGGCGTTAAGTCGGTTGGTAGGTAAAGTGCAGGCCGCGGTATATAAGAGATAAATGGCGTCTGCTCCGCTTGCCATCGCCGTGCGCGCGCGCCTTCTTCTCTGTTTGCCCGCGCGAGCGGAGGAAGGCCGAATTAACGCAAATGTAAATATTCGCAGCTGCCATTCGCGCGGTTCGCACGCGAGTCAGGGGAAGAAATTGCTGCGATTAACGTCTTCCGCGGTAATCGGAGAGGGACGACGCCCTCTCGGGCCCCGAGGACGCTTTTCCCTCGATAAAAATCGCGGATACCCCAGGCGAGTCGAGATTCGAGCCGCGACCAGTTCCCTTACCCCCGGCTTTACAAATCGCCCTCCCTCCCGCGCTTTCTGCCCCTCTAATTAATAGGAAAGCGATTTTTCCGGGAACGGTCATACGTTCCGCGCGCCACGCCCGCCAGCTCGGTTTTATTCGAATTTTGTGGGGCACTACCGGCTCCCGGGGATCGAGTGAATTTTTTACAAGCCATAAAATTTTATATCCGCCGGTATAGCAGCGAGATCGGCGAGCTGTCGCGCGGGGCTTCTGATTTTTCGCTTTGTAATTGACGTTTTATCGCGTGCCCGGTGCACTACGCGGTTAAACGCGCTTGACCTCGTTGGGAGTATTTCTTGCGAACGTGGTAGGAACTATACGCGTGGAATTGCATTTTAAATGGTATAATCGGGACGGTGTAATGATGTTTTGAATACTTGAACAGGTGGTATTTATCCTGCGATGGGTTGATCTCGGGAGAGATGGTCAGATGTCATGATTTCAGTGTTAAAATCGATTTTCTGTAAATATTGTCTTAAGGGAAATATTGGTCACTTTGTTGAATCAGTATAAAACGTTAAACATATTCGGTTTATTGTGATAAACTAAATAATATCAGTATTAAGTAGTTTTAACAGACATTTGAAGAATTCTTATAGAAAACAATGTAAGTGCCAAGATTCAAAAAAATTTATGAGAAAATGTTCTACGTGCTAATGGTAGTATATAATTTTAATGCAATTTTCTTATGTAAATAAGTTACCATTAGTGCTAAAAGATGGATCCGCTAGTAGGTACGTCCAACGCCATTTCTATAGAAAAATATCTAAGAACCTATTAAACGATAGATAAACGAGATTGGCACTTACAGTGCTTGCAAATTTAAATGAATAGCACATTCAATTTTCCCTACAATTAAGAGGTGGTACATACAAGACTTTCTACAAATACAATTCTTTTTCTCATGAATTTGGGCTATATTAATGTAAAAAATAGAAAAATTTCTGATGTGTTTCAGTTATTATATTCTGAAACATATTTGGCAATAAAAACAAATTAAATTTCGTAACTAATTTAAAGCCAGAAAAGTTTTTCCTTTCCCCTGAAAAAATTGATTTTGGCACCTACCTACAGTGGTTTCTTCTACTTAGGAGTACACACAAGGACTTGCACTATCTATATATGTAAAATTATGAAAGGAAAAATACAGGTAACATTCTCCAGTGCTCTTTAATAGTTGAAATTTTTAACTATTTTTTGACAAGTCTATTAATCCTTCTACCTACACGAACACGTTACACAATGTACTAAAATGTTTTGCGAAAAGTGGATGGTGTCTTCTCGCGTCACCGTTTGTCTCGTTTTATATAAATTTCCATGGCTGATAGTTTCCCCGACGACCTATGGGGTCCAGGGGAGCCTCCAGCTGAGAAACAAACGCGAGGGCTCGTGCCGTTTCTTCTTCCCAAGATCCCCCAAGTCCTCCTCGTCCCTTCGTTACATCCGCGCTTCTTCCAACGGTCCCGCTGTTCTCGTTTTTTTGGCTTTCCTCCTCGCGACCGCCTCGTCGACCAGACGACTTGGCGCGCGCCACTTTATGTCCCCGAGAAGTTACGATTGCCTTCCTGAACCCGCGGAGTTTCGCTTCGACTCGACTTTCCTCGTGCAACGGGGGCACGGACATCGTTTCCCTATCATAAAGTTATAATTTCAGACAAGGGGGTGGTCGTGGATCAGAGCAGAGATGCAGCGCGTAAATTTGCCGATCGTTTTATTCTGCACATTATCGTTGGGGACGTCAAGATCAGATAATCTGCGCGATACGTATGTACATGGAAGAGGTCGGACGCGTGCCAAGACTTTATTCGAGGCAATTTATCTGATGCGCTACTTTCCGTAATCTTTTATGAGGGAAGATTTTTAATTCAGCCCCCATGGTGGTGTTTTATTTGTACGCGCGTTATTTTGACGCAGTATGCATGTTGAACCAAAGGAGACGTTAAGAAGTCGTTACTTATTTATCATTTCTCTTTTGTACTTTGGAATTAATTATTTATTGTACAACTACTTAAGTAGTTGTATGTACATCATAAGTCGCTTCGACCGTTTGAAAAACAGTTGCAACGTTTCTGGCGCTGTTGTAGAATCTGTAGTATGACGTCCGTGGGTAAAAGTGAATACGATCTATCGTTGCAACTATTTGTTCAATACGTCGTAGGTACAACTAGTTGTACGATAAATCGCATCGTCTGTGAGCCGTTTTAGATCTTCTTATTACTCAGGCTAATATAACGACGATCAAATCTATTTAGAGCAAAAGCCGACACAACTTTCGATATGATTCGACAATGTTATCGGCCGAAACGAGTGTGGAGATATCACCCTCGAGCCGCCGCGTAATTAATCAATCAAACACGCGATCGGCCCAGCTACTTTAAAATCCTACTCCAACTTTAATCAGCGAAAATCTAGATAAAACGATCGCGTGGCATTTATTCGGGCGCTCAGCCCCGCTTCCGGTTCCCTGAAAATACGTCAGAAATCAGCTGATCTGTATCGCGAACCGTCACCGCGCGGCCAGCGCCGTAGTCGCAGTCACGGCGGCGGCGCGAACCGCTTTCCACCTCCTACGTCCACTGAGGCAGAGACTTCGCGCAGTCCAGTTTCGGTGTTCCTACGCGACGGTACGAAGCGACCGCGGTGACCCGTGTCCGTGCTCGTCGCACTTGAATCGTGCATCGTCGCGGGTGAAACGAGTGTCGCGTCGCGTACCGAGTCAGTAAGGAAGCGCAGCGCGACGACGGGCAACGTTCGGAGACTGCCGCGCGCAGAGGAAGAGAAAATCGGTAATACGTCCGTTGGAAAAGAACGGTCCCAAGACCGAAGTCGGTTGAGACCCGGTGACAATCGGGTTCCTGTCTGTGCACCGCGGATATCGGTGCGTCGATCTTAAGGTCGATTAGATTTTGTGGGCGCCGGTTTGCACGGCGATCGACGAGGCTTGTTGACGCGCGGTCGGATCGCGAGACAGGGAAGGAATTACGTGGTGAACGGCAGAGGGAACGCGGCAGACGGTGCCTGTGAAGGAAACAGACAAAAGGGATTCGAATGTGTGCGCCCGTACGCGTCTCCTTTGACGGGAAGATGCTGAACGATGGCCTCGAGATTCGCCGCGTGCCTGCCTCGATTTACCCGTGAACCCCTCTGGCTCGTGATCGGCGATCTTCCATGAAGTAAATGTAAGTCTCCTTGTTTCGTTAACCACGAAATTTCGTCCCGCGTGCACGCGGATTGATACGCCGGCGTGTGTTGTCGCGCGTTACGTGACGCTGCTTTTCAAACGCCTCGATTCGAGGAACGACAAGGTTCTAGGTGTGTACCATAATATTGCCCAAGGTCGAAGCTTTTGCTTGGCCTGTGGTTGAATGTAAGAGTGGATGATAGGACTCGTTGAATCGCCACTGTTTTGGGAATAGGATTCTAGGTTTTGTATGGACTTCGCGTGTCTGGGGATTGGTAATAGATCGTGTAATTGGTGGCGGCTTCCGTACGTTGTTTGGACCTGCCAACATGGCGGCGGGAATATTCAAATTTAGATCTTTGACTCGGGCTTCGTTTGTTAGTGAGGTATTTGATATTTCGTTTTCGCGATGGTGGGTATTTAGCTTGGCTGTTTTGAAATTTGTTTACTGTAAGAATTATGGTGGGAAATTTATGGGGAACGATATATGCGTAGTAGAATATGCGGAATATGTAATATTAAATATTTGTGTTCATTATAGTTTAGAATATGTATTAAATATTCATTTTTAATATGATTTCGTATATCTTTGATAAAAAGAAATATTCAATTTAAATAATTAAAGTGATATTAAACGTCTAATATTACAATTTTGTTTTGATTTAATATTCTCTGATTTTGCCATCATTTTTAAATAATGTTTAATATTAAAATTTTATAATGATTTTTCAAAAACCGTGGCTCTCATTTGGTAATTATCAAGTATCAGATCATCGTTGATCAAAGTTTCGTTACGCAGCTAATTAAAATTATTTACATTTAATAATTTGTATTATGTTTGTATTTACTTTTTAACAATTCAGTTGTGAATTTAACGTTGATGCATATATATATATATAGAATAACAAATTAAAATCAGTTTATATAAAAAAACATATGATAGTTACTTTTAATTAAGCAAATAATTACACTCAACAAACTCTTCACTTGTTTAAGTTCTGATATTTTCCATTTCTGTTAAACAAGTATTAATGTTTCATACTAAAATCAAATAATTCTGAATATCCTCTTTCTGTCATCGATATTTTGAACACAAATGGATTCTACGTGATTTTCTCTTGTTAATTAACGCAACCAACCGTCCAGCACGAAATTGCTTATACATCGTATTTGAAATTTTTCCATCAATGGGCAAGCAAACGCCGCTAGGAATATTTTAATCTGCAAAAAGGTTGTTTCGTTAGCTATACATATTCGTCAATATTTCTGACACAAAACCGTTACAACGAGGATAAAAATTCAAACAGTTGCGATTGTCGGTGACACTGTTCCATATCAAACGAAATAAATTCTCATGGAAACAAAATAAAAACGATCTCCATAGACAAACCATATCACAGGTCTGTATATCGTACTCGAAATTTTCCATTTAAAAAAATGTCACTACAAAATTCTCCATCCATAAGAAGTATCCTTTTATTGCAACTTGTGGGCTTTTCAATTGAAACACCAGGAAAAGAACATCATTAAAAAAAGTTCAATTGCTAGAAAAGTCATTTGACAACCTACAAAGATCAGAAAAGTTTCGGTACCTAGCCAATAAAAACCGAAACTCTACTTACAGCATTCCTCAGAAGGCACATTAAAATATTAAACTATAACAAAAATACTATAATGTAGATAAATACTTCTATGTGTCACAAAATAATAAGACTTCTCGCAATCTGAGTGGTATCAGCAAAACAACAAAAGCTTACCATTAATTTTAATGCTGGCCATTTACATAAGTACCAACTTAAAAGTTATTAAGCCAATACTTTTTTGCAACAAACTTCCCTTGTCGATCATTTTCAAATATCCCAACTATTCATAAATTTTTAAAATCCACCAAAACAGGATGTTGCAAATAGAATAGAACTCTGACTAGCATAGTCTTGTCAGTGATAAATGTGAAATCCAATTGATTTCTTAGACTTCCGGAATGTAAATAGTATATCCAAATCGTAAAATCACCCATACGTGGCAACTGCCGTTAAAGTGTTAAAATAAAAAATTTCAAATAGCATTCTATACCTTCTTTCGTCCATCACTGTGAATGAAGAATTCATTGGAAAAGCAGCATTAGCTTTGTACCGTGGAAGCAAAGTCCAAAGGCGATCCTGGTAATGGACGCCATTGATAGGTGGACGATTTAGCAGCCGGAGAATCGTGCATTGCTGCACGAGCCTCGTATATACCGCAAAGAAGCCTCGGTTTTTTTGCCACGACGATCTTTTCTACCACCGGATTAGGCCGAGACAGTATTTTCTGCCCGAGCTTCGTCTCGCGGCGTATGAAAGTGAAAACCTGTTATTCTCTATCGTTTCGTCCCCTACCCGTATTTGGTCACCGAACGAGATCGTCTTGGCGCGCTTGTTTTAGGGGCTCGATCGATTTTTACTACCAACTGGCGATTTCTTGCCGGGGCACCTCGCCACGAACGGTAGATACATCGATCGATCGATCGTTAACGGTTTTATCCGTCGGGCATATTGATCCCATTATCAGCGAATGGGAATGCGTCGTTGTTAGAGGGGCACTTTAGAAAAAGCTTGCCGGTATCATTAACCCTTTCGTAGTTGTACAAAGTGGCGAGGCGTGTGAAAGGATGAAGTCGAAGATCGGTTGGATTTTTCGTAAAAATATTTTAGAAGAGTAGGTACGTTTTGTATTATGTGGTTTTAATGAGGATTGGTTAAGAGAGTGTGCTGTGGAAGGGTTAATGAGAATTGATTTGTTGTCGATAGTAACTGTGGAAGGTATTGATGATTTTAGAAATGAAATTTTCGATTTTGCGGTAGAGGTAGCATACAAGGTTAAACGTTGGAGGAGATAGTAGATTGTGGTTGTTATCAGTAGTATATTTTGGTTATTAAAGTAGACTAGTTAATTACGAACTGGTGAAATTATTTGAGCCAGAATATTCTAAAACCAGTGTTTAAATACGAAATAATTTTAAAAGCAGTAGTTTTTCCATGGCTATTTTCATTCAAGGTTACTTGGCTCGCTCGTAACTGATAACAGTAAACATTTCGTGTTGCCGCGAAATACCATTCAGTTGGCGTGACCCACAATGAGTACATGCAAGGTTCGGAAGTATAATGCGCTACATATTCTGGATATAATAAAAATCGAATCTCCTTTAAATTAATTATCAAATGTGTTGAAAGATACATATGAATATAACGCGTATAATTATTCAACACAGTAGTTCCTGCGTTAGTTTTTAATTTTGTAGTCTAGGATAAATAGAAGCATACATTATTATAAAGTAATATAATTCCTTCGACTCGAATGAAAGTCCACGCAACAACTTCTTTGACTCAGTCTTCAACTTTTTCTATTCAAAGTTTTCAAACTTTTTCTGTTCCAAGTCCTCAACTATCTCTAATCGATGTTCTCAACTTTTTCTATTCAAAGTCCTCAACTTTTTCTATTCAAAGTCTTCGTCTTTTTCAATTCGAAGTCTTCAACTTCTTCAATTCGAAGTCTTTAACTCATTCACACAAATGCAAATTAGTCTGTTTCCTCTCAATTCTCATAGCCAGAGGAATATTTTTGTCGAAGCAACAATAACTCCGAAAATCACGATTCTATCTTAGAACTCCCTCGCTGTGTGCATCCGGTAGGGACAAATTAACTGGTTCAGGAAGAGGGACGGAGTTTATCGCTGTAGAACAGATAAAAGGATATCGCTCTCGCGCAACCTCGCACCTGTTTGCACCGTAGAGTGATCAGGCGGTTTGGCGAAAGGAAGTATTTCCTAGTCTTCTCAAAGGAGGTGTCTGTCGGTTTTGTTGTTACACGTGTGCTGGATCCCGTTTCTCCAGGGCACTTTGCTCTATATATCCGACACATAATTTATCATTCAGCGAAGCTGTTATCATAGCCTAGGATGTATCGATGCTTTTTTCCTGCCAGCTGGCTATTTAGAGCGTGATATTCCCCTCCGCCATTTAGAGCACAACGGGACCAGACTGTTATTAAGAAAATATTCCACGGTCGTACTTTGACCCTTTAGGAACTGAGCAGGTTTAAATAATAATCCCTCGCCTTATAATGAATTATACTCATGGCGCAAATCATATCTTCTCTGTTGGAACACACGTTGTTACCTAATTGAATTCAATAAAAAAAGAAGCAGTTAGAGAATTCTTATGCAATCATTAATGTATTAATGGAATTTTTAATTATTCATAAATTATTAATTAGCGTGTCCATTTTTTTTCTTGTATTTAATTTCACTGTAACGCTTGCAAACTTTAGAAAACTCGTAAGGCAACGGGTTAATGGTGCTTTGATGCTGAGGGTTTTGCAGTTGTGAGTGCACAGATGAATACTACCTCATCTGTTTTAAAATTTGTTTAGTTTGATGAAAGGTAATATGAGGATGGGAGATCTGGTTCTTATCTTTGTTTTGGTGGGTTCTAAATAGCATTCCAACAAGGCTTCTTGTACAGTTGGAAGTAGTCCTAATTAGAGCTGCTTAAATTAATTATCAAAATGATAAAGAATATATTACACTATTAGATTGATGTATATATTTTAAATTTTGAAAGCAATCTCCATGTACAATTTTCTTATTGATTCACTAGCTTTGACATTCCAATATTCATAGAATAAATTAGATACCAATGAGGATATAAAAGTGCATAAAATAAATCGATATCCATCTCCAAACGCTGCCATTTGATTTCACCAAGAAATCATTTGTCATTGTCACATATTTCGATTTTCGAGTTCTAATTCGAATTTCTCCTCCCTTTTTCTTCCAATCCAAATGGTTTCCCGTTGTGTCGTCCAGATCAGAAATAGAAGGACAACCTCGTCTCACATAGCAAAGTATCATTGCTCGATTTTGAGAGTCGAGTTACCAGTGTATCACTGACGTGTGATTAATCGCACGGAGAATCTGATTACAAAGTACGTTAGGTAAGATCGACTCGTAGGATTGTCTTCTATTTGTCTGATAGGAATAAACGCATCAGCTAATTCGATCCGTGCACGTGCAGCTAGATAGAAAAGTCTCTGGCAAACTTCTGTAAAACGATGAATTCTAAACTTATATCAGGAAACATTCCAATCACAATTTACAGTTACTATTCACATATCTAACCAATTAATTGAGAGATCTTAATCATTTTTAAGATTTAAAATAGATCTTAGCCTTTTATTCTAGTACCTACCCTCCCATTTTTAATTCCAACAACAAATATTCATTACTTCACAAAATGCAGCTACAATGCTTACTATTCTTTACTCTACCTATCTCTTTGATTCGTTATACGAATAAGATTCTGCCTATCACTGGGAATATCTCAAATACTGATACAAGTGTTGACACAACTGGCGCCAGAAATCGCTCATCAGTTCCAAGAACTCGAAACAAAATGATTTTCCTCGCCCACCGTCAAAGGCCCATTTGCTTCGCAGTAGCGATTATAATCAACAGGATCAATTCGTCGCGCATCCATCGTGACCTCCTGAATCACGATCGATTCAACCCTTGCACGTCCATCAACTTTCATTTTCCACTGTCTCGAGGCGCGCACTGAAATACATACACTCCCCCTTTATGTCGTGGTTGTAAAAGGAAAATCGACTAATTCCATTTTTGCTAAAATTCATATTTTACTTTACTATTTGACTTTTCTTAAGACTTAGTTTTATGGATTTAAAGGATTTTCCTTGCGCGCCCGCAATATGCACTCGAATGTGCAGCGAGTCTGGTCACCAAAAACGCCGAGCAACTCATGCACCTGGGTTTTCATGGAACCTCCCTTTTCTCCATTTTTCCCCTCGTTTCTCTGCCCCCCTTTTGGGCCAGCACCTTTACGAACCGAGGTAGCAGGTGCGAATCCCTCGACGCACGGAATTCGAGTCACGCATCAGCAGGTGCGACGTCAAACGGTTTTTAACCGGACAAACTTTGCATCGTTGTTGTTTGTCCGTTTCGGTGGGAAAGCCCACTGATTTCGCAGTGTCTGGTTTCGTTTGATTGGACGCGGAGTTGCGGCCTTATCGATAGCTATTTGGGTTGGAAATCGATGGGCAAAATTGGAAAGATAGCGAGGTAGAAAACCGATTACCTGGAGGGAACTGTGGGAAGGTTATCTCGTGTCCATGATGCTGGGGAAGGTATAGACGAAGATAAATGGAGTTGAACCTTTTTTTCTGGTTGTCTATGGCTCCACGGGGTGAATTTTCCATGGTTATTAGTGTGGAATTTTGGGCGACAGAGACTTATGGGGGATTGTGGAAGGGATATGGTAGAAATTACTTTTGGGGCAAGGTTGATCTTTTGTGAGATACCTACTTCGGATGGTTTGAGTATGGCTGGAATTATTTTGTGTTATCTCTTGCAAAATTGTAAATATTACATTACACATAAAGAATATAATAAATTGCAATATGATTCTTGTAGACGAGGGTGTTATGTTTATCGTCAAATATTGTAAATAGAATAAATAGTCGAATACTTTTGAATATTATAACTCTAGAATATCGTCCTTCTTATAGAAAAAGATGAGAATTTTATAGAAGAATATTCTTCTATTATAATATTGTTTTTATCCAAAATATATTTGAATATTATAACTCTAGTGGTCTATCAACTACTGTAGAATTTAGTCACAGGTTTGTTTAAAACTCTATACAATAAACATTTCATAATTAATAGGCACAGTAGGTGATTTCCATTACATTTGAGACTCGAAAATAGACTGTAATATATTTCCTCAGTTTTCAATTCCTATAAAGAGTTTATCTTCCTCGCCCAGTAGTTATAACTTGTATTTATCCGAACCAGATATTAATATGGATGTTGTGAGGAAAATATTACGTGCCGATATCCCAGTATTTTCTCCTAAATACGCGAACAACTTTCAATAGGGTTGGTTATTGGCCCTCCAATGTCGTTATTAAAATCAGTGG
Organism: Andrena chrysosceles; assembly: GCA_963855975.1. Lineage (NCBI taxonomy): Eukaryota > Metazoa > Arthropoda > Insecta > Hymenoptera > Andrenidae > Andrena > Andrena chrysosceles. The sequence continues at coordinate 113,122,557 of OY979766.1, read as the reverse complement.
CAATTCACACGGCATGAATGAGATTCGTTTTCAGGCTTGCCTAATGACTACGCTTGTTAATTGTCCAGGACCGGCTTCGTTATTTGAAAGTCCGATACAATGGACTGTGTTATGTTCGTTTCGTTTCACTCGTGTAATAATTGTTTCCGGACAAAATGAATTATAGAATTTGGATATTTTCGAAATTGTTGGGCTGTGTCTTTCGACTGCGTTACTGGATAAATTGCGTAAAAATTTGGTTACCGAATTACACAGAGGAGAAGAATTTTCGAATAGGAAATATGTAGTTGGAGTTTTTTATAACTATTCTCCTTGTGTAGTAATAGACATTTAATTTCACAAGTCCATTTCTTTGTTATATATATTTCAGTAGTGGAAGAATCGTTCTCTTCCAATGATTCTAATTTGCATTCTAAAATTATGGTGTGTTTGTGAATATAAATATTACTGTGATCATTAAATAATTGTTCCAATCGATTTTATATTAGACAGTGCCATTTCAACAATTATCGTTAAAGAAGAAAAACATACAAATGTACTAACTAGAACCTTGTCGTTACATCTGCCCCAGTACTCACAAGAAAGTACTCAACTCTTTCAAGTAATTTAATCACAAATTAATTTAATGCATTGCTTAGCTCGGATTTACCTGGACCAAAGCAACGAGCTCAAATCTTTCAGTTATTCCATGAATATTAACCACCTCTCTCAGTTCTAACAATTCAAGTTTTTACAGTTTTCATGAAAATTTGATAAATATCAATATTTCTAATTTAATTTTGCCATTCCCAATCCTTTCAGAATTTCATAAGATATGAAACATTACAAAAGATTCGAGCTGGCTTGATTCAAGTACGTCAAACTGGATTATGTCTATTCGAAGAAATTGAATCCCCAAATCAATATAAAATGCGATAGACCAGTTTCGATGAAACGAGTACCATTCCTCACATGAATATTTCGAGCGCTGGGGCAGAGCGTTTTCTTTGAAACGGCGACGAGCGTTTCTCGCGGTTGGTTTCGGTGTGAGGAGCGTAAATGAACCCTTTTGTCACCGACTCCGGTCGCAGGAGCGTCCTTCGAACGGCGCGTAATGCACATTAACATTAACTCTGCGTACACGATCCTCGCAGCATGCTCCATTCATCTGTGGAACGGCTTTGTGAGGACGAGGAACGTCTGAAGCACTCGCGTGGCGGCCGCGCGCCTTCAGGGAAGCGAAAAATAGTGTCCAGTGACGTAAAGCGCCGCTGGCGAGGATCCTTGACTCCGAAACTCTAGTCTGGCAAGGCTACCACACAGGGAACAGGTAAATCTTGCATTTCCTAATCGCGAGCGTTCTCCAAGCGACACGGCGCGGACTGACCCCAACGAGTTATCCACCCCCGCAATTCTACACAGACCTTTCGCGAGCACCCTTGCCCTTTCTTGAGAAAATAATACGACTGGCGCACGATTAACACGTTTGCTACCGCGTATCACAGACTGGTTTGGAAACATTTATTGCATCACTCACAAATTTACGTAATAGCAAAATTTTCATAACAGTAGGTAATATATTGAATATCTATTAAGTAGATTTCCAAATCTCTAAATAATAAATGTCCATACTTTCGTGTTTATATGTATAAACTTTGAAGGTTAATTTTAATCGAAAGCAATAAGAGTTTGCAGTCACGGAATATAATTCTTGAAACAGCTGAGAAGTTAATAAAGTAGAACTTCGTTTTCTTTTTCCGAAAACGAAGCCTGGTATGAAGTTATTCTAAATTTCTGACTTTATTTATTAATATAACATCACCCCTATTATTGATTAAATCATGAATTACGAAGCACCATGTAGAACCTTTAGATCTTGTAACTGAAATGAAGGTAACGTTAGTTTAGGTCGATATCGCGTGCATTAACTTCAATACAGTTAGTAATGGATAGCTGGTTGCGATTCAATTAACTCTAAAATCAGTTATCTCGAAGTTTAATTAGCAGGATTACAATTTTCTGCTTTTGACGTTGGGAACACTTTGTAGCGCCGTAATTTCTGGTTATTAAATGATTCACAGCTTCCCGCCTCACTTATTAACTTTATGAATTATATTCTAGTGTGGGATGATTTGATTCTCATTACTGATTGAAACATTAATTAATAGCTAGAAGGTAACGATAGATCAGCCTGTTCGCTATACGATCTCTTCTGCAATATACATTTTCCACTTGACTGACTTCAATTTAAATTCTAACTTGATATTTAATTATTGCAAACTGGGGGAAACCTTGCATCCTTCACAATAACAATTTCCATCAAATCTGCAATTTGAAACAATTCTTACAAAATATTATACTTCAGAATTATAATCAGTGTGGAAGCTTCCCAATATTGTTTCTCGAATTTATCTTCCATCCAAAGCACAAACTTGCCCCAGTTTTTCAACCAACTTCAGTATTCAAACGGTTGCTAGAAAGTTCTGAGAAAGTTTTCGCACGCTGCCCGATTTATTGCACGTACAGATGAAAACTTAGCTTGCCGTTTCATCGTAACGTCGATGCTCAAAGGATTGTTAGTCGAGCATTGTGCCCCTGCACAATATCTCGTTTGAAAAGTTCTGAAATTGTTACGAATTCGTTGCATGATGCAAATAAAAAGTTAAGACTTATGTTGAGAAAATACGTCAATATTTAGGGATCTATTAATTAAGCGCTGCGATTTCGAATCCATCAAAGAAATTGTGTTGACGTCATCGATTTATTGCGTGTCCAGGCGTACGGTCGATTGAAGAACGCGAGAAATTTCGATTCGTGACGCTGGCTGACCGAGAATATGCCAATCAACGTTCTTTGAAAAACGTTCCTCCATATTAAAAATTCCATCTAGAAATAGTTCACTTGGAAAACCCGCTTATCCTCGCACAACTTTCTCTCCTTCACATTTAGCGCATCCAGGCATAAATTTAAATGGAACGAGAGTTGATTAAAGTTTCTCGATGGATATTAATTGTCACGAGCCTCGGGCCAAGTGGACCATTTAAAATAATTGTGGTATTACATGATACTTTCTTTGCTTCACTTTTCTGCACTGAGGGGAGATCCACGTTGCTCGTGGTCAGCCACTTACAAAAGGGTTATCCGTGTCTCATTAGCAGTGGCGTTAGCCTATCGCAATTAATTGTTCTTGGTGAACCTGGAATGAATGAAGATACAGGGACGTTCGTCATGTTGCAGTTTAGCTAAGAAAATGTGTGATTTGATTACCTTTCATGGGAGTTAACATTGGTTCTTACAATTAGTACTGGTTAATCATTTTTCGAAGAACTATTTACTATACTATTAGCCACAGTTACAGATAATATAAAAATCATAAATCATAATAAATACGTATGTGCAAGGTACAAATTTTAATATAATCTATCAAATAATCATTTAATTTTTAGTTTTCAATTACACCTGACATAAATTATATTAATTTTTGAACCTCTAATTAAATTTAATCAGTGAATATGCACAATCTGTGCAGATTTAACAAAAGTCAAATTGACGTGAAATTGATTGAATAATTTCTTAATAAATTTTGAAATAAACTCCTCTATAAAATACCCCTCTCTCCATAAAATAAACCCTCGCGTGAAAACTCGCCGACGCCAGTGACACTATCAGAATCACCCATCCCATTATTTTTACTTTTTCTGGTCAGAAAATTCGTGAAATTTCTTCTGGTCTTGCATCACTGGTCCGCGGACATCGCCTTTGACCGATGACACGGGGCCAGTCGTTAATTGTTAATAGCTCTATCCGTGCTCCACTTACCCCATTAAACTTGTTCCCGCATTATCGTGGTCGGTTCGAACGACCAACCAATTACGCTCCAGTCGTTAGTCGTCTGGACTGCTACGTCCTGGATGGCCAAACGTGAGATTGCACCCTCCAGGTATTTTCACCGCGAAACTCACCGCTGCATCCTTCCCGCTATCAAGTGCATGCTGGAAAGGAAGCCTGCGCAACAATTACGCGGACGACGGAGTTATTAGCGCGTCAATCATCCGGCGTTTCCTCGGCGAGTCGTGCGTCGGGCTTTTCTCGAAGCTCGCGATTAATCATGCTTGCAATTATTGAAAATTGCGCGCAAAGTCTGACGCGAGCCGAGCTGCTCTCGGCGAATGGTACCGATATGTGAATAATCGTTTGTGCGTCGGGGATTATGATCGCGTGAGTCACTAATTTCGAGAAGATTTATACTAAGAAGTTGGAGAGTTTGATGGGGGGAAAGTGGTTCGTCTAACGAAGCACTTGTAGGTGAAATAATAGAAGCTTTCAATTGCTGATTCCTCGCGCTTCTCCGCGCGAAACACCGGCCACTCCTTTCTTCTGGGGCATTGATAAGGTAGCACGATAACGTTGACTCGAACTGGATTGTGAAAATGATGATTCTTTTGGTTGCAAAGGCAAGAGGAAGTCCTGGGAAATGGAGAAAAATTAAAGGAAAAATATGAAGTTGAGGGAAGTGGAACAACATCGAATTAAAATCTTCATACCATGAATGGAAGATAGTATCGATATTTTAAATAATTTTCATCAAAGATTTTCGGGGTATACTTGTAGCATCGAGTTTTATAATAATATAGAAGAGATCGGTGTCAAAGAAATTCGCTATCCAGCATCGATATTCGGGATTCGAATTAACTGGCTTCGACGTTCGTCGGGATATTAAAATACACGCAACACATTTACAGGGATTTGCATCGCGAACTCTTCCCTTGTTACCGCGTGCGAAAATTCAGCAAAAGACGGCAGGAGGGGTGCAAAGCGCTCGTGTTTCGCGAAAGCTCTCTCGATTTAAGCAGCTTACTATCGCCACAGTCTACGGTTGCTGAATTTAAAATTTCCGTCGACATAACGTGTTTTCACGGAATAATACAACGTTCGACTTGATCCTCCCTAATTTGTTATTCCCGGCTGAACTTGCGAAATCGCTGTCGAAAATTTGGCTTTACGCAGCCTCGTATTCATGGAAATCCATTGTGGTCATATCGGCGACAGTAAATTCTCCATTTAGTGGATAATTCGTTGTATAGTACCTAAAGAAAACCGATAGCTATGTCCATAGGGTTGAAACTACAAATAGGAATTAGGTGGAATAAATTAATGAACATCTGAGGACAATATAATGCAAAGATAAGATTCTAAATTAATCTCCATTGATTTTTTCCATATGCATGATGTCCAGATATCACATGGATCTGCAATTAAGACTCTCAAAATCTCCCTTATCCACTTCTCACAATCTATCTCTTTCGATCTTCATCCTCGAAGCGCTTATCTTCAGAACGGACTTTGCAGATGGACTGATAGCCTACTGCAACGGCTATAATACGAGCCTCTTTACGGTGCACCGTAATTTACTCGAAACGCGTAAAAATCGATGAAAGTAATGGCTCGAAAAGCGACAGAGGCTCCCGCCAGTAGTGGTCAGAGGAGACCAAGCTCCGCACAATGTTATTCAAATTTCATTAAAGACGATTCGGCCTACTCAGTCATCCCCCGTCCAGGTTTTCAATTAGAGCGTGCTTCTGGCCCCTTAATCGTCGCAGCAAAGAGCCGCGATATAAAGTGAAATTCCTGAAATGGTCGGGCTCGTTCGACGCGGCCGTATCCAGATCGTAAAACCGGGCATTAAGTAATTCTTTTTAAATCGCGGCCGCGCGTAAATTGTAGCATGAATTACATCCAGGTCCGCTCGTATCCCCGTCGCGTTGCTTCTTCTTCTTCGTCTTCTTCTTTTCATCGTTTTCTTTCCCGGCTGTGCCATATTTCCCTTTAAGCGTTTCACCGTGCAACCGACAGTTATAAACTCGCGTTCCCTGGAAATGCTACGAGAAGAAAGACGTGACACCGTTGGAACTCCTTCGACACGCTGCCCTGTCTTTTATGGGGAGGACGGTACCCTTCTAGCACGAGTGAGAACCTTCAGAGTCGAAAGCCGCCACGAGAACTTTGTCCCTCGGAAGGGGAAGAGCAAAATGTTATTCAGGTTTGCGGGGCGAGTTAGTTCCCGTTGATGGGCTATCAGAAGATAAAGTCTCATTATATGAGATAAAGCTGTTCACTGGGGTTTTGTCGGCGTTGGGGGGAACTTGTGGATGGGGGGCTTTGTTCTGCGATTGTGGAAGGTCACTTTTGGTGTAGTAGTTTTATGAAAGGGGATTTTTTAATATAGTGAGTGATGATTTGTGATCTGGAGGGAAGGATTAGTTGAGTAAAACCTTTTTACTCATCAGAGTTGAGTAAAATCTTTTGTGATAAATAGTTCATGATTAGTGCAATATCTACTGTTGAAAGAATTATCGAAAATTCTTTGCCCTTTTAATTAAGTTTGATACTTATTACGTTTTAACGAAGAATAGTCTAATTTTTCTGGTTTCCATACAGAAAACAGAATTTCCTCTCACGGGCGCAGTTAAATTAAATGTTTCTTAATTTAGTAGAGCGTAGAATTTTTCCACTAACGACTCCCAGCTGGTTTTAAAACATTCTGGCTTCCCTTGGAGTAAATTCTAGCTACCTTTGTGACACTGTACGAGATAATGAAACACAGGGATAAAAGTAGAATCTTCGTAAAGCGAACACAACACTCTGTTTGCTCCTTGCAATATTATATTTTCTGTAGAACTTCTAGAAATTTTCCACATGATATTCAACTAAATAAAGATATTAATTATCCCAAAGTCTTCTTACCTTTATACTCAGTATTAGTACTATATTTTATACTACTAATTCATCAAAGTTAATGGTCATACAATTTCTAGCAAGTAACAATATTTCCCAAGAATTAGAAACACTTACAGTAAAAATATTTCCCCAAACACTTTTCAAAATAACCTCTCGGTTCTATGTATCAAGTAGAACAATTTTAACTGCGTGAAAATTAAGGGGGAACACCACTGTGAAAGTTGAAAAAATTTCGATTTTTTTTTCTTCACTTTCGTAATGTTTAACTCTTCAAAAATACTCTCTGAAAATTTCAAGTTGATATTCGAAGAATTGACGAAGATACAGTGCATTTTGTGAGACGCGTCACGATGACGTTCCGAGCGCGCTATGTTAGCGGCAAATAGCGCGCCGACATTTTTCTTACCCAGTGTTCCCCCACATTGTTAAAGGTTATAAATTTTGGGTTTTTCCCGTTTTTACGCACGGTACGCTGTTCGTTCGAGAATCGAAGAAATGCAACCGTTGATGGGGCATTCGAGTGACAGTGAACGTCACGAACGGAAGTGTGATTTTTCCCGTGCAAACTTTAAACGCGATTTTCTCGAAACGACATTTTTCTAACTGATCGAATCAATAGCTCTGTCAATTTTTATCCGATCGACTTGAAATTTTGATAGGATCTTTAAAACAAGAGTATCTTCAGTTGTACGTACCGATTTTTTGATCGAAAACATATTTTTTTAAATACGCTCGAAAAACTATCCATTTTTTTGCGGATTTTCGAAACTTTTTCTTCCCAAGCGCACCATTTTTACAAAAATAATTTTATTTAAAAATCGGTACGTACAACGGAAACTACACTCATACCGATTATATTAAAAAAAAAAATTGATTTCAGAGTTGCCGTTCCAAAGATATCGTTTCGATAAGCGACCTATGTTTTCTTGTGAGGGATGTAGGAGATTAACTGTATATGGAAATCTATGCATGTTTTTTGTATTACTTTTTTTTATAGTCTCTTAAGACATTGTACTAAAGATAGGTAATAACAATTTTATAATAAAACTGTAAGTTGTCCCTTAAAAAAATCTTAAAAATGGGCTCATTTTTCCGGCCGTCACAGTGGTGTTCCCCCTTAAAAAATTCCCCGAAACAATGAAATTGTCAGAGAAAGTGGCACCTTCCTGTGTGAGAGGTTAATTAAGAGGAAATATTTTATCGCGCGTGTAGCATCAGATATTCTGTACATAAAAATGCGGCAAAGGAAGATGAAAGAAAGCAGGGGAAGAGGGAATATCGGGCAGCACAGGAAGCGGCTTTTCAGGCAGGTAGCAGCGACGCAACATCCGGTGTGGATAACGCCTAACAAAAGGGTATCCTTCCGTTCTCGTCGGCGAAATAGATACCGCTTTCATCGCGCTGCAGAAAGCAGATTTTTCGTCCAAAGGACGCTCCCATATTTCCTCGAGCCTCCGTGTAACAGCCTTCCCTGACAAAGTGAGCTTGTCAGCTTCGACTGAACTGCCGTGGAATTTATAACCCTTTAATGGCAAATCGAGTGAAAACCGTGCAAAGGCTGCGGCACAAAGTGCTGTGAAAATGTTGGGAATTTTTTAGATTCCTTCTCGCGTGGAATTTTTAAAGGTCGCTTTCATGGTGCACTTTATTCTCTCAACTTTAGTTGGCTCGTGTGAACTTCCGGAATGAGCATATGTTACACAAAATTTCAGATAGATAACGCAAGGAAAATTCAATTAAAATAATATACATCAATTCCCTTGAATATGCTTGCAAAAATTTCTTAACGGAATCTCTAAGTATCTCCTTATTTTCAGAATTGTGCAACTCGTGTCAAAAGAATATACATACAGAGAAATGAGGGTAATATTTCTCAGATTTTTCATAAAAATCTGCTTGAGTTCAGAAGTGGAACCATAAGCACGTCGGGCGATAAACTTTCCTCGCGTAATACGGAATCACTCGACTCGGTATTCCACATTCCTCATACGGCGTGAAAACTAATTTCGCCATATACATATATGCCCGCGCTGTTTTCAGCTGCGGACGGTTTTTCCAGCTCGACTTTGCCGCGCTATTCAATCGCGCTTCCTTTTACGTCCTTTTTCCTTTCCGCGTCTCTGTTCCACGTGTGGGAAGTCGCGGTCTCGAGCAATTGACCCAGTTCGATCGCTTCCCGTCCCGCTCGTCGTTCTCCGTTCTCTGTCGCCTCGATTGGATTTTCCGCGCCACGAAAAAGTCCGTCGAATCGGCGAAAACAAATGAAAACGAATGCGACATCGAGCCCCTCCGAACTTCCAGGCGCATCCGGGAAAGGTTTCTCACGAGTTTCAAAGTCGAACACAGAGATGCATTCGGAAGAGTTGACAGTGTTTGGCTGGGAGCTTCGTAGCATTCAAGTTTGATTAGATTTTTCTGGGTTGCTGCAGCGGAGTTTGTGCGATACAAAGTATCCTGGGGAAAATGGAAATACTTTCTTTGAGGGACAACGAAAAATGCATTCTAGAATTCGTTTTTGGTGTAATGGTTTGGAGGACGTCTGAGGAATTTCAAATTTTTTTTTAACGTTTGATTTTGAGTTAATGATTTATAAAAGATTGTGAGATATTAGACATTATTTTTTGGCTTGTATGATCAGGTCATGTTTCAGTAATTGTAGTTATAAATTTAAAGCAGCGTGAATATCAGATTTCTGACTTAAAATTAACCTCAGAATCTACGCGTGATGCTTGTGGATGTTTTTCCTGGAACACTCAGTATAAACAATCGAGAGGCGAAGAAACAGGTCGAGTTTGATTTATATCGTTCGAGAAAACTTCGAGATGCGAAGAAAGCAGAAGTGAAGAGAATATTCGATATTTAAAGAGTGGAATTTCTAATCCAGAAGTGTTTAAGAAAAATAGAAAAGTAGCTATTTCTTTTCTAAATACATTCGTTTCCCTAATTAGAAGTGGAAACTTGACCACGAAGATCAATTAAATCAATCTTCAAAAGTAATGAATGCCAACTAATCTGTAATTGCAGTTTCTGCTGAAAATCGATTCAATTACAGTTAAAAATTTCATAGAAATTTGTATCATCGAAAATTCTGGTTTTCTACACTCATGAATGCAAAAATTCAGCAAAAATCGAGCGAAATGGAAGAATTACGAAATTTCTTGTGGTACTAAACTTAAACGAAATTTCTGTAACGTTTTCAAATCGTGTAAACCAGTAAATTGCACTAGCTGCATGACGTCACTTGACATTTCGACTATTCAAAGGCGATGAAGTAATGCAACGATTAGATTAGCTTGCGTTTTTACTCGTTTTTTTTCGTTGCTACTGGGACGTAGCAACGTAAACATCGTTTGAAAGTTGTGACTAATTTGACCTATATTTCGAAGTTTGCCGTCTACCCCCGATATTTCTGCAAAATCTGTTCACCATAAATCTTTCAAGGCTTACAATTAAACAGCGTGTTTTTCCTTGCTCTATTTTCCTTTTATACATTTGCACACCCCTATTACAAACCCCTATTATTAACACTAACTTCCAGAAACCTAGTAGTAATTAATAATAAAAACTTTCATGTTCAATTATTCATTTAATTCCCTTGAATTCCCCAATCGACCTTGCCTCATCCAACGTTCTGCCACTGTAAAATTATATTTCCATGGTGCTCCACAGAAACATGAGCACCCTACAAAATCAAATTTCATTCAGAAGGAACACATTAGTGTAAGTAGCTCAAAAACGCAGTCTTAAAATCCGCATAATTTCATTTCACTTCGGTGACACCCTTCCTTAGACGTATATTCGCCCCAACATTGATATCTTCTCATTAAACGCGAATAAAGTGCATTTTCCGGGTGCCCGTAATTCACCTGGACTTTTTGCTCGCCCCGACGGCGTCGTTCCAGATTCCATTCACGTGTAAAATATTTTGCAAACATTCATTTCGCCCGAACAACGTTTCGACTTCCCTTCCATTCACGGGGTTGATTCAATTTAGCCAGCGCGGACGGTCGAGAAAGAGAAGTTGCAGAACCTGCTCCCTCTCTTTCTCTCTCTTTCTCTCTCGCCTCTCTTTATGCGTCTTCCTTTCATCGGTCGCCCACACCCCGTGCGCTACGTGATCAAGTGGGTAACGTAGAGATTTTATGACAATATCTGGGACGTGGGTCGTTGAACTTTTCACAGCCTCTTTTGATTCACTCCAGGATCCGCGGGGAATCAAATCGTGGTTAATTCTTAGAAGCGAAGATCAAGGAGGAGGCACGACGCGAAACGCGCTGCAGCCGAGCGGATGTCCTTTCGGCGTGATATCATTTAATCGTCGGACGCTCTATTCGGCGTGTAGAGTATAAAATATCCACGCGTTGTGTCACCGTGCGAAGGTTTAGTACGGGTAGAATGAATATGGAAATGTCCATTGAAGTTGTTATTTGTTGGGGAGAGTGGCGTTGGGAATAAATGGGCGAAGTTTGCACTGGGTGCAGTATAAATAATGCAAGTTCATACTTTAGAGGGGAAATTATGGCGTGTGGCGAAGTAGGGAATGTAAATCGCTGGGCATGAGGTGCACATGGGTGTCTGATGTAATTACGCGAATTAATGAATCGGCATTTTAGAAGAGGGGGAAGTAAAAATGTGATTTTGGAGATTATTTGAATTTCGCGAATATGCTGCTGTTTCCTATGAACTTGTGCATCTTTAAGTAGTTTATTTGTTATTTAATTCCAGCATGTCTCTTCTAATAATAGAATGAAGCTTCTACTGCTTCTGGAATTGATTTAAATTATTCCCCGCACGCCTCTCTTTATTTAAGTAACAATTAAGATGCACACATCGCGGCGAAGCTCGGAACAGTTTGCTCTCGGTTAGTAATTAAATACAACGACCGAGTAAATTCCGCAAACCGTATCGATAGGCTGAAAGAAAGTACACCTAGCCAATTTATTTAGTGCTTGCCGCTCGAGGCGTTACTTTATCCAGGCCTGAATGCGCGTAACGAGTGTGTAAATGTGGTACCCGCGTGATCATTGAGACCTGGAGAGGTAACGCGACTGAATGGGATAGCACGAAATCGCAAGTGTACCAGAAGCGTGTACGTGGACTATCAGGAGGGGTAATCGAGTTAATCGACGGATGCTAAGCCACTAATTAGCCAGGGACGCGGCGTAACGAACGCTAGCGAACGAAGATCCTTGGAAAGGAGACTCTATCCGAATATTTCGGTGTAGGTAGGTTGCAATGGTAGCGGCAATCCACTCGGAGGCAAAATTCAATAAATTCTGCAAACACCGGTTCGAGAGAAACGATTATCAATCGCGACAGTGTAATTGAATTCACTTGAAAAGGAACTTAGAGTAGGTAATACCTACTGCATTCGAATCAGTGACTCTCAAGCATTTCCAAGCTGATGGAAAAGTTGTGCAATGGAATTTCTTGCACCTTCTATGAAGCGTAAATGATGAATCGAAAGGGATTCTTTGCTGAGATTCAAATAAAGTTGTTTGGAAAAATATAACAGTTATAATGTCTGATCCTTTGTGTTTTGTAACTTTAACTTTTTGACATCCTATTCAGTGCATTCTTGCGAAATTTTTTGAGGAACTCAAAATTACCATTATTCGTTATAACCTTCAACTAGGGTGTAACTAGTGAACCCATAGAAATCATCCATAATGAATTTATTCTATAATACATTCTATTCTTAATTGTAATTTCAAAACTCCTAATTTTGTATTCGAAATTCTACGTTATTCTTTTTATAACCGTTTTTGTTAGGGTTCTCAGTGAAGTATCCTTGAAATCGAAATAAAAATACGATCACTCGTTTATCACAGGTTTATCATCGCGTCGCGGTTATTACCAGTCACCAGTTTGCGAAACGACGCTTTGAGGTGGAGCAAAACCAATGTTCCGCGAAAATGTTATCCAACCGCGCTAATTCCATTATACGGATTTCGCGTTGCCCGCTTAATTGCAAAGCGAGCCCGCGTCCCTTTGTTGCCGAAGTGTGTACTTTCCAACGATTGTTTCAGCATCTATGGCCTTACATAATGCGTGTACGATTGTTGTGCAATCGCGCAGCTGCGCTTGTTTGAGCACACAATGAAGATGAGACATATTTTTCGCGCGTACACCGACGAATCTATACCTGACAGGAAACGTTACTTCCGTGTCGGGGTCTAATTGACTGTTAATCATTGGAAACTCATTATGCAGTGGGCATCGTATTGTTCGCAGTGAAACGAAATTGAGTTTGATATTCGTGTTTTCTTCTTCATTATTCGCTTCATCGACGAGCGTATTCTGATCAGGTGTGTTTGCTATGTTTGTGTGGCTTGGCCCACCTTTTACAAGGCTTTCAAGGGTTTTTGAATTTTTAAATAGTGTATTTAAGGGTTTTAAAGAACAGGTGTTTAAGATTCTTTTGGAAGTGTTTCATTCTTACGTACTTGAGATACTTAGGTGTTAAAAGGAAATTATAGTTATTTTCTTCTGAGTTAGGCGGTTCTTTGAGTTGACTCAATATTTGTATGAATTTTACTAATTCTTTGGCTTAGTTAAGTTTAATGATTATAATTAGAATAGGTTTAATGGTGAAATAAATTGCCCAAGACTCTTCAGGGGCTAGTATTTCAATCAAAGTGTCCTTTGATTATTATTGAACCACACGAAAATATTTGTGTGCAGTTGAGTTATTTTTAAGCGCATAATGAAATGAAGAAACCACGGATTAAATAAATTGAATCCATCGGATTCACCCTAGCTAAACGAATTAATTGTGTTCAATCCCCTCACCAGTAAATTTTCAATCAAGTCAGCTTTCAATTACTATTTCAATCTTAAACATTACAAGTCCCCATAGATCTTAAAAGTCTCACCTAGTCTTGCAGCAAGAATTAATAGTACAAATTTATCAGACGTTAAAACAATACTCAAATCAATTCGTCACCTAAATTATAAATTTGAAGTGCTTTAACCCTCTCAGAATCCATCACCAAGTCTCGTGCTCCAATTCAGTTGTTCCCAAAGCTCAAAAAACTCCAAAACAGAAGCGTTTCGCCACAAGGGCCCAGTGTTTTCGAGTTTTTCAACCGGAGCTCGGTCGAACTCGTAAATCTGTCGAACACATCGACTGTGTTTTCGGCGGACATAAATCGCGGATCGTAGTTGCAGCTGTAAGGGGAAAAGCTCTGTCTTCGCGCGCGGCTCGCGATAAGTTCGCGTCGACCTCGATAAATCAGCTTTACAAGCTTTACGTGCGAGTGGACGTGTTTCCACCGAAAGTGTCGCACAGTCCTTCCTTCGCGTTATTACGCAAGACGTTTTCGCGACTGGGATCTGACTTCTGCGGAAGAAAAACGAGGATATCCTGGTAGCGCGAAGGAAAACACGAATGGAGTGAAACTTGAAATAGCTTCGGAAAAATTTCGTAGAAACAACATTCCTCATGTCTTACAACGGTTATCTAATTCTTTCCAGTAATTTTTTTTTTTAAATTAGAAGAGATGATATCGGCGCATAGGTTCGGTCTATTAACTATTTGGGATGATATTATTGGTTCTACATTTTAATAAGAATAATTTTCTATTACTCATTTTAACCAGGTTAGATCTACTCCTAGATAAATCCTTGAGACTTCTTAAGGTTTCTGGTCCAAACAGTCTTGTTATTGACGAGAGTTATAGTTAATAGATTGAACCTATGCGCCTTAAAATTTATTAAATTTACGGAATTTGTAATGGTGCACTCAAAGAAATTTGTTATGAATGGCCAGCCTTGAATATATGCAGAAATAAATAAAAATATAAAGAAGTGAGTGAATTAAAAAAAATCGAATCTAAATTCGAGCACCTACTTAAGTGCAGATGTAACTCTCGTGTAGTACAATTTTGGTTGTTAATGCTTTTTATATTAACAACTAATTAACATATATTAAAAAACGGGACAGGACAACAATTTTATGCCTTTTTATACTTATAGTAAAATAACAGAAAATGTAATGTTATAATAGGATATTCAAAAAAATATAAATATTTTGATTTTAATGCTATACGGTAAAATGTTATGACAATATGCTAATGCTCCCTCATATTACGGCACATGATCCACTTTGTTGGTGTATTATATATTATTAATTGTTAAATACCATATAATGAAGTTCTCTTGGCTTAAGTAGGTTAAAATACCTTGTTATACAGAATCGTCTTAGATATTATTCCACGCCACTGAAACCACGAGGATTTTATTAAACAAGCGCATCAAGCTGTGAAGTTTATTGCCAAAGATCCCGAGAATGTCCCAGCAAATATTGAAGCCTGCAGCATCAGCTCCTCGGAAACGCGCAGAATTTCGCCTGCAAATGGTGCACCATGCAAGCTTTGATCGTTTCCTTGAATTAATTACTCGCCTAGAATGCGAGAATCTCGTTCCTTTATACCAGTTGCACATAATTTTCTGCAGCTTCCACCTTCGTTCTTCGCGGCCCTCCTCGGCGAAAGAATTTCCTCGTTGAAAAATATCACCCTCTTCAATTAAGCTTTTGCCGCGAACCGCGGGTGTATTTTAATTTCCTTTGCGTTATTTACGCTTGTCGTGGTCATATAATTCCTATGTAGTGAACAAAAAGCAATTTTAAAGTAGCTGGAAAACAGGATTAATACTCTGAACTCACAGGGGAAGAAAATTACTTGCGCTATGTACCTGATTAAAATCTGAGGGGTAAAACTGTTTAGAGATTTGGATAATTTTAGGACGTCTTTCACCTTTGAAAAATTCCATTTGCATAGGACTTTTGGGTGCTAGATTTTATTAATTTTATAAAGCTTTATAGCTGTCTACAATCTATTTATTATTGCATACACAAATGGAGTTTTCAGAAAAATATCTTTCGATAAACCTACTGTTTCATACCACCAAAAAAGGAACTTCAAGAATAACAGATTTCTGTTTCATATTAATATTGTAAGTCCGGGAGAGTTCGACCACTTTTTGGAAAAGAAATTGTAGCATCGTTGTTTTTCACATTTTTGTCGTTTTATGCACATTAAAGCAATGCCCAAGCAATTTAGGGTATATATAAATTATAGTGTGCGATAATTTCAGATATTAATTTTTATTGTATGAATGGAAGTATATTATATTATACTAAACTCTCTACTACTATACTAGTTTCATACACAGATTCATCCAATCTATTATATGCATACACTCCATATCACGTTACAACCTAATAATATTCCAACTACTTCATCCTCCATTCTCTTCGTGGTTTCGCCGCCATAGTTGGCCTGGCGATCTTCTAAATAATATGTAATATATTCTGTACATTCTTCAACACTGTCCAGAGGGAGGAAGCTTTCTTCCATGGGAGATTATTAAATGGGATAGTTTAATTCCGAGTTAAGTCCTCGCGCAGGAGACCGACAGTCTGGTGAATTTCGAGTTCAAAGGCCGGATTTGAGATTCTCCCCAGGATTAAAGGCTGCTCTGCCGCGGACGACTATTCGCGCCGACGTTTCGTAAAAGATATAGGGATGCTTAAAATAGAGAGGATACGAGGCGCTGGACGAAGTGGCTTTTAACGATGAACCGAAGCCGAGAAATCGCCGAGACTGTGGCATGATTAAAAGGGGGAAGGCCAAGCAACTTTCCTTGCTCGTTATATTCGCGAAAAATTATTACCTTTTGTTTTTGTTTAAAATTCTTGATAAAACAGCAAGCTCGTTTATTAGAAATATTATAATGACAGCGAGACTAATTTTGGAGATAAATTCTCACTTTGCTTATATCCTTTTTTCATAAGCTTGAAGCAATACTATAATTTTCGAAATTTAAGGATAGCTTCATTGGCAGTTGTACATCATCTTAATTACTTGTTGAAGCAAAAACTGGAATACTGAAAAATTTCAGAAACATTCCATTTCTTTGGTACAGTGAAAATATTTAAATTCTAATTTTTCCCAACTCACTGATGGCAGCAATAGTCATTAGTACATTGAATTATATTTATTATTATCAGGCTAATAAGAAATTCGAAGAATCTCCTACTGAAAAGGTTCCATCAGAACTCTAAACCCACTACATACTACTCCAAAATTGTAGTCTCCCTTTCATCCTTGAACTTTCGCAAACTTTCAAATCCCCACAAACGTGATCATTTAATTACGCAAGGCAGCCTTCGTAGAATCTTTTCCCTCTGAACACCTTGCAATAAAAGTCAAGTACCCCGACGGTTCGTCGCGAAAAAATAATAACATCTCGGGATCAAGTGACAGAAGGTAGAATCACTGGACGCACCTGGACCAAGGATACTGCTCTGATTATTATCGACAGTCATTTTCTCGAGCCTCGTGTTAATATTTATTATTATTCCGCTGCTGTCAGCGGCAGCTTTTCGACCGACGCTGCGAATCCACGGCGATTTATTGCGATGCGTGAGGGGCAGTTTCACGTACGACGGGTCCGAGGATTACCGTGCAAGGATGAAATCAGGAGCGCGTTATTCACGGTCGTTCAACGAGAAACACCGGTCTTCGCGGCGATCGTAAAATCATGTATCTGCTCTTTCGCTGTTCCGACGGCTTCACGTTCAGCCGAGTTCAGCCCGGACTGGTGTTTTTCCAGTATATAGTTCCTCTGCTGGGTGCAAATCGGTCGATCAGTCACGATACCCAGATGGATATTCGTTCCGTGGCCATCGCGATTTATCTCTGGTATCGGGAGATAAGGCATAGATTGCGACGTAGGGCTTGTCATTCGTTGAGCAAGAGTAACGCGCGCGATTTCTTTAGTGCCAGTCGCTGGAGATACCTTGGGGATTAATGGCAGAAGTGAAGGAGAGGGGAAGTGAGTGGCCTGTTCAAATTAATTCGTGAACATGGTGCTTAGATTATAATCGAACGGTCACATTTTAATGCGATGGTCGATTGATTATTATGTGACGCTACGTTTATGGACCAGAAATTGTATTGAAACTTCTTCAGTTCTCAGGGACTTTAGAATAAGTAAGGATTACTGGTCACGTGCATTCACGCTGCAAATGTAAAAAATATTTGTAAAATTGGCGAAAATTATGGCACGAAGACATGGTCTCAACCCTGCATAAATGTAAATGATAGCGATTATCACAATTAGCTCGAGTCGATCCGCTCTGAATTACCACGACTAACGAACACACCGCGTTAATTAGTTCCACGAAATTTATCCAGGTGCCTTCTTCTATCCAGACGATCTAACGTTGATCTATCGACGGGAAGCAACGGCACGGTTCAGAAACACGCGTGGAAAGCACCCTAAGTTCGATGCTTCAGTTTTGGACTTTCCTTTTGGAAATCGTGGCCACGTTTGCATTGTTATTAATAAGGGACTTCTGAGGTCATGATTGAGCCTATTAATTTTTCAATTTCTTTAGAATTTCACGCGGGCTGTTGAATTAGTAATTTCCTTGTCAGGATGTAAATTATATTGAGAATCAAAGGGAACCAGAGACACAAAATATATTATCACGTACTCCTTAACAAATTAATAATGGTGGTAAGTACTCTCGAGTATAAAAATAAATGTTCAAATTAAATTACTTTTGTGATGACTTGTAGACAATTATCTTGTTTTCTTTATGAATCATCAGTTATGTAAAATATTTGAGTAGATTCATTGTTCTGCCGTCCCTATGTCGCAACGATTATCGCGATCCATCGATCAATTAATTCCCATTTCCACCCTTATTTATGAATATATTTTTCCTCGCAGATTAAATAAATTTACCTAATTGGAACATGATAAAATTAAAATTATATAAGGCTCTCGAATGACTCCAGAAGTAAAACTCAGTAAATGTTATCGTAGGTTTAAAATCACGCCGTCTCGATGTCGTAAATCTTTCTCTCGAACATCAGGCTCAATGTAATTGCTCTGTTCCGATGAGCGCCCTTAACGATCCGCGCTCTTGTTTCCCGGAGAATGATTAACGAACCAGTTTTCGATCGTCGAGGAAACGACGAAAAGCTCTGGTAAATGTAATAACAGTTCACGTGCACGATAAGATTTATAGGGAGTTAACAACGTGTGATCGAACGAACGGGGTGTTTCGGTAGATGAATCGGCGAATTCTGTAGGATTGTGTACCGTGAAGGCTCTTACCATTGGTTATTTTATGGTGAAAATTAATCTATGGACTTTAGTAATATCCACAAGTGAGAAAATTAAAATATATCTGTTTTTCGATGTAGAGTAATGCACAGATTCGTTCAAATAAATTCAGAAGAATAATTATGAAAGCTACTAGGTTACTCTTTTCCTCTTATCTACCACATTTTCAATTTCCCAATTTAATTGCATTCTACTCTTTCGAATTCTGAGTCGAAACATGGGACTAATAATTTAGATAAGTGATACATAGAATATCACACTTTGAAACGAACTTACGTGATCGTTCATAAAAGCTTCTACATCCGCTATTATTAAATAATTTTCACCAACACGTCCAGTTCTTCTCCAATTCAGCCAAAACAAGTATCACAGAAAAGGAGCATCGAAACCGAAAGGGACGTCCAGAAGATTTATTTAGCGACGTATAAGTGCGATAAACGATTGCTCGTTTTTCTTTCGTTTTTACAAAACACCCGGGGATCCAGTGTGATCTCGGACCTAATTAATATTCCATTCGCCGTAAATTATT
This sequence comes from Andrena chrysosceles, assembly GCA_963855975.1. NCBI lineage: Eukaryota > Metazoa > Arthropoda > Insecta > Hymenoptera > Andrenidae > Andrena > Andrena chrysosceles. Next base: position 113,103,167 of record OY979766.1, on the reverse strand, counting down.
CGGATCGTTAATTAGCCCGGTGAAATTAACGAGCGCCGATTCTCGCGAGCGGGATTCGTGTTTCTCGCGCCTTCCTGCTGCGCCACGTGGTCCCTTCATGGAAATCGAAGTTTACGAGCAACAGGTGGTTAGAAGGAATATCATTACCGCGGCATTATATCGAAGTCGCTCGTAATCGGGGCCCTTTACGCTCTACGACTGAATTTCTTGGTATAAATCGCGGAGATGCTGGTGGACAATCAAGTTGTCAATAAATACCGATACGCAGAGAGTAATTCAAAGCAGTAAAACTAGAAAAATACGATATCGTGCACAGAATACGTAATAAGACGGATTAAAATTAGAAACTCAGATGAACATTTTTGCAAAATGTAAATTCTATGAAGCATGTGTTTTAAGTGTTATTTGACCTGCCACTAATATCTAGGACAATACAAACTTGTGTGCTATGCGAGTGCTTTAAGCGAGTTTAACACTTTACAAAATACTTTCTTCTTTCAAATATATAAATTCTTAGTTCAAGTATACTTTTATTAGCTTCTGTGTGAAATTTCTATGGAATCAAATTTCATAGTCAAAACTGTTTTATCATTGAAAACTTGTGCCCCAAAATTTGGAAATATTTCAAAACAGTTCGGTATTGCTTGCTTAAAATCTTGACTTATTCATTTTCCCTCCATATTTCAAAATACTTTCAAAGTAGGATCTCACACATTAGGTACTTTCTTTCTCAAAATATTCTGCAGTTATAATAATTCAAATCCCTTCACAAGCAACTTTCCTCGATTCCTCGAAATGTTGTCTTCGAATATTCCCAAGAGACGCCGAAAAGCAAATTGCGAACTATCTCACCGTCGAAAATGCTTTCCGTTCGGAGTGCCAAAAATGCTTTCTATTTGAACGCTGTTCCTCGGAGCTGCCGTGCCAATTTACGCTGAAAATATTACTGGGCGCGTTGAATCGAGCAACCGGTCGCGCATCGCCGCAACAGAAGATACCGCGATGCCTCGAGAGCTGAAATCGAAACTTATCTTTCTCCCTTTCGGTCTTTAATTACGAGCTAGTCTGACGGCCTATTTAAAAAGTGCACCACGCCCACGCACACCTACGAGCCGCGACGCGTGCATAAGCGAGCGAGCCTACACACGCCGGCGAGCATAAATTATATCCAAGTCGGTTTGACCAATCGTACGGGCGCTGGCGCGCGATTAATACTTGCAAAATAATTGCGAGTACGCGAAGCGGCGTGGATGCAATTCCTCGACTTCATGGGCGATTGGAAGACGTTGGGAAATGATCGTTCCAGGGGATTGTTACGTTTAATAGAGTTCTAGACCATGCAACTTAATTTCCTGAGGGATGATAAATACTCATTTGATGTGCTTAATGAGGTGTCTTAGGAGAGGTGTTTAGAAAAGTCATTTTTGAAAAATTTTCTTCGGTACTTACGCTTTGAGGTGTAAACTTAATACCTATGGAATTTAGGATATTTGATTCTGTAGCGGATCTACTTAGATTTTCAGGGGTTGTTAATGCAAGAATAAGACAAAAATTAGATTCGAAAGCCCTGGGACATAAAATTTGTATCATTAAGAAATTGCGATCCCCTTAAATTCTATAATTTTCAAAGGCGTGAGAATAATTTCTTAAATATTGTATGAAGAAGCTGTAGAAACCCACAGTAGAATCCTCTAAATACGTGCAAAGTTTGTGAGGAGTTCGTGGAGGAACTGAACTGATGATTCTTGTGGGCCGATAGGGCAACGGCACGTTACACTTTATTATCTGGAAACGGCATATCTTCAATTGTTGCCTATCTGAAGAAGGCTATCGAGGCATTCCTCTATTACATATCATCGTGGTGTACTAGCATGCAACCGCGATCACGCGAGCTGCACTCCCGATGCACCTCATTGTGCAACACGTTACTGCCAGATGGTCCAGAAATTGTGAGCCGCATGGTCACGTTGATTTATTTCACCGTTGTTCGTAGCTAATCCAGCTCCTCGCCTAGTATCCACGATTCCCCATTACGCGGCTGTAAAGGGGAGCCTTCGTCGCGGTTGCACTTTCGATTCACCGGCGGCTACGTGAACCATATACAGGTGTGGTAATAACCGCTAATGAAAATGTAGACACGACCTTTTTACCACGCTGATTAATCCCCAATGAATCGCGGAGAAGTGTTAGTCATCGCAAGGGGGGACGGATGGAGAGTGTTTACAATGGAAGGGTTACGTAACGCTGATTGATGGATCGTTTATTAATGGCTCGGTCTAATTCCACTAACAGACACTGGGATTATATAATTACCGCAGTGTTTGTTTTGCTCGATTGCCTGGACGACCATTGATCGAACTTCGAGACTCGGGTCAGTTTTGTCGTCGAATTTTTAATCTGGGACGGGATGGTTTTCAGGTTGCGATTGGTGGTTGTTAATAGGATAGTCGTTCTGGGTATTTGTGATGATTTGAATGATACGTCGCAGATTGTTGGTATCGTGAGAGATTTTTAGAATAGTATGTGGAATTTTGAATTGTGATCAAGTTTGATTAATGGTACGCATAGTTTGTATTAATGAAAGTTTGAGGTAGTGAGTAGTTTTTTATTTTGATCGTAGGAAATGTGGAAATTGTAAGTAGACTGAATTTCTGCAGAAAATATTATTATATTATATTATTTATGAGAATAGATTGAAACTTTTGTTTTGAATCAATGACATGATGTAATATAAACATTAATTGAGTAGATATAGCCTCACTACGTCTGCATCATTAGCTACAAAATAACAATGCGGGGGCTATAAATAACTGAGCGAGAAAAACAAAACTGCGTAGGGGTAAAGAGTACAGTGGTTGGCCACCTGACAGTGATTGGCCTTATTTTGAGAAATAAATGAATATAAAGAAATACCAATGTTATGCCTCTTTTTAATGAACATATTTATATTCCTTGTACTTTCTTGCTTCGGATGTAATCAATATTTCTCCACTAATTATACATATACTGTGATTATATATAAAAGCAAATAGGATGACTCGGCTTTGAAGCTTGGAAATTACAGCCACTTAATCAAAAAACCATAAGAGTACAGTTGAAAGTTTGCGAATAGACCACATGAAAAAAATAAATGTGGGTATTAGAAAAAAACAAAACTCCTCACATTTCCAACACACATAAAGATTCCTGTCACCTCATAATTTCAAAGTAGCTTAAAAAAATACACTACAATTTTCAAATATAAGAAACGTTCACAAATTCCAACTTCTTCTTCCCCTACCGTATTCCAAAATAGAATTAAAAAATTATCAAATAATATCCACATACATCACGGGTCACCGATGACCCAGAGAACGCGTCAATACTAAGATCAACTTTTAAAACCCTTTAAATTCCACTGAAGCAGTCACAAAATATCGAAAAGCCACGGGAAGGTCGCCCGCCGTGTCGCCATTTTGGAGAACGTTGCACTCGAAGCCTCGTCCACCAGCATCGCTCGACGGTTTTGATTTTCTTTGCAGGTGCGAACTAGAGCGAAAAGAAGGGAGCACGAGGAGGTTGGCCGCGAGCTGCGCCCACGCACCTGTGCCTAACGATCGCGCGTAGTTAGCCGTTAATTAAGGCTTAATTAGCCAGGGGCGGGCAGCTCGCGAAAAATGCCACCGCACTCGCCCCATCTCGGTCCTACTTGACGAGGAGAGGACCTTCGTTAGAGGGCCCGTTTCGAACAAAAGAATAATCGACCGAGAAGATGCACAACGTCTCGACGGAGGGCGCCTCGCCCGGTGGTCGACGACTGTCGCGCAGTTTTCACTCCTGTCTACGCGGAGCTGACCACGACGATCTCGAATCAGGTAGCTTGATTGAAGTATATTCCGAACCCCTTCGGGGGAGTCGGTTGCTGGCTGGCCACTGTCGGCTGCGGTCACTGTGTTTCCGCGGCGCGAATTTTTCTTGATTTTTCAGTCCACTGTGAGCTTGTGGAGTGAGTAATGTGCTTTTTCGTGTGTGGTGGTGGTTCAAGGAAAGTTCAGGTGGAGGGGAAGAATGCGTTAGGGTAGGCTCTCGCCTAGACTCGGTTCATTTTATTTTTTCTATGTTATTTTTTATATATGAAGGAGATAGGGGAAAAACAGGGAACGTCACAAGACAGCTTCATCGAAAAAATTAAATATTAATATTTTAGTCCGCCAGTAAAGAAACTAAGTTCAATGAATTTATCTGCATTCTTTTAACGTGAAGCTTATACCTTAATTAGACATCAGAAAAAAATAAGTAAGAAAATAATAATTGTGTTACATTATTTTAATATGGTTTCAAATTTGATCAGGACAGTATATTCAAGCAAAATAAGAAATAAGGTATAAATTGAAAAATCACGAAAAATCGACATTCCCTGTTTTCCCATTTACCTTACATATTTTGACAATTTGACTCACATTACGCTTCGCCTTGGTGTGACTCCGATCGGCGAAACACTGCTCGAGAATATTTTGAGGAAGAGAAGCGATGCGTTGTGAGAGCCTACCTTTAGAGTTTGATTGGGAGGAATTGTTAATGTGAATGTTGCGTAGAATCAGGGTAAATGACGGGTAGTGTTAATTGTGTGTGTTTTTGAACTTTCTGTTGATCATAGCTGTGTGTTGAAGGTATGGTTCTGAATGCTCTAGGCAGAATAAAATTAAGAGGTTTCTACTATCATATTATAACTGCTGCATTGCTCTATTTTTCGGATTCTTTGTATAAATTTGACGATATTCGCTGTTTGTATCTCATACAGGGGGTACACCAGCGTGACGTTAAAAAATGGATCCTCTTTATTCTGACACAAAGTCGGTGACGTAGTCTTGAGAGGCCAATTGATTTTGTTTCGTTTACAAAAGAGGCAGCTATCAAATTGATGGTACCATTCAGACGTAGTGGTTGCTAGTGACTCTGTATGTTCTCATTACTTGTAATGTATCTTGTGTGGTACGCTCTGAATGCTCACTGTTAAATTACTGGGTGACTCGTCTCAAAGGGTGGTCGGGGGTGTGTAGGCATCGTCCATAAAAAGGATATATCAATGGGTTACTGTACAAATATTGTATATCCACTTTTTCTGAAACTGTGGAATTGTGTATTTCTTTAATTTTATTATAAATCCTATTTTTGGGCTAAAAACATAACAAAATCAGGGAATTCTTTCTGAAGAAACTAGCGATTCGATTCATCTGAAATTTGGACGATGTTTTTATGTATCTTTAAAGAAGTTGCAGTTTTTTTCTATTCATTTTTAGACCGTTCACCAACAGGCGACGAATTTTTTGCGGCACGATAGTCGATCATGCATACATTCTATATTTCTTATTAAAAATTAATTTAAAGAAAACTGCAACTTCTTCAAAGATGCATTGAAACATGGTCCAAATTTAAGATGAATCGACTCGCTATTTTTTTTTTTAAAAAATCCCAAATTTTTCTATGTTTTTAGCCCGTAAAATAAAATTCCCCCGTTAAGCTATGGATATAATAGTAAATTCGCAGAGGTGGTGAGGTGTGCACACATAAATGTGATTATTACGATTATGCACGGCAAATCATACTTATGTAAGTACAATTGAGCTTCCAATACCTGAGCAATCCGACTTGCCAAGAAACTTTTACCCCCAGTCATCAAGCTCCTTTCATTACACTCAAACATAAAAGATGAATTCAAGATACTTCTTTCTTAAGAATCCGTACACTGTACCCCACACAATTGCCCGTATCTTTGAATCCAATAGAGCTATTCAAATGCTCCCTTTCTCTTGCATCAAGGCACTATACAATTACTTTGAAATAGGTTCCTCGAAGAGAATTCTCTGAAATCGCAATTTAATCTACTACTCTCGTACCTGTGGCCAATTTAAACGCCACTTCTAGGTTTGTAGTTGTCGCTAGTTCTGTTGCTCTCCTTTTTATGGTAGAGATTGGATGATTCTGTTCGCGGTGCGTAGGATAGCGCAAGATTTACATGGCACGTAGGTGACACGTATGCAATGTTACGTGCCTACGCTCGTTAAAACTGCACTTGCACTTTCCCATAAAAGAAAACCTCTCGTGGGAAAAAAAGAGAGCAAGCTGCAGTTGACCACTGTTGCTACAGACGCGTATCTAGACGAAGTTTCAGAGCGTCAAAAGCCTGAGTATAACTTCCACGTTGCTTAAAGTTCAGCGTCGATAAATAATTCGACGGAACACTTGTGTGCAGAAAATAGAATACATTCTCTGGTGTTCGATTTGAGTGCTTCAATTGATTAAATATAATAGCGTTGTGAATGGGGACACACTATAGAAAACTGTTCCTATTCTTCACATAATGTTAGGTACGTAAAAGTAATGAAACTTAAAGTGTAGATTATTAAACTCTCGCAGAACACTGCACTTAGAATATATTTAGTGATGAGCTGAAAGTAATTTTTACACGATATTATTTGTATAGAAAGTCAAAATATTGGTGCAGCATACAAGTTGTTATAACAAGCCATGAAAATACGATTTTCTACGCCAACAAAAACATCCCCTGCGTCGAATAAAATAAACTCGACATCTATCCCCTGTTTGAAGAGAGCTACTACGTAACATTTTCATTCAAAGGAACAGAGGAAAATAATAATATTTACGTCGCCCAAATAATTCACGCGAATATACTGCACCGTTGAACCAAAACGTCTGGCGGCCACAAATCTTGAAGGCGTGTCTTAAAGGTTTTAACGAAACAAACGTCCGAAAATAATTTCTATGTGCCACTTCGCCAGACGACTGATGAAATAGAAGTATCGCGGAGGCGTCCAAAAATTCACTTCCAGGCAGCAGGGTCTCTTTTAGTCTCTGGTGCAGCCGAACGGGGGGTAATTTTCATCTAAAAATAGACCGAAAATTCGGACTGAAATTCTTTTTGACAGAGGACTTCATTTTCGAAGAAAAAGATTTGTAGTATTTTTTTAATAGAAGTGTATTTGATTTTAAATTTTTATTATGGACATTTTATTATGGACATTTTATTATGGAGTAGATTTAACTGTACATTTATTTTGTGTGAGTAGATCGAGAAAATTACTTACTTTCTAATGTGACCTTAAGCAAAGTTAGTGAAAGGGATAAATGTTAATCTGAAACGGAGGAATTTTGAAGGCATTGAGGCGTCATAAATTATATATGACGATCCAGTAGAATGAATACAAATTTTGCAGATTCCGAATTATTAATTTTATTGCTAATGTATTTCTGTGATCCTTAAAAAGGTCCATATAAGTTTGGACCTCAATTTCAAAACCAGTTCTGACATACTGGTTCGATAAATTTTGATTGCTAGAATTTGCGTGTTTGTAGCAAGTTTTTTTTTAAAAACACGATGTACTGGATGGTGCGAAATATTCATCATGTCTATAAGTAATGAAATATTTCTCAAAACTTGTCAATTCAGTCATCCAATAAAAAGCTTAGTCAATAATTCCTGTTCAATAATTAGTGAATAATTTTAATACAAATCTAGTCACTTTGCAGTCGACCAACTCTAGAATTACAGAACATATCCCCATTGAATTAATCAATTACTTACATGCAAATATCATAATGCTCCATAGACTCCCTCTTTTAAATCCTCTCGACTTAAAACACTTCACAAAAACCGGCAGACTTCAAGGCACATGACGCTATAAACCATCTGAACATTTATCATACAAGCTCATTTATCATAAAACAAAAAAAAACAAACGAACCAAAACACCCGTCCCAAACACATCACTAGCTTAAAAAATGTAAAAAACAAATAACAAAATATCACTCAAGAGCCATAGAAACATCTCTCAACAAAAATGTCTGAGATTATCAGCTGTGCCATATCTCTCACCTACTCTGAAACCTTCATATGCTTCGATATTATTCCTGAAAGCTGCATTAGTGGTAACAAAAACCTGAAAACTCACATTATTACGTATCTACACAAATAATTTGCTATATTAAGCAAATAATTATAATTTAAGCTATATTACTATGATTAGCCTATTTTGGCAACCCCTAATTTATAGATACAAATGTTAAGATATGCCGTCCATAAGTATTAGAACACCTGCTGTATTTATAATAATAATATACAAAAAAAGAATATTTTTACTAAATGTGATATTGGGTAAAGATTGAATACTGTTCATCGCTTTTATTTCTGGTCTTAATTTGAAATACCAAATAAAGTAAAATTTGTTAGAGTCCTCCAATAACTTGCAACATTCTTCACAATTATTCCTCCGAGAATATGTGTCCTAATACTTATCGCAAATGCAGTGTAATTCTTTCCAATGAAACCTTCTTATTTTTGTTACCGTTCACAGTTCAAAATTACTTTCTCTCGTCACTACCGTACCAACTAATTCCACGGACACCGAAATGTGCCATCGGAAAATAGCGTTTCCTAACGGTCCTCGTGTCCCACCCTGCACATTTTCCTGAGCGCCTACGTGAGGCGTATTTACAAGATCCCTGGCGCGGGCTGGAAGTTTAACCGAGGGAGGTCGCGTTAATATTTACTTTCATACACAGCCTCCGCATGCTGCAGTTGGCTCTCGACTGTATCGTGTTCGCCGTCTGCCAGGGAACAGGATCCCTCGTGGATCGATCCAGCGCCCTGATCTCGCAGTGCCACTATTTATCTTTTCGCGGCACGATAATTACCGTCAACCAGGACTTTCGTGCGCCTCCCTCCCCCTTTTCCGCGTGCGCGACTTCATCACTCATGAATGGATCCGTGTCTCTGCACGGCGATTTAATTGACTCCGGACTGTCGCTGGAACTCGTCCAGACGTTGCACTTTTTACGCGAGCCGCGAGTGCTCCACTTTATCACCGATGGACTTCAAAGGGTTCGAAGTAATTCTCCTGCTCCCTTCTCAGGCGAACGTTGAGTCTTTGTGCTTCAGTGGCTGAGCGTTCGCTTTTAGTGGGCTCGTTGAGTAGTGGGCAAGAAAGACGCCGTTGACCTTGGACGGTTAATTAACGGTTAATATGTGAATCGACTAAGTACTCGAGTGAACGCCTTCGCCTCCTGAGAAATCTACGAGTCGATTCTTCGTCTCGAGTGACATATTTCGGTGTGAATCAGCCATTGTGCTCCAGCAGATACTCTGTTCCCTAGTCGAACGGACCTTTACGCAATTTGCACGATCAACATCGACGGAAAGGTGCAGTGAGTGGTACGCTTTGATCTGAGATCAAGGAATCGATTTGCCGAGGGTTTTACGTGGGCAGTGAATCGATCTGATTTTGAGATAAATATTCATTTGGAACTGACTAGAATCCGCCCAGAACTGACCACTCTGAGTGTTAAGACAAGTTACCGATGTAATCGGCAGGGAATTTTTCCATCGCGTCGGCCCAAATTTCAGGATCGGTATAAAGTTTGTTTTATCGCTCGTATCGTTATACGCGAAACAGGCTTTTCTGGAGGAGGTAAAAAGTTGCTGCGATTGCTTCAGACCATTAATAAAATATCTCGAATCTGTTCTACGATGTGTGAAGGACAATGAGGTAGTGACTTCATCGTTTCCATGATTAAACGAGCGAAACGGAACAAAGAGCGACGTGTAACACGGGGGAGCGATGCAACAGCCTGTGGAATAGCGGGTTTGAGGCTTCTTCAATCCGATAGATTTATTCGTGGATGATCTAATAATTGCTGAAGGACGGGCGGCTTGCATGGTTATTGGCCGACTAGTAATTAGGGTGCGTCAGCAACATGAGAATCCGATACGTGCCGCAGGATATTGGAAATTGTTACAAGCGTACGTTGATTTCTTTTTGTTTTTATGCGTTCATCTAGTTTACACATTTTTTTTATCGGGCAACAAGTCGATTTAAAATAGTATCTATAGGGTGTAATGAAAAAGAGTTTTGTTCGCGTGGGATGGCAGCGTGGGGAGGAAAGTTATAAAAGGGGTTTCGTAGGTTATTCCTGCTGATGTGGTATGTATATTTTTTATGTTGCAAAATAGATTAGATATGTATTTAGACCAGTGCAGTAAGGAACTCAGTTTAGCTTGATTATGGTAGAAAATAAATAGCAGGGAATCTTGGCTCGTGACTTAACTTTTTATTTGATTATTTTAACGTGTTGTTACTTTAGATGAGCTTGTTGTGTAATGTAATTGTTAATTTGAAATCGGATTTTATTGGAAATTGTAATTATTGGATCTTGTTTGGGGGATTAATTGAATTGGAGTAATCTTCAATGTGGAATTGGATTTTTCGAGTACTTTAATTATGGATATTGGGGGTAGTTATTCTAATTTGGTTGATTGTAATTATTTGATATCAGTCGTGATTTGATTTTAACGAGATTGCGAATTGTTTGGACATTGTTTACTAAATTTTAGCGAGGAATTTTAAATTAGCTGATTAATTATAAATTATAATTTAGGTAGGAAATTTTATTAAAGATGTTTAATTTAAATGCTGCTACAGTATAATATTGTTTATTGGGATGTAAATGCAAATGGTGAACACTTCAAACATATTCCTCTCTAAATTAATAGAGAAATGTTAAAATAAGTATTAAATTGTTAAACATTATTTTAAATATCAATGCTTTTCTGTATTCTGCACGAAACAGCAAAATCATAGTCCATCATCTTTCCATTACTTTCAAGGTAAAAATACAGTATTCCATGGACGAGATTATTATCAGTTCACTGAAAAGGCTATTTTCTACAGCGTGAAAAAAAAATAGATTTTCTTTTGCTTCACATTTAGAATTTCTTCATCGGTAGTTAAAGCAGTAAGACATTAAGCTCATTAAAGAAGGCTCTAAGTTCATGCTTCGTTATTCCACTTAAAAGAAGATTGGTGTATTATTAAGTACTTACTCAACTTGCCTCGTTTATCGTTCAACTGTTTGTTTCCTTGAAGAATGCCAAAGCTAACTATGGAAATCGTTGGAAACTACTTTATATAAAGAGGGTGAAAAAATCATTGTTTCTGCATATGTATACTTAACCTAAAACTAAACATAATGGAACAGGGACTTAAGATTTTAAATGAACCAACATAACCAATTGCTCCAAGCACTGAACATCCCAAACAACAACCCGCAATTAAACCCACAAGTCTATCATTTTCACCAAAATATTTGCAAATTTTACTCAATACTTATTAATTATTAATTCCGCAAGATGATAAGTAAAAATTGACGAAACACCAAAATAGAAGAATCTGAAACAACCAAAACCCCCGTCACTTCAAAAATATCCTCTAAATCAGCATAAGAACTGCAAAAATATCATCGCGAATATAAGCAATAATTTTCACCCAAAATCTCGATTCCATGCACAGGAATTGGAAAAAATCCCCCACATTTCCAGTCTGGAATTATCCTTCGCTGCTATTCGTGAGCATTCAGAAAACAGGGAAGAATCCAAGCGCAATGGCCGAAGAATAGGAAGAATGCCAGATTGAAGTTCGTCTGAAGTATCTGTAAAGGTTCTCGTGGACACAAAGCGCGATCATCGTGGTACCGAGAGTAACAGGATCGCTGCACAGGCCAATTTTATTGATCCATCGACTGTCGGAGTCGTTCTCCCTTTTCGCCGTCGCATTTTTCATCCCCTAATTGTGCAGTCTCTTTAATAGCCGCCAAACTGGCAATTAACTTGTATCCAGGGATCCACTCTCTCTCGTTCTTCGTTTCTGATCGCCAGTTCCTCTGCGGGTCCAGCTCGTCCTCCTTCCCGCGCTCTGAAGGAGCGGGGCAAAAGGAACAGGGAAGGACGAGCGAGATAAACTCGGTGGCTATAGAAATTCATTTCCATTCTCGAGGGGAATTAAGCTACACAAACGTCCAGGTCGAAATACCAGCTCGACGCTGGCTTTTTATCGGCTCGCCTCTGTTTTACGCGGTAATAACGCTAATTGAATCGATCCGGCTCCTCTTGCCAGCCTGCGCCGCCTCTCGATTCGCTCGCTTGCTGGTTTTCCCGCGGAAATTCAGTGCCCCGCCGTGGTTGTGTCAAGTGCAATGCGGCTGGAAATAACGTTGCACGTTCTGAAAAACGGCTGATCGCTCGCTGTCGGCACAAGTATGTTTGCGTTGAAAAGCCTGGAATCACTCATGCTCCTGTCGAATAGGCGCCCTGATTTCTTGCACACCACGTCAGACCGAAATATCTAGGCAGGGTGTGTGCACTCTTTGGTAGGTGTGTTTTCGATGCTAGAGAATGGAGGAGTTCGTCGGTTGTTCGTTGACTGTATGGACGCTGGTATGTTGGATTTCCTTTCACTTCTTAATAGGAATTTAATTACCTATGCTTTGGTATATGATTAGATTTCTGTGATTTGTATTTTACATTGGATACTGGAAAATATTATGGACAGTGCATACAAATTAATCTCAATTCAAGAATTTCATTGTGACTTCAGAGAGGATATTGGTGATTGCAGTATTAGCACTGATTGGCAAGGCTAATCTGTAGAAATGGTATCCATGGCAGTTAACCTGTTAATGGATTCTCTGAGGCTGTAAAATCACCCTCATAAAAAACTGAATCATGTGTACCTATAAGACGAGTGTCTTCATTACAGACTATATCAATTTTATTGGCCACTTGTTTCTATTTTTAAATGAGTACATTAAGCAGGAGAGTTGAAAATTGACACTCAGAATATTTTACCTATTAATTTATCCTGTACTCGATGTATCATCGTATCCATTACTGATCCCATCGAAGAGAAATTATTTACTGCCATCAGAAATCCATCGGGCAATATTATTATTCAGTGAAGCTTATCGATAATCACAGCAAAAGTATTCGTAGAATAATAAATTGACGTGGAAGGGAAGTTGAAATATACGAATCGTGTATCGCGTTTAGAATGCAGGAAACGGTAACTCTATACGAATCCTAGAGTATTAGCCCCTGATCCTCAGCTATTTCTACAAAACCGTGAATGCCTGCAGTTTTCTGGGGTGGACTCGAATTAGGAGGCAGCGTTCGTGCAGCCTCTGATAGAAACTTGAGCAACGATGATTCCCGTCGGCCTTTTCGCTCCGATTTCGTCGGCGCAATCGTGTTATTATTGAGCGATTGTACGGACGTGTTGTGCATGGGATATCTGGTACAACAGGAAGCGAAGCACGTGTCTCGAATTGCTCGTGAAAGCCAGAGATTCGCGCTGAAATGTCAAGGAACTGAGCCATCCGATCGTCAGACAGTATTTCAGTAGTGAAAATTCGCATACGGTCGTTCGCGTATTTTTAGTGTCGAAAGATTGAGGCGTGAGCCAACGTTTAATTATACGTCTCATTACCTTCCCTTTTATAGCGTCCACAATGTTAAAATTCAATCTAGCTTCCGAGGATAATTAAAATTGTTCGTCTGCATTTGTACGTTCTTTTCAACTCAGACGTGAAATGTGTTGTAATTTAATATCGGTTAAGGTAATCGGATATTAATAAATGTCGAACGTGGGATTGGTGGATGCAAATGGAATTGGTTATTTTTAAATTCACCATTTCAGAAAGATATTGCGATCAATGTGGACGTTGTTTCCTCTGCGTGCAGACAAAGTAATTATTTTGCAAGTTTTTAATTCATTGCTGTATTATATCCATGGAAATATGAATATTTTATTCCCAAAGGTAATTAGACAAACAGTAGTTTCTTTAGAAAATCGAAGGAAATGTAATTGCTAAAGTTAGCCATGCTAAACTGTACCTAGTCATTAACGTTAGGTAAGGGTTTAATTTATTTATTGATCAGTTTTGAGGACTCTATTACAGTATTCAGATATCAAAAGTTAACTCAACTCAAAACCATTGTGATGTTTCGATCACAGATTTCACATTGTACATTTGGGCAAATACTTAATGGATAACAGTGAAATTCGATCCTAGTCGAATGGTGCCTTATTAGAGGTTCTAATTGAAATTTTCCCTATGGGCCAAATGACAAAGGTCTTCCTGAGAGTTCAAGAAAGCGGCTTTCACGCGTGCAATTTCTTTCGCCGTAAGAAAAGGCATAATTGGACGTCTAATCAATCATAAGCAGGAACCAGCAGTTTCTAAAGGCTGAAAGTAATTGATGAGTTATGATCCAAAAGCTTGTCGAAATCGACGTCCTGGATGGAGCTCGTTATCATTTGTCCCTTGAGGAACGATGGTGGTCACAAGGTTCAGTGATCCATAAAAACTTTGTCGAAAGCTTATCCTCTTATAAAACATGGTAATTGATGGATAGTTGTCTGAGATTTTCCTATATTTCATTATTACATTCAATAGACTACATATTACTAGAGGACCCACTACGAACTCGCAGTATCCACTATTACGAAAGTTCATAAAATTTAATAAAATCTGATAGCACAGATCTGTATATCATAAGTCATCTAAATACTAATTAATCCTCCAACAAGGTGATAATAAATATTCCTCTAACAAGAATAAATTCTACGTCCTTATATTTACACTGTTTCACGTCGCCTCAGCAGGTTTCATTTTTGCGGCGTTTTGAAAAGAGCAAAATATATAAAAGGGGAGATAATACCATTCCTATAGTAACTAATGGCGCAGTTAGCAAATTATCGGGAGGAATAGCTGGGCAGGGAGTGACATTAAATTGTACGTAAATATCAGAAATTGGCTGATAATTGACTACTCCGTATTTTACGATCTCGTTTACGGTAATCTACATATAGATTATGTTCATAAAGTTCTTTTCATGTTACTCGCAATTGATGCCCGTTTCGAAAGCGGAATATGAAGGCGGCGTGCGTGGAGGTTGCCGTGCGCGTGTACATTCAGTGCTCGCCTCGTACTTCGATAAACAGCAATCGGGTTTAACTCGCGGGCAAAATTGCACGTCTCTTCCAGAACTGGAAATTCCTACCAGAACGTAATTCGATCGCGCGTTCGTGACTCTATTAGGAAACTGTCGCCCCTTTAATAAACCGCGTGTACCACGCGCATTCCTTCCCTCGACTCGGTATTTTTATATCGCGATGCATCCCTGTAAAGAGTGGGGGACTAATTTGTAAATTTAGGCACCGACGAAATTCAGATGCAATTGTGGGTGGGCTCGGAATTTAGGTTTGGGTCATATTTCGTTTTTGAAGTTGATTTTATCAGTCAGAGGACTGGAAATTTTGAAGCATGATTTAAAAGTATTTGAATATATTCGGGGGAAAGGCAATTTGCATAATGAGAGTTTACTAATCATCTTGTACAGGTTTTTGTTATTGAAAAGTAATACTTGTAAGTGAAAATTGAAGGGGAAAGAACACATTTGTAAAATACACAGACGATATAGTGTACAAGATACATATCCAATATTGGTCTCCTTTATTTATTTAAGTTTCATAAATCTGTTAAATGTTTCGTAGTACTCTTATCATTGTTATTATCATTCGAAAAGCTTGCAATCATCACCCCTTCAATCTTAACGCACATAAAAACACAAATACAGTACTGGAAATATTTATTGCATCACTGGAATAAACACGTTATCACTTATACCTCTTTTCTAATTTGTACTAGAAAAATATCATATTGTTACACAAATTGTGTACCATGTAATAAACGTTTCCAGTACTGAAAATACTAAACACAACGTAACAAATACAAAAAACCACAGCGTATAATACTTTTCTAAGACATTTTGAAAAGAAACCCACTATCCATCAAACAACAATTCCAAGATACCAATACCAACGTCCACAATTCTCATTACATATATAGTTCACCACCTGACTTTTGTCTAAAAAACTCTCGTCAGAAGAGCCCGGCGGGAAAACCGCGAAACGCACGTGCGAAGTTTCCCATGTGTTCGGTAGCTGGACGGGAAGACATGGTCCGCGCGGATCTCACGCAGCGTGCTTAATCAGACCGCAATTAATCCGCGTGCTCCCCCGTCGAGTACAGTTAGACAAAAGTGTCGACGCGTCGTCGAGCGTCCTCGTGAGCTCTCTGTGCCGTTGGCGAGCGGTTCCATGCCCTCCTGCTTGGCCGTGCTCGCAAAACGTCGCGAGAATTGGAGCGTGGACGTCGGATATGGTCTGGGTGGAGAGACGTCCATTAAATCAGGTGAAAAAGCTGTCCCTGTGAAAAAGTTGCCGCGAAATGGGCCTCTGTTGGGACCGAGAAGGGCCCCTTCTTCTTGGGGAACCGTCACCACCCCTTCTTGTCGCGAGCTTTTGCGGAAATGTGTCTTTATATTTTCAAATGACGTGGACGTATTTTCACGCCGAGGGAATTGCATCCTGTGCACGGTTTTGGCGAGTTTTCTAAGTGATATTTTTTTATAAACCATTGCAAGTATTGTTTGAGGGGCAATGATTGTTTACTTTGAAAACGAATCGAGCAAGGAGATGGCGTTTTATTTCGTTGTCTCGGGGATAGTCGCGGCAGTGAAACCCATGAGTTATTTAGTAATGAGGATTTCAATTTTTGTAACTTGTAGTAGACCTTTTTGAAAGTATTATCGAGGGGTTTGAGTAAGGATATGTTTGATATTATTGGGTGTTTATTGAAGTGTATATTTAATATATTTATTTTCTGTTTCAGGTGAGTCTAAAGGAAAGCCTTTACTTAAAGAAAGTCGACATGATTCACGAAAACGTAGGGGTGAGTTGCAGTTGTGAAATATTTTAGAAATTACTTCGGTGACTCATTATCTTAGCAACGTGACAAATCGATTCCATGGTTCTTACATGCTCGTTACCACACATAATGACCAGTCAAAGACAAATCTATTCTATTTCCAATTATTATTTTGTTAACCCATTAAATATAGTAATTCTATCTGGTCCAAAACTACAATCTTTACTTCGAAATGAAGAGGAGATCGTTATCAACTATTAATATTTTATCACCTGGAATACAGAACAAATTTATTTCTCAAGTCCACCCAGAAATAACTTATTAGTAGAAAGAATTAACTTCCCGCGAACGGAATATTCGTACCCAGAGAAATAATCTGTCAGCTATGCACGGTAACAGGCACGTAAGAACTGATAATCGATAGTAGCACCTGTCATCGGGCAACAGACAGGTCGAATTCCAGTTTCATCGTATCCAGAATCTAGTTAACTAGGAAACACGCGTAGAGTTCAGAAGTTCGTTGACCGAGAACAGTAGTTTGCATGCACCGTGCCTTTAACACTTTGTCAGGCTGCTATTGTTATCGATCTTTCAATGTTGCCCGCAAATTCACGCAGCTCCTCGATTCTTGCGCACTCGCAAGACTCAGTGGAGATCGCGAAACGCCCGTCTCGGTGCTCGAAAATTACATCATCACGCTTGTATGAACGCGAAAAAGCAGACTTTACGCTGGAAACCTACGCGATGACAGGGGCAGGACAATTCGAGCGAAGAACAATGCAGCTTGTTGAGCAAGGTGACGGTAATTTAACGTGCACAATGGGGTATACAAACTGGTACGAAAGAAATTACTCTTTGTCTGTGATTGATAACCTGACGAAGTTTGCTTCACACTTTTTAAATTGCGGTTGTAATTAATCTGTTAGGAGAATGTCGTCAGACGTTCTTTCACTTATTGTCTGCTTTGTAAAACATCGCGACTTTAGAGGCTATTTTAATTGTTGGGTTGGGGAAAGGTGTGTAGACTTGTTCAGTTTGAAGAGAATTGTATTTTAGAATCTGTGGTTCAGTATTTAAACTCATACATTAATTATCAAATAGCACACTAAATAGTGATTTAATTTTGTCGAGATAGGTGACTTCAGATGTGAGAAAATTTTAATTTTTAGGTAGTGTGATAAATAACTAAGTATTTGAAATAAAATTTCAGTGTTTTATTTGGAAATTAATTGAATATTGATTTACTTGAAATAGGAAGAATCGAAGAATTGTAGAAAAATTCATTGCTTCATTCCAAGGTATGTAATTATTTCTTCCAAAATTCTTTCTCGACAGGAAGTAGCACAATCGTGTTTCAAAAATAAAAGTACCAAGATATAAGTGTGTTATTTCAAGGACCATTTGAAACAATAAAATTAAAATCTGCCCAGATCTGAATGCATCACCACATACATTCACGCTTCTTGATCCAGTGATAAACATTTTCCACTGTGGAAGGTTCACAAATTCTCGTTCCTTCTCCCTTCATCAACGAACGACTCTTTTCGCCCCGACGTTGTTAAAACGCGACTATCCCGGGGAAACATTTGTAATTTCATAAAAGGCAGAGCTGGAGCCTCGGTTTAAACGAGAAAACAAAACCTCACTCTCGCCAAAAATCCACGGGCTAGGCTGACGGAAAATCTAATTTAGGTCCACCGTGAATAATTAAAGTTTTATGGCGAGCCGTGGGAACGGGCCAGGGCGAAAGTAAAAACGTGTCGTCCTCGGCCACCTCCACTTTCGTAAATTCTGTTCCCGTGTCGCAACGATTTCGTTCTGCCCGACGGGGCCGTAAAAACGAGGAAAATGCGCAGGAAAACCTGGAAAACTGAGCTTCGTGGAAGCAAGGAGTATTTTCTCTCGTCCCAACGTTTAGTGGGCAATAACCTTCTATCCACGCCCTTGGGAATTTTCAATCGAAGCGTTATTCAGTTTCGAGCCGTCTCGAATTTTATTCAAACTTCAGTAATTCATGAGTCGTGGAAGTGTTTCTTGATAAAAAGCCTAAAAGCTTTCAATTCTGAGAATATTGAAGTTGATTTGTGGAACTGAGTTGAATGTTGGTCATTCGTTAATAATTTGGGTTAATTTCAATAAGTGCAGTGAAATTTTCTAAAGTCATAGGCGATCTTTCGTAAAAAATTTATCGATACTTAAAATTGTGACGATGTTGGTAATTTTACTCCGTATTAAAAAGTTTGATGAAAAAGTCTTCATGAATTTTGTCCTGAAGTTCAAAATCCTGATAAGCATTTTATTTCTAAAAAATTATTCTTTACATTCGTACGACAAGAATTCTTTCCATTGCAAGTACATATATTAGATATCGACAAATTATGAGAAAGTTTATCAATGCCTCGAAAATTTTGGGGGTTCGATTATATGAAGCGATTCGATATTGGTATCTTGTGTTCAAAGTGTTTCAAGCATCCATGAAATTGTCGAATATATTGTGAGATAAAATTGAAGGAAACGGGAGAAGTTCGAAGGCGTTTCTGTGTCAGCCTCCTCTCGCAATTAGCTTAATTGTTGGCGTAATTAGTCGATCCTGTTGTTCTGCTCGCGCCTACGGCATTCCAGTATTCGTAACCTTGCGGTTAATTTCTTTCTGCCAAGGCGATGAGTACGTAACAATGACTATTAATAATGTAACGCATAAGACGATCCTCGATCGGATTGTGAGTCGAGTTATTGCTTCGCGATGAATACTTTCGCCATTATTTATGGAACAAATAAAATCATTAAAGCCGCTAACAGAGAGCCTCTGACTTGGAGATCGTCAAATCTGAAGAGTCAATTGATTTTTCTAGCAAAACAAATTATGTAACCGGTTGATTGTAATGTAGTTTATTCAGTAGCTGATTACGTCTCGCATGTCAGGTTTTGCCGCATTTTCTGTCTACTTTATTGAAAAGGAAAGTTGATTTATTAGTTACACTAAAGGTGGGTACTATAGCTACAGATATAAAAAAAATGGTGGAATTAGTGTAATATTTAGAAATTTCTATTTTATGAAATAATTTGAGTAAATTTTCCTGGAATTTCTCTTTCAAAAACGACTCAAAATATTTTCAAAACTTACATTGTTGTTCTGATAACAAACCATACCTTCAGGTCCAACTACTTTTATATGATTTCATTTTATAGGAACGGTATGTGTGATTGTTAAAAATACTTAATGCACTGAATTTCAGACGTATATTTATTATACATCGAAGTCTTTAGCTTTTTGCATGTATGTAATTCCATGAAATAGTTTAAAAAAGTCGCGCTCTACTTATATGGTAACTACTTCAGTAGCGCAGTAAATTTCAGTCGGTAAACGAACAAGTGTTTTTTCGCTTTTACCGACACGCGGTTGGTAAGAAGGGCATTCTTGCACGTGGCGCCCCTCGTGAGAATGATTTAAAGCCTGATAGCGCTACGCCTTACCATTTTTAAAGTCGAATTAAACATTTATCAAAAACAATTCTAAAACACCCATAAACTGAAACATTGTTTCAATCATTAAAATATAAAAAATATAAGAAACATTTCATACGTGCACTTTCCATGGAACATTAACAAATTCCACGAATACTTTATTTTTCATTCCTATGCAAATTTACGTGGAAGCGTTGTCTTCTGTGACTGACAGATAAATGCTTCCAAATATGTATCTCCATCTTATCGTTTATATCTCAAAGCACGTACAACCCGTTATAAAAAGCAATCAGTAACGTCCCGCACATGCTGCGTGTTACGTGTCCAGCCAACGGCGTAGGAATAATTTTTGCTTTCTTTCTCCGTATCTCGAATAAAACCAGCGACACCATAAAACACCCCAAAATCTCACATTGTAAGCTATCCCACACACAAAATCCTTTACATATTTCCACTACTTAAAAATATACTCTAAAATCATTCTGCCTCATTTTTTTAAATCCCATTCGCAAGTATTCCAACTGTCTACATCTCTACAGTTGTAAGAACACTTCTGTCCACCTTAATGAAGCAGATTATTGTTTATAATGGATAGGTGTCGCTTGTCTCGCGTGTTCTACGCCCATGCGTGTGCCAGGCGGCGTATGAACGGCCATTAATGGTCGTACACCCCCTACAAGGTGGAGGAGAAGATCATGGTCGATCGTATAAGGCGTTCCATTCGTCGGATCGTTGACCGTGCAAGGTGATACCGTATTCTTCACCTCGGTCTCCTCTTCTTACGCAAGCAAATCAATTTCCACTTAAAGACCACTTAAGCGCCTTTCACCCTACGCACCGTTGTATCCATAAACGCGGCTCCTCCCATTTTCCACGGCGACACGGTATGTACTTTCGAATGCCTCACAGATACCGTCTGCTTTTCGTGGAAACCGCTTTTCCACGGTGCTCTAATCTCCTGGGCGGGCCTACTCGTCGGTCGGTCATCCTTCCATACGAATCACGGTGGTGGGTTTAATTTTACCTTAGATCTTGATAGCGGGTCGCATGGATTGCGGTTTTTGTTGTCACTCCAGTTACACAGCCTGTTGACTCGGGAACACGCGGTCTTCGTGTTCTACGATTTGCAGGAATCTTACGTGGTTAGAACGTTGGCACGATCCTTCACCTCTTTAACCCTGGGGAGACACTATAGGGTATGTTTTATGTTCATAAATTAATTCATTATTTTTTGTTATTGTAAGTTACCAATTATGATACACTATTGATTTTGAGAGTGGCGTCACAAATGATTCAAATGTTTGAAAAACATATTTTTGTATATCTGCTAATTTATATTCGTTTAAGTTTGACATTAGAAGAGCATATATAGGTACTGTGAATTTTTTTTACTGTAAACTAAAACCGTATGCTGTAAATATCCTCTTTAAAGGTATCGAAAGAAAAATACCGAATTTTGAAATATTCAAATTTCAGTTTGGGGTCGACTCTGGAGTGTCAGATACACTCTAAAAGTCACAGTGTCGTTCTCGGGTTAATGGATGGAAGGGAATTTGAATATTAGAGAATGTAGGAAACTATAGTGTGTAGAGTATCGGAAATATTATTTTTATGGTTAATGATTGGAGGACGCTGAATTGGTACCACTATGAGAGCTAGATATCGCATTTTGTAGTTTACATTTGGATTTCTCTTTACCGTTGAATTAATTAGAATTCAGGTGTATTATGTTTAAATTTGTTGAACCATGGTAGTTAGATTATATTATAATATTCTCCGATTAATTAAAATTCAGGTGACTTGAATGAACGTTAATTACACGTGTCCTCGTATCACGTGCTCTGCACCCGTATAAATTCAGTACAGTTTCTAAAGCAGTAGTACATCCCCTAAATGCTGAGATTTCCTTTTCATTTGATTTAATTAAATACAGCCTCGCCACGTGCTAAGCTTGTATTTGCAAGTCATTTTTCACGATTTTAACCCGAATTTTTCGCAATCGGGGCTCCTTTACATTCAGCTTAAGCGAAAGTAACGTCGTCACGCGTTGAACGCATAAATCATGATTCAAATCTTTTAATTATCGCGTTCGTCATTACTGCCCCATTTAGAAATAAATTACGTAAACATTACGAGCAATAACAGTATCCACCGCAAAACAGAAAATCAGAAGAAACATACAATTTGTCCTGAAAATATGTTTCTATTAATTTTATCTTATTTTACAAACCGATCTCCATGCTATAACACAAAAATGTAACATGTTTTCAAGCTTTTCTTTTTAAGAAATTTCTCTAGAACTTTGAACACATTTCACTGTTGAACATCAACGTTAATACCAACAGACGATAATCCCGTGACACTAGAAAGGATGCACAGTAATTCTGCATTAGCATCGTGAACCGCGGATAGGTTTTTCTAGTCTTAGTCGAAGGATTAATTCGCGAAGCACGTCGAAGGCTGTTGAATGATGGCAGGATGAGTTCGAGCGTCGTATTTCCAAGTTCAGCTATGCAAACGAGACACAGAATTTTGATTTGTTGCTACTCGAGGCTGCTCGATCGGGTTGCCACATCGTTTTTACACCACTCTTTGCCTACCTTTCAAATCTCGCTCCTTTCCCACCTCTGTTCGCCACGCGTCGACTAACCACACTATGGCTTTCAATAAACAGGCTTTGTTTAAACTTGAACCAGTGTTCTCGTATGTGCTGGTCATTAATACGCTAACATTCCCCGAAGATACGAAGCTTTGCCTTTCCTTTAGCATATTCAAACTCTACATGCTTCTGTGAACACGGTAATACACACCTTTGGAATTAATACCGTACATACCATAATTTAAAACAATTCTATCTATCAGATGATACACTATTTACTTTATATGAATTTTGTTTAACTTGTCGCGTGACCGATCGACAAAAAATAGTACCCAGCAATATAATACTAGCATAACTGAAGCCTTTCCAAAATTAAATATTTTTTCCACAAAATTATCCGTATTTCAGAAACTATTTACAGTAAGAACGTACAGTCCATTACCCTTAAATTACAAACTATAATACAATCGGTCAGAAAAATCACAAATTCTCAGCTCAAACATTCACCTTTCTCACGATCAGTTCCTCGATACAGTCAACATTCTTCCCTAACCATATATACCTACCCTCCACTTTCACCTTTTTATTCCTCCCATAGCTGAATCCTTCAAATCGATTCTCGGCTTGCACACACACCCGCAGAATCCAGAGAAGGCAAAGCTTCTCCCTCAATTTTCCCGCCAAAATATCGAGCACTGCAAGTCCCGTTTGCGGCAGATTATTGCACGCGGTATACACTGGCTGTATGCAATATTTGAGGCGAATCGATGACCCGAGCCTCGCATACTCCTCTGGTGAGTGAATTCCTCTTGATTAGCCGCGGCGAGAATGCAACTCGAGCGCAGTTGCATTCGGTTGCATCGGAACTTGCCACGAGTCGTGCATCTCTGCGGTTGGACACTCATGTACATGTATGTATATATGCTCCTCCCCTCTCCCTCCCTCGTATTCTTCATCGGTGGACTCGCTTTCTTTCTCGCCCTTTCTCTGCTCCTCTTCCATCCATCCTCCGGTGTCTCGTTCCATCTCGTTCCAGGAACGTAGCGTTAAATTTCGTACACCGTCTTGCGCTCGACCGCAAAAACCGATCGGTAACGGTTGCACGTATCTTAAATTACATAAACAGTTACGTTAGTGAAATCATTGCACGCGCGCCTGCAGTATTTATTCGCCGCGATAAAAATGCTGCGATGTCGAAATCCGCAAGGCACAACCTGCACACTGGGGCGAAAATATTTGCTCCCCGTCGATTACGGTGGGAGAGGGAGTCGTTCGATCCTTCATCTATGTTTTCTGTGCGGTTTGCAATGATTTAGGTGGCGCTGACAGGGAAATACGTCGGTGTTACTGTTTTGTAACTGTGGCTTGCGTAAAGTGACTTGGAGCTTTGGAATTTCTTTGAATGGTCACTAGGATGTAGTACAGTTTCGTTTGATGTGTTATGAAATTGTAAGATCGATAGTCATCGTTTCTGTTTCTTGGTACTGCAAGTGCTCCTGCTACGAGACTGTTTTTATGAATTTTTTTTTGCAGCGGATGGAATTATTAGCAAATACATTTCTATACAAAAATTACTGTCATTTAAGCTTGTCCATAGAGTGCTCAGAAATTTAGGGTGGAATCTTTCTGGGCGTAGGGTTGACCGGAGTAAAGTAAGCCTAGGGGTAAAAGAGCTTTCTTAATTTGTTATTTAACCCGGCGTTGGTAAGGTGGGGAATATAACAAGAGTAGTAAGGTGGGGTCCCACAGACCCCAACAAATAATTGTAGTGTATTATACAATTCCATATCTTGAAATTAATATGAGATTACGTAGTGGCGTGATATTTTACAGACTAAAAACGCAGATCCACCAAATTAAATTTTTATTACCAAGAAATACTTGACTAATTAAATATTAATTTTCAATAGACATTGTTGTTTATGGCGTCGAGTATGTGGTTAGGGAAGGGGAAGCTACACTGAGGCACGACTCACTGCAACGCGTTGTTAAAAAGTTATAGTCAATTTAAAATCTTTGGGGTCTGTGAGACCCCACCTTACCAACGCCGGGTTAAAAATAGAATTTATTTGCAAATTTTGGTAACGTAATAAATATATGTAATATAACCGATGAGTATGTACATTTGGATATCGAAAAATGTAAATTCGTTTAAAAACCTGAGAATTAATTTTTAGAGGCTTTCGATTGTTTTTTTTTCAATTTAGCTTTCTGGATAAATGAGTCATAAATATATTATTTCAACTCAAAAAAACTGCACACGTGATTCCAGCGAAAGGGGTTAATAATTAGCCAACCAATTTTAATATACTCTAAGTTTATTTTAATTATTGCTACTCGTAATTTGTCAATAGTAATGTTCAAATTATAATATAAATTTCTTCCTGCACATTTTTATTGAAAGGAGAAAATTTTCCCCTACAATATTTCGGAAAATAAATAGACAAAGCACTACGAAACAAGTTGTAAAAAAGAAACTACCTACATTCAATTTGTAAAATAGAATTGCTTTCACTCATCAGAGACCTTCACCATGTCTGCCTTCCATTTAAATGCATAGAAGATAGCAGATGCTTTGAGACAAGTGAAGCTCAGTAACACAAAGTATCCCCTCATTTCTGGACAGCAATCTTCAATTTGTCGCTTGGATTCACCCCAACCACTACCAACGTCGCAAAATATACTCCACCAAATTACAGTGCCTCGAGACTGGATCTCCTCTTACGTACCATGAACTTACGATATCTCGCGTCTGGTTCGACACAAAAATTAGGTCTTCCGCCTTCTATCCGCTTTATCCTCGGCTTCGATCCCACGGCAGACATTCTTCCTCCACTTTATCGTCTCTCTTCCCCCCGCGCCATGCTCCCAAGTCACCTCTCCGTTCCTCCCAGATTCTCTATCACTCGGAATGTCCCTTAAGCTGGGCCTGTCCTCTCTCATGCGCCACTCTTTTCTCTCCTTCCCTCCGGAATTCTCTCTTACGCTCTGTGTTCCGCCTCCGTTTCATTGTTTCGCTCTTCGTCCATCGTCCTCCCCATGGGACAGCTTCTCGTTTTAAATTCGTCGCCCCCTGTGTTTTTACGGCCCAGGCACGAACCGTCACAGATAAGATCGTGTTTTCCTCGGGGACAGGAAAATCCTTAGTAGTGGCCCGAGCTGTGGATATTTTAGGCATTTTGGGAGTATTCAATCGTTGTGGGGCGTCCACGGAGTCTCCTCTTATAAATTTCCACTCGATCTGCGCAGATTATGGTTTTAAGTAGGGATTAAGTGTCGGGGGATATGTTCGTTCGTAAAGTACTTTTTCAAGATGCTTCAGCTGGTCAGTGACTATGAATGGGCCTTCAAAATTTAAGGGTTAGATGGGCCATGGAAAGGTCCATTTCTAAATCCCACTTAACTTTACCTTATGGTCTGTGCCTCCAGATCAGATTAATCGAAATCACTAGATATGGGTATCAAGTCGGTGCAAAAGTTCGTTCGCTCACTGTCAGGTGACATTAGGTGTACGGAAATTTATTTTTATTGCGCTTAAATACTTAGAATACTTTTACCAGAAAAGTGGCAAAAGGTCATAGATAGCCAAAGAAAATTCTTTGATTTAAAAAACTTAATGAAGACTTTGGTGCAATGAAGCGAATGAACTTTTCACTGACTTAATAGAATAATTCAAAGCCCATCTCCCCAAATTTCCATCTCCCATGTCTATCAAAAATGGAACTCCAAATTTTGTCAAGCAAACACTAGACTCAAGAGACAACTACAGCCTTTCAAAAATCCCCAAGGGAAACTGCTCGTTGCAGGAAATCTCGATCAATACCAATTACAAGCACAGATTCCTCAGGAAACTTATTGCCCCGACAAAAATGGCTTTTCCAGGGTATAAGGAGGAAAAGCAAAGTTAAGATGCCTGGACTCGCTTGGGATTGTACAGAGTGCTTTCCGTGTTTATTCAGGCACCGTCGTCACAATGCAAATGCTGGATGCAAATGCCGGGCAACGGAAGTCGTTGGCTCACGAGCACGGATCACGCTCCGTTATTTCCTGGCACGAGTCGCCCCGGCGCCTCAACACGCTCCTTTTAATCCTTGAAAGGTGAATCTTCTTCGTGTGTTATTTTCGAGCCGCCAACAAAACGCGTGTCCCAGCTCGGAAAGGGATTCAGTTCCGAAAGTGTTTCGTGGGATGCTTCGTCGCAGCACATTTCTTGCCAACGACACGCGCTTCCCTTATCGATCCTGGACTCCAAACTCTCGAGTCTAAAGCTACACTCCCGTCAAACCTCTGACCAACTCTGGTCTATAAAACCTCTGCGATTGCATTTTTATCGTAAATCTGTATAAGTTTCGCGTGCATTAGGCAGTATAAATTAATCCCTCAGACTTTGAAGATCGAATTGGTCGAGAAGTCCACTAATACTGACACAATTTTTATATTTTGTGAAGTAACAGTTTTAGCGTACCTACATACATGATTCATTAGTCTGGCGGAAAGAGAAGTGACGTTCAGACGGAATGTAGGTGTGGGGAGCACGGTGAAAGAAGCTTAAAGTCAATTTTCAGTTCGTCTCGCAGGCAGACGAATGAGGTATTTTGGTCTCCCATTTTCCCCGTGCCGGAAATAAAGCAGTATTCTTAGAGGAGAGGCGTCTATGTACCGCGGCTTCCGGTACATACGTCCGTTTCATTTGTTTCTCTTACAAACGAGCTTCCAACGTGGAAAGAATCACGAAACGCAAATAGCCGCGAATGATTGCTCGTACGTCGCATACAAATTAGTCGAGATCCTATTGTGAATGTTTTTCCAGTCGTAGATATATAGTAACTTTTGTTTTCCTCCTACCCACGTAGCACGTACCCTCAGTTTTCCGTTCCCTACCAACATGCCAACGTTGCGATCTGTTCAGATTTCTTGCTGGGTAGGAGCTCGCACTTTTTCGACGCTTGCTGTTCCCGTTGTTCTCTCGCCTTCTTTTCTTCTTCGAGAATCGCCAGCCATGCTTCTTTCGGCCCACAGAACGACGTGGGTGGCAGTTCATCTAATACATCGTAATAACTCTGCCACTTGTGCATAAAGTGGAGTGCCAAGTCGCATTCGGGCCAAGGTTTCACTTTGCATGGCGGACCTTTCGAGATGATATGCACATATAAATATGTAAAGTTTGCAAATTTAAAGTTACGAACATCTCTAATGCTTGAGATTTATTAGAATATTTCATTCCACTTAGTAGAGGTGTTTGAGCACTATAAATGAAATCACGAATTGGGTGATGACTGTTTAAGCGAGATGGAGTTTAGAATGTGAAGATTAATGATAATAAATTTTGATGGGAGAAATAAAATGAATTTCTTGGCTTCTTCCCATAAAAAGTTACTTAATATTTGTTGAATTGCTTACCACCACAAGAAGTACGTGGACAGTCATGTTGCAATCCATTTCGATGGTAGCAATCGCAGTCTGTGTAAACCACTCCAGCGTATAGCTCCCTGGACCTAACTTTTCTCAAACGAAACTTCTTCGCTTGTGCCTTCGATGTTCTCTGTGACTTCGCTTCCAACCTTTGAGGCTTTGACCTTATGTGCTTAATACGAGGCTCCCGGAGAGTGGGGCATCTGACCTGTAAAAATTCCTCGTTTTTAATCAGGTTTCACATTGATACTTATGGAAACCTAAACAAAGAAACGCAAATTAAGAAGGTAGCATATAAAAAGAAGTGTTGAATACATTTAATAGATTTATCAAATTTCAACAATTCTATTCTTTAATACATTTACCTTCAATTAAAAGACAAAATAAAAAAATCAAAGAAATTTCCAAACTAAACAAGAATACATTGAATAAAATTGCCCAATACTTCACGCATTAATTTTATTGCAATACATCATTAGACACACATATGTACTCATCAAGCAACTACATTTTTGCAATTACGTTTGATACCCCCAAAGCCGCCCCTTTCAAACGCATATCAACCCTTGCGCGTTATCCACGTGTTCCACGTTATCCTGCGCAGGCATCGATCACTCGCTGGTCCAAATCGCCTATGTCCGGTTTGTACACGTCAACGAGACGACAGAACAGCTCTTGCTTCTTCATTTGGACCACGGCGTGCGGAACAGGCAGGGAACACTCATCCTGAAGACCGTTCCTCTTCGACCGACAAGCTTCATAACGCTCCAACTGACTAGGAGTGAAATGCTCCTTGTAAAGCGTGGCCAATTCCTGCGGCTGAACTCGGGGCACATAGCCCTCGACGAACTCCGCGATCTGTTTGGAAGTCGGCCTTCTACTTTCACGAGCTTCTGCTCCGGGAGACGTCTTCGACTTCGCGCAGTCCTCTGACAATTTCTCCGTTTCACCTCGACATCCTCCGTAGCCCGATTTCACCAAGACAGCTCGCTCTGGGACACACTTGGCTGACTCTGGACCAGCAAAGTCACGGCAAGGTTGTCGACCACGTCCAAAGTAACTGCGTTCAGACTTAGGTCTCTTTGTCGGTGGACAGCACCTAGAAGGGCAAACTTGTCTTCTAAGACGCGGTGCGAAATGACTCTGCGGAACTGTGTCCGAGGGATCTAGGCCATTTCTGCGCTCCACTTTGGGTGCTCTGTCTTTGCAATCGATGGAATAGTTCTTCAGGGGGTCCTTGAAGCCAGCGCAATCGGGGACGCAGTCCGGAGGTGATCGATAGACCCAGGACGCCTTTCTCTCGGCTTTTCTCTCGGGGTAGCCTTCCTCGCAGATAATTTTAGCTGGTCCTCGATGTGACTTAGCTGATCCGCTTGGTTTAGACCCCATGCCGGAGCAGTAGTGTCTGCGATCCTGCGGGAAGCTGACATTACCCGGTCTTGGTTCACAATCGCCGACTCGTGTTTCAAGGCCACCCTGCTGGCGCGATATCGAGTTTTCTGGTAGACATGGGGAAACCACAGCCACCGAGTGACCATCAGCTCGTGGGACAGGGGTCTCGAAGCAGATCATCGTAGGAGGACTCGCACTGTGTTCAGTGATCCGCGATGGCGGTTCCTTCGTTGTGCAATCGACGATTTTGGGCGAATCGCAAGGATTCTCGAGAGATCTTCTAGTAGCTGGACAATATAGAATCTTCGAGCAAGGTCCACGGTAATTTCCATCGCCTTTGTTGGGCTCTAAACAAATGATTGCATATGTGCAATCTGAGGGCAGCTTTCTGGTTATCGCGGATTTTGGACGGTTGACAGGTTTTAGGTAATAAATGGTTGGAAAGTCAGTGCATTCTTGAGAACAATCGTTTTGGTCGTGTGGAAGTAGTTTGTTGGGTTTTCTTGAATGCCCTTGGGATTGGAATATCAGCCTGAAGAAGAAAAAGGCTTGGCTGCAATGGTGGCCCTCTGAACAAGTTTCTCTTCAGAAATAATCATTATAATAACGACAATGGGTATTGTAATTAGACAACTGACAGTGATTAAACGAGGTATAGGTTACAGTCATCTAATCTTTTAAATGAACTCTCCGAAGAAATTCACGAAATTCTTTCAAATTCCATAATCTGACTAACACTCCCAAATACTCACATCAAAATCAATTCACATAAAACCTCTATGAATAAACAAATCCTCATAGAGCCAAGGTGCTAAGAATGAAAATATCTTAGAAAATTTCAAATTTATCCACGCTTTCCACACGTGCACCAGGAGACTGTAATATAATTCTAAGAACAAGCAGGAAGATGTCTATATAAATCATATCAGAGATCACCCCAACTGGCAGCTGTCCAACACTTTCTCAGAATGTAGGCAGCAGGGACGATCAAAGTCCTCTTAGAGGAGGAATAAGAAGATTTAAACAGAATTACTCTCGATCTGTTCCACTACTGTCACTCTCTACCTAATCCTCTGCCATCTTGTCCTCGACAAGGAACTCTACCCCTTGTCTATTTTGACTGTCTGGTGTCCTCCTACCTGGATAATGGCCCTGGCGGTGTTTGCCTCGCCTTGGAGAGATGGCACGTCTTCTGGGTGGCTGTGCTCCCATCCATGGGTACCTGGACAACATGTGCCATAGGTTGATCACCTTCGAGACGACACTCCAGGACCGTAGATCCTGGTGGATACCGCGGACAGCAGGTGGTTGCCGGATGTTCAAGGCCACAGGGCTGTTGGAATCGAATTACATACAGCTCGTATCGTGCAATCTTTCCTGCTTCCCTTCCACGCTGTCCCCGAGATGGCAAGGGGGCTATCTTTCGCGAAATGACTGTCAAGTTATTCTTTTAACGCCTCTGCACAGCAGAGTTTACGCTTTCTAAGCAGCTTTTACGAGGTCCCTCTCAGCTGCAAGTAAACGATTCTTGGCAGGAAAAGTTCGTAATGGGTTTGTTTGGATTCTGATTGGCAGCGATCTTCTGCAGCTGTTGGTTAGTTTCTCCGTGTCGATTGCATTTGTGCTCTATCGACAGCTGAGATTTTTTGTAAATGACGAAATTTGTATTTATTGTTGTGTATATTAATTCTAAAAATAAGATAGTTTTATATGTGAATGAGGGAGTTGTTAAATGTCACTCGCCTGCTTTTGTATTTTATCTACACCTGAGGTGTTAGTTCGTGAATGAGCATAGTTGTGTGGGTAGACGAGGAAGTTTTTCTCTTTAGGAAGTTGTTGAACGAAAATTTCAAATGGCTGCAGACAAACGGAGCGTGCAGGATTTGTGCATGACAGAGATTGTGTAATGAAACGTTTCATAGGTGAAAGTGATTGATGAATCGCGAACGGTAGGGTGAATGTAAACATGTTGAGTGGTGGTAAAAATAAGCACTAGAAGTGTGACAAATTGATATGACTGTGTAACGAGAAGTTGATCTTTTGTGGGGAAGATTGTATGAAACGTAAGTTTGTATAAATTAATGTTTGTTGAATATAAAAGTATGTGAATCAGCTGGTTTTTCTTCTTTCTTCTATTCACACTTTATTAGTGAGTCATTTACTTGGGATTCACTATTAATAACTAAATTTGAATATCGAATAGGACTACTCATAAGTGAACATTTATCAATGTTCACCTACGTTTCACTTAAACGAGATTAATGATTACTATATGATTACTATAAACTGGAAAACAGAGCTTCATTTAACTTCATCCTGATATAACTTGTTTTCACTTTCTCACCACTGGAATTTACTTTGAATATGTTAAGTTTCTCATTTCACACTTTTTACATTCTTAAAATAATCATTCTGAATAATTTGAAGAGAACTGAATAATTAAAAGTGAAGTCGTACGAAGCCATCCTCTTTTAAAAGTGAAACGATGCGTATAAACACTTCAAGCTGATCAAAATTGATCCCTATAAACATTTTCTTACCGTAGAAGGCGCAGATCGTGGGTGATCATCAATTTCAGTGCAAACTCCCACTAATTCACCTGTAGCACCGTCTTCCCTGAAATTACGAGTACTATTCATATAAAGGAAAAATTCACTCTGGCTTATTTTATTATGCTCATTGTTCAGTGAAGTTGATTGCTGCAAAACTTCCATTTCCATTATTCTAATATGCTATTAGTAACTCGCTTTAGAGACATATATTTAATTAATTTTCTCGAAATTTAGGAGATGGAATAATTTGAATAATTACATAAATGTTTAAGAACTTACGAATA
Organism: Andrena chrysosceles; assembly: GCA_963855975.1. Lineage (NCBI taxonomy): Eukaryota > Metazoa > Arthropoda > Insecta > Hymenoptera > Andrenidae > Andrena > Andrena chrysosceles. The sequence goes on along the minus strand of OY979766.1, from coordinate 113,070,864 downwards.
ATCTAGATGTTATAATTTGTTTTTAGCACTTTTCATGCAGAATTCTATTTAACGTAGTATTTTTTCTTTTCAGGTGAGTCCAAAGGGAAATCTTTACCTAGGGGTTGTCGGTATGAGTCTCGAAGAAGTCGAGGTGAGTCGAATTTTAGCTTCTCGATAGGTAGAGAATGTGATTAATGATGGGACAAGGTAACTGGTTTTAATTAATCACCAGGGAGAAATTGAATAAGAGAAGAATATTTGCTTCGCATGGTGTTTGAAACCAAAACGTGATTGAAAAATTCAGTATACAGAAGCATTTAATTTTAACGTGACTTACACTTGATAAATGGTAACCTTTCCTGGCAGACAAATGTCAAGAGTCTGTTCCATATTTATATATTTTGAATTTTCACGTATTAGCTGTTTCTTCTTCAAAATTAATTTCTCATGTTTTTGAGCTTAAAATACACCGTTACTCACTCATAATTTTACAAATTTTGATAAATTTCACGTATCCAAGAAAAAGTTTTCACATTTTTCAATCACCTGAAACTGAATACAAACCAATTTTCTTCCTCTGTTTTAATTCCTCTGCTTATAGTAGTATTTAGAAAATTCATAATACTTCGAACTTTGGACTTTATATTCTATACTATATCCGTGGAAATTTAATTTTCGAATCTAAGATAAGGTACAGGAGGCTCCCAAATAAATATGCTCGAATTACTAAAATAAATTCGAGCAAAATTAGAATAATTGAATTGAATTCTAATAATATTCTACTAGGTTCAATGATTCCCACTCGAATTCGAATATTTTATATTTATACAAATTTCAGTAAAGCACATAAATGCAAACAAATTCAGATAATATTCGAGTTAAACTACTATTCCTGGCGAATACTATTTTCAAAGCAGTGCAGAAGCACATACAAATTTATTCTTAACGGTCTATAAAGCGTTCAATCGTGACTCATGGTTTGGTTGTGCTAATAATATAAATCATCGAGCCTTCAGTGGCGGTAGCGCCGTTAACTTTCCAGTTAAAGAAAACGAGAGTTGTAAAACGCGCGTGCAACACGCGGCTACCCGTGTCGCCTATGCAGCCACGGCTGCTAGAAGGTTAATCTAATTGAAAATATATGTTGCTTTATCAAGCGCAATTCCTTATCGAGGCGGTCGCAGGCGTGGAAACACCGTGGAGCGCGATACATTCCGTGATGCATCACGGGAGAATTAAACTGTACCAGTGCACAGTGTACGGGATTAGAACAAAAAGTTTCAGGCAATCTAGCGCTGCACTTTACAGCGCGTAAAAATATTATCATATTTGGAGTATTAGTTTGGAATATCGATTATTTGGTTCAATTTCGATTTCACTAATTTTTTGCGCTCTTATTCTGAATATAAATTAATAGTAGTCTAATTAGAAACGCGAGGTAATAGCCGTGTCAAAAGAAACTCCGTTTTATGTTCAAAAAATGAAATTTACACACCCACGAAGACTTTTGAAGATATTATGATCAAAATCGATTATATAGAAGCCATCAATTCGTTCATTATTTTCTACGCTATGATTCTGAAGATGCATATTTTCGAAATAGTTTCCTAGTATCATGTCTTCGCGAATTGATCGTAGAGATGGAGGAAGTAGGATACATCTCATGCCTGAAATTGTTTTTATTAGAAATGTACCTAGTCATTTCCTCGCCTAACGTTGCTCTGTTAAACTTTCGCTCGTAAACTAAATTGCAATCCATTGCAAGTACAGCGTAAACTGTTCCACTGTTGCTCTACGGAATTTCTCGTGATACTTTTCATCTGACATCCTGGATTGTGTGTCTATTCCTCATAAAGTATATTCTATGTTTATTCACTTTGCTGATTCTACTTGAATCACCACAGTAATTAATACTTACTTGTTTCCTCCCATCAAAATTAATGGAAAATAGAACACTGCTTAAATTAATGAAAACCTCTACTTGCTGAAATCATAGCTACACCCAGCCACTAGTCGACAAACATTTATTACTACAGATATCCAGAATTCATTAATGGAATATTCATACTCTACTATCCCACGATCCAGCAGAATCGTCGTCACAAAAAATCACCGACAACTTCTGCTTCCTGAAGTCATACCTGCCCCCGTCACTAAAGCAATATTCCCGCAATGAAACGGCGTAATCCAGAAATCCCTCGTTTATTTATACCCGACTATCACGAGTCTAAAAGAGATCGGAAAAATCCTCGCCCCGGCAAATAGAACAGCGCGCAAGTATCGCTCCTCCGAGCGATATAAATCGTTATCGAAGGTTTCGCAGGCGCGGGGCATCGCGAAACGATAAGTTCCCCCGCGGAACAAGGTAAACACGAGATGAAATATCGAGGCCCCCGATGTGTAGAGCCCGTCGTGGCGTTTACCTGTTCAAGCAGCGCGACAGGCACACACAGCATATGCGGTTTCGTTACGGTTGAACGGTAGAACGAGCATAAAAGCGGGTCGCCCCGCGCGCGGAGCTGACAGAGAAAAAAAAAGGTATCGGCGGACCTTTCGCTGCGCGGCTACGGAACACGCCAGCAACACTCGGACAGACACTCACGTTGTCTTTCTCGCGTTCAGCTGAACCTGACTCAACGACTCGGCGTTGCGCAACACCGTGGCGGGTCGCGATTTCGCAACGAACCGCGTCTCGATCGACCCCGGCCCGCTCTTAATCGCCAGATATAATTGGAGGATCGGCTGCTCGATCGTGGAAATGGGTGTGGAGGGAACGATCTCGCGATTAATTTCGGCGGCCATCGACAGCTGGTTCTGCGGTGGTAAAGGTTGCTTTTATTGGTGAAAGAATGCTATCGCAACAGAATTGTCAATCTGTTTGCTGTTTTGTTATCTGGTGTAGGTATATCTGTGCTCCGTAGCCGAGGGAAAGGTCTTTGCAAACAGGGGAGTTTGTTGCTCTCGGGAGATAGACGTTTTCGGTTTTCGCGTGGCGCCTTTTATGTGCACAGTGGGAGATATTTATTGTGGATTGATATCACGGTTGTAGGTGTTCGACTTGATAGAGTAGATTGGGTCAGTTTGCTAGGGTTCCATCTGGCTGATAGCAGATGTGATTTCTTGATATAGGATTCATATTGTACCTGGAGAAAATTATTTGAGGTATGACTAATTTGCCAGCCTCTATTTGTCCAGGCAGAGAATAGTCATTGTTCTTTTGGTGCACCATATTTGAAGGGTAATGTAAATCTAGTGGTGGATTTATTCCAGCTATTTTTACTCCTATTTAAATATACTCCAGCTATTTTTGAACCGACTTACAAAAATGAGGAGGTTCTCAATTCGACACGCATATATTTTTTATGTATATACCTATTCAGAACATTCGTTGTATCTGGAAGTGGATTTTTCAATGTCTCTTATGGTATTTTATATTTGTAGAATTTATGAATTCTAGGACTGTAGTTTCAGCAGATTGCTTTTATGTCGCACACTTTATGACGATATTGTTCGTTTTATCCGTGACTAACAATAAGCATTATCATGCGGAGCAACTCCTTCTCTGTTGATCATTTCTCGATGAATTTCTGCTTGAATGTTATTCTACATTATTCAATAGAACTTCAATATTTTACTCACATTTTACTTAACACACGTGACCAATTTCTGATTATAAGAAGGTGTGACCACGAAGGGGTTAATAATTTATTGTGGTGGAATAAAATACTGTAAAAAGGAAAGTATGATACCTACGTTACTATACCTTGGAATGACTCTCTTTCACAGTAAACTTTCCGAGTGTCCGCAGTTTTCTTGATCACATCAGTTCACCCGTGGAACCACAATAAATTATTAAATTCAGAGTCTGGAAACTTTTGATGCGAACTGTATTAACGCCAGCAATTAACATGGCACTGTCTCGCCACTCTTTCTTCGCGCAGAAAGTAGGTGTCGGATTTATGGGTAGATTAAACGACGCCGGGGGAAAGGAGATTAAGGGACAACGGATGCGCATCAGGCGTGGTGCGTGGGAAGAAAAACGACGCCCTTGCGTGGCTCCGCGCGGACGAGGGCTCCGCGTTTCCTCTTTCGTCGCCGTCTTTTTGCCCGCGCGTCCAGGATGCCTTTACAGTTATCGACTGGGAACGTCGGGGGAGGAACGGTAGTCGATGATGGGACAGACCCACCGAACAGGGAGTTGTAAGGTGATACGAATGACAGGGGATGATATGGAACTAATTTATCGGCGTCTCGTTAACGCCTTTGGACCCTGAGTCCAACCGAGTTGGACGTGCTGTGTATTATATTATTGCATTAGGTGGTTAGAGATTACACTATTCAGGGGGGAATTAGAGCACTAGGTCTGGTGGGAGTGAATGACTGCAGCCAGTGCATTTATCGCTTATACTTTAGTCACTCCTACTTTATTACAATGGACCAGCACGTGGGGCACACGTTATCGTTGATTGACTAATTCAGGGGCTTCCCTCCTGTTTTTTCCTTCCTCTGACACCCACGAGGGGACTTCATAGTGCACCGATGTGGCTGAATGGTTGTAATTTTGTGAGTGAGGATTTTTTGAAGATGCTTTTAGAAGCTACTAAGGGTTCCTTACGTTCCCAGCTCGAAAATTCTGATTTTAATGAAACTACGTGTGAAAGTAGAATTTCCCAATCTTTTTTGTGTCGCGATCCCTTTTTATAATATTCAAATAACCTACCACCTGCGTCTTTATTTACTACACCTACGTGTACTTTTACCAGAAAAATTGGCAAATAGTCTGGGTTAGGTAAAGACTTTGCTTCGATAAAGTGAACAAACTTTTGCATTGACTTAATACCATTAGTAGAACGCGTTTTGAAAGAGGATTCTAAAATTCCCCGAGGGTAATCGAGATGTATGCTCCGCGGCCGCGATCGACCGCCCAGATTACCCTTTAATTTAATTACAAACGGTTGTAAATCGTGCAGCGTTAGAATTTTATCGAGCGCCGTAATAATCGAAACGGATGAGTGACGCACAAAGAGGACAGGAGGAAGCGTGTCCAAGCTAATGACTAATGTCGTAGAAACTAATTACTACCCTCGTCGACGTTCCCCCGCGATTTATCTATCGCGCGGATCGATAAGACGGCCCTCTGCACGTCCAGGGAAGTAAGTTTGATTTATATCGCGGGCACTCGTGGTCACGCTCGAGATTGCATTAGCCTTTCGCTGCTAATTACCGTTTATTGTACCTCGAAGCTGGTTCAAGCCGCGACGATCCTTGTGAATCGATGGCGAGAATTTTTAATTGAGATCGTTTCGAGCTTTACGGTGCTCTCTTCTTTCTTTGGTGTCTGATGACTTGTGACATTTAGTTATGAGTTGGGGTGGAAAGCTTTCTTTGTTTTGAAGTGGCCAATTCTTTACGGTCCGATTTATTGAATGTTTGATCAAGAACTGCGCTTGTTAGATGTGGGGCTATCGAATGGAGAATACTGTAGTATAATAAATGTACGAATTCTTTTATTTTTATAAGATCTAATGATGTTGGTGTGAGAGACGTGTTTGGAGTGCAAATGATGAGTAATGGGAGGAAGTGGAAATGAAGATTTGCTACTATGCTGTTTTATATAGAGGTTTACGTGATTCAAAGTTTTTAGGATACTTTCTGGACCAAAGAATCGTCAAGTTAAAGATTTTAGCGTGTGTAGGGTGAGCTGCCCAGTTAGGCGAGCTCGTGAGAATGAGAGTGGTCTTGAAAAGGAAAGTTGTACTATTGAGTCGCGTTCATGTTCCTGTCCCCCGTATCGAATACCACGGTTCAAGTATCGTTTCCTCACACTCACATATAATGCACAATGATAGGCTCACACAAACTTATTCTTAATCCTCACACCTTGACCAGTTATTCTTTAAATACTTTTATGCACAATGTACTTCCCCTTCTTTAATATCTCCCAGGTATAATGGACAAATATTGCAGTGGAAACAAATATTCACGTAATTTATTTATAAGGTAGCTACCCCTTACAGTTACCATATTTAGCTACAAATTACAAATTTCCTATAATAAATAAGTGTAAGTTTTGTGATCAGGTATTTGTAAGTGGAGTGTCGTTTTGCTTCAACATTTATTTCGATATTTTCTTTCGTATTGTTTCAGTAGCAAGTTTGCAGAAGTTTTATATTACATTATTGTATAACTAGAAATAGTTTAGGCCGAAAAATAGCACTTTTAGCATTTTCTTTTATGTGGACAAAAAATAACTCTCCATTAGCCCGATCTTAATCCTTAATCCTTTCAGCAACTTAGGCTTCCTAGGGTTAAAGTCCACTGTATTCTATTTAGCTACTCATTTCGTTTGCTCAGTGTTCTTCCATTTGGCAAAAATCCTGTCGAGAGGAACTCGGCTCAGCATCCCTCACAGATGGCCCTTCCCATTCGCTGGAAGACAAAGTGGTGTCGAAGTGAAGTCTGTGTGTAAACGCAATTTCCTGGCAGCGATGCACAGCAGGCTGGCCGACCTCGCCGTAAAATGCTAATTGATTTTCGACCGTCATTGTGCCCGACAGAAATGGTCGCAACGTGACGAACATCTGACATCTTTCCTGTCTGCCTTTTGTGCGTCTCGTGTTTCCTGTTCCCCTTTTTTCCACGCGATTGCAGATAGGCGAATGGAATAGCTGCGAACAGTTGAGCGATCCTCGGCGCAGCATCAGAGGGCTGCTTTGATTATTCTAATCAGGCGGTTTAGAAACTGCTCGCTTTGTCGCCCGCTTGGCAATTTCTACTCGCTGAAATTCCAATTGACGCCTGCTGGCATCGTCTAGAATGGTGGGCGTCGCGTCAGGTTATCTTGAGAAGAAGACAGCACTGTCTCCAACTGTAGGCCAACTTATGAATTCAAAGAAAGTGATTGATTCCTGTAATAGTAGACAGCATTGAAGTTATGTTTAATCTAGGATTGATAGTGAAAAGTATTGATTGAGATCGGTTGAAGCTCCGAAGACCCTCTTCCTTCTCGAACAATTCGTGGATCGTTGAACTTATAGTTACTTGACGGACTGGAATTTGCATTTTGCATAGAAACCTTCTAATTTTAAAAGTTGAAATGGGCAATGGCTTCATTCCTGTGTAGAAATGTTTAAATTCACGGGAAAAATTAATTTTCGCAACTGCTCCAAATATGAGGCATTGGAACTAGAGCTGTAATTATTTGAATATTCGAAGAATTCGAAAAATTTCGAATACGAATAAGTTCTTCGAATAATTCAAATATGAATAATTTCTTCGAATAATTCAAATATGAATAATTTCTTCGAATAATTCAAATATGAATAATTTCTTCGAATAATTCGAGTATTCGAATAATTAGGAGTATTCGAATATTCGAATTAGATTGTTCGAATACAGCTCTAATTGGGGTCTAATAAAAGAACATTTGCCGATATGAATTTGTAATTTTTTAAATATTGTATATGCAACTGAATTTGTCGTGGTGATGTCACAAAGTGTTCCTTATTAAAATCGTCGTTTCTTAGAGGATGAAAGTGTTCTAAGCACACGAGCGACACAGATTCCTTGTTCTCCCGCGTGGGTCTTGCAAAAAGAGCTCGCCGATCTGTAGACGTTGGCATTGCTCTGCTCGTACAAGACTAAGAGTTTTAACCGTTATTCGCATAACGTCATGCACGTACGGATATATCTCTCCACGAGAAGAATACGAACGTTGCTGGGCTCTCTTGTTACGAGATCACGTTGGCCTTGTTGCAAAACGGCTGCCATTCTGTATCGTTCATCGGCGCTGTGATTGTATCTTAACATACGTTTCGCTGTTCAATAAAATATCACTCCATTCTATCAACTGTCCTCTTAAAAACTGTGTCTAAAGAAACAGAGTTTTGTTATTTAAAAGTCTTTTTCCTCCAACTGTACTTCATAACGTGTGACCTGCAAGTGTTATTTTTCAAATATTCACAAAGCTGCCCCATTTTCTGAAATGCAAATTTTGTAGCGGAAGGTTCAAGGAACGGCGTGACATTTTTTATTACAAAATGAGGTCGTTTGAATAGTTGATAGACACCACGGCACAACCCGTGAAATTAACACACAGCGCAGAAAATTCTCTGTAGCATGCAATAAAACCTAATTACGCAAAACGGTTCGCCTCACATCACTTTCTATTGCATGAAGTACATGAAAATGCAGCCTAGAAGAATTGTGCCCCTTCGCACAGGACGCAACGTGACTGAAATATGTTCACATAACACTTCCCTACATCACCTGCACGATCTTCTCATGCGGAATAAAAGATGCCACCTAAACGAGTCGTCTCACCTTTCTAATCAAAGCGGAAACACAAAAGCTCACTCATAAGCAAATAAAACAATGTAAACAATATACAAACGCTTGCAGACAACAAGGTAAAATCCAAAAGCCCTTAAAAACACAATGCTAAAACGCTTCGCAGAAAGTGAAAAAGAGCACTCGACTGCACTGAGCGACAAACGGAGGGGTAAGCAAGCAGGGGGAAGGGTCGTGGGGCGAAGAAAAGAAGACGGAGCAAAGGGGACGCGTGTCGAATGAAAAAGAAGCCCGTGACGCACGTTTTCCTCGCAAAGAAGCAGGATCCGTGGCAGCCAGACAGCGTAATACGGCCGTGGCTTTTCTTCTTGCACGCACGATCCATCACGCGTGCATGTTACGAGGTCTTATACGCGTCGTTTGCAAGCGACAGACGCGTCCAGGGCGTCGCCGACGGCGATGCTTATCTGCGATCTTCGTGGAATCGATCGCGATACACCGCTGGAGAACTTGACCGATGGATCGGGTCGCGGTGCCCAGTGGAAATTCGAAGGAAGCGCCCAAGGTTGCCCGTACCATCGAACCGAGCCTCGCGGTGCAAGGCTGCTGGAATTGGAACGGACTCGAGGATCGATCGGGCGCAATTTCAGCCCCCTGGCTCCACGGACAGCTCGGGAAATGTGGGATCCGTGGACGGAATGCTGCTCGAGAATCGAAAACGACGGGTGCTGGAAAAATTAACGGTCCGAGGTACACCGGTGTCCATGGGCATTAGGACACCTGCTGTATTTGCAGAAAATGTGATAGTTGGTACAGATTGAGTGCTTTTCAATGCTTTTAAGGGATTACATACCTTCGACAGGTCGGGAAATACAGTTATTTTTATGATTATTATTTCATGTAAAAAACCGTTACATTTGAAAATCAAGATATACACCTTTTTGTGTATAAATTAAGCTGTATTTTCCTTAAAAAGAAATTTGGTATCGTAAAAACTGATGCTATAACAACACCTTCTACTAAGACCTCTTCATATTTGCGGTGCCGAAAATATTTCAGAGATTATTGGACCGATTTGAATGAAATTTTTCACGAATATTCGTAAGACTATAATCTACCTAGTACTTGCCGAAGTGAATTTTCGATTCGTGTCTTGTTTTTTTTTATTAACAAAAGAAGATGAAAACTTAGGTCGAAAATCACTTGACTTTAAGAAGCAGCTATTTTTAAAAAAATAGATTTTTTCAAAATCGTCTCCGATAAGTACTAGATTATCGTTTTAACAATATTCGTGCAAAATTTTATTCAAATCGGTTCAAAAATCTCTGAGATATTTTTAATATCGCAAATACTGTAACTATGAAAAGACCTTGGGAGAAGGAGCCCCTATATCATCATTTCTTAAGATATCAAACATCTTTTTGAAGAGAATACAGCTTAATTTATATACAAAAATGTGTATATCTTGATTTTTAAATATAACGTTCTTTTCACACGAAAAAAATCGGAAAAATAACCATGCTTTCTTCGATCTTAATTTAAAATATCAAATAAAGTGAAATTTGCTAGAGTTCTTAAATAAATCTGCAAGGTTCTTCACAATTATTCCACACAGAGTAGGTGCCCTGATATTTATGAACGGCAATGTACGACGCCTGTCAGTGGCGATGAAAGCCACCCACCGACGAAATTGAAATTTAAATGGCGCCCACCGGCGGGAACATGCCTCCAGCAGCGCCTACTGAGATGATTGAAATTCAAATGGCACCTGTTTCATTGGGACCCAAAGGATGACACGTACTGTTTGAGATTTCGGTGGAGTCCTGGGGTTTGGCGGTTTGATTGTATTAGGTGATCATAGAGGGGACAGTTTCATTGATGATGGAGAATAGTTGACAATTGATTTAGTGTTCTGGAAGTAGGTCGGATGGATTGAAAATATATTAGATGACACTTGCTGTGTGTAATGAATTTTAAATGGCGCTGCAGGGTTCGGTGATTGAGCAGCAGCCCGGGGGCGAAGATTGCATTATATTATCGTTAAACATCAATATTAGATTGGTGTCACGAGACAGGATTGCATAGTTGCAATTAACCCATTTGCATCACAAAGTGTAATACTCCGTGAGAAATTTCTGCTCAGTATCACCAAACACAAAATATGCCGCAAATTGATATATTTAAAAAAATAAAAGAAACAGAAATTATGAAGGACTTGATAAATTACCTACATATGATCACTCGTGTATGTTCCAGTGATACAGATTTATCTTCACGTTCACAGTTATCGTTATAAGTGGAGGTCATACAATTTACATGCGCGACGCAAATGCGTTAGAGAGTGAATTTTGGAAAAAGTTTACTGATTACCAATTACTATTACGAACTCGACTAATTAGTCAGAAATTTTTATACAACTTCGATCATCACCGCCGATTAACGAAATTCAAATTTAAAATGCATCTAATTAACCTGAAACCTAGCTTCGTGGAATTGCAAGTGGAACGCCACCCACAGGCAGCACTGTAATCTGAATATCCCAAGGTTCGGCACTTTAACATCACCCACCGCCAGAACTCAAATTCCAGCACTATAACCGCAATTACAATGGTCGTAGTTTGAATTTGCATAATAACACAAGGTAATTCGCGTTCACTGGGTACTATTAACACAGAACAGCGCGGCACAGCGATTTAGTAACGCGAGAGAACCCGGTGGAAGTTTATTTCTTTTTTTCTCAATGGACCTAGAAGGTGACTCACAAACGAATGGTCCAATGGTGATTTTCCACGGACCTTTTTCTCGATCGTATCGGCCGGCCACACCGTCACGGAAACACGTAACTGGGCTGGAACTGCTTCGAAGAATTCGTGCAGGAGCAAAAGGTATTACCAATAATCGACAGCTTTCGAATCCATATTTTCTATCGATCAAAAACCTTGCGCGACGGTTCAAGGGTTCCTCGAGCGCGCAGTGAAGCATTTTCGAGAGAAAGTCGCCATTGTGGTTTCGACTGGAATCGGCTGACGAAAATTATTGACCTCGTTGTAATGCGCGATTCGGTAAAAGCGGCACAGTTCCATCCACTCGTAGATCATCGGTCCTGGATCTTTCCTCTGTTTATCAGAGTGCATAATCGAATAGTTTTCTACGGTATAGTGATCGTGACGTGGAACGGACGGATTTGCTCCAGTTTCGAAAGCGTTTCTATGTAGCAGGAAATCGAGGAAACGATTATCGATCGCGATCCTACTTAGGTCCTGTCTGACTCACTGTGACTGGGAACACTGAGAATCGGCACAATGGTTATTCTTCACGTTTCTTTTATTTCCATTGTTTGGGAGGAAGGATGAATGAAATAATTTAAAGCTTGTACGGTGCACCTAAAAATTAGATACTGCGTCGCGAGATGTATAAACATTTTGTGCTTACGATGTCTTCAGAATGTGAATGAAATTTCTTTCGAGACAAAGGAACAGTCTGCATGGCGAATCTTGTAATTAGCACCTCATTATCGCGTGGAAAATGCTGGGATTTGGATCTATCTCTGTTTATCAGTAAATCTTAATCACTGTCGTCATTAGTTGTTGCATATGTGTAGACAGCGATAGGGCCATTGTTAAATTTTCACGGGAGATGAATTACGAAGTGGTTGAAGCAATTCACTTGTCGTTTAAATTGCATAATAATTTTATCATCATATGTGCAATTAATGCAGTCGTTTAGGGCCACAGAATATTCGACTATATACATTAAATGTATTAGAATTACTATTCAGTTTATCCATCTGAGTTTTTATAATGAATCGATTTTAATAATTACGTAGTTGTTTATTCTAGAAGTATTGTGTATTTTGGATTTTATATGAATGTTCTTTGCATTGGAATCATTTGGAGGTAACTGTTCACTCGACAGTAATAGAAGCAAAACACACGTGCCAAACGCAGTTAAACGGACCTAACCACTATAATTGATACACAGCATCCATGCCTCGCACGTGTCGTGAATTTCATTCACACAATCGCGTTCGGAATTAGATTCTTGTATTATGCTACAGCTCGAGGAAAGGCACAGGCGCAACTTTTCCTAAATAGGAACCTGCTTCGAATGGAGCGAGGTCCAATAGGGATGGAATCAAGTTCAATGTAACTCCAGAGCCTGAATCGATTCTGCATCTAAATATCGTGGCATTGGAATTCAATGATACTTGTAGGAATAGGAACAGCATGGAAGTAGAAACAGATCTTACTTTTAGTGAGAAAATATATTTGTAATTACTTTGGTACACGTGTCACGTTCAATTACGTTCATTTTTGACATTTTATAAATTTATAAAAATTGGGTATGTATTTTTAGAACTGATATATTACCAGAGCAGTTAGAAGATATACCGGAAAAAGATATTACAGTATTACAGATATTAATTTCCTTTTCTTAGAAAATAGATATTATAAACAAATACAATGGTCATCTTTAAAACCACGGATCCCTATAACCAAAATTGCAACCCCCTTTTCTCAGATTGATGAGAAACAGACTTTCCCGCGATACTTTCTAAAATTCACCAATCAGCGTACATTATATTAAACACGAACGTGTAACGAAAGCACAATCGTTGCATTAACACTTCACAATTATCGTTCAATAGCCACCTGCTCCGAAATAAAATTAATTTTCAAATAGTAATACTAATCCACACACATCTCTTTACAAAATACTAAATCATCTCCAATCCCCATTTTCTATATTTTCAAAACAAACTCAATCTTCCTCGTTATAAATTCATTAAAGGCTCACATAATATTCATTTCTTTTTCTCAAAAACATGCATTGAAATCAACTTGAAACTAAGCTTAAAGCTCGTTGAATTCGGACGTTGATGAACTAATAAAGAATGCCGCGAATGCCGTCCGTGACACGCTCGATCTCCCGATCCTGCGCGGCGAGTGGTCCGAAGCGTTCGCGCGAGTATGCCACCAGGGGCGCTGCAGATCCCGCTCGACAGTCGCCCGAGCCAGATAGTCGTGAGTCCGTCTGCCGTGCGGGCGATCGTGTGACGCCGCTGCTCGTTTCGCGTCTGGTCGCGGCGCGCGCGTGTTCCAGTCGAAAAAGTGTGTGCTCGTCCTTGGATAAAGAAACGCGTGACGCTGGCTGGCTAGTCTGAACGATTCGCGTGCATTCCACGAGCCTGGTGACGGTTCCACGAGGACCACGAGTCGAACCGATCTCCACGCCGTCGTCACTCAGACCCTTTTACTTTTCTTCGTACCTGCGGACCGCCTCGAGTCCCTTTCATCGAGCGGTGGTATATACATACGTCGCGGTTCGATGTGGCCGCGACGAAAACTGGCGTCTCAGAACTGGCGGTCCCTCATTCCCGTATTCGTGTAGCCAGCAGCGGAGTGGCTTCGTACGTTCATACGTTCGTGTGTGTTAATGGTATTCCTCGCATTCCTTGCGCCTTTTTCTCTGTCCTTGGCTACTCCGATTGTGTGAACGTTCTTGTGGGGTGGTTGTCGTGGTCCGCGATCTCGAGGGAAAATCGTCGCGAATGATAGAAACTGGGACGAGTCGATGGTTAACAGGTGTCCACGTACACGTTGTGCACGCTGCGATCGTTGTCCGAGTTGTGGGTCGGCCTGCAGCAATCTACTGGGGTATTCCGCGGAAACCGATTGCTCCGCAGAGGTCATCGGCGACGATAGCCGAGCGAAAACATGAGACGATAGGGAAAAAACGGGCACGGTTAAACGCTGCTCGCTGTGTATACCTAGAACACGTTACGCGTGTACCAAGGAGGTCGTGTGTATTTGTTTTCTTGATACACGTGCTCCTGGGAGCCCGTACGTCGCCATCTATATTTAGAGGAATCGGCTGGGCAAGAAATTCGACGCGCTGTCGACCCTTCGAAATCTCTTTCCCCCCTCTTTCTCCCGAAGGGAAGGGACTCTGACGTCAGTTCAAGGAAACTTGGATCGTGGGACACAGGAAGAAGCGTATGCTGCGTTCTGAACGAACTTCTCCCGCCTAAAAAATCGAACACAGTAAAACGTAACTTGAAGACGTATTAACTATTGTGTCGCATGTGTTTTGAAGCTTTCACATAAGTGGCAAGCTTACGTTCAAGGAACACGGAGTGCGATAGAACTGAAGAAGAATAGAAAACGTATTCACAGAAATTTACAGCGCAGTTAGAATTCCTCTCCGCGACAAGGCACTGACGGAAATGGAGCTCCATCGAACGATCGACACAGGACGACTAAACCGTGACATGTGAGCGAGTGGCGGCCAGAGACATGTTGAACACAGAGACCCTCGAGGAGTCCCCGAAGCGGAGGTCGACGTTCTACGTATCGTTGGACGGCGAGGCTCGTCAGACCTCGAAGATCCCGAAGACAATTACCTCAGAGCCGGACAAGTTCGCCAGCAACACGTTCCCAATCAGTACGTCGAAGACGGTGCCCAACGTGATCCTGACGCGCACGCTGAGCAACAACGAGTCCCTGTCAAAGAGGGGCGACGAGTCGCTGCCGGAGTCACGGGGCAAGGTTCAGTCCTTGACGAAGATCTTCGAGGCGCCAAAGGGCGATCAGGTGGCGAACGGACCCGAACAGAGGAAAAAGGTCGAGAGAACCAGGTCCTTTAAGACTATCGAGAGATTCCAGAGCCGGTTCACTGGCAGGAAGGACGCCGTCAGGAAGGATAGTCGACTGAACAACACCATCGCGTGCTTCGAGGTGGAGAGCGAGGAGTCGAAGAGGAAAGTCGAGGCGGAGAAGCGTCCCGCCGCGTCGAAGGTGCACGAGGCCAAGTCGAATGGAGCCGCGAGAATCGGGCCCGGTGAGACGAAGGGCAAGCAGAATGGGAGCACCACGTTCACCAACCTGCTGATACGCAGAACGCACAGCACCAAGCTGGCGAGGAGCACCAGCACCCTGGTGAAGGTGGCCGGCAGGCACGCGTCGGTCGACAGCCCCTGCGGCGCCGCGACGCCCGCCAGGGGCGAGAATCATCGCTCCGGGAACGACAAGTGTAAAAACGACGAGGCGCACGATGATTCTGCCGCGGACCACGACGAGGGCACCGAGTCGTCTGTGTTCGAGGACGCTGACGCTGACGCTGGGATACATTCAGGTACTTGTGGGTTTATTTGTCGCGGGAGGCAGGGCGGTGATTGAATAATGGCGATTTAATTATTTCTACGGTCATTGATCGATCGGAGATATATTTGTGCTGTAGGGTAGATGTACCGTTTGTGGCCATTGCACTGTTTTTTGGCCATGTGCATAATTATCTTGTTTTTAAATTGCTTGCAGATCATTATTATGTGGAGAATTTCACATCATAAATAGTTTGTTTAATATACCGCCAGAAATATAAGGTTACATTTATTGTTCACACGGAAAAATATTATATTTTTTAAGAAGTGGCCAAAACTGGTGCAATACCTTAAAGTGGCCACAAATGGTACATCTATCCTATTACGGTGTTGTGCAGCTACTGCGCGTTTCGAAGCAGACTTCTGCTCGTTGTCAATCGTTTTTAATTGTGTCTGCTATTTGTTGTGATAGAAATAGAATTTTATAAGTGATAGTGGGAGTGAGTTCGAATTTCTGTACCTTTGACAATATGTAAATGGAAATTGGTATATGGCTTTACATAAATCTAAGATCTAAGATCTTTTATGATAGATAAGAGTTGGTTTAAAGTTTTAAAAAATTCTAGCTCGATCGAATTTAATTTTCTTCTCTTTCAATACGTTACCAATGTATTTGGGAATAGTCCTATGGAGTGATTAAAGAAATATAATAATTCATACACAGTGCTTCAACCTTTGCATAAGAGACAGAAGACAAATCTTTAAATTTTTCTAATTTCTATATACAACTATCACCACTCCAATCAATATACTAGAATAATAGAATACTATTGCAATTGAACTTAACTGCGGAGAAGCATAGCGCAAAACATAATTGAAGAAGTAATTAGCAGTAGCCCTATTAAGTACCTCTAATACTATTTCATACAAGATCATATATCGTTCAGAAGCTCCAAATGCGTTTTAATGTGAAGAAAACTCGATATACTCAACTGCCTGTTAGCCTAAGAGCTTTAGACTAATAGGTCGTTACATTTGTTCACATTCCCTTATTGGAACAGGTTCCCAAGATGCGCGCTAACTCCCACTGTCGAAGGAGGCAAAGCTCTAGAACTGGTTGCAGTCATTCGATAACTTCGATCGTCAGTAAGAATTCGAGTTATCGAGAGACTTCATTTTTCCACTATTTTATTTCGGAAAAACCGCGCTGGAGGTCGAAGAGCTAAGTGAAATCTACCGAGTGATCGTTAAGGACTCTTTTGAAATCGCCGGTCGAGCGTGTAACGAGCGTTAATTACTTGATTCTGCATGTGAATGAGTCTGAAGGCATGTCGATTCTCTCTGTCTAAGAATTTACCATAGACTTCTCTAAGAGGAAGAAGGAGTTTCCATGTCTTGACAAATTTGAGCATTAGAGATAGTAGCAGGGGATCTTTAGCGTACTCACAATTCAACGAAGTGCATTAGTTATCCTGTTTACAAATATTGCGGACATCACGTTTTATTAATACACGACGCTTCTGTTTCTGCGTCGTTCGCCATAATAACTCGTTCCGATAAGCCTGTGAATCACGTTATCGCGGGGAATTCTGTATTTAGATAGAGTGTTTAATCATTGAATAAATATGCCAATTTGGGATATAGTATAAATAGACGGCTCTTAAACCTGTCAGTTCAATTCACGTGAGCTTTGAATAATCTCTGAATATCAGCATCTTCATAAGTGCACTCGTGAATCTGAATATCGCAGGAAATTTTGCAAGTTGCGCAACGAGATTGCCGAGGCCCAGATTTAGCGAGAATATCAAAGCCCTCAGCAAAGTTCAGCTTCAGAAGGTGCACAAAAATTTACACGGCATATTGAGTTGGGATGCGCGAAAGTGCACTGGCAGAGGAAAAATTTCTGTGGCCCTGTGTTTTATGAAATTCCTAACTGCCACGGTTCGGAAAGCACCGTGAAAATAAGAGAAATGAAACTGGTCACGTGGTGCGTCAAAGGGATGCAAGGGGCGAGCAAGAGTGCTCTCATAAATCGAGTTGAGGAAGCGATCGAAATTCGTAACTCCGCCGACGAATTCGATGGTCCCGTTAGCTGGACAGAAATTGCACGGTGAATGAACGCGAGCTTTTTATTTCTTGTTTGGCTGCTGAGGGCCACCTTAATTAAGGACGAGCGATTACGGACGCTGGGTGAAGACCCTATCACCTGTTCCCTCGAAGAAAATCGTGTTATTCCTTCCACGTAGTGGCGACTCACGCTTCACCTTCTCACTTTGGTCGTGGAGTGTATGAAAACCTTTGGTACTTGAAATTTGGGATCAGTCTAATATTAACCAGAAAGTTCTTTAGGATTTGAAGAATCTTTCAAGGTTTATTGAGTAGCAGTTTAGTGCGTTTAACGAAATGGGGTGGTTGGAAGCTTTAGAAATTTCAAAGCTTGATAGCTTCAGAAATTTAAAATCTTGATAGCTCTAGAAATTTAAAATCTTGATAGCTCTAGAAATTTGAAACCTTGATAGTTCTAGAAATTTGAAACCTTGATAGCTCTAGAAATTTCAAATCTTGATACTCTAGAAATTTCAAATCTTCATAGCTTTAGAAATTTTAAATCTTGATGGCTCTAAAAATTTCAAATCTTAATAACTTTAGAAATTTATAATATCTACTCGTTGATTTCAATTAATGATATTTTATATCGTGACTCTCAACGGAAGTCAACGCTATGGAATTGAACCAAATGTTTGAAGCTTCGATATGTGTCAGACTCATACCTGGGTCTTTAAATTATTATATAAGCTTGGTACGTTGAAATTCCTATATGATCCTCAAAATAAAAGTGCCAGCATCGAGACAACGACGGTTTTCGCTCGAGCAACTACGAACAAAGAGTGAACTTATTCTCGAGCTGAAGTCACACCTAACCGAGACTCCACTCGTGAGCGTTGCACTTAATCGAGTTTCACGCAGGATTAAGTTAATTGATCGCCATGTCGCTTTTAATACTTGCCCGCCTCGCTAAATATTTATAAACCGCTTGACGCAACGGGACACGGGTGACAAGGTTAACGAAGGTGTTAGGGGAATGTCTTTAATTAGAGGACGTTTGGTTCTCCGTCGGTGCAAAGCTCCCCGGATCGAGTTTTCTCTGTTTCGAGGGGCTGGTGTTTATCGAATACCTGCGCGAGGAATACGGAGAGACTACTTATGCAGCAGCCTGCTCCAAACACCTGCCTTCTGGGCCAGGTCGAGAAGAAAAAGGCTGTGGGCATAATTGTAGTTCCCACTGCGAAGCTTTCGCATGTGACCTTCTATGGTGAACCCTTTGCTCGTTTTTTACTGGAATATTATGGAAGGGTGAACTGGACTCGAATGGAATATCATTTATTGAAATGGCTGTGGTGCTGGGGAACGTTTTGGGGGGATAGGTGGTGTTCAGCCTTTGTTCTTAAAAATGTTTAATCGATTATATTTCATCATTCAATTCTGCTATTTCGAACCAATTTAAATATGAGTCGCATCTGAGAATCGTTTCAAATTTTGTTTTGTATTGAAGGTGTTGACTCTGAGAATTTTAATGAGCCTTGGGAGTCTTCATGAGATTTTGGTGCAAAAATGTTTTCCACTGACAGAAGATTCGTGAAAATTTGCAGACTTTCAAATTGTTACGATTGAATTTTATTCACTTTGTGGAGTATTAGGCTTTAAATTACTTTCTCTGTTACATTCCAATATCTATTTTTGTTTGTTGCAGGTAAGAAACTCTTTCAATTAACACTCTACCCCGTCCCAGGAAAGTAACCCAAAATTGAAACTGCGAAAGCACAAGATTCACCCCATGAGTGAGTAATTTTAAACAAAATTACTGTTTAATACATCAAGTCTGAGGACTTTTATTTTTTATGGCACTATGAACCAGATAAAGGACAGTAATGGGCGTAAATTATCTTTTCAAAAGAAGTAAAGAAACATTTCCTATTCAATTTCAAATTTTTTAAATACAAGGGTTTTATGAAGCTTTATAACTAAACCCGTTTTTTTTTCTCAAATGCAACGAAACGAAATCTTCATCACTTCAAATTCATGAAAGATGTCTCAATAGGTATTTACTGTTCCATTTCTCTTATTTCTCTCTTACAATCAATCACTACACAAACAATCGACTTACAAGAATCAAAAGCCAATATCCAGAACAAAATGCCATTAAACCTTCGAAAACCATCAGACATTTGTCCATTACTAAAACACCCATCATCCAAAACGATCATACCGAGAAAAACAGTCTAACCGACATAGTAGACCAAGTAACCCGTCACGAGCCACAAGGAATTCGATCGATCACGCTTAATTCTCCCTCAAAAGCCGACGATCCCCGAGCAAAAAAGTCGAGCCATCGAACAAAAGAGCCTTAGACAACGTCGTCCACTGAAATATTCATACGAGCTTACGTCCTCTTTGCTTCCGTGAACAGAACGCTCGCGTACGGTCGAGTCATTACGGAATAGAAATGACGTGGAACTGTGCTGGTTCCTCGTGATCCGCGATCATTGTTCGCCAACCATTTGTAAAGAACCTAAGGGAAAAAAGAACTGACACGAGAAAATAGCAGGGGAAACGGGGAAAAATCGGAGCAAAAAGGGGACAACGATTTTTATTCTCCGGTATCGCGATGGAGCTGCGTACGCGATGATGCTATCGCGATTTTTCATAGTGGAAGGGGAACGGGGGGGGGGGCAGGTTGGGGGACGCGAAGCATCGTGGTCGACCCATTAAGCGCTCGTTTGCGGTCGGATCGGTTCCGTTTTTGGGGTGGTCGTTCCCGTTTTTCACGGAAATGTGGAAAGGAAAGCGTGAAAAATGGAATTCGCGTGACGAGGGGGGAGCGGGAAACGAGACAGATAAAACGACTCTATTACGATCGAGCGTAACTTATCTGCGATACTGGCGCAATATGGCCCAGAAAGCAATATCGAGCGATATCGAGGGCTGACCTTATGTCGCTTTTTAGGGAAAATCGGACGCGACTAACATCTAGGCCGCTTTGAACGCTCGAGTTAACGTGTTCGAATAACGTACGAAAAGTGGGGACCGAGCTTGTATTGTACTTTTGACTCGAGTGGTTAATGTAGGGGGATGTTGTTTATAGATATTGAAATTTAGTAGTTTCCTTTCATCTTCTTGGGCTGACAAGTTGTCTAGGATTCTTGAAACTGGTGTACTTGTTGGGTTACTTATCTTAGAACTGTTTAGAATGAGTACAGATATTGTGTTTGTAGAACTGTCACGTTTCTTCACGGTTGTTTCCGTTAGTTCTGTCTTATTTGTATTATTTAAGTAAAGAAATATATGGTGGGGTGAAATAGAACAGAACGCTTCATTTTTCAGTGTTTTCCATGTGTACTCATTTCATAGTTCTTGTACACTTGCTATTGATTTCCTGAAAATTAACGTCCATTTCATCACTACAAATTTCATAAAATTCTGTACAGTCATCAGAGTGGACACTCGAGAAGTTTAAATAATTATATGCATACTCTTTTAAGGTTCACTAATTTTAATTAGTTTTTAGTATAAATCCACAAGCCACTTTTGTTTTTGTTTACTAGGTATAAAAAAAGAACTCAAAATTGGAATAGTTCGAAAATAACAAACTACACTTGGGAAACATTGATTATTACAGTTGGTTTGCATTTCCGTAGAAGTAGAGTTGATAAGAATCGAAATGATAACACAGTCCGCGTTGCGATAACTGCTAGCGGTAATAACGGGAAACAGCATCAGAATCTCGTTCCTTTGCCAGCATGTAATTGTGTTCTAATTGTGAACGTTCAACGCCGAGCGGATGAAACGTGCACCGAGAGTGAAACAAATTTCAGGCCGTGCGATTGTTGAATGTAGGTCTCGTTATGAAATGATTTCGACACGGCCACAGCTGTTACTTAATTGTGGCGGATCGTGCTTAACAATCGATATTACGACGTGATATTTGAGAATAACACGGGAATGCAACGGAGTTTCGTCGATATTCTTTTCAGAAGTTGAACGTTAATCGCGAGCTCCAATTGTGTAGCTACTGACATTTATTAGAAAACACGATGTGATATTTAAATAATACGCTGTGTTTTATAATCAACTGACAAGTTGATATTTTGGCCCCTTTGTAGGAGGAATATTTTCTTCATCTGAAAATTTGGATGAAGTAAAAAATTGTTATTTAAATTGAAGATGTACTACATAGCCCTTTTGACATTGCTTCCTTTTCTTCTTGTCTTTGGGTAGAATTTTTAATATTCTAGGGGAATTTTGAAATTGTAATTTTACTAAAAAAATTTCTAGACTTCCACACATTTAACTTAAGACACAACGTATGTATATCAGTTACAGTGCGGTATAGTGTATACACTCCAACCTACAATATTTTATTCCCCTTATTTAATTTATTATATTTTTATTTGTCCCCTTAATTTAGAAGACACTCCTTTGCACATAATTCTTCCACGTAAAACCACCCATTACAAGCATTCAGCACACCTTAAAATAACACAAGTCCATCTCACGCAGTAGCAAGCACACAAGGCACTAATTTAAAGAATACTCAGAAGTAACAACCGCAACGAACCGGCAAAATTGCGTTTACCAATTGACGCCGGCCACAGTTAGAATACACGATCCTTAAAATCAAGCAAACATAATGTATTATATAGGTAATTCAGAACTCGTAAAAGCTGTCATGGGCGTATGATTGCACGTGTTTCTTCAAAGGAGACTTAAACACAGGTCTCCGGCTTGGCCCATAAATAACACCGGCGTGTTTCATAGGCTTCCAACCCGAATGCTTCTTTTCCTGTTAATAAGGAAACGGCCGATCGCCGTGGATCGAGCAAAACGATTTCTCGAAACGAGCCCGCCAGATCTAAAAAGCCAGGATTTCCAGTTAACGGTAGTCCCGTGATGGAATTTGTTTATCATTTCCATCAAGATTCTGCGAGCTTCTGCGTCGGGGCACGCGTATCTCTCTGTTGTGGTCCTGAGGATAGAGCGAATCGAATCCTCCGGCAGGAAATCGCGTCCTTCCGCGAACGGTCGAACGTGAGAATACGCCGGAAATTCATTCCCAGCGGATTTCACGGCGGGCTTCGATTCTGTGCGGAAAGAGAAGGAAAGGACCGATTTGCGTCGCGACTCGATTCGCTTTCTCACGATCCGTTTTCGAGCCGCGAATTTCGATGTCAGCTGGTGATTAGGCATTGAACGAAACGGGAGCTGGGTGGAGATGAAATGTACAGGTGCCATTGTTAACAATTGTACTGGATAGGTACCTACCCATGCAGTATGAATTCGGTGTCGTTCCTTTGTGTGAACGAATGTACGGTGAATTCTTATAAAAGTTTTTAGTGTAACTAGCAATAAGACTTCAATATAAAAATTTAATTTAAATTTTAATACAGATGGTTTGCAGAGGAAATAAAGAAAAAGCAAGCAGGTCCTTAATCGTCGTGTTTATTCGCACAAATTAATACGGGGATAAATATCTGCTTTCTGTAATAAACAAAAGATTTAGTGGTGCACTATTGACCACCGGTTTATATTGGTGAAAGTATGTGCCTAAGTAGTATTGCATAATGTGTTGCGAATGTGTTAATGTTTCCACATAGAGTTGGAACTACTCGAGGATTCGAAATTAAAACAGCTATTATCTAGATTAGCTTATTTAGTATGATTATTTGAAATATCGATGTTCGTTTGAAATATTTAACTACTTAGGAAGGCATATACCTAATACTGGATCTATCCGAATAAAAAAGAATAGCTTGAGTTCTTGAGTGAGTTAGTTATAAGGAATTTCTCCGAATGGAGTAGTAGATTGTGCAAAATATTTTAATAGATTCAGTCTTTTAATATTAAAATTAATTAGAATAACGGAAAACTTGATTCGGTTTTCATAATAGAATTGTATTGAAATATTGGGTATATTCTAAGGTAGAACGATCATGCCCTACTTTCTCATTAACCTTTCAGCTCCCAGACACAAAGAAGTTTTAAAGTTTAGTGTATTTACTATCGATGCTCTTTATACGTTCGAAAATGATGTAACGTATACATCACACTAGACGTTAAAGGGTTAACTCATCGATTTCATTTCTTCCGCTACAATATTTCTCTACTCTTTTATTCATCTATTCTACTGTAAAGCATTTTTTTTATTTATATTTATCTTCGCTGGAACACCAGTTAGTAGACATTTTCTTGAGCGACACCGTCATATTTTCTCGACGCGTAGAATTGTTTGCACTGCAAAGGCGCAACTGCATTCGAACAAGCTGCCACTGCAATCACGAAGTGAACGGATTTCTTTCTTTTGCCCTGAGGGGCACGTTTTGCGTGAGAACATGCAGTAATAACATTTATCAGGCAGTGCATTTAAAACAGTTCCAAACGGGGACCGCTTATTTCCTATTTTCCATCGTTTTTCCTGGCTTTCACCTCGTGTAAAATGCGTTTCACCATTGCCGACGATCGTTATCATTCATGTGGTTTGGTTTGCTTGTTTCGCGGACAAACTTCTACTCGGTCGATGCGAAAGTTCTTTTTATTTCTCCCTTTGTTCCTCGCCTATCGTTTACATAAAAAAGGCGGGACTATCGTAGTAGGTTGAACCTGGAAATAGTGGGTCACATTATCGAGGGAAATTGCAAGCTTTAAATGTTCTTTTCTTTTGTGAACTATAGCAGCGTTCCACTTTTTTTTAGCCCTACTATTTTCTTTGGAGGCATTTAACGAACAGGTAATATTCCATTTTTTTATGAACGCCAAGCTCCAGTTTTCTTTGAAAATTATTTATATAAATTTTATCACATTGAAATGTATTTTGGTACTCGTGTAACGGATATCGAGAACAGAATATAAATATTTGTGAATAGTGGTGAAGAATGGTAAGCCTGATATGTAGATAATAAAACTGCAGTGGTAATTCAAGGGGAAAAGTGGCTGCATCGCACCGAATGCAAAAGGGGCATAAATATCAAGGGAAACATAAAATGGGGTGGAGCACTGTATTATGCATTCAAGATTAACGGAAGGCACAAGCCGTTCGTGTAACATTTTAAACGAGTGACGTATTTTACATTTGATACGATCGGGAGGATAGAAAACCGAAAAGGCACTGCACAAAGGCCTTTGAATCGGTTTGGGACACAAGGCGTGGCCTCGTAAAAGAAGGTGTCAGAATGTCACAAATTTATTATGGACGACCCACATATTTTAAGTGTTACTTGAAAGACTATACGCGTGTGTAGATAATGTTTAAGGAAATAGTTGATAGAAAATTAAAAACATTTACGAACACTAAGCGTCAGATTTCTCGTTTGAAACTAAAAGACAGCACAAAGTATGTTTAACCCGAATTCTTTATGCATGTTAGTTGGCATATATCTTGGCAAAATAATTCTACGTAGACAAGCGTTGTTTAAGTAGTCCAACGAGCGAGAGACAAAAATGTGTCGCGATAAATAACTATCGTCGGCCCACTCCGTTTCCCAGAGCGAGCAATTTGTTTGCGTAAACAATGCAGCAGTGCGTTAACCTTTTAGCTCGTTTATCATCTATCGAATGGAAATAAAAGGGCAACAAAATAAGAAATTTTTACCAAATTCGGTACTAAAAGTAGTTAATTAATTCGGGACGGATTTTTTTCTTTGTAACGTATATTATGTTTATTTTTTCTAACGTGTTATATTACGTATTACAGTAATGGAAAAGAATCGTGCACGTTGTATTCTTCACAAAAACGATGAGACATTATTTCACCCCTCAGTATGAAAACTTGCACCACTATTTTTCTGCACCCTTGCACAACTTTCGTGACTACTAAAGTTCTATATTTACAAACTCCCCATACATGTGCCCCAAGCAGAAGCGTAACCACCACAGAATCCCTGGAAAATCAAACAATATTCAAATTCACCTCCTCACGCAGCATCGCAACCAACGAAATCAGCACGCTTCACCCGTCACATCCCAAACTAATCTGAGATTCCCGTCACACGTCGACCCAGTTCTCCCAAATTCCGCGTGCAATTATCGCGCTCCGTTGCACCCAGCGCTCCCCCACTTCCCCCAGAACAAAAGTTGCCCCCTCGTTACCGATGCCCGTCGCGTTCTCCTCCCCGAGGGAAGAAAAATGCCGCGCCCGTGTTCGAACGCGGTCGACCGGTTCCTTCACGAAGACGAATCGACTTTCCAGCTGAGGGTCGGCGCGTCCTAAGTACACAAGCCTCCCGAAACCAGCCCGAATTTACGCGCCTCTCCGCGTTATTGTCGTCGAACGAGTCGTGCATGAACGCTGGGGAAGAACTATACTCTTGAATGGCTAGGCAGTATTCTCGGCGAGCAGCCAGCACGGTTGGGTCTGAATTTTTCTTTGGCGGTCCCGTGTGCATTGCTTGGGGTCCGCTCGGTGTGAACGTTAGAGACTTGAACGGGGACATGCGCGATGGCAAGACTCGAGATGCATCGCGTTAGATATGTTTCTTTGAAATTCAATGAGGTGTTTGAGGATTTTGGAGGAGTGTGTATACTAATGTAGGCTCTGAAAGTAGAATGAGCTTTGAAAACTTTCCATAAGTCCTGTTGAGGGGTCCTCCTCAAATTATTTGGGGAAAGTAATTTTTGTTTCGATAAATGTAATAAGTTAGTAATTAAATCTTATGATATCGGCGCACTAATTCGGTCACTATTAAAAACGTAAAAGCTATTTCGCTAGTTAAACAATTAAAATTTCCAACGTTTCGGTCGTACTTTCGATCATTATCAAGTTCGCACGTTTTAAAGCGTGCTATTAATTTAAAAGCAGTGCAGTTTTTATTTTTCTTTCCTTGATAATGGTCGAAAGTACGACCGAAACGTTGGAAATTTTAATTGTTTAACTAGCGAAATAGCTTTTACGTTTTTAATAGTGACCGAATCAGTGCGCCGATATCATAAGATTTAATTTTTAAAAGATCTACGGTCGAAATCGTAATCCACTTTATGTAATAAGTTAGTGTTACGAATAATTCTCTGATGGACGGGCAAACGATTTAGTATAAGTCAAATTTTAACTCAACCTTAAACAGTTTCTTTTCTGTTGTTTTTTGTGAATCAGAGTTAAAAATAAATGTTTCTTTTTAACATAGGTATATGTGAGCATATATTGTTAACCGAAATTTAACACCTGATCTCAGATAATGCTTTAAATATTCTAAGTGTCTTCCTGCAACACTAATAATTCTGAATTATACTCGTTTCCCCGTCCACCAGAGAATTGGTTACATAGCTTTTTCGCCATCAGAATGAATCGCAGTTTCATGAGCTCTAGCATTGTTCTGTATTCTAGAAATTTTTCTTCCATCTTCTATCCATAAATCCATCTAAAATCTCTGTGGCATGCGTAGCGTCGGATTTCGAGCGGAGCAGAAGGCGACCAGGCACGTATAGGGTAATAAAGTTCAACTGAAGGTTTCGTGGCCTTTGGACTTTGCTAGGCGACGAAACCTCCCCTGTCTCAGGACTCGGGTTTTTCCCCGATTTTTGCACACGATGCGCGTTTCCCATCACGTTTCCCGTTGACCAGGCATTCGGTTTGAAGTAAGCGACTCGAGCGGTTGTGCTCTTCGTCCGCTCGACATTTTTCTCTAGAGAAGTTTTTGTGTGTTACCTTCTCAAGTAAACAATGTTCTTTGTTGAGTTTATTAGGACGCGTAATTCATTACTATCCGCACGACTCCCACCTCAATCTCCATAAAGATTCAAGTGATACTGATATCTCATCAATCGTTCATCTTCCTGGCGAATCGTCGACGCCACTATCCATCAAGCTACGTGCGTACAGCCACGATTCTATTCCACTTCCTATACGACACGCAGCGGCGTCGAAACCGGTCCCTGGTCTCTTCCGATTTCCGCGGGCGATCGATCTGAAACCGCAGGCGAGGTCAGTTTCGATTACGCCCACGCGGTGAGCGCCGCGAGACTTCCTCGATTTTATCGAGTTCAATGGGGCTGCCGGAAGTGACATCAGTGGTGCGGCGGTCGGAAAAGTGACGGTTGCACGTGGCCTCCTGCAGTCAGAAATCATTAGGCCCGAGGACAGGATCAATTGGGACGGCAATTTGCCGCGAGGCTAGTGGAATTGAGCGTTAACTCGCGCGCGGGGCTTGCGCGACTCCGCCAAGAATTACATATCCGCCTAATTGCGAGGCCGATCGTGCTGGAAGGACATTGTTCGAGGACTCGCGAGAAAGATTTCTGGTCATGGCGACGTTGATGAAACGCTGGGTGGTTTAAACGGAGGGCGTTCCGATAGATGGCTATAACTTGAAGGAGGGAACTTAAATTTGAGTAGCTGAGCAAATATATCGATATCATTTTGAGAGTTAGTTTGGTGTGGAAGGGTAATGAAAGGAGTTCATGTGAATTTATAATAATTTCCATTTGTTGACGATTGCGGACATGAAAGGGATCTTTATTTAGTATTCTTGAAGTAATAATATAATACAATTGGTGTTTTTCATGGAATGCAAAACTGAGGACATTTTGATATAAATTGATTTCTCGAATAACTGTACTTCTGTGGCTCGACAATGGCACCTTGCATATAATCACAGGTTTGATAACTCTTTCTATTTTTCTTAGACTAGTGCTAACTTTGCATAGCAAATATATGCGAGATACTATATAGTTGTGAAACTGGGCGTGGGAATATTTAACTTTCCCATGTCAAATCCCTGTAATAGTAAGACTATGACTGCAAAAAATTGTTAATAGTGGATCAAAACTCTGTTCCTTATAGGCAAAGTTTTAGCTGGGTTGGAACTTTGATTGTTATTTTGTAACAGATCGCAAGTAAAATAGGTCTCTCATAAAATTCACCGTAGTCATGGTGTAATGTAAAGAACTTGTTAAGTTTCAAGGAACTAATAATTTAATGCGCAAAAATTCCTTTTCGTTTTCCATTTCTTAAAATTTCAATCTCACAAAGGAAGAAGAAGACGAGAAGATGGATATATCACTGAAATCTTCTAGATTGTTATCTAACTTTCCCAAATGTTTCTTGAAAAACGCAACATCCTACATAAAATAATCGTACACTTTGCATACTCTGTGCGTGCTATGGAATCGTTTAGATTGTACCCAACACTAATAGACAGCTGGAGAATTCGAAGTGGCGGCACGTCAATCACATTAAGCCCGCGAAAAAAGGAACTTGTTTATATATTGCTCTACGATAAAGCGTAACCTTAAAGAGAAGGAGAGTGTCGTAAGCTGCATTCAGACGAAAGCGCGCGTTACGCTAGCGGAGTGCAACGAACTCGCGATTAATTATTCGCGACGATTACCCCGACGCTCGGTCTGCCGCGTAACACGATAACGTAATAACGCCAATTAATCTCGCTATTATGATTGATCGGCACGTCATACTTTCTACTCGCGCGACGATTACGATTCGCGAGACACGCCGGGGCTTTTGTTCCTAAAACGAGACTCGTCACAGGCCGATAGAACGCCACTTGTTAATCGTTCAGTCGCCACCTTCGCGATGAATAGAAAGTTGTTTCGTTGAATGGAAATGGTCGGTTGATTCGCTGAATTTATGATTAGACTGAAACGTGTCTGTTATCTCTTTATTTTCCTTTTTGCACTTCAGGAAAAGCCAAGTAGTCATGTCTGTTGATTTCTTTTTTGCTAACGAGGTACGCTGTTGCATTTCTGAATGTATTTCTTGCGCGGTATCTGCTTTGCTGGTCTTTTAAATATGTAATTTTTGAGAAAACACATACATGATAAAATGGAGCCATAAAAACTGAATTCCCGTTATTTACTACGATAATGTAGAAGTATTTAATGAATATATAGCAACCAGGCGATTATTCCGTCAAATTAACATGAATATGTACGCCAGAAGAGGAATCATGAATTATTCTTCCCAATTTGGACACACTGAATTCTATTACGAGATTGCGTAATCTCATAAATTATTATAGACGCGAACTAAATTTCTTACATTAATTATTAACAACTCAGCTTCTCAGTGAAATCAATCGCACACATATAAAGGACTCTCCCATTTATAATTACATAAATATACAACCACGAAACCAGTATCCAAAACGTTACCTCGTATCGTACAACAATTAGAATCAAGTAATCTGCCTGGTGCTGTCCATTAACGATCAATCAGACGTCGCGTTAATTTCGAAGGCGCGGCTTCGCGCGACGATCGGGCTTGCCTCGGCAAATTGGAAACCGCAGAAGCTAGTTTGGCGCGTTTCCGCGACCCACGGGACCCAGCCGAATGTGCACGTCAGTTTCCTGTATAAACTTAATGTCCTTACTCGTTGATTACGTTTGCAAGTTAATTACTTTGGCGCGCCCTGATCGATCGCAACGCGCCGTTATTATCCACCAACGACCGAGATACGTTTAATTGATTCCACTTAATTAGGCGCCGCTATTTTCTTATAGACGTCGTGCAACACGCTTTTACAATCGAAATCGGGGGATCCGTTTTGCGAAACGATCGACTAAATTAAAGACCCACGACGACCATTGGGCAGATTTCTTTTGTTCCTGCGGAGTTCCTTTGCGACATTTGTGTTTGTGCATAGATGGCTCTGGAAATTTGATTTTGGAGCAAAGCTCGATGAGAGAAAATATTTCTATTTCAATTCGTTGAATTTTGATTGATTTTCAATTTGGAGAAGCATCTTCATGTTGTTGCCTGAGTTCTGTCTAGCTTCTGTTTGATTTTTTATCGAAGAGGAAGGATATCCTTATTAATAGGGGCAGAAAATTGGGAGACACCCCCAAAGAAGGGACTTTGTAAGAAGAAACGAAAACTGGATTTTATTCTTTAAAGAAACTTTTATAATCACCTATTGAATTTGTATTAAATGAAATTGCATAACATAAATTTTTCTTAAAAATATTTTTATCCATTAAACTCGACTCCCCCCATGATTAAATCCCGAGTGCGCCGCTGGTACTGGTAGCCATCTAATTAGAGTTACAAAAAATGCTGTAGATATGCTTAGAATAATCTGTGTTTTATAA
Source organism: Andrena chrysosceles (assembly GCA_963855975.1). NCBI lineage: Eukaryota > Metazoa > Arthropoda > Insecta > Hymenoptera > Andrenidae > Andrena > Andrena chrysosceles. The sequence continues at coordinate 113,040,407 of OY979766.1, read as the reverse complement.
ATAAAAATTAAGAATAGGGAGGCGTGGTATACAGAATGCATATACAAAAACAGCATCACAAGCTAGATAAATCTACGAGCACTATTCTAACTACAATTGCCACTCTCCCTTCCACATCTCGTACCTGTTTCTCCCAAAGAATTTTTTATTTCACCCAACGACTGGTGACCTCGCCTCCCATTACCCAGAGCTGAACCGGTGACAGAAAGGGTTGAGGATTAATTTACGCGGAGGGCGTCCGTGTCGATGCAGATTCGATAAATTAGAAGGATTCGGTGCAGCGGAGACTTAACTCTGAAAGCACCAGGTCGATGACCCGTAACTTTTCTCTTTTTTCCCTCATTACTCCCGTCGATAAGGATCAGCCCTTATTGTCATCGGAGGGATCCTCTGCCAGGTTACGTCCACGCGGATCCTTCATCGAAGCCTATATACCAGCAGCAATATTTAAATCTGCTTTGGTAACAATGAGCGGCACAATGGGCCCCCTTAATCCGCAAAAATGTGCCCTTTGTACACGGTGCTGGGGGACCTACCCTGCTTTCCCGTGATCCCTTTAAAAGCTAGTTTATGGTACGTATCGGCTATCCTGACACCCCTCGAGAGGATCCTGCGGCTGGCATGGAAGTTGCCCTTTTCCCTGGGCTTTTGTCAGTCGCTTGTTTACGTACGTGCAAGTACTATCGACGACCCATCCTATCACGTAGCTCCCTTTTATTCGTCGCATTCGCATAATTTGTCTGCACGAGCCTGCAGTCTCGGTTTCCCCCTTTTCTTCTGTTTTTCTTTTATAGTTGGCATCCAGTATTGACGGAGAATTTCTTCTTTGACGATTTTGTTTCGTGTGAATAAGTGAATGTACTTAGAGGCGTTTTGGTTATTCTTTAAAAGTATCTAATAAGATGTGTTTGGTTTGATAAATCATAGTTGTATAATGAAGTATTATGAATTAATGAATTATTAGTACACGTCATTAGTAGAGTACCTCTTTATTGTCTTTTTAGTACAATATTTTCGTCCAATTTGTTTAGCCTAATTCAAATACTGATACCTTTTCAACAAATTGTTTTTTCAACACTGTTCAATTAATTATAAATGTTCCCAGCACCTATACCGTTCATTACCAAAAACACAAACCCCATACCCATCATGTTTTAATCCTCCACAATTTTACCCCATTTGCAACAATTACTGAATTACCATTTTCCAAACACTTTGCCACTAAAAAATCAACGAAACCTGGTCAAAGTACGAACAAAAATAATTAAATGTTTATATCTCACCCCGCACAATCTTTAAAACCAAATGCCAACTTTTCCCACCTAATCAGCTCTGTCATTGCACAACTGTATCGTGCCCCGTATCGTTGCGTTGCGCAACGCGCTGCCAACGTCTGGTACGTGCAAACTTTTGATAATCAGGCCGATTAAGTTCGTCCAGCGTGTCACGTTCGCCTGTATCTCGCGCAGGACAGCGAGAGAGGAAGGATCGAGGCACGTTTAACGAGTTTACTCTTATCGCGGGCCTCCTTTCCCTCTTGCCATTTCCCCCTCTTTTCCCTCCGCGTGGTCGCCGTTGTCGTCTTCCCTGGTCTCCTTCTCTGAACGAGGATGAGTCACGTTTACTACGAGCCTCCTCTCGCGAACCCACCTCCTCGCCTCGTCATCCTCCTTGGGGATTAACGACCCTGTCTGGTCGTTTTTCTTCGACCAAACCGGAAACCGATCTCCCGTTGTCCCGTCGCCGGAGAGACGTTGGAAATACTACGTTCAGGGGTTGTGGCCACGATACAGATCACGGGAGAGCTTTTTCGAGGGGAACGCTGGTAATGGGATGGACGCTGGGCAGGCGGGGCAGGTCGAATGCAGTTCTCGTGTTCCACTTGAAGGGTGAAAGGGAAGGTGTTGATCGAAAAGGAAGGATTTTCACTGAGACTTTTTGGTTGCTGAGGGATTACCGATTGGATCGGTAGGTTAAGAGGATGTTCCTTGTACTTGAGAGTAGTAGCTGGAAAATGGTCCTTGCATTGTTCTGTGAAGGTGTATAATTTGAGGGAGATTTGTTGGACTGTTTGGGGATCGAGGAAGGGTGCATTCAAGTTTCTCGCGAACTCATGACCTGTTAAAGAAGTAATGTGAATGTAGTTTGCGTGGCTTATTTATGCATAAAGATTCAGTATTTTTCTTAGTGTGAGGAGAGTAGTAATTCTCCTGTGGTTTAAAGTTAGCAGAAGTAATTATGAATCTCTGATGTTATTCATAAGTTCGATTAGTCTACCATTGCAATTTCAATCAGCTTGTCGTCGTCGGCTCATCGAGGTACGTACCACTTATTCTTCTACCGGTCGTAGGAATGTCATTCCGTGTCAGTGGAATTCCTTGGATCGAAGTTCGAGGACTGCGCGTTGCGCAATACGTAATTCCGCCTTTTCATCTCGCGAGTATGCACGGATCCACTGCCGCGTAACGGGCTGCTGACTATTTTTCTATTTCCAACTGTTACGGGACGATTTGCAAGTATATTAGCTACTTAACACCTCGCACTTCGGGCGGATGCATACCGTTGTCCTTGTGACTGCATGCAACCTTTCTTTTTGCTAACAATATTTCAATAATTTCAAGTACGATGATTCTGACTTAACGAGTTAATTGTAAAAAGCAAATGAGAAATACCGAAGCCTAACAGTGGACGTTTTAACCCCTTAAGGACTCAATTGAAGAAGTCAACACTGAGAACAAAATATACCTAAATAAAAAATTTGTTTACTGGCCCTTGTAATATTGCGTGTGTGGATTTTCAAGGCAACGTAAAATTACGCCTGCGCCCAGGTGTTAAGGGGTTACAACGTCTCATCAAGTGAAATCTACTAAATTCCTAGTCGAGAAGTCATCTGGGGAATATTACACGGGCCCTAAATAGTCCTTGGGACTACAACGAGTTCGCGCCAGTTTCATTCGATGCACTTACGGTTCTGCAGCCAGAACTGGGACATCCGGTAGGAACGTGGTAAAAGCCACCACGCGTGTGGACGTTACGAGTCCAATGAATAATGCAAATACGCTAGATTATCTCCCTTCCCCCCTTCTTGCAGCGGCTAAACACTGAAAACTGCTGCGCGGGAAAGTGGATCGATGCGTGGTGGCTGTGGCCCAGAAAATTATAATCACTTCCAGACGTGTTCCGTCGTATCTATGCTAATCGCGCAAATTAGCATGGATGCCGATTGAGCTGTGCAGACGGAGCCGGACAGTGGCGATAATTAAAATAATTACAGGGAAAGGTGGCTTTCCATCGAAAGAAAAACCTGTCTGAGCCGGAAACGGATTCGATGGGAAGTCGTGGTCGGAGCAGGAAATTCTTATGAGATATTTCAAAGTGATCCTTTGTTTTAATTGTCCGTCTGATTGTCGTTTTAATGTCGGTCCATAAGTGGAAATTGAGGGGCAAATGAATGCTGAGCTGATTTGAGAGGTACATAACTTAACTGGGTAAATTTATTTTTGTACTTTTGAATTATTTGTTCGCGAAGAATTTTATGGTAGCTTGTGGCATAACACTTTATTTGTCATTATTAGTTAGTGTGTAGTTTTAGTTTGAGGTATTTGGAGTTGTATCTTAACTTTTGAAGTTAAAGTGGCAAGTGAGGGGGTGACGTAGCTGAATGCAGCTGGACAGTGGTCAAATTTTATGAAACAGGTACATACCTATCGTTCGCTTGTTAAGAGAGTGACAGAATTAGGAAAAGTAAAGTTTTCAGGAAATCAGTTTGAAATATTTTTCGGTAGAAAATTATTAATTACTGAACCATTTAACAATGGAAAAAAACTTTTACAGTTTAACTAATAGTCTTTGGGTCCCTAATAAAATATTTTGAATTATGACATTGTTCTTATTAAATAATATAATTTTATTCTGTAATTATGACGCTTTTTCAAATAAAAAATATCTCCCTTTTAGAGTTTATCTTTGCAGATATCTTAACGATTTTTTATGTGTCATTTTTCCGGCAAACCGACGATGTGTGTCTTCATCGAATTCTTTAAGATTGGCCATGAAGTAAATATGCAGGTGATTTGCATCACGGTGTACAGTTCACAACAACAATCTCTTGCATTGAGTTTATCTATCAATGAGTCATCCATACTTGACTGTAGTTGCCTGCAGAGTAGTACAACTTTGATTCACTTCCAAATACTCCAAAGCACTCACTCCCAACTCCTCAAGTTAAATACTAATGGAGATAAAATTCTTTAGCAACACTAAAGAACTGCCTTTGAAAGGAATTATTTTCAAAAGCAAACGGTCCAAATCGAAATTTTATATATCGTTCTTATTTCTAAAATTGTCTGCACTCTCGTGTACAACTTTTCAATGCAACAGTCTCGAAACGGAAACAAGTCAAATTAACTTTCACTTCCGTCGTAGTCCGAACTGCGAAGGATTTCTCAGCTTCTCCTAGTGCAGCAGATTTTCCTCTTCCCTTCCTGTCGAACAAAAGAAAATAAAGGCACTCCCTTTTCCGTTGCAATCTCCAAGCTTTTCCCTTGTTACCCGAACAATCCCCTTGTCGAAAGTTTCCCAGCAGTTTCGGGGCACTCGCTGTCGAATGGCGTCGCGTTATCCGGAACACCTTGCGGAACGGTTATCTGGCACCGGCCGTCTCCTATCCATTATCGATAACGAAAGCGGTGGCAATAAAACTGTTGGATTTTTCCTCGATTTCTGTGGGCGGAAACTTGCCTCGTTACTTCGCAGATAGATAGGAGAAAAAAGACGCCTTATCACCTCTACACATTATAACATCCACAAATATTACTAAAATCTTTTAAACAGAAATTTTTCATAAAATACAACGAAATTCGTAGAATATTCATTTAAATCACAAGTTAAATATTTCAGAAATAAATTTTTATTGATATTGTATAGTGTGCTAAATTGTAATAAAGCAGAAGAGGTGGATAATTAAAATGAAAATTCCAAGTCTGTAGGCAAAAACAAAGGAAGTGGTGTCTTTGAATGACGAAACTCGGCGATAAGGGAGAGAAAGTGCCACTTACGCGGATAAGTCGGTAGAAATAAATGTAATAGGCGCCGCGCGTGTTCTTGTCGGCCCGCTGTGAGTCATACGCGGTGAAATGAGTCTCGTAAAGGCGCCCCACCTCCACGAGATACATAATTAAAGCTGAGTATCTAGCAGGGAGGGGCAGAGCTGTCCTCTGAATCAGCTGGGTGAATAAGGGCCTGGATTTGGGGGCTTCATGTGTTAGTCATAGTTATTACGGATCTGGAGCTCGATCTGGGGAGTTGGATGGTGTGGATGAAGCCACTAATGAGGATCACTTTGTGTTCTCAAAGATCTGGCGCAATCGAAGCCTTCCTAGCCCTTTTTTAAAATGAATGTTCGATTAATAGTGTACTGTTGGACAGGCTGGAGCATTATTTGTATAAAATATTTTAGAAATAATTATTCACGTAACATTTTACCTTATTTAACTGGAAACTATTTTTAAATCCTCACATCACCTAATTTTATTTGGCAAAGCAAATTATATTTTAGTTTATTTTACATTTTAATAAATGACTCTTAAAACGTTCGAAATCAGAATAATTGAAGTAAAAATTTATATTAAAATGATTTATTTGGTCTTGATAGAAAACGAGGTTAAATAATGTATTATTTCAAATTGAATGATTTTACAAAAGGCAATTTATTGCCTTAATCGATTCTCAAAATATTCTGAATTTCGAGCAAGTTGCTTGTGATTATACGCGTTCACACTCCGCCCTTAATTGGTTCATTAAGCGGGGCCATTATCCTCCATGTGCAACGGTCTCCTAGCGTTATCAGTAGCACAAAAGCGATATTAACCATTTCCTTAATTTTTCTGTTTCAGGTGAGTCAAAAACTCGTGCCACGCACTCCTTTCCCCCGCATCTTTACGGTGATGTACACAATTTTGTTAAATTGATTTTCATGTTCTCTGGTTGCTTCGATATCGCGGCGCTAACGCCGATACTCCTAATTGATAATTAGGAAATAACAGTGTAGAAATTTAATCATCGAGATGGAGTAGCATGTTGGAAATTTAATTGCAAAGCGCTTCACTGAACCGTTGAGCTACCATATACGGTGGAGAAACGAGAAAGTTTTTAGCCTTTTTACACGTAAAAGCTTTATACGTATGTAATTAGTGTTTCGGGATTAAGTCAGTGGATCAGCGCTCAATCCTCAAAGACAGAGTCACTTGAAGAATCTGTGCTAATGTTTGTGTCAGTGAATTAAGACATTACAGTATTTGATATGGTATTTAAGAAAATTATACCCCTCCCTTGCACTTTCTCACAATCCACTTATTATATTCGTGTCGAGATATTCCTGTAAAGACAGAGTCGATAGACTTTCTTCTGTGTTATTATGAATTGCGAATTGTAGAGTTTGAATTTCTCTTTGATGGTTCATGAAGTTAACCTATTGCAACTTCAGTTTACTGATTGACAATAATGTTCACTGATACTAAATAGGAGGTAAAATTAGAAATTCCATGAATAATGTTTTCTGCAACAAAAAAGTTAAATTATTTGTTGCTTTATTGTACAGAGTGGTGCATCAGGATTTGATTATGTGAAAAACTTACCCCATTTCAAAAATAAGACGAAGGGTTTTTAAAACATAATTTAAATGGTTCCAAAATGGTAAACATAGATAAAGGAATTCGTCGTACCCATAATGTGCATAAGGGTACGTTTATGTTGGAGCGAAGAAAGAGAAATTTTTGTTTCTCGACGCTTTTATCGTTGGTCATCTATATAGTCATCTCGCTCTAAAAGTCGCTCAGATCGTTCATCGCAGCTCCAACATAAACGTACCCTTAGATAAAAGTAAATAATTTCCTTAAAAAAGAATTAGTAAACCAAATAGCTCGAAAAAAAAATGATCTTAGGAAACCAGGATTACGTTTGTCGTTTCGTCCTTTAGAACCATTTACATTATACTAAACACATTTTATGGTATCTTCGAAATTAGCCAAATTCATTAGATGTTTTATTTCTAATGGAACATCTTGTGTATTATGACGAACCAAGTCTACAACTTTATGATGCACTACAGCCCGATCCTGTCGCCAGTCTGGCGAACGCTGTTTCTGCTCAGAATGAGTTCAAAGATCCCATTCCGTGGTTGAACCTCTGTCGTTTCTCAGCGAAACGGAACTCTAAATATGTTGTCGCTGGAGTTTTATTGCGACATGGTATTTTTGCTCTGTGCTTGGTAAGTCATTGGGAACTTCGTAGAAAAGTCGTGCAGCACGAACTTCCACCTATATAATAGGTAGTCATAATCAAGTCTCGATTCGTAGAAAAATAGCTATTAATCATTGTTTCAAGTTATCATAGCTAGTGAAAGTAATCAAAGTTAGCAAAAGGGTTGACAAAATTAAGAAAATCTCTGAATTTCAGAATTGGGTGGATAAATAAAGTGATTTAGAATTAGAAGAATTTATTATTAACACATTAGGTAGTATTAGAAAATATTTAATATTTTCTGGAAAACTTTACTTTGAAAATAAACTAAATTTGGATTTGAATTTGTACTTTCCGCCTCAGCGTTTCTTTAACAAAATACAAAGTGAAATCCTTGCTTGATTTGTTTTCAGAGTGAACATTCTAAAACTCTCGAACGACACTGGATTCTTTCCAAAAACTTTTTAGAGAGATAAAATACCTATATAAACATTGGAAGAACTTATTTTTAATGCATTAATCTCAATCTGCAAAACACTGGATGCATCAATGCGAAACCTCAGACGATCCAGTAGAAATCTCGGAAACGTCCTTCCCACGGTAGAAGATATTAGCTGTAGTGAAACTTGCATAGTTGCAGCGTCATCCCTCAACAAATTTCATCTGTGAATCGTAATGTGTAACGACTGAGTGGCATGCGTCGAGCATCAGCGACGGTGGGATGATTCCACGAAATATTCTAATGACCCCGCGCTGTGGTGGGCAGCAAGTGGCCGTTGCTCGATAAGTAATAAATGCCCGTAGAAAAACGTGGTCGACGAACGTTGCACGAGAGGGTATCACGCGAGCCTTCAATTATTGCAGTAAATCGTATCGTTTTGTTTATATTCTGCGCGCACCGGCGAGAACCGTTGCACGGGAAATAGGTTTGATTGGTTGAAACAAGGAGAAGTGGCTACGGTAATTTACTCTGTAATGAGCTGGGTGATTGGAGGATCTTTTTGGTACCTCGGCAGACTGGTTTCCCCTTTTCCTTTTGACTCCTTCATACCGTGGAGGATCGTTCTTTATTACTTCCAGATAGCGTTGATGGTAAAAGTAGACTCGCTTATCCAATAGAACTAGTCCTCCTAGTATCCTTGGCTGAAATTATTCCACTGACCCTGTAGTAGCGATAGGCGATTCCGTTCAGGAAAATCGATACTTAAGAATCGATTCTAATGAAGCATCGATACATGAAAATCGAGAAATCGATAAAAAAAGGATGATCGAAAATAGAAGCAATTAAATGTGATATAAAAGAATTTTTATTGAATCATTATATTGGAAAATATAATATATAATACTTATGTATTATTTGTATTCTTTACGCTAATTTTTTAAAAAGATTCTACTTTGTATGTCTATACGATGTACATCCACGAAAGTGATACGCAATTTCATTTTTTATATACAGTTGTAGTTTATTTAATTTAGGACACCTTAATTCCATTTTCATTTGTACAGACTGACAAATAAAAGATTATAATCAGATTATTCTTAAAAATTCAAAACGTCGATTTCTTCTCGATTCATGGTTAGAAAATAATCGAGTTTTCGAGGATTGATTCTTAGAGTTATTGGTAAAAAATCAATTCTTCAGAAAAATAATCGATTCTTTTAGATTCTAGTGGAATCGCTCAATCCTAGCGTGTAGAGTTTACCATATTTTGAAAACTGCCAATTTCTTTCATTCCTAATGATTAAATTGACCATCTAACAGTACTGGCATCTAACCGTTAATAGCTGTGCTTCCCTTGGAAAAGTGTCATAAAAAATTCAAGTTCTTCAAACATGTTTTCACAGATATAACTACTTAAGTAGTTTCTTATCAATTTCGACAGTGTACTGAAACCTGATACCCCAACGGTTCAGCAGCTTCAAGTTTTACGGACTGGATCGAGATAAGAAGATTGTATCCCTCGATGTGATTTTCTAGCAATAAAACACCATCACTAAAGGAACTCGTAACTCAAACACGGTTCACAACATCAATTCACATCGATCCCACAACGCACACGATAAAATCCTTCAAATTAAACAATGCCAGCATTGTTCCACCCTGTAATTCCCGCTGCAAACGGTTTCCCAGGCGGAGGAAATTCATCCCGCGGCTCCGGAAAGTCGCCAAGACGTCTGTCCGCGTTGGGAAGAGTGACACGAAACCACAAAACTGTGTCGATGATCTCAGCCCGCGGCGTTCACCGTGAAGTCACGGTGACTTATTGCTCCGGCATTTATAGAAGAAATTACCGCGCAGGAAAACAGGTCCAAGGGAAAGAAGGGGAGCAGAGAAGGGAAAACTGCAGTCTGCATTGCTTAATTACGAGCGACTCGAAGGTGAACGAGCTCGTGTCGCGGACAGAATTAATTACTATCAACGCGACTGCCAGCCGCTTGACAGATGTACGTTGTTACTGTACGCACGGCGGTTACATAGGTGACTTTGTGACACCGTGTAGCTCTCAATTAAATAAGCAGGATATTTAAAAGTGGTGTCAACGGTAGTACGACATGATCCTGTGCTCGAGGATATCACGACAGAGGCTGAACGAGTAGCCTTCGATTGACGTAACTGCTCGGTGATCGATGAGTAGGTAATTATTGGCTATGGTGTAATGTATTCTTAAAATACAGTATACGTTTATACTCTGCAGCATTTCACGTGGAAAATTTTTAGCGCGCTCTGCAGGTGGCTCAGATACACTGTTCCTTTGAAGTTGACTTTTATATCTCAGGGATTTTTTGGGATTCTATGCAGAACATTCTATTCTAACTTCCACATATCACATTATTATAATTGATGTATGTAATTCTTTTTGTGGAAACAGGATTGTGTTTATTCAGAGTGATTCTAGAATATGTCAAGGGAACGTTCCCAACTTGAAAATTCTGATTATAATGAACTTTGTATGAATGTAGAATTGTAGAGAATATTGGAATATGCAAGAAGCAATTTTCTTTTTCTATGGAAATTTACTCTGAAGGGGTGAAAGCAGCACTTGAATTTATCGCGTTTTTGTAATATAACTTTGTTTTTCTATTTGTAGTGTGATATATACATCATAAAAGTCAATATATTTTGTATTTAAAGTTCTATTTTAAACTTATATCTTTCCACAATTTTAGTGGAGAGCAGAGATGGGTAATGATTTATTTTAAATAATAATTTGAGTTCGAATAAAAAATAAAAAAATTATTAGTTACTCGTTGAATAATGATAACCCAAGTTATCTTTATTTGAAACACCACGGATAAGTAAGTTCATTCGACGAGAATTCATCTGACGGTCACAGATTCTTTCTTTATTCGAAGGCCTTTCATTTTAAGCGTCAAATAATTTGTTCATCTTTCCTTGTATCTTTATTCGAGAATTATTTGAAGCTTCACACTTTGTGCTAGAAAGTTCAGAATGATACCTAATATTTAAAATTCATTGCTGTTATTTAGTACTTTTACCTGCTTGAAAAGAGGTGACATTACTCAGAGCAGTTTCTAGTATTACCTTGAAGGCCTCGTAGGAAAGAGAAAGTGCAAAGTCAAAACCTAACTAATCTATCCAACGTAGCGTGCAGGAATAGCATCTCGTGGAAACCATATCTGAAATGTCACTTTACAATGCGCCGTTGTACTCGTCGACGTTGCAATTGAATGACGCGAATCCGTGGTGGGTTTGCACGCGCAGCTGCAACACCTGCGAATTAACAGTGGCGTTGCATTCATTAAGCGACAATAAGTTAGCCATTTACAGCGACGCGATGCCGCGAACACGACCGATGAATAACAGTTTCCTTCGACTTCTTCTTAGTCGAAGAGTAAAACATGCGCCGTGTTTACGCTTCGCTCTAGGTGGATATTCACGAGGAATTTCCAAGCTGGGTAATCTACTTTCATGATAGGTTGTAATTAGGCGTGCTTTGATGACGGTGCCTAAGGTGATGGTCATTTTAATTCGCCACATTTTACTCGTTTCCGTTCAAGAGCAGCAGGTTGGCAAAGTTGTTCGAAATGAAGTGCACGAATTCTTATTTTGTAATAATATATCTGATCGTTTGTAGAATTCCAAGGTAGTGATTTAAAATTGAAAAGGTAATAGGAATAGTGGTGTGAGTGGAATCTTTGATTCTACTTGGAGATAATAAATTATTCTGCACGGTTGCAGAAGTTCATTTTTGTTATATAAAATTTTAAAGCTTTGAATTCTGCTTTCAGAAGTAATTTTGCTCAACTCTGTGCTATAAAGCAGCTATTGGATTTTCAAACAGAAAATAATATATTGGAGTAATTGCAAAACCGGAAGTCAGTTTGCTCTTATGAATTACTAATTCTTCCTAAAACAGTTAATAATTTGTAGAAAAATTGAATATTTCATTGCCGTTAGTTGTTGCTCGTAAATATTTAATTTTTCTTAATAAATAGTATACCTAGGTCACTTTCCGAAATTTCAAAGCAGTTTATCACTGTAGGGAAAGTGCTCGTTCGAATTTGGAATGTAAATTTCCAGCTCACGAACTTCTGTTGCGATATTAGCATCAAAATTCATGAAGAATAAGCTGTTCTTTTGCATAAGCAAACTCGTTCCAACGATTGAAATGCGAACAAACACGTGTCGACGAGATGCACTCGGTTGCACAGATGCACGTGCAGCTGATTTGTCGTTCGATGAAGCATTCACGTTCCTAAAAACACGAACAAGAGCCCGAAGAAGTAAAAGATACTAAACAGGAGCAACAAGAAACAGAATAATCTTCCCAAGACGTCGTACGCTCATCGTACGAATGAAGCTGGGCAAATTATAATTTGCAAAACCGGTATTACCACTGCCGTCCAGCCACTCCGAAGCGATAGATTTAACAGAATATAATTTACTCGAAGCTTGTCGTGTGTTTCGTCGCCGTTTATTAGGAACACTTACAATTTTCTTGTTTGTTAAACAGTTTATCTCTGTTTCTAATCGTTCACTGCTTCCCACGAAATTGGAACTTTGAAGAGAACTCTTACTACAGTGGAACTGAATTTTTAAAATTAAAAATAATTCCCTCTTGCTGCAAGGTTCTCAATTATAACGTTTGCAAATTTGTTTTCGTATATTCTACGAATTTTTTCTCCGTCGTTAAATTTTTAAATTTTAGTCCATACTAATACTGAAGATGAAGAATTCACCCAACTACAAGAACACCCCCACATAACCATACCCCAATCAAAACTGCACCCACTTGCAAGCATTTCTCTCATCAAACCAGTCTACAACAATTATAACGCAGAAAGATTCCCCTATATCGCCACGGTGGGCCGACAGTTTCGTTCGCTACGACTTAACAGAATCCACTTTACTCTCCGTACACCATTAGCTCCTCGGTTAATTACCATTGATTCTCGTCGACTCTCGTATAAGATCGCTATTAGCTCGCCAAGAACAGAGAGCACGCGCAATTTCATATCACATTGCGACACACGATGGTAATGCAGTTGAACGTTGCTCGAGCAGCGATTACACCATCAATGGTCGTTAAAAAAAGGGGGAAAAATTAAAAGAAGGGACTTTATAAACATTACTAACTTCGAACCTCGCTGAACATCTGCATGTGCACGCGCAGCTGCACCTCCGTTTCCAGAGAGGCACTCTTCTGCATCTGGCTGTGGTCGCTAAGGTCGCGTGCCCAGCTCCGCTCCAATTACCCTTAATTATTATCACGATAATCATTATTACCGGAGCGGGAATGTCGATTGGGGGAGACGATAAAGCCAGGAGGACGAGCTCGACAACGGAGACTCGCGCTCGCCCGACATTTCCCCTCTTTTTTTCTTCGCTCTTCCCTTTCTCCCGCTTTCGCCGGCAACCGTGAAAGATCAGCTGGCAAAGATAACGCGCGCGTGCAATCTCCAGCGGAAAAACGGCTCTGAACGGTGCTAACTGGAGACTTCCTTCGGCTCGATGTCTGGTTCCAAGATCCAAAGTTTCGAAAATAGTCATCATCCATGTTTTGAAAATTGGAATTTGGAACACAGTAAGTAGTAGTTTTGAAACATTTGCACTGTAGAGTGGTAAAATGTGTACAGACTACAGGTGCATTTGGTAACCCATTCTTTTGTTAGTAGTTTTCGAAATATAGGTATGCTGAAGTGTTTATGGAAGTTGGAATTTTGAGATTTTATTTTTGAGATTGTAATGTCATTGAGGATTTGAAGTGATGTGTGTGAAATATTGGCCCAATTCATGCACACTACTATAGTTGGTTGCCCTTGAGCAAATATTCCTGCTGAGTGTTTTAAAGAGCACAAAACAAAGTGTACCTAAAAAATTAGAATATCATTCACATGTCTACATGAACTGTTTTCATTATTTTGATGTATAACATCGATTCTGATTAATCCGTAACTGTGTTTGAATATTTTTCTTTCAAATTAACATAAATTTGCATAGCATTAGAATATATCAGACACTAGGTCAGACGCTCAGTTTCGCTAAAAAACACATCAAAGGAATGAAACACTTGAAATTTCACCAATCGCAATTTTCCTTCCGTATTTGTATAATTTAAAAAACAAAGTACAGCTTCTGTCAGAATAATCAGAATAATAAAATTGAGGTATTTACGTATTGCCAGCAATCGGTACCCCGGTGCACTGTCAACGCATAATACAATTATTCACAGGTTTCTTCGCCGAAATTTAGAAGAATAATTAATTGTGAAAGACACCGCATTGCTCTTGCTTCTTATTTCTTAATATCTAGGTTAACATCATTTGATCCATAATTTACTATGAAAAATAAGTCTACGCACATAACGTGGTCGACTCAAATTGACTAAAATTTCTAAGTGAGTGTATGTATGTACCTAGCGCATTCTATGTCGCTCAAATCGCACAATTTGCCCCCGATATAAGCGCATCCCAAGGATTAAGCACTGCCCGCTGTATTTTCACGCGCCCTCGCAGGAAAAAAAGAACGCTCAGCTGGCTCAGAACCCTCGCGAGAGCTAACGACGACGATTTATCGCGAACTGTGAACGATCGTTAAACTCCACCGACGCCAATCCGATGAAACAACGAACACTCTTGTACCAGCCGGTTGTTCGCGATTAAAGGTGACCTCACACCGTCCAAGGGCCGCGAGCGCGCGGCAGCTCTTCCGAGAATATAAATTAGCAGCGGCCACGCTCATGCTGACCCAATTCCAGCAGAGATTCATATCGAGGAACCCGAATCGTTCGTGCTCTTCACTCTAATTAATCGTTATTTATTAACTCTCCGAACCTGTCGATGCAAGAGCAATCATTGTTCTCCGGGATACGAGCTTGTCGGTTATTAATCCTTTTAATAAGAATTGCTGAAAATTGCCGGGCTGTGGTCGAATTTATCGGGACACCGTGGTCCTTGCACTCTGTTTTTTCGTTTGCTTTATCGTCACTGACGGTGGTTATTACGCGTTGCGTATACCAATAATGAAATGGTGTCGCAAGTGAAGTTGTTATAGGTCAGAATTCGAAAGTGATTCGAAGTCGAATCGAATCGAAATTAGTTCCCTCGATTTATCTGGAGAACACATCATCGATTACGATTCCTCCTTAACTCTAAATTGCGCCAAGTATTTTCAAAATTATTTCGTGCCAGCTAAAGTTTCAAAAAAGAAAAAGAAATACATTGATACTAAAAACACTTTAATGACTCCCAACAACCACATCCAACTCAGATCACCTGAGGATACTTTATGTTCTCGTGTGGAAAACGTAGCGTTGTTGGAAACGCGACGCGTTTGCATTGCGAGGACGAAAAACTCGTGGCTATGTTATCGGTGCCAGACCAATTCATTTTCGTGACCCGATTCGAGCTTAATGGACCGAATAGCAGGCGGACTTCGAAGTGTGCAATCGCCCCTTCTCGAGGGCTCTCGTTTCTTTTACCCTGTTCATGGATACCGGCCCTTAGATAAGGGACCCTGACAAAGGGCCCCGAGCTAAAGGGCGAAGGGAAACGAGAGTCCTCGAATCAAGCCTGGCAATCGGAAATACTACATACACGAGCACCATGGGCACGTCGGGCTCGAGTGAGTAGCCCAGCCTTATGCCGCACTCGAGCTGCGCTTTGTACCGCTTACGATGAAAACTACCTTTAATCGCCGAGATCTTGGCACGTTCAGTAGGTGCAATGAGGGAAACAGTGATGAATGGGTTAATTTAAATGGGATTCATCGAGGAAATGAGGATGCATTTGTGATTTTTAATCTTGGGGGATGAAAGGGGTGGGATGCAGTTCAGAATCATGGATATTGAGAATTTATTGGCCCTGAGGTATTGTTTTGAGTTACTTTAGATTGATTTGCCTGTTGAAATAAAAATTAGTGAGGCATTTCGAAATTAGTATAATTAGTTTGGTTGCTTGAAAAATGATTTGAGGCAAAGAGCATCGAGGAATTGAAATTCAGTGTGACAATTATTTTTAAAATATTCGAAATGTTATAATATATAATATTGAATGTGCATCGTGACTGTAGAAGTTAATTGTTACTTTCTAAATTTCCCAGATTCACGTTCCACTTGCTTTGCACTGTTCAAATTAGCACGTATTTCTTAAATACATTTTCAGTTTCCTGCAAGAGCAACGCGAAAGATCTTTCTGTTAAATAAAACAGGATTGCTTTCCTTGCTGAATTTAAAGTATCCAAGCTCTGAGCCAACAGTATCTACTGATTTTTAAAATCAACGTTTCCGTTGGAATGACTAATGTTAATAAACAACAAGTGGGTTAAAGACACTCCATATAAAATATCTCTGTGAAGTAGCACACAGGAGATTTTTCGTGCTGAACGTGTTTCCACCACCTGCACACAGGTTTCATAGATTGTCGTAGAGCGATGACGATAATTAATAATCTGACAGCTCACGAGAATCTGTTAAACCTCGGCAAGCGATGATTAATACGTTAACTTGCTTAACAATCAACCTGCAACACAAGGAATCTCGCGATACCTTCAAAATACATTAAAATTATAAAACTCCACATCTAAACAACGAAATTAGAAATCTCGTAGCATAGATACTACTGGTAATTTAAAAATCACTTTTCACGATATTATCTCGTTTGAAAACAGACAAAGAAATATGAAGAATCATTTACCATTGCGTAACTGTACTTATAAAATAATATATTACCTTTCTTTCTTACTCAACGTCGAATTTATTATCGCAATTCCATTTGCAGTATCCGTTTCGTTTAACAGCAGAGATTCTCAATGATTTTATATCTCGCTCGTACTTTATTCGATATTTGATTAAGACATTTACGCGCGCACTCGCAAGCACATTTTGTGTAAATATTTATTCTCGAGGGTCATAAAACGCGGATAGGCAAGCCTAGAGATGGATGTATTTATGTATATCACGTGAATGACATCGGCGTCGCGTCTCGAACCACGGTTATTAGCGTAATAGGCAGGAAGCTATTTGTAACACCGGCCGATCGGTCGTAATTTATTCTTTTGCTCGACAAGCAATTATTGAAGCGCACCGACAGCTCCTCGTAGCTTTTAATACCCCTAGCTACTTGTTGGAAATTGCTCAACAGCGTCTAAACGATCGCCTCCAGACGTTCTCAGGATGTAGTTTCCTGGATGTTTTGATCGGAAGAAGCGTAGTCGAGTTAGGTAAGAGATCGTTGAGTGCAAGTATCTTTTCTTGAAAGTCGATGAAACAATTTTATGATTCGATATTGATTCTTCTTTTTGACTTAATCAATAGCAAATGAGATTCATTTCCTTAAGTAGGTACTTAGTAAGGTTGCAATGTACGCTCTCAATTTGCTTCTTTGTTCTTCACCTTTCGTTCTTTATTTGCAGAGTTTATTAATTAGTATTCAAGGTGTGTTAAAAAATTTGAATAATTTTTCAGGAAATTTCTGTGGATCTACTATTAAATTTTTTGTGAGAATGTAATTTAAAAGTTGTGTAATTTATTTGAGGATTTATTAAAATGGAATATCGATTATTGTGGTTTCTCGTGGAAAAAAAGGGAAAGTTTGTCAATTACTTATTGCTGTAGTTAGCGAAAATTAAAAAAAAACTCGATGGACAGGCGGTAGTTAACAACAGCGTTCTTGATCGATCGCAATTACGTCGCAATTTGCTCTAAGGAGATATCACCGTCGCTCATTGAATTACGATCGTCTTTATTGCTTTTATTGTCGGGTAATCGCCCCGTGGAAATATCGTTTTCCCCCGGTTTCGAGACAAAAACGAGGTCGAAACGTGTCGGTGGGAACGAGGATCTTATACAAGGTGAACTGGCTGACACCAAATGGCTCACAGGAAAATCAGAAATTGTGTTCCTTTCTTTTCGATGAGCCAAGTGCTGCACTTGGACCGTCACTAGGTAAACTTCTAAGTCATGTTAGAAATGCAATAGCTGGCCTGGATTCAGGCTCCAATTACTTCGACTCGTATTAATCATTTTAGTGTGAAAAGTTTATAAAATGCATCAGGCAGTGCATCTGACATTATTTCATTCCCTTCGTTTATTCACTAATATCCTTAGAAATTTGAAAATAGAAGATCTTCAAACGAATCCTTCATGTAAGAATTGATCTGTTCTTCGTTAATTACAAACTACAGGCAGCTTGTATATTATCGCTTACATGTAATCGAGCTTAACTTACTAGAGTAGCTTGGAAACACTTCAGAGACCAGGCATTCCCACAAAATAAGTCACTTAACATTATCTACCGCTTTCAAGTACACGTATGCTTACCATTTCCATCAATCATCTCGCGTGAGCCCTACAACTCACTCTTATCTCACATTTATCATTGACAAAATTGTGCAACTAAAACATCTCCATTTCATTCACAAATTATACTAACGAAGGTTCTCAAAATTACTTAAAAAATTTGAAAAAGATCGTCAATTAGCATAAATCTAATACTTCAAAACCAACACATAAATCACTCTAATCCTTTTCTCCAAAATCTTCTACTCATGGCTGCCAAATAAAGTCTTCCTAATAATTAATACCACAAATAACAGTTTCAATAATCACTTAACACTTCAAAAATTTGATAAAGATCAATTTCAAAACCTGCACCAGATAAAGTGCTAAGCTACTTTTTCCCTCCTAGGGCCACCGAATAAGGTCTTTCACGACGTCACGAATAAATAATAATGGTGCTCAGAGTAGCGCAGAAATAACGATGGAAAATGGTATTCCGTACGGCGTTATCGCGGGTAACGAGGAAAAAGCGTGGCGGAGGACGAAGCGTGCCGATGGAAAGGAGGATCTTGGTCCCGCTGACACGTTCGGTACCCGTAGCCACTCGCGGGACCTACATTGTGAGATAAAGCCTGTTTACCTGGAAGGGAATAATTATTCGAGGGGAACCAGTTCCGCGAGCATGGCTGCGCGTGCATCGTTCGCCGAGAAGTCACCGTAAAATATCGCCAGATCGTGTTCCCCAGGGTACGAGGAGCAGCACGGTTCGATTCTGGGTACAAGGCCGGGGTTTCGATTCAATTAGACGTGCCTAGGCTCGGCTACACCGAAACCACGCTTCCTTGTTCCACCGCTGCCTTTTCCTTGGGGACGTTGAACCGTTTTGCATCATTGTTGGTCAATGGCGAAGGGTCCTGACTGAGGAAATACTTACCAATTCCTGAAGTTAGTAAAAGCTGCTATTCTCAGTAATTGATAGGTCTGGGTGTGGTTAAGGTAGTTCGTGAGCTAGGAAGGGTTTTTCCGAGATGTAGGGAACTTATAGAAGCTGAAAAATTGAAGCATTATACATTTTGAGGAGCGTTATAGATTTCAAAAGGGTTGGTGCAGGCAGCTGGCGAAAAGTAGTTGTTTAGAATTATTTCTTGTGTAAAGGTGATTAATCGCCAAAGTATGGGCATTGGAAGGTAATTTATCCAAATTTCAAATAGTTTTGATTAGAATACATATGTGTGATAAGAACGAAATCAGAATGTTTCATATGGGAAGGGGTAATGAATTGAGCAAATTGATTGGTAGGTATATTAATTTCCATTGTTCCTTGCCGGGGCTCTGTTCGATATTATTTTTCATTAATATTCCATTTAGAACGGCATTTCTGCATAGTAAGCGGTTACAAAAGAGGATCACTCATAATTGCAATTAAGCGAGGCAACGAGTGTACAATCGAACCGTAGCGGATTTGAATTTTAATCGGCTAATTAATATTCATTAGCAATCCGGAAGGGAAGGAGGCCGGTAAAAATCTTTCTTTATTAATCGCCTCCCGCGACTCGATAATTGAGCCTCGAAAGCATGTGTGCCGTGGCACATAATTTACCGATTAATAGTTAGCCCACTGCTCTCGCCAGGGCTTTCTATTATGCAATTAAAGCATGCGTAGGAAATGTCAACTCGCCACTTCCTCGTTTCTTCCAAGGCAGTTGATTAACTATATTCTTCATTCAACGTAAAGCAACGTATTAGGAGGAAGAACTTCGTTTATTTCCATCGAATTCGATGTCAATATTTATTTCTTCGAAATTCAAATCCAAACGAATCATTTATACACCAATATGTGTAATTTTCATTTATCAAGTATATTTCTAGCCAAACCCCCCCCCCCCCCCCCCCCCATGAAATTGGTTCAATCTCTTTCAATACAATTTATTTGCGAGCACAGATTACAACTTGCATAGTTTTATCAATTTCCACGTCCAAAAGAGTGTATCGAAGCGTTGCCCCACTTTTTGTACATTCAGATTCTGGCTAGGTAAAATATTGCAATACTTACTAACAATATTAATACTTTAAATATTTTATTCAAATGCGTCACATAGTTATGATACTCCTCCTTTAAAACGAGCCATTTGTTTCACCCAAGAAATATTTTTTTATACCGAACAAGGTATACCCTATATATCACTCATCACCTTGTACCAACAACTGATATCAAAATGCAAACGTAACCATAGAATACGAAAAATGTCCAACAAGAATACGATGAGGCGTGTTCATACCCCGTCTTATTTAAATTGAGGCTTTGAAGGGTCCACCTGAAGCATGTGCAGCAACATTCTGCAGCCCTAGCGCAGCGCTTAGCGTCGATCCCACGCTCTTTGCATAACGTGACTGACCTACCGTATCGTCAATACTTCCCAAGTGTACGATCTAACGCGGCTGTTACACGTGAACTGGCCTCGAGGAAATTCGCGTGCATTCCGCGAAAAAGGCACACGACAGTACGCACTGCTTGACCTTTCGCCGATGCGGGCGATAAGCTGTTGCACTTTTAGACGATTTCTACGATTCATACGATGCATGACCCATTTGCAGCGTACGTGGTGCCTCGTCGTTGACACCAGAAGAAGTTCATTAATTCTTGTGAATGGAGGACTTGAGGAATAACGATGCTGTTTAATTAATATTCCATAGAAAATTAGTTATGAAGTTTCATAGGAAATAGCCCTGTGCACTTGATAAAATATATATATATTTTATATATATATTTATTAAATGAACTATTATTAATACCAGAACCATATTAATTAAATGAACTGAGTGTTATTTTTGTATGCCCGTTTCTTGTAAATATATTATTTTGGGGCAATTTGTCCTAAATTTAGTCAGCCGTATATCTTTACAAATTCCGTATAAGGTTAAAAGAAACGCGCGGAGATATGGCATATGTTTCACAACGGGATGCATCCTACGTCGAGGGGAATAGAAGAAACAGACAAGCCCGCGACAAAGTTGTCGAACAGGAAGTCGATTGCACCATACAAGGGCATTGCATCGTTAAGAAAAAGCCGCGAATTTTCGTTCCCTCCTTTAATCTCCTCGATAGAAAACTCGTTTCCATCGAAGCGATGCATCATTCGTGTTCGTCATACTTGAAGGATCCGCGATGCTATAAGTTTCATGGAAGAAGTATATCAAGTTTTTCCAATCCCGACAGCGCGCTTTCCTTTTGCTTGTTGCTGCGTTTTTTGGAGCGTGGGATGATCGTTACAGTTGCGATCGATTGACACAGTTTTGGTGATCATAATATTGGGTCGCTGTATCAGATTAAATTATCTTTTGATTTTGACGAGACGCTTATCATAGTATTTGCAGCGAAGAGTGTCTTAAGGTGTTAAAGAACTCAGCCAGTAACTGTGAGATCAGCTCTTCAAGATTAAATATACGAGAACTGAAGTGGATCGAGAACTTTATCATAAAGAAGGCTACTCATTAAATGATTCTCCCCTTGAGCTGGGCCACGAGTCACCAGCCGAACGATGAAGAAGATAAAGGAGACATCTGTCCCTGAATGTCCCCAATTAAAAGCTCCAGACATTTAACATGCAAATGGGAACTTTCACCGTGCAGTGAAGGGCTCGCTGAAACAATGGAATTCGTAAGTAGCCGAGGTGTGTAAGCTGCAGCAGCCACCTCGTCACTGGTTCCACGAGAATCCTTCTTTATATGCTGCGCAGAATGAAATGGTTTTCCAGTTGGACGGCGGGTATAGGCATTTCACGGGTATTTTCGCCGCAATCCACATTTCCCCTGCGGGGGGATGGTCGACCAACCGTCATTAATTCCATTAGTACTTCACGGGCCGCCTGTGAGATAAATTTCGCATTTCATATTAATCCGTGACTCCTGCAAGCCTTCATTATTCATGGGGTTCGCCTTGGATAAAAAGGTGGTCGCATGCGCAGGTGTTTTTTCGGTTTCAACATTCGAGCAGATTGGGCTATGGCACGTTGTTCTGTAATTGATTTTATTATTTGTAAAAATTTCGTAATACTTAATTGCATTCTATTAGTGTTACTATACAGAATTATACTTGAGTTATTACTCGTTAAATCGATAATATCTCGCACACTCCGTCAGGGATTTTGATGAAACTGGGATATGACGTAACCCACGTGGAATTAGGGAGGGTTTAAGTCATCATTCTGCTAGGTTTCAATTTGTTTAAAAAATAAACGGCGTTAAAGTTTGCAATTCTTGTTTATATCAATCCGCACTAAATCCATCATTTCTTGTTCAGGTTGTTAAGGATTTTGATGAGATTGAAATATGATATAGTCCACGTGGAATTAGGGAGGGTTTAAGTCATTATTTTGCCAGTTTTCAATTTGTTTAAAAAGTAGAGACCGTCAAAGATTGCAATTTTTGCCCACACGCTAAAAAACGGCTGTATCAATGAATTGTTATCGCCTAGACTATCGATCACACAAATATTTATAATGCATATTTGAAAAATAATATATATTAGACACACTATACGTGGTGCCTTAAAAAACTCGCGATTTCGCAGTCGTGTCTTCGCAAAGAGAAAAAACTCACGAGGGCATAATTTAAGCGTGTAAACGGAGGCTGCAGTCAATTCAAACCAATTTCTGCGTTTAAAATTCATGAAGAATCATAAAACGAGAATTTAATGAGCCTGAGAATTTAGTTGTTAATTCAACGCCGTCTGCTTCTGAAAGGGACGTCGTCCTGTTTCATTGGATAAATCGTCCTAGCGATGTATCATCTGCATAAAGCGCACCGTGCGAAATCAGGTTCGTCCGATTTGATGTGGCCATTAATCGTGGGTAATAACTTACCCTTAACTGACTGTCAAAACGACGTATGCTAAGAAAAATGGGAGGTGGAAAGCGTGCGATATGGGATTATATAACTCGCTGACGAAAATATAAATCTGATTTATTTGTTGCCATACATGGAAACCATCTCCATGAAAATACGCTTGAAATATTAAATTTCAACCGTAAAATAACTCATTAAATTATCAATAATACAATTACTCACACAAATTAACAAACCTTTCATTTCAATAATTAAATACGTTTACACAATACTTCTAAAATTCATTTATATAACCATTTGTCACAATCACAGCAAAGTAAAGGATAAAAAATTAATTATATTTCACAGTTCACAAATTCTGCAGTTCCTAAAAAAATTCCCCGCATCAATTCCAGAGTTGTACACAAAGAATCCCAACCACCTCTGGTTTCTCCGTACCAACGAAGGGGCGACATGCAACGAACACACGCCCCACAATCTTTACGTCCAGGAATTACGAGCAAAAGGCTCGTCCCAGCATCTCGCTCTCCCTTATTCGTTTCTGTCGTCGAAACGGAAACCGGTGACTGGCGTATCGTCGAAAGGATGGCTTTATTAAAATAGAAATGACTTGAGGGGGGCGAGCTCGGCTTTCCAGGCGGAAGAGATTCGCCGCGAAACGAAAGGGCGAACATCTGCTCGGAGCACGGGGCGCACGATCCGCCTCTGTGTCGTCGTCACTTTGAAGGCCCGCCTTTGCTCATTTGTATACCATTCACGCGGGTCGTATTTGCACCGTACGCGTATGCATAACGCGTCCAAGCTCTCTTCTACTCGCGCCCCCATCGCGATGCGCCGTCTGGCCACTTTGGAGGCTGAAGAAGAAACGTGGAGCCGTGCTCCTTCGTGTTCTTCTTCGTGGTTTCGACTTTCAGGCGGATCCACGTGCTTCGTTTGGAATTTAACTTCGGTATGATTGAAGTGGGAGTTTTGAGGGATGATAGTGTGAGGGTGTTGATGATGGACTGTGTGATAAAATTGTGTACTTTAATTCGGGGTATGGTAATTATTAAGTTTAAACGAGAGTATTAGGAGTGCTGTGATATTAACTATTTCGTTTGGTTTTCTGTTTCAGGTGAGTCCACAAAGTACTTGGTGTAAGCTTCGGCTTCAAGAATGAAGCTGCTACCACTGTGCATCGTTCTGGTGGTAAAGTACTTGCTTGCAATAGTGCTGGTTGAATGTAATCAGAAGGATTACATTGTTCAGGAATAAGTATTTACTATTCGTCTTTTGAATTGAGAATTCTGGTTCGAATTCTGGAATTCGTATTAGGTATGGACGGGAAGTATTTTGAAAAGCAATACTAGTGGCGAGGGCTTTCAACACTTTATTCGATCTTGCTATTAAAAAAGAATAACAAATAAATCTAGAAATAAAGCTACAGAAAGTTTCTTTTTAACACTTTATGGTTCAATATTAGGTTTGCATAAATTCACAGTTGCGATCTCTTATTGAAGCCTCAGAATTCTGAATAATTAGGATAGAAAGTGCAAATGTGCTCTAAAACGCAGAACTTATACAGGATTAACAAACTCCTTTTTGTAACACTAACAATAACCTTGTGGTTTAGAGTAGAATATTCATTTTCTCACATATTTACTTTCTTATTCTCGTTCACCGCGGAAAGTGTTTTACTTATCATTCTCCTAAAAACTAGAAATTCCAACGAGAAAAATGGCACATACACCTCCCACACGACTGCACCATCGCCATACATCACGGTGGCGTTATTAATGTTTCAGCTTGATTTAGCCGAAGAAAGTTCCGCGAACTCGTTCGAGTCTAGCGAACGAGTTTTTCTCGTTACCTCGATTAGAATTCGAAAGTGCATAACCCGTTAATGCGTCAGGTTAATATGCATACATATGCACTGACCGCTCGTGATCTAGAAACGCGATACGCAACGATTGTGAGAGGCGATTTTATCTTGGAATGCGCTGCTTTTGTCCTTTCATTCATTAGGAATAATGATTACTGTAGTATTTTTAGTTGGACTGTTGTTTATCTTGTCGTGTATCACATTTGAATTTCTAAGTAAACTTTGCGAACCCCAAAAATGAAATTTAGAATATTTTACCCAGTGAGAGTCCAATAGTTTGACTAACGATTACGAAATTTATTTAGTTCCCTGAAAATTGGCCAGCAATTTTAATTTAATCTTGATTCATAATCAAACATTCCTAACACCAGCCCAAGTCAAAGTGAAATTCACAATCTCCACTACTTAAATTAACGAACTTTCCATAGAATTTCGTGTGCCTACATACTAAACTAATACTTATAATTTTTTAAATACTCCAAAATGCTATTAAATTTTTATTTTTATTGCATTTTATTACAGTATTGCAGCACACAGTAACATCATATCCATGACTGAACGCTATCCATTAACACGGTCAGTGTTTTTACAAAAGCTACCCGAATTTTGGGAAAATCGACGCGTAACTCTGTTTGACGTTCGCTTGACAAATGGTTCTTGGAAACACGCGTCCTTTATTCTGCATACAATCGCGTATGCACCGATGCATCTGGAAAAGTGATTTCTAATGGCGCGGCGGATAGGGCGAACGATTTGTCGGAAACGACGTTCCTGAATTTATGATCCCTTCGAACAATAGTCGTGAAGATTTACGTGACCTGGTTCACGGTTCGTCCAAAGATGTATCCAACAGGATTGGTCGACGAAAGACCATCGTCCAGTTGGCCCAATTCGGGAGACTAGAAAAGCTGACTGTGACGAATCGACTTTCGCAACGACCAACACGGTGGTATGTTTTATGGGGAAAAAAATGCGACCATTTTGGGGAGAAGATCGCGTCGATTGGTGTGTACATAACACGATCTTTTGGGCAATTGGTAGCTCTTTTTGTTCAGAGGAAAAATTGAAAATGGATGGGAAAGAATTGTTAAGGTTTTTTTAACTGCCCTAATCTTATTTACCAAGGGTGTAAATTTTTCGTTGAGCTTCTAATGGTAATCGAATGCAGGCTATGGCCAGATGGAAACTTTGAATTATTATCAGGTATAATTGATTATTAGTAAAAAGTAACAGGAATACTACAAAGAAACACGTTTCTTCAGGAATCTGGATTCGATATATTTTCGGTCACACAGCTAAATCAACTTCATAGTCTAAAGTCACACAAGTTTTTCAAGTGTAATTTGATTTAAATTCGTACGTCATCTTTCTAATATCACGAGCATTTCGAAAATTAATTGAATGCTACTAGGTAGTATGCTACTGGTCCCATGTATTTATCAAGTATTCACTACACAACATTAACTTATGCAATAAATCTTCTACTCTTCGTCAAATAACCGAAGGTACTTTTTGCTCAATGCTGTACTTATTAGAATTCAAGCATTAGACTGGATAATAGTATAGTGAAATAATAGTAAATCCAGTACTTTTCTTTATTCTGTAAATTATCAATTCTTCCACAACTACAAGATCTATCAATTAACGCATCTGTTTTCTTTTTTTACATTTTCATTGCGTAGAAAGAAAATTGCACGATATTACACCAAGTTTCAAAATGCACGGTGATAGCATACATTACACACGTTACTACACAACACGCATTAATTTCGCACCCCCATGGTAGGTCTTCGTAAGTCACGACAGCTCGTCCGATTGCAACGAAACGCATCCAAGGAAACGCGCTACGTTGCTTTCAGGCAGACGTTTTACAATGCACAATGCGCGTGCACGCGCATACGTGTCTCGCCGTCCCGTGTATCGTACGACATAAATTGTGTTTGGTCATCCTTCGCCTATAAATAATTGCGAGCGGGGACAATAGGGTGGACAGCTGGATACGCCCTTAAAAACCAACCCCCGGTCGGCTCGTACGAGTTCTCTCGCGATAGCTTTTCGATGGACTCCATTGACGCGTGCAGAAAAATCGACGTGGTTGTATGGGGGACTGGGGGTGTCATTTGCGAAAATAATCGGCGGATGAAAAGTCGAGAAGCTGATTTCACTGTCAGATCGAGTGGTGGAACGTGGAATTCTGGAACGATTTACTGGTTTTGGCGGGCTTTCTGTTGAAGCTTTTGGTTTCGATCATTTTGGAGCGAGGGTTTGAGGTGGCTTTACTTTTCCATTGCTGCTTATTAGAATTTTATGAGAAAGCTTAGGTGATATAATGTATTATTTTCTATGGAAATCTTTTTCAAAGGACTTAATGGCAATTATTTTTAAAATTGATATTCTTTTGTGCTCCAATCTAAGGGTTGCAGAGTTCTAATCTAAGAGTGATCAGTTTTCAATATCTGTTCAAGTGAAATTTAAATAACCATTAGTGGAAATCTAAGGCCGGGAATCCGCCTGAAAGCTGAACTAAATTCTGCTATGTTTTATGTTTTATAGCACAGTCAGGCATAGCATAGCACAGTTTAGCTTAGCTTTCAACTGAATCCCCGGCTTAACACATTGTTCTAAATTTTTTTAAAATTTTTTAAATCTTTGTTCCTGTCTATAATTGCTAAAAATTTCAAGAATTATCAGAAAATTCCCTCTGTGTCATCTCAATAGTAAAGGCCAGGTAGAATCGCTGTGCAACTCTGTGCAGAGTGTCCCTTTCGGCTCCTTTGCAACAGTGTTTTGCTGTCATGGCAAATTTAGCGTGATTTTTCACGGTGGACGCAGCTTCGGGCTACCTACATAAAAAGGATCGAGTGCGCATTTTGTTCGCCGCTGCTAATGACCAAGGCATTGTGAACAACCCTGGCCACTATATAATAAAGCGATAAATTAAAAGCGTCCAACCCCGTGCGTTGAGTCGTGTTCTTTTTAGAACGTGTTAACAGTCATCGTGGGGTTAATGGCGTGTGAATCCCATGAATCGCGCCGGTTAGCGGTCGACTTCAATGGAAACCAGTCGAGTCGGTCGTCATAGCTAGTCCTTTTACCGACTGGGTCGATTTATCAGGCCAGTTCATAAGGCAACGCTCATTTTCGATTTTCAACTTTGACGGAGACACTTGTTACTCTTTCACGTAAAAAAAAAATTGATTTTAAAAATCTAAATACCAAGAAACTTTTTTAAAGTAATGTTACTTTACAATTGATTAATTTTATCTCATATGATTGAAAGAAAATATCAACAATATCCAAGAAATGTTTTTGCCATATTATATTCAATAAGCATATATTGCTTCAGGGATTTTTATTATTTTGCAACCACATTTTGAATTCAGAAATCCTGTGAAATTTCATTCATTTTAAAGTAATTTTCAAGCTCCTTTGAAGATTTAATATCGAAGAATGGAAGGCTTGTGAGAAAATTAGTGTGACTAGATAGCATGTAAGTAGGGTAGTTCTCGAAATAACTTCGTGGCGTGAGACACCCTTTCTCACCCCTTCCTCGTGACTGGTTCCCACAGCAGAAAAAACATCGAAGAGTTATGCAACGAACGGAAATCCTCCGGTCTGAAGCGAAGTGGAGTCATTCGAGGCCAGTTTTAGGTTACTGCTCTGTAAATTGATCGATGCACGGGGTGGGAGGGGGTTGTTAACAGGGCAAGGTGTAGATTTACACGAAAAAGATAGTGTATCCAAATAATTGAAAAAAGAGGAAACCAGACGAGCGAAAAGGTGAACAACCCTCTACTAAAAATAAGTCTTGCAATATAAAAATTTCACACCATATCACCTATATAAATTCGACATCAAAAGACAAAAAGACACAGTCTCATCATTCCTCCTCCACCGCCGAAAACAAGTGGAACGCATTCTAAAAAATAACAACCATCAGACGAGCGTACAAAGAAGCGACATACATAAAAACCACCGCGTGGTCCTCGTGTTATTTCGCCCCCGAAGCAGCTCCTCTAGTCACAAAGAATGACAAACCACATCGCGTTTCCAAATCACGTGTCGGCGTTGATAAACCTCGAAGGCTTACAAATTCCATCCACGCCGTATCTTAATTAGAGATCGTGCTACACTCGTCACAGATTTCACTGCCATGCGTATTTTCGCGCGGATCAAGCCCTTTGAAGCGCTGCTTCATCCATTTCCATTATCTCGGGCGTGCAGGTGCTATTTTCAGCACCGTCACTGGACTGAAAATAATGGGATTGTATTTCGAGAGGGGAATAATCACGGAATAATATTATTGCAGTGAAATACGCGCTGAATTTTCAGAAACTTCGCCGCGGCTATTGCCCCGAATTTCCTCGACTTTGTTTAATATACTCTGTCTGCGAAGCTCATCCTGAAGTTTCGTCAATCTTATTTGAGGCAGCCTTCGAATGATCTATTAAAAGAAATTGTACGAGCGGTTGGAGCGTTCCTCGGGTGGTGCATTGTCCCTTGAAGAACTCCCTCATCTAGCGGGGAGAAATTCTTGGCTGTTCGCCAGACGCTCCGTGGAATGTAGAAGGAAAATCTTCCTGCGGGATTTTCAGATTCCGCGGATTGAATTTCGCGTGTTTCGAATAATTTTCACAAGCTGAAAAATAGGCGGCGAGGGGCGAAGCTGATATTTATGCATTGCTTCGGCGGTGTTGTCCCGAAATTATTCTCATGTGCACCTGCCATTGAAGCGATAAGTTTTGTTTGCTTGTGTAATTCTCTCTGTTGTTTGCTTAACAAGTAACTTAACAAGAGTTGAGTTTCTCTTAGTTTTCAGGTGGTTAGTAACGAGGGTTGTTTTTTAAAATTTTTTTTAAACATATTTGGTACAGTTTCTTTGTTCTTGTAAAGATATTATTTTCTTCTTTTAATTACTGTCTTCAGGTATTAATTGAACTGTGTGATATTCTTCAATGTTTCAGGGCTCAGATTTTTGCTCTGAAACCTGTTAAAAGCTTCCAAGTGACTTCAAAGCCCTGATGAAGTTTCTATGCTACTTGTGAAATCATTTTCCAAGAAAATAGTGGCTGTATATTAATTTGAAAGATTCTAATTCGCGTGGATGTAGGGCCTTCCTCTAATACCACCTATCTGCTAATTAATCGGTAATTATGTCACTAAATTTCGTATTCCAGGGCCTACACAACACAATATTGTCACGAGGCAGGGATGATGGAGATATTTCTGAACGATAATAACAATTTCGAATTTATTGCCCCGAAGCTCCGGTGGAGATTCAATGGTGTAGGGTTAAACGTGGTTATCAGCACGCCCAATCGGGCTTCTAGCACCCAGGAAGCGCTTATCTCGGGCGTAGTTGACTTTATAATAAAGTCGGTTATGCGAAGATGATGATAAAGCACTGATGCTGCGATCCCTTGTTACTCCGCAGTTCAATATCGTTGTCCGTGTCGAATATCTTCGCATCTGTAGGTGTGACTAACATAGTGGTAAATTTATTCAAACAGGGAACAAGTATGACCACACAGAAGGAAGTTTTCATTATGGTTGGCACGTATTCTGGTATCAAGTTGAATAATTAATTCCTGAGATTCTTCACGATAATAAAATCATGCCGGAAAGTTTTATCGAAAATTTGTCATATGTTAAAGTTTAAATACAGATAAAGAAATCAGTAATTCTTCGAAATTGAGGGACGCATTTTTTCGAGGGGACCATTTTTTTTAGATATTCTTTGCAATAGCATACGTAACTAGATAGTAAAATATAATTTTTTTACAGTATTGTATACAAATTAGTACTCTGTACTATGTGCAGCTTTTCCAAATTTTATAGTAAATTCTCGTCGTTATTTTTTATATTCGAACATGACGGTTTTGGTATTTGTATTTTTCAAAAATACCTGTCAGTGGATTAAGAAAGAAGCTTTTCCAGTTCGATCTAAAAATGCGGTAGCTTTTCCTTCCTTTCGTTGTGTGTGCAACTTAAAGCCAATGTCGAGAAACACCATCAGGATCGTAAATTCGCGACCACTTCTTGTCACGGCCAGCCAGCGAGCTTTGCATCGTGATCTTATCTTTCACAGTACACGCAGTTGCAGAACTGTCAGTGAATTCACTGTACATATTTGCAGACGGTTGCATTCAAAGGATCCACCTCGTTGGTTGGATCCGAATAATGTTTCTGCAAACGATGCATACCCCGTTGCACCTGTGTATTGAACAGAATACTTGCAACCATATCTCAGAAGATATCAAATTTATTTATTTATTACGGTAGCAACCTTTCGGCACATTATAAAGACACGGAAATACATAAATAGAGAACGACAAATAAGGTAAAATGAAAATTAAGATTAAAATAATTAATACCTAAGAAAACAACAGAAGGAGATAAATTAAGATAAACAGATATTACAGTTACAAGTATCAATACTGCAACTTAATCATCCAATAGACCTACGCAAAACTGAATTTCTAAAAGTAAATAAAAAAATAGCGAAGAAATTAATAGTATAAAATTAATATATATGAATAATTAATATATATGAAATATAATATATATAATATAATGAAATTCATTACACAGTCTTTAACCACTTTTATCGAAGGCTATTACCTAATCTACAGATTTTATTTGACATACATCTACTACTACAAAACTGCCGCAAAAATAAGACATAACACTCTAAACTTCTATTATATTTGCATATCCCAAAACACTATTGGGTTACATCTAAGTAACAATTCAATATCCTAACAGTTAGGTAGATCACTCCGTTTAAATCAGATTAAGTTACATAAATTGATACGAGGGGTTAACAGATTACAATCATTTGCGCAGAAAGGACCACTGCAGTTCTCACAACATATTATTTTAAAAAGGCGAGCAATAAATTATTCAGCAACGTCCAATCAAGATGGAAAGTAAAGATGGCGGCCCATTAAAGGAAATCCGATGCCGTTCATTGATGAACAATCAACGGTTAAAGCAGTCCAATCTCTGTTGCGTAATGGGCGTTTGTGGTGGTTGAATGGCAAGAGTTAGTTCCTTGTTTGTCAGGAGGGAATACTCCCGTTGGGTGGTCGCCGTCAGCCGCTGAATCGGATCGTCAGTAAACGATTTAACGAGTGCTCCGATTCTCCCTCCGAAAATCCAGTCGACATTGGCTGCGTCTAACGCGCCATTGCGTCATGCAACGGAATGCGAGAGGTCGACCTTGCGGGCTGCACAATCGTGCATTGTCGACCATTGAATGGCACACGTTTCTGCATCGGCCTCTCTTCCCATGGTCACCAGAGGAAATTAAACTAATTTGCGACAGATGTTTTCCGTTCGGTAGATCAATCACATCGCCTTTTTCAATCAAAATTACGCAAATTTTACAAAAATGTTGTATATTCAACACTTGAACAGACTCCACATTAACCCTTTGTGTGGCGCAAGATTCTGAGAAATACAGAGCAAAGTACTTATGCTCTCACTATACTGTGGGATCAGGAACTATGGTTGCCAACTCTACTATAATATAAAGTATATATTATCAAAAAAGATATAATACATCAAAATACTAAATTTCCGATACATCGATAAAATTTTAAAATTTTCTCTTATTCTTTTATTCTAAGGCTACATCGAAACTGTGATTTGTGAATTTAAACTTTAACAGAGAGGATTTTTTTCTATTATGCGCTAATTATTTTCGAATTACTAGGTACGTATAAATAAAATTCAGTAATTCCTTTCCATACTCTTATATTGAAGGATACCTATGACGTTTCTTATTAAAAATATAAATTCTAGTTAATTTAATGAAAATAATTTCGTAATACTGTAAAAAAACTTTTATCTTCCAAAATTCTTTTTAATCCAAAATGGTATTCTCTTGAATATATGTAGCTTCCTTTTTAATCTGTAAATTCATACGATCTTCGTATCGATATTATCAATACCGCTACTTTTTGAATAATATATTTCACGCATCGATATTGAACGAAAAAATATATATCTCTAAGCATTATCGATAGTTGGGACCAATATCGTTACACCTCCACTCTCCACAACTACGCGCAACCTATCGCAACAGGCGCGCAAACATCAACCCCCCGCGATAACCGTCCGCAATAGAAAAGAAACGCATGGGGCACTAAACGAGCGACATATCAATCGTCGACCACCAGTCGGTTTCGTTAAAAATCCTCGATTGTTCGGCGCTCTTAGCACGCCCCGCTAATGGTCCATCAGCAAAAAGCACCCTTCCCCATTGCGCCCGCAGACAGTGCTCGAAACGGAAATGTAACGGAGAACGGAACCGGGGATCGATCGGTTTCGGGGTGGCTGGCTGGCGTGCACACGATCCCGATCAAAGATGAAAGGGTTTCGCGTGCCGCCGTGCGAAATCATTAATATACTCGTGACTTACGTGGCTCTCGTGCTTGTGCCGTTAGCGTGACGTCGACGGGTCGAGCACGTTGGGGGGCGTACGGGCAGGGGTGTTGGCTCCGTTTCGTTTCATTTCGTTTCAATTTCAATTCATTTGGGTCTGGCGAGAGCTCTTTGTGCACCGCCTCCGTGCACTCGAAGCCTCGGGGGCACAAAAGATGCGTTTCCACGCTGCACGGGGCCGGCTGCAGCTGCAACGCGAAAAGAAAAAAGGGTCCACCAGCGAGTCGCGAACCTGGCTTGCCCCTTTCTGGCGAATTAGCTATTCATGCTCGATTCGCGGCGTCGATGCGTTTCGAGATGCGCGAGGGCGTGGCGCAACTACCTCGGCAGTTTGCTCTTTCTAGGCGAATCTACACCGTTCACTTTTTATTCTACAAAATTGGGGGGAAGTGAAGAGTGTAAATTGAAGACTGATAGAAGTTTGTCAACTTCTTGTCAACAGAGTTTCTACTTTTTTCAATAAGATCTTGAACATTGGAAGGTTTTTTCAGTTGCGTCGATGTATTTTTTGTAAATAGCTTACCAGGTTTCGATCAAAAAATTGTTTTTAAAGGCAATAAGAATGGTGTAAATAATTTGTAGTGTGTATAAATATTTTTTATGTTCTACATTCTCTGTATTCTAAAGGGTTTCCGGTTGATAATAATAATAATAATAGTATTAATAAATGGGGAGAAGGCCAGACTTCATTGTTAATTTCAGTAAAATGTGTAAAGATTCGCCATCAAATAAAAAAATCAACCAAAGTGAACTGTATAAATTCGCCAGGGTCCTGGTTGGTTTTACGTTCGATGGATGCTGCTTTCACATGCTCACTGCTGGGGGATTTAGGTAACGCGTCCCGTGACACGAGATATTTATCGGAAGTGAAACTTTGATGAAAGGAAACAAGGTATTTTTCAATTCAGTTATGAAATCGAAATGGAACAAAAAAACTGAATTTATAAAGAATGTAATACAATTACCATTCCTCTGTAATTTAATACGTTATCTACATTTTTTGTCACTTTTTATAGTTCTACTAAAAATTTGAATTTTCACCATTACACGGGACTTGTTTATGGAGTAGAGATTATGGTATATTTTGGAACAGTCGAGCTTCTGTGTTTCATGATCCCTCGGGTATTTTTATTAAAATAGTAGAGCAATGTAGATTTTTTATACTGTAGGAAATAATTATGTGTTAAATTAAAGGGCCACTCAGACGCAACACGAAATTCACTGGGTAAAGTATCCTGAAGTAAATAGAGTTATCTGTTCTTCATTTATGTCAGCTAAGGGTTAATGGAGCTGCTAAATATCTCTTTCGTCTAAAATTAGGGCACTGATAATATCGCACTTAAGTGCAGCAATTAAGCAATTATTTGTACAGCGATGCCTCGCTTATGTTAGTCCCTGGAATTGTTCGCAAGAATGCTCTGCACTAACAGGATTAAGAGGAGCATCATAGTCGTAAGTAACCCTCTGTCCTCCGTATCCCAGCGGACCGTAAACCGGGAATTAATTAGTTGCTAGCACGGCAGCGAGAATTTCGGATCTTTACGACACTCGTAAAAAGTTATTTCGCGAGCGGGACCGTTTCATTTTTCTGATAAAATTCAACGAGTTTCAACAAGTGACAAACGTGACTCACCTCTCCTTTCGTGCAAATAAAAATGATATCCGCGTGCTTTCGTTATCGACATTACCACCTAAGTAGTTGCGAAATAAATGTTTCCTGCTTGGTGTAAAGTAAACATGATGCGTTCAAAGTAAATATACAATTGAAGAGTACTTGTGGAAAACACTGTAAGTGCCAAAAATCTAAATCTATACCCACTATAGTATTACCATTGAATACCAAAATTTTGTTGTTTAATTTTGGTACGTACAGTGTTTTCTACAAGGACTCTTCAATTTTTTCTTAATATCACTACTTCAAAAGCTCACTAATTAATAGAAATTAAATACAAAAACTAGAAGGAAACTATACAAAAACAGAAGATAAGAAAAACCTACACAACTCCCTCAAACACCACATTTTAAAGAAAAAAATCTCACAGAATGAAGTACCTTTCAGTGACCACAAATAGAACTTACAATAATCTGCAACAGAAATAATTTCCACACAATCAATTCTCCTTTGGGCAAACAATTTTCCAATTATTGACAACCACAGATTGCAATTTCCTGTCGTCCCTCTTCCTTGAATCAACATCCCCCGCTATCGCACTCTGCTAAACCATTAATTCATCCTGTAACTCGAAATTAGATACCCAATCGGTGGTCACAGTTACCAAGGAACATCTTCCTCGAAGTTTGTCGCGCAGCTTGGTTTCGAGAAGACGTCTGCCTTTTGTGCACCGTTCCTTTGTCGTACGCCCATTGAATTCGTGTCACGGGTCGTCGTCGGCAAAGAAAGCGTCCATTCAGTCGCGACACGTGCGTCGTCTTTTTCCCTCCGTGCACCGCGGTACGCGACCAGTCGGTGGAACCAGTTTTTCCATCCTCCCGTTGACAACTGGACTCTGGAGATGCGGCACGAACGTTTTTTCCTCTCGGAAGTATTACGTGCATCTCACGAAACCGCTCCAGCGGCTGAACTCGCTTAATTAAAAGCATGCTAAACAAACGGCCGATTTATTGCGCTTTTAATGCCAGCCAGGGCATCCTCTTTCTCTGCTCCTCCGATTAGACTGTTCGAACTGGATAGCAGCGATAGGCAAAATTTACGTACTCCTTTCTTGGCGAAGGTTTGTAACAGGAGTTTCTCGAAATGTTGGTGAATTGTGTTTGTAATGTGTTAGTCACATTATCAGAGCTGAATATTTCTATTAAATACACTGCCGTTTAGAAGTGTTGGTACATCTGTGTGGAATAATTGTGAAAAATGTTTGGAAATTCTGTGGAGAACTCTGGCAAATTTTAGTTTATTTGGTATTTTAAATTAAAAACAGTGAGAAGTATTTAATCTGTATGAAATATCACATTTTCTGGAAATAGAGCAGATGTCCTAATATGTGCCGGTGATTATGAAAGTGACGTAAGTGAAAAACCTCAAAAATTGAGATTTCTCTTATTTTATGTTATATTGATTTATATTTCAATATTATGAAATAATTGTTACATGATAGTGTCACATTCGTAATGAGCCACGATAGTTCACATTCATTTCGATAGTGGTGTAAGTCATTTATTCTCTATAAATAATTTATGAGAAAGGAAATAATTAAAAAATTAAAGAAAAAGGAAAGAAAACGTGAAGTATACTTAATTATGCTGAAAATATGAGAAAAATTAGAAGAAATAGTGATAAAGAATACATTACCAACAAATGGTAAAGTGGTTGTTGGCAAAGTATTTGAATTTATTAAGTTGTGAAGATCGAAAAGCTACGTTTCAGCACTTTTGGAATTTTGGAAGACGTTCAAAGGCTTAAAAACACATTTTCGTCCAAGTTACTCATACAATTTTACAATAATAAATAAGTTTGACATTAGAAGAGCTTATGTTGTGAAACATTTTGTTCGATAATGGAAAAATATTTTCATGATTTAGGTACACCACTGGCACATATGTACGTATGAACCGTAGAGTCTTTTAGGATCGTTAGAGCTGTCCCAGAAGATCCTAATATTTACTACAATACTTACAATACCCCCGATATCAATTTAGTTGGAATTTTTACGAGTTCTGTTTGAATTCGATTCTATTTTGATACAGTAGTCGACGCAGAAGGTTTGAATTTGTATATACACTTCTTTTTATTCCTAATATTCTGTGTTCCGAAAATATTACGGCTCGTTTATCCATTTTCAAAGGCTGGTTTACGTAGTACCGACTTTACGATGTCGTAAAGACGCAAGATTCAGGTCCACGGCAATGGTAAAATTTTACGGTGGAACTTCGCGCAGTCGCGAACGAAGAAGCTGCGAGATACAAGATTGTTAACGCCGCGTTTGGTTTGGTCAGCTGGCGA
Source organism: Andrena chrysosceles (assembly GCA_963855975.1). Taxonomy (NCBI): domain Eukaryota; kingdom Metazoa; phylum Arthropoda; class Insecta; order Hymenoptera; family Andrenidae; genus Andrena; species Andrena chrysosceles. The sequence continues at coordinate 113,003,317 of OY979766.1, read as the reverse complement.
TAAATTAACTTCGAGCGTGCTTAATACTCTGTCGCCAATGCTAGCACGTAATAAAACTCCGGAGGGAGATTTAAGGGATCGTAAAGCATCGTGATCGACGTTAATCTGAGACATCTTATTTTACCATTCTAAAATTAACTGAAATCACTTTGGTAAACTAGTTGATCAATTTTATTAACAAACATGTAGTTACTGTAAGAAGAGATTACTACTGTATCTTAATCTAATGACCATTTATATTGACCATAAGACTAACGTTACATAGTTAATTTTATGTAACAGAGTTAAACTCGTTTCCTAAAATAATCACACCGTTTTATTTCTCCTGTAGCTAGTCAAGCATCAGGTGACAGTGATACATTATGACCACCCAGTGTACACTGGTACCAAGTATTTTGACTCGACTAAGGTCTGTCAATATCATGTTACCTACGTATTTTGACAGCGAATAGTGGATCTGATTTCCCCTCGTGTGGATAGTCTTTTGTTTGAGGTCCAGTGTCGTCCCTCGATTGGATGTCTCACCAAAGGTGTTTCTACGCTGTCATAACAACCTGTCAGTAGGGAAGCTATTTCTCCACCAATAAAACTTCTTTTATAACACTTCTTTCCCACGGGGAAAGATTCTAAGATACTAACCACCTAAAAAAGGGTGACAATTAACATTCTAATCTCACAAAATTTAATTCTACATTTCTAATTTGTCATGTCACGTGGAATCAGCCCCTCGATCATACCACCAGCTGGACACCCTGTATGTAACATCCCACAGCCAATGTATCAACTCCTCAACAGGACGAACAGGACTCGTTGTACGAAAACCTTCGGGAATTGTGATATGACGAGTTCAGCTCGTGAAGGCACTTGAAGCGAAAGCGTAGCGAATAGGGTTCGGGTCCAAAGTAGAGCTGTAACGAATTTTCGAATAATCTAAGTATTCGAATAATCGAGTATTCGAATACTCCTAATTATAGATTCGAATATTCGAATAATTAGGAGCATTCGAACTTAAGATTCGAATAATTAGGATTATTCGAACTTGAGATTCGAATAATTAGGAATATTCCAACTTGAGATTCGAATAATTAGGAGTATTCGACCTTGAGATTCGAATAATTAGGAGTAAGTATTCAAACTTGAGATCCGAATAATTAGGAGTAAGTATTCAAACTTGAGATTTAAATGATTAGGAGTATTCGAACTTGAGATTCGAATAATTAGGAGTATTCGAACTTGAGATTCCAATAATTATGAGTATTCGAACTTGAGATTCGAATAATTAGGAGTATTCAAATATTCGAATTATTCGAAGAAATTGTTCGTGTTCGAAATTATTCAAATATTCGAATATGTACAGTTCTAGTCCTAGGTCTGGGTTACATAGTATTGAACACCCGAACAGAGGCTTACTGAGCACTTCTCATATCTCTACTTTTTATACTTTCGTGGTTTAGCAGTTGTCGAATGAAAATGTGGTAACCTCGACTCCACACATGCGTGCCAAGTTACCGGCTCCAGTTAGAACAGTCTTTAACCCTCCATAAAAGTAGGTTTCACCGTTTCGACTAATGCAACTCGTCCCGTAACTAAATGCAGCTCTAGAAGAGAATGCCTCCATGCTGAGGGGTTAAGTAGGTGGCAAGGGTAGCATCTTGCCTTCATACCCATCGCCACAAAGCGTTTCTCCAGCATGCAAGCCCAAACTACAATCTAGCGGAACGCAGAACCCTGTAACTTGAAACGAAATCAAGCCACAGGGACCCAGCCAGCAGATCGTTAGCGTTAAGAAACGTCCGAATCTCGTTGTGTCCTGAGCCAGGTCGAAAGCCAGGGGGCGAAGGGCGCACGAAGAAAGGCCAAGTAACTCGAGACTCTTGTGCCTTGGAGAAGCGTTTAAACCGCTGACCGTAAACACAGAGGCTGAAGAGAAAGGTTCTGGTCCCGTGGGGCCCTGCAAAGGCGTTAATTACAGGGCTGCTTTCGTTTTCTGTCTCCCCCTCAGCCGATTTCCGTTGCTGGAAACCTGGCGCGAGGGTGGCATGAGCGAAAGAGAGCCCTCGAAGCACCGCCACTCGTTTAGGCTCGTTCGCGTCGAGTGGCTAGTTGGTTTTAAATGGACACAAGGTAAGCCGTCTCGGGAATGGCTTTTAAATTGATCGACCACGGGCCACCGAGCTCGCTTTCAAACGATTCGAGCTCGACACTTATTATTCGGAGCTGCGTTTCGGGGTTCGAAGCTGCTTCGAGGCATATCGAGCGTGGCGCGATGGTTCGTAGAATTAAAGATTGTGTTAAGGATTCGGTTTCAAATGGGGAGTTGAAACTAAATACTTGAAGATCATTCGTTAATTTCTGGTAATGTTTTAATGATGCATTTCGGTACGTGTGTTTGCACAGATTTATTGGCTCTTATTGTATAAAATTTGCAACGTTATTATTTGCAACCTTTTAGGTACACCGAACAATTGAGGAATATTCTTTCATTCTCGCTCCAACTTTTTTTACCAATGTTAAAGTCACAAATCAATATAGAATGAATTTAATAATTTGTTCTTTTTGTTGGGAATCATTAAAACTTAACGCGACAAGGGGGTTGCATTCTGCGCACAGTTTTAGAGAGTCCTGACGTTGATATTTCCTGCAAAGCATTGATTTTGATGCAATCAAATATCGTTACACCTACAGTGACAAATTATTTCAATCGAAAAGTCCTCATAAGCAAATCAGGTACTAATCCAAGTCTATCAGACTTCTCCTGAGTGACCAGCAGAACGACCTGCCGTGCCTACGCCACTTTTAATCGCAGATCATTGTTAAACGCCACGGAACACGTAACAACAGGTATCACGTTGCAAGCACCAGGTCGTAACAATCGCTTCCTCTGTTCACGGATTCCGAGGTAAAATGAAACTGACCGGCGGTGTACCTGCGCGGGAGCAGTCCCCCTCTCGGGTCATTGTGAGCGTTGCCATCGCGTTTTCGACGGAACGTCCGCATTATGGGGCCCCTGAATGGCCCCCGTAGCCGCACAATGCACCGTTGTCGTTATTGAAATCACCGGGTTCCAGCATTGCTCCAACTATGCCGTGACCGAGTTCGAGGCATGCCAACGACCAGTCTCGAAACGGAAGTTCTTTTTAATCGCGCCCACGAATCTACGTACTCCGTGACCCCCTCCTCTTCCTGGATAATAACGCTCGAGATCCTGTGCAGCAGCTTCCGCGTACGTTGGGATCGCTTGCAGGTGCGTTAATGGCTGGTGAAAATCAACCGATAAACATCTCGCGAGGAGAAATCTGCGATCATGAGAAATCTGCTCCGTTCCCCTTGTGTTGCGTTTCGCGGAGCTTGGGGTGGGGCTAGAACTAATGTGAATGAATTGACTTGGTCTTTGTGATAGAAGTTAGAACCTTTTCATGCAGAGACACTTTTATGGATTTTGATTGGTATTTGAGATAAGTTTATTTGTTTTTTTAACATTCTGATTTTTTTAAAAACACCATTTAAAGGTTAATGTGTGATTTCTTACTTTTCTGTGTATCTTGCAAATTATAGTAGATATTAAAAAATTATTAGACAATTTATTGCCCTACAAAACTCTGCAAAGCCGTCAAGTTTCCATTGTAATAATTGTTGTATATCTGCTATAGTTTGCAAGATATACAGGAAAGTAGGAAATCACATATTAACCTAAGGGGTGTTTCTCACCCTGAAGAATCGAAAATGGGCACAAACGATTAATTGTCTGAGATCTGTCTCTACAAACCTGGACAATTTCCAAAAAATGGGAATGTGTAACGAGTAACCGAACTGAGGAGATTTTTTGACGGTGTCAGACCACTGCAACATCTTCATCACTTAGCTATTATTTTCTAACTACCACAGGTGCATGGCGGAAAGTGGACCATCTTCGCACGGGTGGTTTAACAATAACACCATTTTCACGAAATATCGTAGAAGTGCTCGCGAACTAGATACCAACCGTGTGAAGTCACCCCACTCTCTGCCATTCGTTTGCATCACTTATAATTTATGCAAGTGTAATTAAGAAAAATTTGATTGCTACACTACAATAATATACAATGTATGTACTTGTTAAACACCAGCACAGTGAATTCATGGTGCAAAGGTCGAGTAGGAAATTGCCATTTTATCGCCCTCGTTCCACTAAAATTAGGGTGATTCGCGAAAACTCGGATTCAAGCTGAATGGTATATAATATTTTCCCCTCGACTGGGAAGCCTGGGACAAAAGCGATTACTTTTACAATGCGGTTTCAGTTTACCTAGCGCTGCTCGCGAACGAATTACCAGTCGCGCGCTTGAAATTAGATACAATAATTAACGTCGCCGTTTGCCCCCCATCGCAGCGGAGACGCCCACTCATCGAATTACCCTGTGCTAAATTGCAAACGTATGTTTCAGACACGTCCTACGAGAAGGCCTGTCGTAGGGGTAGCGCGCCTGCCACCCCTGTCCTCGGAGCACGACCCTTGGACGTCACCCCCAACAGAATCGTCGTAAGTAGATTTCATTTGTTCCCTGTAAGTCCCTGTAATTTTACAACTTCGATAATACACCACGCTTAACCCTTTCACTGCGGGGAACTCTGATATTGGGTGTATGAATGACGGAATTGTAAAACAGTCGACTCTATGCATATGTGTTCCATTGTACGAAATACTTTTTAATATATTAAGTATATCGTTTCTTTGATTTGTGAAACGTGATACATGTTCAATGGCGTTTTGTCGTTGCAAGGGAAATTAGTTGGTTGAAATATAGGTATACAATTTTATTCTATATTTTTGGTATATCGTTATTTTTTTTAATTTTAATTTAATTACAATAGACTGACTAGACAACCCTTTGATACAATTAATTACAAATGAGGTAGAAAAACGGACGCACATTAAAAAAGAAAGACAGAGAAAAAAGGGAATTGATGTATGTGAAATTAAAAAACACTCAAGCGTAGATGATTATTTAAGTATAAAGTATTGTTCGAGGTTACAGAGGAATCGTGAAGATTTTTCCAATGGAGACATCTTTGACACAATATACCTTCAGTATAAATTCAAATCTCCTGTTATTTATTAATCATAAAAAGAATTGTATGCTTGCCATAATTTTCTTAGGTAACTCTTGTTACAAAAATTTATTTATTTCTTTATTTAAAGGTACCAATAACTTGGCTAATCATACGAAAAAAATATAAAAAAATTTGTTGATGCGTGAAAGTCTAATTTTATATCTATTAACTTTTATTACTTGCTCTTCGTCGACGAAAGCTCTTCATTTACCCGCGCCATCAGCTCCCAGGAATTTTGGGAAGGTCGTTGTGCACCGTTAATTGGTAAAATATCCCCGAGTAATTATTTTATCACGCCGCCTCGAGCTCGCAATTAACGCCCTGGGCGTCTCCTGTTTCCGCGCGTTGAAGAAGATCTTTCGGTATGCTGTCCCGTCGTAGATCCTTATCACGAGGAATACTTTCGGCGAATCTGTCAGCGCTGCGCCAAAGTGCATTAGACTTGCAGATTAGATCTGCCTCGGGACCCGGAGCTGACGATAAACGAGTCCTTTCTTCAGCGATTTATCGTCCCTGTCCTCTCGCAGGATACGTCGATGCACGAAGAATGGCTTCCGTTGTTTGAATTTGTAATTACTGGTAGACGAGTCGATCAATTGAAGGGTTGGATGCAATAACGGCGAAAGTTGAAAACCATGGGTTATGTCCAGTATTACTTTTTAATTAAATATTATTACATTTTTTAACATAAGGGTTTTGTGCATACATTTTACGGCTTCGCTAGTTTTCTGAGTTTTATGTTTCAAGTCTCATAACGATCCGTTACTATTTACTCAAGTTATCGCAATTTATGTTTAAAGAAACAATGATTTTGGTCGAAGAAACTTTTTTGTTTATAATTTTTATCTCGAATACTAATTATTTGATAAAAAAAATTCTAAATAGAAAAAATATGTGCCGTGATGAGCTTTACTAGACTATATTTTTTTAAATACATTTTAACAACATTTAATTTTCAAAGGTTTTTAGGAATATTTATTTTTATACCAGAGTAAGGAACTCTAGAGTTTCGTATTTTTCTTTTAATTCTTGCACGACGATGAACAAGTGGAAAACTCTCCACTCACGTCTTCTCCAGAAATCTCCTGGACTCTCGAAAGATAAATCGTCATAGTTGAGACTTTTGATGCAGCTTTACAGTCAGCGCTTCCGGTTAAAATATACACCGGGCTTCCCTGGCTCCTGCCACAGCCCCTTTGGGAAGCATTTCGATTTCGAGGCACGGAAAACGGAGCCTCGGTTTTCCGATCACGTATCTTCGATCTCTCGAACCTTTCGTTGCATCGGACGGTCGCTGATGTACCGCGCGCCTTCTCTTTTATTCAGACGAACAACGAGCACTTCAAACACCCACGTCCATTGTGTTTCTTCGCTGTTCTTCGAAGTCGACGGTCGCGCGCGCTGCCATTTCAAACTTTTACAAATATGCTGATTTCAATAGTACATGTCTTCTACGCAGCCCTATATTAATCCTCTTCGGATCTCGTTGAACAAGATTTACATGGTATAAAGTATTAAACTTCAGATATATTTATCTATTTTGATATTTATTTATTCAATATATACAGGGTGAAGTCCTATTAGTGTGCAAGAGAGAAAACAAAGAAAAATAACAATACTTAAAGTCGATATATTGAAACTATATTTTGCATTTTATTTCTTTTACTATGGTCGTAAAGTGCTTCTATCTAAATCTTACTATCTCTGCACCAAATTCAACTCAGATCTCTGCCATATAAAATTCTTTTTTAATAATCATACATTTACTATAGTGTCTTAAAAAAATTAAAAAATTCATTCGTCTTACTGAATCATCCAATCGGGTCTCTACACATAAAATTCTCCATTTGCCAGGGTCGCGTTGCTTTTGCGAAATGGCAGTTGGCATCGAGCTATGAGGTTGCATCGGTGCAACCTTTTCCATTCAATCATCGAGCTCAGCCGGCCAAAGTAATCGATTTCTAAGTCCGCGGGTGCTGTAACATTCACGACACGCTGCTCGGTCGCAATTTCTTCCCTCCTTTCATGGGAGACAAGAGGGTGCCTTCTCGCGGGAGGCATCACCTTTGCCCTTCGTTTCAATTTCGTTGCGTAAACCGACACGTCGCTTCTCCCTCGGCGGATGCAAAAGCGGATGGACGGGACGCGGTATGGAAAATATCGATCCGGTGTCTTCTTGGTGTCGACTCGCTGCAGGTGTTCTCAAATCTCACGTGCTAGATTGCTTTCTAGGCCGTGGCTAAGCACTCCGCAGGTGTTGCATGTCGTGTCGATTTGTGGTAGACTCAGGGAAACGCGCAGGCAATGCGGTGCAACTGAAGAATAACAGTTGGAGGAGTATGAGATGCTTGGCGCAGGAGAAACTCGTACAGGCCTCAGGTGCAAAACAAATGACTGGGACGTTTTTGGGGTAGTCATTTTGTGAGCACACGGGTATTTTTTTGCTGCAAGGGGGTGTACAGTTACTTCGGTGGATATCGTTTAAAAGTTGCACGCTACTTTTTCATACAATTTTTCGGGGAGGTGAATAACATAGTCGGTGATATGAGACTGTGTTTGTACTACTTGGTTCAAGTGAATTAGACACAGGAATTTGATAAGTAGTGTGAGATTCTCGGCATTAAAATGCTCTTTGAACTGGTCTCTCTTTCAGTTTAGTAATCCACCCTGTACGTTTCGATTTCGTTGGCGTGTCACGTTGATCGATAAAGGCAACTCGGTAAAACTACAAGTTTCTTCGGTAGTTCTCGTTTGTCCCGTTGTGAATCATAAATGGCTCTGACGTAATTGACCGCTGTCTTTCTGTTAGAATGTCTATTATTTATACATATGTATACGGGTTTCATTCAGGGTTATGAATATCATACTCTTTAATATTTAAGATCTTCTGTTTATATTTTCCCTCAAATTATATTTAATAACATCACGTAGCAAAGTAATACTTAACCTTCTTGGCACAATAACAGAAGAGTTTTAAGTATTAGATCGAACGATCTCAATCTGTAATATCATAATTACAAAAAATTTTAAATTTTAAATTATCTTTGTTAAGAAATAAATTGAAATTCATTTTCTGTGCGTTTAAGGTTCCATGGATTCCAAAGGGTTTTAAATTTTTAACTATCTACTAATTCAATGTTATTATGTATATGGTACTCCATAAAATGTTTTTCCTACAGACGATTCCCATAAACGTGCTCCACGATGCTTAATTTAAAACACAGAGTACTTTAAACCTCATAGAATTTCCCATAAATTAATTCAAGGGGAGCGGAACTTCACCACCTGATCTTTTTGGTTTCGTTCCATTTGAATATTATTTCAATTCAAGAATGTTAATTGTACTCAACGAGTTATGGATAAAAGAAGTTCCTTTCGTTCCAGAACAAATAAAATTCTCGACATTCATTACTCCACTATGGAGTTGGCCAAGGAAAACGTGGACGATCTTGAAACTTGAAACGATCGAAAATAATGTTCCACTGATCGCAGAGGTACTCTGTTTCTGTAATACGTTTTCGATTCAATTGCCTCTTGTCCGCAAGTTATTAACGCGCAGGGTAATTAAGAGGTACTTAATTACGGTTGGGTACCAAGGACGATAATAAACGAGACAAAAAGACAATCTTTTTGTGCCTGCTTTACGAAGAGATAGCACCTTGTTGGATAAGGTATCAAGAATTTAACATTGACCATCCAAAGGGTTGGGAAACTTGAGTTGGTACAGAGAATAAGCAGAAGTTTCAATGGTCCATAATGTATTCCCACAAAATATCGACTTTGAATCGTATAGTATTCAAAAATCTCGGTATTACGCTTTCCATCGATGCTAAATTTTACTTTTCATAGATTGCCGACCCAAAATTACTTTACATCGTCCATTAACTCAAAGTGTCAACGTTTTATCATCCACCAACATAAACTTTCAAATTTCTATAACCCCTCGATCCAAAATCGTAACGATTTACCGCCCCTGCCACAAAACTTCACCTAGGCATCGTACACCAGGTGAAAATTTCGTCGTTCCCTCATCCATCGATTCAAATTTCAACAACCCACCATCCCTCTGAACAAATTCACAACGCCCCATCGTCTACCCACCCAAAATTTCAACGTCCCCCGACCCATCGACCCAAAATCTCGGATCCCCATCGCGGAGAACTGACGTGACACGAGTTGCACGTAAAAGGAAGACATCGATTGCCGATCTGCTCGAGTCGCTTTGGAACAGTCGAACGCCAACGAGGCCCCCGGAACGAGCAAACAGCGGATCTCGCCCGCAGATTTCCGCATCTGCGGGCAGCATTCGTCACAGCGCAGTCCCGGCTGCACCGTGGAGCTCGTGCGACGCGATTTGAGAACCCCCCGAAGACGTTTTTGTCCTTCTTACCGGTGGCACGGCGCGACCGAGGGGCTGAGAGGCCAAGGGGTGACCCGGTTCGCCTCACCTGAATGCAGGGGCAGGGTTTTTGGTCGTGGTACAAAGGTGCGCCCCAAGGATCCCTTGACTTCGGCTACCCGGATGAGCAACATCTGCGCCAGTCGACGACGAGATTTTGCCGCGAAATCATCTGCTCCCGCGGATTCCCATCGAAACGCGAAATACTGCGACTCCGCGGCATAATTCAGGGGGACACGTGCTCCTTCGCCTATTTAAATCATTATTGCAGCTTCGAAACTGTTCGCCCTTTCTCGCATTTAATTTTGTGACAGGTCTTGGACTGTTCGACGATCGATAAGAGTCAAATGGTGCTAGGTGTGGTGAGCAAGGACTGAATATTTTTGAAGATTTTGAGTCAGTGATTCGAGTGAATTTAGGTATGTTAAACTTGGAAAGTGAGAAATCGTGTTGTTTATATGGCACAGTTGCAGTTGAAGAATATTGAGGGACTTTTAATTTTTGAAGAGTTTCATTGTTTGGCTATATGGAGGAACAAGTGTCATAATAGAGAGAATCAATTTCTCCATTTTCTTGAACATGTTCTTTCGTCCGTCTCTGAAAATTAGAAACACATCTTGCGAGATCACTGATCAAGATGGCGGCGTGAAAATTGTGAAGTTAATGTTAAACAATCGTTTCCACTGGACACCAGTAAATACTTTATCGAAAGGATTGTAGCATCCTGCAAAGAAAGTCCAATTAAGGAGGGACATCTGTCCGAGTTTCCTCGACACGAAGGCTGTTGCGCCAATGTGAATTCGAGACGTCGATGGCAGCGACAACGAGCAATAATTTATCGAGGCGCAGTAGCCAGTAAATAAGAGACTCGTGGCCAAATAAAGGAACATCAAAGGCGAAGCAGCTCGGTCTGTCCGGAAGGGTCGACGTCCTCGCAATCGACGAAAACCGACGAGCAACGCCTGCTGAAAATACTTGCCGCTTGCGTTTTCGCGGGTCTCTCGAATCGTCGTCGAGATGCAGAATGTCCGCAGAAGCGAGACGAGCAAATTATAGCGAGGTTTCCTGGGCGCTGGGCGATTAAAAACCGCGAAATTTGGTGCAATCGTTAATCGACTCGTAGATGCTTATCAGTGAATCGCAAACTCAAAAGGACTTGTTCTGACAGTGGTCTTCGTTGCTGAAGTGTTAGATCAAGACGCTGTCAACATTCGTGTGTGAATTGCAAATTCAAGTGAAATTCAATTGCCTTTAATAATTGTGATTTGAATTGTAACTTTTATTAGCGAATTGTAACTTTTATTAGCGTATTGTGAATTTAGAGTGGTGGTTTTGTGTGATGGATTTTAAACCTGAGGTGATTTGAGCTGGTACTGTTTGTCAGACAACTGTTGCAAAGATTCAATCACATTTGTTGATTTTTCCTGACAAAATTGAATATTTAATCACAGTGTCTTGGGAAATTGAGTAGTCCGAAGCAGCCATACTACTTTTCATCGACAGATTGCAAAACTTGATAGAATGCTTGACATTAAGAGCTCTGAAAGTTGAGAGGAGCTGGCGATATTCGCGTTCGTCGGTAGCTCGCAACATTTCAGTCATCTTTATTAATAATTATCACCACTGCACTCAATGCAAACCAGTTCCACGGTTAGATGAATCGCGCCTTGTTTTCACACGGCGACAACTCATCAAGGGAATTACAAAATTCAGAAGAGAGCTCACATCGCCTGCATCAGCAAATTGCAAAACTCCGCACGACACATATCCCCCGTCCGCATGAATAATTTGCAAAACTCAAAATACATTACCATCCACTTACTTCAAGGACTAGCGAACAAGTCTGCTACTTTTAATTCAGCAAATTACACAACTGGCAGAAAAAAGTATTAAATACCATCCTGCATCTTCCACTATGCAACGTTCAAGAAGTTATCCCTTGAACAATTTAGAGTCCATTTTGCCTCATAATTTTACTCGTGCCATAAAACAAGCATTTACATTAGATTCTGGTCTTGCTACGATCTACAAATCTCATTCTCTTCAAGAACTAATACTATCAACAACAACCCGTCATCAGAAGCTCAAAGCTCCATCAGCTTCTTTCAAGATTTAAATACATTATAAATAAAGATTGACCACTGGTTGTTTCTTAATATTCTCAAATTAATCAAATGAAACAAGGAAAAAATACCAAAAACGGCAGAAGATAGCTGATATCCAGGGCTACATATACACACTGATTTCTGCTACTCTATCCCCGCGTCTTTCGCAACATCGATCATACAAGAAGCAGTTACTAAAACGATTGAGAAAAGTGAACGTGCCACGGCTCCCTCCAGAAGCATAAATCGAAAGCGATCGACGCAGGAGCGGCGCGCGAAGATCGTTTAAAGAGCCCGTGGATTTAAATCCCCCGACGCAGTTGGCCCTGAAGGGAAGCGAGAGGCCCAAAGGATCTACCTGGAGCCGTCGATCCCGTTTTCGGTGGTCGTGGAAAGATACCTGAGCCCAGTCCTGCTGGGATTCTTGGCTCGTGCTTCCGCGTGTGAAAAGAAACCTCTTGGGGAAGGGGGGTAGATTGTGTGGGGGTCGAAACTACGATATTTGATGGTTGTTCGCGGCAAACGGGGAATAGTAACCGCGAGGGAAGGACGTCCGACAGTTGTTGAGCGTTCCCAGTTATTTACTTTCTCTCTTTTCCACCAGAAAAAATTAAGTAGTGCTCAGATATTTTAATTCTGCGTGAATTAAAGTAGCTAAGTGCCAATTGGAGGACACAGTGGGGGTGGAGACCTGTTGCTACAATTCCGGGTTGGTAAAGAATTCTGTGTGTCTAATGTCAGTGTGACGGTAATTAAGTGGCTGTTGTGTGCAGACAGTGCTTCAATTGAAGCACAGGAAATTGTACTGGAAATAACCAGTTCTGTGTAATCGTATTATCGACGATCCACGATCGATACGAAAGAGTCCCTGCCAGCTGGGGATCTTCACCTAAAACCTGGCCTCTATCGCGGCGTGCTTTCCAGCCGCGATATAGGTGACGCGGCTTGCAGATTACACTGCATCCTGACATTGGGCAGGCTTATCTCTCCCACACGTGCACGATAACGCCTCTTTTGCTGCGTCGGTCGGTGGCGCGCGTCCAGTGACAAGGAGTACTTTTAACCCGAACGGCGCGCTCCTCGTCAACGGTCCAGCAGGCTTTAAGCCTGATTAAACCCGCGAACGTTAAATCAAGAAGAGCCATTAATCACTTGGCAGCTCCGCTGAACGATGCCCCGGTGAAGAGTAATAAGACTATAGTGAAAGGAAGCCAGAAACGACGCAGGACTCGGGTGTAAACAATGAGTCCAGGTGTACAATAACGACGGCTAGAGAGATTGACGGTGCACCAGTGAGAAATTACCAGCCGCAGTGGAAACTAACGAAGTAGTGTGTGATTATCGCAAGCCTCAGTGGAGATTTTGACAGGAGAAATCTTATGGGCAACCAACGAAAACAAATTCTAATTAGATTCTAGGAATTCGTAGCAATAGTTGAATGAAAATCGTCATCTTTGCGCAGAGAGCTTCTTGGTGACGGTGAATACTATCGATGACTCAGGACCGAACGCGATAACTTCGTTGTTTACGTACTGCAGCGTGTCGTCGTTGCAATCGGACGATATTTCTTGGGGAACTCTTGAAAAGTAACCTTCATCTAGTGCGAACTGTGAGTTGGGGTCGATAAGGCGAGATTAGAGGGAGATGAATTCACGAGAAATGTGTGTCGACTGTGTGCTCTCGAGGACCGATATGTTGGTGAACGCGAAGGGACGCTGAGAACGTGGTGCGTTCTTTTCACGCAGAGGAATTCGTGGACATCTGCTGCTGTTTCTCACGCGCCGCAGTTCGTATGACCAGGAGGAAGATGTGCGTGAAACCGATGGAGGAGAACGAGGAGGACAGGGTTGTCAGCATGTTCATCAACTACTTCGCTGTCAGGGTAAATATGTGCAGGGTGGCGAAATGAAGTCGGTTTCGCACGTGAACGTTGGGGGCGGTTGTGTGGCGACGTTTGGAATGCCGTTTATATAGGTGGTTGAAATACTCTGCTTCGTGGTTATTTTGAATTTAAATGTATTATTATATTGTATGTTTTGCTGGTTATATTAATTGATACAATTGCCTGTCTGAGGATTTTTCACGTAGAATGACAGACTGCACGTGGAAAATATAATATAAACTAATATAATATAATATTAAAAAATATAATATAATATTACTGGAGATTATTAATAAGCGCAGACAATGGTATTTATTTCGATATCTTGTGGAGGACTTATATGCTGTTTTTCTTTTATGTGGCGGATTTGTATTCGCATATCTGAGATTTGAGGAGAAAATTTCCGGGTAATAATATAGTTACAAGTAACGGTAGCTTGAAATATATTATTAACAAATTTTCACTCACAGATTGTACATAAAGTACTTAGGCATTCAAGTACTGTGTTCTTTTTTATTAGCAAAGTAAGTGTCGAAAAATTGATAACATCCTTCACTTTATAGAGAGAAATTTGGAGAGAAATTACTACACATTAAATTTGTCACTTATAGGGAAGAAATCTCTTCGATCTCCAAGTACCTACCTAATTTTCTACTTTAACCCTAAAACTGACGAGGGTTAGTGTACCTATACTTATTTCTACGAGAGAGGTATCTATATATAGATATACTATATATACAATATCTTTTTAATAAATTAATAAATTTAGTCACTCATATATAGCGATAGAAGTGACCGACAATCTCATAGAATGCATTAATATAAATTGGAGTAATTTTTATAAGAAATCACAGTGGTTTCCCGGTGATTGTGCTCGTTTTGATGGCCCTCAAGTTCATTCGGTGTTCGATAGTTTTAAACACACATTCTTCACGGGTTTACGTTAGTTTTTCTACGCAACTTGGGCGTACCCCGGGAAAATTTGTGGTCCGTCGCATTGTCGGGTGCATTTCCTGGAACATGCAAAACATTTGGAGTCCTTCCGAGTTTCACTGGCGCTCGGCCAGGTTGTCTTTATCCGATGACCCGAAAGAGGTGGTACGAAACGCGTTCAAAAGTCGAGGAAAGTGGAACGGGTGATTTAACGTGTTCGAGAACGTTTCGGCGATATTGCTGAGAAATGTAGTACGCCAAACAAAAGGAGAAACAATTTTATTGCATTCGGGAGGGTAACAATGTCGTTATACTTGCAAAAAATTCAAATCAGTAGTACATTACTTCTGTATCTAATTTTAAATTAATTTAGGTAGTATGAAATTTAAGATCAATGCAAATATTTATTATAAAAGTACTGATATTTTAACAACATAAATTATAGAAATGTTCGTCAGATTCTTAGTGGTAGTACCTACTAGTATTTAACATTTTCGTTAGATTATTAAATTCCTGTGGCTTTTAGGAATGACCTTCAGAAGTTTCATTTACAAGGTATACTCTGGGTTAATACTAGTTTCTTAAAATAATTCTGTGAAGGGGAAAATATTCCTTTTTAGCGTGTCAGATGGTAGTGAAACTTTCTGTGTGAGATATTGCCTCTGCTAGAACAATTCCATAGGGGAGAGACCTAGGAACGCCCCTATTTTTTTTAATGAAATGGTATATAAATTACTCCATTTTTAATTAGTATTCTTAAAAGAATTCACTTCTACTTCCAGCATTCTGTTTATCCAAGGTGAAACATACTGAAACCGATATATTGCAAATTCAAATAACATTTTATTAATTTCTTAAACATTTAACAATCAAGAGTTAGACATTCAACATTCTTGTACATTCGAGAATGAATATTTACCATTTCTGTTACTAAAATTTCTAATTCCATGTTAATATTACCATATTGATATAATTCGGTTGTTCGAACTTTGACGTATTCTATATTTAAAATTTCAATTTAAAATAGAAGATACACATAAAGTACCTATAAAAAACAAAATAAAATGAAATTTGGAAGTGATTTTCGAACCTGACGGTCAGTATGTACATCGTTGCTCCGTCTGCACATGCTGAAACCTCCCAGTATCAAACACAGTGGAGAATACCTTTCACCTGAGCAATGTCACGAAAGATTCCTCGATAGCGCGACGAGAGTCAGTCGATGATTTTCACTCGCGGCACGGGCAACTTTTGCTACCGGGACGGTTTCTTCGTTGCCACACTCTGACCGATCATTTTCGAACATCCTATCACTCTGTTCGATTAAGAGCACGAGCTTTTCAACGTAGGAAACCGTTTTCCTACTTTTCAACAGGAAATAATAACAGTGGTATCTTGCAGTGACATTAAAAAAAGATTAATATATAGATGTTTCTGTTGTGAATCGCTGTCTGCATATTTTTGTGCCACAAACGTGGGTGAATATAGTGGAATGAAGAGCTTAGAATTTAGTAAATGCCTCCACCGTGAAAAATTTATAATATTGCGTAAGGCACGCCACAAATATTATTTCAAATCTCTGTGGAATGAAATCTTTTGATTTCCTCGATAATTTCATTTATCATCGGCAAATGGAACAAAAGATAGTCACTCGATATTCTGCTCCAAGAAGATTTGCTACCTTGGTGAAGCAGAGGATCGCGTTTTACCGCAATTCCACGTCCGCGTTCTCCCCAGCTTCTTCTGGTCGTTGGGATTCTCGTGTAAACGAACTCTCGCGAGTCAGTGTTTAACGTTTTAATTATTTCTGTCGACGTCAGGCGAGTTCTCCAGTTTCTCCAGTCTCGCTTGGATTTCTCCTCGCGCGCCTCGCTCAGCTGTTCGCGAGTAACGTGCTTCGATCTGTATGCTCAATGGCACAGTGGTTGAATTTGCTTGCACATGAGGCTACCACTTCATTCTGCGTACTATTATACATTGGAAAATTGTGAAACAGCTCCAGACCTAGGACAGTCGATATTCAAGCTGCTGATAGCTTAACAATCGACTGCATGGCGGAGGATGGTCAATATTTACTCACTCAACAATCTCAATCCTCCTGAAACCAGCTCTGACATATTAAACTTAAGAAATTCGTTATATAGTGAAAGAAGTGTCACAAGTAAACAATAACTAGCATATCCTATTGTTATACTAAATGCGAAAGTGTGTGCTGGATGTTCGTTACTCAATCACGTCGCAACTATGCAACGGATCTTCCTGAAATTTTGTATACGCGTAGTCTAGGACCAGGAATAACATATAGGATACTCTTTATCCCGATTTTTAACCGATCTGGACCAAATTTTGAATAATTAATCTCTACAACCCTGTGAAAAATATAGGCTACCATGAAGTTTAGAGATCCCAGCCCCTTATTTCACCCCCCTTGAATGTCTCTCTACCCTTCAGGCAAGGATAAGCGAAACATTAGAAGCTTCGAAGCTTAAAATTGACAGTAATCTCTGTAAAGAATCAACTAAATACAACACATTCCACTAATTCCACTAATTTGCGAAAGGGTTAAGCAGATATAGGTTTAAACGCTGCTCCACTCGAATTATTGGACTCCGAGCTAACAGCGTCCTCTTTCCTTGCCCGCAGAACTTCTTCTCGAAGAGGTCGTTCCGCTCGAACCCGCTGAAGAGGACGAAGAGCGTGACGAAGCTCGAGCGACAGAAGCAACGCGGCGCTGGGCTTCGGGGTTGCCGTTCACACGAGTCCCTCCTCTGCGGACAGGCGGTGACCTCGATGGACCTCGCGGCCGTGACACCGCTGCATCCGAGCCTGCTTGGCAGACCTCACTGCTTCCAGGTCACACCCAGCACCGGTGGGCCCAAGTATTTCAGTTGCAGGACCGCTCACGAACGGGACCAGTGGTTACACAGGTTGGTACCGTTCCCTCTGTTTTTTCTTTCTTCTTTCTTCTTTCTTCTTCCCGCGATGAATCGCTGGGCCTGGACCGGGCCCACTCGTCCAGCTCGGCGAACCGTCACGCGGGCGTTCGTTGCCAAACCGACGCGTCATCGCGGAAACAATGCCCCGCTCGGCGGCCGAATCTCGCCCGTAGCTACGTTCAAAATGGCTTTTTAACATGTTCGCTACTACCATGGATCTGCAGAACTGTTTGTTGTACAACAGTTTACATTGTTGGTGGTTGTTTCGATTAGTGTAGGTACAGTTTTAATTAGGTGCACAGAGGATGTAATTAAGTTGGTTTCCTTGTATGTCCACTGGGCTACTTGAAGGCTTCGAGGTTTTGAAGATGTAGACCACGTTTGGTTGAGGTAAAATAGAGAATTTTCGGTGTCGTGTAAATATTTGTCAGTGGAAATCGGGATGTTATGTATATTTGAGGCATTGAGAGCAAAAATGGACTATCCCCAATTTGAAATTTTTTTTTTCCTATTTTGTATGATTAGTACAGCCTATTGAAATATATTAATGTTACTAACTCAATTTCGCAAGATATGTGGGTTAGTCCCAGTAGACATAGTGGGTTTAATGGTAGAGAACGTGTTAAGCGTTAGGAAGTGTAGTCATTTTGAAAGTTTTCATTTAATAAGCAAAGTCATTTACACTAGTACAGTAGAGCGTCAATTATCCGAACTAATTGGGACCGAAGTGGTTCGGAAAATTGAGTTATGCTGATAATCGAACAGTTCGGAGAATGAAGCATGCATCTCAGTTTATAACTGTAGGAATTACACCTAAAATTACTTATTAAATACAAGAATACTACTGCTGTAAGTTGGAATTTAATGCATATTACGCAAGATATAGGTATGTGTACAATACATAGTAATTGTATACAATTAATGTTAAGGAAGTTTATTTTTTAAAGTAATTTCTGATTTTTGAATTTGGATAATTGACCCTCTACTGTATTACACTTATCACTAGTATCTCAATGGTTTATTGTTAAGTATAGTATAATCTTCATATATCCTAATATGGGGGCAGCCCTTTTACATCGTACTTTGAAGTTTAATTTCGTTGGGTAGAGTTTCTAACGAGTACTTGACCTGAACGTTAAAACACAGTTTAAGGAAATCCGTTCAACCCGACGCGGAGCAGACACGACGAACGGACAACTCCCTGCAGATTTGGCTCCTCGAGGCGAAAGGTGTGCCAGCCAAGAAGCGATATTTTTGCGAGGTCTGTCTAGACAGCACCCTGTACGCGAGAACCACCGCGAAGTTGAAGGCCGACCTTTGCTTCTGGGGCGAGCACTTCGACTTCCATCATTTGCCTTCTGTCAACACCATACAAGTGAACCTGTACAGGGAGGCTGACAGAAAGAAGAAGAGGGACAAGAATGTTTTAATCGGTAAGGCATTTAACCGTCAAATTATTCGAGGGGATGTTCGGCACCTCGAAAATTCAGAAGAATTAAATATAAAATATAAAATCTTGCAAAGCCTTATACTTGGGGAGAGAGGGTTTAAAACATCGCCAAAATTACCCTTACGTAATTTAAGGACAGCCTCTTTCGGTAATGAAACTGTCCTAGGGATGAAAACACCCCCTCAGGGGTGAGTCAAGGAAATTGTGAATCTTCATATTATCGTGAATATCCGAGGAACATCCATCAGGATTGTAACTTCATCACTATATTATGTGGAGTGCTTTTAAGCTTATAGAAAATCACAATATTTTTACACAACCTTATTTCAACCGTTACAAAATATTCTGCAAACTTGATTTCGAAGCTCCATTTACTCAGCCACGAAACTTTGTTAAATCTGTCTGCAGGTTCCGTGAGCATACCGGTACACAACGTTACGTCGCGTTATCTGACAGAGAAATGGTACCCCGTGGTAGGGGACAAGGGCCCGTTGAAGGAGCCCCCAGCGTTGAGGGTAAAATGCCGTTTCCAGTCCGTGGACATATTACCCGTTCAGGTGTACCAGGAGTTCCTGGAGTACCTGAAAACGGATTACAAGTCATTGTGCGAGAAATTGGAGCCCGTGATTGGCGTGAAAGCGAAAGAAGACATCGCCACGGCTTTGGTGGCAGTCATGCAACGGGAAAAGAAAGCGCCACAGTTTCTCGCCGACTTGGTTATGATGGATATACACAGAATAGGTGAGTTCTGTAGCTAGTTGCCACTTTTCATTCTACATTCTGCGTTGTGGGTCAGAAAATAAATGGCACAAAGACAGGTTTTTCTTAATTCAACTCTATCTAAATTCCTCCATAGCATTAAATGTGCTATCACTGAAAAATACATCTACCTACAGTGTTATATGAATTCTTTAACAATATCTAATTTTTCTATTAATAATATCATCGGCGATTTCTCGTAATATCGATATTATACCTACTCGAGAATTCTATTTTTCTGGAAAGAGTGCAGAGTCCAAATATACCCAAGAAAAGCGTCAATCCGTTCAGTGCCAACATTCGACCATTTAGCGTACACCATGTGCGGATTTCCTTCACTCATATTCCTTAAACACACTCGCTGGACGCCCATAGGCGTTCCCCGCAGAACTACCTTGCACTGTATAAACGCTTACATGGGTTCACAGCCCTGAGAGGGTTAAAGAAGCTGAGGACACCTCTCTTCCCGAGTGGCCGCCTGTTCATGGCAAATATTGAATTTCAGACGACGAGAGGCTCACCTTTCGAGGAAATTCCTTAGCCACGAAGGCGATGGAGGCCTACCTGAAGCTGACGGGCGATAGGTACCTGCAAGAGACCTTGGGGGCCGTGGTCAGGGGCGCGGTAGAGGGTGGCGACTGCGAGGTGGACCCGCTGAAGGTCGCCTCGGTGGCGGCCCTTCACAAGCAACAGCAGAATCTGCGGAACGCCGTGGAGCTCGCCTGGAGCAGGATACTAGCCAGCCACGCTCACTTTCCTCTCGAATTGCGGGAGTGCTTCCGTATATTCCGCGAGCGTCTGGCCGACATGGGCCGCGAGGACATCGCGGACAATCTCATCTCGGCGTCGATATTCCTCAGATTCCTCTGCCCTGCCATACTCAGCCCGTCTCTCTTCAACATCACGCACGGTGAGTCGAACATCCTGCATGACATCCTGCCAGCTCATCTCCAATTGCTGACGCATCCGACGCGGTATTGGAGCGTTGGGTTTCTTAGGGGCATATTGAAAACTGATGGAAAAGGAACGGGATGTGTTTAAGGGTTTGATGATCAGACCGTTTGATTTTTTATTCATGTTTGTGTGCTCTGGGGTCCATCAGTTGACAGTGCAACCTACTTATCTATGAGCTATAGGTACACTGTGTTCTAAATTCAGCGATAATTTATGTTATTTTGTAAGTGACAGTTCTGTTGAATTCCTCATAGTTACAGCGCTACTTTTTTCTTTGATTTTGATCGTTTATTGAATTTAACTTTTAGTTAGTTACCTGGATCTCGAATATGCAAGTTTATTTAAGAAAAATTCTAGAATTGAAGTAACTAAATATGTGGCACTTGAAGGAGTTCGAAAGTGTTTCCCAAGATTGCATTAGATCTACACATTTTCTATAAAATTGTAATACTCCTACTACAGCCCCACGTGTTCAGCTCAACGAAATCAATTATAAATAAACTCATTTAGAGATTAGAATAGGTTACATTCCATTTCAGTGTTCAATTGCAGTTGCGGTTCTTAGTCATAGATGAGTGATTCGTAATTCCTAATAATACTTCCTGGAAAATAACATTTCTACCGAGTGTTGTCTGTTATATGTGTTTTATGATGCAACGTGAAAGGATAAGATAGCTGTGCTTTTATATCATTGCCACAAATGCGACATAGAGTAATAATAGTATTTATCTTTTCTGGTATTTTATTACTACATGTTTACAATAATATTACGCAGCTACGCTAGAGAGGGATTGTAAAGAATATGTATAATAAGACCACACAGAATTAGATATATTCTTAATTAGTAAAATAATATATATTGGATAATTCATGCAATTTTCAACACTCTCTATCCCTGCATGAATTTTATTTTAAACACGAAACAAATGTATACGGCTGCAAATAACATAAAGATGGAGAAACAAATTTCAAAAATTGCTTCCCACATTTATTCATATATATTTTTAACACTTACATGGCTATTCTATGCAAAATAGATGTTAATATTACAATCGCTTTGGCAAACTGCTGCTTTTTAGACTATTATAGTTGAACACTATTGAAACAAAGGGGGTTTCAATTATTTCCAGAATACCCAAACGAAAAGGCAGCGAGGAATCTCACCCTCGTCGCCAAGACGCTCCAAACTCTCGCGAACTTCACGAGATTTCAAGGGAAAGAGAACTTCATGGAATTCATGAACGATCTCCTGGAGCGCGAGGCTCCGTCCATGAAGAACTTCCTCCAGCTGATCAGCGTACGTTCAATTCTTCGTTGACCATCTCGACCCGAGACGTCCACGTTCGAAATTCATAATCAATCAGATGTTCCTTTACAGAGCCCATTGCCAAAGGACGCACCAGCCAACAATTCCTTAGAATTCGACGGCTACATCGACCTGGGGAAGCAGCTGTCCCTCTTGCACGCCCTTCTACGCGAGAGTTTAGTCACGATCTCCTCGTCATCCTCGTCACTGCCCCCATCGAGGCTGCCAGAGATCTTAGAAAGGATCTCCCTAGCCCTGGACCAGCCTGGTCCAAGTCCAGTACCAGCCGCCCATCGCTACCCGAACTTGCAGAACAATATATTCCGTTACAACGACCCAACGATCGCAAACAGCAACACGAACCTCTCTGTATCTGCCACATCCACTCTCAGCAACCACAGCACCCTCAACGGAACCATCAGAGACAGCAACGAAGTGCTGCAATCGAACACCCTGGGGCACAACAGCTCACGCAGCCCGAACGTCGCCAGGGCCGCCACCCTTCCCCGAAACGCTTACATGCCAACTAACGGCAAGCTACAACTGCAAATCACCACCGACGACTATCCTCTAGAACCGCCAGCCTTTGTATCCCGTTCACCAACCCCGATAGTGCGGCAACACAGGGCGATAGGGTCCAACAGAACGGGCGCTGGTTACAGACTGACAGCCAGCGCGAGTTTGGCGAACGTGAATCACTGCCAAACGCATCCCACCAGCCCCACCCGATCAGAAAGCCACAGCAATTTAAAGGACTCCAACTACAACATCACCACGTCGCAGAACAACCAGTCCAACATCTGCACAATCGTCTCTCAGCAGCAGCAGCAGCAGCAAAACCATCGGCACAACATGGCGCGGCTGCAGACCCTCGACATCCATGACAGGGAGGATAATTACAATCATAATAACTACAACGTCTCGAGATCGACGAGCAGGAACCACTGCAACAAGGAGGAGAACGCGAACCAGACGCAGCACCAGAACTACAACAATGTCTCGAAAACTACTGTGAACGCGAACGTCGTGGTGAACCCCTCGTCGAATCTGACGCTCTCCATCAACCACCAGCCGAATAATAATTACAACAACAGCAAGACCAGTAACAACACGACTGCCAATGGTAACCTGGTGGAGCTGTCGGACCTGCTGAGGTACGCCGACGACGAGGTCTCCGAGTCCAAGTCGCAGAAGGGCTCCCAGATATCCATCTCCCAGCTGAGCAACGTCGCCTCGTCTGGGTATCAGAGCTTTGCGGCGTATAGTCAGAGCTCCAGCCCCGTGGATCTCAGCAGCAATAACGCTAACGCGCACATTCTTAACGCCGCGCCCCTCGCTTTCGCCAACCCTGTGTATCACATGGAACCGAATCACGGCAGAAGCGGGAGGAGAGGCAGCAGTAGCTCCGAGGAGAGGGAAGGAAGCGGTGGCGGAGTGGAGGGCGTGAGAGGCGTCGATCTCAGCCCATCGCCTCCACCCCAGAACAACGTGAGGAACCTGCAGAGGAACAGCCAGAACCAGTGGAGGCAGACTAACCAGACGCACAGGAATAACTCGGAACAGAATCAAGTTTGTTGTACGAAGCTGAGGAGGAGATTGTCCCTGGACTCGACGCGGGATCTCTCTGATACTAGTGAAGAGGAAAGCTGCACGACTAGGAGGAGCAAGTCCCGTAGTCACCGAAGCATTGATCAGGTAACGTATCGCTTGTCTACGCTTGTATTTTCGCACTTGGTTTCTTTGATGACGAACGAAAGTACTAAGTGTGGGATTTTACCAAATCTGAAACAGGGGAACTAGTCTTGTGTAGAAGGTCCTCGTTGTGCAGTGTAGGTACTTGCTATTTGTAACACAAACACTTGGGGAAATAATGATTGTATTGAGCTTGTAAAAGTAATTAAGTATTGGGCTTATAACTTCTGACTATATTTCTTTAAATTACTTATATAGGATTTGAATATTCTTTAATAAATATAGCTCTAAAGAAACTTCATATTTCCCCTCAGCCAGCCACTAATCAACAAATAAGGCAAATAACTATCGGGTCCTAAAATTCTATTACTCACAACCCTCTCTTATCATCCAAGTTAACAGCCCAGCTTTCAAACTACCACCACCCAGAAATCTCTCCATCGAAACGATTAAAGTCAATACCAGGTACGAAACCTCACTAAGTTCCTTCGTCATTAAGGAAACCGAGTATAACAGCCCCCCAAAACTTGCAGCTGCAGCCAAGCCGACGACTCAACAACTGAAAGGCCGCTCTTTAGCTCAAAACATTCGCAGAGCCAAAAGAGGAACTTATAATTCTCATACGATTCACCTTTCACTCTTGTATGTACATAAGTCGCCGTAACGCGTTGCCGTTGTGAATAACAAGTTCCTCTTTCCGCGTGCCATTTTTACGTTCTCTCTCTTTCTCTCTCTTTCTGATCTCTGTCGCCTAACGGAACGCCCGCTCCGAAAAAACGTTACGCGCCTTTCTCTGTGTACTTATGCGTGTTTTGTAACTAACATCGCCACGTCTCTTCGTTTCCAGTACGAAGTGGAAATCGAGAGGCTGCAGAGTAGCGTAGATCGACTGAGGGCCCGGTTAGGCGCAACCGAGGATACTGATATAGACGGCGTTGCACCGGATACCAAGATGAAGAGCATCATCTCCAGGTACTTAATCCCTCATTAACGCGTCAGCTAACCCCATCGATCACCAAACTCGATTCTCTGCCTGAGTGTGGACCCAAACCACCCCCTCTTAATCACGCCCCCCACCCAGATTATAACTTACCATTGTTCTCTGTCTCCGCGTATCACTCGAGGCCTTCCGTCTCATGCTCGGCGTCACATCGACTCTCTTCTTCCATCCTCTCTACCTCACTTCTTGGCTAATCGCGTTTTCATTCGACGCAAGAACGGTCGAAGGAGTGTCAGCAGACTTCGACGGCTCTTCCTTCAGCACGGTTCTCATCGTTTGCCTTTGATCCACGCGGAAATGGTTCCTGGAGCGCGATTTAAGGAAAGCAGAGCTGAACTGTGGCTCCTGGTAGCTTTAATAGCCTCGATACCCTGGGTACTTTCAACGAACAGTCTTCATGGCTCTACTTAGGTATACAGAGGTGTTACGTTTTAATAGATTCATTGTGGGTTTTCTTCCCAGGAGTATCCTCCTTCAGCTCTGTCTATCCACTGTGTAAATGTAAAGCATTCGAGATTTAAGGGCTAAGGTGTAAATAGAAGAGACAGTGAATCTACGTTTTCTTCTGTGCAACGAAATACATGTAGAATTTAACGGGAACAGAGAGAAACGCTGTCCCCCGTAAATCCGAAACCACCCGGTTTACTGTTCTCGAAATAATGTATGTTTAATTGATTGTGTGTTCCTGTGCATTCTATCCGCTGCATTTGGTATACTCTGGCTTGATCTGGACCTTGGTGTAAGAGTCAATTATATTTCTAAGCTTTCTTACGTTTTTACGTCACACGTTTCTAGCATAACATATTTATATATATATATATATATATATATATATCTCATCGTTTTTTTCTTGGCTTTTGTCCGACAATTATCTATATATACATACATACATACATATATATATATATATATATATATATATATCTATAAAACACGTGTGCGATATACTTGTCGCTATAAAGTGTTGCTATTGTCCGATACGACAAGTTAGATTGTTAATCAGCTCACCCAATTCTGTACTCTGAACCCAGTGCCCGACGAAAGCATTCTCACCACCCCCTCAGCGCGTACTTACTTACATCACCGTCCAAAGAAACATTCCGTCAGTCACATGCCGTCAAATTCTCTCTCCACCGAATTTTTCACCGATCACAAGCCTTGCCTCGTACACATCACGGTTCTGTTTCACGTGTGCACGGATCACTCTGCAAGTACACCGGTAACCTTGTATCGGGTCTGTCTAGCGTGTCGCGATAAAAGAACATTCAGGATACTGAAAATCAGAAATACAGAAAATTTTGTCGTAAGTTGCTCATAAGGGAAGATCGGTAAGCCGGAAATTGTGATTCGTTTGAAACTTTGCAGGTTTGTAGGAAACCTTTGTAAAAGTAATTTCTTGGTTGCTACATTTTGGTTCTTCAGAGTGGAAACACCCTTTAAAGGTTAATGAGTGCTTCCTCAAAAACTGTAATGGGTATAAAGAAGTTTATTAGAATGAAAATTTAATGGTATTTTATGCTCTGTAAAAGTGTGCAATGAAAGGGTTTAAACGGTTTTTTATTTTTAAATTACGGACACGCGAGAAAACAAGTTACGACAAAATTTTATTGTGTATTTTTGAGTTATTTTTGACGCTAGAATCACTTGTAGCAGTTACGAAATACCCTGTATGAAAGAAGATGGGAATACCAAATGATTCTCTTAAAAGAAATAGCCGTTTCCCGTTGAAGTTGCAGAACAGGGGTGAAAGAGAAATATTTGTGTAACAAAACTGTTTGTAAATAATCAGAGAATTAGACTAACTAGCAATTTTGTGTCTTGTGGAAATTAACTGTAAATACTTCATCGAATGTTTTATCCTGAACGTTTCTTCCACGCCCACCACTCACACGCTTCAACTTACAAACCCCACTGCGATTGTTCGCAGAGAAGCAGACCGCCTCGCTTCTTTACTCAAAGGAAACCTCCCCCGTGTACTCATGCGCTGTTGGTCTGATTCTTTACCCTCTTTTTCTGTTATTTTCTTTAATTCTCCGAACGTATGGATATTTTGCACCAGACACACTTCGCTGCTTCCTTTGTATTTCGTTTTCCGAATACATTGATGTTCAGTTGTTAAATATGCATCGTGGTGCGCTTGGATCCTCTCTGGCCTCCCTGTGAAATCTCTCTGGCCTCTTGATTCTCTCGCCATCATCCATCACGGCTTCCAAGTGTACACAGACCATTTAAAACCATAACGAAAGCATAGAAAACGCTACAGAGAGACTTAACAGGCGAGGCTCAGTTCCGTGTGCGCTCAGAACCATCGGAGCATCCTCCGTTCCCCTAGAACAGGCCTGCACAGCGAGCCTTTTTCAGCGCCTAGCGGCAAGCAACCAGCTGTACGCCGTTACTAAGGGTAGAATCGGTGAGGCGAACTGCAGTAGTGTAGGTGCTCGACGAGCCCGCACCTACACTACTGCATTTCGCCTCACCGATTCTACCCTTAGTAACGGCGTACAGCTGGTTGCTCGCCGCTAGGCGCTGAAAAAGGCTCGCTGTGCAGGCCTGCCCTAGAAGAACCCGCATATCTGTCCCTGAAAGGACACCTCGATCCAGTCCTTAGGATCGAGCACTACGGGGGTCCCAGAGGGTGCTCCATGAGAACAGACCTCCCAGCGTCCCTGTTAAAGCGTAGCTGGCTGAACCGATTGCTCTTCTGTTCATTGTAGGTTAATCTCCGTGGAGGAGGAGCTGCGCCGCGAGCAACAGAAGATGTCGGCCACGCTGTCGTACAAGCAGCGCGTGATCGACGCGCAGGAACAGCAAATAGCCGCCCTGGACGCCGCGAACTCGCGTCTGATGACGTCAAACACAAGACTGTTGTCCGCATTGAGCACCCTGAAGCAACGGTACAACGCGAAGACCCAGCTGAGCAGTGAGGCAGCCGCGTTGCTGCAGAACATTGCCGACATCGGCGAGCTGAAGAGCTCGTCCTGTTGAAGCCTGCCTGGGGACACCGCTATGGACCCTCCCCCCTGCAGGAGCAGACCCGGTGAACCAAGAGGGAATGAAGATGGGCGGAGTCGCGAGATTGGGAATTGCTCTCTGTCGCCCACAGCCTCGTGGTGGCACAGGGTCACCCGAGGATGTCGCTAGATTGTCGATCGTTGCTAAATCCCCGGCCACGAGCCTGTGGAAGGGGTTCCCGTGATTGGAACATCGAAGAGGACGGGTCTGGGTCTCTCTGAACCATCCTCTTCCTCGTTGAAACCCCGTGGATCGACCCTTCTTAGGCTCGTTGCTCGGGGGTACCGCGAAACCCACGAACCTCCTCGCGTCAGTGCTAGGTTTGATGAACCTAGGTAACCGGGGGGCGCCGTGGACAGAGGGGAGACACGTTCGTGGAAGGGAACGAGAGTCGTGCGAAAATAGAGGCTACCTAGTGATTAGGCAAACGGTTTAACTAGATAATTCGCGTCGAATTTCACGTGACATAGCGTTAGGATTATTTGTACCCTCGGAGAGGCTGCGAGGCCTCCCCCAACCCCCTCAAACCTTGTCGTTCGCGATCGAAATGGCGAAGCTCTCTAGTTTGAATGTGAACGTCGATCGATCGTGTTCGTCAAGCATTCATTCGGTAACTCTCGTCCCGGTGGCTTTTCTTCGTTCGACGTGAACGAACAGAAAAGTCGACAGGTGAGACTTCATGGGTATTTCGGTCGAGTGCGAGGGAAGATGGCCAGGAATCGATAGGAAGGGCTGGCGAGAGGTCGATCGACTCGTCTGGCGGTGGATGAAACATAGGGAAACGAGCCGCCGCTAGACGGTGAACGATGCCTGTCTCAGTTGCTTTGCTTTTACCTCGCGTTCCTTTCGCCTGGGTCGATGGAGATTGGTGAAGTTCGTATCTTGGCGATAATGTTCGGGGTTAAATTTTTTTATCTGTTTGTACGTACTCTACTCGAGCGGACAGTGAAAAGTTCGGAAGGAAGCGTATCTCCCGAGCGAAACCGTTTCGTGGCAAAAGAGTGTTAAAGTTCTGGGCAGTTACGTTGCGCGGACAACTCTAAGTGCGATCTAATTGGCCACAGTTTTAATAGTCTTTTACTGGAAAACGGTTTGCTCGAGACACATGATTCTTTTGGTACTCTTCGTGAGCTTCTTGGCGAAGGTGAGATTAGCGACAAATTTTTGTATTAGGTCCGCAGCGATCTACACTCGTTGATTCGTCCGCGAAAGCCACGACCATTACCTGTTTCTTTTATACACCCTATACTTCGACGCACAGCAGCATGCACCGTAATTGTCTAGAAGACTATGCATTATATATCGTATCGGCGTTCGTCACAGCGACGCGTAACGGCAACCTTAAGCACCGCGAGCCATACTTCAGGACACCTTGTACATGCGTGTATATTTTTCTAGTTTCCTCTCGAAGAATTCCTTCACTTACACGAGACCTACCGAACCATCATATAGCAGATTCTTTCATTTTCTTTTTTTTTTTTTAAAGAGCATATTCCCATCGTCGTCATTCCCCCCGACCAATCGCGATATTCGTCGCGCGAGAAAGAAAATCGAAGGGGACGATTTGAAATATCCACGACGAGAAACGACAACCCTCTCCCTAACGAGGTACTCGAGTTCAGTTGGCAGACCTGCCAGAGGAAGCTTGCACGCTTGCTTGATCCAAACACCGATTCTTACTCTAAGCGACAATATTTATTTAGTAGTTTCTACCAAAGATGATGAAGTGGTTTTCATTGTAAAAAGGGAGCGCCGAGATTTGTGTAAGATATATATGTATAAATATGTATTTCGTTTCGTCGATGCGTGCCGCGCTGTTTCCACGCGATGAAACTCGGAATACGGTGATGGCGGAGAAGAAGAAGGGCGTTGCGCGCGACGCGAGAAGCTCGCGACACTCGAGCATCGAGATTTCTTAGCCGCGCGCGGATTTTCTTTCTTTTTAATTTCTTTCTTAATTAGTCCCGCACAGCCGAACGCGTCATGCATGACAGTTAGACACCACTATATTGACCGCGTCTCGTCTCCGCTCGCGAGCGTTAGCGTGTTACGTTTCTGTTTCTTTTTCCTTTTTTTATTCGTTTGTTTCTTTTTTTACATCACAACAGAAGCAGCGTTCGATTGCGACCGTTGTGCAGCGAGAAAGAGTGAGAGAAAGGAGAATCGAGCGAACGAGATTGCGCGTGGACGTCTTAAGTGAGAGAACATGTGCGCGTATGCATGTTCGTCGTGCGCGTGTGTATGCGTGAACGGATGAGACGAGTGAGAGAAGATTACAAATCCAGTCTAATCTCATTCGGAGGAAAAAAAAAGTATTATTCTCGTCGGACTTTGTATCATAGCTTATTATCGATCGTCAGTGAGAGCGTTTTAATTTTCTCGCCTTCCGTCGATTATTTTTGTATAGAGATATATATATGTGTATGTATACATCTTCCCTGGTTCTTTCACAGACACGCCCCTCTCCTATTCCTGTCCCCTCCAGTTGATCATCATCCATTTCCCATCTTTTTTGTACTTTCTTTAACGCGATCTTTGAAGCTGTTTTCAATCGTCGAGTGTTTGCACAATGAAATTAATATATTTAACGGTATCCCACCTCCCCCCTACCCCCTCCGGCCCACTCTTGTTGGACGATGTAATCGATAATGGATAAATAATCTATTTAAAATGACTCGAATAGCGTGTACATTGCTAAGTTTTTTGGTATATTCGTTTCTGCAATACATCATCTGTATTTAAGCGTATAGCATCTACTAGTAACAGTACATGAACAAATAAATATGATTAGACGTATTACGTATAGATTTGTTTTTCCTTCGCGAGACCCAGAAACATCCTGTTCAGATTAAAATGTCTAAATGCACCTGATTGTAAGTTCCAAATAAATAATGAATCAAGTAATTGGTTGTGACGACAGTTATTGCAAATGTATAACTAAGTAGTTGCGAGTTTATATTTTAAGATCTAATTTCAAAAGCGCTGAAATGATTTCTAGAAAGTCTAAAATTGACGAAGAACTCGAGTATAAAAATAACAGCCATTAATTGTTTAATTATAAACAAAACAATCCCAAGTTGATATTTAACGATAAGATGGTAGGTAAGGGGTATTTATATTTGACAATACATTTACATTTTCCATAATAAAATAAGTCACCGAAATCGAGATGATATGAAACTATCCAAAATTATTTATTTATTTGATTATATGCAATCTGAAATCATAGATCGCTTTTCGAGACTTTAAAATTTATAATGCCAAGTCGCCAAAAATCCTTCTCGCAAACGTTATTTCTATGCAAAATGAAGCTATTTTCAATATTCCAACTCAATCGGAATAGACTGGTTTTCGGACTGTCGTAAGGTAGGAACCGACATTGAAATGGTAAAAAAAAATTTTCGAGTTGCCAAAAATCCTTCTTGCAAACATTATATTTATGCAAAATGAAGCTATTTTCAAAATTCCAACTCAATCGGAATAGACCGGTTTTCGGACTGTCGGTAAGGTAGGGAAAGACATTAAAATATACTTCAGAAAAATTAGCGACTATGAATACCGGCTTATATTCCTAATTCGTCTGTTATAGGTAAGCAATCCTTTCCATTGTAAGCGTCGGATCGTGTCAACTGGTGTAACGAAACCGCACTGAACGAGTGCAGCACTTGCAAATATGTGGTTTTTAAGTGGAAGTTAAAATTCAGTAACTGGACAATGTAATTATTATATATCACTGTACATTATTCAGAGTATTTTAATAAACAACATGTAGAGAAAAACCGTATCTTTTAATTTAGAACTGTAACCTATATAACTTCCTTCTCCCAATTAAATCACAAATTTCACAATCACAAGTAAAGTCGGCCTCTTCGTTGATTAGTTATTCCTCCGTCTTCCATTCTCCCTTCAAAGACGCTAACTTAGTGCCACTTCTTTCGACATCATGTTCTCCTGTTACGAAGCTCATTTTAGAGCGTTCAGAAAATTTTGGTCAGATTTTGGAGCGATGTATCAGGAGAACATGATGCGAAAGGAGGTATGCTGAATTTCATCGTCGAAAGCCTTTCGAAAACTCTGCGCCTCTACGTTGAATAGTTCTCCGCCTTAGATTCTCTCTCCAAAGGCGCTAACTTAGTGCCACCTCTTTCGACATCATGTTATCCTGTTACGAAGCTCATTTTAGAGCGTTCTGAAAATTTTGGCCAGATTTTGAAGCGATGTATTAGGAGAACATGATGCGAAGGGAGGTATGCTGAATTTCATCGTCGAAAGCCTTTCGAAAACTCTGCGCCTCTACGTCGAATAGTTCTCCGCCTTAGATTCTCTCTCCGAAGGCGCTAACTTAGTGCCACCTCTTTCGACATCATGTTATCCTGTTACGAAGCTCATTTTAGAGCGTTCTGAAAATTTTGGCCAGATTTTGGAGCGATGTATCAGGAGAACATGATGCGAAGGGAGGTATGCTAAATTTCATCGTCGAAAGCCTTTCAAAAACTCTGTGCCTCTACGTCGAATAGTTCTCGGCCTTAGATTCTCTCTCCGAAGGCGCTAACTTAGTGCCACCTCTTTCGACATCATGTTATCCTGTTACGAAGCTCATTTTAGAGCGTTCTGAAAATTTTGGCCAGGTTTTGGAGCGATGTATCAGGAGAACATGATGCGAAAGGAGGTATGCTGAATTTCATCGTCGAAAGCCTTTCGAAAACTCTGCGCCTCTACGTCGAATAGTTCTCCGCCTTAGATTCTCTCTCCGAAGGCGCTAACTTAGTGCCACCTCTTTCGACATCATGTTATCCTGTTACGAAGCTCATTTTAGAGCGTTCTGAAAATTTTGGCCAGATTTTGGAGCGATGTATCAGGAGAACATGATGCGAAAGGAGGTATGCTGAATTTCATTGTCGAAAGCCTTTCGAAAACTCTGCGCCTCTACGTCGAATAGTTCTCCGCCTTAGATTCTCTCTCTTAAGGCGCTAACTTAGTGCCACCTCTTTCGACATCATGTTATCCTGTTACGAAGCTCATTTTAGAGCGTTCTGAAAATTTTGGCCAGATTTTGGAGCGATGTAGCAGGAGAACATGATGCGAAAGGAGGTATGCTGAATTTCATCGTCGAAAGCCTTTCGAAAACTCTGCGCCTCTACGTCGAATAGTTCTCCGCCTTAGATTCTCTCTCCGAAGGCGCTAACTTAGTGCCACCTCTTTCGACATCATGTTATCCTGTTACGAAGCTCATTTTAGAGCGTTCTGAAAATTTTGGCCAGATTTTGGAGCGATGTATCAGGAGAACATGATGCGAAGGGAGGTATGCTAAATTTCATCGTCGAAAGCCTTTCGAAAACTCTGCGCCTCTACGTCGAATAGTTCTCCGCCTTAGATTCTCTCTCCGAAGGCGCTAACTTAGTGCCACCTCTTTCGACATCATGTTATCCTGTTACGAAGCTCATTTTAGAGCGTTCTGAAAATTTTGGCCAGATTTTGAAGCGATGTATTAGGAGAACATGATGCGAAGGGAGGTATGCTGAATTTCATCGTCGAAAGCCTTTTGAAAACTCTGCGCCTCTACGTCGAATAGTTCTCCGCCTTAGATTCTCTCTCCGAAGGCGCTAACTTAGTGCCACCTCTTTCGACATCATGTTATCCTGTTACGAAGCTCATTTTAGAGCGTTCAGAAAATTTTGGCCAGATTTTGGAGCGATGTATCAGGAGAACATGATGCGAAGGGAGGTATGCTGAATTTCATCGTCGAAAGCCTTTCGAAAACTCTGCGCCTCTACGTCGAATAGTTCTCCGCCTTAGATTCTCTCTCCGAAGGCGCTAACTTAGTGCCACCTCTTTCGACATCATGTTATCCTGTTACGAAGCTCATTTTAGAGCGTTCTGAAAATTTTGGCCAGATTTTGGAGCGATGTATCAGGAGAACATGATGCGAAAGGAGGTATGCTGAACTTCATCGTCGAAAGCCTTTCGAAAACTCTGCGCCTCTACGTCGAATAGTTCTCCGCCTTAGATTCTCTCTCCGAAGGCGCTAACTTAGTGCCACCTCTTTCGACATCATGTTATCCTGTTACAAAGCTCATTTTAGAGCGTTCTGAAAATTTTGGCCAGATTTTGGAGCGATGTATCAGGAGAACATGATGCGAAGGGAGGTATGCTAAATTTCATCGTCGAAAGCCTTTCAAAAACTCTGCGCCTCTACGTCGAATAGTTCTCGGCCTTAGATTCTCTCTCCGAAGGCGCTAACTTAGTGCCACCTCTTTCGACATCATGTTATCCTGTTACGAAGCTCATTTTAGAGCGTTCTGAAAATTTTGGCCAGGTTTTGGAGCGATGTATCAGGAGAACATGATGCGAAAGGAGGTATGCTGAATTTCATCGTCGAAAGCCTTTCGAAAACTCTGCGCCTCTACGTCGAATAGTTCTCCGCCTTAGATTCTCTCTCCGAAGGCGCTAACTTAGTGCCACCTCTTTCGACATCATGTTATCCTGTTACGAAGCTCATTTTAGAGCGTTCTGAAAATTTTGGCCAGATTTTGGAGCGATGTATCAGGAGAACATGATGCGAAAGGAGGTATGCTGAATTTCATTGTCGAAAGCCTTTCGAAAACTCTGCGCCTCTACGTCGAATAGTTCTCCGCCTTAGATTCTCTCTCTTAAGGCGCTAACTTAGTGCCACCTCTTTCGACATCATGTTATCCTGTTACGAAGCTCATTTTAGAGCGTTCTGAAAATTTTGGCCAGATTTTGGAGCGATGTAGCAGGAGAACATGATGCGAAAGGAGGTATGCTGAATTTCATCGTCGAAAGCCTTTCGAAAACTCTGCGCCTCTACGTCGAATAGTTCTCCGCCTTAGATTCTCTCTCCGAAGGCGCTAACTTAGTGCCACCTCTTTCGACATCATGTTATCCTGTTACGAAGCTCATTTTAGAGCGTTCTGAAAATTTTGGCCAGATTTTGAAGCGATGTATTAGGAGAACATGATGCGAAGGGAGGTATGCTGAATTTCATCGTCGAAAGCCTTTTGAAAACTCTGCGCCTCTACGTCGAATAGTTCTCCGCCTTAGATTCTCTCTCCGAAGGCGCTAACTTAGTGCCACCTCTTTCGACATCATGTTATCCTGTTACGAAGCTCATTTTAGAGCGTTCAGAAAATTTTGGCCAGATTTTGGAGCGATGTATCAGGAGAACATGATGCGAAGGGAGGTATGCTGAATTTCATCGTCGAAAGCCTTTCGAAAACTCTGCGCCTCTACGTCGAATAGTTCTCCGCCTTAGATTCTCTCTCCGAAGGCGCTAACTTAGTGCCACCTCTTTCGACATCATGTTATCCTGTTACGAAGCTCATTTTAGAGCGTTCTGAAAATTTTGGCCAGATTTTGGAGCGATGTATCAGGAGAACATGATGCGAAGGGAGGTATGCTGAATTTCATCGTCGAAAGCCTTTCGAAAACTCTGCGCCTCTACGTCGAATAGTTCTCCGCCTTAGATTCTCTCTCCGAAGGCGCTAACTTAGTGCCACCTCTTTCGACATCATGTTGTCCTGTTACGAAGCTCATTTTAGAGAATTCTGAAAATTTTGGCCAGATTTTGAAGCGATGTATTAGGAGAACATGATGCGAAGGGAGGTATGCTGAATTTCATCGTCGAAAGCCTTTCGAAAACTCTGCGCCTCTACGTCGAATAGTTCTCCGCCTTAGATTCTCTCTCCGAAGGCGCTAACTTAGTGCCACCTCTTTCGACATCATGTTATCCTGTTACGAAGCTCATTTTAGAGCGTTCTGAAAATTTTGGCCAGATTTTGGAGCGATGTATCAGGAGAACATGATGCGAAAGGAGGTATGCTGAATTTCATCGTCGAAAGCCTTTTGAAAACTCTGCGCCTCTACGTCGAATAGTTCTCCGCCTTAGATTCTCTCTCCGAAGGCGCTAACTTAGTGCCACCTCTTTCGACATCATGTTATCCTGTTACGAAGCTCATTTTAGAGCGTTCAGAAAATTTTGGCCAGATTTTGGAGCGATGTATCAGGAGAACATGATGCGAAGGGAGGTATGCTGAATTTCATCGTCGAAAGCCTTTCGAAAACTCTGCGCCTCTACGTCGAATAGTTCTCCGCCTTAGATTCTCTCTCCGAAGGCGCTAACTTAGTGCCACCTCTTTCGACATCATGTTGTCCTGTTACGAAGCTCATTTTAGAGCGTTCTGAAAATTTTGGCCAGATTTTGGAGCGATGTATCAGGAGAACATGATGCGAAGGGAGGTATGCTGAATTTCATCGTCGAAAGCCTTTCGAAAACATTGCGCCTCTATGTTGAATACTTCTCCGCCTTAGATAAATTGCAGGTTTGGAATTTGGATAGGAGTATGTATGAAAGGTATTTCTCAATAATAATACTGCCTGTTTCAAATTTTTACCAATTTATTTGAATAAAGACTTTTACAGTGTTACAATAAAGTATAAAATATATAATTTTACTTTGTTGGTTATATAAAATTACTATTTTCTTGTGTTCATTGTTGAGATTTCCATCATTTGGCCCATATAAAGTTTCTGTCCACGGCAAAATGTAGCCAAGTTTCACCTGCAACCAGAAGAAAAATATTTTTAGTCATCTGACTTGTCTACTATAGAAAATAGGACAAATCTTACAACATAATTTCTTGTAAAACGTATAAAGAATTAAATCATCTTCCGAATTTAACCTTTATTTCATGTAATGTACATTTAAACGCCGTCAAATTCCAGAATTCCATCACACCATATCAGCTAAGTACACAGAAACAAATATATAACAGGTGAAAAGAATTAGGTTAGGAAAGTAATTTAAATGATATTACTTGTTAAAAGGTGAAATGAACTTATTGAGAGATGCTACTACACCCCCAAAGTGACTTAAATACACATTAGAATCAATTTAGTTTTAGTAGATAGTTACATCTATTCTACGCTTTTATTCCAACCTCATTCTTGTACTACTTCCACTGAATTATGCATTTATTTTTCAAAGAGCTACTTCTTTTTACGACTTAAAATCTATATAATAAATAAGTATGTAGACCCTCCAAACTAAAGAACTGTAATCACTTATCTTCAAAATTAAGGGGGTATAGTATGCAGCATGCGTGCATTTTTGAAAGCAACTCTTATATCTGATTAGAATATTTGACAAGCACAGCTATCGGCTCGGTTTTCACCGATTACCAGGTCTCACCACGAGGAGGTTGCTGCGTTTCGAGACCCGTAGAGAGATAGATGGAATCAAAGTTCCGTCGATCTCCCTATACATGAAAACCTTAGCTCACTAAACCAAAAAGATGGATGGAAGCAAAGTTCCATCGATCTCTTCGCTTTCGAAATACAGAAATGCCAAGCAATCACTCGATTTAAAGAAATTCAGCAAGGAAGGAAAGACTACTGGTGAGCATGGAATGAGTATTGGATGGCGCAGTTCCTACCACCCTAATGTCCGAGTCGAAAGGGAAAAGCGCTCGGCGTCTCCCAGAGGCGATTCCTGTTGCTCCGACTCATGCAACCCGCCAGGAGCACACTAGGTGTGACCTGACTCAAGCCGGCTTACGCGGAGATTGGGTAATCGGACCAGGAGACTTACGCAGGCAGTGTACCAAGCGGTACACCCCCTACGCCCGAAACTTTTCCCTTTCGACAAGAACACCAGAGGATGAAACTGATCCACCCATACCAATTCCATGGTCAGTCGCTTGCTTCCGGAAACGGAGGCAGCGGCGACCTCCTCATCCGAGTTGAGGAGCCAACGCAAAAGCAACAAAGTTAATAAAATTCTGTGACTACTTGGCCCGGTACATGAAAATCTTAGCGTACTAAACCAAAGAGATAGGTGGAAACATAGTTCCATCGATCCCTTTGGTTCAGATATCGAATCTAGGGATCTGCCAAGCAATCACTCGATTGAAATAAATTCAGCAAAGAGGGAAAGACTACAGGTGAGCATAAAATAAGTATTGAATGGCGCAGTTCCTACCACCCTAATGTCCGAGTCGAAAGGGAAAAGCGCTCGGCGTCTCCCGGAGGCGATTCCTGTTGCTCCGACTCATGCAACCCGCCAGGAGCACACTAGGTGTGACCTGACTCAAGCCGGCTTACGCGGAGATTGGGTAATCGGACCAGGAGACTTACGCAGGCAGTGTACCAAGCGGTACACCCCCTACGCCCGAAACTTTTCCCTTTCGACAAGAACACCAGAGGATGAAACTGATCCACCCATACCAATTCCATGGTCATTCGCTTGCTTCCGGAAACGGAGGCAGCGGCGACCTCCTCATCCGAGTTGAGGAGCCAACGCAAAAGCAACAAAGTTAATAAAATTCTGTGACTACTTGGCCCGGTACATGAAAATCTTAGCGTACTAAACCAAAGAGATAGGTGGAAACATAGTTCCATCGATCCCTTTGGTTCAGATATCGAATCTAGGGATCTGCCAAGCAATCACTCGATTGAAATAAATTCAGCAAAGAGGGAAAGACTACAGGTGAGCATAAAATAAGTATTGAATGGCGCAGTTCCTACCACCCTAATGTCCGAGTCGAAAGGGAAAAGCGCTCGGCGTCTCCCGGAGGCGATTCCTGTTGCTCCGACTCATGCAACCCGCCAGGAGCACACTAGGTGTGACCTGACTCAAGCCGGCTTACGCGGAGATTGGGTAATCGGACCAGGAGACTTACGCAGGCAGTGTACCAAGCGGTACACCCCCTACGCCCGAAACTTTTCCCTTTCGACAAGAACACCAGAGGATGAAACTGATCCACCCATACCAATTCCATGGTCAGTCGCTTGCTTCCGGAAACGGAGACAGCGGCGACCTCCTCATCCGAGTTGAGGAGCCAACGCAAAAGCAACAAAGTTAATAAAATTCTGTGACTACTTGGCCCGGTACATGAAAATCTTAGCGTACTAAACCAAAGAGATAGGTGGAAACATAGTTCCATCGATCCCTTTGGTTCAGATATCGAATCTAGGGATCTGCCAAGCAATCACTCGATTGAAATAAATTCAGCAAAGAGGGAAAGACTACAGGTGAGCATAAAATAAGTATTGAATGGCGCAGTTCCTACCACCCTAATGTCCGAGTCGAAAGGGAAAAGCGCTCGGCGTCTCCCGGAGGCGATTCCTGTTGCTCCGACTCATGCAACCCGCCAGGAGCACACTAGGTGTGACCTGACTCAAGCCGGCTTACGCGGAGATTGGGTAATCGGACCAGGAGACTTACGCAGGCAGTGTACCAAGCGGTACACCCCCTACGCCCGAAACTTTTCCCTTTCGACAAGAACACCAGAGGATGAAACTGATCCACCCATACCAATTCCATGGTCAGTCGCTTGCTTCCGGAAACGGAGGCAGCGGCGACCTCCTCATCCGAGTTGAGGAGCCAACGCAAAAGCAACAAAGTTAATAAAATTCTGTGACTACTTGGCCCGGTACATGAAAATCTTAGCGTACTAAACCAAAGAGATAGGTGGAAACATAGTTCCATCGATCCCTTTGGTTCAGATATCGAATCTAGGGATCTGCCAAGCAATCACTCGATTGAAATAAATTCAGCAAAGAGGGAAAGACTACAGGTGAGCATAAAATAAGTATTGAATGGCGCAGTTCCTACCACCCTAATGTCCGAGTCGAAAGGGAAAAGCGCTCGGCGTCTCCCGGAGGCGATTCCTGTTGCTCCGACTCATGCAACCCGCCAGGAGCACACTAGGTGTGACCTGACTCAAGCCGGCTTACGCGGAGATTGGGTAATCGGACCAGGAGACTTACGCAGGCAGTGTACCAAGCGGTACACCCCCTACGCCCGAAACTTTTCCCTTTCGACAAGAACACCAGAGGATGAAACTGATCCACCCATACCAATTCCATGGTCAGTCGCTTGCTTCCGGAAACGGAGACAGCGGCGACCTCCTCATCCGAGTTGAGGAGCCAACGCAAAAGCAACAAAGTTAATAAAATTCTGTGACTACTTGGCCCGGTACATGAAAATCTTAGCGTACTAAACCAAAGAGATAGGTGGAAACATAGTTCCATCGATCCCTTTGGTTCAGATATCGAATCTAGGGATCTGCCAAGCAATCACTCGATTGAAATAAATTCAGCAAAGAGGGAAAGACTACAGGTGAGCATAAAATAAGTATTGAATGGCGCAGTTCCTACCACCCTAATGTCCGAGTCGAAAGGGAAAAGCGCTCGGCGTCTCCCGGAGGCGATTCCTGTTGCTCCGACTCATGCAACCCGCCAGGAGCACACTAGGTGTGACCTGACTCAAGCCGGCTTACGCGGAGATTGGGTAATCGGACCAGGAGACTTACGCAGGCAGTGTACCAAGCGGTACACCCCCTACGCCCGAAACTTTTCCCTTTCGACAAGAACACCAGAGGATGAAACTGATCCACCCATACCAATTCCATGGTCAGTCGCTTGCTTCCGGAAACGGAGACAGCGGCGACCTCCTCATCCGAGTTGAGGAGCCAACGCAAAAGCAACAAAGTTAATAAAATTCTGTGACTACTTGGCCCGGTACATGAAAATCTTAGCGTACTAAACCAAAGAGATAGGTGGAAACATAGTTCCATCGATCCCTTTGGTTCAGATATCGAATCTAGGGATCTGCCAAGCAATCACTCGATTGAAATAAATTCAGCAAAGAGGGAAAGACTACAGGTGAGCATAAAATAAGTATTGAATGGCGCAGTTCCTACCACCCTAATGTCCGAGTCGAAAGGGAAAAGCGCTCGGCGTCTCCCGGAGGCGATTCCTGTTGC
Organism: Andrena chrysosceles; assembly: GCA_963855975.1. Lineage (NCBI taxonomy): Eukaryota > Metazoa > Arthropoda > Insecta > Hymenoptera > Andrenidae > Andrena > Andrena chrysosceles. The sequence goes on along the minus strand of OY979766.1, from coordinate 112,963,013 downwards.
TCCGACTCATGCAACCCGCCAGGAGCACACTAGGTGTGACCTGACTCAAGCCGGCTTACGCGGAGATTAGGTAATCGGACCAGGAGAGACTTACGCAGGCAGTGTACCAAGCGGTACACCCCCTACGCCCGAAACTTTTCCCTTTCGACAAGAACACCAGAGGATGAAACTGATCCACCCATACCAATTCCATGGTCAGTCGCTTGCTTCCGGAAACGGAGGCAGCGGCGACCTCCTCATCCGAGTTGAGGAGCCAACACAAAAGCAACAAAGTTAATAAAATTCTGTGACTACTTGGCCCGGTACATGAAAATCTTAGCGTACTAAACCAAAGAGATAGGTGGAAACATAGTTCCATCGATCTCTTCGCTTTCGAAATACAGAAATGCCAAGCAATCACTCGATTTAAAGAAATTCAGCAAGGAAGGAAATACTACTGGTGAGCATGAAATGAGTATTGGATGGCGCAGTTCCTACCACCCTAATGTCCGAGTCGAAAGGGAAAAGCGCTCGGCGTCTCCCGGAGGCGATTCCTGTTGCTCCGACTCATGCAACCCGCCAGGAGCACACTAGGTGTGACCTGACTCAAGCCGGCTTACGCGGAGATTGGGTAATCGGACCAGGAGACTTACGCAGGCAGTGTACCAAGCGGTACACCCCCTACACCCGAAACTTTTCCCTTTCGACAAGAACACCAGAGGATGAAACTGATCCACCCATACCAATTCCATGGTCAGTCGCTTGCTTCCGGAAACGGAGACAGCGGCGACCTCCTCATCCGAGTTGAGGAGCCAACGCAAAAGCAACAAAGTTAATAAAATTCTGTGACTACTTGGCCCGGTACATGAAAATCTTAGCGTACTAAACCAAAGAGATAGGTGGAAACATAGTTCCATCGATCCCTTTGGTTCAGATATCGAATCTAGGGATCTGCCAAGCAATCACTCGATTGAAATAAATTCAGCAAAGAGGGAAAGACTACAGGTGAGCATAAAATAAGTATTGAATGGCGCAGTTCCTACCACCCTAATGTCCGAGTCGAAAGGGAAAAGCGCTCGGCGTCTCCCGGAGGCGATTCCTGTTGCTCCGACTCATGCAACCCGCCAGGAGCACACTAGGTGTGACCTGACTCAAGCCGGCTTACGCGGAGATTGGGTAATCGGACCAGGAGACTTACGCAGGCAGTGTACCAAGCGGTACACCCCCTACGCCCGAAACTTTTCCCTTTCGACAAGAACACCAGAGGATGAAACTGATCCACCCATACCAATTCCATGGTCAGTCGCTTGCTTCCGGAAACGGAGACAGCGGCGACCTCCTCATCCGAGTTGAGGAGCCAACGCAAAAGCAACAAAGTTAATAAAATTCTGTGACTACTTGGCCCGGTACATGAAAATCTTAGCGTACTAAACCAAAGAGATAGGTGGAAACATAGTTCCATCGATCCCTTTGGTTCAGATATCGAATCTAGGGATCTGCCAAGCAATCACTCGATTGAAATAAATTCAGCAAAGAGGGAAAGACTACAGGTGAGCATAAAATAAGTATTGAATGGCGCAGTTCCTACCACCCTAATGTCCGAGTCGAAAGGGAAAAGCGCTCGGCGTCTCCCGGAGGCGATTCCTGTTGCTCCGACTCATGCAACCCGCCAGGAGCACACTAGGTGTGACCTGACTCAAGCCGGCTTACGCGGAGATTGGGTAATCGGACCAGGAGACTTACGCAGGCAGTGTACCAAGCGGTACACCCCCTACGCCCGAAACTTTTCCCTTTCGACAAGAACACCAGAGGATGAAACTGATCCACCCATACCAATTCCATGGTCAGTCGCTTGCTTCCGGAAACGGAGACAGCGGCGACCTCCTCATCCGAGTTGAGGAGCCAACGCAAAAGCAACAAAGTTAATAAAATTCTGTGACTACTTGGCCCGGTACATGAAAATCTTAGCGTACTAAACCAAAGAGATAGGTGGAAACATAGTTCCATCGATCCCTTTGGTTCAGATATCGAATCTAGGGATCTGCCAAGCAATCACTCGATTGAAATAAATTCAGCAAAGAGGGAAAGACTACAGGTGAGCATAAAATAAGTATTGAATGGCGCAGTTCCTACCACCCTAATGTCCGAGTCGAAAGGGAAAAGCGCTCGGCGTCTCCCGGAGGCGATTCCTGTTGCTCCGACTCATGCAACCCGCCAGGAGCACACTAGGTGTGACCTGACTCAAGCCGGCTTACGCGGAGATTGGGTAATCGGACCAGGAGACTTACGCAGGCAGTGTACCAAGCGGTACACCCCCTACGCCCGAAACTTTTCCCTTTCGACAAGAACACCAGGGGATGAAACTGATCCACGCATACCAATTCCATGCCCAGTCGCTTGCTTCCGGAAACGGAAGCAGCGGCGACCTCCTCATCGAAGATGAGCAGCCAGTAAACGAGCAACAAAGCTAATGATTCAGTGACTACTTGGCAATTTTACATGGGGCCTTAGCCTAGGCTTCCTTAGATGTCTTCTGTCACTCCCTTCCCCGCAGAAGAGTGAACCTGAAAAGCTGAAACAATCGAACACGTTATATTAGCAATGATGTAATATGCTTGGGGGGGAACTAAGAAAATACATATTAGGCCCGTACCGATCGAGACCAGAGTGACCAGAGTGACCAGAGTGACCAGAGTGACCAGAGTGACCAGAGTGACCAGAGTGACCAGAGTGACCAGAGTGACCAGAGTGACCAGAGTGACCAGAGTGACCAGAGTGACCAGAGTGACCAGAGTGACCAGAGTGACCAGAGTGACCAGAGTGACCAGAGTGACCAGAGTGACCAGAGTGACCAGAGTGACCAGAGTGACCAGGGTGTCCAGGGTGTCCAGGGTGTCCAGGGTGTTCAGGAGCTCCCGCGTACCCGGAGGTCTTGCCGGCTCGGAGGATCGACGACGACTGAGGATTTGGAGGTACGTGTGCACTTTGGGCAACAACAGCCACAATCACAACAAGGTCGACGGTTAATTTCATTTGCGAAAGCCAGTTAATTATTCGATAAAAATTGATATTTCCACTGAAATATTCATTCCAAAGACTATTACTATGAAAAATCATGTTAACAACATTTACCCTGACCACCCAGTATAAATAATTATTAACTATAATCGATACAACTCGAGATATCACGCAATTAGTAACATTTGGCCTTGAATTAGCAAATGATTTTCTACGCTGAAAGAATTCTCTTTTATTCTCAATGTTTAACCGTTCGATAAATGAATGTTAATGCTTATACATATTACATAGTATTATTTATAATGTATAAGTACATTTTAGTTGAACTGGGTGTAAATGAATAGCGGTTCAAATCTACGTATATGGCGAAAACTTCGAAGCACTTCGAACAAGATTCAAAGCTTAAAACTCTTGAAAGTCTTAATAAGTCTTGAGTTTTTATAGGTCTTGGAAGTCTTGGATGTCTTGAAAGTCTTGAAAATGAACATCCGGTTGCTAAAAATTAGCCACGTTGATCGGCCAGAGGGTTTCGCCAGGGTTGCAGTTTACGACTCTATTGTCCCGCGAGTTGTCGGTGAACGTAGATACGGGTCCAAAGCTACCAAGCTTTTGAAGCAAGAGTTTCAAGACTTTCAAAACCTTCAAGGTCTATAAAGACTCTAGACTTTTCAAGACTTTCAAGAGTTTTAAGCTTTGAATCCTGTTAAAAGTGCTTAAAAGTACTCGCCTGATATTCAAGACAGATTCGAAGCGGTTCAAAGCACAATACTTTTCGGCGTACGATACGTGAAAGGGTTCTACGACACGCAAAGTACTAATAAACAATGTCATCTTGCAATTTATAGCTTACACGGGCTTTGAAGAAATACCATTTTTGAGCGCCATAGTGTCTTGATCCCCAAAATGGATTTTCGGCGAGAAATCCGCGTGAGTCGTTGACAAGCCGAGTCAAAGCATAGCGTAGCAAAAGCCTGCCTTCAAACAAGTCACACGTATACAAGCACGCACACACCTTTCAGCATTTCAACCCATTTCAAAGTAGTTGCTGAGTTGGACGCTGTTCATGAGCAGGTGCCACTACATTGAGTTCTCAAATTATGGGTCGGTAACACAGTTTGGGTGGCGACACAAAGATCCATAAGGTGATAGGTCTATCCTATACCTCGTCTGTGGTAGCATTGTAATTGTATTTTAGATTGAGTCGATAACGTTGGGTGTGACTCGAAAATGGTAAGGGGGCTCGCGAGCCCCCCGAGCGTGTGACACAAAATTACATTGCGTGATAGGTCTATCCTATACTTCGTTGATGCTAGAACTGTATCGTCGGTTTAGTGTAGGCGTCGGTTTTGTAGGCATCTTCAATGCATAAGCACTATATAAATTCAAAATACATATAAATAGGTTTTATAGGATTGAATCATTTGTTCCTTGTACTTTCTAACTAAAAATACACAATAAAACACTTAAACAGTAATGCGTGGGAAATACACAAGAACATTGTAGCAAAAAAAAATAGAAAGCAACTGTGTGATAGATGTGAAAAGATACGGGGACCACGTTGAAAGCAGGGAGAAAATAGATAACGTAAAGAATGTGAAATGTGTGGATTTGTCGGAAATGTTAGATATACGAAGTATGTGAAAAATCGATGTAGGAGAAATTCGGTGTATTTGGATTGTGACTAAAATGTATTCTGTTTCAGAAACATGGGACTCCTATATACGTTAAAAATCTGCCATAACTGATATCTTAATATATAAAGCAGGAAGTGTTTGTGTGTTTGTCTCTTGCCTAAAAACTTTCGAACGGTAAACTGTGAGCTCACGAAATAATGCTCAGCTCAGTATACCTAGCTAATCCAGATGAATGTCACTATTTTCACCAAAAAAATTAAATAAAAAATTTTCTTTTTAAAATTAGAATTTAAAATTCAGGCGAAGTCGAGTAGTAAAGCTAGTATGGGATATGTAAAATGTAGCATCTTTTACAGTGCACTTGTTAGCGTTACCATGTTTAGGGGTGAGGTCGAGGGCGGATGGCCCCACGCTGTCCTGTCTTCGAGGATTTTTTTGTGTACCGGCCTGATCAGAGGTTATAGGAGACTAATCAGACTTGGGTCTCCTATTTAGCTAATTAATTTATTTGAGATTAATTGTTTAGGGAGAGAAAGAGAGTGAGAGTGGTAAGCGGCCCGACGCTGTATTGCTAAACAGGGTCTCTGCTCCTGGAGGATTTGGCCACGGAGTGGGGAAGGCTGTGCCTTCTGGTAAGAGGACTGTGATGAATGATTGAGCACACGGAGCGAACTTCTTTGCCACCCTTATAAAGGCGTTTCTAACATACCCACGACATGTACATAGAACATGTAAAGAATTAGAAATATGATATATTACTCTACATTTTATTCTTCATCTATTGGAATCTGCCTGAATCCAACTCCATCCCACTTTCTTAACCCAGCCCCATAAGGTTTGCCGGGTCGAACTTCTCACAAGAGAGACACCAGCGAATAACCATGTACGCCGTCACAGGAGATGCGCATCCGCTAGCAGAAACATTAATTGCTCGTATCTCGATAATCACAGTTAACGGCTGGTATGTATTTATGTAATCAGAAACTGCGCAAAACTTGCCGAACAATCGCAAAATCAAGGGTCGACGTTTCATCCGACCTTGCTTCGTAATTAATCACTAACCAGAGCGGTATCACGCGATAATGACACCAGGGCCCTGATAACGAACTATCTCCGTCGGATCCGTTTCTTCTGCGAAGCAGTAAACCGAGAAGGAAGAGGTGAAGAACCTGGGAACATCAGGACGAACTATGGGACATCATCGAGGCGAGAGTTAAACGTTTTATGTCTGTCGTTGTGTTGTTGTTGATTTAAAACGGATGGTCGGTTACTTCGATCCTAATTGGTCCTGTTGGGAAATCTGTGGGGGAGGTTGGAGGAAGAGGAGGAGATTAGTAGCAGGAGAGATAGGAGAAGAAATGACACGTAAATTGGAAGAGGGGATTAGGTATGAAAGAGAAAGTGGGACAAGAGAATTGAAATGCAACAGATTGTACAGGGAAATGGTAACGAGGGAGGGTAATCAAGTGTAGAATTTTGAAGAAAGGAGAAGAATCGTGGAGATGTATGCTAGAGAAATATATAAAGGGGGAGATGGTTTAGAAAGAAATCAGAGGAGGAAGAAGTAAAATTGAAAAGTAGAAAGAAAAACAGGATAATGATAATCCAGGAATAAAGATAAGCTATAGTAGAAATATACTGGAGTAAGCATATGTTTGAAAATCATTGATGATATCCAAAAATGTTTCAAACAAAAATTCAATAAATAGTTCTCTTGAATATGTAAGCTTACTACATTAGAAAACATAATTCTACTAATAATTAACCCTCATACGTCCCCAGTGTTAATTTAACACATTTTTCTCACAAAAATGATGATACTGTGTCATATGTAGGTAAATCTACCCGAGGCTCCGTGAGGCTATATTATTTGTAAATGATTTGAGAACAATCGTATACATGAATACTTTTTACCATTGTATCAATTTCTCACCAAGGGACAAATTATGTTGAGAAACTGAGACACGAATGAGGGTTAAATAAGATATCTACGTAGCTCGACCCAAGGAAGGCATCCTTTCTAGTAAATAATTCAGGAACAAGTAATATTTACGAATTGAGCACAAACTAATATCTCTAAAGAAAGGCTCAACAAATAACACACTTGAATAGTTTTAATTATCCCACACATTTCCCAGATTCTCCCATCTTCAATTCATCCTAACACTATCATCTGACACTATCATAGTCCCCAATACCCAGTGGCGGATTTAACGGGCGGTCGATGAGTAGTTATTATCTTCAAAAAAATTTAGGTTTCATTCCAACGCAAATTCCTTTTTGTTTTCTAAAATTTTCATACCACACGAGCGTACATTTATTTGCAATTCTGTTCCATATACAGGGTGAATCTCAAAACGTTTACCACCTGGGTCTTTTTCCTTAAATCCGCCACAGCCAACACCCATCTATATCGATGAAACCAGATACATACCAATTCCACAAGCTTATCTGCCATACACTCATCGCGCCTATCATTCCCAGCAAGAATTTGCAACCAAGTGCCTCCCACGCCGAATCCCGCGCCTTCCTTCGCAGGAGCAACACCTCTCTACGCTGCCGATCGGTGCCAAGGTTTACAATAACCGATCCTCCGCGTTGCAACGGGCAGACTCGCGCGGTTCACCGATCCTCGGCGACGTTCATGCATGTTTATTAATAACAGTCCGCGCAAGAGCCACCTGCCCCGCCGTGATAAGCCTATTGAAGTTCGACTTATAATTAGAAACGTCGTTACCCGCGAGCGTCTCGCACTCTCCAACGCCATAACGACACGCTTGCCCATGATTACGTGACAATCCCGCGCCGCTGTTCGCGCGGCACCGCGCAGTCGTAATCAATTAAATTAACTTCTGCCTCGATAGACATCGAGCCACGAAAGAAGTCGACACGCGACAAATATTGTATGTATTAAAACGTCGACGCGTTTGTGCAAAGAACAACATTGCCTTGGCGGGAATAGTTGGGCCGTAGATACCATCGATGTCTAATTGCCGAGGCAGATAAAAAGTTATGAAACCACGTGCCCGTGGAATATTTCTGTCGGCAAGCGACTTCGGCGTATAAAAACCTGCAACACGCATGGTTTAATAATATATGTATAATATAATTGCCATCGTTGTTATTTTTGAAAATTGTTATAGGAATTCAGAATGACGTACCAAAGAAGAATATCGTATATAGATTCCCTTATTTTCATCTAAATATATATTTTTTTATATTGAAGTAGAAGTTAGAAGTTTCATAGGATCTGCAACCTGGCAAATTTGCATCGGGACGAGATTGGTCTCTTCCATGGATCTCTTTTCTCATTTAAAACCAGAGTGTATAGAGCGATATCAACCGGTAATAGGACTTGAGTTGTTATTATTATTTTATATTTTATTCCGTTACTTTTTGTTTTGTGGTAACGCTGTTTCTCTACTCTGCGTCTTTTTCGCATTTTTCTCTCTTAAAATGGGTCTTACTGGTTCATGAGAGAATAAAATAAATGAATAATGAAATTAGAACAGAGTAGCACAAACTTGATGTAGGATAGACGTCCCAATTACTGCTAGTGTCACTTGATTTATTTCACTTAATAAAAACGTAACGTATAAAGAATAATGTACCAAAGAAAATTATTAAATTGGGACTGTTCGTCTTCTTCTACTTTTTATTATTATTATTGTATACTATTCTTTATATGTTACGTTTTCTATAAGTAAAATAAATCAAGTGGTAATAATATGGACACTGACAGTAATTGGGAGATCTACCCCAGAAATTCGAAGCGGGGTGACTTTTTAAAAATCAAATCTAATCTGTTAAGAAGAACTCTTGTAACTTGTAACAGTATCTTTCAATCGCTCCTGAAGATAATTCCTCTACTTATCGACTACTGAAGTAAGCTCGCGAAGATTATAGAATGAAGAACCTAGCCACTTTGAAAAAAGATAAGAATTTTCGCCTCGAATTATTCATTTCTGCTGTTTAAGCTCGTTACGTGATAATTCTCCTGGTCCCATTTTCCTCTGCCTCCAGCGATGACGACTTCACGAAGCAGCCCGCGGGAAAGTGACTTAAGGAGGCGGCGGGCAGATAAGGTACAGCGAAACAAGTGTGATAAGCCGAAATGAGATAGCGGTCGTCGCAGCCAGCCGACGATATCTCAAAGTCAATGTCCTATGAAGGACTGCCGCTAACACTCCAACCACCGTACGGTTTTCTGATTACGGCCGCATCGCTGCCAGATACACACAGCACTATTGTTCCTTGTCTCCCGCGACGCCGGCGCGCTCTTCCGTCTTTGTCCCTGGAGAGGCATCGATGGCTAAATGCGCAGCCATCGCCGTTTACCTTTCCTATTTTCGCAGGTTCTTGTTTAACCTCTTGTCCCTGCTGCCTTTTATTCCACGGCGGAGTAAGCAGCTTACTTTTCACTTGGATCCGTGTGATTAAAACGCATTTTGTATTTTAGTTGGAAGTGGATGGGTAGTTTCTGTGAGGTAGTTGTATGGCGATGAGCGTCGAGGATTCTAGGACGAGGATGACTTTTAAAAATTTGTGTGATTAATAGTAAATGTACAGGGTGTTCCGGAATTATCCACTTAAATCGATTTAGTCAAATATCTTGGAAACTGTTGATGTTATCAAAAAATATTTCTGGTAGAAGTTAAATGGTTTCGAGTGGCACATAATGTGCCACTACCTACGTATGGGCGTGGGAGACATATGCAGGTCAACTTTGATTTTTTTAATGGAATTATACATTTTTTATTGCATTAGCTTGCCATTCTCTGTGAAAAAGTACTGCACCACATATGGCAAAAAAACATTGGTTTTTGAATTTTCTTTGACGAATGGTATAGTAGAAGTTACGAATATTAACATACTATACTCAAATTACTTGTAAAATCTTCGTTATAGGAAAGAATGATCCAATCAAAAGTTGTATGGTATCAAGGGAGCACTAAAAATTAATTATTACACAGGTTTATTTAGGTGGCACACTTAGGTGAATCACCCTGTATACAATATTAAAATTAAAATATCTCCTAAACTGATTTTTTTGCCACATATATTTTAGTACCTTTTTATAGGGAATAACCCAGCTACATCGATTACTGAAATTGTAAATATATTTCCCTTACACTTCCACTATGTGGAACCATTATGTGCCCCTCGAAACCATTCAATTTTTGCCTGAAATATTTATTAGTATCATTAACAGTTTCCAGGATATTCGAGTGGATCGATTTAAATGGGATTTTATTTTTGTAGATTTTTGGCTACCTTTTTCCTGCTACTTTTCTCTTTCCCGGAAGAGATGGCGAAATGGTAGGTACTTTTACCAATAAATGTTTTCCTTCTTGTCTCCTGTATTCTACTTAGTTTCTCGCTTCCCGTTTTCTCCTTAATTTTCCATTTCCGTCTTAAAGTATCTCATTTAAAAGTGCAATTTTCTATAACGCAACATTTACATCCGGTAAGGACTTAAGGAAAAAGACTGTCGAGGTAGCAAGCTTCTAATTGATCCAGTTCACAATCTATTTCTTATGCAATTTTGAATGAAGTACATACTTGGATATCGTTAATTAGAAATAGCTTTTTCTGCATGTGACAGTTGCCTCACACAAGTTCAATAACTTCTCATGTCTTTTACCATTTAACCACCATTGTAAAAATATATCATTCTTAACAAAATGTTATTTTAAGGATCAATGAAAATACATTTTGGAATATTATTCCTCCTATTTTCTTTTTTGTTTTTAAATTCCAAAAACTCCAATACTCGAGCTCGAAAAAATTTGGATGCACGCAAGTGACTAATTCAAACATAAAAATATCGAAATCACGAGTATATGTATTAACTTATAATACATTTATATTACGGCGCTATTCATCGAAGCTTAGCCTATTAGAGATTAATAAAATGCAAATTTAATATAGAATACATCTGATCAAACGAGTCAGCCCCGTTAAATAAATATTACACAAACATTGATTTCGATAAACTACACAACGTGCTTACGTTAATACGAAACTTGGCCACGATAAAGCACGGTATCTAGAGATTCGATAAGACCATCGAAATCTGACTCTGACCTTAAACTTCAGGCGACGCTTGGACCTCGAAAAGAACTCACATAGTCACATTTTTTCTGTCTTTGCTCCCTCATCTAGCGATGAGCAAAATAAACGTTTTTATCTTTAATTCTGTCCTTAGAGAGGGTAACATTACACAAGTATATTTTAATGCAGAAGTTATACTTGGTACTGTTTGGTATGTTAATTATTATTTCATAAGTCTTCACAAAAATAAGTATTTATTTAACACTCCCCTGTGAGCAAGGTAACAAATAATCATGAAATGAAAATTCAATTCTGTTCTACGTAAATTAAATACGTTTCTCGTCAATTAAATTAATTTAACTCAATCATTTATAAAGGATCAACCCAACTGAAATCACTTTATTAATTATTAATTATTTTGCTCGTTAATATCCCCATTAATGGATTAAGAAACACCTTTTACATTGTGGTAATTAATTATTATATATCATATATTTTCAGTAAATTGTTTGAAATATCTTCTTCGGGCGCAGCGAGTCTCCGAAGTTTCGCTTCTTTCTACTTGAAGATATTCCCGCGCAACGAAGTCACCATTAAAAGCGACAAAATCCCTGAAATTATTTATCATTTCTATCTTCTGAAATATATAAATCATTCCTACGGAAAAAACTTACAATTATTTAGTTTCTTCTGTTACCAAAAATCGAAGTGAAATAAATAATAAATAGTATTCTATTTCTAATTTGTTTTTACCACAATTACCACTGTTTCCTTTCATTCAATAAATCCATTCTCCTTTCAATAAATTCCTTTCAATAAATTCCTTTCAATAAATAAATTTATTCTCTCTGCCAAGGTGTAATTAACGACATTTGAAGTTTGCAAAACTCGTACCGAAAGGAACAAATTACATTCCACGTGCACGAGTGCGTATAAGGATTTCCTCGCTGTTGCAAATAAAATTGCATTGCCATCGTATAAAGTATTTAGTTTCTCTCTGGGGTGCATGTACATCATATTTGAATTCGGTCGGATTTCCTGCGAACGTTTCAGCTTTGTTAATTATACGGTGTGACCGATTTCAGCGTTAACGTTTCGGTGATTTCGCAGCGCTTCGGAACAAATACAGCCACGAAATATCAGGAATACGACTATGAAGATAAAACCTCTTTGACCTAAAAATATCTTCCTACGCAGATTAGGTGACGCGAGATTTTCGGGTTCGAATACAAGTTCTATGCGCGATAACAGCATAAGGTTTGCTCGCAACTTTTCAGATTTTATGAGAAAATTCCGATGCAATAATGAAGCTTGGCTACGAATTCCAATATCCCTCCTATTAATTTCTGAAAATTGTATGGAAAATTTATGTAAGAAAGAAGACGCATTTTTGGAAATTTCTTTCAGGCACTTCTATGCACAGAAGTCGAAAAATGTATAAAATTTACAAATAAACTTCACTATAATGAAAATCAATTCGTGATCTAATAAATAAATTTCCAGCATTTCAAAAATCGATGCCCACATTATTAATTATAAAAAGAAGCTTGTCACTATCTTCTGAAACTCTCTAACATTACCGCAAAAAAGCAAGTCACCCGAATTCAGCGTATCGACTGATACACGAATAATCGATAAAAAGCACTTCCTCTGCGTGGCTTCCTGATGACCTTGAACGATCGAAAAGTGGGCGAGAAGATCGAGGGCTCTCTCACTTTAGATGATTAATTGCCACTCAAAGTTTCTGGCACCATGGAACGTGGCTGGAATCGAGTGACACACAGTGGATCGAATAAATAGCGGGGCCGTTGACTTTTCGTCGGCCATATTTCGCCGATCTAATCGGCGATCTGCGATCGAAGCGGCACGATATCGAAACGCTTAGGAAACTTACGGCCGCGCTACAATGTCACGAGCAAAGGTCCATCGAGAGAGTTCGCCGTCGATAACGGGAACTAACGAGAGCTAATCTATCAAGGACGCCCGACAGTGAAATTCTGACCTTGAACAGACAGCACCGTTACGCGTTGAAAGCTGGAAAGCCAGTCGAATACTCCAATGCCAGAATAAGCAGTGGTTAGCGATGATTATTTTTTAGTATGAGAAACTTCCTCCTGTTTTTTCAGCCAGAGACAAATTTAAATAAAAAATTTGCTGTATTGTTACGAGTGTCTGGAATTTTTTGTGTAAATAATTGAATAGGTGGAAGTAAAGGGAGAGATACGAATAAGTATTCAGAGGCCTCAAGGCCTGTGTGATTAATGGGTTCGTTAGCAGTCGAGCCTTTTGGACGGAAATTGTGTTTACTTAAACATTGATTATACTACTTCCTACTTAGGTATTGATGTTCCACTGTCAAGTGGGCATTAGAGACGACAGCTTCCTAGGTATTTAGATACCTACTGAACCTAGGGCAACACTTGTCTTCGAAAATAGTATGCGAATAATTAACGAAGCGGGAGATTTATTGATTAGTTTCTAAAAATCTGATGATGCAATGAACAAATCTTTTAACCCTAAAGTACACATTTTGTGACGGGGTTATCGATGAGTGAGTTGGTCTAGCATTCTATAGGGAAAAGCAAGTCAACATTAGGCGAGATTTTAAACAAATGATTTACTGCGGAACATAATAATTTGTTCTTGAAAAGTAACTTTTCGGGGGGAGTATAAATTAATTTTTTGACGCACGTGGTCTGCTCTAACTTTAGAAAATTTTCCTAACTATTCCCATTTAATTAAATATTGCGGTCGTACGCAGTTTTCACACATTGTGAAGTAACCAACCCTTCATTAATTTAAACTACATCTCTGCCGCGACCTTTGTATGTTACTTACAATCTAAAACGCCACGAGTGTCATTAGTGAATTACAACATGCTCCACATTTAATCCAAATACTTCAAAATGCACCCCACTAGTTTCAAACGCAAAATATTTCCACGAAGCTTCTGCATCATAGCTGTTGACTCAGTAACTCTTTATACAACCCTATTATTATTTGAGAAACATCTGAAAAGTAGATACAGGGTACAGATTTTCCTCTTTTTATCCAATAATCATCCCATTTCAATATTCAATCGTCATTTCAAGAACAAGGTCAAAATTCCATCCCTCTTGATCCTCTAACGCTCCAGCTTCGAAAGCTGGCAGAAAGCAGAGTACGCAATACAGAATCCGCGAGATTTTTTCAAGAGATGCTTCCACAGGAATGACAACCGCGACGCTGATCCCGCGGACGCTTGAGAGACAAGTGCGCGATCCCACCCCCTGATTTCGACGCGCACCGAATCTGACCCTGGATCGTATCCCATTACCGCCGGAATCGGTCATCACTGACCCTCCCTCCATCTTCGGGTGCGCTCCGTCTCCCCAGTCGGCCGCGATGCGCGTCGATCTCCTCGAGGCGGCCCCGGGGAGGGAGTTACGGATTAGAAGCGGAATCAGGAAGAGAGAGCGTTGCACCGCTCGAGAGGGTACACTGTACCAGTGAACCCGGTGTACGCTTGTCGCGGAGTGGAGGTGAGCGTCCCCACCCCTAGCCAGCGGAGAACAGGGGGAGCGAGAGAGCCGTCCCGCGCAGAGAGAGAGAGAGAAAGCTGAAGCGAAGAGAGGGGTATGCAGCAGCGGCGGAAAAAGGACAGAGCCAAAGGAGCCGGGGGAGAGAGCGTGGAGGAAAGAAAACAACGCGAGTGGCAGAGGCTTCCACCCCTTTTCGCCTCGCTTTTCCTCCCACCGCCTTCCGCGCGAGAGGGGTTCTCGCTCTCTCCCCACCCGCGTCCGTCGATCCTCCCTCCCCCTCTAACCCTTTTAACGTTCGCCCCTCTGGCCCGTGAAAACGCGTCGCTGAAACGTCGTTACGCTTCCAACTGACGTAGCCGTTGTCGTCGTCGTTCTCGCTACGTCGACGTGCCCGAGCTCTAGCGCGAGGTAGGGAGACGGGCGACGCTGGTGGGGCGAAAGCTCCCGCGGAGGGGGCAAGCGACGGAGTGGGGGCGGCGGTCGGCGTGGTGGGGGCAGGGGAGCGAGTGACTGGTGGGGAGAAGGCGGCCGAGTGGGGAGTAAACGCAAGCGGAGGAGAGCTCGACGACGGCAAGGAGAGGTCATTGACCCGAGCGGCAGGCTGCCGGCTGCTAGAGAGCTACGTCGCTCGCGCGCGCTACCCTGGCCTCTCCTCGTCTGTTCCGCGTTTGTTCGTAACCTCGTGTGTGCTGTGCCCGCGACAGAGAGAGATACCCCGTACACTTCTCTATCTCCTCTAGCAAACCAACCTCTATCTCCGTCCACCCTGTTCGCCTCTCTCTCTCACTCCCACAATCGTTCACTGCCACCTTCCCCCCTAATCCCTCCCTCTCTCCTTCTCTCTTTCTCTCCCTCTCTCTCTCTCTCCGCCAGTTTCTGCATCTCTTTCCCTGCCTCTCCGGTTCTCCGTGGCCCTATAACCGCGTGCCTTCTCTCTCCGCCACTGTTCGTCGTCGCGATTCCGGCAGGGCGCAACGCGAGAAACAGTGAGAGGGAGAGAGAGAGGGCGAGGAAGGGAGAGAGAGAGAGAAGGGTGTCAGGGGGGAGGGAGGGAGAACGAGAGACAGAGTGCGTGTGTTTCTCTACGACGTTGCGTTACAACGAGAGATCCCGCTGACTGCGGAGAGCGCGTGTTCCGCGTTACGAGTTACCGCTCCAACTCCGTTTTCTTCTTCCCTTCTGTTCTCGCTCTCTTTCTCTCTCTCTTCTCTCTCTCTATCTGTCTGTCTCTCTATCTCTCTCGCCCTCTATTTTTTCTTTCATTTCCACGCGTGTGTACCCCCGCGCACCAGCGTCGAACAGCAGCACCGCCGACGACACGGTCCGCCCCCGTGGTGTTCGCCTCGCTTTCGTCCGCGAGACTCCTGCCCGTGGCACGTTTTCGGCGCGCGTTTCGCCCGATCGGTTCTCGTCCCTCGTTCGCCTCGCGAAGAATTCTCTCCCTCGTTAGTGCTGCTGTACCCTCCGTCCCCGTCGCCACGACGGTGCTCTCTCCCTCTCTCCACAACCACGTCTCTTTCTCTCGCTCCCTCTGAATCCCTGCTTCCGTCTTCGTCAGTCTCTCTCCCTCCCTGCCCCCCCTCTCTCTCGCTCTCTTTCTCTCACGCGCACACATACACACACAGACATATACACACACAGAGCCTCTCTCTCTCTCTCTCTCTCTCTCTCTCTCACTCTCTCTCTCTCCCCGCGTGTCTTTTTCCCCGGCTTTTCTGACCGCGCGCGTCCGTTCCCTTCTCCACGAGGGAGGAGAGACGTCTGTCGCGCTTCGAGGCTCCACGCGTGCACGCGCGCGGAGAGTCGGCTTATCGCGGACGAGCGTGCCGAACGCTTTCTACCCGAGTGTGCCTCTCTGCATCCTCCTACGCCGGTCGTCGGTCGCTCCTACTGCCGCGTCGTGTGGTGTCCAAAGCGGTACAGTTCATCGACGGTGCGAAACGGGTCGCCGGTGTGTCACGTCGGTTACGCGGTGCTTCGGGTGCTTCGTGGACAGCGGTCCCCCGGCTGACGCTGGCCGCCCACGTAAACGCGATCGTGTGCCGGTCGTTCGGTCACCACGACCTGTCCCCGTCCGTCCGCACGATCGGCTAGCACGTGAACCCCGTGTGCCGATGCTGGTCCCCACCTCGTGACGTCTCGCTGTGACAGCCGGCAAGGATTACTCGATACTGAAGGAGGCGCGCAAGCAGAAGCAGAAGAAGAAGAGGAGTAGGAAGAAGAAGCGAAGGAAGAGGAAGAGGAAAGAGGAAGAGAGGGGATCGGCGGAGGTGGAGAAGGAGGAAGAACGGAAAGGAACAGGAGTAGGAGGTGGAGGAGGAAGAAGAGAGCCGCGAGTGCGACGACCGGGCCACAATAGTGTACGCCGTTTGTTGTTTCGTTGGCCGGTTTTCGGTCCGCGTTACGGCCGAGGAAAACGGGACGTCACGCGAGAGAAATAAGGGAACCGGGAATAGAAATCGTGTGGAGGGGGCCAATCGAGTATTAGCGAGAGTTTACGCGAGTGCTACGTAACCAAAGTGTGTGCTGTTCTCCCGCTGCTTGTTCACAGCCCCGATGTAATAATACGTTCACGCAAAAGAGAGAAGAAAGGAGAGGAGAAGAGAGAGAGAGAGGGGGAGAGAGAAAAAGTAGCTTCCAAATAGCCTTCTGTCTGTCCGTCGTCGCGGAGATCGCGGGTGGAGGGGCCCATGCCTAGAGGAACAGTGGAAGGATCAAGTGAATCTGATCACCTGTGGTGAACGCAGTAAAACCGGGAAATGGGGGAACACGCAGGCTAAAGGCGAAACGATAGTGTGGGAGGGGGGAGAAAGAGAGAGAGAGGAGGGAGATGAAGTAGAAACGAGAATAACGAGATAAAAAAAGAAAGAAAGAAAGAAAGGAACGAAAGGAAAGATAAAGGAACAGGAAGAGAAATCTGTCACGTCGTGATCAGCCGGAGAGCGAGAGAGACTCCCGGATATATTCATCATGCATGCACACCCATACACGCATATTACATATATAAATAGATTGCATATACGTATGACGTTCGCCCGCGTTACGAGTTCGCCCGACGTTCTCCAGTTCCGTTCTTCACCTTTCCCTCTGTCGTTTATTTCTTTCGTCTAATCGCGTGCTTTCTTTCTCTCCCTATCGCGTCACACGCCGCCGCATCACCCACCCCGATTTCCTCGCGGTCCTCGCGCTCGCCCGCGTTCATTCCTCGCGGCACCCTAGGCCGGCACTCTCTCTTTCGTTCGCGTTCCACGCGTCACTCGCTCCCGTCGAAGCAACAACGCACACGCTTCGCTTGTCCGCTTCTTCCCGAACGATCCTCGTACCGTTCGTGTGCACGTGTCCGTCCAACACACGCGCATTGTGTACATTATCCGCGACAGTGTATCGCCGCTTCGTCCACCGTCTCTCTCCCACTCGCCTCTCCCATCCGTCTCTGCCTTTCTGTGCCATACGCTTCTATCGGCGAGCGAGCGCGCTCGCGTGCCCCCCCTTCCCCCCGTCGCCGTTTGCCGTTTCTCATCCCGCCGTTCTCGCTCCAGTTGCCTCGTCGTCTGACACCACCGGGGAACACCCTGGGCGCCGTAGTTGCCCGCCTCTCAGACCCACCAAAATTTAAGTATCGACACCCGCCTCGGTCTCGCGCCGTTCCAATTCCACGGCCAACCGTTTCCTCTCTCGCCCCTCGCCGCGGCCATGTGCTCGCGCTCAACGAAGCGACAGATAGAAAGGGGCTAGAGGGGAGAGAGGGAACGTAACACCGTGCTTGTCTTCCCGAGAGATCGACGAGTGTCGCGGAGAGGATCCGTCGCGATGAACGAAACGCCCGTTTGTTCGGTCGAAATTGATAGGTGACGTTCTTCGCCGTCGAGTGACCCAGGAGCGTGTAAACTGTGCTACAGAATTCGACGCGTCATCGGCTTCGTTCCCGCCGCGATACACGCGTGGTGCGCGCGATTATCGAGGATCGAGCCTTGCGATCGAAGCAGCGATCTATCGGACCGTGACCGACACCAGATAGAGGATCTTATCGACCGGCGAAACTCGTGCCGATTAGAAGCAACGGCGATCGTTGAATATCCGACGATCACGCGGTGCCTCTACTGGCCAACGAACCTGCCCCATTTCCCGTGCCCCGCGGGACCCGTCGCTTCGCCGAAACGATCCTCGAATTTATACATTCCGTGAACTCCGCCGCTTCGGGACACCGTCGTCCACCGAAAATAAACCCGAGAGAGATCGTCGGGGTCAATTATCGATCTTCCCCTCGCGGCAACGAACGTAGATAGATTTCGAGCCACGGTTACGCCACTTCTCGCCTCCAGCCAGACCCGCATATCGGTTCCCCCCATACACACGCTCGCGACGTTGAAAATCTGTAACTGGCTATCGTGCCGTACAATCGAGAAAAAAAACACGGTGCCGTTATTTTTTTAGGAGACACAGAGGCTAACACAAGCTCGATCGTCAGTGCCGGCTCCCCTTTTTTGCTTCGATGGATGGATAGAGGACGGTTTCGAGAGCCGCGAGGATCAGAATAGAAAGGGTGGAACAGAAACGTTCACCGTGGTCGAGGAGCCCCGATCTTTTTTGATCTCGTAACACCTTTTCGGCGCGCCGCGTGTGCACGCGAGAGGACGCAGCACGCGTGCGTAATATCCGACACGCGCGTCACGGCGGAGGCCGTTTCTGACCGACGCCGGTTATAAATAAAACGCGCGTCGCGGACGCCGCGCGCGCGGCACCGCATTACGCTCGAGCCTCCTTTCGTGCCCGTGTAACAACGTGTCAATGAAAATAGAGACAGCCTGTCTGCCCCCGTGGAAACTGAATTCGATGCACGATCATCAGCGGCCCCCGTGCCTCTGTCGGCCGCAAACAGGGTCCCCGCTGCCCGGCCTCCATTGATTTCCGATTCCGCCGCGGGTTCATTGTTTCGTCGTGACCTAGAGAGCGAGGCAATTAAATATTTCGCCGTTTCGAGGTTGGGATATTCGAAGGTTCCTCGTTTTAGAGGGTGGCCCGGGGTCGTTGCTGCGATCGTCAGGCGAATTGCCTGCGATTAACGTGGGACCGTTTTTAGGACCATTGGCAATTCGGGTGGACATCTTTTGGAATTTGCGTTGGCAGGGTAAGGATCGTTGCGTGGGCATTGGTGGGGTATTTTCGTTACACTGTTTGGGGACTCTGAACGGTTTTCTTAATGATTTGATTTGTCACAAAGGATCTTGAGCTTCTCAAGTGTTCTCAAGTGTTTGTATAGGTATCTTCGAGATTTATGTAGGAGACAGTGAAGATGCACTTAAAAGATTTTGAGGCCCCCATCTGAGGTGATCATCTTCAACGCAATGTACGATTTCTTAGGAAATCCTGATAATTTGATTAGAAAGTGTTTCTAACAAAAGTGGGATTTTAAAATTCAGAAAATTTATATGGCACGTGCTTATTTTGCTTATTGGCTTATCCAACACTGTGTGTAGGATGTTTGAGAGGATTGCTGGAATTGTTCAGGGGGCATTTTGGAAGTTCTCTTTTGATAATTCGTATGGTCATTGCTTTGATAAGAAAGTCAAGATCTGACAAGTTGTCGCAATTAATAGTGTAGTGGCCCAGGAATGATCCGATATCAGTTATCAACACCTTCCGTATTGGCCACTGAATTTATAATTGTGCCAATCACGGTAATCTGCTCGTAATTGTATCGAGCTCGATTTCGTAAAGTGCTTAATTAATAGAATTTTTCTAGCGCACAAATTCCATACGTGCGATAATTCGTTAATTGGTTAAATCGAATAGTGTAATAGAAAAATTCGACATAGTGTGTAAACTCTAAGCAAACTCTGCAAGACACTAAAATTCTAATCTAATAATCTACTTTCAACAATCTCAAGTAGGTATATTAATTTTGTCACTCAGTCTTCGCTACCTATCACATAAAAAATTGCAATTTATATTACTAATTAGGTATTTTTGTACATCCTCTTCAGAAATTAGAATTTAGCTTTCTGAAAACCTCAATGGTTTCTCAATGCAGATACATTAACCACAGTGAAATGTACCTAATTTCTACTCCACTTAACTAGATTACCAATTTCTTGAATAATCTCAATGAAATGGCACTCCAGACAGTGCCTACGTGCTTTCTTTCCACTTTCCACGGTCGACAGTAAACCGCCTAAGCTTCTAACATACCAACTCCGTCTTACCATTCTGAGAATACAGGATTTCCCTTTGAGCGTATCAAGCGAGACGACCTTTGAAATCGGCTCGCAGCTTGCTCACCTAACGGTGATTAACCGAATTGATCTCGTTATCCAGCAATAATTCGGGGCTGTCGAGCACGGTTGGCGGTCCTGCCCCGCTGAACATCGACTGTGCTCAATAACGAGTCAATTATCGATTGAACCTTATCGTAACTAACGTCTCCCTGTCGCTTCACAAAGCTGCAGGAGAAGTTCTCGCACAACAAGCTTTCACAGAAATATAAAAAACGCAACTATCCTACGATCGATCCATTAAGAAACAATTAAAGCTCTGCCGCCACATTCCAATCGACCAAAGATCCTACAATAATCCGCCTGCACCGCGAGCCTCCAAAATCCGCCCTCCGTTAGCTAATTGGCTGTAACGACGATGAATCGCGACCGATCTTCGACAGGGACAGGGTAGGGGGTTACGATCTCGCGGGTGCCTTTCGCTCGCATGACGTTGCTGCTAAACGATCCGCCACGGCGAGGGTGGACGCGCGTGAGCCGCGCGCGAATCAGGATTCAGAATTAAAGAGAGAAACGAGGGAGCGACGCCCGCGGGAAATCGACGAGGCGATCCTCTGCCAAAGTAGACAGCCAGCTGTCGCCAGCTAGCTGTGATCCATTCCCAGCGACCCACACAGTCCCGATCGAGTCGTTGATCTTCTGTATTCACAGTAGCGCCCATCGGGGACCGTGAAGGGACCGGTGTCGAACGGCTCACGCTCGTGTCGCCCTCGCTAAGCGGCCCCAGGGTGACCTCGCGACTCCAACCCCTTTCCTTTCGTGCAGCGAACGTGACAAGGAGGGATCCTCGCGTGCCGCGGTTCCAGCGGCCGGAACGGACACCGTTACAGGCGAGAGACGGCCGGCAAGATCGACGGAGCGGACGCATGAGGGCAGGCTGGTGCGCGAGCCCGATGCTGGACTGTGATGAACGCGAACCACCGTTGCCGGAGAGTACTCGAAAGCGTCGTGATCCCGTGTGTCCGCGTAGTGCACGGACCAGACTGACGAACAACTGAGAAACGGGGGTGGCGGAGAGAGAGAGAGAAAGGAGCTGAGCGTTCATGAGCGGGTTGCACGCTCCGGCGAGCCATTAACCCAGAGAGGAGAAGTATGGGGCGCAAGCCCGGGGGCGGTTAGTGCGCGTGGAACGATGGTCTGGCGTCGATTCGCGGCGCAGGAGCCTCTGTTTTCCTTGAAACAGGGATAGGAATCCAGCCGCGAGAATAGTTGACGGTGGCCGGGGCAACAGAAGGGCTCCGGCGAAGGGGACTTGGGGAAAGATCGAAGGGGGGTTGGGGGAGAGAGTAGTATTATGCAAGCCGAAGTCATCCCGCCAACTGATCCCCGAAACGATCGGCGGACAGCCGCGCGGGGGTAGGTGGGTGTCCGGCTCGGTGTGTCACCTAGAGCCGATCCTGGAGCTCGTTAACCGGGAGCTCGCGTACGAGCAGGAAGAGCGGCGCCGAGGAGCGGTCTGTGACGTTACCGTGGGCCGTCCGCGTCACGTTAACGGTAACCCCCGTACACAACACGCACGCGACCTAGTCGGCGCAGTGGTGCGGAGCGGAGCAAGTGGAGAGCGGCTAGCGAGCGAGCGCCTCGAGGAATTTAAAAGTGAAACTGTGACGATCCACCGGCACTCCACGCGTTTCCCCCTTCTCCTATTTGCTACCGTTCCCTACTTCCTCGACGTCATCGTCGTCTTCCCTCCCCCCCCCCCCCCTCCCATATTTCTCTCTCTTTATTCCCGCCCCTCCTCCTCCTCCTCCTCCCCCTGTCCCCACTTCTTCACTTCACTTTTCGCTCCTCGCAGTGCTCTTCTTTTCTCTTCTCTTCGCTCGCGTCTACGTTCCGTCGTTCTGCTGTTCCTCTTCACGTGCTTCGTCGGCCCTCCCTCCTCGCCCTCCCACGCCGTCGGTCGCCGTGATCGTGACACGGAAGGGAACGCGCGTTCGCGGAGTGAAAGTGATCGACGGTTACGATTTTCCTGGCTAGCGATCCACCTCGAGGTCGCCTGGGCGACAGGTCCCCGCAGATCATCCGCGAGAATGACACGCAGGTGCGGGAGCAGCTGAAAAGCGGCCAGCGCGATAGCCCAGCCCGGTGTCGTCCAGGCTCGTACTTCCGGAACAGCCGGTGGGGGGATACAAGCTACGCGAACAGCTGGCGCTCACGTTGATGGCCGATCATCGACGAACCAAAAATGTAAGTCCCATCATACATGTATATATACACCTATGTATTTGGATATGCGACCACATATGACCACGCCGATCCACGTTCGATCTTGGGGATTCCGTCGCTTGGACCCTTCGTCCCACTTAGCGCGCGATCATCGAACGGGGTGGACAATGCTCGGGATCGATGGATGATTAGTTAGTGCGCTCTTCGCGGATTTTCTCACGTTTTCAGGTGTATTTTAGGAATTAAAGTATCGGTATGCGATATGCTGGCAGTAGTTAGGACTGTAATGAATATTCGAATAATATAGTAAGTATTTGGATACCAGAGAATTCAAATTTGAGATTCGAATATGTGAATACCAGAGAATTCAAATTTGAGATTCGAATATGTGAATACCAGAGAATTCACATATTCGATTCGAATACCAGAGAATTCAAATTTAAGATTCGAATACCAGAGATTTCGCATTGGAGAATTTGAGATTCGAATATTCGAATAACCAGAGAATTCAAATTTGAGTTTGGAATATTCGAATAATTACAGCTCTAGTATTAGTCTGCTGTGGGAGTTCCATCAGTTTTTATGGAACTTAAAATTTTAAAATAGTAATGGGGTATCGTAAGGAAGGTTATGTAAGAAATTGAAACGTCTTATGCAATTTTCTCGCACCCTCCGGCGATTTCCATGAAAAGCTACCGCCTGTATTTGCCGCCATTTGGGAGACCGGTGACGAAGAAAGTGGTGTCTTTACCCTTGCGTGATGCGAGGGGTAGTTTGTAACTCGGAAGGAAGTACAAACACGTTGGTGATGTAAGATTTTCAAGTGCAGAAAGTCAGGGTTCAGAGTCCGAGAGCTTTGCGTTACGATTACCAGTTGGAAGGGCCATTCTTAGAAGTTCGGAACTCTTCGCGGAACTTTGCTCGAGATCCCCTTCCGTTGCTACAGCCGTAACACTTAGCTAATTCCCCTCCCCTACCGAAGTCACTCGCCACCGCGACTAATGAAAGATCTTCAACACCTCGGGTGACAAAAACTTCAGCCGATGATCGTAAAGGGTTGACGATCCCGGGAAATTTCGTTCGTTCGCGTAACGACATCGTTATCCAAGACCGATGAGGGAAAGGTGGGGAAAAAGCGGCCGCGATCCTAATGTACCGTTGCGGGCCGCGGAAAAGTGCAGAAAGGAACTTCACTCTCGCGATAGAAAGGAAAGGAAGCGGATAGAAACGAGCTCTAGGCGGCTCGCTCGTGCCGTTGGATCGAGTTTCACTTCTTCACTGACTCTTTCCACCGACTCGTTTTCGCGTCCTCGAGAAGAAAGCGTTTCCCTTCCCGTGGAAAGGGAATCTGCGACCTCTTTCCGGCCAAATGATCGCCGACTGGCGAGTTAAACGCCTCCGAACCTCTCATTCTTCCACTTCTGTCACCCCTCTTCGCGCCATCTTTCCCCTGGACGTGCTTGCCAATTCTTTCCCTAATTACTAATGGTTCGCCATTCGCAATTATTCGAATTACCTTCCCCCGATTTCCAGCTACGATTAGATCTGAAGAATCGTCGAAGCGACGTCCAGTGATCTTGACAGTGGATGCCGCGAGTCACAACAGTTGCACGTGAAACGTGAACGGTGGATATAGGAATTTGAGAATGTGCAACTCGCAGGAGGAAACATAATTCCGGTCGAATTCGACGGATTTCCACCGAGCCCGATGCACTGTAACAAAAGCGAGTGGACTTGACCGGATTGGGAGGTAAAATATGTGCTTGGCCGAGATTCTTGAATAAAACGCCGCAGACGCACTCCACGTTCATCTGGTTACGTTTCAATGCGGCTCGTTTCGTCTCGAAAGCGCGACGCACGGGACGAAAGAATTGGGACGCTCATCAACGTTTATTCATTTCCGAGCACCGCCGCCAGATTTAGAGGGCTAAACGACGTGCAACGCGCTATTCTCAGTGACCCTTTCTGGGTAAATCGCGTTGAACTGTAACCTTGGTGAATCTTAATAAATGCACCTTTGATATCTCTATTACTGTCTTCCATTTAATCAGTTCCTCTGTGACAAATTATCGTTGGGACATTTTTGCCAACTTTAAGCGTCAATTATTTGCACCAAGTTCATTATTACATAAAACATTATTATACCAAAAATCCCCACATATGACTTCTTCAATTCTCAAAAAGAGAAGACATCACGTTACCCTCTCCTTCAGTGCGATTTCTAAATAACTAAAAATTCAACTTTCGAATCACTCCTTCGCCCCCAAGCAACGTGCCTAATTCCATTTAACTACTTTAAAAATTGGAAAAGATTCGAATTACAACCACCTTTCGGGATCGACGACCACTGATACGTTCCCGCCGGTGGAACTATTCGTAATGCGGTTCTATCATTCATTCACACTCGAGGAGAGGGTAGAGAGACCCGTCGTTAGGGCGAGGGTGGAAAAAGGTCGCGTTGGATTCCATGGGGAAGCTTGTGTATCGACTGGAACGTTCGCTGCGGCGGAAGGGTGAGGGCTGGTTAATTTTGTATCGACGAGCGCCTACGCGCCGTGTGTGCCTGTCCCGCAGAAATGCCCGCGTGCGTATGTAGGTTAATCCACGCTCGATGGGAATCGACCTGCGGAGGAATCGCGACACGGGTCAGGTTAACGAATGGGGTAGGTTAGGAACGTGCCAATCTCGGCGCACGTGGCGCTACCTAGCCCGTGTACCTGCACGCCTTTCTCTCCTCGGCTCCGCGGCGACTTTTGCGACATTCCTCCACCCTTTCGCGTGGAGGTCGACCAGGGAAGTGGCCACGCTCGAACGGGTCAACAGGCGAGGGCGGCGTGTGAATTTTTTTGTGGGATGCTTGATGCTTGCTGGTGGGTGGACGACTTCTTTAGCGAGGATGCTAGTAGTTTTCCTTGTGGCTGAAGAGATGGAAGAATGTTGGGTGCTGAAAGGAGGATGAATAGTTTTGGGGGGTTTTCTAGGAGAAGGTAAACTGAGGGGTGATAGATACTGATTTAAAGGGAGCTACGTGGTTCTTTGTGGGTGGAGTGGATGACTTTTGAAGTTGAGGGTCTGTGGTAGCTATGCTGTGCAGTTTGATTAGTTATGGATTAACTATTTAGTTCAGTGTTTTTCAACATTTTATTCTTCACGTACCCCCTGGAAATGGGCATATAACTGGCGTACCCCTTGTGTAGATAGATAAAGCTATTGGTGTAGCGTAACAATGGGATTAAAATAAAAGTACGTTAAATTTTTTATTCATAAATTATATATATTGAATTAGTTGGATTATGGTAAATATTGGAAAGTCGTGGCTACTGGTGATCGATTGGGATTGGTAGCAAGTTATTTGGTTGCTGAAGGATTATTGAAGGACGACGATATTTGCCAAATGTTAGAGAACTTAAGATCTGATTAATGATGTCAATTTTTATTTTTGATTGAGTAGAATGATAAATACGAGGTTCTATTAAAATGGAACTAAAATTGTATCCATGAAAACTTTGCCTACAGGTACATGCAAAATTATTCACGTTTCTCACAAATGTGTCAAGAAGTTCACGTACATAGTATCGAGGAATGATAGAAATAATTGTCTAATAGAATTAGGTAGATTCAATTATTTCGTTACTAACAAGGACCCCGCTGCTTTTGACATTTCAATCAATTTTAACTGAATCCTGCGACTATAGCAGCGGACATGCTAATTAAATGCTGAAATACTCCAGATCAGAAATACTGCTTTTTCGGTGGAAACATCGATGCTATAAAAGAAACCAATTCCTCAAACACAAAAATTGTATCAGAACTATAAAAATGAATTATAAGTACAACACAATCATTGCAAAAAGAAAAGAAAATTAGACACTAAATAAAAAAAAACCCTATAATAAAAAGTCTAGGAAAATTGCCAGGTAATTAAAAATATCAAAGATCCGTGACACAAACCATAAAAATCCTACCAAAGAAAAACTGAATAAGTCTACCCTATATAAAATGATTTACATTTAATTTCACAATTGCCTGAATCCATTCCACTTTACTCGCGTCTTTCGACGAACTCGAGCAAGAAGAATGGCGGACTTATGTTAGCCAAAAGCGCCCATAGTGCCGCTATCGCGTGTTGCAACGTTTACAAACCATTAATACACCGTGTTTGAAGAAACGCTACACCCCGTACAACGCCTCGATTCGGTCGAACATTCCTCGCTATCGTTGGAAAGTGTTTCGTCCGCAGAACGGCTCGTTTGTGAATGTACAGCAAGGCCCATTTATCTTGCTTCCGGTCTCACCGCGCACCCAAGTACACAAAACCCGCTCGGCAGACGCATCCCGTATATCTTACCATAATTTTCCGTCCGACCGCGGGATCGACTACCGTTACTTCCACGCACAATATAACTCTAACGACAATAACTCGAGCACAACGGGGCGCTTCAGGCGGCGATGAAAAAGAAAAGGGAAACTACTCGGTTCGAATGATAATGACCCCATCGAAGGAGGCCAGCCGCGGAGCGTTATCGAGGATGTTAGGCGGTATTTGTGTCGGGACAGCCGTGAATCCGTACACCGCGGCTGAAAAATCTAAAGATGAATATTAGGAAAAGGAAAATGGATTAAACTAAGAGGTGTGTCGCTCGCGTGTTTTATAATTAGATTGAGAAGAAATCGGGGAATAGATTAGGTTCGCGTTCTGTGGGCGCGTATGGGGCTGCTGGAACAATGAGATTGTTAGGAATGTGAAATTTAGCATCGTATTCTTCATACCTATGTGGAAATGAATATTAATTGCGAAAAAAGAATTGGAGGTAGGTATAGTGTTTCGATTATTAGTAGGCATTTCTATTATTAAAATTTCTGCATTTCTATTATTAAAATTTTTGTTATTTCTATTATTTCTATTATTTTCTATTATTTTCTATTATTTTCTATTATTTTCTATTATTTTCTATTATTTCTATTAGAAATATGGTATGCTACAAAATACTTGATCTTATGAGTTGAATGGAGTCCCAAATATGGCATATTTAACTTCAAATCTGACAACATATATTAATTAAGAATACCTATATTACCTCTTTTTCTATGAATCGCATAAATAAATCTAAATATAGGTACACGCCATTTGAAGAGGACTGAAATTGTCTTCTGTTAAAAGAATCGCGTGATTATGTTTTATGAACATTCAGAAATCCCCATAGGAAGCTTCAGCTTTCTCCACGTTTCCAAATATCCCTCTGTCTTGGCCAAATTCTCGCGCTAAAACTTCCTCTTCCTGGCACCTTGTTTCTTTCCGTGTTTGCAACACCGACCCCGGAAACAACAGTCACGCGTATCACGGGCTAATGAATACGCTCGGTTTTTACCGTACTCCGTGCGACTGGTACGATTCATCGGGGCGCGTCGGTAGAAAACTGTTGAAAATTCCCGGGCGTGACTGATCTCCGCAGCACCACACTCAAGGCCCGCTACTTCCTCGTGCTTCATTGTCGCCGCGGCGATTAAGTGCGACGTGCGTCGCCTTCATTCATTACCCAGCGGAATCAATTCCCACCGCCCGTGAAACGCCACACAGGGAAACGTTTTTCCACCCTTCCACCTCGTCGTTCTCTGTTTCCACGCACCGCGATACGTAGCGCCCGCTCTTGTAATGATTCATACGCGTGTCAACGATACTTCCTACGGCACGAACCGTTCAATACCTGTCCACAGTCCTGATTTACAATCTCATTGTACTTGTCGCGGATGTTCGCTGCTCAGTGCAAGCTGTTCCGGAAGTTGGTTCATCGGGTATCTTCGAGTCGCGTATTTCATCGCGGAGGAAAATGGGAGCCGCGGTGGCGAGATCGGTATTTCAAACAACTTTGCTTTTTTTAAGGACCGTTTTTTAATTATGTAAGGGTAATGTTGGCGTTTGCTTACCCCCTCCATGTCATTGTATAAGAATTTGTAAGGTTTCATATTACAACCCCCCACACCTTTCTCCTTCCTTATGTAATATTTTTTACATCGCATTTTTTTAGTTATTCGAATTCTTTTAAAGGTTTATATAATTCATTTAACTCGGTCTCGTGTGTGCGGCGAAACACACTCCGCCCCCTTTGTAAGAAAACGGAAGAAATTCACGACCGCCCTCTAAAAAGCCTTATGTAATTTAAGGACCACCCTTAACATATATTTTCTTATACGCGTCTGGACGCAGCTTTAAGACATTCAACGTGGAGTTTCTCGAAAATGAAGCGTGGTATCAAAAAAAGTTACTGTTTCTTTTCGACTTATAACAATTAAATAAATCGAGAAGAAGGAATAAAATTATTTGATATTGCGCTTCATTTTCGAGAAAATCGAATTTGAATTGCCTGATGTTGCGTCCAGTCGCGTATAGGAAAACCTACCTTTAGGGCTTAAGGGTTGAGAGAAGTTGAACGTTTCATTCGGATTTGAAAGAGAAAATTTTGCTTCTCATTATGTATATAACCTTCAGTTTCTTTTCA
This sequence comes from Andrena chrysosceles, assembly GCA_963855975.1. NCBI lineage: Eukaryota > Metazoa > Arthropoda > Insecta > Hymenoptera > Andrenidae > Andrena > Andrena chrysosceles. The sequence continues at coordinate 112,933,872 of OY979766.1, read as the reverse complement.
TGGTTCCTAGAGTTTTGAAAAATTTTAGAAGATGTGAAAACCATGTAAGTATTATGAAAAATCTATGTGACTGTCGGATAGTGGTGTTCTAAAATATATTTAGCTCGAATTTTGTGGGGTTAATTGAGACGAGTTGAAGTTAAGTTTGCAGGCGTAGGTTTCATCTTGTGTCGTTAGTCCGATTTTCGAGGAAGATGATGCTTGAAGATGATGGGAATTTGTGATAGGTCTTGGAGAATCCTCAGGTTCTGTTTAACTGATACACGAGTTTTGAAGAGATAACATATCGATGGCTTAGTGCCCAAATATTGTATGTCCACTTTTAGAGTTTTCGAGAAAAACAGGCTTAAATATTATTTTTGGCAAATTTATGAAGTACTTAAATATAAATGTGATTTTTTATACAGCATAAGGAAACAGTCAAGAACTATTTGTTGCATATAAAAACTCAAATTTCGCAAAAATGGGCATACAATATTTGCGCACTAAGCCATCGATATCATACTTATTTTTTATACTATAAATACACCTTATAAGAGTCACTATCCAGTTAATTGATTTTTCATTTTTGAATTAAATACCCCTTTAGCACAGCTTATTATCCAAAATCTATTTTTTAATCTATGTATTTCCTGTACAAGTAATCCGGGGTGTTAGTGAAGTATTTTATTTTCAACTTTATTTAGAATAACCAGATGCTATCAATATTTTATCTGCACACTTATGTCGGGAACATGACATTGAACTATGTAATCTTGGTAATTGTAAAATATTTGATGCTAAAACTAGCTTCGTAAAAAAGATTAGATTGCGGAGTTTTAGAAGCAAATGACAAAGTAAACAAATTCAACGCGTACAATCTACTATTTCGATAAGTATTTAAAACCATCACAGAAACTCTAAAATTCCCATTGAACCTATCGCCACACTTCCCCCTAAGGACACAGTCATCACAAAAATTACCACAATGCCAAATCCAACCGTACATACGAAACGCAGTGTTACTTAATACGTATTAACACCAATCTACAATCCCCGCTACGCTGATTCGACTGGAGGCCGAAACGAAAGACGTCGAAGCCAATCGATCGATACAACGACCGTGCAACGGATGACTGTCGAGAATAGAACATCCATAGCCGCGAGGTTTGCACGGTTATCGAAATAAGTAATGACGATTCTTCGTGCTTGTAGCTTATCAGATACGAGGCTCCCGCGTCGCAGCCGGTCGATCCGACCGTTTCGAATCACGTTTCACAATCCTTTCAACAAGGGAACAGCTAGCCCTCTGATCGCAGCGAAACTAACAGACCCCCGGTCATAAAAGCCACACCACATATACACACTGGCGGGCGCGACTCATCTTTGCGCCCAATAAAACCGACGCGTCTCGATTTCATTTTCACGTCGGACGGCTCAGCGTTTCTCTAGGCCTGTTCTATGGAAAAAGACCCACGGCGGTCGCCCCTCGAGTTCCCCGCGCGCGTTTCCGCGGTTTTTGGGACCCAACGTGATGGGCGGGCCGCGCGCTAGGGAAGATCGAAAGCCAGGGAGAAGAAGCTCGGCGAAAGAGACGGGAGATCGAAACAGATCGAGCGAGGAGGACGCGTTCGCGCGATAAAGAGAGAAAGAGAGAGTGAGACTCAGCAGCGTTGAGCGGGGCAGGAGAGGCAGAAAGAGAAGGACAAGGCGCGATGTGTACGGTAGCGGGGCGCTACTCGTAGTATCGGTGTGTGTCGCGCTGGAGGCCGACTGAGGTCGACGACCTGACGCTCGGCGCTAACCGGCGGCGCTCGTGCGCTGTCGGCACTAGGTCAGTGATGGAGTCACTGGCCGCCCCGAGCGTCGAGGCAATGACACCGAGCACGCCGTTGCTGCCACCGAACGAACCCCCACTCCGTCCTTCGCCCCCCACCCTTCGACCAAGCTGCGAGCTCACGCTACGCGCACTCACCCCTCCGTTCGCGCTCCCCTCTCCAAGCGCGCACACATACACACACCGCCGCGCGGTCAACGCCGCGAGCAGCGCCCCCGCACTGACAGCGCCTGCGACGCGCTATCATCCTCCGATCGAGAGCGCGCATATGTAATCGGCTTTGCTTGCACGGCCACGCCATTGCCTTCGTGGCTCGCGCCTGCCGGCGAAAACAAACCAGACTCTCTCGTCATCTTCGACAGGGACGCGAGGTTTTATTTCAGTAGAAATTGCCAGGGGATAGCAAGCCGGATTTTTGGGCTACTCTTTCAATAATTGCTGGGGGTGAGATGATTTTTTAGGGGTGGATCTGCCTGAGTTAACCCTTTAACCGTTATTTCAAAATTACGAGAGTGATGTACAGTGGCGGACGGAAGTTTACAACTTTTAAAATTGCATAACTTTTTTAGAATTGGTCCAGACAAGAGTTTTTTTAGAAGCTAGAAGGATTAGTTTGCTAAGTGAGGTGTTTCGAAGTTTTGAAAAATGCAATTGGTCGGAATAGGAAAAAAAATAGTAAAGGTGGTTTTTTAAACTTTTTTGCTATAATATCTAAAAAAAACTCTTGTCGTTTGGATCAATTCTAAAAAAGTTATGCGATTTCAAAAGTTGTAAAGTTTCTTTCGTCCACCACTGTATATGTTGCATCTTGATATTTTGAAATGGAAAATATCGATTTTTTTACAATTCACAATATATTTTTGAAGAGCATGCTTGATTCTCGAAACCAAAAACGCTGAAGCCTACTTTATCATTAGGATAACTGTGGATGGTTGCTAGGAAAAGTTAAATATAAGCAGGCGGTAGAATTTTACGCACTTTTGAAATTACTGGTGCATCGGTGCAACAGTGGGAGTTACAGGATTAAGGAGACATTTTGAGAATTTTTGTAGAAAATAGTGTTAGTAATAGTAAGCGTTTTTTTTATACAAGTTTGATAAGAAGCGTTAGTTATGAAGTTCAAATGAGAGATTTCCCTGTTTTTCATCTACTGATGTGATTCAAACACTTTGTAAATAGATAAGAAAACTGGATTTTATTCTTGAAATAAATCTTTATAATCACCTAATGAATTGTATTGTATCTGCATTGAAAATAATTATATCCGTTCAACTCGGCTCCCCCCAAGATTAAAGCCTGAGTGCGCTACTGTGTGAAAGCATAAGGCACTTTCGGATTTGTAATTGTATGATAGCAGATAAGATGTTTCTTTCACGTCACTTTAATGCTACCCACACGATTGCTCTTTTATCAAGCACCGTTTACTTCGAACGGTATGCAGATCTGTCTGCTACAAGGTCACCATTATTGCTACAATTAATTTTAATTGCTGTTTCGGGTGAACGGAACGCTGTCGCCAGATAAAACCTTCTAACGGAATGTGTTTTAATGACACGCTTCCCGACACGTTTTATTCTGGGACTTGATTTAGGTATCATGCTGGCGCTGCGAAAGGAACGACTCCGTGGCAAACGAATTTTTCCATAGCAACGGCGAGCTTCTTGCTGAAACGAATAGATTCTCGAGAAGATTGTTTCCAATGTCGATATATTCCACGTAAATTCTTCGAATCTATTACGAAGAAATAATATCCCAAAATCTATTTGCGAGAATTGGTATTATCAGAATTTATCCGTTTGCAACAGAATGCTAGAGTTTATTCGTAATAATTGGGCTTGAATGCAATTATCATTTACTATGTCACTAAATGTTAATAAATATCTCTTCGTACCAGCTTTGAAATTAAATTTACAAAATATCACGCGCCGAAGGAAGCATATTTGCAGATGTCAAAACAATTCTAAGAGCTTAAAACTGAAAGGATACAAAATGCAAAAGATATTAATCAAATTTGTCATTGGAAAAAACATTCCTATTATAAATCAAAGATAAAAAACTTATTAATTCCTATTTAGTGATCCATTCGGCAAAATTACTACCACGTTCCATCAGTTATTATTCAACGTCTAATTAAAAACAGTTAACTTTGATCAAACTGTTTGCACCGAGATTTCAAAAGCTTGCCAAGCTGCAAACAAAAAGCTTCCCTCGACCGGTTTTCCGGCAGCAAAAAAAGCGCGCAATTGACGAGTAGGAGAGCTTGTTATCTCGCCCGGGATGCGAGTTAAACGCGTTTCATTTAATTCCCTGATTAAACGATAAATCGCGCTGCCGAGGGACGCGTGTCCGAAAAGAATCGGGCCGCTCGCAATTAATTCAATTCGGTACGTCGCAATTGCACGGCGATACTTCACCGTGGCGTTGTGAAACCCGTGCAGGCTGAATATCAGAAGCGCCGTTGGCCAATAGGTCGTGTAAGATGAAATGTAGATGAAGCTTGCGACACCGGGAAGAGTTCGAAACATTGATGAAGAGAATCATGGCGAAGCTGGATATCTAACAATAGACCCAAATCAACGACTCCTGGCAGACAAGATGAATCTGTTCGACTTCTTCGATCGTGCTTCCACCAACCATTTTTCACCGAGCAATGCCTTTTAATCAATGAGTCTTTCGGAGAATATTTTCTGAAACGATTTCAGATTCAGTAGGAAAATTTTAAAAGTCCTTTGTGGAGGGGCATGATTTTTAAAAACTTCTCGTAAATTTTGTGGAGTTGCTTTTATAATTATTTTTCATTATTGAGTCAATAGATGGCGACATGAGTTGTAATTCTTACATATTTATTATATTTTTATGTTAAATAAGAAACACGTGTTATTTATATTCCTCACAAATTTATACGTAGTTATTTATAGTATCTTATAGTTTGAGATGTAATAAAAATCTAGATAATCCCCATTAAGGATGCATTAAACATGGATGTTCTACTCGCAAGGATCAGAATAATATTCCAAGGTGGAGAATTCTGTGTTACAGTGAGTTGATGCTCTCAAAGGGTTCGCACCCTTCAATTTCTAATTATATTGCTCGCAGCAAACCACGCTGAAAGCACTGAAACCTTGCATCTCCCAATTACTCCCATCACACGGAGCCACGAGTGTTTCATTCATACGTACAAGAATGCTGAAATTTTCCAAGGCCCGGCAAGCTGGGCCAATTAACCCCCTAATGATCGAACGTGCCGCTTACAAATTACAATTGGACACGATCGATCGCGCCTCATTCATTACCACAGCGACTCTCTCGTCGCGTGATCCCGGCCACGTGAATAATTACCAGGTCCAGAGCTCCAAAAGGCTGCGATGGAAATTCGGGGGTAAACGCGTCGCACGCTCCCTCCGCGGCTCTTTTTTAAGCTTTTAGGACCTCCCGCGTGTAAAAACACTTTCGTCGGGCTTTCTACCCCATGGTGTTCCGCGCCCCCTTCGCCCCAGTCCTCCACGGGGATTGCCTGCAGGAATGCACGAAACCGTCGTCCCTATCCGTCTTCGAGAACCCTTCAAGAACTTCACCCTCTGCGAACAAGGCGTCGATATGGCGCGCTCACGGCCTATCGAGGCACACGGAATGCATACGACCAGTTGACGCGCGATTCCGTTGCTGGAAATCCGCTCGGAGGGTAATTGAAAGTCGAAAGGAGAATCGGGACCAGATTTTCAGGGGGACAGTTTCAGAATCGCGAAGATGGATCACTTACGCCACTTACGGATTTCTATTTGCTTGGAGATCAGTGGGTAAGATTTCACGATGATCCAGGTGGGAAATTGATTTCGAGGGGCTAGGGAAATTTTTGTTCGACGATGTTGTCTTTGGGGGATTCGGAAGACGTGCAACTTGGTGTTTGAGAATTTTGCACTTTGAGTGGGGCAGGGTTTGGAAAATACACCTTTCGTTAAAATATCGAGTATTTCGACGTGAAACCACCCCAAAACAGTAAGTGGAGTAGATTCCAAGATTATTCGAATATAAATTTAAATGTTCATTTGTACATGTGAAGCTTACAAGGGAACATATCGAAGTAACAATCACCGATTTTTATGCGACTTTGGTAGAAAGTAGTTCTTACAAAAATATTTGACACCTACTTCTTTTATCGGTTGACACTCATATTGAAGGGGTGAAAAAAGCCCTCAAAGTTGAGGGTGAGAAATATATTGGGTGGAATATTTTAGAAAGTACCAGAGCTAGGAGAACTATGTAAATGACAAAATTGGATAGTTTCTAATAAGAAACGGAACTGTGCTAACAGATTCCAAAAATTCCATTTGTTTAAATCATACATTAAAAAAATACCATATTGTATTAATTTGTTTGCTACTACTTAGATCTATTCAACATCAGTTATTTTTTTCTGCTACAAGTACTCACACAGCTAGCAAGATCAGTAATCTTAATCCCATCATCCCTAAATCCTCGTAGGAGATCGGAGCCAGGCTGGGTTCGCGCCTCCCCTCGCGATGAAATCGGAGCATTGTTAGGCCCGCATTGAAATTCAGAATCGCGAAAATTCGGCTCTCGGCACCAGGCCTCACGCGGCTTCACATGAATGTTGCAGTAGCCGCGATCGTGCATTATGCATGCTGGATAATTCGTGACTTTTGATTACGTCGTGTCATCAGCGCTTTATCGGTGCCTGCATTGTCTTCCTCTATAGCTCGTGTGCCCGCAGACGATTTATACATCCCTCGTCTCTCCTTCTCCCATTCGGCCCCTTGCTCCTTCCATCTTCCTCTTGCCATTCGTCCTTTCGATGAGCCCGTCTCCGTTCTAGTAATTACGAACTTGAAAAGCACTCTGGACGCGATGCAACGAGGCGTTGCACTCGCAGGCCCGTATCGAGTGCACCTGAGAAATTCATTTTCTTTGCCCCGCTGCAAGGGGGAACCTTAGGAATTATAATTCGAACATTGTCGAGCTGGGATCTGTGAAAATGGAACCGATCAATTATCGTTTTTCAACGATACGTGGAACAGATCGGTATTTTTTCTACTTTCGAAGTTTATGCTTTTCTGGCTCAGTCGCTATGACAATTTTTTATCCTACATCTTCTAGACTGAATCTTCAACTCTATCCAGGGTTCACATAAATACATACATTAACACCACCTTCGTGTGTTACATAATTACCTTACCCACTGGAAATATTTATTGCATCACTCGAATCAATACCTTGTCAGATATAACTCTTATTATTAAGTAGTAACGTCGACCGAGGCAAGTGGGAGCACTTTGTGTATGATGGTAAAATAATAATAGTTAAACATTAAAAAACTAGTTTTGTATTATATATTTATAAGTAGGACCTCTTTGGCTTGGACATTAATAATAAAAAATAAAACTAAACTTAAACATCTCCCTTCTGCAAACAAAAAATCGAAAAGGGAGAAATATCCGATTCGCCCCAAAACTTAACCCTAGAAATGTCAGAAAAAACTAAACAAATATTAAAAATATTGAAACATTATTAAAAAGAATATTATTGTAATAATGCGTAGGGGCCAACTATAAATATACAAACTCAACTATAAACTCAAATTCAACTATAAATATACAAACAGAACGAAATTCATGTAAACCCCATTCACACACGGATTTACCCCCGCCCACCCTCTTGAAATCCTATTTGAATTCAAACTCCACCGTAACAGACACTAAATTAGTAAAACCCCATCAGTTAACGGGCGATCGTGTTACCCCATAGATGATTCGACAGCCACGAATAATATTCTTCCCCTTGATAACCCGTTACAGCAAGGCGAGGGGCGGTATCGATTTTCACCCTTCGTTTATCGAACAGTCACCCTTTTACCGCACGAGCCATTAGGCACGGCACACGTAAGTTCGTTAGAAAAAAAACGGGAGAAGTGGAAAACAGCGTGTCACTTTTCCCGGTTTCAATAACGCGCCGATCCCACTTTCACCCTCGGGGGATCCCACGGAAGGGAACGGCAGAAGGGAAAACAGGGTGCCCGCGGTGGATGGGGCACCATGATGATCGGTATGCGTCATACGGGATGCGAAATAACCTTGGGCTAGCGGTACCGTGAGTATCTGAAGCGAGGTCTGCGGTCGGATTATCGCGTGATCCGTTCGAGAGCGATCCTCGAGTTCTTTGAACCGGCGTTTCCGAAACGCCTTTGCTTGGGAACAGTGCTTCTTTCTGCTGGAAGAGATGAGTGGACAGTAAACGGAACTTTCGGGGTGAAAATTTTATTAATTGTGTCGCGAATTGGCTGACGGCGATTCGTTTTAATTGGTTGCTCATTAGACTGCTGTTAAAGCTTTGTTTCTTTGTGAGCAACGGGCTGAAACGAATTTTTGCAAATACAGAGCACTGTGTTGCAATACTGCGATCTTTATATTTTCAGTGATATTATCATTTTTATCAGTTACTCCTTCGAAATTAATAAACACGAAAGGAAAGCTTCTTCGACGGTAGATAATTTTTAAATGTTCAAATTAAAATTCGACCATTTCAAATTCCGCCTGGATTCAGAATTATTATTCTGAATGGTATTCCACTACCATTCCTGGCAGAAATATTCCTCGCAGCTTCTAAAACCATCAGACACTCAATAAAGTTTCAATCTACCAAAATACCTCGACACTCCCGAGCACCACCAAAAAACTATCGAGCACTGTCTCGGAACCAGCGAGCAGCATTCGAGGCGACTCGAAACGGAGCAATGACCGAAAGTTCCCGAATCGATCGATCGAAAGCTCGGGAGAGAATGGATTGAATGCCCCGTCGCTGCGCCGTGAGTCACGAGCCGGAAAGGGAAAACCCGGAAGCCACGCACAGAGCGGAGCAGCATGGCGATCTGCCGGCGCAGACGTGCAGAGAGAACTCGGAATAACCGTGGGCTAGCGGTACCATGAGTAAGTTAGCGGAATCCTCGTCTACGCTACTCCAAGAGCCAGTGGAGCGAGTCCAGCCGCGGCTGGACTTTGGCTCGTTCACCGGCCGTGTCCAGTCAACGACGGCCCCTGAATGGCGGGATACACCGTCGGTTATGGTGCGGCTATGGACTTTCACCTCTTTCGAGCAACTCCCCGTGCCACGACTCTCGCTTCACTTCCATTTCACTAGCGCCTGTCGGCCACGAAGGAGCTTCGATGAAACGCCACGTCCAGTAGACGGTGGGAAACGGCTCCAGATGTCTGAATGGCTCTTAAGAGAGCGATTAATTTTCGGGGTTTTAAGCGCTGCACTGGTCTGGTGAAGACTGAACCCCTTAAGATTTTCTTGAAGGCGTGAGATGAAAGGGGGATGCATGGCAGGGGTATAATTAGGTTGGAATAGAGTTTGTTGAGATATCATAAAATTGATTCGTGATATGGAACCGTGTATTACAGTTGAATCGTAAGCGAAGGGTGGTGTGATGGATGTCCAATCGATTTTGATTGTGCAAGCGTTGGAAAGTACTTTGGTTCATACTTTGCGGAAATGATTTTTCGTGGCGATTAAGTAGTGAGAATGAAGATGTGATTTAAATTTATCTAGAAGATAGCGTAAGGGAAGAATGTTTCTTTGAACGAATTTTAACATCCTAGGTATTTTCAATATCAATATCAATTTCAGCAGAATTTCTTATTGCTACAATTAGATGTAGTTAAGTAGTAACATTTGATCTGTATATTCGCTGCGATTCACCAGCTCGATGAGGAACAGTGTCGAATCGCTAAGAATCAGTCTCTGCTCGTAGCAGTCTTACTTTCTAAACCTCAATTTGGATGTCTCCCCAGAGAAATCCTGGCGATCTAAAAGCGAGCCATAAATCACTGGCTCGTCTTGCGGCTGTCAGAGGATACTCGTCCTGTCGACAAGGATTTTTCTGCGCCCCGAAGACGTTCATTAGCCACGCTCCATCCACGTTGCGTCCTCCGACTTCGGTTCATCTTCGAAGGCATCTCAATACTTCCACTCGTATTTCCTCCTTTAGCATTCGCGTCGACAATTTGATCGCACAATTAACTCACGAATGAACCGGAATTATTAATTCCACCCAAATTTTTCTAAATAAATAACCAAGAAAATCGATTTATCAAGACTTAAAAATTCTTCAAGATAAACCTATCACCAGAAGAAAGAATTAAACTGTAGAAATATCAAATTCATAAAGCAGAATCTGCTTCGTGTACAATTTCACGAAGCTACAGGCAGAAGTGAACCGTGTTCAAACACTAAAGACAAGTATCGCAGACTCAAAGATGGTCATAAGAAGGAACATGTTCACTCGATCGTAAAAACCGCTGCGTGTCCGCCTTTTTCCTGGTATTTACCATATCCTTATGGACTGGCGTTAGCCTCCAACTACTCTGCTCTAGAGATGGGCAAAATTTTTGTTTAAATAAAATTTCGAATATCGAATAAAAGTTAAAAAAATTATTCGTCATGTGTCGAATAAAGTTGACCCGGGTTAAAGTTAAAGTTGAAGAATTTATTCGACACTAAAATTGAAACGCTCGACGAATAGAAAAATTAACTTTACTCATTAATTAATCTAAAGTTAAAGTAACTTTTATTTAATCGATTATTCAAATCATTTTTCATTTAATTAATGCCCAATCCTACTCTGCACCGATTCTACAACCCTACGCAGCAGTAGAGCAGCCTTCTTCTAGCTCTTCCATTGCCCAACCAAAATTCATACAAACTTATTCAACTTAACACGCGACGGTATTAATTACATCTTCAACTACCACCTAAAACCGGCTATTGTCCGTCTAACTGTTTGCCTACTAACGTTCCCAATGGAGCTACCGTTGATCCATAAATCATGATTCCCCGAATCACGCCAGGATCTTTAAACAATTCCCCGTGTATCGCAAGAGGGCGCGGCCTCATCGACCATGACATTACTCGCGGCTCTCGTACGCGGAATAAAATCGTTTTCCTGAATTTATCGGCGGCGTCGATCTCCGCGAAACAGTCCCAAGAATAATCGAACGGGATCGGCGCACGCTCGGTAGATCCGTGATCTGGCGTCTACGCGCTATGAAAACCACCGCTATCGCCGCGTCCAATCTCGACGAAACAATGGTTGTGCAAGCTTCACTAGCTCGAACAATTAACTGGGTTACAGGTGCGATAGGTAGGGGCTTTTCTTACGTTCGTGTTTCGCGCTCGAGCACGACTTCCTTCTTCTACCGTCCAACGGGAGATCGTGACGAACGTGCTCGTGCGCCACGAAACGGATCCTCGAGCTTGTAATAAACGCTGCATAACGTTATTGTTGCTGGCAACGGAACTAATTCCATGGCTGTTTCAAGTTTCCGTGGAACCAACCAAGCGGCGTGGAGAAAAGTTGGGGTCACACTTTTGAAGCATGTGGGCTTGAAATAAATTCAGGGGGTACTTAAAGATGTTTTTGATAATGATGTGATGTCTTCGTTTGTGAGGAATTGGCTTGTCATTGGGTGGTTAAAGTTGGAAGTCAATTCGTTCTTTAGATTCTGGGGAATCTTGATTTGTATGAAGTGTTTCTTGCAGATTTATATTTATATTTTTGAATAGCTTCAATGATTTTTGGTTCGTTTTAATATTCGAAGAATGCGTTCCTAGCACAATAATGCGTTGCAGTGAGAAGAGCATTGTGAAGTGAAAAATGAATTGTAAAGTTGAACTTCGTTTTCCAATTGACACCGACTATTATTAAAGTGATTATAAAAATTCGAAATAAATATATTGCTTAATGTATAAACCATTATCTCAATTTTCAGTTTCACTGGAAACAGAAAATTAAAATTGCGATAAAGTCGGTGGTGTTCGTAAAGTTGACTGTTTACAAAAATTTGATACAGTTGAAACTATTCAATACCGGTGCATTCGTAGATGTTTGTGAAATAATCATTACCATCGTTAATTAACGATGAAAATGCGTGCAGCATCATGTCTGCCGCTTGTAATTTATTATTGACGGCTATTAGTACACACTTCGACGGGATATTTTCAACGTAAATGGCGAAAACATTAGCAGTTGTTTCAAATTAAATGCTTGTTACGTTTACGTCCAATTATTGATTAAATATTCACAAACATTTTCCAGGAAATATTTTTTGTGCAACAAGAGAAGCTGTTTGTAATATATGGCTTTAATACGTTGCAGCAAGCACTTGAAATTCATACTTTGCCAGTGGTTGAGAATTGTTCAATAATTCGCTGAAAATAACGGTGGAAAATAATTTCAGACTTCCTGACGAATTTCATTTTCAATCAATTTTGAAGATTGGTACTCGCGAAATTTTGAAAGCTGTTGCACGCGTTGACGTATGTACGAGAAATTCTAAAAAAGAGAAAATTCAATTATCATTTGCAGAATCTCATACAGCCGACTTTTTCCAATAACTTTTCAACTTCTATTTACACTTCTGAAACAATCGCAAAATGACAAATAATCATCCAGAACTTCAGTATCTAATTCTCTATGATTAACACTTAAGTATTTCAAACTAAATCATATTAAGTACACAAAAATGTCGTACCAGTACTAAAATTGTAAACTTTTTCCTAAATATATCGTACAACAAAATTAAACAAAATTCAAAAAATTCCATCTCCATCAGCATCTTCCCACATCCTGTCAAAAACAAAACCCACCCAATCAATCATATTCCGCAATTTCGACTTCCTCTTCCCCACAAGCTGATCTTCCTCCAACTTCCACTACCTATTCCATTTCTGCACATACTCCCTACTACTTTCTCCAAGATCCATTCCTCGAACAAAGCTTTTCCAAGATTCGTCTCGCTCGATCCAGCAGCCGGAGCCAGATCGACCGCGATCTTCGTGGAATACATTATCGAGCGCGCAAAAGTGCCAGCTAAAACAAAAAAGGGCAAAGCGAGGGAAAAAGTGCGAGGGTACGACGGTGGCCGCGCGCGTGCCCGATGGATCTCATTTCACTTTTCGTGGCTCGGAAGAGCAGCGCGCTCGGCGCGGTTGCAACCGGGTTGCACAACCGTTCCTCATAGCCGGTCGACCGTAGCTTCGAGCGAGATCCAATCCTGGCCAATCTTATCCTAGGCCTAGCTGGCACGATCGTCTGTCTGGCTAGGTTGGGCTAGATCACGTATTACGCCGCTGCAGCAAACTTTCTCCCCGAGGACGATGCACCCGGCCCCACCAGAGTCCTGCATCCGCCGCAGCGATATAAAGACTCGGCTTGACCCGCCGTGGCATCTTTTTCCCCGGCTACGAAATCGAACACCCTGGGGGTCTTGGTTTCTGGCGTGTTATATAGGAAGATCGTGGATCGTGTGCTTTGTTGTCAACTTTAATGCGAGGATTAATGAAGCAAACGTGGCGGGATGGATGCTGCGCGGAGTCGAGAATGGTTTCTCACGAGGCACGAAACGATTAAAGGGAAGTCCTGGCAAGTAAGAGCGCGAAGTTCGGTTAACGAGGTACAAAGGATTCTTCAAAGATTGAGAAACTTTCTGGCTCCAAAGTCCGCGAAGTTCGTGCTCCGAAGACTAAAGGTTCTAATCCTGCGGTAGCCTCGAAACGAGGGTTTCTCCTTCCTGGGTTATCGCAGGGAGGGGGCTATGGTCGAGGGTGTTAGATATGCATACTGCCCTCCTTAGTTAAACTGTCCTATCTAACATTTTTTCATTTTTTGAGATATGTTGAAATATTTGAAGTTCCACACGTTTTTTACCTTTTAAGTAAAGTTAGAAACTTCTACGTGCTTCGTAAAGATTTATAAACAGTCTAATGTATTTAACCTAAGTTCTTTCAAAATGGTTAAAATATCTTATCTGAAACAATTAATTAATTGGTACGTTAATAATACATTCCCTACCGGTACACCTATTACAAAAAATGATATTAGGCTATTACGAAATAATGACAACATGTTTTAATTTGAATGAAGGCAAATAAGTTAAATGATAAAACTTCAGTTTTCTCGGTTGTTTCAAAATGCTAGATAGGACATTTTAACTAAAGAGGGCAGCATAGGCCATAGATCATTCTTGAAAACTGGAATAGTGTAGTGATAACGGAAAGAATACTCCTGGTAGTTTAGATGTGTATCATCATTCAGATGTGTGTCAGCAGTAATAAAAATAAGATAATTAAGAAAGAATTATGCCTCAAAATTTATATTCCACAGATTTGGGAGTTTCCCAGAGTAAATGATAGGTACTACCGTAATACGTAAAGCCTAAGCAGTACATATTAAGTTTGTTACGACGACATGTAAAAATGTGACTTTCACACTGTTCTTTTCACCAACATTGTACCTACAGGTGCTAGACACTAATTCACTTATCATTTTCTGCTATTACTATCGTAAATATCCTGTAAAAGAATTTTGAAATCCAGCAATTACCTAAAAGTTCAATTTTCTCTGTGTTATTGTCGCGTAAAACTCGCCAATACGAGGCTAAAGAACGAGATGCGCCCGGTCGCCTTTAAAACACGGGATTTACGCGTTACCGCCGCAATTTCGTCCCAGGGGCGAGGCGGGGCCGATCGAGGCAGCTTTTTTTTCACAGTCATCGTCTCGGTAGCTAAATTAGTTTCACGGGAGCGTAGGAGAGAAAGGAAAAAGGAGAAGACGTTCGTGATGGAAGATAAAAACGCGCTCAGCCATCCGAAAGTGCGTCTGCTGCTGGCTCGCGAAGTTTGCCACCTGCGATTCGTTTCCTCGAAAGTAGTCGCCAGCGGAACGGAAATGCGCGTGGAAATAAGATGACGCGGTTCGTGCATCAATGCTATCTTCCTCCGCGTATTTCTCTTCCTAATTTATCAACATTCTCATTCATGATTCCCTTCTTACGTATAGTCTCTTGGAAAACTTGCAGTTTACACGCATATCATTCTGTATAAACATTTGAAAAGCGAGTAGGTACTTAAATGTCCGTGGAAAATGTTATTACAGTTTTGAAACAAGTTTAGGTGATAATTTGAAAACGAAATTAAAAGCGAGAATTTTAAAATAATATTTTTATGAGGATGGTGGTTTCACTTGCATAAAGTAAGATATTCTAGTGGGAAAAGTTGAGAAATTATTTTGTGCATGTAAAAGTGGTGGCAGTATTTTCAGTTAAAATCTAACCATAATAATAATGAATTTCTATTTTCGTTCAAAGCCGCGTTCAAAGCAGTCCCAACGTGTATGTACCTACTCAAAGGCACAGCGTTTGTAAACACAGACTCATTAGTTTGTGATTCGTTAATAATAAAGACGCGATGAATAAAAGGATAAGTCGTAGATGTTACGTAACACAGCGGGGTCGCTGACACTGATACACTTTCTCCAGCGAGAAGTTATCTCTCTCGTAGATATAGGTAGATAAATCTCGGTATCGTTTGACAAACGAAAGACAAGTAACGCGACGGATCAGAGAATGTCTCTGTTTTTCATGAACGGAATTATACGTATTGAAATCGAGAAGCATCGAGCCACCAGGGAAGAAAAGGCGAACGCTCTATTCGACGAGTTTCGCTATTGCTGCTGTACAAGTTGAAGAATAAAGACCAAGCACCGTGGCTTTAAAAAGTACATATACCTAATAGGTATTGCGAACACTTAGAAGTATCAGAAATCAGAAGTTTGAAACGTATTGAAAAACATTGCCTAATAATTTCACCCTACCAGGTGTCTACCAAGTGTCCCGAGTGAAGAGAAGCCCAGCCTGGCGACCCTATGGAAATTTCCGCTTCCCTGATCGGCGCGGTTTCCCTGCAGCCTGTCCGCCGCTCGTAAATTCTGCTCCGTCCCATTCAGGCGGACTCCCCCGTTCTCCTCCTGCGTGCTTTCGCGCCCCGAGGCCCCGGCCCGAGATACGCGCGAATGTACGCGGACCGCGGTTGCATTTCGATGTATTTTTATGCCCGAGTCATCGCTCCCACGGTGTATTTTTATCCGGCGCGAGTGATATGTAACGTTCCGCGGCGATCGCGGCCACGCTTGGGACACCCCGACGAGGAAGAAGTCTGCTCCAAGTCGATGCCGAATCCACCAGCATGGCTTCAGAGGGATGACAAGCGAGGACGATTTTGCGATTCATTTCTGGGTTTGCTAAGTTTCATTTTCTCACTGGAACTTGTTGATTTATACAGATGCATTCTTTAAAGAGTAGGAGGAAAGGCTTTGCAAAGTGTTAATTTTATGCGAATAAGTTGCTTCGTGATGTCAAGATTTCTTGGAATCTGACGAAGGAATTGAGGAAAAATTGTTGGAAGATGTACTGTTTATTGGAGAGTCGAGGCTCTTTGCGAATTGATAATGCCAAGTGAGAGTATAGATTCTGTTTTTTGGCATGCAATTCTTCAGTTTCCCTTTGAAGATTAAACGTGCTTGAAAAATTGAAGAGAGCTTCCATTGAACAATAGACAGTAGAATTCAGAATGTACTGAGCCACCGCATTAAATTAATATCTTGTAATAACTTCCATTCAATTTTACCCTTCAAAGAACACATCTCCAATACACTAACAAGCAGTAACAAAAGAAAACCCCACCAGAAGTTAAAAATAAATTGCAAAGTCTACCTAGCGTAATACATCCCAAGCCGGAAATTCAATAAATTATGAAAGTTTGGGGATATGCAGGGGATATATAGGTAGGTATGTATTACGTAATTTTTTTTGTACCCAAATTCTCTCTAAGGGGGTGAAATTGACCCCTGAAAATTCGGCTATTCTCCGATTTTGTGTTACAACTCGCGAACTGTAAGTTACCAAATGATAGATCTAATTAACAGAAGTAACTTGTATCTGGAAACTTTTTTCTATCTCTTCCAGTCCGCGAATTTTCAGGGGTCAATTTTACCCCCTTAGAGTGTATTTGGGGACCGAAGAAAAATTGCATAATACATACTTATATATCCTCTACAACATATCCCCAAACTTTCATAATTATTTTAACTTTCGAGCTGAGGATCTTTCCTTGTTATCCATCCTCTTCGTTACACCCACGAAGGAATTGCTGAGTTCCAAGAAAGCTCCTCTCACATTCAACAAATGCACTAAAAAACACAGATACACCTCCCAATATGTAGGTACCTCCACGCCGAACAAGATCCTTACACGGAAATTCACCCCCCGCGAAGGGCTCGAGGTACCGAAACCAGACTCGGTTGAGGGTTGAATGGTTGGCGGAGGGAACAAGGGAGCGGTTCTCGCTCCGAAAGCATCTCCGGCGCACAATGGGTGATATTCTCGTACGAAAATTCGCGGGAAACGATGAGAAGTCGCAAGTGTCGCCCCTGTAACAGGCCGACTTCCGCCGCGGTGCAAAGAGCAAATGGCCGTTCGGCATTAATGCGGGGTCATTGACTGGTGGCGGTGGTTGAACAGCATCCACGCACACGCACGCGTGGCGGTCGCTTTCACGCGTGGGAGGTTATTAAAAGCCGAACGAACGGCGAGAAAAAGCGGCGGACTTAAAAAAGGAGCCGAACGTTGCCATCTTTCTGGCGGGTGTCACGGGGAAGGTTTGGTCCAACGATTCTAAAGACGGCCCAGGCCCCCCGGTCCCCTTCCGAAACGGACATATTCTTGCTCCACGAGGAGGCTCACTGGGGTGACATCTTGCCCCGAGCCACGGGGCGTAATTGGGATATTGTTTCGTGGAAGGTGGGTAATAGGCTTAGGGAAATGGACACGATTGGTGGCTGGCCAGGAAATTGTAGCTGGATTGAGTTTTCACTGATTGTGAGTTTCGATTGAGTTTTGGTTGTTGGGAAAAGGGATTTTGGGGGATGTTCGAGGGGTGGAAAGGGGATACTGGGTTAATTAAGTAGCAGTACGTATTTTTTATATATTCACTTTGGAAGGGAAATGGGGTGGTTTGTAAGGGATAAGGGGAGGTAGAAAATATCAGTGGTCAGCTATAAAAGTGTCTTCTGTGAGCATATTGTGAATATTGGGTTTATTTTGACTTATAACTTGTAATATAGTAATTCATGTATAGGGTAGGATAAATATTATGTATGTGCTTGGACCTCTTATTTTTCTTTTAAGAAATAATATTGGCAACCAAATAATGAATAAAATAAATAGCTTGGGGTGTATTATCTAACTGGATCCTGTATCAGTTAAGTAAGGGTTAATGAACATCAAGTTACATCAAATTAATTGCATATAAATATTAATAGGATTAGTAATGAAGGATATTGCAATAGAAATTGAACTTAATTTTATCGTGTTAAATACTCCTACTCGTCGCTGATAGCGTATCGTTGGAGGAAATTAGATGAACCTTAACCTTCAAATGGAACGGAAGAATGTTAGGCACGAGGCGCAGCAACCTAAACCTTGCCAATGGAGGGAATTTAATCTCGACCACGCTTTCCTTCCTGTCGGATAACAAACACGAGATACTTGACAATAGGCATGGCTGTTACGGTCAGCTGACTCTTTGATAAAAAAAAGAAACAAGATAATCCCACCGCTGTGACGATAACAGGCCAACATCGCGCACCCGTTTCATGGCAGTGAATTTTATTTCCATTCAAATGGTCTCGATTACATGCTTCCCACTGACTGTGTATTTAGAAATGAATTTTTTTGTTGTATGACGAAATTGTGATATTATTTATGAAAGGAATTATAGGTGGTAAATTACTTGGAATAGGTAGTAAGTAATTAGATGATTTTATAACTGGAGAGTAAATCTCATGAAATGTTTTAAAGCTTAAAGCAAATATCTCGGAAGAGAGCATTACTGTATAAAGTATTATTGTTTGATAGGGTACTTAGGTCACCAAAAAGTAAATGAAATCAAATTAGCAAAATAATAACTCAATTTGTGGTGACTCACAAATAACAGAAGATGAGTGGTGTTTTCCCTCGCAATTTCAAGGCAGAACCACACGCAAAAGAAAATACATACGACTCTACACTTACTACGAACGTCTGACAAGGAGTGATCTTCAACAGTGTTCGATTTTTTGGCTCTCTGTATCCTTCCTCTACTTTTGGTTTGTTATTGTCTATGCGTGCCTCGCGGTAGCTCGAGGTTTGGCACATTTACGAGCAGGTATGAAAATCGGCCACGGTCGTCGATGATCGTACCTCTACAATGCCAAACAAAATTGTAGCGTATTTCTTTAGGCCCATTGAGGACTAAAATATTGAACGCAATTGGGGAAATAAATTGCATTATTAAAAGTCTTTCAATAAATGTTTAGCAAGTGAGCTCGTCATAAAATCTATTCGAATAACATTAATGAATATGTTACGACATGATTTTCTAATAAAATAATCATAGCAATATCATAATGATAAGTATTAGCTTCATGCACAAGCAGATCGTGTTTTCTTCAATTAATTTCCCTAAATATGTAGTTATTTTAAAATTTGAAATATTTTGTGTGCAATTTGATTTCTTGCTGATTGCTCCATTATGATAAGTATGTATAATACACCACGTGTGTCATTTTGAGTATTTTAGGCAAGAAATTTCTTAATGGACACATGAAAGAAGTCCGCGTGCTAAAAATTCCGAAAGCTCGACGAAAACTGCTCGCATCCATCGCAGCTTGACGAGCTTGAAAGCTCTGCAGGGCTTCCGAAGTGCAATGACACTTCGGTTGCAGCCATCGCGACCTCTTTTCTCTCTTTCATGCATGTGACACGAAAGTTCTTTCGATGCGCATACCGCGTTATACAATTGGTATTCACTTTTAAATAAACTCCTGCTTCGAAGTATCGGGTTGAAAAACATTGTCGTAACTTCTATACAATTTTCTGTACAATAGGAATAATATATATTCATGAAAAGGAGTGAAAAGGATTTCATATTTCATACATGGAAGAGTTTCAAAGATTTTCATACGAGAAAAAGATTAGTTACCATTTCTGTCAATAAGAAATAATATTGATGTATTAACTACTAATTTAACGATAAGTATACTATGATTGCAATGTTATGGTGTTAGTGAATTAATATTCCACTAATAGGGAATGGAGATTCTACGAGTAGAATATGGTGATACTGACCTCGAATCAATTAAAGAATTTGATAAGGAGGTATGAGATAACACCAATTAATAACGAAGAAATTACTCTTACAGTTCAGAAAATTGATCAATTACAATGTAATTTTAAATCGCTATAAGTAACACGTTAGTTATTTGGCAGCATGAACTTTTACACAGATTGCATTGCACTGTCTACATTCCCAGATTAATTCAATTCAATTTCAAATATCAGGATATGTATTCTTGTAATATTATATGAATATTCAGGTGTATGTATATTCATGTAATATCACACGAATATTACCATCCATAAATATGATAATGTTACATCAGGTATAAATATGAATAAGTGAAAGCGAGCGTAGCGGAAGTGGAACGCGCGTTTAGATTGACAAGTGAATAGTACCGCAAACGAACTGACAACGATAACTTTAAAGTTCAAAGTTGAGCGAGATACAGGTAAACTCACAAATACATAAACCATTGTTTTACCTCACTGGTTGATATTAATCAGAAAATTGTTCAATCAAATGATGCACAGAAAATAGAATAGGGGAAAGGTGGGATAGTTGATCAGCGGGGATACATGATCACATCAGTTTATATCACAACTCAAATAATTAAATACAAACAAAGCAAACCATTATTATTATTTTAATAAAAAAGAAAAACTGTGATCAACTATCCCACCTTTCCCCTACTATATACTTACAGAATACATTCAGACAAAAGCCAGTATAAAATAAATAATTGGTTCCCTTTATCGTACCTTATGCATTAAGTTCAGTTGCGAGAAATGTTTGAACGTCAAATGTCCCACAGATACACAAATATATGTCACAGTGTCATTATGACACAACCCAAAATTCACTTAAAAGATCAATGAAACTCAATACAAAAAGAAAAATACCAACACTTTTTCACAATTCCACCTTGAATTGTACGAACCTTGGATTACTTCAAACCATATTCACCCACACTCAACTGTTCAAAATCTCAAAATACCTAAGTCACACCTCTCCATCTTAAAACTGTTATTTCAAATCTACTTTCTTACCACCCAAAGTACCTCTTCCCAAAAGTCACACAAAAGTTTCTCAATACGCCCAAAATGCCACCATGCCCCCAAAAAAATTATCTCACACAAAAGAACCATATCACCCTCCCCATAGATATCGCAGTGAGTGACATTCTCCATCGCAGAAGGGTTGAATCTACCCCAGAAAAACAATATTCCAATAACTCCAGCACACGAGCAGCCCCTCCAGTACCAACGAAAATATTAACGGACCCCTTTCCATCTGTCGAGCGTCTTCGGCGACGTCTTGGGCGTTCGCTGGCAGCGGGGAAACGCGGAAGAGAAACGCGGCAGGCCGTTGCCTCGAGAGGGCAAGGTGCATGAACCGTGGGTGGTTGCGCAAGCAGCAACCTCCTCCTCGTGTACCTGACCATGCAGGCGGGTCTCGGTTCTGGCGAGACCATGATCGCACGCAACATGCATAAATTACGTGTGGAAGGAGCGCGCGCGCCCGCGCATATGGGGGCAACGTTGTGGCCCTCGCGGCGGTGAAAGTTGCCCGAGGTCAATTCACGGGCGGCGATTCTTTTCAGCGTTTCAACCGCTGACAGCGCGAAACCCCTCGTGTATTACGCGACACCGTGACTCCTAGATCCTGGGTGGGATCGATTTTTAAAAAATCCAGATCCGTTGTCCTGGGGGAGGCCAAGGGACGAGTATTCGAAAGTGTTTTACTGCAGGTTACTTAGGGGTTTTCGAAATTTTCAGAAATTTTAGGGTATCAGTTTTTTTTAACTGTGATGGGATTCTTGTTTTAGGTGGTGAATTATCTTTGTTGTTAATGGCACGTTCCTGGTGGATGACACCAATCTTTACTCTCATTATGTTATCCATATTCGATTTTGACTAACATCTGGATTTTTTTAATTCTTCTCTTTGTTAACAGTGATATTTACAGGAATACTTCGAGTAGAAGAGGTACAATATTTTTTTGTATAGGTATGTACCTCCTCGTTTACTATTTACTGGCACTTCCACCAACTGGCGTGGAATTGCGTGGGGAACCATTTAGAAATATCATTTAGTTCAGTTTAGTATTATAAGTTTTTTCGGATTAAAAATCTTACATTAAATTTAGTGATAAATAAGGGAGAGACAAAATGATAGTAGAGTCGCAGAACAAAGCTACTTCGAGTATCCTGAATTGGGCAATTAGATGAAGAAGAATTTCGCGAAAGATGTGGGTTAGTCCGTTTTTGTAAACTCAATTGTAAGATTCATTGACAGAGCTGTTTCAAGTTCCGTGGATTCCTCAATGGGATCGATGGGACTTGAATGAGAGATGCGATACACACTCCACATGACCCTAAGTGACGCTCGCGTGTTTATTTTCCCACGACATTTTTCAAGCCGATTGTCTCGGCACCCAAAACGTGTTACATTAAACGGCCGGCCGATTCGCGACGACCTTGCCTATTTCGCTGACGCGGATTTCGCTGACCACGCATGTGGTGCGGGTGGAATAGAAATAGGGAAGTGGGTCAAACCATGCAGGCGTTAAGGTAAACATACTTCGAGCGTCCTAGCAAGGACGTTGCTAAAAACCGCGCGAAAAGAAAAAATGGAGACGAGTTAGAGTCACGTGAAGTTCCTGTCTCACTTTTCATTTAATTTCTCCTGGTCCTATTGACAAGTGGACACGATTCTCATTCTTTAATGCCTCCATCGATGTCCCACTTAACCGCTGAATATACGAATTCACCATACATCTGCTAGTATGTTGCAAGAAATCCTGTGAATTTCTTAAATTGAATACCTACTTATTTTAAACGATTATAGCCAACTTACAATTATATAGTTACTGTATAGATAGTACCTACGAGAAACTTTGATAGAGCAAAAGCTATTTGAAGAATTGTATATACCAATTTATGCAAACATGAGCCTGCAAAGTTGATATTTTGTTGTGCAGATTAAAAGTATCAATTTCAACTTCACCGTTGATTTAAATTGGATTTAATGCAACGCCAAGTTCAAAAGTGTAGGTTTTGTGATACATTGCTTTAGGAAACTGATGCAATCTATTTGATTAACACCAGAAAGGTGGGAAATAGAAGGAAACATTGATTTGTTTCTACGGTTATAACGATTATTTACAGCGGGGGTTTGATCTTAATCTCTCGAATTGAGGAGAGTCTGCTGTACGTGGATCTCGTTAATCCGATAGTTTGCACTCCGACCAACTCCTGAACCCTGCAGGATAATTGGGAAGAGTCTGTCGGGTACGAGATAGGATAGGTGTTAAACTGACTATGGCATATAACTTTGATCGCGAGAACTGGTTCCAGAGACCATGACCACGCTCAACCTATCCGCATCGCGAGAAAAAAGAAACAGGGGAAGAAAAAGATGATGAATTGGCGAATGGGTATCTGGATTTGAAATCACCCGTGTCGGCTGGGAATAATATTTTCCAATGATACTTATTCCATTTCTGTGTATATCCCTTTCTCTTCGAGAGCCACTCAACTTTCTAAATATATATGTACTCCGTTTCCTTCTTCATTTGATTAGAACGTTCGATTTAAACTCACTTCGATGTCGTTGAACTTATGAGTCCCGAAAAGATTCACTCCTACTTCGATGATACACAAATGATAAATAATAATATATATATTAACGTGAATTTTACTTAACTCTTTTAAAATAAATCAATGTGTCAATTAAGGTATCATATAAATTTTCCAATTTCGAAATCATCAATGTGGAATGTGTTGCTGAAGTGAAATTTCCCTAATTAATCATTTACACAGTGAATTGATAAATAAAAATTTATACGAATGCCGAGTTTTCATTGTCTCGGAAGAATGACGAGAGAAATCATTTTCACGTTGTGGTATTTGAAAAATGCCAGCTGATCGTGTTTCACTTCCCAATCCTGTTTGAATAATAAAAATCAGTGGAGTCGTCGAGGCAAATGGGCGAACGATAGCTCCCTCGTCAGACTTGGAAACCCGAGGAAAGATCCCACTAATTCCTCAGGGCGTTTATATTGTCTCGGATACGTTCACTCGGGAACGGACCACCAGCGTTCAAGATACATCATCGAGTAGTTTACATCAACGTATACGCCGTTCACGAATAGATCTCTCCATGAGAGCACGTTCTTCAACCTCCCATTCCCTCATCCTCTTTACTTTTCTCTTCCCCGTTTTTCCCATCCTTTAATCCACAAGGTTTTACGTGAAATTGGACCACTTAATGGGAATGGTAATTTTCTCATTAAACCTGTCTGATATTCCCCAAGTTTCACTACTTCAATTGCAAAATATGCTGGCTATTACTTAGTCCTGACTTCCCTGATTTTATTCTTGCTTTCGTGATTGTTCGTAGCTTTAAAGGAAATAGAAAATCTGTGAATCGGAGGCGCAATGTTTTTTGAGAAATTTTGTCAGACTTCTCATAAAACTATCGAATATAATTGTGAAATTTTATCTCTATTGATTAGTCTTTGTGGTTGAGTTATCTGAAGTCTTTGTACGAGTAATTATCATTGTATTTTTCTAAAAAAAAACTCTGATTTATAGTGCAGTACTTTGTTACAGTGTGTTTATTCTTCCATACTGTGTCCTTAGAAGCGTTTTAAATGTAGCTAGCGGCGATTTCCTCGATCCCCGTCCCGTTTCGTCTCCTCATTTCTTCGTGTCGAGACTATCGCGGCGTTGAGGATCGATCTTCCTCGACGGAATGTTTCGTGATCCAGCAGCCACGACGAGGATCATGACACTCGTGACGCGGAAGTTCAACTGTAGGAAGAACGGACAAGACAAACGGGGAAGATGTATCTAGCATCTCTTCGTCTTCTTCCGTTTACTATTGGCACTGACTGTGTTCAACATTAAATTCTAGTCGCAGTGTGAGGGATAAAATGTTAGTTCCTGTTCCAGTGAGCAATAATACAACGAATTACATCATCGAAGTATAGAACGATTTAATATGCAGAAAGTTCTATCGAAGGTCTGTTGCTCAAGAAGATCTAATCGCTTATGCAAAAATTCTGAAGTTCGATATATAATAGTATAGCGATTAGCGAGTTGCAATGCAAATTTCTAATCTCAAGAAATTAGTCAACAATTCTTTGTATTCTCGTGACTATCGTTTGTGGTAATCGAAAGGAACAAGAAATTCCAAGTGCCATGGCTTACAAGTAAAGTTTCGAATTTGTATAACTAGACAGTGAAATTTGAAGTGCATCCATATCCTAAACTGAATTCACTCAGCCTGAATTCACCAACGCCTATGTCATAGTACTAAAAAGAAAATTAACTGGAGCCTAACAACTGCAATAACCTTCCACTCCCACGTAAGTAGTTTAAATTCCTTTCGCTAGACGTACCCCATTTGATTTTTAGCATAAAAATAATATCCTTCCAGTCCCCTTCTTTCAAACCTCTCACAAATCACAGATCACTGTACAACCTTAACACTAACTTTCCCAAGACCTCACACCTTCAACCTACCCCTAAATAATCCGCACAGTCTGCTTGAACAAAAGGCCCCAAAGAAAAAAGACGAAACCTAAAATGCAACCACGACAAATCCCCTCTCCAGTACCTTCGGTAACTCTGACGCCCTTCCTCGCCTTCGTGTTCTTCCTTCGTTTCGCTTAACGATTCCGATGTGCGTGCAGGCGAATCGTGAATAGGCCACCGCGTGCAATTGCATGCGCTCGTCACACGCATAGGGTCAAACTTGGGCGCGCGTGCACACAAGCGCCCGTTAATGTGCGCACATGCACGCGCATACAGGGGCTAGGCGACGAGGAAGGTGCCGCGTCACCGACGAGAGCCAGGACGTCGTAACAGTGGGTCACTAGTGAAAGTGGCTAGGCAGCGAGATGATTGCAATTGCACCGCAACCGGGGGAGTTTAGCGGCCTCGCTTCCTGGTGGCGGCCAGCTACCGGCATGCCACGATTCCTCTCGAGTAATCACCGTTTCTTTGTCCGGGAAATTGGTTTCTAAACGCTCCTTCCGACGTCGCCTACCGGTTAGGGTTATTGAACGTTCTACGGCCGATCGCCAATACGGGTTAGCTTATAACGAAACTTGCTTTCGAAGCGAAATTGATCAGCTCCGTGGAATGAAAGGGAAAAATTCATGCGTGTGGCTGAGATACGAAAATTAAGATAGGTATACTTGTAGAAAGTGGAGTTGATTAATTTGATACAGGGCCGGCGTGAGGAGTGTGGAATGTGTTGAGTATTCCACACTTGGAATTTTGCTGTGTGTAGAATTCCACATTCGGGGATTTGGAAGGATTTTTACCATTTTTTATTTTTTGTTTGCGTACTACACTGTTTTTTTAGGTTGTTGAAATGATCTTTTAATTTGTACTTCTCCCGCCCATCAACTCTACCACTCTCGAGAAAATTTGCTCCCTTATTTGATAACTGACATACTTGATGAGGGGAGGACATGAGGTTTAAATCACCGATTTCATGCAAATTTTTGGGTATAGATACAGAGATAGTGTACTAAATACATAAACCGTGATGGTTAATAATTTTTAGAAACTGGAGCTCCAAGATTTACCTCTGTAGATTTGACACTAGGTGATTAAGTTGCAGTGGCAGGATTAATTGTGATTCGTACTTATTAATTATTAATTAGTTCTGTAATTTGATATTTAAGATTTAGATGCAGGGTGGTGTAGAATATAAAACTTTAAACTCGATTGTCACAGAAAATTTTGAGTAGGGTGGCATATGCATTGAACAGGTTACTGTAGATTACATAGAATAGATTTTAGCCAAATCGATAACACGAACCTCATGCATTCACCTTGTGAGACCCACTTGCAAGTGTGTAAATCAATATTTTTGAGGGTAAAATCCACCAAATGTACGTTCACCACTCTCTACAGGGCTGCATTTATTTTTGTTACAAGGAGTAATGAAATTCTTATTAATACACTTAACTCTTCAATTCAAGTTACAATAAAACAAATAGAAATTGGTCAATCTTCTCGTGACAAAATCTTCCGTTTACATTCTCCAAAATAAAATTACCCATCGATCGACAAATCAACACAGCATCAGCACCGTAAATCATACCACCGAAAATTTTATTCATCCCCCGCAAGAAAAGAATGCATTTAAATGCAATTCCCCGCCGTAATTCGCGTTGCAAGCGATGCCAGTGCAAACAATGACAAATCCAATAAAGAACGTGCACAGAGGCGTGCAAAGGGAAAAAAAGAAAGACTTGCTCGCGGGACGAGGAAACGCTGGACACCTGAAGCGATTCGAGATACCACGAACGGACGTTTTCTCGTTCCGGGCGTGCGGCTTCATAATTCATTCTTGCCTAAGGCTTCCTAATCCACGGGGAGGTATACAGTTCGAAAATAGTTCCACGGAGGAACAGTGCCTGAAGAGGACAAAGCAGAGGGATCTTCTTCTCGCGACTGAGTCGAGATCCATCAGGTTGGCCTCGGAATTTGTAGATGGATCACGTTTGATGGCGGAACGTCGTTAAATCTTTCATGAGAGCCAACGCAGAGGCGAGGGAAAATTTGGAAGTCGAAACTCAGTCTACCCGTTCGGCTGCCCTCACTTCCTGTCACGCAACGGGGTGGACACTGCGCGATCCCCTTCCGGGTTCGAGCGGTTAAATTCGAACGAAAATCAGCTGAACGCGGACAGCCAGAGGGCTCGATGCTGTGAATTCACTGATTGAGGAAAACGTGATAGAAGAGCGTGAAACTGATTAGATATTGAAATGTGGAATAAAGAGAACTGAAAGAAGCTTCTATTTCAGTATTCAGGAATTATGAATCGTTGGGGGAATACAACTGAGTATCCTACTCACGAGGTATTTTAATTATGAGAACAGATATGTAGGGGAGAAGTGGGATGAAAGGGACATTTTTGTTTAGAAACATAGATAAACCCAGATAACAAAAAACTATCAAAAATTAATCATTCGAGTTCTAATTGGTAACATTAGATAATTGCAATGTTCCTTTCTCCCCTACCATTCACATACACCATTCTTAAAAATCCTTGGAGAATTCAATTTTCTGTAAATTCAACTACACCATTTCTAAACTGCGCATGAAATCTATCCGAAGGATCAATAACCCTGCAGGAAGCTGACTTTTCTCCCTATGAAACCATTTAGCTTCTTTTAACTGACCTGATAACAAAACGAACTAATAACGAAGCACCCATTTCGATTTACCTACGCAACTCGTGGAGGAACGACGGTTAGCTCCGCGATTTCTTTGCAAACGCAGTGGCCGGGGATTATTTATTAGCTTATCCCCCATCAGCTATAACCGTCGCTCTCGAAACCGAGTCCTCAAACATTTGCGTGCAATCGTATTGATTTTCTATTTGCTTTGCCGGGCAAACGTAACCTGACTGCGTGTACGTGCAGCCACGCTCGCCGATAGCTTTAGGAGGGTCTTCGAAATTCGCCAGGTTGATCCCAGTAAACTATTGTGTCCGGCGTTCGCGTCTGCACGGGTCCCCGCTGACGGAAGTTGTAATTCTCGCGGAACACGAGCGACGACGGCTGTGTGACTCCGAGAGATCCCTTTGTCGCAGTGGCCCCGCGAAAATTTTAATTGCACCACCGGGGTCCAGGCTCGTTTCCCCGAACATTCGTTGCTGACAGATTTTACACTGAATGTTCTGCTTAAATTGAATACCACGGAAGCTGCGCTGCTTTCATACAGCGATGGGAAATATTCTTTCCTTGAGGCTACTGTTCCGAAGATCCTTTATCTCTAAACTCTCATAGAATTTTCCATTCTAGAATCTATTGAACAAATGAGTTCCTTGCTCACTGGTAGGTAGTGTAGGAAAGGTTTGTACATAAAAGCAAAATTGTTTCTGTATGTGTGGAGGATTGAGGGAATTTTTTTAATTTTGAAGATCAGGGTGGAAAGAAAAGGGAAAGGGTAATGTGAGACGAATAAGAGAACGTGGAAGATAATTAAAGAGAAAAAGGAACGGAGGTAAACACACGGAGTCAGTGGGTTAATGGGGAGGATAAATAAGAGCGCAGATTATAGGTTTGCGCGAGCGATGTCATCTGTGCAATCGCTTAAATATGTCCATTTTTGTTTTCCTTCCCGATGTAGATGCCTGGTACACCCATGCCGTTCGTGCTTTCCTTTTTAATCCTTCGATGTTTCAATATCAGATCCCCGTTATTCCCTTGTTTTTCTTTTCAATTCCAACCTCCGTTTCAGATTGAATCCACTGTGCAAACAGTGGATCCCCGTCGCATGTTTAATTCTCGGTGTACGTGTGGGTGACGTGTTGCATACGCGATACAATAATCATAGTTTTGTCGATGAATTCCATTTGGACTGGATCAGTCGCGGGAAACACTGGGAATGGGGAGGGTGCTGTTATGGGGGTGCGTTTCACGCGCGCAGTGGTCGATTCCAGGGCTTTTTCAGCGAACCATTTTAAATCAAATCGCTCACAATTTCTGCCAGGATAAACAGATATATCTAAACTCGCAATCCTGGCATAAATGATGCAGAAATATTTAAAAATATTTTCTTCCTGAAAATATTCATGCATTCCTAGATTTGGAGATATGAGCCAGCACTCTAGGGTTGAATAAATTTTTCTATTCGCCTAATGAATTTTATTGAATTAGCATTAAAATTATTTTTATCCCTTCACCTCGCTTCCCTCAAGATTAAATCCTGAGCGCACCTCTCTGGCCAGGCTAACAAAGCAAAAGAGAATAATCTAATAGACACATTTACACACACTTTTGTCAAGTCAAGTAGCAACCTAGCAACGTCCACCTACGTTCCTCTGAATATCGATCATCTACTTGCAATTATCGGGGATGGTACACCACTGGCGAACGTCGATTACCGTCTACAC
Organism: Andrena chrysosceles; assembly: GCA_963855975.1. Taxonomy (NCBI): domain Eukaryota; kingdom Metazoa; phylum Arthropoda; class Insecta; order Hymenoptera; family Andrenidae; genus Andrena; species Andrena chrysosceles. The sequence continues at coordinate 112,904,124 of OY979766.1, read as the reverse complement.
CTGTCCCTCCCCTCACAGGCCGCGAAACACCGTATAAATACTCCGCGTGTACGCTCCCACTCACTGTAAGAGTACACACATTCGGTATGTCTGTAATCGTATATCGTGGCCCACCGACGCTGGTCGTAATGTCTGATCAATGTTGCACGAGCAACCAGTCTGGTACGTGTTCCTCGCCCCCTCTGGATCCAAGAGCCAGCCTGTCCCCTCCCGCGGTATCCACTGATAACAGTATTTTCGGCTTCGAAAGCTAATAACAACCGCGAGAGCAAAGCGTTTTATTCAGGCGAGCGACGATTTGCAATCGGAGCGGGACGTTGATCGAATTTCGCGGGGGTCTCGCTGGTTATTAGGCTGGTTAGGCTGAATGGCGAGGCCTTCGCGAGACGGAAATGGGCAAAAGTTGGAACGGCGCTCGTAAGTCGCGTCGCGACACGTGCATCGAGCAGATTTCCGGCTTCGATGGACAATTTCTGCGGTTCGTGAATCATCGCGGGCCTATTGGCAATGCGTCAAAAGTTTGCATAATCAGCGCCGAAAATAAACGACTGACAAGCTGGGTAGATGGTAGACACGCACTGGGACGCGAAAAACCGTCTACCCGCGAAATTAGCATCGAGCCGCTAGACGAATCATCGTTCGTTTTAAATAAATATTGTTGTTATCGGAGCGAGCGAGCTGGTGAATCAGGCCATTCTTGCGATGGCGGGGCGTACGAGCGACGAGTTTAGCGTGGTCAAATTTTCCGGTGAAAGAAATTGGTACAGCTTTGAGTATACAGAAAAGATGTTTTGATGAGTTTGATTTAAAACAGACAGTATAAGTGTTATAAGATAAAGTTTCAAAGTTAACGTACAAGAGTTAATATCTTTACTTAATCGATTTCGATTACGAATAACCATTAGGAATGATTAAATTTTTTTGGTTACTATTATCCATAATCGATGGCGGAAATTTAATTTTGATTACTAATAACTAATATAAATGAACGGAATTTTTTTTTTATTACCGATAACCATTATCGACGGCGAAATATTTTTTGGTTACATTCGATCAATGTTAATTACTCTTAATAATGATACTGATAATTAGTATTCATTGGCAACAAAAAAAAAAATTAATTACAAAACTTATTTTCTGAAGCAAAAATTCCGGTCATTTATATTGGTTACTGGTAACCAAGATTAAAATTTCCATAGCCAAAAATGTTTAATCGCTCATAATGGTTAGTTGTAATCAGAATAATTAAAAATTAGTATTTTTTAATCATTCCATTTATTGAGAAATTTCTTTAAGATTTAATGTCAACTGGCTTCCATGTAAATAAAAATTAATTTCTACTTTTTCCAAAAAACTTTTAAAATACCTAACAGTTATTTTGAATCTCTGATTTAACGTCGAAAGCAAAGCCGTTTACCCCATTCGCTGTTAAAGATACGACGATACGAACAAGAGCTGAGTTTAGTGCTTTCATAAAACGAGAGAATCGCGAAGACAATTTTACTCAAAGGAGAGTTTTCATAAAAACAGGCAAAATCAAAAATATCCTTTCTGGAACGGGACAATATCATTTTTCTGTCTATAGAACTGAAGATATTAAGGTAATTAAGATTAAGTATAAAGTACTATCTACCATGTATTTAAACGTGCCATCAAATATTGGAAACAGCCAACGCGAACCGAAGCAGGAAAAGGGTTGCGATAAAGCCCGACCGAGGCGTTCAAGTCGAGCATAAATCTTAGCTCGTCAATTAACATGAAAGTTAACGCGAAGCAAAAGGGGAAGAAGAAAGGTGGGGGAGGTGTAAGGGTGGCGTAGGGACACTCCACGTCCCTTTTCTGGTCTTTCTGAATGTTTGTTCATTTTTTCCGCTCAATGCTTGCCCTCTGTCTCCCTTCCCCGACCTCCACGCCCCTCTTACCCCGCCAAGCCCCTCCGAACCCTCCCGCTCCTTCCTTGGGCCGGAGTAAGGACGGGCATTGACCTCCACGCAGTGTATGGAGCGCTGCACCGAAATACATCGTTGTTGCTCGCACATGCGTCTCCCCTCTTTGCCTCGCGCCCTATCTCTCTCCCTCGCGCACTCCCGCTCACGCTGACGCGTCGCGTCTCTCTCTAACTCTGTCTCTAGACCACCCTGTACTCCCCCCAACACTCCCCAGGGATGCACAGAAAGGTTCACGACAGACGTGAATTTTCCCGAAAAGGTCCTCTAATGACACTACTTAATAACGACCATTTTCGTACAGGTTCAACGATAACCTTCGTGACCCTCGCGACGTCCGCGTTTCATCTAAATGTTTCCAAATATTTTATGCAGTAGAAGCGAACCGGGTTGCGAGACCTGCCTGTCTGGCAAGAATCGACAAAAGGTTTCGCATAGGTAATAGTCAGGGTGGCTCGTGTTTCGCGCCAACAAGCATGGCGGCCGCGCGAAAACGACCAGACCAATTATGAAACACGCGGTAGTGACCGTGCCGGTTACACGATATTTCGGACCTACGCCAACGAGACACGGGACGTCCGCGGGACAAGCGGCTCGGCGGAGGGGCAGAAGAAGAAAAAGGGAAGGAGGCACGACGAGCCGGCTCATTACCTTCGCGGAGGAATAAAAATTTCGGTCGGTCGCGCTCGTTAAAAGAATGTTACGGGATCGGCAGCTGGCCGAGGGGAGGCGGGCAGGCACGACAATCGTTGCATTATGGGCGCCGCGACTGCCGAAAGGCCGGGTTCAACGCCCTTTCGATGCACTCCGAAACTCCTTTCCTTCCGCTCCTTCGCCCTCCTTCCACGATCGATAAAGCCTGACCGTGAAAACGCGACGAATGTGCACGACGACGTCCAGTCGATTTTCAGACCTGCCCCTCTCCGTGCAACGCCGTCGCTCGTTCCCGCTCGCTCTCACTCCGTCGCTCTCTCTCTCTCTCCCTGGCCCGAGCGTGCGCCGCGCCGCGGCTCTCAACGACAACTGACGCCGGTTCGGGCGTTTCCGACGATCCTCGCCGCCGTTCGGCCGCACAGGCAGACGTAACGTCGCGGTGTGGTTCCGCGAGTGTCATCCGAAATTTTCGCCAGAGATTGGCGTTAACACGGCAATTAATGTCACCGTTGGGTAACCAGGGCGCGGCTCGGTGCCGACGATCGGTAGAGATCGATCAGCGACAAGCACGCGGAAGGGACGGCTCGTTGCTAGTGTGTTGACGAACGCAGCCGGGAACGAGGTGGCCTGGGACAGGTCAAGGACCTGCACCGCAACGATACCGGAGCAGATCTTGCACTCTAACGCTCTAATGAGCTGGAGACGAGAACACGAACTTTTCGTCGTGCCATTGACGTTCCCTCGAAAGGATTGGCTCCGCGCGAACCTCGCTATGCCATCGAGGCGTGTCAGAGGGTAGGTGTCCCGTTGGAAAGATGCGTCCGAACGTTGCAAGATTACTTACACCGTAACTCATAACAATGTACTCTTACGATTGTGTAACTCCCACCCACAAAGTGTACTTCACCGCAGATACAAATAAAGTGGAATAAATCAGATGATTCCCCTAACCCGTATCCGTGAACTGAATGGAATTGTATTTATTGTACTCTGTATCGATTCCCAGTACCACGTGGTATCCGTCGCTCCCATTCGACGCGAGGGGCGAGAGACGAGCGAGCATTTGTGCGCCCCGCGAAGGATAAATTGATAAACTTGTTGCTCCGGTCGATGATTTTGCTCGCAGCCAGCGGGGGCGTTTACGAAAATCCTTTCCCGTTGAGCGTTCAGTGCCGCTTCGATGCGACGACTCCCCCGTAAAGACTCGCCAATGGAAACTCCCTGCTTCCTCTCTGCTTGCCGAGCTTCCGCGTCGGGTCAGAGCGGCACAATACGAATAATGTTTATAATTGCTCGATTGTACAGCCACTCGACCCCCGATAATTCTTCGCGGCGCGGGGGGGAATTCGTTATCGAGGGAGAGCGACACACCGGCCCGCCGTGCCGCGGCCTCCAGAACCGCTCCATACGCGGCCACGAATAATTACTGTCCCGCGTGTGCATCCGTGCAGTTGCGACCGATGCGCCTCGACACCTAGCCATCCTGCGACTCTGCCCGCTTCCGCGTACTTTGTGCATGCGTCACGCGCCATTGAACGGGCGAATTACTTTATCGCGCGACGCCATGCGGAGCATTTGGCGTTTGCTGGATTACCTCGCCGGCGAAAATGAATTTCTCCCGCGCGGTTATATTTTTGTTTATTTCCCTCGGGGGTCGTCCTTAAATTACGTAAGGCTTTTTTGGGGGGAGGGGGTCACGAATTTCTTACGTTTTCTTACAAGGGGGGAGTCAGGTAGCATCTTACGTAATATTTTTTAACCTAATTTTCAATAAATACAAATTCTATCATTAATGTTCCAGAAAATTTGTTTTAGTTTAAATTTCCCGGAACCGAGTTAAATGAATTATATAAACCTTTAAAAGAATTTTAATAACTGAACAAATTCAGTGTAAAAAATATTACGTAAGAAGGGGGTTGCAATATGAAATCTTACGATTCTTATACTGGGGGAAGGAGGGGGTAAGAAATCGCCAAAATTACCCTTACGTAATTTAAGGACGGCCCCTCGACGCGCCAGGTGACGGACACCTCGGCAGCGGCCAGGCGTGGCTGACGCCATAGCGATTCTATGATAGCAATTGTAATCACGAAGTATGCGGAGTTATCGATAGCGAGAATAAATCGGTATAACCGCATTGTCCCTGGGACCCCATTTAAAATAGTCTCCAGTAACCGAACGCAAGTCTCGAATTTCCCAAACCGAAACGCGCACCAAATATACCTTCGCCCTAAAAATAATTCCACCCTTGAAATCCGAACGGGCTAAAATCATCCGGAGGACCGACGCGGACCAGGTCCGATGGCAAAAGCTTCGAGGCACGGGAAAAACACGTGCCTGGAAGGGCAGCACGACGTTCGTAGGCAAGGATCGTAACAGCGAGTAGTTGCGATACCTTTTTCACAATTATCCACGGTAAACAATTGCAGTGTGCGCTATGTAGGAGCATAATATTTCAAAAGCAACTATTCTTTGTTTATATGTATCACCATACTCCTCTTTAATTATTTATACCACATTCAATTGAGGACCTTGCAGCAACAGGGCTGCAGCTCCATTTGTGACAGTTTTTGAGTTACGATGTGTAATGTATGTTAAAAATATTTTACGCTAATTGAAAGATATATATTTTCACACAGTAAGTACCTAGTAGTTATTAAGTCAATAAGTTTCTATTTCTATTTTTTGTGGGGAAAATATTCTATAATAAAAATATTCAGGTTAATATTTTTATTATTAAAATTAATATTTTTATTATTGGATATTTCTCCCCCCAAAATATAAATAAAAACTTAATATTGAGAAGAGAACACTAATTTCAAAATATATACTTTCACAGAATAAGTTTCTATTTATATTTTTTGGGGGGAAAATATTCTATAATAAGATTAATATTTTTATTATTGAATATTTCTCCCCACAAAATATAAATAAAACCTAATTCTGTAAAAATATATATTTGGCATTTAGTGTTCTCTTCTCAATATTAAGTCAAAGCAGCAAGTTTATAATCAATTTTTTCCAAATTTCTCCAATTTGGTAAAGATGGAGCTGCATCCCTCTCGCTTCAAAGTCCTCAATTACAATATTATCACAGTATATACCTACAGGTTCTATTCACCCTACATCCGTGTCTTCGACAGAATTCGTCAGGAATATTACTTGCGAGCCGGCTGTGCGATGCATTGGTCTATAATACGGTCTAGGCTAGATTCTCGCGTAGAGAAGAACGAGAGGGGGGCGGAGGGGGGCACAGAGTGTAAAGAGGAGAAGAGGCAAGGGGGGAGGGGGATGGGGGGCAGAGAGATTCAGCTCCATCTGGTGGAGGTGCATGGTGATATTGGCTCTCCAAGCAAGCCTGTGTGTGCGTGGCCCTCTGCCTGTGTACGTGTACGTGCATACGCGCCCCCGTCTGTGGTGTGCGTGTGTACGTGTGTTCCACAGCGTAGACGGGTCGTTGACCCCGCGGCGCACTCTGCGCTACACGTATTCCAAACTACACAAAACACAACGTGTCTCGGTAATGCTTTACAGGCCGTTTCGAATTTAATCTGACACTAGTGCCGGTTGTGCATGCGCAATCGCCCCGGCGAAACACGGTGCATATCCGGCGGCCGTGGCCCGAGGGGCGTAGAGGCCGCAGAGGAGGGAGAGAAAAAAAAGGAAAGGATTTAAGACGCGAGGGGCGCGAAAGAAACGATCGATCGGTTACAAAGCGACCGTAAGATAGTGGGATTGGCCCTTGAGTACGGAATGGTACCCGGGGTGTATCTCGCTGGCTGCCGCGCTCGTCGATTTCGTCGAGCTCACCCCTTTTCCACCCTCGCACGCCGCCCGATACCGATTATGGACGTGATACCATCGCGGGGATGGCTGCAACTGACGTCTCGCTGCAACTGCGTTACGTATGCTCTCGATTCGCGGGAGCATCGGTGACGTGCTGTATCTGGGGGTTGGGCCTTCGATGGGTGTTGAACAGGTTAAGGAAATGAGGGATGATCACAGGGAAGTTATACTCTGCCTATTTCTGCCCTCTCCTCAATAGAATCATTTACTTTTCCATGATATTGTACTGTATGGAGTTTCTGTACTGTGCCTGTTAACACTTTGTCCATGACTATCACTTGTGAGTTCACAATTTGGATCTGTTTTGGGGTGTATGTCAAGGAACTTGATTCTATTTTTCATTTCTCACTGCAACAAGCGTATAATTGGATGATCTGTGTGGTTTTTATAGGATGCAGGTGTAAATTTGCTAAGAATCAGTGAATAGCTCCGAAATTTGTCAGACGTAAGTTTTCTCTCGAAGGTGTAGTCGATGAAGCTTTAGTTTTGATAGAATGATATGCATGGTGATTGAAATATTAGTTAATTCTATTGTAGCCGTAATATCTCGGATTTCGTGTTCATTGGGGTATTCTTTTTCAATGAAAATTAGTTTGGGAAGATGTTAGGGAAGAGATTGCAGGCTACAGATAGTTTGCTGCGGAAGGTACATGATGAATATTCCGACGCATGGAATTCCTATTAATTGGGGCAATTGGTAAATGGATATTGATTGGTAAAATGGTTGGATGTGTTGAAATGGATGTTAGTATAATCGCGGCATAGTTTTGATGTTTCGAATTTATCTGATTTGGAGTATTTGGTAAATGAACGCTGATTAGGAAAACGAGAGACAGATGAACATGCAAGAGTGAAATGTATACCGCAATTGAAGTTATGTTGTAGCTGCTGCTCGATATCTAAACTATTAGCGCGTAATTAATATGCGGAGTTTAATTGGAAATGTTAGAACTAAGGTGGAACGTGACAAATGAAATGGATGCACATCTAGACTGAAAGTAGATTCTAAAAATTTTGCAACATGGTTTTTTTGAATTTATACAGGATTATTGTTAATGAATTCATTATTTTATTTTGGAAATTACTCTGCGCTTATTCATTTAAGAGCTGACGAAAAATTTAGAAGTACTAGTCCCTTTCTTTTTCACGAAGAACCATAAACAGGCAACGATTAAATTATGCGTGTAGTCGACGCTTCGAATCAATATCGATGCTTTTGGCAACGATTCAAATATCTATTTAATTACTCGCATTACAGACTAATACTGATCGCTATCGTATTTTATGTTGGAAGTGTCGTTATGAGGATGGTGTGGTAACGGAATATTATTTATGAATACGATAAACCGTGAACTCCACTATAAACAACTGAAAACTATGTGTTCCTAGTTAATTCAGAATTAACGAAAATTTAAAATAAGATGTTTTAAATTTCACTCACTCTAAAAACGTGGCAATAGCATTCCTCTTCCTGCTTTCCCATTCAATTTTGGCTGGCCTGCAGCATAAAAAATATCCACACTGTTCGTTGGATTATAAAGAAAAGTTATTGTGGAAAAATTTTAATTCTCTGCCCAAAATGTTTATATTGTAAGTCCGGGAGAGTTCGACCATTTCTTGGAAAAGAAATTGTAGCATCCTTGTTTTTCACGTTTTTGTCGTTTTAGGCCGGACTCTCCCGGTGGTCAAACTCTCCCGGACTTATCCTATTACCAATTTCGTAGAAAGCTACTTGTAATATGAAAAACAAATTCAATTTCTTTCTATGTGCAAATTACAATAATCTACTATACTAACAAAAGCAATGGTACCTGACATCTCATTACTTTTTTGTATGAATGCAAAATCCTCGAGTACCTACATCAGGTTTCTCGAGACGCCAATGTTCCCCGGTCTACAAAATTTTTCACACCCCCTGCGAAGTGCCTCGTAACCCTTTCACAGCGCCCTATCTTCGCACAATCTAATTTTTCTGCGGAGATGGGGGTTCTGATATAAATCAGGGTAGCAATTCCAAGTGGCCTAGCTGTATACGTACGCGGAAATGGGATCATTGAAATACTAATCGGCCGCACGTGACTTTCTCTGGTTCGCGCACGATAGTCCCATGCAGCGGAGGCCACTGGCGCTCGCTTTCTATAATTAATCCCAAAACCGTTCAAGCCACGAACGCGTGTGTCAGCCTAAACAGTCAGTATCTAATCTTGCATCTGATTAACCACGGAAAATGTCACACTTCGTCACCCCTTGGTTTATAGATGGAATTTGTTGAGAAGTGTCCTCCAATTTGAGTACCATTTAATTACAAAACGATACCTAATTGCTTCTTTATTTTAGGAAGTTTAAGAGCAAAACAGTATAATTCAATAACTAGAGCAATTTAAAAATAGAAAGACGAATATTACCCAGGCAAAAACAGAGTTTTAATTTTACGCGAAGTCAAAGGTTATTAGTACCTACCGAGGACAATGGAGAGAAGCTTAAAAATTTGTGCGACCGTGGAAATGGGAATTCCTCGAAACTGTAGCCCGTTGATCGTGGTACCGCTGTTAATAATAGATCCCGTCGACATCGAAACCTCCGCGAGCCACGGGGCTCGGAGGAGAGATAGATAAGTCTACCCCTGGACGAAAACAGCTGCTTTCCAATTTCACCGTGACATCGCTGGTGACTCGATAACGAGCCGCGCACGCTGAGCAAACAAACGGGGAAACAGATGTAACCGTAATCGCGGTTCAGCGCCGCCGAGTTTATCAGTGGAAACCACTTTTCCAAGAGGCCTCCGTCAGGGAACAGCTCGTTTCTCCGTCGACGATTTGAATCTCTCCTGGCGTGGATTCTCTCGTTTTTGGAAACAGTCTCGGGCCTTTTGTGATACTAATTCGTTTGGTTAGTGGACTCACGTCCATCAGTAGCTCAGTTAAGTAATTTTGATTGTTACATTCAAGATAAATGTTTGGAATTAGTATTTACCTCTGCTTTGGATATTTTTAGTAATTCTCAAAGTCATTTGCATAAAATTGTAAGTTCCTCTTTAAAGAATAGAATATTAAAGAATTCCCCATTAAAATTGTATATGACCTTTTTTGAGTAATAAAAACAATTAATAATAATATAATTCGTGGAAGGACATGTAGAGTAACTTTGAATTTTCCACGTTTCGAATCTATGAGTTTCTTGCTTTTCGAATCGAGAGTCAAGGAATGTTGCAACAATTGAGGAAAGATAGAAGTATAATTTCTGCTCTTAGTAACCGGTATTTTACGTTACATTCCATACTATGGATAGAATATTCCAATTCAAGTATGCCACGTTTGACACATGCATTTATCGTAACAAAGCGAGTAATTAAGATTGAAGCTCAACATTTATCCTCGCTAATGCACCGTCTACGCAACGAGTGAATACCTTTCGAAGTGATACTCCCCCTTGCTCTTTTATCACTGCACCGTCAACCTTTATTCCTCGAGATCGATACGGAGGAACCGGTTATCGGAAACGATTTGTCCCCTTATTAGCTCAGATAATCGACGTTTCGCCGTACAAAGCGAAAGTGCTTTGAAATTATTATCTTCAGCCGGGCACAGGTATCGGTGATAAAACCGACGTCGAAGTGGCCTCCTTTCCCCCATTTCTCTGACCTCTGACGTTCAGTCTTTCAGATATCCTTTGCGCAGAAATCGACTCGAAAAATTTCCGCCAACTTGTACAATATAGAATGTAAATTTAACTTTTATACGAAAATTTTGTTTGATAAATGTAACCACTGAATTATTATTTATTTACAATGGGAGGGGGTTGTGAAGGTATACGTAGAGGGTGAGTAGTGTCAAAAAATTCTAGAATATTAACATCCTAATTATTCATCAGTGTTATATAAAAACTATTTTGAATTCTAAAACTCCGAAGACCCTTCCAAAAATCGAGTTCCCTTTTGCAACATCTAGATTTCTAGATTTTAAAAGATGAAAGTCTTGTTCTGTTAACGATACGTTTTTGTTTCTAAAAAATGGTACTTTTCAAACTATTTTGTTGCTGGTGAACACGACAGTACGATGTATAGAAGAATACGTGTCAAAGGCCGGCCCTGACCGGCAGCACAGTGGCGTGCGGACAACCGTTGGCGTGCACAGCGCAGAAATTGACGGTTAAGAAAGCCAGGCTAAATCATATCCTGTCATAATTGCTCGTAGTTTAACCTAATTCCTAACAGACGACCTACGCGACCACCTACCGAGCGGCCGATTTCCCAACCGAATTCTAACCCCCTTCTTAACCCTATAAACGTCCACTTTTCGCGCACGCCTGACTGCGAGTCCTTTAAGGGCGATTAAAATCAACAGGGTAGTTTTTAATTGTATCACCAAATTTGACATCTGTCGCAGAGTTTACCGGTAATAATTCGTGTAATTTCCCTTTTCCTATTTGCTAGTGTTTAAAATCATCTTGAAATGAAAATGGATTGTGAAAAATTTTCAATAATCATATGTGAAGTTTTCTCCACATTGGTACTGAAGTGCCATTATTCAGCTTCGCATATCTAGCTCTGGAACCAAGTTTTTCAAACCATCTTTCATATCGACATACACTAGTAACGTTCTCATGTCTTTGACTACTTCTTTTGCAGTAATATCCCCTCTTCAAATTTACATAGTGAAATATGCCAAATGTGCTTCTCCATCGCTTCCATTTAAAACTGTTGGAATACCCAAGCTACCCAACCTAGCCAAACTTTGGCACAATATTGAAAGAGGCCCGCACTCGTACTAGTATTAATACCATACGAACGTAACCACACGCCATCCACTTTTACCTCCACAAAATCCTACCCTCTAAAAGACGATTTAACATCCTTCCAACAACCTCCAACCCTTAATTTGCTCGCGGTGCGTTTAATTCGAAAGTGATTCGAGGGACCGTCCTCGCAGGTCGAATGTAGGTTACGCTCTTCAGGGGAGCGATTTTCAAATAAGGCTCATGCAGGGTCTATTCAGCCGAAGTCTGTGGAGAGACCGAAGGGGCGTCCTACCCTCCCGTCGATCAAACTTCCTCCGAGGACCGCCCCACCTTTCGCCGCCGCGTCCTCGAGCCGTTCGAACACGGAGACAATCGAACCGCGGAACAAAGGCACTGATTAAAAAAAAAAGGAGGGTTTAGTCCTTGGATGCAGTTGGTCGCGGGGTAGGTTGTTAGGTTGCCAAGCGACAAACCGTGCATTGACCTACCCCATCGGGTTCGGGCGGGAGTGTAACGTGTACATCACAGCGTGATAGCGCACGTCGTCATGGATACCGCGTGAATCCCCATAACTGGAAATCATCTTCTTCGATATGGAGCCCTGTCCCGTTACCAGAGAGAGGTTTTAAATGCTCGCCGAGAGATCGCCGCTTTGCCGGCCATCGATCGGCTTCGATGGAATCGACGCGTTCCCTTGGGGGGTGGACTCGTTATTAGGGAGGAATTGGGGTCGAAACGCCGGGGCTCTGAGGTTTCAGGCTCGGAGAGAATTAATAATTAATGAATTAATGATATAATGTTAAATGTGCTTTCAAGATTGTTATCACTTGCGGCGATTGGGGAATTGTTTAGAAGTTTATGTTCCAGTAGCTAAATAGCATCGTCCGAGGGACCAAACTGTCTTAGGAACTGTTTTAAAACGCATCGTATGTAGTATTAGTAGAAATGGACTATGGAAAGAGGTCTTTTTTAGTTTCTTTTTATTATCAAACTTAAAATTCATTGTGTCTGCTTTCCCATCGACAGAATTGTTTACTTATCACGAAAAGGTACCAGAAACTGGCTTTCGTGCTTATCAAGCTCAATGTAATCCGGAGTATGATCCCCATTTTTATCCTACTTTTACAACCCCAAGCCTGTGAACACTTCCTCGATACCATATACAAGCTGCAGACCAATTAATCCCACAATCCACAGCCGAGCACAATACCATAACCACCCACAACAAAAGGCCATCACCTCATCCTCCCTGAATTCTTGTGAACGCGTCCCGGAACCACCCGTCTTCACGATGCAAATCCTCCCTCTCATCCCTTAATAAAAATAGATACACCAGGAATTCTTAAGATTTGCGTCATCCGCGACCGAAAGACACCCTTACGCCCAAGCTTACGTCGATCGTGTGGCAATCGATGCAATTACGGGTGCAGGGGTGCGATGACATTCGAGGGTAGCAGTCAGGGGGGCTACCTAACATTCACGGGGGCCAATCCCCTCGCCCGGGAGTCGTCCGTGGCCCGTCGAGTTTTCGAAGTCTTTTCGAGTCGTCCTCGTCCCGCGTCCCCACCTGAACCACCCCTCTGCCGCAGCACCACTCCCCCCCCTGCGAAAGCCAGACACGTGGATATAGCTACGGTCGTATATCGTATAACGCGGCAGACTACCGGTCTGTCGGTCGTAAAACGAGTGCAACGGCACCCTGAGTGCCAGTGCTGCCGGTTATGCCATGGCTGGGGAGGCGGTGCAGGAACGACAGCAGGGTAAGTGTCGTCTCGGGGTTGCTGGACCTTCGAATTGGACGTTTCGGTCTGTTACGCGGGACCATGCTTCCGGTTTCTTTGTGGACGAGTTAATTTTTGGACGGGTGGGTCGATCGTGATTTTTTCAGGGGGTTGGAGGGGGATGGTCGACGACTGTCGTGCTTGTGATGAGGAGAAAAGCTTTGTACTGCTCGGGGAATGTGGGAAGAGGAAGTGAAGATTCATGAAAACTTTGACTCTCCGAGGAGGTAAATGTTTTAGATTTTAAAGTGTTGGTTTTAAGGGAAGTGTTTTGTTTAGTCGGAAAATTGAGTTATTTATATTTTAGGAGTGGGAAGAGTAATATTGAGTGTGAAAAAAGCAGGGGAATTCAAAGAGGGAGGTAATATTATTTTGAGGTAGTCTGTTTTGGAGAAGAGTTCGTAGGGGGACGTTTATCTTCGCATTTTTTAAAGAGAGTATTGAAGGAATGTTTTTGAAAGTAAATTGTCTTCAGTCAGACGTGATTAAAGTATTCTCCACATTTGCTATGTATTATGTTTCCCTGCGATAACAAGTGCACGCAATCTCGTCCGTTGCTGCGCTTAATGCAGCAGCACGATGAAGTAATTGAACGGAACAATATCATCGTCCCGTGCTTTCGCGATGTACTGACTTGTTGCGTATCCCACATGCTGATTTCTATCTATGGAGAAGCAACGTTTGCCTGCCATCGAGGGACAGCCTCTGATTGCAGATACTGATTTCTTCGCCCATTTTCGTGTCTCATTGGTTTCGTTTGAAAATCATCTTGTTCAACGTCAATACAACTCTGCCTTACTTAATACGCGCACTCTCCTCAAGACACTCCAGCGTTATTCATATACCTATTTCATAGAGGGAAGTAAATAAGCAAATCCTCCCCAAATTGTCTCTCGAATTAAATCAAAATTTGACACGACTTTGTCTTTGCTTTACAAACAATTCTACAGCAACTATAATTCGCCAAATAGTCTTCAAGCTTGAATACCTAAAGAATCTTTCATAAACCTCATTGCAACCCCTATCTATCACTTCGCATTTAAACCTGAATATTCCCAAACAGCGAACGCCGAAGATACGGAGAAGCCTCCACACGAATATCAGCCTGATAAAACGCCACTCATCGCGAAATCCCGGAAAAAAGGAATGCCCGGCCGTTCGATTAGAAACGAGCGATCGATCCTCGCAAAAATTCCCGACAGAAGGGACAGCCCGCCCCCCGATCAGCCCCGATGTCGATACCCGTCGACGCGTTGCGCCGGCAGGCCGAAAGGCGTTCGAGGCGGGTTCGTGCTCCACGGGTTCAACGAACCTTGGGGGGGTCTTGAGGGAAGGCCGAAGTTCACGAAGCTTCTTGGGAGCACAGTCCCGATTCATTAGCGTCGGCCACGTTCATACGTGTGTTCCATCGCGCGGCGGTGGCGCGCTGCAACCGTGGGGCGGGGTGTGTACACGCCGTGCCGTTTTGAGGGTCACGTTCACAGCGCAGCATCCCCCACCGTTCCTCACCCCCGTGACGGGGGTGGTCGATTCGGTGGTTGCGCGAGGTCCGGGCCGCAAGGGGTGTGAGGGACTCGCTCGGCGAACTTGCTGCCGCGAGGGCTCGGGAGGGGTGGCGAGAAAGGGTGAGACTCGCGGGGCGTGCGGGGTGTGCCGGCAGGGAGGCCAAGAGGAGAACGAACTGCAAAAGCAAGGGGTTCGGGTGGCGGGTTGCGGGGGCCAAGGGGACGTAGAGACGCACAGCTGAGCCGTCGGTCGATGCAACTGCACGCGAGCCCCTCCAACAAACCGATCCTCCGCGTCCGTGGCCCGCTCCCTCTCGCTTCCTCTCGCTACCCTTCACGCCTCCTCGCCCTCTTCCTTCGGCTTCCAAACCCCCCACCGCCGTTTTCCAACGCTACCCCTACGCTCTCTCTGCCACCCTCGGTCAACGACCTCCGCGAGGTAACGCACCAACGACTCTCTCCCATCCTCCGCTCCTCTCGCTCGCTCTGCGGGCCGCTCGTCCTCCCTGCTCCCTGCTCGCTCCTCACCGTTCCTCTCGGCCGCTCCGCAGTTTGTTTACATCGCTGCAGGACTTTTAATCGCGATCGATTCGCGCCCCGTCACCGGTATACGCTTGTACGCGCCACCATCCGCGCCCTGGATCGTGGCTAGGCCTGGCTGACTCGCCGATGCCGCCCTCGTCGACGACGATCCGCGCCCGTCCCGCGGAGAAACGGGCCCCGCGGCACACCACGGGGCCACGGAGGAGGCTGTGTCTCTTCCGGCCGCCAGGGTCAATGCGTTGCCTCCTCGAAGTTCTAGTTCGCGATCCTCCCCGCGGAGCGTGGAGTGCTCCTCTCGTCGCGCACACGCCGCACCGTTGCACCTCGATGCCCGTGGTACCAAGGTATGGAGAAGTTATTGCGATTTAACGGATTAATTGCCACGAGAATTGCCGCGGAGCTGTTCCTGACGTTGGGTAGGCTCGATTTTGGGCATGATCGTGCAGCCGGTGTTTTATTCCTGTTTTATGGTGGCTGCAGATAATTGGAATTTAATTACCTCGTATAACGCTGTGGGATACTGAGGTAATGTACTCTACAGTTGTTTTGCTCAATGGCCATTGCGGGCTGGATGTTAGGTAGCTTTGTTTCTGGTAAAGGAAATTTATTTATTAAGTTGCGTGGAATATTTATAGTTACCAATGCTTTGTTACATATCTTTTGAGGGCAGTAGAAAATTTAGGGTGACTTCCTTTGTGAAGAACTGTGCCTCTCAGTTCTACTTAATAGGCTTTAGTATTCACACGTACCTAGAGCAGTTTTTGTCGCGAATACAGTTAGGGAAACGCTGCTGGTGGATGCAAATGTAGGCCACAGAATAACAGAAAACGGTAAAAAGGATGCGTCATGGGCAAGTTTATCTCCAAAATTGTAACGAATTCAACAGTGTACCAGGTCTACAATTTTAGCGTAATTAGGTTCGCTTGTTCCACTACTTTGTTACTGTAATGAAAACAGTAGATGTTTAGTAGATTACTTTGCCAATAGTAGCAGCGCAAATAGCACTTCCCCTCAATTTCTCTTATCCTGGAAAACAAACCCCAGATGTCATATATCCCTCCTTCGCCGCTGTACACTCGCCCCTTAAAACATTAGCATGCATAATGCACTCTGTTAATAAATTGCTTGTGCTATACATTTGCACCACATTTCAACGCGGCACCAAAAACTGATAAATTATTTGAAGCTAGAAAGACCCAACTCCCTGTTTCAACCAAGCACCAACAACCCAAGAAATATTACTAAAACTCCTTGAAAAACCCTTAAAACTATCAAATTCGATTATCATCGTCCACCAAAGTAAAACAGCAACGCCGACGTAGGCAAATGTTCAACAAGGGGTAGGAATTAAAACGCGAGCCAGGGATGAAAATAAAACGTCGGCGGGGTTATGTTCTCTGGGCTGAGTATTCGAGGCTCCAGCCGGCCGTCAATTTCTTAAAAGTGTTCATTTGTTTCCCCGAGCGGAGGTTTGCAGTCCAAGGGTTCCGCGATTTTGGCCAGAAATGGTAGCGTAAATACAACGACCCGTCAGAACGGACCACGGTGACGGACTATTCCTGGTGGCCATCGTCGTCTTTGTGTCTCCGTTCGCTTCTTCCTCGAGATCGAAATAGTAGCTGAGGGCGTCGACTAACGACGGAAGAGCTCGATTGATGCCAACAGAGGTATCCTCCGCGGGCATGTCAATTTCGATGTCTTCCTTGTCCCACCCCTCGAGCCTCTAGCCTCGTCCCAGCCCTCAGTCCCTTGCTCTTTTTTTTTACCCACGATCGAAAATACCAGCACTAGACTTTTACCGGTCCAAATAAATTATTTCCTTTGTCGGGGGTGGGGAGCCCCGCCGTGGGGCGCATGCCACGGCCAAAGGAGGAGGATTAGTCTCGACGCTGGTAAAATGGGGAAATAATTAAAATTCGAGGACAGCCTCGCCTCGCGGGAAGAAAGGAGGCCTGGTACGCGGAAAGAATGAAAATCCTCGCCGCAGCGTGCAACGACATCCGCTTTTTGACGCCTCGCGAGACGCGCACCCTTCCGTGGATTACTTAACTTCGCGTGAGACATTTTCGGCTGCTCAGCGAGTATGGCTCTTTTGTTGACGCTTCATATCTTGTCTCTGAAGTTACGTTTTAATTTGTGAATCAGCGTTCTTGGCCTTTTTTTGACAAATGAAGGAGGTAGGATTAGGGTGGATTTTTAGAGATTTCGTGATTTTAAAACCTACTGTAATTTGTATGAATGGGTGTTTCGAAGGTATTAAGTGCTTCGTAGAAGATCGATTTTGTGAAACAGTAAGCAGACCCGCGCTGACTTACTGGAAGATGTAATTTCATTTAAAATAAGGATAATAATAACATCCGTGAACTTCATCATTCCGTTAACAGTTAGGGACGTTCGCGTCAGTAGGAGTGCTCTCGGAGCTCTGTTACGTAACGTCGTTATTCCAGCGCCCAGGAGAACTTCCCCAATTAGTCCCGTAATTGTTTTCAAGCAAATTAGAAAAATCGCGCCTCGGAGAGTGTTGTAGGTGGATAAAAAATTTAATTGCTTACAGAAGCGAAGTTAATGAATCGAGGCTTCGGTTTCAATGGTCAGGTCAGTGAAACTTGATCGTTAGATATCTGTAGACATGTAAAGCACATCGTTATAAAGCAAGTAGGTAAAATTATAATAAAACAGAAACAAAGCCTTTAGTATTGATTCCCTAAGCAATATTCAAGCAACTTCCTCCTTCGCCTCATTCTCGGGTCCCATAAAACTTTGCTATTTCCCCAGCGATCTCCAGCATCGCAAACCACCGTCAGCTTTTCAATCGAAAGACCAGCTAAATTACAATTGAACCCCCACTAGTCTCACTGCATCTATGCTCGTCCTCATTTACTCGACGATTCGCCTATTCACGACGATAGCGAAAAGCACACTGGCCTGGCGGCTGCATTTCTACGAAGCGCCATTACGCGATCCATCCTCGAACAACATTTCACAGAGTCAGGATGGATGGTCATTTTCCTCGCGGCGAGGAGAGATGCAACTTTGCCGAGTTTCCGTACCGATCGAGGCCCCCTCGACGCAGGAGGACGTTAAGGGCGAGATGGTGAAAAACGCGATACGCGTCTCGCTCGAGGAAACTTCGACGTAATGCCCATCCCAGACACGGAGAAATCGCTTTTTCTCTCGGTTCTCCTGGCCGTGCCCCTTTCTGTTGGATTATTGTCACGGCAGAAGATGCTACTAGGTTTCTTATCACTAGAACTACTGGTTACACAGCTCGATATAATGATCAAGAGCAGAACAGTGTCACTTTAGAGAAGGCTCGAGTGCTTCGAATTAATTTCTGTTTAATACTATATAGAACCGTTGAAAGTTTAACCTACCTAAAACCGCCAACACCGGTCATATTGACCGGCACTGAAACACATAATATAAATTTCTACTATTTATTTCAATAACTTTTACGCATAAGTAACGTAAGTATATATTTGCTTAAATTTATTAATATAAAGTAGCATTATAGAATATAATCTATAAAAGATTAAGTACTTTTAGGAGAAGTCACAGGCATGTATGTTTAGTTGAAAAAACAAAATTCTGAAGCCACAAAAACTATATAAAAATGGTAAAAATGATCGGTGCGACGGTTCTAGCGTTAACGAGTTAGTTTAACGGAGTGATCTAACATTTACAACCAAATGAATCCTTAGAGTACGATTCAAGAAACTAAGGCGTCACAAACAAAGATTCTATCATGGAATCGAAAATGATATAAAGAATATAAAGTGCCTCGACGCACCATTGCGTTACACCCCGTGGATGTAATTGTTGGGATCTCGGGTGTCCGAGGTGAATCGCGAGGACGGCGTTGGAACGCGATCAAGAAATGCGAAAAGGGCTGAAGCAGACATTTAAACGCGCCCTGCCATCCGTGTTCGCCGCGATCCCTGCCGCGCAAAAACCTCGGAACCATTTCACCCTTTCTCCTACGGCGAGCCGGGCTATCTGGTGCCCTGACCATCCCCAAGCTGTCCTCTTTTCTCTCCGATAGAAAACATCTTCCCGCTCCAACGTGCCCTCCCTCCCTCGCTATCTCCTCAGCTACCCCGCGAACTTCGTCATCCAACGTAAAGGGAGGGAGACCTCGGAAGCAAGACGAACGGAGCCCAAGGAGGGCGGGCGGTGCAAGGACAGATCGCGTAAAAAGAGAAAGCCCTCGAAGCGGTGGTGGTAGAAGCAGGATAGACCGGGAAGGGGTGCAAGACTCAACGATGCAGAGGAGTGCATGAGCCGCGGGACGGTTGAAGGGGTTGAAAGAGTAGTAGGAAAGGAAGAAGTTGGGCGGGGGTGCGCTACCGCGTGGGGTGGGTGAGAACGGTGTGCATTGAACCCAGACCGGTATCGAGCTGCCCACCCAGCCATCCCCTTTCTCCTCCCTCTCTGTGTGTCGATCCTTCTCCCCGCCCCAGCGCACAGAATGCCACGTACACGCGCACACACACACCTATCAATGTGGAGTGGAGTAGTCGCGGTGCGCCGCTGTTGCTGCCGGTGGCAGGCGCCGCTGCTGATGCTGATGCTGTCGGTCGGTCTGCGGCCCAGACCTGCCTCAACGCGAGTCGCAGTGCGCAGCCAGGGAGTGTTTACTATTTTAGCGCGTGCGCACAGCCGGCCACCCCCTGATTCATGCCAACGCGCCCGGTAGGGGGGATGAGGTCGAACGTATAGACGGGTGGATGGGTTCGGTGGAGGCACGGCGAGCCGTGGCAGGGATGACACGCGGCCGAAGAGGGGGGAGGGCCGGAGGAGGCCACGAGGAAACGGGGGAAACGGGGAAACGTGGCGCTGGTGGGGGGTAGGTCCGTAGGTGCAACCACCGAGATGATGGTTGGAGTGGGAGTTGGGAGGGGAGGGCACGGAGCGGCCACGCGGGCGAGGAGGGGCGGTGGACGAGGTGCATTCGACGGCGAGGTGCATTCCAGGTGGGGAATTCCCCGGCAACGTTTTATGACACGTAACCTACACCCTGCACCGCGAGTGCACCGCTGCAGCGGCCGTGGCGGGAGAGAAAGTGCAGCGGATGCGACGACACTGGACCCCCGCGAGGGTCGAACGACTAATGATCGTCCTCCCTGCTCCCCTGACCCCCTCCCCCTACTCTCCTCGCTGTGGTTCGCTGCATTCCCTCCTCTTTTTCTACGCCGGACTCTGTCCCGCGCTCTCTTCTAGCGATTCCGGTGTCGATGCAGTTCTCCGCGGGGTGGGGGCAGCTGTTCGGTGATTACAAATGTGCAGGTTTCATGGGGAACATTCTTCGGGGGTTGGTAATACTTGGCTGATGGGAGCGCTTCAGGGTTCGATGACTTGTTGACGATGGACAGATTTCGGGGTTATAGTTGCCATGGGAAAATTGATGTCCGACACTTCGCTGCGTGGAAATGTGAAAAGCAACCTGGCGAGACGTTGCAAATCCACGGCGAGATAAAAATATCGTGTCCCACATGAGACTTTAATCTCAAGACACAATTAGTTCATTATTTTATTATTTTTTAATTATCTTGTCATTAGTTTCGTGAAACTGGACTCTCATCAGACAAGTTTCATGGTAGGTATATTTTCAAAAGTCTCATCTCTCTCGACTAATTCCATTATTTCCGTTTAGTTGTTGCTGAGATGTTTGTCTCGTGATAGAAAAATCTCATGTAAAATCTCATCGTGGATTCGTACCCTAAAGCCGGGTCCACATTTGTTACCGCACCTCGCTCTATTACCGCGACCTGTTACTTAGCTAACTGGTTCGGTCCATGAATGTCTCGGAATCGTCTACATTTGTTACCTCGGTTAGCTAGATAACAGCTCGCGGTAACAGAGCATGGTGGTGTAACAAATGTAGATCCGGCTTAAGCGTACAGTCAGCTGTTACACTGTTATGAGTTACTACACTAATATAGATATACGAGAAATATTTTACAAATACACATGTTAAACCCAAACATCTCCACACATATTATTTCACTTCCCCCTACATCGAGTCTCGTTTAACTAACAAGAGTACCAAAGCCACGTTGAACGCGAGGAAACCCATGAAGCTGTCGCGTCCACCGTAAACGCGTTGCCAAGTCGATGGCTCAAAGTTCGTATCGCGCTGGTCCCTGTTCAACAACGGAGGAGCATGCTAATTACACAATTAAAACACAATTCGCTTTTTGCTCCAGTTCCACGCCGGTTACGTCAGCGTAGCAAAAAGCAAACAGCATTTCATATGCCGAGGTTAAAAGTCCTGAGGGGGGGGGGGGGAAGGGCTGTCGTCGGCGAGGCTGCCAGCGTGGAAACGGTGCTCCCATCGATACCGCGATCACGAGTGCCGCGGGATCGAGAGCCGCCTCGTCGACACACGTCCAACGAGTTCCACAGAGATTATGGTCTTTAACGTTCCGCGTTCAAGGTGAGACCGGGTCTGGACGTACTCTGTCTCTTATCGTGGCCGTGCATCGGCATAATGCACGGCTCGGTTGCTCGACGAGCCGTGAAATCGTTGACGAAAGCACGGTGCCTGATGCCGATCGATGCTCGCGGCGATCTAGGCCTGCGTTACGCGGCTAAACCGAGGGATCGCGGCTGGGGACGATAGTGAAAGTAAACGGAGGGGAAGCAGAACTTGGCAGAAAAGAGCTGACAATTTCTGGGGGATCTTGGTCTTTGATCATTTGTAAGCCTACCCTTGTAATGGCTCGCTGTTCGTTGGCTTGTCTCGGCACTATTCGAGGAGATTAGAGGATCATTAGAGGCTTGAGTTTGTTATCGATGCAGAGAGAAGGAGAAGATTTTGGCAACGTATGGGGGAGGGAGTGTACTGCAAATATTTATTACATCACTCGAATATTTAGCGAGTATTCAATTTCACCTCATTTAGTATCAGTTTTCGGAAAGTATTTAGACACCAATTACTGTATCAATCGTGTATTTATGAAAATTGTTTTATGGGACATGAATTTGGGGATGATGCAATAAATATTTCCAGCACTGTATGAGTTATAGCTGGAGTTTCAATGGCAGTGTTGATGGTGTATGAGGGATTTGAGATTACGTTTTGATTGTGATGTTTTGAGTAATGAGATTACTAGTTTATAGGTCCACTTCGAGCAAATTTAAGTCTGAGCGTTCGCATGAGCAGGAAGCATGATCACTTTTTTCAGTATTTACGCTTCTTTTACTGTACTCATTAAAGTGTAATTATTCTATATTATTTAAAACACGTTTGACGTGTCTTTTTGCATAGCAAATCTGGGGAACTGATTGTCCAGAAACTTCCTGCCGTTTCTCGAAAAAGTAAAGTGAAAAATCTCCAAAGTGGAACAAGTCAATATAGTCATGTTATTTTTCACGAAAGCTTTCTGTTTCGATTGTTAGAAAATGAAATATCTATGATTTTGAAATTTTAGAAATGGGGTTCGATGTTATTTCAGTAAACCTGAATAAAGTGGATGCAGGGAATTTCAAAATCACCACTAAAGTGTTATTGGGGCTAGAATACCGAACCAAACTGTTCGCATTCGATTTGAAACTTCAGGTTTGTGCCTTGGGATCGAGAAAGCAATTTCTGCAGAACATTCCTTGTGGTTGTGGCGACAATATCGCAGTATTTATGCGACAAAATGAAAAGAATGCAGGGTAAATAGTTCACTGTTCTCTGCATCATTTTGGGTTCTGTCTATGTATATCTTTAACAACGTAAATTGAAAGGAACTCGAAGGAATTTCTATCATTCCTGATACTTTGTTAATTCTATAAAATTTAAACAAGGCACAAATATCTTGAATGTTACGGACTATGAAAATAGCTACCTTAATATTTTATCGTATTTGTGTATGTAGCTACGGTACGACGTTAAATACTACCACTTCTTTAAATTGAACATAAAAGATGGTATAAATATTAAAGAAGGATTAAACGAAACATTTCAATTACACTCACCATGCCATCTGTACCTCAGACCATTTTCCTTCCCAGTTTCTGCAAATCCTGAAACAGAAGAATATTTTGATTAGCGTTATAATAATACTTTCAACCAATAAACAAAAGAAAGATATCACTAAAATCCCCTACATGAGACATAAACAACCCACCACAAAAAGCAAACTCAAGCAGCATTTCCAACGAACAAACATCATTCCACTAAAGATAATCGTAATCCTTAAAATGTTACACTTCTCTAGCAAACAAAATAGTATTTCACAAAAGACATTGGCTATAGAATAACCAGAACAATCTGCTTCCATTAAACTAATTAAATACAAGACATTGCAAACGAATCTATTCCACGTGGTGCCCAAACGAAAAATTCGACTGCCAGTAGTAGAAATCGTAATTGGTCAGACGCAGTCTTGATTTCCTGATTGGAGCACAAATGGCGATCATTCGCGTGTTAATTCGTGAAATCATCGCGTCTTGGTCAGTCCACTTCAGAAAATGGAATTTATAGCATCGTTTTAAGAATTAAAACGAGTCACCAAATGACGTCACCAACGTTCTAAATTATACAGCTGTACTTTTATAAAAACGATGGTTTTCAACGAATCTATTACATAAACAATATGTCTGCAACAATAAACAGAGACAATAAATCGGTTCAATTGCACTCAATAGTGTTACTCGTTGCACCGAATCAATTTTATAACGCACCCGCGAGAAAGTGTCGGCCAAGTGTTATTCGTTATTCGCGGAAAAACGATGTTCCCATCGAAATACTGCGTTGCACTGGTGGCGTTCTACCAGCTACATACCATTCAACACTTGTATTCAATGTATACGAGAGAAATTAATTGATGGGATTTATATTGGGCGCGTTGTTCCAGTAAAAACAACGACGAGTGTTTTTGCTTGTTAGTGTTTTAATTAAGGTTCACCTTGTTCCTTGAAAATCTGTTTTTACCGGAAAAACAGTACGCTGTAAAAGAATTTGAGTGCCATTCAGTGGAATAAAATGTGGAGATTGATGTTTAGGATGTTTAGTAAATTTGCATTTTTAATCCTAAATAATTATAATTCCACTAAATAATCCTAAATTTTATTGGTGTACTCTTAAATAATACTCTACCATTTTATATTTTCTCAATTCCAGTATTTTATCTTCTTCTCATCAGTACATTCCGACAAGAGATATGCTTTCACAATTACCTATTTAATTCCAAAGTACTCGAGCACAGAAACTTATGGAAGTAGAACGCTGCTACTACAGCTGCGATAACAAATCACTCACCACAATATTTCTCCACTACCAATTTTAAATTCTCAAAATATTGCAATCGAATACATTACTTTGTACACGCAAACATTAAATATTCACCCCAAAAACCATCGCAGCATTCAAAACCAAAAACGATTGTGTTATCCATAAATGCATTTGTCCTCCCCACATCTTTCCCGAAAATCATGAAAAGTACGATTTTCGCAACGTCACCTATCGCCCCACCGAATCCGTCGATCGATCGACAAACATGTTTGCGCGATTCTTTCGATACGTCCGCGTTAGGATCGCATGTTTTCGAAGCGGGCGTTAAAAACAAGCCGTCGTTACATAACCGCGCTCGCCACGTAGTCCGACGACCTTCCTCTATGAAAAGGATGGATCTGAAATAGCAACGACCCGAATATGGGTCAGCATGCATTGTGGCACGACCCTCTTCACGCGGAGCGCCGCTGCAGCGCGCAGAGGCGACTCGCGCGCCCGCAAAAATAGACGCTTTATCAGACTTGGCTCTAGGCAACTCGGCGCATCGCGATCATCGCTCGATCCTCGAAAATCGCGCTTCGTCACAGCCCTTTCCTTCCACGTACCATCGATATTTTTCACGCGCGAAATATTCCACGCGGTCCCGCTTTTTCATGCTGAATGATATTTTTTTATATTATTTAAGTATTTTTAGGTTTTTGAAGCGTTGGATATTGAGGGGATCGTGATTTTCGAGTGCCATGGGATAGTAATAAATATAGATTTATTGGAGGATTTGGAAGCTTGTGGAGTTAGTGCGTTTATTGCTTTATATAAAAGGGGTTGTGGTAGGAGAAATTCCCATTTGTACGAAATTTTGGTAACGGAATATTATACCTAGTAGATAATGAAAAATTATTACTACTATTATTATTATTATTATTATTATTCGTAATTGTAAATTTATTGATTTCGTTTTAAAAAGTAACTAAGAGCTGATATTTGATCTACTATTAAAGCAAAAACATATTTCACTTTAAAGTATTAAGAATTCTACCACCAATGTGACAAGCAGTATCAGGATTATTATATAATTTTCTTCTGGTGTTTTAGCTTATCTTTCTTAATTACTGTATGATCGTTGAATGACGTGGAAAATTGAAGCACCAGATTTTAAAACGTGACAGATTGTTTTTCCCTTGATACATATCACAACATTCTTTCCATCGTTGCGTCGTTTTGACCTCAAGCGCTGCTCGTGTACTAAATCGCATGCATTTGCACGTATTAAAGACTCTTAAAAGCAACGGCGCGCCGTGGAACGGGGAGAGGAGGAAAGCAGGATGAAAGAGGATTGACGTGGCAAAGAAATGAAAAGACGAGAAGGGCTGGAGTGAACGAAAAGGCGTCTTCGTGGAATACACTCGGACCCCGAAGTAGGTCGCAAAATATTCTATTACACGGTGGATTTATTCGATCTCGATTAAACCGCTGATTACGTCCGACCGCCAAGCTCGACGTTATCAAAAACGTGGTAATCCTGTTACCAAGCTTCCTATCAAATATGCTCCCTTTCTTCGCCGGATCGAATTGGAGGCGCAGCAATAATCTATTCCAACCTCGTGATCCTACGTATCTCCATCACTCCACATGAGTCGATTTTCAATAGATTTAATTATCACTATTCACTGCCCAAGGCTTTTGATAGTCGAGCGAAACTGATGTAGATATTAAAATAGGAATCCTTGAAATATTTCGCAGATGTCTGTCGTGATATGAAATTAAGTCGAGGCGTCACGTGCACACGAATTTCCATGAATTGTACATCCAACTTGTACCTACTTGCAAAACACTCGCAAAGAAAAGAAAAATAGTGCCACTGTTGACAAAGACTCGATCACTTTAAAACCATCCCAGTTTCTCTTCTTGAATATAAACATACACCAAGAATTACTTACATCCTCAATCGTCCCTATAGAATATCCCAAATAATTACATAAACGCGAGAAGAATTGAACTTTCAAGAATCTCGAAATAACATCGTCGCACTCTCGATGGAAAATTGAATCCCCTAATCGACAGATATTCCTGGACTCTCCAGTTTAATTGGTTTAACCTTACCCAGGGAACGAAAGCGGCCGCTCATAAATTATTAACGATATCTTTTTTATCCGTCCCGTGGCAACGTTCAAAGGGATGCACCATCCCTTCTGCTTGACTCCCTACGACACAGACCCACGACCCACTTTCAGTTCCCCGAGCAAAATTCCCTGTCGCTGGCGGAAGAAGTCGAGCCCTGGTATTCGAGAGTAGAGACAGCCACCGTACAGAGGGATGGAGGGTGTTGCACGGGGGATGGGGGCATAAAGTATTCGAGAAGGATCCGTGTACCAAGGAGGTGGGAGAGGGTGGAGGACAGGGAAAGAGCAGAAGAAAAAGCTCCGCGAGATCTTCGATAAAAGACCGAGGAATACAGGGGGGAGGGAGAAAGGGGTTGCGCGTCTAGAGTCGGTTGGGGTAGGTCAGCATCTATTTTTACGTATGTTCCAGCGTACTCGAGTCCTTATCGATTCGATACAACGACGGGCCGCGCGTCAACCTGATAAACAGATTACTATCGACGCGAGGATTAATCTCCTCGAATCGATTAATCCGTCGCTGATAATTACTAGTGATTGAAGTTTCATGTTTGTTTTTCGCCATGGACGGTGGAAATTGCGGGACGGGGACGTTCGCCGGTCGCGTCCAGTTCGGATTTATGTTTCGGAGTCTCGCTGATGTGCTTGAGTTTGATTTCAGAGTTTTATTGGGGCACTTTGCGATGGAAATGGCTCGTCGAATTCTGTTGACTTTGCGCGAATGCATGATTGCTTAGGGATTTAAAGGACGCTTCTGCAATTTTTTGTAGCCGTTATCTGCCTTATCTTCCGAGAATTGGATCACGCAAAATGCAAAATTACTTTAGATGTTAGTAGGAGGCATTTGTGATATTATGTGCTGCTACTTGGCACTTGGCATGATTCTTTTATACGAACATCATTTAAGGGGATAATGTACAGAAATAGCCACGGTAACGTGGATACTGGAGATTTTCTTGTATTAAGAGAGCTTCTAATAGTATTCTTTGTGTGTAAAATTTTAAGTAATAAAAATTAGGTAGATTTCAATTACTTTCTGGAACCTTAAGGCACAAAAAATTTGTTTAAATAATAATTTCCAATAACGAATAGAAGCTAAAAAATATTGTTGAATTAAAAAATTGACTTTATTCGTCAAATAATCTATAGTTTAAGTAACTTTTATTTGATTCGTTATTTAAATATTTTTTTATTTACTTAATACCTAACTCTGCCTTAACCGTAAAGATTCCTCATAAGAGGAATAAAATGACACATGAATATAAATTTTGAGAATTCCTCCAATGAAACAATATTGAACCGTGGGGGCATTTGACGTGCAATCTTGAAACACTAAAATGCATAAGACTTTTCAACTCCTCACACTACTTAAGCATTTTCGCGGCTCGCGATTGCAATTGCAGATACCTTTATTTCACACAGACAGAGCTGATTTACAAAACAGATGAAAAGGTACGAAATATGAATATATTCGAAACACGAATGCCCACGTAAATCCTCCTCGTTAGGATTGAAATTCCTCAAAAGTACCAATTGTAAAAAGCCTCTAACACTCAAGCATGCCTAAATTCACCAAAGCAACTCAAAATCTACCTTAGCATCGGTTAACCCTTAGGCTGCCGCTATAGCCACTATATTGGCACGGTTCTACCCCCTCGACTCTATGGGACCTATTGACTACTCATACATAAAAATTTTTGGAAAAAAAGGACCCCTATTTTTACGAAAAAATAGCGGCAGCCTAAAGGTTAAAAAGGGAACAATTAGCCTTTCGATACATTCTCGCGCAAGTATCAGAATCCTTGACTCGATTCCGCTCGTCAAAGTCAGACAAAGGCGACCGAGGCTCGTCCTCACCTGGAAAGTGGTCCCCGACACCCTTGATCTTCTCAAGGAGCAAGAGAAACGTGGCGAGGGGTCGGCGGGAGGAGGAGAGGGTGCCTCTTTGACGAGTACCCCGGAACAGTTTACGTGCGCACGGAGTGCAGCCCAGCGTCGAGGAACGCCGTTCGAGGGGAAAAGAAAGCGTGGCGGAAGGAGAGGCTCATCGGGCACATCCGCGGCTGGCAGAGAAAGGGAGGGAAAACGAATCGACGGGGTGGCCGGCGTGGGGAGGGGCGCGACAGAGAGGGAGCGAGAGCAAGAGGAGGGGGCGGCGGGGAAGGAGGGGAAATGGAGGGACAAGGTAGGAGGGAGGAAGAGAAAGAGAGGGACATTGGGGTAGGTCGGACGAAAGCACGGAGAGAGAGCATTGCCTGACGGACGCCCACGGTGAGGGGGAGGGAGGGCGAGGTGGCAGAAGAGGCTGGCATTCAACGAGGTGGTGGAAGAGGAGAGGTCGAACACGACGGAAGGCGGAAAGAAAGAGCGGGAGAGGGAAGATCGGAGGAAAAGGAAAGAGGGAGCAGCTCACATTTCGCGGGTGTCGAAGGAGGACAGAGGCGGGGGAGGGCTCCGGGGCACCTCGGGCGGAGGGTTGGAACTTGCAGAGCGTTCCTCAACCTTTGTCCCAGAATGCCCCTCATAATGCTGATATGCAACGCTTCGAACCCGTTAATCGCGCACCGTTCGCAATTTCGAGGCGACCGTGCGTCAGTCGCCTTGACAAGACACCCTGCCACATACTATCTACCCCGTTCTTCGAATGTTTATGCCACGGAACAACGGGTTCCCCGCTAGCTCGCGACTGGTTGGACAGTCTACGGACTTCCGGTTACGCGCTGGAAACCGGTGGATTTAGGGTGCAGTTGCTTCGAACCTCGCGAACTTTGAACCTTGTTGATTATGCATGCTATAGGATGCTTCGTAATTCATTGTATATTCGAGACGGGTGTGATATCCACTGATAAGTATAGCGATGGAGGGATGATAGTTTACAGGATGGAGCATAATAAACGTAACATTTGGCGAGATATATCTAGCCCAATCTGCGTCATGTGGAGCTGTGCGATTGTTAGAATAGTTTATCATTGATCCTCAAATGATAATCTAGCATTAGTTATGCATGTGGTTTGGAAATTAACCCCTTGCCCAGCGATATAGGGCCCGTTTCGACCGGTCCTAAATGTCAAATTACATGTGTTACTTCGTCACATTTACATTATTATGATTTTCTTTCTCTTTTTCTTCTACTATTATGTAGGTACCTCCAAATTATATTTTCTGTAATTATGTACACAGAACTACCTATGTATTACATCTTGGAGAATATCAGGGTTTTAAATCATACAAGATCAGATTTATATTAATAAATGCTCATTCTGAGTAAAGTGCATTGTAATTATCATCGAATATATTAGAAAAACTTTGTATAACCTCTATATGTAGAAACATTTGCTTACAACTAAAATAATACTCTATAATTAAGCTTGCTCAATTAAAACTCAAAGTTGGTACACATGTAGATATCTAAATCTTCTTGATCGATTTTCAAAAACGAAGCCTCGCGTGAAGCATCTTATTTCACAGTTTCGACCCACTTTTCAGTAGAGATTCCCTCCCTTCTACATAGTTTCTACGTACCACGAGTCTTGCGGGGCTCGGTTATTTATTTCTCCAGGCTAGAAACGGATTATTGACGCCATGGATCTACCAGTTCCTTTCGTCAGCGCAGCCAGAATTACGCGTCTCCCCAGGGATTTATGGTGCTGGTATTTCGGTAGACGTTCGAGCAAATGTTCAGGGGAGGCCCGAAAACCGCGCGCCGTTCCCCGATTTCCTCGTGGTGTTTGATAAACACGAGCCGGCGAAATTATCGTTGCAACGAAGACAGAGCTGCTGCCGCAGGTGTTGACAGTTGCGCGGTAATTTTCGGCCCCAGTAACCTATTCCACAGCGCGTTTTTGGGTCAAGCCCGATCGAAGATAACCGAGAGAGCATTATGTTTTATCCGGCTCCATGGGCTTATTTGGCACGCGCTGAAATTTCACGTCGCAAATACGAACGGGGCTGGCGGCCATTCAAACCTACCGGCGAAATAGGTCCAATCGACTTTCATCGTAGATGCGCGATATGCATATTCCTGGAATGTTTTCCAAGCATCTGCTAACCCTCTCGCGAAGAGAATTCTCTTCTCTCACCCTCTGTTGCCACTTTTATCAGCGCGGAATGATGACGTTCGATTTAAAGCACTTCGAAATTGAAACTATTTCTCATGACGCGATGGAATTCATAATCGGTAATAGTTTATACTTAACTTTCTAGCGCTCGAAGAAACAATCACCTAAATAGATAAAACGTGTTCCACGCCTTGGTACCCAAAACCTTACAAATTCGCCGAATTTGGAGAGACCATCGACTTGGTCATTTTCCAAATTCCACCATCCAATAATTCAGGATAGATCGAAAGGGCTGTTCGGTTGGCCGCTTCCCAAATTTCGCGATTCTATAATTTCCTCCATCTGTTACCATCCCGAATTTCGGCATCTATCCCCGAATTAAGGGGCTGCGCGCAATCAGGTATCAGAAATCAATGATAGAAGGGTAGTTCGGGGGTTTCGCGATGTCTGAGGAAACGACAACAAAGCCCGAGAAGGAAGTTTCGATGAAATTTACGGGGAGAACCGCTCTCATCTCGATAATTGTCAGAAGCTCCGCAGCCCCTCGAGCCCCTTCCCCTCCCCTTATCGTTCGCGGGGAAAGCGCCGAAGTTAATTGTCAGTAAGATTGGCGTGGAAAGGGTTGGTTATTGCTGCAATTATTACACTCGGTTATCGTTATTCGCCGGGCGAAATGCTAATGCTCGCCTCGAATTACACAGTCCACGCCGCCCCTCCCATTCCGTTCTGCCCCTCCGCCGTTACCTCCCTGTCCCCCTTTCCCCTTCGTCGCCCCGTTCTTCCGCTTGTGCCGCGTAATTGCTATCGCGCACTGTGTACCCGGCCTGTCCTTCGCCTGCTCGGTTGCATAACGAAATGCATCGAGCGTTCTTTCCTTCGCTGCAACGCGTCACGTGGGACCACTGGTTTCACGTGGTCACGCTTCATCCCCCAACAGGTAGCATCTTTCTGTTCCTTCTCTTTCGCGTTTAGTTGGAAGCCAGTGTGGAAGCCAGAAAGTGGAGCTTTCGTCGGTGGTGATGGAAAGAGAAATGCAAGGGGACGGGTAAAATATCTGGTAAAAATTTGGAGATGATAATAGTTGAATGCTTAATGAGAAAGCTGATGATAACGCGAAGGGTTGTTTAGTGAACGCATTTCTCTTGCGATGTTTCTCGATACTAGGACGATTTAATGGAAAAATGCTTCGCCAAGTCATTATGCAGAGAAATATGCGAAGTATTCGATAAATTTAGAATGCGTATTTTCAGCGCATCGATTGGAATTATTATTATATTAGAGCTGGGAGCACTTTTAATACAATGGCAAGCTAATTTATGCAACTAGAATGTTAATAAAGAAAGTTATAACATCTTATAAAATTAAGAATCATCGTGTTGTCCACGTTTCTACTATACCTAACGTTAATAAAATATTTGCACTTCAGAAATTTAGTACCAGTAGTATTAACATTTCACAAAGAAGTGTTCAAAGAATGATACTCACAAATGTAATGTATGGAAAATTGCTTATACAACGAAATTTCAATATAGTTAATTAAAAACACTTTCATAATAAATCCCAGCTCTATTTAATACGCGCCCTTATCCACGACCGATAACCCTTCCAGAAATATCTCCTCACGACAGAGTTTAATAATCATCAAGAAACTTCATCCACCCTCGCTTAAGCCACCCCTTTATTCCACCGAAGACTGCAGACTCAACACCACTGCACCATTAGCAAATTAATAAATATAATTTCAAGTTCCCCACAGAAACATTAAAAAACAACATATAAAACACATCCGATTTCAGCAGCCAAAATAAACACGGGATTTACAACCATCTGTTTCCAAGAGATACGGATCTTTATCAAAGATTCTTAACACGTTCCCTGCCACGTGGGTCACCATTGCATATCCATCGCGAGTAAAACTTTCATTAAGGGGGGCAGGGTGGCTTATCCTTCGACTCGGTGTCGACACCACCTACAAAAAAAATTCAAAGCAACCTCAACTCCCCTGTAATCAATCGCGATCCTGATCACTTTCCAAATCCCCCCTATCACCCTATTAAATAAAGGAACGAACCCCTGGAGCGGGGTGGCCCAGCGAGCGTAACCCTTCCGAGCAGTAATGGTCCCGGTGATTTCGTTGAGAAGCGAGCGTCCTAGAGCCGTGAAAAGCGTCTCTGCGTCGCGAAACTGTGGAAAAAAGGGCGGATGTTTTCCGCACAGCCGCGGCTCGAATCCCAAGGTCTAACCTCCTGTGGCCGCTTCGAGAATCGCGTGGAAGGTTTCGAAGCGGGGATACAGTCGAAGAGCGGCGGAGGGCGCGAGGGGGAGGGCAGAAAGAGCAGTGAAAGGGAGAAGGAGAGGGCTCGATGTGGAAGGGACGGGAGGAACAGAGAGAGTCCATAGACGACCGAGGGGGCGAGTGGGGACTCAAGGGGAAGCTAGAGCGAGGGGGGTGGGAGAACGCTGCAAAACGGGCAGCCGGTGAGCGAACCGAGGCGCTGTGACGACTGACCCAGTTACTCGACGGAGGTAATGACCGATACTACACCTAACCCTCCTCCTCCCTTTCTCCCTGCGCGCACCAACCCCTCCTCCCTCGTCGCCGGAGCACACGTACGTGCCACATGTACGAGCCTCGCTCTCGCGATGCATCGTGCCGCGGCCCGTGCGTGTCTGCGTGCATGCTGCATGCAAACACACGCTCCCCGCGGCGGCTACGATAGGCTCAGGGATGGCTTTGCTCGTCTAGGCACCCTGATTTTCATCGCTGATCGGATTAATGGATGAGCTGGTGATGGGCCCCATCTATTCTTTTCAGAGACTTTATCGATTTTAGGGGTAGTTTTGTGGCCGTCGATTGAGTTGAATTTGGAGGGCCAAGGTGGGCAGGTTTAGGAAATTGTAAGGGGGTTGGAGGAGGTTGATAGGTTGAGGAGAATGTTCAGGGTGTTGATGATTGTGGGGAGTTTGAGTAGTATTGGAAAATATTACGTTTGCTTTTTGTACATGTGAAAGTATGGCTGAACGATTATTGTTCAGGTACTGCTTAATTAATGACTTCTTGTGTGGGGTAAGTATTTCAAGAGTATTTTGAAGGTATGGGTCTGTAATCGCCTTGATGGGATTGCCAGTGCATAAATTAAGTTTCAACTTTGAACAATGTGTTCTTACAGACCTACCACAAACTGTTTCGCGACAGTGTATTGATTATCTCGGCATAATTTTGTTAATAAGGATTACCTTTGTTGTAGGTAGGAAAGGAGACCTGGTGGTTTCATTAAATAGGGGTGTGAGTTGAAAAAAAATTGTACTAGCTGAAGTTCGCGTTATTCTGGATAAATCATACTCGAGACAATTTTTAAAATAATGGACCCGTGGAAAGTTACAGAGATACAGACCAGTTATGTTGGTTTTCAAGTGTGTCTGACCATAGACCGTCCACATTCCCTTGCTCACTTGCACTGTGCCTCTTGCTCGTATTTTGGTGGTACGGTTCATCATATGTTCCTTATATTTTATTGTAACTTTTCCTGGAAGCATTACTTTAATAATTGTATAACATGAAAATCCATTAAATTAAAAAGCGTTACTTAAAAGTTACTATTTGAAAAGTAATATTTAAAATGAATTCATAAGCTCACATATAATTAATTTACTCTTAAAAGAAACTACGCGAACATGTAGAAATTCAAAAGAATTTCGTATAAGATTCTTAATTTGTACCACCATTCTAGCCAGGTACTTAAACCGTTCTATTTCAAGATTCTATTTCAAAGAAGGAATAAAATAAAATTATAAAAGGGTGACGTGAATACGTTTGTGGAAAATAGTTTTTTAATATTCTTTAAAACCTTTATCTGTCTTATTATTAAAACTTAAAGAAATGCTTACTCTATCAAGATTTTTAAGACTGGTACATCGAATTTTTTTTAATTGATTTGAATTCTTCAGCGTGATCTCGAATTAATTAGAGGCCCCTTTGTTCCCCATAACTAATTTTCGTATCCACTTGTACCTTGAAAGCTGTGTTGAATCAAAAGATGATAGACGGAAGATGAAATATTTCAAGAGTTCTGCGTTGCAGGGAATCGCTTCTGAGAATCTAGTTCAAAATTGAAATTCGTTCTACGTGCGTTCTCTCACGCGATGCGTCGCCCGTGGTAGCTTAATGAGATTTTCGATTTGCGCTGCTCGATTGTGGGGTCGCATATATGGGATCTGAATTCTAGTTTTGAAATTCAACGTATTTTCATTACGATGGGGTAAAAATAGCTTACCATTGCGTTAGATAAAATAACGTCGCTAGAAAAGAGAAAAAAGTACACACTGGTGTTGAAATGAAAGCTTAAAATGTAAACAGTTAAAAAATTGCTACAATTAGAAAAACTGGAACTGCATTTCAAATTTTGTATCCTTTAGAGAAACTAATCGTATTTTATTTCTATAAAGACCTGAATATTACAATTTTAAGTTTCCTTTTGACCGCTACTATAAACAAAATAATACACATACATTCCACTAACTTAATCTCCCAAAATTCAAATAGCACATTATTTGAAAAGTAACATTACTGAATCCCAATCCAATATCATTCCCATTTAAAAATAATCCATAAGCTCACGTAGAATCCATTTACCCTTAAACAAATTTTAAGGGTTCAAAGACTACTCATTAGGAAATAAACTCTCAAGCCAAAATCACGAAAACCTCGAATTTAATAATCCAGTATCAAACTAGAGAAACTATCAACTTCACCAGTCGTGCGAAGGGTTGGTGGCCGCGCGAAGACGACAGGAAAAACCAGAGAAGATTGCGCTTTGCGCAAGGCTGTACGCGAGAAGGTATTTCGTCGCGAGGAGAGGGAGATTTTTTAAGAATACGTAACACGTGGCATGAATTACCACGCAAGAAGGTGTCGTGCATATTAGAGGAAGGCCAATTACTTCGGAATATAGGACGAAGTTATTGAAGTTTTTATTACGTTATGCAATGAAACTTTCCTTCGCCTTCGGGGTGAGCTCTAGCGCCTCGTCCAACGTTCATTCTCTATCCACGTTGGTGTTCATTTTCCAGCGGCGCGAAGCACGCACAGGCCTCAAACTCGCGG
The DNA here is from genome assembly GCA_963855975.1 of Andrena chrysosceles. Lineage (NCBI taxonomy): Eukaryota > Metazoa > Arthropoda > Insecta > Hymenoptera > Andrenidae > Andrena > Andrena chrysosceles. The sequence goes on along the minus strand of OY979766.1, from coordinate 112,868,610 downwards.
CTCGATCGACGGCCGTGACGTATGTATTAATTTAATACGTCAGACGTGAAAAGAGAAGCCCGTGCATTATCTTATTGACGCGACTGGTGCGTTCGGTGCTTGTAAACACGTCGGCTGCATTAAAATTCCGCGATAACGAGCAATAATGCGCTCATAGTTCTATGGTCGCGCACTTTGCCGTCACTCAAAGGTCTCAGCTTATGTTTCCTTCATATCTATTTCAGTATTCATACGATATTTCTTTTGAATCCTCATCCTGCTTGTTCACAAAGTCCTGTTTTAATCCCTTAACTATTTAATCAAAAGCTACCAAATTGGAAACTCCATTTACTGAATCAAAATTTTTTCAAGAAAGTTGAAATGTTTCAAAATATAAAGAAAAGTGAAGATTAGCAGATTAAATAAAATAGCAAAATTCCAACGTACCAAGAAAATTTTTTAAAGGAAGTTCGAGTGTGTGAAAATATAAAGAAAAGATTGGAAATTAAGGGATTAAATAATCCCTAATCCCTAAAATAGCTAAATTCCGTTGCACAAAGAAAATTGCGAACACAGGAAATATAAACAGTATAATAATATGACACTAGTAAACAAACTCTAAGTAGCTTTAGGATTACTGATGCTATCTTCACACTCTCTGTATTCTAACGGGTTTTTACCCTGTGGACAATAATAATAATAATGATGCACGGTTCCCTAAATAGAATGTGTGGGCTAGCAAACGCTTATAATGATCGGGTTGATTTCTTTTGCGGCACTCTAGATACTTTTAAAAATCGCCTGCGAGGTCTGATGCGAGAAAATTCTGTTCTCTATGGCCAATAAAGTAGTGTTGCTTTGCGTCCGCTTTTTGTCCGCTTGATCTTTCGCTTCTCCTAGTTTTTAGTTTTTAGTTTTTTATTTAACCTCTGCGTCTTTTTCCGTCCCCTCTTTCTCTTTCTCTTTTTCTTTCTCTTTCTCTTTTCTCCTTCCCTTTTCTTTTCTCTCTCTCTTCCTCGGCTCTGTTGCCTACTATACCTTCTTCTTCATTGGAATATTGTATTACGCTTTCTTTCTTTAGTTTCCGCTTTCTTTAAGTTAGGTTTAAAGTTTAAGTTTTTAGTTTTAGTCTATTTGTAATCCTCTTTTGTAAACTAAAGGGCGTCATGCCCGTAAATCATAATAATAATAATAATAATAATAATAATAATAATAATAATAATAATAATTATGTTTAGATCTAGAAGGTAAAAAGAAATAGGTAGCAGCAGAAAGTAAGAAAACCATTCAAACCCACGAGGAAACGATACAGTTAGTATATATAAACGTTGAACCGATGAAGAAAGTGATTGTCGGTTACGGGGCGACATTTCCCCTGTTCGCGAGTGTAACGAGTGCAAACCTCGATGCCCCCGGATCGCGGAGTTCACGCCACGTCGTGCGAACCCTCTCTCGCTTGCCGAACACGAGGAGTCCAGCGCAAAAGGGTCCACTCCCGTACACACGATGTGCACGCTCTACTTGCGATCCGATTGACGGAGGGCTCTCCTCTTCGTGGCCCGATGGAGAGACGCGATGATGCGTATGACGGGAACTGCGCCGGAGCTCCTCGCTCTCCGTCGTGCAAGAATTTTCTCCGCGAAGATCGGAGCCGTTTTTGCTCGATCCCCGTCCGCCTGCAGCGACCGGTCGCTGGATTACTAGTCCCATACTGTGTTACGAGTACCCCATCGCGGCTTAAGGGGATATAACGGAGATCCCTGTGGCGTCATGTGCATAAGGGGGGTCCTTTCACGCTTTAACGGAAGTGTGACTGCGATTTTTTGCTTCCTAAGCCCCTCCTTGGGAATTGAAATGGTAATCTTAGGTGGGACTGCTACTTCAGAATTGCAACGAGTCGCGAAGAGGAGAAAGACTCTGAATTATTTCAACTGGAATTTTAGATGTATCTTCTTGGTAGAGATATTGTTTTTAGTAGCGGGAGATAAAGGCGTCATGTGGGAAGGTCGTTTAGGCTTTTTTTCATTCATTTTCCCCTACTACTTCTATTGCTAGTGACGAAGAGGAAGAAGCTTCACACCAGAGTTGGGCACTAACTAAATAAAAATTATTTAAATAACAGATCCGGGTTAACTTTATTCGATACACGACGAATAATTTTTTCAACTGTTATTCGTTATTCGAAATTTTTATTTAAATAAAAATTTTGCCCACCTCTGCTTCACACCTTCCAAGTTCTTATCAGAACCTGAAGACCTCTCTTGAAAACACTTTAGTAGTAAAGTAGAAGCGCATAGAAATCCTTACGATAAAAAAGAACGAAGGAACCCTTCCTGTTAACCTTAAATATTTTATTTATTAACACTTTTAACGTAGATTGCGTTTCTACACTTTCCCGGCCTTTGCAGCGGTTTTCTCGTAAATAATAATTATCGAAAAGTCGAGTACGTTTTATCAGCGCCCAAAATTGACGCGAACTCTGGAAACGCTCTTCGTCGTACGATAAATAAATGACTAGATAGACAAACAAGTAGACGAGGATAGATAAACGCCAAGCTGCACGCGGCCTTTCGTTTTCCTTCTGCCGGTTAAGGCCGTCGAGAGGATATTATGCAGTGATTCATAATCGCATGCAAGGAAAAAAGTCATTGCTCGTTTGCAAGGTAGAGTGGCAGCTTCGGCGCGCGGCTCGTTCAGCCGTGTAAAAAGCGCAGCCTCGATCGTGGAGTAACGCGAAAACTCAGCAGGAACAATGGAATTCGTGTGCAATCATCGTTTTTATCAATCACGATCGCCACGGGATCTTTGTGAACTTGAAAATCGTCGCTTCGTCGCGTCTGACGGCGCTACCAGTTATTAATAACATTCTACGCAATCGCCAATTTTTCTTGTCGATACTAACGATCGTCGAGCATTCTTATCGTTAGCACTGTGGCGTAATGTCATCTACATTTTGTGCGATGCAGAATACACATAATTATTTTACTCGCATTTTTTTGACATAATTATGAGTGAAATGGGAATTTTTATATTTATTTAAAGATAAGAACTCTCATGATTATTTTATACGTTGTTTTAACTAGTTTTCTTTGTGAATTTATTGTGAATCGAATAGTGTGTGGGATGGTAATTGTTTATAGTAGATGGAGTTAATAATTTGCTTGAAAATTGTTTATGTATCAAGTGGGAGTGCAGAGATCGTTAATTTATTATTCATTTCCGAGCACCAGGCCTCTCGAACAGAATACGTCTGACGCCGTACGGTCCCTCGGCTTAATCTACTGCGGATCGCATTCGACTCGCGTGACACTAAACGCGGCTATAGCGCTCGCTATCACGGCTCCAAGTCGCATTCTTACACTGTGCAGCTTTGCGTTTCACAAGGGGAGGAGAAAATTGACATTCACAATAAAGGCTGCAGTCGAGGGAATATATGAAACCACGTTAAATCAATCTACCAAAAGTAAAATCAAATAAACACATAAATACTTATACCTCTCATATTATTAGTATTAGGAGAATACTATTGCAAAAAAGGGTGTAGGTCATTATCTTGGCCAAACTCAGTTGGATACTAATCAGTTTATCAATCATATTTCCATGAAAATTGTGTGTATGTACTGTGTAAATTTCAAAGTGCTGCAATAAATATTTCCAGTACAGTATATATTCAAAAAATTACTGACACGGGACAAATTAATCATGTTCTAAATAATCAAAAGCTTTCACACTGACATTCTCGTGATTTATAGCATTTAATATACAATTGTGTATATTTATTCATTTATTCCTTTTAGTAGTCACTCCCATGCTACAATATTTAATTAATACAAAAGCTAGAAAAGCTCCGGCCAAATCTATTACTTTTTCTTTCAAAAGCGAAGATTAAATGACTTTTAATATACCTATACTGGATGAAAGAGCGTTTAAACGAAATGTTAATTACACTATCTCGAAACTATTACAGTCTAACTTGCTGTATTAATTTTCTTCACAAACCAAAGTAACCGGAAAGTTTTGAACATCCTAGCACAGTAATTTTTTAAATAAACACACATATAATAATAAACATATTTCTTTCTACCAAATACGAATTAAAATTCCTTTACCAATCCTTTTCGCAAGAGAAAATGAAAATCCATCTAGAAGAAGACTTTTCGACATTATCCAATCAGAAGTAAAATCATTATCCTAAACAGTGCGCATCGAACTATTTACAAAATTTCAGTCAAAGTTCATACACCACTCCTTCATTACTTTCCACATTCCCAAAGAAGAATCCTGCAAAGCCGACGAGCCTCGTCTCACAAGAGCAACGCCACCACGTGACAGGGCTTCAGACGGGTACAGTAAATCGCTAGGAATCACCGAGATTTCGCGCATCCTCTCATTTCGATGACAGTTGCCTTATTTGACGTGGAATTACAGAGGAGTCGAGCCACCGGTCTGTTTACGTCTCGCGCGCGGTCGAAGTTTAACGAAGATCTGGGTCAAGTGGTGTTTGGAATCCTTGGATCTCGAGGAACGAGAGGGAAAAAACGTTCACCTAGCAAATAGGAGAGCGAGTCCCCCAGCTGTAGCAGCGGAATCGCGACGTCCTCGGCGTGCTCGCGCGTTGCCCGAGGTCGGTTACGGCTGTGTCGCGACGCCTCTGTCGCGATTTCGTCAACGAGAACGCTAACAAGAATTCCTCGCCACTTGTTGACCGTAGGTCAGAGTCAACCTGCACTTTTACGCTCCGTTCTATCGAGGCCTTCGACTGAGAAAAAAAAAGAAATCGCGTATCGAGCGCGATTGTCGCGATCCGAGCGTTCGTGATATGGAGACTCGCTACATCTCAGGGCATTTAGGCGTGGATGATCTTTCTTGGATCGTTAGCCTTGAATTCTTTAACGCGGAGTCCTTGAGTGACAGTGTCTTGATAATGGATGGCGGTGAATAATATGGATCAACAGTAATATCTCGGAAAGAGGAAGACTAGAGGTGTCAATAATAATCGGATAACAATAATAACCGAATTGCAGTTCGAAAACATCTTGAAGGGTGCGAATCCAAGATGAAATTTTACATGAGATTTTTCTATCATGAGGCAAAGATCTCAGTAACAATTAAACGTAAACAATGAAAACAGTCGCGAGAGATTAAATACTTATAAGAGTCTAGTTTCATGACTCTAATGACAAAATAATTGAACAATAATTATATAATGAAATAATTATCTCGTGAGATTAAAGTCTCACGTGAGACGCGATATTTTTGTCTCATCGTGGATCTGCACCTTTATTTTCGCACCCCAGTATATGTCTTTGCCAATACTTCTGCAAATCTGTAAACCTTAATAATAAAATTTAAAAGTTTGACGAATTTCAACAAAAAAATTGCTTTCATCTACAACTATTTTTTCAAACACAAATTCCAACATATCCAAATTTACATTTCTAGAAAAAGACTATTAAAACATGATTGCTTGAATAGAATTATCACTCAAAAATTAAAAGTTTCAAAAATGTGAAAATGACAACTCAAAGGTGACACTGGGGTGCAGTAAACCCCACGTGACCAATGTGTGATTATAGAAATTTGTAACCACGAAGGTTTACAATAACAAAATACAATGGAACTTTCTCTTTTCCTTTTTCACCTATAACAACTGATCAAATAAATTTGAGCGGTAGTATATCTCGAACACGAGTCACGAATCACAAAAGCGTCTCCCCCAAAAACGCCCTAACTCGTCACGATTTCTCCAGATGCTGTCCATTCACCTTCACCCCAAACTTTTCCACGCGTAACCCACTGATTGATAAGCGTGAGGGTGTCCAACGATAACGTGCTCGCCATTCGCATTCCGCACTAGATCTTGAACACTTTCAATGACAAGGCGGGAGGACGCGTGACCGCGTGGGGGTGCGAAACGTACTCGCGCGAAATTGCCAGGCCGCTCGTCCGCGAGGCCCGCTAAGACTAAGACGATAAGGAGAAGTAGGTCGGCGAAAAATTCCCCGATACCTCGGAGAACTGGGTGGAAAAATGGTCGGTCGCGCGATAGCGAGGCGTTTCAGCCGCGCGCGTAGGGCCGACTTACGTAACGCGGCAGAAGGCGAACGATCGCGCGTATTCCTTCGGCTTAATTGCTCGGGATATTTCCATCGCGCCTCCGCGTCGACCTTCCACGCTGCGGAGACGCGATCGCCGGGGCCGGATCGCGCGTTTTTCAGGGACCTGCGCGCGGTCAAACGCTCGCGTAGGTGTCGCGGTGCCATCGCGACGACAATTGGACGGGACGAGTTCCACGCTCTATTTCGAGATTATCGCGGCTAGACGCGACTATCGCGATTAAGCAGATGGTAGGTGGGAATTGTTGAGCAGTGAAAGCGAGAAAACGGCATTGTTCTCAGGAGATTGAAGATCGCGCGAGAAGTACAGGGTTTTTCGGTTCGAATAAATTGTATGATCCGATGTAGTGGATTATATTATTCATGTTTGATGGCCACACGGTTGTTAGGACTGAATTATATTCAAGGGACTGATTGATAAGAGTTTTGTGATAGATAGTTGTAAAATTTAGCAGATTTACTGTTGCAATTGAGGGACCCAGTGGAATAAAGTACATGCCACTGTGTTATGATTTTTTTACGCTAAATTTCAGGGACGAATTATGCAATGCTACAAAGAAACGAAAATTTATGCGTATGCGACATGTGCTTGTTTTCCACCAAGTCCTTCAATTGTTGCAATGTTCAAACTCGTTCAAGTGAGATAGGATAAAAGACCCAATTACTGTCACCTTAAGCTATTTTACTTAAAATAACGAATAAATAAATGTTGTAAAGTCATACACAAAAAGAATTATGTAATTCAACCTATAATCTATACTGTAGATTATATACTATAGTTTATTCATTATGTTAAGTAAAATAGCTTAAGGTGACAGTAATTGGTTAGGTGTCAGTAATTGGGTCTTGTACCCTACCATAAACTGAGGGAACATTGACAGGTTTTTGTAACATTTTGTTATGTAATATAAAAATTAACATTTTTACATTCGCTTTATGCTATTATATTGTCGCACCTTTTGTAATTGTACTACATGTGTCATAATACCTAAACTTTTTGTCCTTTTTCTGGTTTAATACATGTTATTTACACTCCTATATTACCTTTTGCATGCAGAGAAAACGCAGGGAAAGATCAATAAATAACTGAACGCACTAAACACTCAATTAAAATTCAGATAATCTCAATTCGATGAACTAATAATACCTAAAAAGAGAACTTCAGTTCCCCAGATATTCCGATTTTTTGAAACTGTGCAGATTTGTAGAGAATCACAGTAGAAGTATCAGGCAATTTTTCGTTTTTCCCTATTTCCGGTTCTTCGGGGTGAGAACAACCCTTAAAAGTAAATGTGTGATTTCCTGCTTTCCTGTATATCTTGGAAGCTATAGTAGATATAAAAAATGATCATAATAAAAACTTAACGGTTTTTTATCACCTATAACACTGTGTAATCAAATTGTTTGAAATTTGTAATTAAAACTCCAAAACAGCCCCCACCAAAAACTTTAAAAAATTCAATTACATAGTTTTGTACAGTATAAAAACCCATTAAATTTTCTTTATAGCTACTATAGTTTTCGAGATATATTGTAAAATAGGATAACATTCGTTACCCTTTAGGGGGCGCTATCACCCTGAAGAACCGAAAATGGGCACAACCGAAAAATGGCCTCATACTTGTATCGAGGTCCTTAACAATCCTACAGAGTTTAAAAAATAATCGGAATGTTCGGGTAACCGAACTTCCCTTGTTAGAATCTATGACCGCTCAGCTCACCTTACTTTAGCTCGATCTAGCCTAGAAAACTCGAACTGCAACCTTCTATATTAACCCTGCTACGGCTTCCAGTTCAGCTATACACGTAACAATGTCAAAGAGCGAGAAATACACGTATTGCCTACACCTTCCTTAAATATTCCTCAAAATTAAAGACCTCAACGAAATGAGAGACCTCTGTCTCTATAGGTATACGCTGCAATGTGAACATAAACTTCTCACATTTATCAGAACTTCCCCGTTTGAAACAACAAAGACTTGCACTTCTTCGCAAGCTATAGCTCTCTCAAATTAACTGAAGTACAAACTTTACATCTATAGTTCTGAGACCACCCCTCGTCCCCTCTGTCTCTGCGTGTGGAGTGAATCGTCGACTCGAGCGCAGATTTTCTCCAGCCTAGTTAAACGTCGCAATAGCTTTTTACCAGCGGAAAGTCGTCGTTTCCTGCCTCGATGACCGATCCAGGGGCATCGAATCTAGCGGCCGTATAAACAGTGCAAAGTCGACGAGGCGAGTTCCGAGAGTGCCTAGCTAAGCTCGTGGGTCGATGTATTCTCGGTTGTTTATTTAGGTCACGCGAGGTGAATCGCTTGCTACCGTTTAGAACAGGCGTGTAGCGGACGATAGCGAAGCAGAAAGCGTGTACCCGCGGCAAACAGTCGCGAAAAACGCAACCCCTTAAAAAAGATAGTGGACCCAGTTCGTTGTATTATCGTCGTTTAAGCCGCCCGAAGATCAAAGGGTGGCTTTTTCTTTTCGCCATAAACGAAAAACTTTAATTCACAGATGTGAAACCAGTCCCAGTCTCCCTCGCGCCAAAATGTCGGCACTGCGTTTTTTCTTCTTGTTTCGGAATCTAGTGTCCCTTTCGCGGTTTCTTTATTAAGGACGCCCTAAAGTTTCATCGATTTTCAGGGAACAATTTTGTGGTTGCTTAGAGTGGACGTGGAGAATGCAGAAGGGGGTTGATAAAGGAGAGATGTGGGGAGGAGTCGATTTTTAATTTGCAAAGGGAGTAGTTTACTGGGGATACAAGGCCTTATTGTTAATTAAAAAGAAGTGGAATATGTATTGTATTTAGGGGTGGGTCTTAAATTATGTAAGATCTTTTTAGGGGGAGGGGCTCGCATTCGCGAATTTTTTACGTTTTCTTACAAAGGGGGAGAGGGAGTTGAGCGGCGTCTTACGTAATAGTTTTTAACCTAATTTTCAATATGGGTAGCCTAAAAAACAAGTTAAATGAATTATCTAAACCTATAAAAGAATTTTGAAAAAATAAAATTTAAAAAATGTTACGTAAGGAAAAGTTTGGAATATAAAATCTCACGAATTCTTATGCTGCGGGGGGAGGGGGTTATAAATCGCCATAATTACCCTTGCGTATTTTATGGATGGACCTTTAAGTAAATGGGGATTTAGTCAATCAATCAGAGATAGGGTAGATGTCCCAATTACTGCCACATTAACCTCATCGCGTAACTTTCGTTAATTATTTCAGAAGTTATTTAGCCTCAAAATCATTCCAAGTTGCAGCATACTAATGCTTAAGAACTCTTTTATCTAAGAAATTTTTTTTATAGTATAAACAGTATGTTTTAATTGCTAATTAATTGAAAAAGTATAAGGAAGTCCAATGTCCCTAAAACTGTCATTCACCTTTTAATATTAATTTATAAATATCAGTATGCAATGCTTCTCTATTATTATCTAACACGGAAACCTAATTTAACATTAAAATTTTTTTCCCTTACGATTTTGCACGCATTATTTCACTATTAAGTAAAATAATTAAAGTGACAGTAATAGGGACACTGTCAGTAATTGGGACATCTACCCTAGTCGGATTGATATTCAACTGAAGATATTCTTGCTCTATCTGATGCTACTTAGTATCATATTTATTAGAAGTGAAGGAAAATTATGCCAAATATGAATACTATTTTTCCTCCATTCTTGACATTACTATCGTGTTATCGTTATCGGCGTTATTCATACAGCTTGCATGTAAAATACAGAGGCGCAAGATAACCGCAGAAATAAATGTCGCTGTGATAGTAACGGTAACATTCTCGCCACGTTGCGTTTGGTTAATCACAACTTGGACTTTCATGAAATTTTAGTTAGTAACTAATAGTGGACGGATCTCTTATCGGAGTTGGATATTTTTTCAAGCACGCCACTTTCACGAAATACAAGAGATAAAAGGCGAATGTAGGTTAGCGGTTGCACGTGAAAAGTTTACATTCGTGGTCTCTCGAAATTTAGAAATTTCTGGAGGGAAATCTGTGTAACCTATAAACGAAAAATCCACGCTCGTCCGCTTTACTTTCATCGGTACTCTGATTTTTTTATAACTTTTCTGCAGCAAACGGGTGGCAGAACAAATAGAAGCATTGATAGTTTTCATTCGATATCATTATTTTTATTGGTTACCATTTTTCACATATAAAAAAATCTACTTAATTCCTTGCCACACCCGGACGCGCGATATTTATTAGAAATAAAGACGCTCCCTATCCTTGTCCGACTTTATCAATTTTTGCCCTCTGGACCGAGGCCCATCCCAATAATGATTATTCTAATGTTTTAGACATGCAAATATGCAAATTGAAATTCGAATATAACGTCACAAATTTTGCAAGCTCGTGTAATTGATCTTTTTATTCTGAATTTATATGGATTGGATATCTTGGACTGTTTAATATTTAAATAACACATATTGAAACGTGTACTTCTCGATCTGAATTACTGATATTTTGAAAACAAAGATTATAATTGGAACTGTATATAAAATAGTACATTGCCCACTAGTGAAGCGGGAAGTTCGCCAAAAATAGAAAATAACACCGAAGTACATATGGTCGAGTTTGAAGTTCGTCAATGTTCTCCGCTTTTGGGGTTTACCTATTTGTATTTAATTGGTTAAAACAGAAATGCTGTTGCATGCAGCAGAATTTAATTGAATTACCGAAAACCGTCTACTTGCTATTTTAAAATGTAATTGTTATCACGGCTTTAATAATAGTCAATTAGTAAAGTCGACAGTCAGCTCCTAATAAAATATCTATGGTTCTGTTTTCGCATGCGACATCTTGCTTACTTTTCGCACACGACACGGTTCTGTACTTTACCCAAATAACATGGCTACAATGTATTTCAGTCATTTCCTATATCCAAATGAGACAAACTATTAGCGTCAAAGATGAATAATTTTCGTGGAAAAAAACGTGAATATCAAGTTACTTAAGCATGCAATACTATATAGGTACTTAATTACCATTTCCGTTGGGCGAAGTAACCTTGCAAACATCTCCACGAAATTAACATCGAAAGCGTTCTTCGAGCAAACGAATATTAAAGGAATATCATACAAATAAAATAACACAAAAATAAATTATACCACAACCAAATATTCCTTCTCTATTAACATTTCCAAATGCATAGAAAAAATTGAAAGCAGTGAAAAGTATTAAATCTGCACTATATATATAATTTTCTGCAAATACAACCGGTGCTAGATACTCACGAACGCTTGTGTATGCGTATAACGAGGCGCTCGCGTCATTCGCCGTTTTCGTAACGTGACTTTGTATCATGAACTTTTCGATGACGTTTGCGCAACCCTATCAGCCGGCGAGCAGAAAGCAAGACTGCAGCCGTGCCCCGCGAGCAATGCACCTCTTGCGTTTGTTAACGGCGCGGGCACGCGCCTCCTCGCGGGGAGCGCGAGGCTCATTGCCGTTTTCGTCGGGGCAGCCACCGACTCTCGAAACCTTTCAAAGGTTTTAATCCTTCGTGACGATCGTGCAGGCGGCCAAGATTCCTCGTTCACTGGCGGAGCGCCATCCTTGTCGCGAGCACGAGGCTGTCCGCGTCGCAGGAAGGAAAGGGATCGATCGGATCTCCGGATAGCGAGCTGGGCCGGGATTTCTCGTTTCTTTGAGTAATTGGGCTGTCTGAGTCGCTGGCAGCGTTTGCTTTTTGAATTCTTCGGCGGTAACGTGGATTATGATGGGCTTGGACTGCGATGGTCCAAATTGTACTGTTGGATGCAAGCCTTAAGACACTCGGGAACTTTTTGCATAAAACGCATAATTAGATTCTTCATTCTTTTCTACATGTGCACCCTAAATTTTGTTTTCCGTATTTTTATAATTAATAGAGATATGGTAGATTTTGTGAATCTATGATAACAAAGTGACTCTAACATGGCACGATCTATGAGTATATTTTTATATGCATATGTTAAATAAATGATAAAAAATAATGTTAAAAAAACTTTTTTCTACATTTCTCCATTTTTGCAAGAAGGCCCTGAGAGGGCTATAATTAAAATTAATTTAACTGATTAATTTATTATATAATTCCGATTGTAATAATGCAACTACAAAGAAGACATCACATTTTTAAATATTATAAAAATTTTTACAATAACTTCACTATGTGTACAAAATATCTAACTTCGTAATGGTTACAGATACTTTTCTCGAATCTGACTTTTGGCACTGAGGCCCTTCTTGCATGCAACAGTACATTTGCATTATTAATCCTTTGTCACGTAATTAAATATGTTCTTGTCAAGTAGTTTGGTGCACTGAAAGGATCATTATATATAAGTACCAAACTGTGTTATCTATCACGTATTTCGTTATATAATTAGTTATCAAGTGTGGAACTAATATAGAGAGATACTTGACGCCAATCAAGTGATATCTTTGAGAGTGCATCTCGTCAAATATTTCCTTCGCCTCTGGTTAGAAAGCTATGTAAATTTAAAACGAAATATCCACTTGATTGATACATTTGATGGATTAAAACAGGTGTCTGAAAACTATATAGGTACAATAATTCATCTCCCCATCTAAATCAGTTACATCATACAAAAGTAATACTTACTAACACAGTTTTTCCCAAACTTCTTTGAGTCGCGACCCCCTTTAATATTAAATTAATTAAATTTAATAGTAATATTCGAATAACCTGCAACCATCTTCCCCATATTGTAAAGTAAGGCAAATTTAACGAGATAAAGAAAACATATTAAAAATAGGTATTTCAGAATATAATTCTAACTTAATAATGTTTAAATATCTTAATACGTGTGTTAAATATACTTAAAGTATATTTAATATATTCAATTATCTTATTTAGTGTGATAGTTGTCCTTGCATCGAGGTAACCAGCTTTTCCCTTTTTTCATTTATAAAAAATCAGAATTACATCGTTACTAGAATATGGCAATGAAGCCATATTAAAATAAATAAATGCTAAGCAAATCGCCATCTAAAAATAATCACGGTGACTCCCCCGAAAACACTTCGCGACTCCCTTGGGAATCACTGTACTAATAGAACATCACAGATTTTGTTCAACCACCCGAAACTCCTTAAAATAAACATGCTAAACACTAAATAGGTACATATATACTTTCCACCTGGAACATTTAAAAAAGCAGATCCATCGAATGCTTTTTCTACAGCAACATTGATTCGCATCTATCAAAGTCGCCTCGTTAAGAGAAGAACTTTTTTTCTGCAAGTACAAGCGAAGACGATGCGTTTCTCGCGAGCATCTTCGCGAGAATCGAGAGATGAAAAAGGAAACGTAAGAAAGAAACAGGTATTGGAAAGTAGCCGATAAACGTTAAGACGCTCGTTACAGAGAAATCAACCGCCTCGTCTCGAGGCATGCCCCGATTGTATGGGAAGCTGTTGTTGCATTACAACACGGTCCCGCCGTTTGACAACATGTAGCGCTGCTGTTCGTTATGCAACTATCGGTTGCCTGTCGATCGGGGATGCACGAAAAACGCTCGGGGAAATCGATCAATCGCTACCCTTGTACTTGCTAGGCACATTGTACGATTTGTACACGACACTGCTGATAAGATTCAGTTTGAATTCGATGAATAAATAATGAAGATTAAGAGCTGGCGAATTACCAGAGAGAATGGAATTATTTGCAATTGTATGCAGAACTGCTTAAAGTTTCCTTCTGGAATTCAAGTGACCTCGTAAACTCAGTTCCTAATGCTGTAGACCCAAATGCACGCTGCAGTTTCTGACTCACGAGCGTGTATACGATTTGCTAAAACAAAATGGATCGTAAAACCAGGAATGTGCATACTTAAGTCTGAACATAGGAAATGGCACGTTATCGCAGTGGTATGTGTTTGGAAAGAAGGGAACGAATGTTTTGGTTTGATTTGTGAGTTGAAACCATCCTTGAATGAAAGCTTTAATCTTCAGCTGTCAAATTTATCGAGGTCTACTGCGACATCTAATAAAAATGCAATTATGTTTTCAGAAACTTTTATGGTTTTTGAAGTAAAAGCTTTTATCTTCCTTGTTGCTGAATTTCTGTGGTGTAGAGAGGAAAATAGGAGCAGGTAATGAATCGTTGTTGCAAACCATGTGAATTTCATTCAGAAAATTTGTCGATTTTGTTGCAAAGTCTGTCTACAAGAATGCTAAGATTTATGAGCTGGGTCATCGATAACCGGTAACTAATTACATAAAGAAAAGCGACGTGCAACGAGTCCACTTTTCTTTTCGACTCGGGATTTACGGCTGGTTGCAACTTTCTCGAATTAACTGGCAGCTATCTCGACTGTCTCGATTGCAAGTCGGTCGCAGGGACAGTAGCAGTAGTTAGTAGACAGCCTATTGCAGTTACGCAACTAGTGAAACTACCCAGCGGCGGACATTCACGAAAAATAAATCTTCTTAGATCATTCTACGTTTTCCAGACGAATCGCGAGAACTGTCTTCGAGATATCACAGGGTAATAAAATACATTGGATATGTGAATGTTCAATTCTTCGCTCAATGATTTAATAAGGAAAAAATCAAGTTGATTGGGATACAATATGATGTGGTAAAAGGAAACTTGATTTCGAAGTTGGTACTTTTCTATTTTAATAAAATTGCTTGTGATTTAATTAAAAGAAAAAAATTTAGCAAAGATAGAATCTTATCCACTGATTGGAATATAATTATGAATTTCTGCAAAATTTCTACTGTACCATTGCTTGGCTTACATATATTAAATTTCTAATATCATTAGAAAGTGATTAATATTATTTGTAAAAGTTAGAATATTTACGTTAGCTGGTACGTAGTCCTCCAAGAAATGTTTTTAAGGAATGAGAAAAGAACATATAGGTACACCTCGATACTGTTTTCGTTAATTTACCGTGTAAAGCAGAGCCTGAAAAAATATCCCACGTTGTTTAAACATTTTTAACGTATTTAGTGTTTATAATTTTAACCAGATCAGTTCTCAAATAGGAACGTTCCCTACGAACTTTAAAATTCATATTTGAAAATTATAAAAGCCGAGTTAACTCATCTCAACGACAACACGTGCTACAATGTGTGACATAATAACATACCTACTTTCTCCTGTTGCAGGAGCGTGATTATTAAATTTCCGCAAAAAGATTTCCTGATTTCGCGCAAAGGGAAGGATTAGACAACATTTAAGTGCCGACGTACTTTTTAATAACCCACTATTTAATAATTACTTAATTCAATATTTTCAATCACGTAACTCAATCTTAACATATGCAATCTTCAAGAACTAAAAAAAAGTCTATGTTCAGGAAAAAAGACACAACTCTTACCTTAAACAAAACGAATAGAAACTTTTGAACAAAATAACTACCACTTCTTGCGTCGTCTATAACAAAGCATTTTGTAAGAAACATAGGCCATTACTGTGATAATATATTCCAGATAATATGATCGTAATATGAACCTATTAACCAAATATAAAATTAGAAAAATTGTGCCACAAAAATAAAAATCTGTAGAGATTGATAAATTTTACGAACGTTTATGTTAAAAGAATATTGAACAAAGTTTGCATTCTGGGGTTAAAAATTGTAATATCAAAAAACTATCAATGAGCCATAGAATCCCCGCAGAGTCTAAGAAATCCAAACTAATGCAAATGCTGGCGCTGCGCTCGCGCCCATCACTCCAAGTCCCTCCGCTGCAAGTCGGTCGCAGCGACAGTAGTAGCAGCCAGCAGCAACCAGCCTATTAGAATTACGCAACTAGTGAAACTATCCCGGCAGCGCACAGCCACTGCCGGCCACCGTGTTCGTTCCATCGTCCCGTCCTATCGTTCTATCGTGTTCCGCCGATGGGTCGCGCGCGCGCGCATATTCTCGCGGTCGGCTCGAAAACCCCCCCGCGGCGGCTCCACGGCGTAAGTTTATTGCCAAAGTTTTTGGACACAACGACCGCGGGTAACCCTGGGCACGAGGAATAGGCCATTGCGCACTCGCATTGCGAACCTTTCGACGTGCATGCACGAAACGACGTAATCTCGCCCAGGGTTACCCCTCCTCGGACCCCCCTTTTTCCATCTCTTACGTGTACCCTCCCCCCCCCCTCCATCCCTCCACCCTCTGCGCCGCGACTTTTCCCTGGCGAGAGTGACTCTCGATTTATCGTGCCCCGTGTCATACGCGTATATATAAAGACAGCCTCTCATCGATTGCGCAACGACCGTGCCCCACGTCCGAAAGATCGTCGCCCAGCGATTGCTCCCGATCTCTATGGTAATGACAGGGCTACTTTTTTCGAGCTAGCTAGTAAAGCTTCGCCTAGCCCCCTCGCTACGTAAAATCGTCTCACCCGTTCGTCCGGCTCGTCCATTTCACCGTCGCCCGTGCACCCCGGCCTTCCGCCCCCGTTCCTCGGGCGCTGGGTCATCGATGGTGGCGATTCGACGTCGACGCCACCAGGAAAGCAGGCGGGAAAGTAGGTGAGAAGGTGATCGGTGGGAGGGAAAGCGGGGGGAAGGCTAGAGCGGTGAGGAAGAGCGCGCCGAGCGATCGCTAGCGCTGCTAAGGAGCGTTAAATAATCGCTTTAATTGGGTTATGCACGAGGAAATGACCTATGCGAGAGAGGCTCAACCTCGCGGCTCGAGACCTTCTGCCTTGCTTCGCCCTCGCCCGCTGACACCGTGCAACCACTCTCTTATCGACTGCCAGCCATCGGTTTTCCGGCTGCTGAATAACACCCACCTTCTCTTCTTCCTCCCCCCTGGCAACGCGACCCGCGCCGATCGTTCGAACTACCCTAATGACGTTCTCGGGAATTTATTTGTCTCCAAGCAGTGGCTCTCAGTGGCTATGCTTCTTAAGGGGTAACACCACTCTAGGATCGATGTTTTTTTTTTTGCTTAAACCATACTTTAGAAAGGAAGGAGGAGACGAACATCGACCTAGATGGCCAAATGTATGGTGCAGGCATCGCAGATTAAAGAAAAACAAAAATTTAAAGGATTAAAATGTTCATAAAACTTTAAACGCGTTTTTCTCGAAACCACTTTTTTCAAACTGGGAGGACGAATTTCTCGGAAACTATCGCATGAATCGATTTGAAATTTTTACAGTAGCTTTACAACAATATTCTCTTTGGAAGTACGTAGCCGTTTTTTGATTGAATGTAAACTTTCTTTTTTATAACCAATTTAATGCTCATTTTTAGGGCCAAAAATCGATTTATTTCTTAACAACTGCACCACTTCCACAAAAATTGATTAAAAAAGAAACCCCTACGTACTTCCAAAGCCAATTGTATATAGATTATAATTTTTTTTTATTTTTTGTTCCACGACTCATACATGCCGAGAAATCCGTCCTCCCGTGGCGGTGTTTTCACAAAAGCTGTTTTCGACGACGGGCTCTGTCGTCGCCATTTTGTATGAAAATGACACTAAAAAAATTATTTTTCGTACTTCAATATGTGTTAAATAAACCCTCTGAAAAGAAATTCTGTTCCGTTTGTCACACTCCCAAAATAAATTGTCAAATTTAGGTATTACACACCAGGATGCAATTTCTTTGGATTGCACAGTGACCGATGATTGGATAATTTTAACGACTCGTGATTTAGCTGGGGCCCTCCACGGTTTTCAGAAACTCCCTGCCAGTTCTTTTCTCCATTTCTCCAGGCAATGGGACGCCAGGAGTTCGTCAGTCCCCCAAATTATCGGGCGGGAATGAGGGAACGACGTGGCAATCGATGCTAATTTTCGCGTAACGCGATCCCTTCGTGCAGATAATGCAGGAGCTTTCCAGTCGCGGGCTTTTACTTTCGCCTCCTTTTTTTTCCACCAGTCGATTCTTCCGAGCCGCGCGCTTACTATTACTATGGTTTGCGGTCGACGTGGCGGTATTAAATAAGCGGTTAATTGGGTTACGCAACAGGAAGTGAAATGACACGATCGCTCCAGCGAAATGTAGGCGTCGTTGCTCGCGATAGCCTCCCTTTTAGCGAGCCTGTATCCATCCCTCGGTCGGCTGGATCGCGAAATTAGGGAAAGCGAGGGAAACAAACCGATAGCTGAATAATAGCTCGATACGTTTTCACCCTCGATTGCTCGCTCGCTTCCGAGAGAATAGACAATCAGCCCGCGTCCACTCCTACAGCTACGCCTACTCTATTCCGTTTGAATCATCGTGCGCGTATGAAATATTACACAAAGGAGCCAGCCGCGTTACCAAAATAGGACTACGCCGCATCGCCTTTTGCCTATGCTTTCTCTGCGAAGGATTTCGAGTTGGAGCAGCTCGATTATAACTTCTCGCGGTGGCTCCGCACTTTCGTCCGCGAAGCTTCGAGCAGTTGGTAACTTTATGATAATCGCAAGGGAACTGGCGGCAAATCTGTGAAAAGATTTATTGCACAGCTGAATTTTCATTTAAGTACCTTCCTCGCTCGATGTCAATATACTTGTACATTTTATGCTTCAAATTTATTTTGTAGAATCGAAACGTTTCAAGAAATTGCCTTTATTATGTAATAAAAAATATAGAAGAAAAAAGTGTTGCTTGAAAATAAGCATGCGATATGAATGGATTTCTAATAACAAGAATCACAATTTTAAACTTATTATACTGTCTAATCTTATCAATTATGATATGTTCTTCTAAGTATTCTCCCTTACGAAAAATTAATTATGAAAAAATCAAACTTCATTACCCATTTTGAAAAACACACATTTAATTCTAAAATAATACAGGCTACTTTTAATCAACTATATCTACCAAATTCATTATACAACGTACTATATTTATTCTGGCATTTTAATGAAATTTCAACAAGTATATTAAACAACATGTCAACTGCCCTAAACTCTAGCGCCAGTTTCTGTCACCTTTAATCGTCCTTGAAAAATTCAACAGTGCAAATTACGCAATGCAGCGACTAAAAGGAACCCCAGCTAGCTATTCGAGCTGACGGGCGAATTTTTATGTAATGACCGTCGTTCCTTTTCCTAGTTCGATCGTGGAATTGCGACTGGTCTGCATGTTCAGGAAGTAAGTCTCCCGCTAAGTGAAAGTCGTTAGTTCGCAGTGTTAAAGTAACCGTGTAAAAGACGACGGTTGCAAAGAAGGAGAGGGGGTGGGAGTAGGGGGCACGATCTAAACTGCATGTTTGAATCGCGCCCGCTGGAATCTGCTGAAAAGAGAGGCCAAGAAAGAAAGAAAAGATCGTCGAATTTCTCCTCGATCCGAAGTCGCAGACTTCCCTTACAGTCCGCACGTCCCGCCTTTCAATTACGTTCATTTTTCTTTTTCATTCCTCCACTTGCCTAGGACATAGAAACGCGTAAGAGGGCCCCGCGTGTTTCGTAATCGTTGCATCATCCGTCTCAACGGATGCATGAATTATAATACTGGTTGTTAATCGGTTAACGAGCCACGGAAATCGATATGCTGCAACGTAGGTTGACAATGCTCTGCCTGCAACTACAACGCGAAGTGTCTCTGTTACTATATTAAATCGTTCAATAAATGTCCCCGGTTACATGGGCCTTGTTACACAAAACCCTACCAACCCTCAAAATGATAAAAAATTAGTTAAATACAGTAAGGTTCCCATAATTTTGTGATCTTTATTTTGCACAAATTACCGACCTGTAGAACAACTCTTACATTACAGAATTATTAAAACTACCAAGACAAAGTTCCATTTTAGACTTCACAAAGAAAAACTACAGACAATTTAAAATAATAATAATTATACTACACGCAATTAAATAACCCATTAAAAAACATTGTGGAACAATAACAAGAAGTAAAATATACCCAATACAAGTAAAGCTACTTTTCTTTAACAATTAAAATCTTCAAACTAAATTTACTAAATTTCAGATCATCGAGGGTCGGTAGCTTTCTGCATAACTAGCCCCATGTGTACCTAATAGTGTTTATAGAATTAAACAATATTTCGCGGTGGACATTAATATTGATAAAAATTCATTTTTAGCATTACAAGGTCTACTGTAAAGAAATTTTAATTGAAGATGAATATGTATACCTTTTTAATAAAAATGCCAGTAGTGGAATTTAAGACACCTTTAATTCTATGAAATATTAAACGTACGTTGTGAAAAAGTGGAAGGAATTTGCAAAGTTCAAGATTACAATGTCCGCGCAGGAAAATTGAAGATTTGATATGACTGATTTGGGAACTGATCGAATACAAGTGTTGACCGATTGGGTGAGTTGATGAGAACCACTGCAGAAGAGAGAGCGATCGGTCCGCACAGCACTTTCGTGCGAACCCGCACGCAGATATGCGTGATCGGTTGTATAACCGCATAAGAAGCACGGATAATGGTGCGTGCACGCGTATAACATTATTTCCCCCGTTCAAGTCCAGCCAGTCCACAGCCCATTGTCAAGTTTAAGCGCCAAATTACCCGAGGCCGATCGCCAGTTCGATATCGAAGGCTTCTGTCTCCTGCCGCACGGTTCCTGCTTTCGGTCATCCGCGATCACGTGGATCTATGTCGTCGATCATTCACGTGAAAGCCAATACACGTGGATGGAAGATTATAAATTCCAGAAATCTATTTCCTCTGCAATTTCGGTGCTCTATTACAACTAGAATATTATGTGCCGTGATACACGGAGCCCCGTTTGATATATCACAATCTTTCAATTATCAAAGCTTCCTCGTAAGATAGTTTCTTCGCAGTAGATTCTTCGTTCGTCCTCCTTGCGAAGTAGAATCTCTCGAATAAAAAGCACCCCTCTCACAGTCTCAGCTACCCAAGCTAACCATCGAATCCCCTGCAAATCCCAGTATCACCATACCCCGCAACCATCCCGGTGAAAGTATCGCGGTTAATTCTAATTTTAGTGTAAGCGTAGTCGACCATTTCCCTCCCAACGATTATGCAGCACGATCAACGGGAAAAATAGAGCCCTGTGAGTCTCTAAGTAGAACACTTTGGTCCCATAGCTCGTCTGGGATCACGAACTTCAGAGGCCAACCTCCTTAAGGTCC
Organism: Andrena chrysosceles; assembly: GCA_963855975.1. Lineage (NCBI taxonomy): Eukaryota > Metazoa > Arthropoda > Insecta > Hymenoptera > Andrenidae > Andrena > Andrena chrysosceles. The sequence continues at coordinate 112,847,476 of OY979766.1, read as the reverse complement.
CCTAGACCGGATCAACAAGTATATACAATTTCTTCAAGAATTTATTTTGAAGTAACGGGAACAATTTTCGATATTTTGGAACATTTTGCAAACAAAGATGGTGGATTTCTAATGAGCAGGTTTCTCAAACGAAATTTGAGCAATGGAATAGTAAATAAAACTAAATCTTCCGACGTAAGATTTTATATTCGGTTGAAAAATAACTTTGAAGCAAAAACTTTATTTGTTCACAAGAAAATGGCCCTTTATTTAAACATACGTCGAGGAAACACTAAATTATCGAAAAACCCTGCTCTTTAAAAATCACATATGTACACCGTTACATGTACAACCACGATCTTTCTCTCTACAAAAAAATGGAAAAAAAAATTATTTTCTTACCGTTCAAACATGCCTCTATCCCCGAAGAAAAGGGTTCTCCTACAAAACTGTTTCTGTCGCTTCGAAATAAATTCTTAAAGAAGTGGTGCTTGTTGGTCCAGTCAAGGGGACCCAACGCCTTAAACGAATCATCCCCCGTCCACCCGCCGAGGCAGCTTTTCCGTAATTCTCCGCCTCGGCGGACCAAGTGGCCAGCTGTCGAACCTAGTCGGGCCGGCGTTTCACGGAACCGGAAATTTCGTAGCTCTCTCTATTTCGAGTGCGGGGTACGGCTATCTCCAACGCCGAAGCGTATCGCCTCGGATGGTTCGGCCTACGGACGGAGGAGGCGAAAGCGAGACTCGGCGGAGGTGGGACGGCGAGGGACGACGGAGGAGGCAGAGAAGGAGCGAGATCGAAGGTTGGCGCGGCATGGAAGTGTAGGTGCAGCTCCGTAGGTGGTGTAGGTAGAGGATCGAGCGATATAGGGGCGGAGGAACGCGCGGGGGGTGGATGGCGGTGGCCTGGGGACGGGGTACAGGGAGAGGAGGTGAGGCAGGAGAAGCTCGCAGGGGTTTATAGATAGCAGCGCATGGCCTAGAAACCGTGCCGCTCGGTGTTTTTGACCCTTCGCCTAGCTACCGCTTCTGGGCCATTGCAACACGGCACTCATGCTCGTTAAGCCACGTCCACAACGAGTCCTCCGCGAGATACAAATATTTGGAACCCTGGGCGGGACGAGGGTAGTCAGCGGGGGTGATGTTGACGAACGACAAGGGGAGGGGATAGATTGAAAGTGAGCTTGATAGGATTTTTGTTGTCTTTGGTAGGGCTAGGAGATTAATGGCTTCTTTTTGAAAGTCGAAGGACAATTTTGGGGGGTTAGTTTGCTTACGGGTGGTGGAATCGTGACGGGGGTGGTTCTTACGTTTTATAGAGGAACCTTCGTTTTTGGGGAACGTGTCAAGGCTTGTTAGACCACTGCAACTGGCATCAATGGACTTAATGGAAAGATACTGAAGGTTTATTTAAGACGAGTTGGAATGGGGTGGAAACTATTATAAGTGGTGCCTGGTGCTGCTTCTAATTGAACCCGACGAGGATGTTTCTTATCAGTAGGTATACTTAGGTATCCAACTTAGAAATTTCTAAGCACGGATCAGACACCTAACGTCGAACTCAACGAGGCGAAAGAAAACAATGCGATACCAAAGAGTTGTAATAAGTAACAGGGGTTAATCCCACCCTCCAAGGGACCGTTGTTCCCAGCATTCCCAACGAATTATTACGATTAATTCTTTGTTCCTCTCGCGAGGGAACAAGATGCATCCCCACTCTTGGCACTTACTTGTTCTTTTCGGTTCGGCGCATTGCACGCGAGTTATTTCTACGCTGACAGTAAATTACAAACGACCGAGTTATCTCCGTTCCCTCTAAACGTTCGCCGGCGTAAAAAAGCAGGAGACAAAAGGCAGAAGAAAAGGCAAAGCGACAAGGGGGCTCCGTTGCATCTAACCGAAGCGAATTCCTTCGCTGCTTTAATGGGTGTGTTGAGCAATTTTCAAGGATGTAGGGTCGTATACATTACATTGTTCGATGTTTCTCACCCTCCGCCTAGTTACTGCTTCTAGGCCATTGCAACATATCGCGAGTACCTGTTAAGTGATATTCACGCTGCGACATGCCTATGTCGCAATGTTCTCACTTCGCGTCACAGGCGAATTTTGAACCATGCACGATCTTCGATAGGGAACGTAGAGGGAATTCAAAATTTCTCCTCAGCGAACACGCTGGATTTCAGCTAAGAAGAATAGCTACGCGGTCTCTAGTCCCCAGACGAAGTAGAAGCTTAATCGTCATCATGATTATTAGAAACGTACACAATCAACCCTTCGATTCGCAGAAGCCATAGAAAACGGGGGATAAAATTCCAAGAAAATCGAGTTAAAAAATTCTTCGAAATAACTGGACTCTAATAACAATAAAAAGCAAGTGTTTACCCTTGTACACTGAGCGACAAATAAATTCGAAACTTTGCTGTACACATTGGCACTTACTTTTGCCAAATTGTATTCTAAATTTTCGCCTCCGTAATTATACTGCTCATTAGAGGGCACCACAAGACAACATTCCCCCAAATTTTCGTAATTCTTCGAATTCACTAGCGCCTCTATCTTTGAAACTGGTATTTCGCCGCGTTGCGGCGTCGGTCGCGTGAAAAATCCTAATGCATCAAGCCCCGTGCCGTGACGCGATCGCGATACGCGAGGAACGCATCGGTGTTGTCTCAGATTGCTTTCGATTAGCCATGTCCACACGGACGGATCCCACCCTGGAAAAGTGACGAGCTGGTGTGCGACCGACCTCCTTATCGACCGTGGTTTCGACCTCGCGCACGGTTATCGCTTCCGGGTCGTTGCTTCGTGACGGGTCATTTTAAGCGCGCCTCACAACGCTTCCGCCGCGGCCCACAGAAATCTGCATTTTTATCGAGTCCCGCGAACTGGGACCCGCGAACCCGCCCCCCACCACGAAACCAACGAGTTCCACGAACCTCGATAATCAAGACTCGAGTTACCAGTTACACTAAGAAAGAGAAGAAAAAAAAAGGGAAAGAATTATCCTAGTTCCGTGTCCACTTTCTAAGAAACTTTTGTAAGCCAAGCTGCCGGGCACGGCTCCAACTTCCTCGATTAATCTCCAATTAATCGGCGACTCCGCTCGAGATTGCCGGTAGCAGCTCGTATCAGGTGTAAATGGCAAGTGTGCCGTTACAGTTTTTAACACGAATTCGCTTCCTGGTCGGCAACGACCCCTTTCTCGAGCGGACGAACGGGAATCGGAGCCGTCCGTTTGCATATCCACGCGTCGAGACGGGGCGAACGAAAGGAAAACGTAGCTGCGGAGAAGCGGGCAGACGCGAGAGTGCGCGGTGCCGGTGCGCATAGAGCATGCCGGGATCGGAGTCGAGCTCCTTGGAGCTAGAACCCGCCGTGCATACGCACACGCTCGCCTGCACCGGTGACGTAAGAGAAACTTTCGCTCACCTCTACCGGTTACCGGCCGCCGCCGCACTACCTTGCACTTGCATTCGCGGCTATGCAACCAGCGAATAAGAAGAGTGCACGGGCGAGATATGCGCGGCGCAACCGAGCCCGTGACTGGTAATTCGCGCGGACAAGTCAGGGCCAGTTGTTAACTGCCGCGGCGTGGATTGATAATGACATCGTGCCGTCTTCTGGGGTCACTGCGTTTTCCAGCTTGTATGGAGGCGCTTAAAGGCCCCCATGCAAATTTATTCCGAGCCATGCGAAATCAGTTATTCTCATATTCTTCCTTCATCGCGATACCGGTCTATTGTCCAGCGGTTGAAAAGGCAGCGACCAGTCCGCTGTCCCTATCTGAATGCTTGTGTCTCGCCCGGGGTGTTTTCAGTTTCGCGGCGTGTCCCGTTCGCACGTGGAAAAACGCGGATCACACGTGCTCCATATACGCGGCGAATTATTTTCTTCGGGAGGCTTAATGACGACCCCGTATGCGCGTCACGCATCACAGCGCGTACGTAGTACTTATGTCGGTACGCAGCGTCGTGGGACGAGAATGGCGGGCCGAAGCGCGGCGAAAGTGAGGGCAGACTTGGGTATCGTCACAAAGACCTGCTCGGCTAGAAATCGCGAATTTCCTACTGCCGCTCGCGGAGCATGGTTGGCTTCGACGTTTCGTCAGCTTTTAGTCAATGTCGGTGTACTTTCCACGGAGATACAGGCGGATGGCGGGGCGGGATGTGTGGGAACCATGGGGGGGTACCTGGCCACTTGGAAGGGAAACTAATTGGACTCCGTTTACCAGCGGCGGTAATGGTTTTATAAAAGGGTGTAATATATGGGATTAAGGGAAGTAGGAAATCGTTCGAAGATTAAGTATTTTTTGCGAATTAAGTACAAGCAGATGAATACAAATTATGGCTAATACTTTTGGGTAATGATTGTTAATACTGTCAATTGTAAAGACATTTTTTATGGTAATATATACATGTATATGACGGCGCTACAGTTGGCTGGTGTGGAAGCGTTCTTTCTGTGGTTTTGCTCTGATTGTGAAAAAACCGAAGTACAGATTGGCTTGAAATTTTTACAACATGCACGAAATATATTCCACCATAAAGTGCAACAGCTCTGGTTTCCGAGATAAAAAAACGAACAGGCATCTGTGCACCCTGAAAAGCGACATTTATCGTACAAATCGCCTTCTCCTAGTCACTACTTCAATAATTTTGGTCCAATTCTTTTTTCGGAGGTCCACTCCGAAATTACTGGCTCTAGGAGAAACATATTCCATGGAAACCGTATTATCTTTATTTCTAAGCTCAATATCAGGGCAAAACCAAAGATACTTTTTCTAAGACAGTGTCTAATCAACCTCGTGTTGCGCTATTTGTGAAATAGATATGTAGACAAACAAAATATGTTTTTACTCTACGTGATAGTAATAAACATTGTGTGAAAGGAAAAGTCTGTGCTTGCTTACATCTCCTTGTAGTTAATTCGCAAATATACTTTTTGAACGATTAAGGACATGCCAGAATTTGATCAGCTGAGAGATGTAGGATTGTAGTAAATATAGGAAAGATAAGTTACTAAGTGCATAGTTAATAGAATTGCATATTAATGCAATAGTTTATAAAAAAGTTGTAATACCAAATGTAGCTTTCTGACAATTTACCACATCCAACGGTTCAGGTAGCTAATGCAAAAATGCAAATTTATTATTATCTACTGTCAGTTCTATTGCTTATCAACGAGTTTGACTTTGTGAGCTTTAAATCCATAGAAATTAAATCTTGCATAATGTATACGTTAGTTGACAGGCATTTCGTTGCAAAATCATGAACTACAAATTGCAAATTTACCATGACTGACAGTTGAAGTTGCTCAGCTTTAAATGTTGTTAATTTTTAGTGATACACTGACTACTTTGCTGATGTTTTTAAATTTCATCTTACTATTCTACTTATAATTACAAAGTACCTACAGAGTATGAATTTCATCTAATACGATTTATGTGAATCCTTCGTGTATGTAATCCGTTAGGAGACATTTTCTTGAGTTTCGCCTACGAATAGGGTGGCGAGGCAGAAATCACATACTTCTTATCGTTATCAGTCGAACTACATATCAGCTTTCCTACTTCCTGCGTCGGTGTAAAGTTTCGTTGTGTTCTGCGCGATATTTCGCAGATTATACTCTAACTCTTCTAATTTATGATGCTGCATTATCTTTCCTTTTTAACAAATACGTTACCCCGCAACTTCGATTATAATTCATTAAAAAGTACGTTGAAAATGCCTACCTATGACCGTGTTCACGCGAAAAGAACGATAACAGCAGTTGAACGAAAACATGTTGAGTTCTCCAAACAAGTTATCTAATGACGATTTTAGCCACAAGTTAAAAAGGACCTTGATCTTCGAATTTGAACGCCTGATAGGTAATCAGATTTTGAGAAAATAATCCCCTACATTGCCATTGCTCATCTAATGTTCATCGTGCTACGTTTTAAGCGCTACCACGCCAGATCGAGACACTCGTACTTGTCAAACGAGGATATCGGTCGAAGCGAAAGTGACTGCGAGCATCGCCATGCGTCATGGCGCATCACTTTGCTCGGCCGCATGGAAACTTGCATTGCAGGTTTCCTCTTCCTGAGTTCGAACTGTTTGCAAATTGGACGTGCATGCATACGAACCTTGGTCGACTCCTCGGCCATTTCTGTGAACCAATACTCGAGTGAATGGGATTCCAGCCTCGCTGCAGAGTCTTCCACGGCGTGGTGACCACCATGAGAAAATGCTTCCGCTTTCCACTTAGAGAACCTGCAAAAAATTAAATGCAAACGTTGTGGTCGGAACCAAGCAGTGTTGACTGTTAAATTTCTAAGATAGGACTTTTTTTGTTTTGTAAAAAGGTGATTTGTAATTCAGGAGATTAGTTGGTGTAGAAGTTAATTTATATAATGTAATTAACAGAGGCGAATTTGTATGTTATGCCTATTTGCTTAATATGTGAAAAAAATATTAAACATAATTTAATAGAAAGGGCCACTTTTTTATTTTAGCTATTTTGACCGGGTGATCTTTAAACACAGAGACTTGAGACAATTTTAAAAACAATTCACGTTTCTTTTCATGTAGCAAATTAATAAAAATTCATATGTGAGTTGTCATATTGAATAAATGTTAAAATTGTCTCAGATCTTTTAAATTAAAATAATTGATAATATTCCACGAAAAAGGCGGCAGAAATTCTTAGCCCAGGCGCGTCAAATTTCCAAATACGACCCTGACAATTTAATGAATCTTTTGTAATATATTCACGAAATAATTACTTTTTACTGCGAATATGTCTGTTGCCAGTGATATGTTTACCTATAAAACAGGGATGACGTTGAGTGACGGTTGAATTCTTTGATGTCGTTCACCGTGGTGAATATAATCGACGTGTGCGAAACGTGAGTCAGTTCTGGACGCGATATTACGATGAGACATTACATAAGAAATGTTTTTAATCGACGCGCGGCGATTGGTAGAAAGTTATGTTCCGAGCGACCATAAAGTTATGTTCAGAAACAGAAAATATTTTATCACGCCGTTCTCTTTCGTAGATTTAATTCAAATCAGATGTACAGTAAATTGAATTAGAAAATGAAGAAATGATTCATTACTAATATAAACGACAGAAATGTCTAATAATTGACACCAAGAACGTTACAATTAATTTAAAAATAAAATTAGACGTTATCTTTGAGCTTTCCAAGAACGATATATCAAAATCCAGAGATGGGCAAAGCTTTTATTTAATTAGAAATTTCGAATATCGAATGAAATTTTTACCTATCTCTGTCAGAATCTCAAAAATATCGCAGTAAATACTAAAATACCAGAAACCAACACAAGAAATGTACATAATTACACCTAAAAACTGAGGATTAAAACCATCCCCTCTGTCCCACATATTAATATCTTCCAAACGAATTCAGATCTGCCAGTTACAAGATTTCCTAAGCAACGAATTTCTACTGCAACTCTAAAGCCTATCTCACTCATGCAATCACACGCTCCATCTGGGACATTTCCTTTCAACCCCATCCAACCCACTTCCCAATTACCAAACATACCCAACCACTCAAGGAAAGTCAATATTCCGCTGCAATCCCATCGAAATTTCCACGAAGAAGAGAGATCAGCGACTGGCGAAGTATCATCACCACCATCTAAGGGAGTCCTTCAGCTTCTCCCAGCAAGAAAGCCAACGGGGGAAGCGTTTCGTAGCGTCTGGTTCGCGCGGTCATGTAAAAAGGAATTCCACTCGATCGCCGCAAATGGCGCGTACGCGGCTCCGCTCGTAACACCTTAATTGATGCCTTGGCAGGGCTGCTTTCCACGGTAGCAAATGAAGCTATTACCACCGACCGCTCTGTCCTTTTTTCTCCTCCGCTCCGTCCTCCTCGAGTCAGCGAGCGTCTTCCACGCTAACGGGCCACCTAACGTATACATCGCACGGTTGCGCGAACGCAAAATATGTCGGTCGCAACTTTCTCTCCGGCCAGAGGTTCTCAGACACACTTCCTGCTTTTGCGATCCACGTCGCGTGCGTGCGTCTGTTTGGCAACTAGCGCTGTCTGCCCCTCCAGCAACGCGGAAAAGATGTGCGGGATTTTAGGAAGCTTTAGAAACTCGAAACGTTGATACCACGCTGGATATTATCACTTTGAGTGGTAATTTAAATTTGGTATAAAACCTACAAAAATTCGCAGCTTTGAAGATTTTCGCCAATTTTGAATTCGTACAGTCGTTACTCTTTTTCGAATGGTCTCGAAATCGTAACGACGTTCTCAAGGTTTGCTTAATGTGTGATTGCTGGACGTGAAGTTGAACAGGAGTCGGGCCTGATATGGTGAAATATTTTTGACAGATGCGTTTTTACCAATCGAATTTTAATTGTAAGCGAAGTGGGTGTTAAATTGATCTTTGACTTGGAAGCTGATGAATGAAGACCAAGAGAACGGACAAGTTCCTAGGTTACCCATTTCGAAACTCCCACTTGCCGAATACTGTGCTACGAATTTGCATTTCATGTTGCAACAGAAGAAAGCGTTCTCTGAATCTTGGAAATAACAGAAGAAACAGCAGAGAACCAACAACTTCCTCCTCAAACTACATCTCCCTTCCTAAATCTCATTCATTACTTTCCCAGTGCTATAAAGGCCACTTAACATCAAAACATTCCCAACAACAAACTGCTCCGGGAAAAATACAAGCTTCAGAAACAGTTACATTCCCCGAAGCTCTCAAGAGTGAACACATTAATATCATTCGCGCTTGCACGCATAACTCCATCATCCCTGCGCGGATGACGTGCCAGCGGAAGAGTCGAAACGCCAGCGCAGACAGCTCGTCGCGATTTTTCGTGGGCACCCCCCCGCGAGATCAGCTCGAAGCGCTGGAAGCAGCTCTCTCCTCCGCAAGACACTAGGAGCAGCATTTCCAATCGAGGCCCGCGGCCGCTTCGACTCTGCTCGGTTTACGTAATGGTAGAAACATCATCGTTAGTCGCAAGACAGTATAAAGTCGGGTACGTTAACCCCGTGAAGCCGAACACGGCTTTCTCCGCTGTCGAGTGTCCCCCCTTCTGCCACCTTCCTCGTGCAACGCTTTCCCCTTTCCTCCCCGCCGCGCCCGATTAAATTCACCTTCTCCCTGCCCCTCTCCCGGCGATTCTCCGTTCGCCCCGTTCCCGATCCTCCTGCTTCTTTTTCCCTTTATACGTCTATTTATACAACTATTTTTTATCCACTTGCTCGGGGAGGCGACGGTATCCCGCGTGTGCGATTTCCTCCGCCGCCCGGCATCGACCGGAAGCCCTCGCGCCTCGACAGGGTGACTTCGTGGACACGGATGCGGCTGGGCGGGGAATTCGCGGGGGCGGCGGTGGGTGGAGGAAGCCGCGGCGAATGTGGGATAGCTGACCTCCCGCTGGGATTTATGGATCACCGATGCGGCCTGCATAATTCTGCGACGCGAGCCGCGACTTCGGGGGGAGGCGCGATCAAAGTGTAATGGGCATTGTGCGGTAGAGGGTGGATCGGTTTTGGTGGCGAACGCTGAGACTGATGTTGGGGGTTCAAGAGTGGGTAGAAGTTAACGGTTGGATTCTTGATTGGTGATTGGGTTTTTGATGATGTCGCAGGGGTAGATGTAGAATGGGTTGAACCACCCTAATTTTGAGAATTTTGAGCGTGTAGAGGTAATAAAAAACACTCATTAAAAAACTTTCTTTAGGTATTTAAATATTATATTATATAAATATACTGATGCTTTTAACTCTGTTGTTTCTTTAGCTATTGATGTTCACACTCAGTCTAGCTTCCAGATACATTGTTTGTATTCAGTATATAAAAAAAGAGGAAAAAGAAAATTAAATTGTTTGTGTGGGACGTAGTGAGGCCAAGATGGATAGAGACAGGTTCGATTTAATTAAGAAAACGAATTGCAATGAAACTCTATTTTATAATGTATAATGACTCCGGGGCTCGTACAAACGTGAGTACCACAACTTTTTAAGTTAGGTGAACTATCGATTCAGTATCGATTAACACGGTGAAATCGATAACCACGTGGTCATGGTCGAAGCTACATCAGAAGATATGTATACACGTACGGGTTGCACGTATGGGGAACAACGTACATTCTGACAGTTTGTTTAAAATTTTTATCGTGTACTATGGAGTAATGTTAATGTTTGTTAGGATCTACATTATTTGAGTGTTAATAAAGAGTCGTGAACACATAGACTTTTCTATATCATGGTTAATAACTGTTACTTTTTACTGGGGACCCATGAGCATCCCACGTGGATACCTACTAGTGTTTCCAAAGTTCACGTGTGCACTGCCGGATTAAAAACAGGACACGACACACTATATTTCATATATACCTAATTCTAAGAACTTGGACAGTCGTTCCCAGAATTCATCATCAAACTTCCAACTTCAACTCTCCCCTCCCCGAATCACCCTATTATATAATCCCTCTAACATATTCCTCTTCACTCACTGTTAATATTCCCAGCAAAAAAGAATTACCAAGTATCCCCATAATTTGAACGCAATGATTCTCCTACTTACTACTAAACTTCAATTAAAATCATCCCAAGAAAGTCCCTTAGAACAGCCACAACGATCCTAAATTTTTCCATGACTATAAAACCAACCCCTGTTCTGTTTATTTATTCCAAGCCCCTCCGAAGTGATTCCATTGGTGCCACCTGTGTTAAACCCGTAATACAGTCCCCCCGCGTCGACCTTCCTCTTCGCGAATCATCCCTATCTCCGATCAAGACCGAATCGCCACGGTTGGCTGCGTCACGCAGAAAACAAGGCTGTCGGTGTGTTCGGGAGTGCGTGTCCCAGCCTGTTGTGCGTGTATTCGACGGAAGAGGAAGAGAACAAGGAAGAGAAACGGGGATGCGGAGGGCCGTTGGAGGGATGGGAGAAGGGCGCCCTTGCCCTTGGCATTGCCGCTCGATACGAATAGTCAGGGCTGTCCAAAACGGTGCCGTGGCGATTTAACGTGCACGTAAGCCTCGCGCACGAATGCCGGCCGGAAATGAGCTGGAAAGAGGACACCAATTTCCGTTTCTGCGACGAGCTGCATGACTGCCGCTTTTCTACATAACAGTCAGGAAAACCCTGCAATCATCAAACATTCCTCGAGGTCCCTGCACTTTCACTGGAAAATTATCAGAGGGTTCCTCGGAACCACGTGCATAAATCTGAACTCTAAGATTTTCTAAGCTGGAGTTATGGTTTACATAAACACAAATTCTCCTTTAAATTTCGGGGCAAGACACTGGAGATATGTAATATATATAGGAAAATCGAGACTCCATCACATAACGGTCCAATTAATATTTATCAAAGAATGTTCAAGCATAATAATTCAGAAAAGTTGCGTGAGAAAGTCGAGCTCCACAGCTATAGCTTCTAGTGAGCGTGAGCGAAATGAATTTCGATCCGCGTTCCCAAGGGAGGGATAAGTTTAAACGTCTTCGGCTGGAGTTTTAGGAAGGCAGTGCGTCGTATACGCATGCCCTCGCCCTTGCCCTTGGTCGATACTCATCCCCTCGAAGGCTTTTCTTCCGGAATGAACGCCACCCCTGCGACCAACCGTCGACTACTTTTATTCGGCGACCACGTGGCGGCCACGTGGGTGGCGGCGGCGTGCTGCGCAGGTGCAGCCCTAGGAAAACTCCCCGTGGGGGCGAGCGCAACCCCTCGGCGAGGTGAACGCACCCGGCGAAAGTAGGCTAGGCGTGGTCTAATTGCGAATCTCCGTTGCTTAATCGAATCATTAGAATAATTTTCACGCAACGTTCTCACATAACGAGCTTGCAGCGGCGCTGATCACCGGCAGCGAAATAATCCACTTTAAAATAACGAACAACTTGCCTTTTACCTTATGGAAAATGGGAACATTATGAAATTTATATAATAAAACAGGAAATTTCAAAGTGCTTCTGATGGATCCATAAATATTATAGTTTCTTTTCTCAGTGAAATTTATTTGACTGGAATTAAAAATAAATGCGTAAGTGTCATGCATAACAGCGATAGTATTGATTCAGCTGTGAATTGCATTCACGAAACCACGGTTAATCGGCATCGTTCTCATCAGGTCGAACTACAACGAAAACTCATCCCCCTCCGAAGGTCAATGACCTTGATCGTGTCTCCCGCTGGGGTCGAAGCCCTCCATTCGCCCGTGAGCTATGTATGAATCAGGATGCTCTTTAGGGTTGGTTCACTGACATCTGGTTACTCCGGCAGCATCATCTGATTAATCGATACAGGAATTATCGAATGTATTACCAAGCACCGTTTACACATGTCATTGCAGCAAACCCTTTTTATCGAGCTCAGGACTAACTTCCTTTTTGCACATGCCACCCCTGTTTTTTACTTCGAAGACCCAGTTCAATTCCAGAAAAATCATTCATTGACTTTAATAGAACAAGCATTTCAAACTACACAAGAATAAAAAGTTACCCTTAATGATTCTGTGTAACAGACCTGAACAATTGATACGAAATGGATGAATGCGATTAATAATCAGAGTTTATGCAAATACTAAATGTTTTCGTAGGATGAGAGAGGTGATCACATACTCCTGTGAGATTTTGGCTCATCTGCAAGTATCTCAGCACCTCCTCGCATTTTACCGCGTCACGAGGGTGCCACGAAACGTGTTAACTGAACCCCCGCGTTTAAGTTCTCCCGAGAGTGGCACTCTGTTTAACCTACGCCAGTCACAGGAAATGTTTCGGTTGCTTCGGCGCGGATACCACGGAAAGTTGCACTCACGTTGCATGAAAAGTGCATTCCTGAGTTGTCGAAGAGCAACGTGCTCGACAGCCTGTTTTAAAATTCGTTCACTTCACGCCGTTCGTTTCCCCTTTGGTTATGTGTTCGCGCGGAAATTGCGAACGCCAGAGTATTTGCTAGACGTTAAGTAACAAGGGAAGGGGATATCAGTGATCACAAATTTTGCGAGATTTATATGACCACTGAAGGTATTAAAATTCTCGATATCATTGTGTAGTTAAAAATTATCTATTTACGTGAAACACTAGCTATCATTTTCGTGAAAATAAAAATGCAAATTCCGACTTAAGAACGTTACTTGGCTATCGATTATTATTCTGCGGTTTCTAATTTTGTTTAATTTAAGTGAAGAGAAATCTTAAAATCTCCTTCAAAATTCTGGAAATTTAGTAATGCAGCGTGAAGTAAAATCCAAGATAAATAATTATTGCGCGCGCAGAATTCAACCAATGATCAGCAGTCAGTTGTTATCTTACGCGAGCTGTTAGATTACAATATTAGTCATCTATGATCGTGTGAAACAGCAAAACGTCATAGAATTCAACACTTTCACGACCATCGAGACAAACAAGGTCGAAGAAAACTGCTTCCTGAGCGACGTTATATCACGGCACGCACGAACTTTTAGCGAGGGCCCGGTGCGCGTGTGCGTAAACCTTTCGCAACGTCTTGACGGTCCCCCGAAGACCTTAACCTCTTTCGGGGGGCGAGGTCACGACGCAAAACCAAGCACAACGAAAATATGCTTCTCTTAATTTCACAGAAATCTAGTCGATCAAAAAATTCACTACAATCTTCTCTTTCTGTTTTAGGTAAGCCAACATCTAATTTCCGACCTGAGCCGTAAGTCACCAAAATAATTGTAAGTAACGTTAATCACTGCTTCCACTCCTCTAGTAAATCAACTAATCGTAACAACACTTTCAAACAGAAAAAAATAGAGAAAAACCTGCCAGCTTCCTTAATTCCATGAACTTATCCAAAGAGACTTATTCACAGAGTCCTAAGCGGCTTGTAACAATCTTTAACCCCCGAGCGGCCGATCGTAAACAACGACCCATCGGAATTTTTACTGCGCGTACTTTACAACTAGTTTTTAGATGAAAATATCATCTAATAGTTATATCGATGAGTGGAAATAATTGTTGCTTCCTCTCCGCTGCGCTTAACCGTAAACATGGGTCAAAGGTGACCCACCATCGGCTGGTCGAGGTACCGAGTCTCTAGAATATCTATTCTGCTAGCACAACTAAGTATCGAATCACAAAAACCACATTCTCCAAAGATTTCTCTGAAACTCCTCGAGAAAAGAATTCCTCAAAAACCCCCGTAACAAACGAGGTTTCAAATCGTCATCAGGGCGTCGTTTATCTGCAACACGAGATAACTGTGGCGACTTCTAATTCGGCCTTCTTCACAGCCGCCTCCTACCTGTTCCTTAATTCCCGACGCGTACCCGTGGGGTCAAGTACAGTCCGTACAAGTTCTCAGATTGGTCGTATATCGGTGGCAAGGAAGGCGGAGAGCCGGGGACGCGAGCCGGAGGAGCACAGAGAATCGGAATCGAGTGTGTACGAAGGGTGAACGACCGAAAGGCAGGGGCACTAGGCTGCTACCCTCTGCGGCGAGGGAGAAGGCTATACCCCGGCCGCGCGTTCTCCAGAGCGAGAGGGTGGACGAGAGAGTGGGAGAGACCCGGCAAAGGGAGGCTTCGATAGAGAGAACGCATCGGTTGGCATCCCTCTTCCTCGCCGCACCCCGCCACCCCTCCGACCACCGTCAACCCCCCTTGGCTCCCTTGCCCCCGTCTCGCTCGCTCTCCTTCATCGTGGCGACCGAAGAGGATCAATACGAACCACGTGGTGGTAGCAGCAACGCCACAGAGAACGACGAGCCTAACCCTCGTGCACGCAACAACCTGAACTCGAAACCGGGCAAATACTACCGGGAACGGGGTTCCCCTTCGCCAGACTCGTTAGCCCGTGGGGCTGACATTTTCCCTGGTAGCCGCGTTTTGACTTTTCCACGGCCCCAGGGGGTTGCCCTTTTTCTCCCTCCCCCTCTTGGAAATCGGTCGACGCTGACTTTCCAACGCCACGATCCCTTGGGACGATGCTTTAAGGGAGAGCGATTTTCCGATTTTCACCGATTTTCACAGACCTGGTTTGGCTGCATGGGGGATTAATGGCGGTTATTAGGTGGGACGGGGAGCGCGACGCCGCGAAAGTGTTTTCTAATGAAGCCCGCAACGCGAACCGCGGCTGATCCTATTTTTGGCCAGGCAATCGATCGCGTTACCCCCTATTCGCGCACTCGGTTCAACCCCGGGCTTAAGCCCGCGCCGGTTTGCCGACCAGGGAACGGCCTTTATCTTTCTGGGACACCGAGTCATCGGTGCACAGAGGCTGATCTGCATCGATGATCTTCTGACCTCGAAGACCATAGACCGACGGGCTTGCCTCGGTGAATTTTGAGATCGCCGATCCGCCGCGGGCCTCTTGCCTAATCGCGATCGCGTTGAATTCGATCGACGGAGTGGGCACTAGGCGATCGTAGGGGCGCGGAGGGTGTCGCGGGCGGCGGTAAATAACGTGGAACGGCGGCTCGGTTGTGATCGACAAGATGGAAGCTCGCTGGGAATAATATGTAGGTGACGGTGCAAATAGAATGACGGAGAATGTTGGAGCGAGAGAGGAAACGAGTTGATTTAGCGATATCGATGAATATACGGGCTGGGGCGCGATAACATCTAAAAATGGCAGCGGCAAATAAAATGATAGATTGCCCCGACGGCCGATAAGAAGCGAGTTATAGCCGACTCTTCGGACACTCTGGAATCCTTCGCGAGGAAAACAACGAGGATCTCGAGTCAATTAAAATTAGTTCATTAACCGATACAGTCTACGCAATTAGACGACCCGTTGGTCCGAAAGCATCTTGGGAAATGATATGATGCTTTCCTGGAAAGCTCCTCTTATTTTCCCTCCCGTTATCCTGATCGAAGTTAAAGTATGCAAGAATGGAAGCTCCGAACTCGAAGTACTGACTGCTTACGATAGATACGTTTAATGTTATAATCTTCGAGAATTTTTTTAAAAAAGAATCACAGTTTTAGGACACTCATTGGAACACTCAACCCCTTAGTGGAGGGTTGCTAGAAAGGTAATTTTGCAATGGAGTTCGTAATGGAACCAGAAAATTAATATCTTTCTCTACTTGGACGTTAATGATCCAGGAAGTCTTCGAGAATGTAGTTAAAAAAAGAAACGTTTTTTAGCACCCAACCCCCTAGTGGAAGGTTACTGGAAAGGTAATTTCGCGATCGAATTCGATAATGGAACCACAGACTTATCTCACAAAATACGCCCCTCTAGTTTGATCTTTAATGATATGTTCTTCGGGAATTTAGTTAAAAAAAGAAATGTGTTTTTAGCACACTCTCCTGTTCATTAAGCCACTCGAGCCCCTCGCGAGTTATGCGCCAGCATCTCTCCTATAACGAACACAGGCACGGACCAGCGGGAAGAACACAAACACGAAGAAAGAGGGTGTAAAGCCTACCCTTGTAGATTGCTTTGAAGGAGGGTTGCTATTACGGATGGTTTCATACATTGCACACCCCTGACTTCGAGTCTAGGTCGGTCATTCACCCCGTCACCATCCCCCTCAACACCACCCGACAACCCCTACCGACCTCCCTACAAACCCTCCACCACCCTTCACACACAACTGCTGCCCCTCTCTCGCCGCCACTTCCACCCCTATCCGCTCGGTGACGTCATTCAAGTGCCCCCTTCCGCCTCCCGCCCTCCCTCCTCCCGTCCAGCCTGGAACGAAACCCTCCCCCTATGATATACCGAGAACGTTGCAAGTGGAGGGAGGGTGACGAAGAGGGAACATCGACACAGTGGCGTAGAATTAAGGGGGTTGCATGGAATTTAAAGATTCACCCCTAACGGGACTGGGACTGTGCTAGTGATCTTGTATCGGGGCTGTATCAATCGAAGGTGAGGAATAGTGTTATTCTTACCCCTGGATGATTTATTAGTTTAAGCTTTGCTGTAGTTTCTGACGTGAAATAGATTCTTGGAGGTGGTAAACTTTGGTGGAATGATAAACTTCTGTAGTGCGAAATGGGTGTATTAATATTAAAGTATCTTTGGAGATAGAATTTTGATAGAGAAAGAATTTTGTCCGTTTTCATTTTTTTATTTTAATTTTAAAGTGAGGATTGAAATAGTTTCGTGGAAAAATATTGTTTTTGTGATTGGAATATACTTGTTTGAAAGAATAAAGTTGAAGACTCGTATTAGGTTGTGGTACACTCAGTAACGGTAAACAATAGTGTTAAGATTCTGAATAATTGCTGCTTCAAGTGATTAAAATTAGATGACTGAAAGTAATCAAACTTGTTTCATCAAATATTTCTGTAATCTCCATAGTTATGTCATTTCTGTTTAAAACGCTTCCGGTAATTCCAAGCACCATTCCAGTGAATCAAATTGTAAAAGTAAAAGGCAACACGAAGATCGATCTTTTAAAATTCCTCGGGTAATAACCCACGTCGAACAGTGAAAGGATTTAAAGACCCCACGGACTTCGCTAGTCGTATCTCCTAAAAATCGTAATCCCTGCACCTCGACTTTCGATTTCTCGACTGACGCGCGAACCTCTGCACCGAAGGCAATAAAAGCTGTACCTAAATTTACGGAAGTCACTCGCTCGAGTGGAAGGTATAAAATTCAACCTCATTACCATTCGATTATGCTAATAGCAAAGTCCATAACAGCGCCTCCTTTCTCCTCGTCTCGTGGCTTTCCAGCCTGCTTCTTATCAATTTCACTCGCATTACGATTCCCTCGCACGGTCAACTTACGTGTATCAACGCCCACGCGCGCTGAAAATCGAAAAGAACCGCGAGAGGTAGCCAGGAAACGTTAATCGTAACGTGACATAACAGTGCTCCAACTAGGGAAAGGAAATTACTAGAAATTTTATTACATAATCTCGCCTTTGTTTCTAAAACTCGCATGATCACTATTAATAACCGAAAATTAGAACGGCAGATCAGGACCAAATTAACTTAGTAGAATAATTGCTTCCAAAACGGAGGTCTATCTAAGGTCCATTAAATATTTAACACATGAGTACTAATTCTCACTAATTGTCACCAAGACCAATTATCGAGTTCAAATATCGCTCCTTTACGATTTCCAAAGGGAATTCATCGCGAAAAAAATCACTTTTCCAAAACCGTGAAGAATCGTTATTTTCGAACTACAAATTTCATCGTATCAAAATTTACATTTCTAAAAAAACTATTAGAGCATGTTCTTATGAATATTACGAATACATAATTATCACTGAAAAGTTAAAAGATTAAAAAATACGAGAACGATAACTCAAAAATGACGCTGGTGTGCAGTGAAAAAGTCAACGCAAAATGCAATGCTCTGTTCTAAATTCTTCAAACACCCTTACGATTTTCCAGCCGCGGACATCTTCATCTTCGATATCGAAGAACTCGTTTATTCATTTTCCATTTCTGTTGTGACTCTCCGTGTGCCGTTAGCAAAGGTTCCTAGTTAGCGACTGATTTCGACACGAATTTTCGCCACGCCTATTGTAAATTAAATAAAGAAGAAGCGCACGCGAAAAGATTCCTACGCGAAGTTTTCACCACACGCGGGACGTTCGCGTGTTTAATCTGCGATGACGCAGCTCCGACAGTCGCCTTGTCGTCGAAGCATTGATGAGCGTTGACTCATGAATAGTGGGCAGAGCGACTATTATCTACGCGTCGTGCACGATAGAGGATAGATACGCGGCGACGAAGACGCGAGGAGAAAGTTGGCGGTCCGGGAGAAGCCACCAGCTTGGATATCGCTCCTATTTTACACGGTTCCATCGAGAGGCGCACACGGCGGGGCTTGCTAGCGATCCTGCACCGAGAAATTCTATCCACAGGCTTGGACAGGTCAGCCACCAAGTGAATTCGACGAGTCGGCGAATTAATGCTGTTTCGAAAATCGACTGCGCTCCCTTCCGCGTGCGATCGAGTTCCAGCGAATCGACGCTCGTTTCGAGTTTCTGCGCGAACCGGTGCTCGCGTGACCTGGTTCGCGTATCCAAGTATCCCTGGGATCAGGACGGAAGACACGGTGTATATTAATAGAGCTTGGAATCGATTTTCAGGAAGATTTCGATTTGTTGACATTTTCAGCTGCTTCTTTATTATATTTATTACAAGCTTAAAGTACAGCGAATAAAGAAATTGCCGATAGCGTAATAATTTATTTGCTATGATGGGGATATACAATAACAATTGCTAACGTTAACTTACGATTTCAGAGGTGTCACAGAAATGCAAAAAAATAAGATAAAAGAATAGTTAAAAAGCAGGATGATATGTTTTCATTTAAACTTTCTTACGCGAAATGGCAATTTCATATGCACCAAGCTAATAGTATTTTAAAATTAACTGGCGTCTGATTTATTATGCAATGCTTACTTATGTAATAACTACCTTTACTAGTCGGCTTCGCCTGAAATTTAGATTCTGATTTTATAAAAAAAATTATTTCTTTTTGTGAAAATAGTCACATTCATCTGGATTAGTTAGGCATAATGAGATGGGACACATTTTGTGACCCCAAAGTTTACCGTTCAAAAGTTTTTAGGCGACAGACAAACACACACTTTTTGCTTTATATATTAAGATGCATTCAACTGAAATTGTCATAAAGGGATGAAATCATGATAGCCTATATTTTCGGCAGGGTTCTGGAGAGTAGCTATGCAAAATTTGGTCCAGATCGGTCAGAGGGTTTATTAGTTAATAGAGAACATACAGGATTGTAATTAACTGGTAATAAGAAAATACGTACAGAGATTCTGTCACAAATCACATAGATTTCTCGCCGATTTATGAGTCTTTGCCCAATCTTGGGGGAAGATCCTGTTCTCAGGAAGATCTGACACCTCTTAGAACGTTCAAGGGATGGAGATAGCGAAGGGGGTTGGCGAACTTTAATAAGACTTTCCTCTCGTTCTACCTAGGTACCCTATCTGTTTTAAAAAGTTGACGTTACTTTTCAAACAGTGTATTTCACAGGCAGATCAGATTTACACTCTGATTCTACATCATGAGCACCTAAATTCTCAATTTTTTAAAGCACCTGGCAATTCGTAAATAAGATCTAATTCAAAATTCCACTCATAAAGAACTCCGCTTGAAACCATCAGCGACAGTCCTGGAAGTCCTTGAGTCTCCAAGAAAAGGAGGAAATATTCATAAAGTAGATATCGATGGTGCCCCATTTGACATCGAGTCGAACAGACCCCAGGGGAATCCCTGGACAGAGATTTCATTTTGCAAATGCAAAGTTTTCTATCGATAAAAAGCAAGGCTACGCTGAGAACCTCTGGCCTCGCAAGGCTGCACCGTGCAAAAGGTGAATGCATCGGCGCTTCCTACATTTACGCAATCGATCCCTCGAACGTAGTTCGCACGTAGCAATCGACTCGCTCGTACATACGTGCACGCGTCTCGGAGCTGGCTCGCACACGTGAAACCGCCGCGATATTATCGTGCGAACACGAATGTGGAAATAATCGTTTCTCATGGATTCACGGTGCAACCCACTCTCATTCAGACCAGCCGGAGACAATAAGCGTGAATGAAGGGGCGGCTCGGGGCTGACTAAGACGGGACTAGGCCCCCGTTGAAAAGGAAACTCGAACGGGAACGCGTCGAGAATGGGATTAGCCATGGAAGTGTTTCGAGACTTATTCTCCTCGCTCCGCGCGGACTGCTTTTCACATATCGAAGCTAGTTTGCAATGAGAAAAGAGTTGGTTGAACAAAACTGAAAATTCCATGAGACACAGTTTAAAAATAAAATTATTGTCGAACAGCGATGAATTACTAGAGTAATTACAGCGATACATTTATTTTCTGTAATAATAATAAATTATACTCAGACCAGCGCAGATAAGGGCCATTCCAATCCTCCAAGCCTCCATCCTCAATTTACATTCCCGAAATTAATAAAAAAAAGACACGCAGAAAGTAATAACCGAGGATGTCACGGCCCAGGCCATCCTCCACTCGACAAGACGTTCAATTAAGTTTCACCTTCGATCCCAGCCTCCAAACTTTACAACGCGCCGGATCCATTAATTACAAGTAAATTTCACTCAGCGGGACAAGCGCAAACACGGCTGTGAAAGTGCCATGCTCGCCCCGGAAACCTGCCGAACGCCGCAGAAAATTGAATCGACTGCCAAACTCAAGGAAACTCGACGATACCGATCTGTTCGGTAGCAAGTGTGTACCGAGACAGCGGCTATGATAAAATCGTACGGAGAAGAAGCTCGTTAGTCGACGTCTGGTTAATTAGAAATTTGCCGAGCGGCTGACCCCTCGAACGGGCGATTCCGTTTGCGCGATCGCGTTTCTGGTGAAAGCTGCTGCTCGCTGGCCCTTGACCTTCCCTCGGCCGAATTCCAGCCGAACCGTCGAGGACTCGTTTCGTAACCGAAGGCGAGCACGGCGGCCATTAAGCGTGCTGGCGCGTTTCGTTGGTCCGTACCGCGCTGGTGAAAGGCTGAGCAACCGATGCTCGTAATGCTCGTGTGCGTGGTCGCGCAGAAGGAGGCGCGGAGCTTGAAAGCAACCCGCGACAAGCGAAAACGAAAGGATTCCCTGACGATGGTGTCGCGCGGCTACGCTCCCCCTTTTAGCTTCGCGCTAGCACGTGAGGCTGACGGTTACAGCCGGCGCCGTTGCTTTCGCAAGACTTTCCCCATTGTTTAAAAAATAAAGCCGCGACCGTCCCGAGGTCGTTCAACCGCTCCGAACGCGCGTTTTAAAGAGGTCGTTCAACCGCTCCGCGACGCGCCTTCGTGCCCGTCGTTTCAAACGCCGCCAATTTCGGCGCCGATCCCCGATGCCGCCATTACAATTATAGACGCAGGTATTTCTGGCCACCCCTGTGCGGGGTTGGGTCCAGGGAGAGGTCGGAGTATTGGGCGAAACGCGAAGAATTTAGAATGGGGTGGATGCGAATTTCAGGTGAAGGAATGATACTGGGTCAGTGGTGGAATATCTGAGGTGTAGTAAGGGAGTCAGGGTTATCATCGAACGAGTTAGAAATCGACTGAGAAAATCCTTGCGTGGGGGTGAGTGCTGAAGGTTACCCAATACGTGGTGAAAAAAATATTAGAAATTTATTGAAGAATTATAACTAATCTTACTATATTTAGTATTTTAAATTAGAAACAGTGAAAGGTATTCGATCTGTTTCAAATATCACATTCTAGGCAAACGCAGCAGGTGTTTTAGTATTTATGAACGACAGTGTATGTATATACATCTACTAGCTTTACTACTCGGCTTCGCCCGAAACTTAGATCCTGATTTACTAAAAAAAATTTTCAGTTTTTTTTGTTGTGAAAATAGTCACATTCGTCTGGATTAGTCAGACATAATGAGCTGAGGCACATTTCATGATCCCAGAGTTCATCGTTTCAAAGTTTTTAGGTGACAGACAAACACACAACATATACAACTTTTCTGCTTTATATATTAAAATTATACCATGAGAATCATCTTCTAGAGTATTCATTCTGAACCACATCTATTTTACATCTCACAAATCCTCCAAATAATCTGCTCCACAAATCTGCACACATTTCTCGCACCACCCCCTAAAATGTAATCACAGAGGCCTCTGCTAACTCGCATCCCCGCGGCGACACGAATGAACGCAGCCAAAACGAATTCGAAGGACGATCTTTGCCCACCGATTGACCCAACTTCAGCCGTCGGTGCCCCGTAGTCTGGAGCACCGTGTCGACGACCAATTCGCATCGATTTGGGCCCGTCAGCAGGACGAAGTGTATGCACTGGGAGCGCGAGCTTAACGACCGTAGATGCAATCGCGCCGCTGGGTCCCGAGGAAACGGAGAAGCGGAGGGAAAGGTCAGGTCCGACGAGGAAGTGGCCGCGCTCTCGCGATAATAAGCAAAGGAACACTTTCTACGCTCACGAGAGGGGGGCTTAGGGAGCTGCTTCTGCAGCCTCCTAAATGGAACGTGACGGCGTTAAGCGGAGCCGCGGTTTATGCGAGCCACGATCCCGTGGAACAGCGGCCGTTTCAATTCACACTTCTTGCATCCGCGCACAGGAAAGCGTGGCGAAACACGTTTCGCGCCACGGAAAATGAAATTCACGATACCGATGTCGCTTCTTTCAAACTGTCCTGGCCGTTCGTTTTTTTACCTCGAACCGCGAGGAAACCGGGCTGATTGGATATTCACTTATATATTACACTTACTTTCTAGTGACAAGGAAACGTTCCCAATCCGACAATTCTGATTTTCATGAAACCTCGTGGAAATTTAGAGCATATTCTTTTTCTGCGGGAATTTACTCTGAATGAACTCTTAAAGTTATCGTGCTTTTTTGTTTTTTAATATAACTTTATTTTTCTTTTAGTAGCATAATAGAACAATTGAAGAATTCTTATATTTTTAAGTTTTGTGCTATCTCTCACCGTTATAAAGTTATAGTATTAAAAGAACAAAAAAGCGTGTTTGTATTATTTTTTAGAATTTTCGTGGTCAGCGATGGGTATTCTTTATGATTTTTCGATGCACGATGGAATGGGGTTCGTGCAAATATGTAATTTCACACCTATTACATTTGCAAATGGAATCTTTCCTGCGATTCCTGGTAAATCATGAACAATAAATACTTTTTATTTCTCTGATAGGTACTGCTTCCTCGTGATCTCTGCATTTTTTAAACAATTCTGTTGTAATCTCCACTCCAAATATCACGATGGGTACCTTCCCAAATTTTACAAGTTGTGAACAAATTACACTCTGCTTTGTTCAATAATTAAGAAAATGTTCTCTAGCAGTTCCTCATCCTTTTACAGGCGATATTTTATCTTATCGCATACTGATCTGAAAAATTGGCTCTAATTCCGTTTCTCTGTGAATTAAATATAGGTACAAACGTATGAATCCTCTTTCGTGGAGCCTATTTTAGTTTCTACTACTGAACGCTAACCAATAGACGCCACATTCTTACCCCCATGTCAGTACCATAACTTAATTTCCAAAACCAACAAACCCCTTCACTTAAACAGAATCTCTAACAATCATATTTCATCCCCGCAATGTTTAAATAATTATCAACAACCACGCAACACATGCATACACTAACTTACTTCATTTAAGGGATGAAAATCACCTGAATCTCCTCGTCAAAATGTACATCCTACCGTAAAATGGGGGAACATTGGCAGGTTTTTGAAACATTTTGTTATATAATGTAAAAATTAACATGTTTACATTTGATTTAAGTATCTTATCATAACATTGCATCTTTTGTGATTGTACTACAAGTGTCAAAATGCACAAAATTTGTGTCCTTTCCTTCTTTAATAAATGTTAAAAGCGTTACTGTACCGGGGTAACATTAGCACATCATGTAGATAGCATTAACGGGATAAGTTTTATTAATCTGAGGTCACTAAACTTAAATTTCTTTATTTTATTTTATTTTTTGCATCTTAACTAAAATCAACTCGTAACATTGCCACATCATATAAATAGCATTAACAGGTTAAGTTTTACTAATCTGACGTAAAACAACGTAATTTCGGCGTATGCCAATGTTACCCTATGCTGCTAATGTTCCCCCATTTTACGGTACCAGAATAAATTTTCTAGTAGGAAACTGATCATCAGCTGGAACAAGGAAATTCTTAGAACACGAACCATCTCGCCTTACTCGAATCACAACGACACGGTTTTCCCAGCTCCATGGTGTTCAAATGCGCGACCACGGTCCGTCTTCAAGACGTTCTTCGTGGAAAAGTGATCGCTGAAGCGACCCAGGGCTTTTCTCTTCCCTACAAGTCCTCTGCGAGTTCGTGCTTCCCCGAAAGCCCTCTTATCTGGGACGCGAGTGAACCTGCGTGGCCCATATACGAGGAACTCGAGCTTGATCTCTCCTCCGCTCCCTCTGATCGCCACGGTCCGCGTGCTCTCCACGGCTGGGTCTAAACGCGTGTAGGCTAACCGAGGCGAGTGGTTTCTCCGCGTAGCGTACAATGGCAACGACGTTCGACCCACGCTATTGCTGGCTGGCAGTGAAACCGTCGGTGCACCTTATCCCACCGAACGCTAGCCAGCTAGGCCACACGAGCAACCTTTTACGAAGATACGCGCCGTGCCTCGCAGAGATATATGTAGCGATGTCGTAAGAGAAGTAGGGGGGCAAAGTCAGTGACACCCTTCAATGCCTTCCCTTGAGTCAAGACATTGGGAACGCGAGTATTTGGTAATACTTTGTGGACATTGGTACTTGGAGGCGGTGGAGGGCGTTTAAATGTGACCAGATGAGCACAGAGCGAAGAAGTCACTGTACTTATCATTTGTAGGGACTAACCTGAGGCCCATTGATGTGGCGGGTAACGCGATGTCTCTAAAAGTTCAAGGACCTTCAAGTATTAAGGGGGTATTCTCGTCTGGAAGGCCAATTTTGTGCTTTTCTAAACTACACAGTTTTCACCGATGAGCACTATCCACAGGTATTTATTAACATTTCACTTAGTTGTAAAAAAAATTTCATGCATATATAATAATAATTAATGGAGATATGAGTTATCTTGTAAAACGTCTGCAAAAAAAAGTTGCCTCATGGTACACACGATTCCGGCTGTTCCGCTGATGCAAAACGAAAAAACCAAAAGAATTCTTAATCAGTAAGAGTGTGGCTATAACCAGTAGCAGATTTATGAATATAAATTATGAATTCACAGAATGGCGGGACATTGAATTTAAAACTCATCTTTTCCGTGTTTTTTTCGTCTTTAAACGGCCTTAAACTTGTGAAAAAAAATTATTTCGCCTTGATTCTGCTACAGGCTGGAATTATATGTTTTCTGAAGGTGTACGAAAAAGATGGATCAGATTGGCCCACTAGAAAAGCACCGTTTTGAGAAAAACCCATATCTGCATTAATTATTATTATTATTCATGACTGAAATTTTGTTTACTTGTTGCTGGAATGTTAATAAATACGTGAGGATAATGCTTATAGGTAAAAATTGCGTAATATTTTTGGGTTATCCCCAAAGAGAATAGAGGATCTCGTCCCTCTCGACGAAAATAGTTGAATTAGTTAGTAATTGAATTATTTTCAATACAGTCTTATGCAACCGTTTCCATCAAAAGCTAAGCTAAGCTGTGCCATGCTATGCTATATTTAAAAAAAAATAGCTTCAATTCATCATTTTCCACCTAAAGCTACGTTTCTATGCAGCAATTTTTTTTCTTTTAAATAATGAACTCAATAGAAAATCTGATTAATGGCATTTGTTATACATCCTCTGAAGATAAACAAATAGTGTTGAAAGTAAAACAAAATTTCTTATTTAATCTTCAAGTGATGTATAATAAATGCCATTAATCAGATTTTCCATTAACGTCACTGCTTATAAGAAAAAATTTGCTAAATAAACCCATGCTTTTACTACCGATTTTACCCTCTGCTGCTTTCACGACACCACTATGTTTGTCTAAAATAAACTACTTATGTAGAAACTACGTTGGGTACGCTTGGGAACGAGGGATGTATCGGCGTAAAGATCGAGACTCCCGATTCGAAACGTCTTCTCGATTCTTCTCTATAAAGAGCTTCCTATCCCACTTCGATACTATTTATTTCACGAGCATGCACATGTGTGCACGTGACAGTCGATAGCGCGCGCGAACGTTGCCCTCCTTATACAGAGCCCAGTGACACCCGATTTGGTGCATCTAAGGAGGCTCAACGGTGCTCGCATATAACTTAAGTTTCATCGATGCCTACTTTCCCACGGCTTCCCAGGATCTACGTGATCTACGATGATTCGTTACCAGCTGAACCGTTTACACGTGTAACCGAGTAAGATCGTGCGCACCGTGAGCTGAATTGACTTGGTATCGACCACTGGCGACGGGTCATGGCTGAGTAATTAGGGGGTTGGTTCTACGTCCGCGGGGAAGCTTTGACGCTAGAAGACTGGTCGAAACTGCGAATCGATCTTGGACCGTACCCTGTAAGTCGAGACGAGTAATTGACCCGACACGATTTTTCGTGAAGGGTTCAAGGTCTTCGAACGATTCAGGAAAAGGAGGCTTGAAAACATGCGAAGATGGATTTCTAATTTCTAATTGGAATAGCTACTTAGTTGCCCTATTGCGAAATGTTTAGAGTCAAGTTTGCAGGCAGAAAGGAAGATTATGAGAAGCTTTGACGCTGGTAGAGATAGTGGTCGTTGCAGTTTCTCCTGTGCAGTTTCGTTTTCATGATATTGACGAGTTATAACGATCGTTGTGCGCTTCCAATATCGCGTAACAGATTCGCGAAGGTGCTCGTTATATAAGGAATGAAAATCTACACGCGCACTGGTTTCTAAAGATGCGGTGCTCGATCAAATCGAAATCGAGATGAGAATATTAATTGATGCTTTTGAACCTTTCAGGGCTGTATCGATTCTTTTGAGTAAATTATATATTTATGTAATATTCAAAGATTGTTGGTATTGATTTTACATGGGGGCGGAGATTAAACATTTTTCTGGAGTGTTGAGGTATTTTAAGGTAAAAACGAATCAGGGTAGAGTTTCAGTTTGTGTTTTGTATATATATTTCAAAGAGAAGCAATAATTTATCCTTGGCACAGTAGCTGATGCAATATTGTTGACGAATAAATGGCGATACCTTTTTGCATCAAGTCCTTTGCTAACTTGTCGCTACGACAAATTATGCCGCTCTATTTACTGTGCTACAAAACGAGCGGACGTGGGTGTCCGATTTCGTGCTTCGATCGAAGTAGAATTCATCATGCTTCGATCATATCTTGAAAATAATATACGCCAATCTCTAAGCCATACCGAGAAAGAAAATATCCAAACACTATGATACATCCCACACTCTGAATCAAAGAAACTTGAGTTCATTGGAACATTGATTAGTGCTGCTAAAATTACTCTGAATTCACAGAGAGAACTTCTCAAAATCCCTTTGAGAAATGATAAAAATTCCTGAAGCCTTAAAAGAAATTAAACCAACAGAAAAATCTTCCAATTTCCTCAGAACCCCGATAACAAAAAGCACAATACCTTACTACTCTAATAAAGCTTCCAATATAAAAGCTACTCAAGTTCATCCAGACCACGAAGAAGAATAATCCAACACGCCTTAATTTCTACACTGCAAAATCCTTCGATTAAAAGACTCTTAAAACACTGAACAACAATCGTTGAAATTTCAACGAAGCCTCGATCAGGAATGACACAAATGTATACTGTCACCGAAATTCATGAAAAACGCCATTCCGAATGGCCTGTGAATTCCGCGCGGCAAGAGAATGGACGAAAAGTCCGGGGACAAGCGAGCAGAATGAAGAGTGTCGGGACAAAAGCCCCGAAACGGGAAATGTTATACACGGGGAGGGTTTTTACGTGGGCTGAACAGTCACGTTGTTCCGTGGGAAGGCAGAGTTCGGTATACAAACGTTTCACTCTCGACGAGCCGGCTGGATAACGGGCCTCTGTGCTCACAGAGAAGGTAGGCAGAGGTGTACCACGCCGAGAAAGAAGGGAAAGTAGTTCTGTGAGTCAGTGGGGCTTGCGGTACCTCGTGACGTTCGACGGTTAAGCAGCCTCGAGACTCGGGAACGGGAAACGGTAATCCAGATGAGCCGTATCGTTTATTCTTTTGGAACCGTTCATCTTCTATCGCACTTCCACCGCCCCTCGCGATTTTCTGGTACAGTCAACCTTCACCCCTTGTCACTTATTCGACAACGTCAGCTGACTGATTACATACTAGTCCATGTAATTTGAGCATAAAGGTCCCCAATTTATTTTCATGATTTTTAGGGAACAGGTACTTAAATGTAATTGTAAGAATTGTATTTAACATTGCACGTGACGTGAGTTATATATTAAATTTTCATAGAATTCTGAGTTTAAGGGGTAACACCACTCTAGAGGCAGCAAAAAATACCTAAATTTGACAATTTATTTTGGGAGTGTGACAAACGGTATAGAATTTCTTTTCAGAGGGTTTATTTAACACATATTGAAGTATGAAAAATAATTTTTTTAGTGTCATTTTCATACAAAATGGCGACGACAGAGCCCGTCGTCGGAAACAGCTTTTGTGAAAACACCGCCACGGGAGGACGGATTTCTCGGCATGTATGAGTCGTGGAACAAAAAATAAAAAAAATTTATAATCTATATACAATTGGCTTTGGAAGTACGTAGGGGTTTTTTTTTAAATCAATTTTTGTGGAAGTGGTGCAGTTGTTAAGAAATAAATCGATTTTTTGCCCTAAAAATGAGCATTAAATTGGTTATAAAAAAGAAAGTTTACATTCAATCAAAAAACGGCTACGTACTTCCAAAGAGAATATTGTTGTAAAGCTACTGTAAAAATTTCAAATCGATTCATGCGATAGTTTTCGAGAAATTCGTCCTCCCAGTTTGAAAAAAGTGGTTTCGAGAAAAACGCGTTTAAAGTTTTATGAACATTTTAATCCTTTAAATTTTTGTTTATCTTTAATCTGCGATGCCTGCACCATACATTTGGCCATCTAGGTCGATGTTCGTCTCCTCCTTCCTTTCTAAAGTATGGTTTAAGCAAAAAAAAAAACATCGATCCTAGAGTGGTGTTACCCCTTAAATATGTGTAGAACTTAATGGTATTGTGTTATTATAGTAATGCGGCATTATTAATGCAATGCAATAGAAGTGCTCAGATCGATGTATGAGTAGAATCAGTAAGTACTAGCCAGACACCAGGCCAGCGAATATCCAAAACTCATTTCCCTTCAAACCCATGCTTCTACGAGAATATCACATTCCACAATTTCCCTTTATCTGCTCACAAAGGACCCTCCCGATGCTTCCACGAATTACACACGCAATTCCCATTATCAAACCAGAAAATCGCTGTTTACCTCTCGAAGGATTAACCTACACACCTACATTCCCCAATCGTTCTTCACCCACGATACGAGCAACCACAAGCCGGCGAATTTACGAGCCACCTCTTTCCCAAAATCCCGACCATACTCCTCAAAACAGCATTCTCGTTCCTGGACCTTGTTCCAGGGAAATCTCGCATCCGAATCTCGCGCAAGATTCCGTGGCGATAGCGATGAAAGCACCGACCGCGAAACAAGCTCCGCCGCGGCGCGGAGGAATTCGTTAGGTGCTCCAGGGAGCATATAATTTTTGCTTTCTCTTCCATCGGAAAGGGCGTAATAGTGGAAGAACCAAGTGACACACTTCCCGACACGAGGGAGCTCGGGGAGCTCGGTGAGCCAGGGCTTCCTAGAAGAGCCCACGGGCTGAGCAGCGGCTCGACGAGACCTATCCGTCACCGGAAATAGATTGTTCGTTGGTGAAACGGTCGCTTGATGCCGCGGCAAACAATAGTTGACCCGAATATGCACGTCGAAACGGCTCGCAAGCCGACGAGCCCCGACCCTGATGAGACGAAAGCCGCTCGTTACGAACAATTGCGCGCTGAAAGGTCATTAACCGTCGCCGATTACGGGATAGCTGAAACGGGATGGCGTAGACGTTTTGCCCCTTAAATATTCCAGCAGGAGATCACCGCCCCCCGAGGACGAAGTCGCGGTCCTTAATGAATGGTAACAGCGTGTCGCTTACGTGAATCATTTACTTGGCTGGCAACGATCGACAGGGATATTGTTCGAAGCAGGAAGCGTCTCGTCGCTCCATCCATCCATCTGGGCACGGGCGACGATGAACCCGACCTCGAGCGATTCACCGACGAATGGCTGACGAATCGGCCGTGTTTCAGGAGAGGCTCGTGGGAAAAGGATCGTTGGGATGGTTCGGTAGAGACGGAGATCTGGGGACGAAGGGGAATGGGAATAGAGACTGGAAAAGTGGTGAGATAACTCCATTGTGGACTTCAGTTTAAACATATATACTTCTAAAAGTTCCTAGTATTTCTTTTTAATAATTAGAAAATATTGTGAGTGGATCGAAAAGGACCCAACTGCTGTAGTAGATATAATCCTACAATAGTATTCATATATTAGCAACAACTTTCTTATATTTCTTTAATATTAAAAGAACCCTCAACGAAATGAAAAGGGGTCAAGAAGATTCTGGGGATGTGGTAGGGTTAAAGAAATGAGTATCGTGGAAGGGAACTTTTTTTTAGGAACTGGTGTGGAATTTTCAAGTGTAAATCGTGGTAGATTTGTAGTAGCAATCAGGGTCGTGAAGAGCTTGAACAACTGTTAGGGGTTAGGAAATCAAATGGGAGGACGATTGTCGTTGGAAGGTTTGTCCAGTGGATGTACAGCGTAATTGCAGCAGCGATAGCGAGAGTCGACTAGTTTTGAGGTCAGGGCAGGATCCTTGTGACGTACGATGCTCCAAGGAGCACTCTTGTTGGCCTTCGACCTGAACGATCGTTTGCTCCGGCTCCTTTTTGCAGGATCATTCTTCCTGCCGCGACACTGTTCCGAGGATATCCTTAGAACAACCACTTTCCTCGATTTACCGAGAGGGGAACGTGCGAGTCCTTTTTCAATCGGAGGTAACTGTTGAGTCAGACTCCATGTGGTGCTGTACGATTTTGTAATTCATTAATTCTTTCGAATTGTAGAAACGATACCCTTAATACACTATAATTAAAGCTTCACAAAATTATTGAAGCAAAATAATAGTGAGATAGATACTAATTTTTCAGAGGAAGTTCAAAATTAATAAAAGTGCTAATACGATATAAGCAGAAAACTTTAATTACGTTAGAAGCTTCAATGACATCACAAATATAAGGTGGATTTTATAGAAAATTACTAATATATAAAAGAATATATAAAGTTCGCTCTGCAGCGCATATTATTGACTTCTATCACTTTACACTTGGATATTCTCCACAGCGTGAATTAAAACTCAGTGTATACCGGGTAATTACACCTTAACCCATCAGTTGGTACCCTAAATCTTCAATAATTTCTTTAATAAACTCCACTTGCAATAAAAAAACAACAGACGTTAATCTTAAAAAATATTGTGCATCATTCAGATCCCTCAAAGCCAACGATGAATTCTTAACGCGATGAAAATTGTTCCATGTCCAAGGACAAAAATTCATGCGAAATCTTAGCAGAGACTCCGTCATCCAAGATATTTCGGACATGTCTTTATGTAACGGTCTGATTGAAAGATCAAGATCAAGAGAAACGCAACCATTGTCGGGTCGGAGCTACGGGCACAGCTGTACTGAAGCACACGGTGCGATCCTTGGTCATGGACTCGCGAGTGTAACGTGGTTCGGAAGGTGAAAGTTTTTCGGTTATCGAACATCGTGGCCTAGACCGTAAAAGAATAACAAGAACACGTACACAGGCTGGCGGCAATTCTCGTAGGCAGTTTATGCCTCGCTGCTTTCTCTTTTGATTCTAAATGCTTCTCTCTGCCAAGTGTGTTCCTGGTCCGCTTATAGCCCAGTTTTCGAGTAATCTGTTACCCGTTTTATCGTGAAAATAGTGTCACTAAAAGTATCCTCTTCAGACATTTACATGGTAAAATAACGAGGACGAGTTAAGGAAATTGTTGTTATAGTCTGTTTTATCGTATCCGCGATTAGGTCTGCCCAGAATACGCTCCCAGAATGTCTGCGCTCTAATTCGGCGAATGGAAAGAATATCAATTCTTTCCAGTACAGGAATAAATTTTGTACACGTTTTAAAAGCATCACGGGATGCACAATCGATTCGACTAATTATTAACGCTCGACCATACCTGAGCCGCGCAAGATCGATCGATCGATCTTCTTTCTATAAATACCCGTCTATCGCGGCAGATGGACTAAAATATAAACGTCTTTAATACCGTCTAGACTTTCGCAGGGGATTGAAACGTTAATATTCCATTTGAAATTCACCAAATATCGATCCAATCTACGCTACAAGATCCAACTATCCAATATTTCCGTTCCCAAATTCCCGCAACTCATCCAAGCCCCCCTTCATCCCCATACAATACCGGGGGCCGGAACGGAACAGAAACGGAAACAATAAACGAAAAGAACGAAATATATTTCCGGAACAGAAATAGAAAGGAAACAGTTTCTAATAATCTATTTTTCCGGGTGTAAGCTTCAAAACTATTTACTTTTTTATAAGACACAATATTTTTATAATATATCGACAATAATATTTTATGATATATCCACCACGTGTAATAAAATTATTAAAAATAAGTTTATAATCGTTTCATAAATATGTAAATTTGTTGTTCGTTTCAATGGAAGCGAAATATTTTTCAGAAAAAACGGTATTCACCGAAACGAAATTATTATTATTGTACCCGAACCAAAACGAAAAAAGCATTTCGTTCCAGCTCCCTGTACAATACCAACTTCACCACCACCTACGCAAGTGCCATCATTACATAACAGTCTTCTAAATTACAAATAACTCGATAACATACACCTCAACTGCTTTAATTACAAATCTACCCTTACTCCGACCAAGAAGTATCGTTTCCTGGTTGCTCGGATAGCCGATAACGATCTTATTCGGCCCACGTAGCGCGGTAGAAATCGGCCCGAAGGAAAGTGCAAGTTCGCCGACGAGTTTCTCGCGGTGTCGCGTCACCCACGATGTCGGGGGCGTGCGATGGTGAGCGGGAGCGTGGACGCGAAGTCGGCATCGAAGTGGACGAAGAGAAGAGGAGGGTACGGCCGAAGCGTGATGCAGGGGGGCCCGCGATCTGCGCGCGGCAGCGTCGTCCAGATAACAGCGTTGGCAGATACGGTTTTCCCGCGAGCGGCGTTCGCGTAACGCTAAGCGATCGACGACTAGGCCTGGTTCGCAGCGGCGTTAGAGGTTCCCCTACTGGAGAACGTTAGTGCACAGAGGGAACGGCGCGGCCGTTTTACGAGGAGGGTTTCTCTCTTCCACTTCCACGGTTCCTCCACCGCACGGCGCACGGGTTCCTCGTCGGTGAGCGCTGGTGCCCGTGGCCGCTGTCCCAGTCGTCGCCCTACTTTGTCGAAGCAAACTCAGCTCGACACTCGGTTTACACCTCGCCACGACGACGACGACAGGGATACACACGTTCGTTCGCGCGGGCGCGCGCACCCACACACACAGAGCACTCTAGCTCGCACGTGCACGCGTATACGTAGAGGCGGAACGGAGCGCGGCCGCACGCCAGGCAGAGAAAACACGCGCGTAACGTGCGTACGCGCAACGAGCTGCACGGGGTCGCGGTGTGCGGTGGTTTTAGTCGACGTGAAACCGTGGCCGACGGTGGTGGTGGTGCCGGTGGTGGGTGGCTGTGATGGTGATGGTGACGGAGGACGTGGCCGTTTTCCCGCAGACCGGAAGTGCAACGCGCGAGAACCCCAAGCATCCCTATCGCCGCGCGGCGTGGAGCCCTGCGCCACGTGCCCCGACCGGAAGCGCTCGTTGCCCAACGAAACTAGCAGGCAACCAGGTGACCACCGTCCCCTGACCTACGGCAACCTGCTACGCGCTCCGCTGTCGTCGACTAGTGTAACCCCGTGACGGTGGGTGCCGTTGCTCGGCCCTCCACGCGCAGCGACGGTTATCGGGGAGAATTCACTCGCTCCGTGGGATTTCACGAATTATCTAGCGTCGTACGTTGCACCCTCCCCCCACCGATGCAGCACGCCGCTGAATCGATCTAACGTTTCCTCGTTCCACTGGCCCGTCCACGGTTTACTACTCGTTGGACCATCGTTATAGCGGGACGACCGCTCGTTCCCGCGAACGGGGGACGCGTGCTCGACGCGAGAAATCGTGTGGGTTCACTGGGAAACTTCTAGGAGAACGATCGTTATTCGCGCGCCGTTCAGGAGAAAGTGCATGTGCCTCTCCAGCCGGAAGTGCCATCGAGCGCGAATATTCAACATCATCGTTCTGTCCCTTTCCCCCTCTCTCTCTCTCTCTCTCTCTATTCTATTCTACACACGCTTCGTTGTCCTGTGAAACGAATCTCTTGAACGAGAACACGCGTGTCTGCTACGCGCGCCGTCGAGCAGAGTCCAAGAGGATTTGAACGCGGTATCGACGTGGTGCCTGGTGCGCGACCAAATCACAGAAACTAGCTAACCAACGAAACGCGATTGACAAGCTCTTCTACGTCGCCTGAACCGCCACTGCCAACACACGACTAATCGCTGCCACTACCGACATTACTCTCCGCCGTGATTTTTCCTTCGGATTTCCCTCCGGGGTCTCGCGCTGGCTTGCCCTCCACGGCCAAAGCCAACGAGCGTCTGCTCCGTGAGCCGCTCGGAGCATGCGCCTGCAAAACCAGCCCGCAAACAGCCGTTCGAAAGGCGCGACCCTTGAAGACTGGAAAGGATCGCGGGAGCGGAATCGATCGACTTCGTATTCATTCTGAGCACTGCCAGCACTCCGCGCGGGACCTTTACAATCCCCGATTCGAACTGGAACCGCACTGCCAGCCGGAGGACCACGCTTAAACTCTCGGATGTGAGAGAAATCTCCGCGCGTTATCCAAAGAATTTCGAATCCAAGGCTGAGACTACCGAGCGATGTTAGCAAACAAAGGACGAATCTCCGCCGCGCGGACTTAATCTTTCACGAAATCCTCGAGCTCGTCGCAAGAGCCCCACGTTCTTCCACTCACATCGAGTGTATACCTCGGGATCGAGGACCCCCGGATCGTTCTCCAAAACGCAAAGTAGCGCGAAGCGACAACGTCCTTCCTACTGAACGAGTCCCGCGACAACGGGCCTAGGAAAGAAAGAAAGAGGGAAAAAAGGCGAGCTCCGTTACGCAACCAGTGCGTGGCTGCCATTTTGGTCCACGCGCACGCACACCCGGGTACGTGGGTGCACGCGGCGAGAGTGACACTCTCGCGGTGGAGCGCGTCGCATCGCGTCGCCTCGCGTCTCCGTGGAAAAGGCGGGCGCATGAATGGTGGCGCGGCGCGGCCGCGATAACAACGGCTCCGTTTTGATAGTGCCCGCGGAACGGGGCGGACGAGGGGGGCACACGGACTGCCGACAGAACTCTGCTCGAAGTCGTAAATACACGCCGGTGGTGCTGGTTTCGCGCGCGTCGCAGCCGCGCGCTGGCCAAAGGTGCAACGAACTCCGCCGCGGGAATTTCGTGTGGCCACGTCCAGCGAGTGATGAGTCCGCGTCTGCCCGCGTAAATATACACCGCGGCGCGAACGACAGTCGCCTTCGACGAGGAAACCAGTGAACGAACCGCGGCCTGCCGTTCTTTTTAGCTGTCGAAGGGAAACCGCGGGAGCAGGAACCGCGCGGACACCGCGCCATATGCGGCTGTCCAACGGCAGCTGAGACCGGAAGGAGCAGCGACATCCCGTCGCGTTTTAAGTGAATCAAGGATTGTGCTCCTATGCGGAGGATTGGTCCTCCTGGTCCGAGGGATTGAGAACGATCGGCGGTGTTAAGTGAGCATCGGTATTACGAACTGAAATTGCTAGAAGTTTCCGGAGTTTAATTTGCTAGCTGTTCACGGTTCTGTTCCTTCGGGTGTATCGCGTGCTAGAAGTGCTAGAAATAATCGAAATTAATTTGAACCGAGAGAGTGGTGACGAATTCCCATTCCTCCTGGAAGATAAGAGCGCCTGCCACGCTGCAAGGTACAAAAGGGACTTTGCAAATGCAAATGGATGAGCGAACCAGGAGGTGAAGCGTTATTGGTCGTGACGGCGAAGGAACCGGAAAGACGAGGACGTGCAACCGGGGGTTTTCAGTTAGGACAAAGGATAACCCACTTCTGCAGGCGAGCTTACACGCTCAAGTAGGTCGTACGTCTTGCACTATCGTCGTTTTGGACACTGGCCTCTCCTCTGGATACTTAACAGTCACCGATATTCAAACGATTTCAAGACGAATCACCATCCACCGGTCACTCAGATATTTTGGATGCACATCATCATCAAAATCCGCTCGTACCGCAAATGTTGATTGAAAACTTGAGCGAGGAAGATCGCGGATGCGTGGATCTGGCTTAACGGGCGGTACCATCGATCTCTATTACCAAGTTTCTTAATTGTCTGCGGGGAAGCGGGGCGCGTGTTGCGTGGAAATCGTCGAACAAATGAGGAACAAGTGCACGTGCAAGTGCTTGAGAAAACGGACGAGACGTCGGAGGCGCGACGTTCACCGAGGGCCGCGGGTACTCGATTAGAGCCAGCAAGAAGTGACGTTTTGTGATCTCTGTGCGGTACATGCATACGCGCGTCCCTGTACGCGTATACAGGCGTGTATGCACATGTGGGTGCAGGTGGGCGCGCGCGCGCAGCCAGTGTATAAACGCTGACGTAACACGACGAACCTCCCCTTGACACCTGATCGACGATCTACCGTCGTCGGCACGTCGGTGACCTTGTTAACACCGTGCCCCGACGGGCTTGTCGGCTCAACTCTAAGGGAGGACCAGGCGTTCGCGGCCGATTTTCATGTTTTGGATGTCTTAAACGGAAAAAGATGTAAGTTACAAACAGCATTCTTCCTTTGGTATAGGTAACAAGGGTTTCTGCTCGAGGGTGCTGTTGCAGAAACAGGTATACTTTTGATCCGGATCAGGTCCATCAGCTTTTCTTTGGGATACGTAGATTCGAGTTGGGGTATATAGTTTTGGGGAACGTCTTACCCAATTAACGATACGTCTGACTGCTTGAAAGCGAAACGCTGGAAAAGGGGAGCCGGAAAGAAAGGGACAATAAGTCACTAATGGATGCAAATCTAGCGTACAGGTTTCACCCAAGTCGAAAGGTCTAGGTCGTTCGGCACGCAGCGGATCCTCCGCTTCCTGCTCGCCGAAATTTGTGAGAATTCGTTGTGCAAACCTCGCAGAAGGACAGAAACCCCCGTCGACCCCCCTGCCCCTCAAATGTGCTCTTGCCTGGGATCAGGAAGAGGCACTTCGAAGGCAAGCGTTCCCACTGTACCGCGGCATCGTGGACGCTGATGCAAGCGGCAGAGACACGAAAATAATTTTTTAACGAATTCCGGTAACCTTCGGGAGGCCGTTAAAAGCAAGGATCGTTTATGCAGTACGAAAAGGTGAAATCTCTTTACGGTGGTTTCTCCGCGCATAATCGCGGACGGGTACTTTTGTTGCCTCAAGCGAAAGATCGGACGAAACTAGCGATTCGATGTTCCGGTTTTTTCTCTCTTTTTTTTTAGTATTCGACGATTACCGGGGCCGTTTAAGAGATGCTTTGCGCCGCGATCCTTTCCACTCGAGCCTCTCGATTCAGCAACGGCCGCGCTCACGTTCTCCAGCGGCTATTGTTTCTGCTTAATTGGACGCTATCTATTCCCAGGATCATCATAGATCAATTTGCACGATCGCCCGTTCACGATAGGGCGGAACGGTTTCTCTGCAATCTATAAATACGTGAGACGAGGCGATACCTCGAACGACTGCGTCGCAAGTACGTTCGACGCCTGCTACCAACGATTCAGACCTGCTCGCGCACAAACGCTGGCGGCTCGAGAATGTCGCGTTCAGACCTTTGCCTACAATTACGTAAAGATCCAACGGCGTCAGTTGCGTCACGAAAACAACTGCGAAATGCTCTGCCCTTCGGTGAATTACTTTTTTCAACGCCAACTGTGACTGCGTTGCGTCAGCGATGCAGCCTCTGACGTTTGTGCGTTGAACACTGGCGGCGGGCGTTCCGTGCACTTCAGGAATCGCCGAAAATGTGAATTTTCGGGATGGAAATAGCGGGGAATTTGCGTTGATTGGGGAATCTTTGAGATATTCGAGTCCTTTTCAGTGAAATTCTGCGTTAATTCTGAATATCTGATCTGTAGCACGTTTTGAGAGAAATTTGTAGAATTTTTCAAATTTCTGAACTATTCATTGGTTCCTTAAAATTTTCACGACTACATCTTGTGAATGGAATGGAGATTTGAAGGTTCAAGCACGTTAGTACGTGGCATACGTGACTAGGATTGACACCCTTTTTACAGGAAAATAGCGTAACTTTGCCTTTCGTGGAGTATAAAAAAAAGTACGACAGAAAAAAGTAAAAGTACATTTTAATCTTATTAATTTTTGTCTTCTAAACATATTTTTCATTGCTTTTAGAATTGCGATGCAATTTTTTATCAATTTTAAATAACTCAATGGCATTATTGCACTCAATATACGAATTAAAATATATAAGTAATTCGTTCTTTATTAAATGAAGGGAAGATTCCGATATAAGAATTATTTTTTTATTATTTCATTTTTCGAATTTTCAACCTTTTTGAAATTCCCGAAGTTATAGGCATTTGAGTAGCGGCAAATGCATGAGTAACACTTGGCAATCACGTAAAACTTTAAACGCGTTTTTCTCGAAACAGTGTTTTCAAAATTGATGAAACCTGTATCTCCAAAAGTTATTATCCGATTCGACTGAAGCTTTTGTATTTTAAAGAATATATTTCTGGCTTGTGGAGAGACCAGTACAATTTAAAAAACATTGACAATTTGTAACTTTAAAGGCGTTGAAACGACGAAAAAAATGGGGAAAAGTGATTTCAAACTTCGAGTATCGTTATTTTCTCAAAAAACGTTATTTTGGTCATTTTTTCCGTCAGTCCGCAAGCGAGTTTCATGCCCATTAATAATCTGACATGGTTGTTTAATTCAGACCAATGGTTTAGGTGCTACCGGTTCCACGAATTTGGATGAATTTTTTTACACCTGGACTTTAACAACTCCCCAGTGCCGTTTGCAATGATTAATTATAAAACAAACAAATTATTTCTATAGTTTAAGACACCCTTAATTCAATGCAACAAATCCCATTACATTATATTTAGTAGTTTTCCTTTAATTAATTCCTAAATATCACAGATTTTTATGGGCTCTATAACGGAACAACCCCTTAAGAGAGGTGTGGTGTCGTTTCGAATCAGATATATTCATGGTTTGTGTAATGGTGTACATTTACGTGTAATAACGTAAGATACTTTCTTCAAAAGAGTGACAACCCAGGTAGCAGAGATAAATAGAATTTAATGAATATACGCTATAGTTTCCCTAAGTAGATAGAGCCAGAAGTATGTGAAGTAATCAGGAATTGGGATACCTGACGACGTATCTACCTTGGACCAGCTTGTGAATCGCCGCGGACATCGTAAACGCGAATTTTTCCTTTGATGCCACTGTTAAACGAAGCATAGAATGTGTATCGCGTAAACATTTCTACGAAGTACTTGGTGCGACCTCGGTAATGATTAATTGCAATTTTATGAACTCAGGGTACGACTCATGGAGGAAATAAAATCTCTGTGATGAGTCGTTAAACCTTGCTGGACAGAGCACCTACCATTTCCGCCACCAATTTCTGTGAAAAATCCAATTGAAGATTCGGAAGTGATCCTGAATAATGCAAGCAATATTCCAAAACCGAATATCACAAAATTCACCTCCTCTATTTAATCAGGAAACGATCCACCTTTCATGCTCGAATTTATCAGTAAAAAATTCTGTCCATTTCCCCTGAACCCAGCCACGAGTATAATTGACAAACGAGGGTATCGATCGTTCCCACAATGCATCAGAATTTTTGGGAAGAAAGCACCCCCTCGATTAGCCCCTTGTGACCTATGAATAACCGCGTTAAAGTCGCGCTAAGTAAGGAGAGCACGCGCCACGTCGCGGGAACTAGAGTTGTGCAACCCCGCTTAAAGTTATTCTGGCGGATGAGCGCAGTAGCCGGTGACGTCCCTAACCTAGCCTAACTACTCGAGTACTCGACGCGCGCCCTCCCCCGATGACGGAGCTTGAGATAGGTCGGGTACAAGCGTCCGAGTACGAATGCACGCTACGTGCAGCCTGACCCGCTATAGTCGAGCGCGATGCGCGCTACGATCCATCGACACGACAGGGATTATTCACCGCAGCGTTGCAGCTGATCCTCTGCCAGTGCTACCACCGTTACACCCACGTTCGTTTTTTTCCTCCGATTCCATGGGGAACCATTTATCATAGATCGACATTACTGCAGAACGCACTTCTTCATCCACGATGGGAGTATCCGCTAGATTGCAGAAACAAAGGGGAAGGGATTAGTAATACTTTGAGGGTGGTTCATCGATTAAGATGTTCTTGAGAAACGTCGGAGATTAGGAGAAAGTAAATCCTTGAGATGTGTGGCGGGGGGTGGAAGAGATTTGTGTGGATGTATGGGAGTGTATAGGGAGTCGTGGAATTATTTGTATGAGCTGGAAGATGGTGAATAAGTTTTAACTATGAGGTTGATTTTATTGCAAACCTGTGCTAACCCTTTCACTGTTTAGCCTGACAGACTCGGGCAAGGCTATGCATCGAAGCTATCGCTCTTATCTCTGATAAAGCAATTGTGGTATGCTGTTATCGGACGATTGTAGTGTAGGTGGCCTACTAGTTTTCTGAGAAAACTACTTCCAATGAAACAGAAAGGGGGGTCGAATGGCGCTTCTATGGGAACCCATGAGTACAGATATTGAAAAGTTTGTTGACGATAGACTCATTATTTGTATTAAAATTGTTGATCAAGTGATGTCAACCTAGCGACTGTTATAATTATTCTCCTGAATTCATGTGAATAAGCGTCATTGTGAGTACTTTTAGTAGAGAGTAATTTAGTAATTAGATTTTCCAAATAACTACGGATGAAGCCTTAATGATATCTGCTACAGTATATTTCAAGACAAACGCATATTTGCAGATCAATCAGGTTAAGTAATTCCATCCAAATAATCTGCCCAGCTAATAATTTTACTACCAACTTTATGCCTACCGATTAGCCACAGTACTAAATCTCATATATTTATATATAACATGCTTTATTGTTTCCATTTCGAACTAGAATACACTTGCTTACAGTATTTTCATTTGCATTTAGTTATATCCTTATCTGCTTTCTTTGCAGTACTTTCCTCGTTCCTTCCTTATTCTACTTCACCTGTTTTCCTCCTTCACAATTTAATCTACCATACTTCTATACTATTTCTATCTTACTGATTATTTAGTCTAACCTATCTGCTCCTACCCTGGTTTCTCTTTCCTCTTTTTCTCACATTTCTTACCAAATCTCTTCTCTTAAAATAGAAACGTCTGTCCATCCCTTTCCTTATAACACAGGATTTAATAAAATGGAAACGTCTGTCTGTTCCCTTATAACTCGCGATCTAATAGCTCGATTTCGATGCAGCTTTTTTTAACCTATATTAGAATCTTGAAGAAGGTTTTAGGCTACTCAACTTTCTCGCTTTACCAGCGAGAGTGTTCCCAGTCTTACATATAACAATAAAACCCACAATGAATTAAATCCAAGTTGTACCAGATACATACATCGCTCCTCAACCACCGTTGAGTGCGTAAATACCGTGACAGCCCAATTTTATTAGCGCCAGCCCAACGAAGGGACTCGAAGCCGTCGACCGACCCTACGCTCAAGCCGATCTCGAAGGACCTGGATCTTTCAGGGTGGGCTAGAAAGAAATCTTCTCCTGAAAAACGTCACCGAGGCGTTTCTGCGTCGTAACGTGTCACCGATTATAACAGACTAGATCGCTCCGCCTATAGAGGCCACGTGCGTAGAAGCACAGATAACAGCTAGCAAACTCCTCGCGACCTATGCCAATCTCAGACTAAATATACCCGCCAGTAATCGCTGCATTACGTACACCGACTCCGCCATGCCTTTCGTATCTCCGCTGCTGCTCTAACGCTATCTAACGCGTTCTAACGCCGTATAAAATAAATAAAAATCGAAATGGCGAGTAGAGTATCCTTGGGCACACATTCTACGACTGATAACAGAACGAGAAGACGATCTTCCTGCGGAGGTGTCAACCTAAGAGCACGAACTCCTCGGTACCTAGCTTCGCGTTCGTTTAGCGAATAAATACTGCGGGTAGACATAGAAAAAAATGGGCTTACGAAGAACACAAGCTGTGTTTCGTCATCTGAGCGACGCAAGAGCGACAGAGAGGATCGTCCGACAGGCAACAAAGTTGTGCGACTTTATTACTTGCTGCGACGGAAGAAAAAAATGTGTAATAAGCGACAGCGCTCGCAATTGATACACCATGAAAGA
The DNA here is from genome assembly GCA_963855975.1 of Andrena chrysosceles. Lineage (NCBI taxonomy): Eukaryota > Metazoa > Arthropoda > Insecta > Hymenoptera > Andrenidae > Andrena > Andrena chrysosceles. The sequence goes on along the minus strand of OY979766.1, from coordinate 112,804,491 downwards.
AAAACGTCGTGTGAATAATGTATTCGCGCCGTAGTACGATGCCAATGGTAATGTCGCGCTTAAGCGGCGAAGAAAAATGACTGAACTAGTGGTCGACCTTATTGTGAGTCATTAACGAATGCAACGGCAGTGCGAGCTTTGCTGCGCCGCGCGCTCCGATGCTTTTCAGAGGCGAAGAGTTTCTTGGGATTTAATAGTGAAAGTAATCAATGGGGTGGCTGGAGTGCAATGCTTGAGGAATTAGAAAATATGCATTTCTGGCAATTCTGGGAATTTTCAAATTCTACCGGACAGATTTAAAAAATTTCTGCTCCGTTTAAATCGACTTCGCTTAATTCATCGAGACCCTTCAATTTTTGGAATTAGGAGATATTAGAGAAACTCGATTTCGACGAAACAACAAACAAGTGGATATTTCTGGAATTAAATTAGAAGATCTTCACGCGCAGTTTGTAGCTAGTTGAAAAGTCACAAGGAATGATCAAACGCGACATTTCACACGAACCATGGTTACACAAGGCAACGTGTGAAAATCTGTGTCTTCTTCAGTCATTAATTTCCGTCGCTTTAATATTCAACCCCCTCCACATTTCGACATACATAATCTATCCTCAGCAATCAATGAATCAACGCAAAATATTTCTCGATGCAAAGCGAAGAAAGCTTTCCTATCAATATTCAATATACCCTCGAGATCATCTTCCATCTTTCCTTTCTTCCCTCCCATTAAATCCCTAGATCGTCTTAGAATCCTCTGGTTCCTTCCGCGTTCCTGGTTCTCCACGCCAAAAGGGAGCAGGCACCCCGACAATAAGTACAGACGGAAGTGCGTGGAGAGTGGTATCGAAGGAACAGATCTAACAACGAGATTCCTGCGAGTCATTTGTTCAAGTGCTCGCTGGTCAAAGAGATTCCGCGGCTGCAGTCCTCTTCCTCGAACGTTACCAGAAGCACAAACGATCGACGGGATGAATTACGGCGACGCAGCCGACGTCGCACCATCACGAATATCCTTGCGTCGCAGTGATGTCATCTGACCCTGACACGTGCAGTCAGCGAGTACCGGTATTCAAGCGCGAATACCCAGCGGCTCCGTTCGCGGTGAGGGAGAAACGCGCTCGAAAGGTGCATGACACTCGCGCGTTCCTGGCTAACTAGATGGCTCGCGGGTCGTGGCAGCGAATCGGGAAGATCCACCGACTCGCGTCAACTGGATCTGAAATTTCTTTTTAATCTTTCGCGCTCTAATACAGACGCTGGACGATGGAGCGAGGGCGGATTGAAAGCAGCATTAACTTTTGGAGCTAAGCGTAACCGAGTGTGATAGTAGGTAGGAGGGAAAATTTCTAAAATCGGGGAGATTACTTCTGTATTGCATTCAGAAAAAACAATTTTTTTGAAACGCGTATATGTGGGTCTGAATTGACCCAGGTGTTAACTTCTATGTGATCACTTGTAACTGAGTATTAATCTTACCACATCGGGATCATGGCATTGCCAGATCGGTGGACCAAATGTAGAGATTCGAAATGGGACTACGTTGACAGATAATGTAAAAGAAAAATTCTCAAGGAGTCTCTCCACTGTCACGCCATAAAAAATTACCGTTGTTTGGAACCTTTTTTGGTCACAAAAAGAATGTATTTAGTAAGTTGATTTTTTTCTATTTATTAAGACGTTTTGAGTATAGAAAACAAAATTCTGTGTAATGGTATCAGTGAGTTTGATTTGAAGTTTGGGGTTGTCCCTTTGCGCTTCCACTTTTTGATCGTCGATCGGCCAGGGATAGTAGTTTTATTTGAAAGTACTGTAGCTAAGTACAGAACTTTCAGATAGGAAGAAGTGTGGTAAAGTGATTTCAGAATGAATCGTTCGTTTAATACTATGAATTCTACTGTTCTTATAAATTTTATTGAAAGCAGGATGCAACGTTGGGTGAATCGTCAGTGTACCTGGATGGCACTGTGCAAAGGGTTAATTTGGGTGATGAATTTGTAACGATCATCTGGGAAAAACGTTGCGAACCATGGACTCATTGCGTCATGAATCGCCTCCAACACGGATGTGTGCAGGAGGATGTATGTATTCCATGGTTGCAACGTTCACTTGCTCACTTTTATAGGCTGCTTTTGTTTAGACTATTGCCAGGGAGTTTCGCAACTGCCATTTTTCATTCTTTGCTCTGAATCAATAGCGAATACCAAGAGTTTATTGGATGTTTTAGTATGCTTGATTGAGTAGGTTGTGGGAATCGAAATCAGACATAGTTTGTCAGTCAGTGAAAAATGTTCCTAAGGTTAATAAGGCTTATTCTGAAAATGGTACTAATACGTGTCAACGAGGTGTTATTTTAATTATGGGAAAATAAGTGTTAGGTGATTTTATCTGAAATTCGAACATACATGTAAATCTAATCATCTTACCGATAAATTCTATTTTCTCCAGATCTAATATTAAAAATATCAAATGCAACAGGTTATTAAAAAAAAACAATATTCTTTTGTAAAATTCGATCGTGCTTCGACTTCTCCCCTTTCGAGAGAAGAAAGAAAAAAAAAGTAGCTGAAGTCAGCTTTGTAAACTGAACCAAGAAGGTTGAGTAAAATAATATATTAAAACTCAAGGTATACAGAACGCTAGCTAATGCTCACAGACACTGTTGGCTGGCCTTATAGCTTCGAACTTGTTAGAGCCAGAGAGAAGCAGTCGATCCAACATCTCTCGATACGAATCGCGATCGAGCCGCGAGACGGATCGTCTTCAAAGGGAATTCCATCAAGATCACGGACTCAGCATCGTCGATTAACGAGAAGCTTTAATGAGGCTTGTTTAATGCTACCGAATGAGAACAACAAGCCGGATAAGAGACATAAGACGATTATCAACAGAAGAATATAACATTTTACGAGATAATCGTGCGTAGCTCCAGTAGACGAAACATGAAATAATTCAGAAACTTCTATGAAATTCCATACATCTACTACCGAAGGGAAATGAAAATTATTTCACGACTAAAGAGAAAAGAGCATTCAAAGCACAATCGAAATTTACGCTTCCTGAAAGAGATACGACGTAGTACACTGTCTGCAACTTAAAAGTAGCTTCTCGTTGGAAATGCAACGCAACGAACTTCATTTGGCACAGCCTCCATTCGCGAAACTGAAAATTAGAGTGGCCACGCACTATCAATAGCTATTTGCCGAAACCGAACGTCTTGTTTACACGCAATTCTGCCAACTAGCTTCGATCATGGCGCCAAGTGTCAGCGGGAAACGTGACCAAACAGTAGACATTATCCGAGCCTCCTAGAAGGAATACATTCAGCTGGGAAACAAAGCCGCTCAGGACCGCGCGACGTGCACCAGCTGAGATACTATTTATACACCGTCTGCGACTCAATGAAACAGATCGAACCCGAAAGATCGCCTGCGAATTACTACGTCCCAGCCAGGAAACCACCAATCGACACTATCAGCGGGTAGGAAAAGAGTGATTTGCACGACCAGCTTGCTCGGATCTGCGCGATACACCGTAAGACAAATACGTTACGAGCGCCACGATATCCTATCAAGGCATTCGGAATTTTCAGTCTCTCACTGTCAGATAAGATAGATGCGGAGTGCTGGGCGGCCACCCCGCCGAGCGCCGATCGGTCACGATTTTTCCGCGGGCAGCCGCGAAACGCGTTTATCGCCGGCCAGCGCCCACGATGGTCACGGTCCAGCCACGATCTCCGCGAATTTTTCGACGGGTACTCGCACACTGCCCGCAGAGGGTCGCCAAGTTCAGGCGTATATCGGGGGCGCAGCTGTCCAACCGATATCAATGGTCGAGGAAATTGCGCGGGTTAAAGGGCAAAAGGCTACGAGATTCGACGACGAGGCGAAGCGTCTTCGCGACGCGTGTGTGTGCGCCAGCGCGCTCGCGGCCGCGGTCGTGCGTGCGCACTCACACCAGCGGCCGGTGCATGCCTGCCGGTGTGATTGACATCAGTAAGTATGCCATGGCCGACCGCTCACAACGTGCTGGTACGAACGACTGCAGCACTGCCCACACTGCCACATACACACGAACACAACGGTCGCGGCCACTGTAAGAACGCCATCCGTCTAGGCTGCCTAGAACAGCAGCTGAGAAAATCCTGCTGCCAACGCGTTTCCGTCCGCGAGAACGGTCGTGGCCGATTTTTCGGTAGGGTTTTAGCCGAGCGCGCTGCTATGGTGTAGGAAAGCACGAGTGTTCTATCTCTCCGTGGTCACAATTTTCACAAATTTCTCGCATGGGGTTTATTCCACCCCAGCGTCGTTTTGGAGTTACCATTTTAGTATTTTTTAATCCTTTAAGTTTTCAATGATAATTGTACATTCATAATACTCATACCTTTTCTAGAAATGTCAATTTTGATATGTTGAAATTTGTAGTTGAGAAAATAGTTGTAGATAAAGGCAATTTTTTTGTTAGAGATTTTATTATTAAAGTTTGAAAATTACAAAAATATTAGCAAAGACATGCATACTCGAGTGCGATACACCCCGTGTGACTATGAAGGGTTAACTAAGTCCCCAACTTTATTTTGAATATGAGAAACACTTTTACATTTTGAATAAGACACCAGTAACAGAATTTTGATGTTGTAACGCCGAAATTAATTCAAGTGCTTGTGGGATTCATTGGGACCGTTTTTGTATGTCTGAATGGGGGATCCGTGTGCACTAGAAATTTCTAAAAGTAATGCAGAGGAAGTTTCTAAAAATATTTCATCTGGGGGTGCGGAAGTGCTTATTCTTAATATTATCATAATTCTCCTTCATTGACCAGGATATAAGCTTAGTCTTGAAAAGCAGATAAGCTTTTGGAGGTAACGTCAGTGAAGACACATCCTTGTTTACAGAAGGGAGTATCCTGTCCATAGGTAGTGGTGGGTTTCCTAATAATGCTCTCTACGTGAGCCTGCATTCCCATGTTAAATGCGTGAAGGGAAATGCATTTTTGAGGATTTCTTTTCGCTGTTGTTTACTGGTTTTGTTTTATTTCTTGGTTCGAGTGTGAACGCTAATGGAACGAACGACAGTGAAACGTCGAACTGGTTATGCAATCAGCGAGGAGGTATAACAGGTGGTAACGGAATCGTACGTGACGAAGGGACCTGTACGATTTCGCGTACGCGAAGTACGTCATCGGTCTTCTGGGTCGTGGACAGGATTTTGAAGATGACACTTTCTTGGGTGGCCAAAGTCAAAACAGAAAATTTAAAAAATTGTGCAATCTGTATGAGTGTGTCTATCGTCTGAAATAGATTAACTGAGAAATACTGAAAAGTAAGAAAAAATGGCAGCGCCTGAAACAGACATCGATTTTTGCAAAAAACTCGCTGGATTTTTAAGTTGCAAAAGTCTAATTTTGCATATACCGACTTAGTTTTAGTAACAACGAGAATGGGACATCTACTGAAGATATATACCAAATTTGAAGTAAATCAAGTGATGGGTTTTTCAGATATCATATCAAGAAAACGCGTTTAAAGTTTTTAGATACTGTTTTTTTAATTATTTTTTTTTAAATGTTGTCTAAATATGTACAAATATAGGCATAAAGGTAAAACGCTTTTTCGGCAAATACGCTGATTTCACAATTGTTCCGCGACATATAAATTTGAAAGGGGAAATGAAAAGTGCCCATTGGTAGAATTTATAAGTAGGTTTGAAGGAACGAAGGGTTGAGTGATTGCAGAAATTGTCAGAAATGGTTTCGATTACTTTCATGAATATTGGATCGTATTTTTAAATCGTTTTTTACATTTTTTTAAAGAATTACAGCTTCATTTATAATACAATCAGATTTTTCTTCTGAATATATAAATTATAAATCGTCTTCAATCGATAATCTACATCCGATTCTATATTTCAAATTATATCCTCCAAATTTTCACCATGTTTTTCATGATACTGATCATTTACCCAATTTCATTATAATTCCCATTCCCTCCTATCTGACATTTCTACCTCCCACTTTCTTCTTAACTTTCATTGACCACGATAACATCTCCCAGTCTCTACCACATTTCATTCAAATGTTTCCACTGCCAGAAAGACCATAGAAATCACCAACACACGCTTCTTACAAATTTAAAAACTCAAAGTTCATTCCCCTCATAGAATGCACAACTTTTGCCAACAGTCCCATAAAACTGCCACTTTCCTACCACCTGCGCCAGCAGTACAAAATGCAAACTACACCATCCAAACTAAAAGACACCGATCGCGAACTTCTCCCTCAACTTTCTACCCCCACCAACTCTTCCGCACCACCCTGTATACAATCCACTTGAAGCGCGACATCCTTGAACCGCTATCGTTCCGGAGATCAGAACCGATCCCCTCGACAATCACAAGTTCGCTTGAACGCTATCGCCAGCAACGTCGAATCGGCGCCGTTCACTTCGCGCGGCGCGCAAGCGACACTATAAAGAAATCTAAATCCCGGGGACATTGGTCGCGATCCAGCCGGTTTACGCGGTCCGGCATTCCTACGCACCAAAGCTGCTACAACCGTTCAAATGTAAAAGTTCATCGTTCAATACCGTTTACGTAACCCCGCCACAGAGCCAGATCGATCCACCGTTAACGACGAGGCCCCCGACTTCTGGGTGCTTTCCATGCGCTCTCGTCCATCCATTACAGTCGGGAGCACCCTTTCGCGCCCGATCCTCGGCGAAGTGGAGACACGGAGCAATAACGTGACACGCGTGACGTAACGTAACCCTGTTCCACGAAGGACGCGGTTTTCACCAGGTTCGATCTTCCTGTAAGATGGTATCGTTTCGCCCGAAAAACCGGTATCCTTGCCCTGGCGAAACTGGGGGGGTGGGGGCAGATGGGAAACGAAGGAGGGGGGACAGACGAAAGAAGACGACGCAGGAGGATTCGATGTCATGTACGATGACGACGTTCCACTGCAAGGTCCCCCCTCGCCTCGGTACTTTTACTTTCGTCGAATAAATACGTATAAAGAGAAGCAGCCCCCCTCCTTCCCCTCGGATCGAAATCGACCCGGCTGCTGCACACACCCGCGGAGACCAAACCTCCGAAACTTTCATCCGACGACTTTCATTACTTTCTTATCGGTTACGAGTGGAAACACTGGCGGCCAGCTGGTACCACTCTCTCGCTCCGACTCAGGGATGCGACTCGATGATTCGTCGCACGCTCGATCCTCGGCGCGATGGTCCCCATCGAAAGTGAAATCGCGACGGGGAAGAAAGGGTGTGAGACGCGAGGGGCACCGTCGTCTTCTCCTCCGTTCCTTATTTGGAGCTTCATTCTTTCCTTTCTTTTCCGCCGCCTCTCCCCGCACTTTCGTCGCTCGATGCGTGCATGCTGCTTTATGTAACGCACCGGGGGTTAATCGCGGATTTATGCAACCTCTTCCGCGTCGCTATCGCTGATGGATTTCACAACGAGCAATTGGGTGCCATTTCGTGACATTCGCGATCCCCCTAGATCGTCGCGGAGTAATTAAATCGCTCTGCGCTCTTCAAATCCTTCTTGGAAGGATAATCCCCCGGCAGGCGTCGCCTCCGAAATCATCTGTTTCAGCGAAAGTCCCCAGAAGGCCGAGCGAAGATCGCTGCTCGTGCAGGTCGGAGGACGAAATCGATCACGTCCGCGGGTCGAGACGGCCAGAATGGTCCCAACCACGCATCTTCGAAAGAGTCCGCCGGTCTCGTGACACTCGAGCCACCGGCGGGGCTATCACAGCCAGCTTCGAGAGAGTGAAAGTTCCCCGCGTGTACACGCGTGTCGAGTTTTTGGCATTGGGCGTTGGGATTGGAGGGCCTCGGCTGGTATCGAGGTCACTGGTGCCACCACCACCTCGACACCCGTGGATCCACGGCTTCGGTGGATCGCGTGGCCCGCAGAACTCGATGCCCCAAAAACTTTGGGCACCGCGGTCCGTTCACTTCGGCCGCTACGCGCTCCGCGTTTCGTCGCCTTCTTCCGGGCTCTCAGCAGCACCTCGACGCTCCCGAGTCCACAGGCTCGCGGAAGTGGATTCGCGATTTAATCCGCACAAGTTTCACGGCTCCATAACGATGGCTCGTGCAGTGACGTCGACGCGTCGACTACTACCAACGATCATAAGGGCCCGCGCCAAGTGACTCGTTTCACGCGACGAACATGGACCACCCAGGGATGAGCCTTATTCGTGGATCAACCTAGTGACGCGCGGATGAACCGTTTTGCGTGTGATTCGTCAAAGACCATGTGACCTATCGTGACTCTGGATCGTATGGTGGATCGACGAGCGTTTTGTATCGAGACCAGTGCCACAGTTGGGGATTTGGGATATTACTTGGATCCAGAGATTCGCTCCTAACCCCGTGACATACCATGTGCGCGAAGATGAGTGTTCTGCAAGGTCGCCACATAGGTAGGGCTTCTTGCTTCTCAACTCAACGCGCTGGATACCGATAACGGAGCGTGTAAAGTTCTGCTTACCGATGTCCCTGGTTAGATAAAAACCGTGTCCGTTTATCGCCGCTTCCTCCGTTTCCGAAGCTGGCGAAGAAGTAGCGTGATAAATCGCAGATTATATCACTTTGCTCCGCAGAAAGGGTTCACGGCTCCCCTTTCAATCGCAGGGAATTCGCGAGGTATAAGTTAAAGCGCAGCAAAGTCCCTCGATACACGAGCTCGTCGAATAGCCTGGCGAGGTGCAGCGAGGTGTTTATCAACGTCCTCCAGGTCAATAGCACCGCGACGCGATTTCACAATTGCACGCTTCGCTAATTGCAAATTACAATTGCGTCGCGACCGCCTGGGACGCGGAATATTCCTAGACTGGTTCCCCTTTTCATACCCAGCGAACGAGACGAGGCCGGGGACTGTTTTCAGAGAGAGCGTCAGATCAAAGTCAACAGTCAGAGTCTCGTATTTCTAAGCTCGATAAACACCCGGCTGATTAATTAAATTTCCTTAAAATTCCAAGCGGATCGTAAACGGATCGTTAATTGGTAATCGCACGCGCTCGCGGAACGTGAAGCGGAAGCCGTGGAGCGGAGTCGTTTCAGCAGCGATATTTCTCGCCGGTTTGTAAGCGATCGCCGCGGTTGCCTGGCACGGTCCCGGTTGCGTAAACGACAGAGACCTGGGATCACGGTGTTCCTCAGTTGCTTCGACGCGGACTTTTGCTCCAGATTGCAACAGCCACTGGCCTGCTATCGGAAAGCTACCTGAAGACCCGCGGTGTCGCAACCGGTGAACTTCACCCAGGACGTCGTCGGTAGTTTTCGCGGAACGCGATCGGCTGAGTCTATCCCCGAGCTTCCTGCAGTTTCGACACCCGGCGGGTACGATGCGGCAGCGTGTTGCAACGCAGCTATGCGCTGATCCAACGAAACCGCCTGGCGCGAGCGAGCGCGCCGGCCAACAGCCGCTGAATAAATCGCGCCCGTTGACGTAAATAGGCGCATAACAGATTTTATTCGAAGCCTCCGACGTGCCGCGAACGCCTCGGCGAAGCTGCTACGAGCATTACGTGCGAATAACTGTCCACCATGTTCGAACGGTGTCAAAGGAATTGTTACTTTGAGAACACCGCTGGTGAAGCTGGGTACAGCGACATTAGAGTATCTTCCAAGAACGTCATGCCTCGATTGACACGAGGCCCGTTTAAGTGACTCACGGGTCGGTCACGGGAATGCAACGGTCTTGTTCGGGGTGGATGTATTTTTTAAAGTAGCTAATAAATGGTCGATGGGTGGGAGAAGAATTTCGATGTTTCCACGATGCTCGCCGGCTTATGACACAACATGGCAGAGCTTGCCGTAGGAAAAGTAAGGTAAGGCCAGTGGTATAATAGAAACTTTCACTGCGGAGGTTCAACGTACCGAGGCCTCTCTGACTCTCACTGGCCGTTCCCCGTGGCTCGACTCACGGGCATCCGAAAGACACAAGACGCCCGATTCACGCCCGTCTCTCTACCCGAGCCCCCTACCTGTAAGGGAAAAATTAACGCGGGGTATATTTATAACGCCTATTGTCGCGCGAATCGCGGGAGAAATTTCTCTACGTGCACGACTGCGCCTGGGTAAAGGCAACCCTTGCGCGTTAGTTCTCTTTCCGTCCCCGCGGCGGTGACAGGCCGTTAATGGCGGCCGTTAGCAGTCGACCTATTGTCGTTGATAGCCCAGAGAACTTTCCTTACCGGATAATACCGCCTCCTTCCATGGTCCCGCGAGCGATCGAGGGACTCGCGCAGATAACGCGATACACGCTCGAGGAAGTGGAGAGTTTCTCATGCTTCTCTTCTTCTTCTTGCCCCTCCCCTCTATCCGCCTCCCTCTTTCCCGCGGCGAAAAAGAAAGTTCGGTGAATGTGGCGATTAAGTATCCTCTTTTTGCGGCTGTCGGAAGGAGCGTGGACTAGGAGCGACTCGGAAGCAAGAGACTCGGCCGCGGGGACCAGATTTTTCCACGCGGATCGGGAGGGGAGGCGTTGCTCTTTTTTCTCCGCGTAAACGGACCGATTTTCAGCGGACGGGGCGCGATAGCGCGGTTAGTTAGTATTCAGTAGTCACCGAAAAGTTGGGCGCTTCCGCTGATACGCGGCGATGGAAGGTGTGGAGACGCTAGAAACGAGACCGTCGCACATCCGCGAAGACCCGCTCAGATAAGCGATAAGTCGGTTTTTCAAATAACGGTACCACGGTGGGACGTGATAATGCGCCGCGGAGCTAGGCCTCCACGTATTCACACGGCCCGATAAACTGTAGCGGGTTGCCAACCGAGGTGCCGACTGCGGCACAGTGGTTAGTCGTACAGGAGAGTTTTAAACGATTCGGAGACAACGGCGGAGCGAGCGCGGTTGATCGGTCATCGAGTAGCTTTTGTTAGGGAATCTGGCTCGCGGGTTAATCTACGTTCGTTAACTTTCTCCGGGGTTCGTAATTTAGACGGGCTCTGGCAAACGTATTTTCGCACGAGACCGTTCATCCTGCGGCTACCCTTTTAAATTATGCCACGACGCTTCCTGGTCGGTCGAGGTGGCGTTGCTTTATCCGCGCCTCATTACCATTGTCAAGAATTCGTTTCCTCGTGCTCGGAGCGAGATCCAATCGCGCGGCGGGGTGCTTGAACGGGAGTCGGTCGAGGATAGGGAAAGAAGGAAGGCTCGACGCTCTGGCTAGGAGGAACAGAGAGCCGTTAGTCAGACGAGGTAGTGGGGGAGTCGCAGACCTAGGATGTCATGGCGTGGGAGAGTCACTTTCACCATCGTCGGCCCCTATGTAGCGGTAAAATCTACGTGGCACATAAAATTACGCGCTCTGTTCCAATAGATCCCCGATGATGGTACCGAGGTGGCGGAAATATGTCACACGCGGACACCGAGTCGTTTTCTATTCGTACCGTCACTGACGCGTGGAAACGTTTATCGGGCTTTCTTCGAGTTGGACTTTCTCACGAGCACACTTTTATGACGGGCGTGACAGTGTTGGCTGGCTTCGAATAAAACTTTGCCGCGTCGCCTGAGTCTTTTATTTTAAATGTTTCATTATGGGTGTGTTTAGAATCGCGTCTGCAAGTTGTGGTGAATTGTAGAAGGCGTTCAGGAAAATGTGAGATATTTTCGAGGAAGGATTCTACGTCCTCGCGTTTTTAATTTAGTTAACAGTTTAATAGTTGTATTTATGATAGGGAACCAAGAATATTATGCATAGTTTGATTTAATATCTTTATATTGCGTAAACCAACCAGTAATTGACCGCATAGCAGTGAATGACCATTAGGCAAAGAAATGCCAATTATAAATTTAAAAATATTATGTGTTTATAAATGGAGTGTAGTTGCACTTTTAATATCCCATATTTTTAGTTACGCGTATTAAGCAAACATTAATAAGTACAATTCTTATTAAAAGTATGCGGTCATTTACTGGGCTTCTACACGTTTTGCATTTTATAATCGTTTTCTTAAAAATTACGATAAGAATAAGTAATTATTTTTATAGAAATTTCAAGGAAAATAAATTTAAATGCAATTTCAACTGTTATTTTGTTGTTATACATAAATATATTCAAGTACCTATTAATCTCAAAGGTCTATAAATTCAACAATTCGGTCATTCACTAGTTGGTTTACCCTATAACATTCGCATTTGTAAAAATAATATTGGAAACTTTAACTTGCAATTGCAATGTAAATATTATAGGTTATCGAATATTTTATATACCTAAATGAATTGTAGCATAAATCCTGTAAAAATGTCCCACTTTTTCCAACATCATGTTCAGTATCTGACAAGTCTATATAAGGCCAGGATTAAAGATTGCTTTTCGTAAATGCAAAATCTCAAGTGATTTGATTTCATTGCTCTAATGTAGAGCACGATGTATTGTACATTTAAACTTTCGATCGATTATTAATGCTTTCCGTTCATTAGCCACTCAATGAATTACATAACTTGCTTCCTGTTATGATAATTACCATACTGACTGGATCGATTGAATATAAATGCACAAAAATGATTGTATTGTTTGCTAGGGAAAATGGCAGGCATGAAAATGTTGCAACAACCACTTGCCCAAAGCAACACCGCTCATAGAGCATTTTGCCTTTCTGTTATATAAAATACAATCTCTAACGTTTCGTTTCGTTACGTAAACGCCATACCAAAGAAAGTAAACACTACACACAACAATAAATTTATTTTAAAAAACTGCTAAAAAATTCCTGCGGAAACAAATCTACTTCCAAATAATCAGAGAACCCCGCGTAACACAAAATCCTATTTAATCAGAAGCAATGACAGCAATTCAAACAAAATCTACATTCTTCTAAAAAAAATATCTCCAAGCTCAACTTCCACCAGCGTGAAATTCAAATACTCCAAAACAACCCGGAAATCAATCTCACCGTTCAAAAACACCCGTCATACATGAAACTCGATTTCTCAACGAAACAATACCCCAAATTAATTTCCACATTGCAGAGAAATAATTAACCGCACGCGATGCAGGAGGCAACAGACTTTCCTTACTTTCAGCCAGCACAAACTGGTCGGGCATTTCCCAGTGCCATTATACAACTGTGCAAATTTGCCGCTTAATCTGTCGCGAAAAGCCCATCAGCGCGGGGGTACACCTGAAACGCAGTAATAACGCGTTACACAACTTAACAATTATCGAGCGACATCTGGCGTTCAATTAGAGACGACGAGGAGGAGGCAGCGGGAGCAAGAAGTAGAAAAAGGAGCCTGAAAACGCGGCAGGCCCTCCTCCCTATAGCGTCGCGTTTAATGAAGCAAACACCGCGGCTATCGGGGTAAAGCGTGAACCTCGAAAAAGCTTGGCCGAGATAGCGAGCTTGCGTGGCTTTCAGCCCGGTGCAGAGGCGCGCGGACAATCGGCCACACACGCTCCGACACGTATACGGACAACTCGTGCGCATACACGCGCGCGCACGCACACATAGGTGCAACGAGATCGCCGGCGGCCTCTCAAGAAGAGACCGTAGGTTAGTGCATTGGCTGCACTTTCCGTCTCGGTGTGTGCATGTGCACGCCGGCAGTGGCGGCAGCTCTCGGCCGTATGCATGCATTGGTTACGCAAGAATAGTGGTGTGTGTGAGACTGCTGACCCACATACGCCAGGGAGCAAGGACCCCGCTGCACCACGTACACCAGCGCGCGCTCACAGGAGAGCGTGCCCGCTTCTCGTGTGCGTGCCATGTGTGCGCGAGCGCCGGGCGCACGCCCCGTTGGATGCGCTGCTTCCCCCCCTACTCCGTATGCTGCCGCACTTAACCGCCATCTGGCGTCGCGCACCGCCAACAACGCACACACTCGCCCACGTGGGCCAAGCCGGGATTAAGCGGCGTGCACAACTTGCGGCTCGCGTATCCTTCGGAGATGAGGCGCGATTGGAGCGTGGTTCAACGAGTGCTAAGGATCTTGATGGTTGAGTAAAGCTTTGGGAGATGAAATTCATCTGCGAACGATCTGTAACGCGTGGAATTTTTGATGGGAGAAATAGAGAGGTTGTAGCTTATAGTCTTAAGCGGGGAGCCTGGTGGAAGTAGCTAATAATCGAGGCAATTTTCGGAATTTTTTTCTAAAGAACGTATTCAATTGATCTTTCTGTTCAATCGTATAAATTCATACCTTAAAAGATGCAAAATTGAAGAATGGGTGGCTATTTGAAAAAAATTCGTAAAAATTTTCGGATTTCTTTTCAAGAGGCCGCGATTTGTTCAATTTTGCATTTTTTAACTTATGAATATATACGATTTGTGCGTGCACTCATAAACTAAACAAAAATTGTTTGGTTTTTGGTTTTAGATGAATACAGTAGACGCTATGTTACTCGCAGTGGAACAATTGCGTCGCCAACGGACTGGGCATCAGCCAGTATAACTCTATTATTTGCTAGTCTTTCTTAATAATTTTTTTATCTACCTTAATCTGATAATACAATATCCTGAAAGTTTCAGAAAGATCGATTGAATATTTTCTTTAAAAAAAATTCCCGGAAAATGCCTCGATTTTCAGCTAATTACACTATCCTCCCCCCTTAAGTTTCATTTTAAACGATGGTAGTCTGTGGAATTGTCTGCACGAGGTACTCTATTGTATATCTGAGTAGGTACTGAGTTCCTTGGAGCCAATCACCACCCTTTGATGCATGCATTTTCTACTTTTAATTAAGATAATTGTATCCCAAAAGTCTTTATCGTATCTTTGAGACTACAGTGTTGACTACAGCTTCTTCTTTGAATTACTTTAAGTTAACAGTGCTTAAAAAAGAGTACTACGAGGAGCTCACCACTTCTCTAAACGTGCCATTAAATCCACGATTATAAGCCCAGACAAAGAATGCGTTAAAGAGTAATTTAGAGACAAGTTGGCCCTGCGCCCATAAAAGGCCCCATTAAGTTTGGCGAAAAGTGTCCGAACTGAGTCACATCCAAATAGACATACAAGGTCAATCGCCAGCAGCAGCAACGGATAAGAGAAATCATTGAATTAAAATCCCTGAAACAGAGAAAATCCACAATACCGCGACACGCTGTTACCTACTTAAACTTGAGCGCAACAAGCTTGACCCGGCTATAAGCTAAGCATTCACGATTGATCGCTGTCGAACGGCTGTCATAAAATTCAAGCTTGCAGAAGCTTTCGGATGAACTACCCCGCGTTGAGAATGAAGCCTGTCCTTGTGCTCGATCCACCTTCACCAACGGCTGTTTCAATGAATTTTTCAAACAACGCGTGTACACCGTTGCCACCATGCAACCCGGTGAACGACTGTTGACCGAGCAACGTCTTGTGTAAACTCCACTCGACACGCAATGTAGCATAACCACCTAAGTACCCTAATTCCCTCCAGTTTCTGCCCCCTACCCTATCACCCACATTAACCGAGAAATATTGCGTGCGGAAATAAGCTTCCGCGCTAAATTTCAAAACAACCACTCCACTGAAATTTCCAGCAAGCTAACATTCCCAAGCTCCCCCAACATTGTTCCCGCCGCCCTTATCTAACCCAGAAAAAAGGAAACAGCGGCACGAAGCTAATGCCACGCGACATCGATTACCCGGCGACACCCCACCTCGTGGCTCGCCGAATGGCGCTCGGCATGCAAATGCAGTCGCGTCCGGGCGATCCGTCCGCTATTGGCCTGTATCATCCGCGACATCGCGTTTATTAAAACGACCCGATGATGTGTCATAGACCGTTTCAACCGCGGGCGACCGTACAAACCGATCCCTCCTCCCGCCAGCGTGCTTCTGTCTTGCCGCGGCTATTAATTACACGGAGGCCGGCGGCGCGCGCGATAAGACACGATTTGTCATTATCAGAGCACCCAGATGAGTGGACGTGGTATTATTAAACTGACCTGGTGCACGCCAATCGTCCGTGCTCCCGTCGCGTCGTCAAGCCGCTGGCGAAACTCGCCGAGTGCCGATTTCGCTAGCGGCGGGCAACTCCGCTGGACGACGTTACCAATTACTCCGTTCGCTCAGCGTTAAGGCTCCCTCAAACCAACGCGAATATTGCCGCGCGGAGCGGATCCGTCGCGGATCAGATAAGGCTGCCCATAAGCCGAAACGTATAAAAAACTTTGATTCGCGGCGGATCCGCTCCGCGCGGCAATATTCGCGTTTGTTTGGGGGAGCCTTTAAGGTTTCCCCAGACCGACGCGATTTATCCGCAAGCAGAACGGCAACGGAATATCCGCAGCGGAAACGTTCCGCGTTGGTTTGAACAGCCCCATAAGCCGCCACGCATAGTAAACTGCCGCGGGTCCATCGCGGCAAAATATCCGCCGCGAATAATCGCGTTGGTTTGGGCGAGCCTTTATCGCGCGCAACCTGAACAGGAAGATTCTACGACGGTGGGCGATCGTGATCGCATGAGACGCGCGAGATCGCGCGAGGACCATGGCGCATGAGATCGCAGGGTTCCGTGCTTAGCCACCACTGCATAGACCGCCATGCAACGATCCAATTGTGTGCTATTGGCTAAAGAGGGGTTAATGGCGAACTATGCGTTCGCTGTAATCGCGAACGCGTGCCTCCAACGCGAGCACTTTCACGTTGCGGTACGGTCTAGCGATAGTCGATATCCTGGGACGTGATGGACGATGAAGAGGGAAGTAGCTTGGGGGTCTCGTGAACTGAGTTTGGGAAGGTTTCAGAGGTGAATGATGAGAATTGTATTCTAATTTAAGGGAGATATTTTTTTTTGATGGACGAGTTACAGCGAGGTTACAAGTATGGAACTACTTAGGATTTCACTGCTGTTCAGAAGTATTAGGACGCTTACTCTGTGTGGAATAATTGTGAGAAAGGTTGCAAATTTATTGAAGGACTTTAACCTAATTTACTTTATTGACAGCTTAAATTAAAAATAGGGTAAAGTATTCAATCTGTACTAAATATCACGTTTCCTAATACTTATGACCGATGGTGTCTGTAGAGATATGAAAATATGACATTTTACACTCTCTTTTGATTACAGATTAAATCTTTTGACTCGAGATTAAAAATTCAATAGTCATAAATAAAAACTAAAGAAAGAGAATTATAATTTTGCGTTGAATCTACAAAGAAAGTGCAACACGTTTTAATGAATAGGTACTGCAAATCGGAGATTGAGGTAGTGGATAGATGAGTAATCGAATGGGAGAAGTGTTCTTTATTGTTTCGAAGAACTATTTAACAAGCACGTATCGTTAGTATCAATTTGAATCAATTTTCAATCGTTCCGTGTATATCAATTTCTAGCAGGCCTTCATTTTATGTATTATGTTATGTTTTATGTGAATTCGGTTAATGTGAGATATACTGGCACACAAAATTATATACACAACCAGAAATTTAATAAAGTTTGAAATAAAATATTTAGGAAAATTCATTTCATTCTTCCTATTTTGGAATATATACTGCACACACGATATTAATAAAAAAATGTGAAGTAGTCAGACGTGTCTGATCACATACTGGACGCTTCTACTTGCCTCTTTCATTTGTGTCTACAAGAAATGAGAAATAAATCTTTTTATCTCCTCACTATAATTTTGATATGCCCTCGACTGTACATAATCACTGCACTTCTTAAAAATTGGATTGCAAACGTATGTGTTCAGGAAGACAAGCCACCAATTAAGTAAATCTAACAAACTTTGGTGTAGTATACATACATATATCCACATAAAATAAAGACATTAAGATTCATATGACGTCTTCCTCGAGAATAAACTGCCCATGGAAAAAAAATTTCATGTCTTTCCTAGTTTTAAAGACAGATAAAAACGCACTTAACTTTACAACTTGCAAAAACTGCACTACTTATACTATGGTTAACGAAGATAGAGCAACAAGTTTGGAATACAAAATATTATACCTAATTCCCCACAGAATTAGAGTTTTAATATTGTAAAAAACATCACAGAAAGGTATTACAACAGAACAACTGTTGGAAACTAGTGAAGCGATAACAGAAAGGAGTCATTAGTCGCATGAAAAGAACGTTTTACAACGCAAAAAGTGAAAAGAAATCGTAAAATGAGTGCTGACTCCAATTCAATGTCCGAGCATTTATCCGGAAAAATCGTTGAACTATCAGAGAACACTGAACACCATATCAAAGCTATTGATTTTTGGTGCAATGTTATATTTCACGATAAAAATGAAAATTTAATATCTGAAAATCAGATGCCTATGCAAAAATATGACTAGAACCAAATGAAAAATTCGTACGCAAAAATTGTCCCTTTATACCAATAATTTCATGACCCACTGTAACTTCATTTTTGTAACAAAACAACTGCCTTTTATATCGTTTTTATCCTCACATTATATGCCACTCTTAACGCGTCATAAATAAAAAGCTCCATGTAAGTAAAAGTCCAAATTCGCCATTATTCTAATTTCGCATTGAAACTTCCTACGAGAGCTTCATGGCTCGTTTGCATATCACTGTTGTATAATGAGAGGAAAACGCGACTAGACGTTTCATGATTAATGAAGATGTTTTTCGTGGCAGATAGCAGCGAGACGCAGAGTTTAGTTTGCGCGATCTTCTAAATTCATCATCGTAGATTAGCGCTTCGACTAGCGTCAGCGTGTTTTCTGAAGAGCATCGAAAATATTGTCCAACTGTCCCTGAATGTGTACTTTGAAAACAATCAAGCTCGAAGTTCGCTTTTTAAGCTTCGTGCAAAGCATTGAACTTAAAGGGATATTTTTCGAAACCTCCTAAACTCAACCACTTATTATTACACCCCCGTATGTTTCGCTCTACTGATTACGAATAAGTTACACGGATAATTAACGAGCCTCCTGAACTATTTATTGAACGCTACTAAAATTTTTTTTTCATGTTCTGCTTGCAGGAATTATGACCCTTACGAGCAGCCCGTGTGAGCTAGACAACATGAGCTTGTTTCAAGACCTCAAGTTGAAAAGGAGAAAGGTCGACTCCCGATGTAGTAGTGACGGTAAGAAGATACTTTGATTGAAATTTATCGCAGCTCCCGAACGACGACATCGTGTGCACTATTTCATCCCTCACTGATCACAACTCGCATTCCTCGCATTATCGATTAACATGGAGAGATCTCCACCTACTTTCGTTTCCATTACATGCAGCATTAAACTGTTTTTAGTACCCCGTTTTTTATAAACAATATTCAGTACACAAGAACAATATTCACACGTATATTTCGCTATATTTCAAGTTTACTTTCCCTCGAATATCTTAAACAAGTTCAATGGTTCTCGCTGGCGTTCAGTGTTTGTACTACATTCAGAAACGACTGAAAATATATTAAAATTTCTAACGGAGTCTGTTCGACTGTTGTAAGAATGAATACTACGGGAATAATGCGGTGACATTTCCAAAATCAGAGCGCTCGTAAATAACCGCCGATAGAACAATCATCGATTGTACAGCGAGCGAAACAATGCGTATCAGGATTTCAACAGCAGGCGTAATCATGTCTTTCGGAAGGATCGTATATCATCGTGCAGGCTAAAGCACAGCGTACAGGCAATCTTTTCTTATTCAGAATACGCGGAACGAGATCGCGAAAGTGGTCAGCGCAACTGTAATGATTAGTTGCCGCCCATAATGCCGTATTTGATACCCTTATTGCCCCTATTTTCATAAGCCGCGTATATTGCACTCTATGAAGCGCGCCTATAACATCGATCATGCTTCAACCAGCTCTACTCTGAGAACCGTAAACGCATAAACCAGCCGTCATGGAGGCGCAACTTTTAGACGCGACTAGGAATTTATTGTCCGCCCGCGTACAAGCCTATCAAACTAAAATTCTTGAACCCTTTCCAATACTGTCTGGGTAGGTACGGTAGCTTCTGCAAGAAAATAGATGGTAGTTTATTTACATAATGGTGTCAACAAAGTGTGGATAGCAATCATAGTGGCAACGAAGTCTGCCGCGTGAAATGATCATTGCGTCACTTGGTGGATATGCTTGTTAAGTTTAAAATACAATTCCGAAGCGGTTGCCGCAACAGTAGTGTGCATATTCTACTTTTGTCACACAGAAGTTGAAAATATGACGATTGTACGCGGTCATTTTGTTTTAGTAGAAAGAATTTGTAAGTGGGGCTCACGATTTAGCGCGCTTTTCAGATGGGGATGAAATAGATACGCTATAGAATACTATATAGTTCGAAGTTCGAGGTTTGGAATTTGAGAGATAGCATGTTGGATTAAAGCGAAGGAAAACTGAATTCAAGTGCAAGCTGGTAGCAGAGAAATAAAAAGGATTTCTTGTCGCGGGTGGACATAATGTAGAAGCGCATAAGGCAACTAAAATTGAAATCGAAAAGTCACTATGTCTATATCTTAAAATTATCGCAAAATATAGTGAAAGTATCTGAATGAAGTTAGCATACGAAGTTAGCGTAAATAAACTAGTATAAACTAGTATAAATGTAAAATAAATTAGTAGAAATATCAAAATAAACTAGTATGAGCTAGTATAAATATCAAAATAAACTAGTATGAGCTAGTATAAATATAAAGTAAACTAGTATGAGCTAGTATAAGTATAAAATAAACTAGTATAAACTAGTATAAATATAAAATAAACTAATATAAGGTAGTATAAATATAAACTAACTAAACTAGTTTAGTTGTTTGTATAAACCAACTAGTATAAACCAGTATAAATATAAAATGAACTAGTATAAACTAGTATAAATATAAACTAAACTAGTATAAATATAAAGTGAACTAGTATAAACTAGTAAAAATATAAAATGATCTAGTATAAACTGATATAAATATAAAATGAACTAGTACCTATAAATATAAAACATGAAAAATCACGCCACTTGTCCTACGACCAAACTTTCCTACACAATACCTACCCCACTTACACCCCAACTTCACCCCCCACAGCCACCCAAGCCACCTGTTCCTCGAGTTCTCCCAATACCCTTAAAACAACTCCGCGATAACACTACCCACCAACCGTTTCTCCCTTCTTAACCAGCCAAATCCGGAAATCCCTACATCCACCCCCATCACAATGTACCCGGGCCGCCCACTTCGTAGTATCATCCCTCCGCGTGCCCTCATCGCCGTGTCCTGATCACGGTTTCGAGTGATCGGTCAGGAAGGATTGGTTACCGCGGGGGTGGTTCAGACGTCGGTGTGGAGCGACGAGGGAGGGCGGTTAAGTCCAGGAAGAGGGAGGTGGCGGTTGGTGGAAGCGGTGCAGGGTTGAATATCAACCCACGCGGTTTCCCGGACGTGCACTGCTGCTAGTTCGACTTCGCCTCAACTCGCGGGTGCACGCGGGAGGCGTTCGATCTCGCGTTTCTTTCAGAAAACGAACCCCTGGACTAGAACCTGCCCCCCTGAAAACAGCGAACGAAAGGAGAGACGCAAAGTAAAGAGATCAATCACTTACAAGGAGCCAGCTATTAAGCTGTATCGATTTTTCGGAGAGGTCGCGAACACATTGGCCGATACCAATGACCCTCGACCTACTAGCGGCTAAAGGTCAGAGACTGCCGTTGGCGGGAAGCCGAATCGATGGTGATGACGGTGAACCTGGACTGTTGTTATGTCGGTGGCGACGTCGACCCGGGGATACGTGAGAACGCACACGCAGTTTCCGCTCCTCAGCGCTCGCGACGCCAACCTGCCCGATTTTATCGTTTTAAAACCGCGTCCGGGCGATCGTCGCGTGTATACACGAATGAATGTTTTCGAGGGGCGCTTGGATCGAGCCCCGTCAGCTCGTGGAATCATTGATCTTTCTTTCTGGGGCCACGCGCCGAGAAGCATCATACGCGAAGAGGCGTACGACGCAATTACCCGACAGGTGATGGCAGTGCTTGGCTAGGACGGTGCTAGCCAATCCCACAATATGGAAGGATCGTACGACGGAGGATGTAAAAATCGATCGTTCGTGATCGAGACCTACCAGGCGCAAAGTGATACGTCGTTCGTTTTGGGGACTAAGGGCAGATTAGATCGCGGTTAATTGTTTTCTAAAAATGTTTAATGGCATGATGATCAGTGAATACTATGGCATAGATCTGATTCGTAGAAGTTCCGTCGTAGGATGTGAAAGCAACAGGATGGAACGTATCGATTGGTTTTCCTTTTGCTTAAGTGGAATTGTTAGGAGCTCCGTTTTCCCGCGCAGCTTGTAAAGTTGGTTAATAAGGTTTGACAATAATCGTCGAAGGTTTCTCAGGTGCCCATTAGGTAGCAACGTTACTGATAATCGAGGGAGGGGGAAGGAAACACGGTTGTTTTGGGCGCGTCCGACCAGTGCTGGATTATACTACTTGACGCGATTTCTCGCGCGTCGTAAGTGGCAGAGGAGAATTTTAATTAATTTATCGAAGGAAACAGGGCTATTTAGATAGCGTATTTATACAAAAATCAGCGTGGATTTACAGTCTGTGTAATTAATTTAGCAACCCTCTGGCGCTCATTGCCAGAGGAACAGTACAAACTGAAGAAATCGTTTCTAAAATAATTGAAGTATGGGAATCGAATGCTGGAAGTAGGATTCCTAGAAACTTTAAAGCACAAAAGCAGAGGAGACTACAAATTTGGAGAATTTAATTTTACGTTCATGTGCCAACGTCGATTAATAAACTGTTTTATAATACACGCTTGTCTGAGTGATTTGCAAACGTTGCAATGCTCTGTGATCTTTCGTTCTAAGGACTTTTGAGAGATCTTATATAAAAGTAACTGCAAAAAGGCACGAAATATGCGTACTTGAATTACGTATGACCGTACCGAAGATGCTCAATGATTTCTCAGATATCCATGACAATCGACGAAGAGAATCGAGCTTAACAAAGAAACTTGTGATACTGTAGCAACGCGAAACGAGTAGATGCAGTCCCGAGACTCGGGGAATAGTTAAATATCATTGATATAAAGAATAATCCTTTATGATACCACGATGATGAATTTCCCACTGAAACGCGACACGTTCGTCGCGACTAATCAATGGATGGACAGCTGGAGCTCGCTGAACATGGACCTTAGAGTGTTCCAACGGATACAACTAAACAATTTCCCCTCGTGTTCGTGCCTCTACCATCCGTACAACGGCCAACCGATGCCGTTTCATCCAAACCACTTCGAGTTCCAGCGTTACCTCAGATCACGACCGACGATGGGCCCGTACGCTGCGTTCGACCATCGATATTGCTGCTACGACTCGAAGAACAGTCATGCGCCGTTGCTCGGTAAACAGGCAATTTTACATAGTAATTATTCACGAGCCCTCGATACGAACGCAAATCTATGACAACCAGACGCAACTTCCACGTAAGCGATGATTCGTCATAATAGGCTTATTAATCGTCGTAAAAATAGCCGCGTTAATCGCGCATTGTTCTTCAGTCGGCCATTAGACGCCATCGTTGCTCGTTAATCGATGATCCATGAATGAACCTATCACTGTAACCTAGCATTACGTGATTGGAATCGAAACGCTTAAAAGTGTGGCGGAATGATTAATACCGGCAGAAAGTCCGAGCAAGGGGAATAGGGTGATAAGAGATAGGATGGCGGAGGAATAATCGGCGAGCACCGATATTCACGGTGATCGGGCTATTAATAGCTTGGAAACTGGAACCTAGGTACCTACAATCACAACTCGGCCTTGTCAACTGCATTCCTTCCTTGACCTACACCAACAGCCATAGTCCCACATCCTTTTCACCACCTAAGCACCACGGGCGAGTATTACACTTTCGTGCCGGCGGTCTCGATTGCTCTCTCGCTCTCCCCGCGAGCTATCCTTGCACGTGCAATTTCAAACGATCCTCGTACCCCGGGGTACGATGCGAAGGGAGGACAAGGGGTGGCGTCTACGTCTGAACAATCTTCAAGTAATACCACACGGTACGCGGTTACCATTCCCTCCCAAGTTCCGAGTAAAACTCAAGGAACCGCGGAGACACTTTGGCGAAGTTTACTAACGGGTACAGGGATCGCTTTTTCCATTGCGCTTTGCGGAAGATGAGAATTAATTGAGTGTGATTGTCATTTAGTTTTATACGATCGTGACCCTTCGTGAGAGAGGTGTAATTAGTATTAAGACACTTGCTCTGGGTGGAATCATTGTGAAAAAGATTGCAAATTTATTGGAGAAGTCTGAGAAAATTTATTTTATTTAGTATTTTAAATTATAAGTAGCAAATATCACACTTCCTGCAAATAGAGCAGTAAATAGTTATTAACACGTTGGTGGTGAGGTCTATTCTTGGTTTTAGTTGGATCTGAATATTTTAGCAAAATTAAATTGAACTGAATATAGAGTATTTCATAGATATGGAATCTGTAAGGTCTACTTTGATTTTAAAGAGAGGGTAAAAGATGGTCGTTACCCATAGTAGGAAAAATATTTTATAAAACTAGAGTCAATGTATACATTTCTTGTTTCTATTTAACGGCGTTAATAGGTGTATAATATTTTTCTAAGCATGCCATTCGTGCTTCATAGTTGGATTTAGAAACTTGTATAGGATTACAAATATTACAATCAAGTAGAATATAAAGTGTTTAAAATCTACGAAATCTGTATGGTCCACTCTGATTGCATAATTGATTTATGGATTGTTATAATTAGTTTGAAAAACATTGTATTAAAGTGGTCTAAAAATTGTCGCATTTTTTACAACATAGGGTAAATGACAAAATAAACACTTTATCTGCACATTTTGAAGCAAAAATTTTTCAAATTTCTATGTTATTCAATGATTTTTTAAAACCTTCACAACTGTATCTTTGAATGGCACACTTTTATCGATGATCACTGTGAAATACGATTGACTTCTACCACTGACAATATTAAAATTACAAATTCCCACGTACATGGCAGTGGCAGATAGAGTATTAAATCAAAAGAGTAATTTAGTATCAAAGAGTCATGACTGCTATACATCTCTGGAAAACACTCGCCAAGGGAAATCAAATAGTACTATTTTTATAAGAAGAACTTAATAAAAGGAACACAAATATCAAAAGTTAACTTTCTGATAGGGGACACAATAGCAAATTTATGTCTATTATGCAAATTTATGTCGGTGTGTTTTTTTTTAATAAAAGGGAATCAATTCTGAAAATTTAACTGGCCGATTAGAGACACGGTTGCTTTGTATCACTCCAAAATGTGTTTCTCGCCATTCATTACAGGAAAAATCACACCTTTTGTTCAGAAATCACTCTATAAACTTAGCATTGTTCTTTTCTCAACACATACAAATTCCATATGTTAAGAGGAATAAAAAACGAATTACAATTCTGCAACCTGAGGCTTTGTTCTCGAGATGCAGACAGTTGAAGCGTAGAAGTCCAACCAGAGCATAAGCAGTTGCAGTTTAGAAGCTCGACTTCCGGTGCGTACAGTTCAAATGTCAGTGGCACGTATACTCGTGCACCTAAGCACGAGCAGATGCACGTTCGCATATACTAGGCTGTTAACAATTATTCAAGAACGCTACGAGACTCCGGTATAAGACGTTTTTACTTCAGCCGCAATGCAAAAGTGATTTAATTCCATGCAATTTTACGATAAAACGAAACACTCTCACGGGCAAATTAATAAATCCAACCATTTGTACGCGTTACAAATGATAAGAATATTTCTTTTCATCATTATACAGCAACATACACAGAGGGACGCGGCTTGAAAATAATTTGTATAATTTATTCAGTCGTGGTTTATGAATATTTATTCGTGTATCGAAGAACATCGACGAAAACGCATTTCACTGTACTGTTATATATCAGTTATGTTAGTGAAACTTTGTTTTTTCACGACGTGTCAGCTGCGAATATCAAGGAGCGTTGTTCCAAGCGACTCTTACTACTTTCAAAGTCGATATAATCCTGGCTGCCCTCGACCTTAGACGATTACCAACGTCGACTCGACATTAGGATGGCACAAAAACGATACACGGCATGTAATCGTCCGAGGACCGAAAAATAAGAAATACGTGTCTTTTTATTTTGGCCCGTTTCCATGTTTAGGGGGTAAAACCAACCTCCCAAGTTCATAAGAATAGTTGGTGCCCGCCTCTGATTGCTTTGGTTTTTGGATATGTTTTAGAGGATCGAAAAATAAGAAATACGTGTTTTTTATAGCGGCCAGTTTTCATATTTAGGGGTGAGATCACCACCCAAAATTCATACAGGGTACAAAATTGTGTTGAGTAAAACTTGTTATAAATTTAATTTGCGTCATAACTTGCGCTATGGATCATATTCTTGTCGTCAGTCACCGTTATTAGGGATAACTATGAGGGGTGCTTTCACCCCTTGAACATGCAAATGGGCCAAAATTGAAAGACACGTATTTCTTATTTTTCGGTCCTCTAAACATATCCAAAATTCAAAGCAATCGGAGGCGGACACCTGAGAGAGAACCTCTCCTTGTTAATATACCTATTACACTTTCAATTAAAAACTACACTGAAATTTACAGTTCTCTTCTTCCTTTTTACATTTGTATTCCAATAGGCTCATACACTCATATATTTCGAACAAATAAACATTTCTCAAACGTAATTACGGAATAAATTCTCTTCAAGGGAAAAATAATAATATCCTACTATTAGATACCCAAGCGGTAAAGTCACAGACGTTGATTCAGTCGTAAAGATATGAAATTTCATCTACAATACATGTTACTGTCCCCTGGCAATAATATATCGTGACTCAGCTCGTTCGTTAAACTTTACAGGGGAGGTAATGGGCCCGGCGAAAGAGACAATGCATAAAGATTAAAGTTTATCGATGCATCGCGCCCAGCCGATCCTCGAGCGGATACATATGTACGTACGCGCGCGCGAGCAACGAAATACAACGCGCACCTTTCGAAATCCGTCTGTCAACCTTATAAAACGTCGGATTGGCAGCCGGCGCCGCGATCAATGCTATTAATCATCGCGATAGACCATCATTACGCTCGTGCACGATGATTAATAACATTTCCATAACGACTGGGAACCCCCTCGGAAGACCAAGCCCGTTAACGCGAGCTTCGCCCGCCTCGGGACGGTTTAGAGCGGTCCAGCTCGAGCAGCGAAGAATCTCATTCCGTGTAACTTTCGTAATCTCGGGGCGAATCCCGTCCGAAGACGGTATCGCCGGCCCGCGATAATTGTTATTAATGCCAGATGAAGCAGGGTTACCTAATCGGGAGAGTAACGGCCACGGACAATGCGTTACATATTGTGCCGCGAAGTGTCAAAACAGAACGAGTCTAACTTGTTTATCTTCATTAGGACAGGCTCATAGATTGATATGGATTATTTGTAATGCCACGGTTCACATCTCTGTTTAACGACTTACGCTGGAACGCTAGCAAATTGAGTCTGCAGTGGGGAAGATATAAGTCTTGATGCGTTGGGATAGGTATTAATAATCGTGGTATAGCGAAGTAAGCAAAGAGTGACGCCAAGTGGGAAGTAAGTATTTCAGTTGGAATCAACTGAAACTTCCTTTAATTAATTAAGGGGTATTCTGGTCTAGCGCGCGAGTTTCATAACCATTTTTCAGAATTTTTTATGGACAATGAAAGTAAGTGTACTACACAAAGTTTTTTTTTAAATCTTAATCGACCTTTTAATTATATTTACAATTTTTCGTCGTGAAAAAATTAGTATGACATGTCTGTATGAAGACATGAAAATTGTGATCCTGTCCTTCGTAGGCATCTGAAACAAATGAGTAATGAAAAATTTTATTTAGTATGAATATGGCTTCCGTCTGAATCGAGATTATTCATTGAAATTAATTTTTCACAAAATGGCGCCATGTTGAACAGAAAAGTCCGCCAAAAACAAACGAACTTATCTGTTCAACATGACGCTATTTTGAGAAAAATTAATTTCAATGAATAATTTAGATTCAAACGATAACCATATTCTTACTGAATAAAATTTTTCATTAATCATTTGTTTCAGATGTACGAAGGACAGAATCTTGGCAGCATCATGGCAAAACGCACATTCTTCATATCTTCCTACAGACATGTCATACTAATTTTTGCACGACAAAAATATTTGTAAATATAGTTAAAAGAACCATTAAGATTTTGGGAAAAACTTTGTGTCCTACACTTACTTTCATTGCCCATAAAAAATTCTGAAAAATGAACATGAAACTCACACGCTGGACTAGAATACCCCCTTAAGCGAGCATTTGCTATTTCGACCGAGGGAAGATCTAATTTTCTGCTTTATGGAGGTGTATTCTGCTGTATGTATGGTAAACGTTTTTCATTTTTCCGCTGCATTTATACACTGCACTTTGTGCAGAAGTAGGTATGAAATTTGTTAGGGACCTTGTTTCTGCTGCATCTTTTCACTGTACGTTGTCCAAGGGTAAGTTTGCCTATGATATTACCCAAAATAAAATACAACTGTACGTACAGCTCCTTTTTCATGCGCAACAGGTCTCACAGTTGCGACGAGTTAGTATGTACAAATACCCAAGCCACTTTGCCTGAATCGCTGAGAGAATCTTTGTCACACTCATACCATCCTAAGCAACCCCCGCAAAACCCACATCCACAATCCCTTTTAAACAACCAAGATCGCAGAAAGTCCTCGCTAAACGTTTCGCTAACAGTCGTTCTCCATCTCGATCATCGCTGCCATTTTCACTAAAGAAAGGCAGCCCATTATACCATCTGACGCGCACACGACACCAGTCAGGACTGGGAAGTCGCGGCCCAGTGATCGCGGCCTAGCCAAGGTAAACGCGCGAAATTGCTCGCAACGTGTATAAACGTGGGATCAACGCCTTATTTCTCAGACTCCCCGGTATCCCTCGGATCAGCAGGCTCGCCGCTCGGGATCCAGCCGGCGGACGCTCCTTCACCCATAAACTTTCCTGCTCCAGGGGAGAGCATGGCCGACACCTCGACCCTGTCGCCGGAGGCTAACATGCCGGGCTCGCCGGGCTGCCCCGTGGTCAAAGTGAAAAGCGAGTATCTGCTAGGCATCCCGAGTCCAGGAACACCGCGGGACCCTCTTCGGGGTGGCGGGACGGCGGTTGGGTTGGAGGCACGCGAGACAGCCTGCACGGAACGCGCGTCCCCCGATTCAGTCTTCCCGGACGCCACCTCGATAACGGGCTTCAGGGTCGTCGAAGACCAACAGCAACACCACCAACAGCAGCAGCAGCAACAGCAGCAGCAGCACCAGCAGCACCAGCAGCAGCAACACCACCACCAGCAGCACCACCAGCAGCAACGTGCTGGTACACCTGCACCGGCCAGGTCCTCGCCTTACTCGCCTATCCAGGCGGTCTCCACGACCCCCATGCCCCAGGAGCCAAGCTCGAGGAGCGACAGCCCCGACAAAGGTGACCTGTCGTCCGCCCAGACCAAGGAGGAGTCTGACAACTCGGTCTTCGACGGGGGAGGCGGCGGTAGCAACGGGGGTGGCGGTCGCACGGAGATCCCCAGCCAGCCTAGTCACCGGAGCAGCCCGTCTTCACAGTACAACCCTAACCAGAGCATGAGCCCCAGCGCGAGCACCACGCACGGTGCCCAGCAACAACAACAACCGCAGACACCTCCCACGCCGCCCAGGCCCAGGGCGCCATCGGTACCCCCTCATCTTCTGGCCCATCACCAATTCTGGACGCAAAACACCGGCGTACAGGGGTTCGCCACCCAAAGGCTACTCAACGGGGTGATCAGCAGCGCGGTGAACTACGGCCAGAACGTCTCGGTCGTGTCCACCAGCGGCAGTACAAGCCTCAGCAGCAGCACGGGGAGCAGCGGGAATGGAGCAACTTCTACGAGTACGGGGGCTACCACTACGGTCTCCTCGTGTAAGTAATCGTGAAACTCTGTTCTGTATTTGCTAGACGTGGAGGTAGAGTTAGAAGAAGAGTTAGAAGATTGTACAGGGGAATCGAGTGTCGTGTAAATATCGGGAATATCTTGAGAAGAGAGTAGCGGGTGTATCTGGCAGTTACTCGAGAAGTTTACATTAGAATTCTAAGTTTCATCGCGAGGTCTTCTAATCAAACTCGATGGCAATTAACCAAACTAGGTAACTAAATATCCTCCGCTATATCAAGCTTCTTCGTGTTCCAGGCGAAACTATGAAACCACCGGCGCAGAGGCCTGCACCGGCACCCCCGCGACCACCGCCCACGGTGATCATGGGTGAGATCGGTGGCGTGAGGACCATGATCTGGTCCGCGCCGCCACTGGACCCCGTACCGCCGCCAGCAGCGTCCTGGACGACGACTGCCGCGGCAGCGTCCTGTTCCTCGTCGGAGGAGTCGGCCGCCCAGCTGCTCCTGAACCTCGGCCAGGAGTCCAGGGGCAAGCCGCCCTCCGTTTCCTACGCGTCTGGCCCGCCACTCAACATGGAGAGCCTGTGGGCCGGCGACCTCACGCAACTACCTGCCGCGCAGCAGATGCAAGCGCTGAACCTTACGGCTTCCGGCTCTGGCCAGACGTGGGTAAGGAACGGGGGGGTCGTCAAGTCTGAGGCGGCGTCGCAATCGATGTCGGTAGCGCCCCCCGCGCCCCCGATGCCGCCGCAGGAGCACGAGGAGGACGAGACGCCTATGATATGCATGATCTGCGAGGACAAGGCCACTGGCTTGCACTATGGGATCATCACGTGCGAGGGGTGAGTTGCGTTATTGGTTCTTTTATTAGGGTGCAGGGGGGCAGTGTTTTGTGATGGTATTCTGCTTGATGTACACTGCCATTCATATAAGTACTAGGTCACCTGTTGTATTTCCAGAGAATGTGATATTTGGTACAGATTTAATATTTTCCAATGCTTTTAACTTAATATATTGAATAAAGTAAAGTTTCTTAGAGTTCTTCAATAAATTTCCAATGTAAATTTCTTCACAATTATGGTAGGTGTCCTAACACCAGAGTTGGGCATTAACTGAATAGAATATTATCTAAATAACAAATCAAATAAAAGTTAAAGTAACCTTAGATTATTTGATGAGTAAAGTTAATTTCTTTATTGATCGTTTAACCCGGGTCAATTTTACTTGACAAATGACGAATAATTTTTTTAAGTTTTATTCATTATTCATGAATAATGATGTTATCTATTTTACTTAGGGTAAAGGCACCAGTAGTTGACCATGTATTAGTAGTTGACACTTTTCAGATAAACCTTATTTTTTTATGTTGTTTTGAAAAGTATCAATTACTACAGAAAAACATGAAAAATAAGGTTTTTCTGAAAAGTGACAACTACCGATACATGGTAAACTACTGGTGCCTTTACCCTAAATAAAAATTTTGCCCGTTTCTGTCTAATACTTATAAACGACAGTGTACATATTATGTATACATGTATATAGTACTTCACTCAAGTGGCGTATTAGGGAATATTCTTAAGGGTACGAGCCAAGAATATGTTCTTGGGTACTCGTTACAGTTATGTATGTAGTCATTTTACGCTACACTTACGTATGTAGTCATTTTTAGAGGCCAATGCCCCCCTTGATACTATTCCAATTGCGTATTAACGTGGGTGCATAGAATGGAACACTCTACATAAGTCAGCCATAGAATTTCAAAAAGTTCTTGGAAACTTTTACAACTCAGCCTTGTGCACGAATCACGACTAAAAAAACAATATCGTCTTGACTACTAATTAAACATAACATCTTGCTAAACAGCAATCAGGGGAGGAACAAAATCCTAGCTACCCCAAACTCCACAGAATACCTATCACGTGCCTCTCACCCCAGTGAAGCCTGAAATTCTTACAGAATACTTCCAATTGTTACCTCAATTTTCTACACTTTCATCTAATAAATTCATTCAGGACGAATTAATCTTCTAGCACCCGATTTCTAGGGGCACCAAACAAGTCCCGCCCCGAGATCACCAGCATGATAATCAAATTAGCTGCCTACAAAACTAGTCTTGCTCGCATATCTCGGAATGCTTCAGTTTGAATGCCTTTCGGCGGCAACTACACGCGTTAGGGCTTCGGACGATCCGGTTAATTAGAGATAATTGCGCAGAACTATGCGCGGAAAGTTGTAGTTACACTAGTCACAGACCTAAGGGCGCCCCGCGGCGAACTTTGACCTTTGGGTGCTCTTGCCTTGCACCTGCGTCCCCACATTGAACGCGGAAAATACACCGAGTTTCGAGTGTCTTCGAAGCTAATGCGTCACTGTTGGACTACGAATATAGACGACCTCCCACAGCACGAAAACAATGGGCAACGCCATCGAGTTTCCCAACCTTTGCCTTTTCGTGATAAGACTCTTCATTTTCGTTGTTTACAGATTGGTCGTTACACGCGTTGCTTATACACTCCATCGGACACGTTCAATCGCAATTCTGGCTCAAGGAGAGCTGAATTATCTACTGTAGAAGGAAACCAATTAGGAATCGAAGCTTCGAAATTGATTCCATTTATTATCCAACAGTGTCGTTCCTTTTTCTTGTTTTATAAATTAGGATGTGGTGATTTTTATATTTGAAGATAGCTAGTGACCCCAATCTGTGGACGTTTTTAGGATATAATGAAAGAAATTATAGTAAAATTTGTGTAAATGTTTTCCTTCCCTCATTTAGATTTCTTTGATAGACACTTTTGAATTCTAAGTTCAATCCACTAAGTTCTGAATGTATGTCATAAGTTCCACCAAAATCATCGCTCAGGGAAAAATAAAGGATCTACTGTAGCTTCTAAATTGATTCCTTTCGTCGTAAATTAACAGCGTTGTTCTCGTCAGTTTCTTTTTTATGTTAACTTCTTTTTTCAAAGACACCAGACGGTACCATAACCCTCGATGTTTTCAAGGTAAAACGAAAAGTGTACTTCAAGGCGCTTCCCATTCTAATATCTCGTACCGCGCGGCTGATTAGTCCCTAAAGTTACTACAGGGTATCGTTACTCGACTTTACGCCTGTTTTCTCCTATGTCTATTGTTCCGTCGGACGAACCCGGCAAATTAGTTGGGAAAAGTGCGGGACGAGTTCCCCTATGCATTCATATAACCGTAATTCTGCAGGTATGAATCTTTAATCCGTTTCTAGGTCAAAGTATCAGGACACACCCAGGTGGGGTGAGAAATTAACTGCGGAACAGTGCTCTCCCAACGAGAAGCTGATAATAAATAATAATTGCCCGCAGCGTACACTTATATTCGATTAAAAATCTGTATTTAGAGAATAAAAGACACGTACCTAGTAAAAAATAGGACAAACGTCAAGTTTAATGGACCTGCTAGAAAATTTATAAATGTCGGCGAAAGAGCACGATCGTAATTTTCGTCTCGTTTTCGACAAATATAATTCTTGGTTTCCGTGCATTTTACAGAAGCCTTAATGCTCGCGCAATGGAATATTTTTTTTATGGAAATTTGTTTTTGTGTGGGGGTTTGACGAGATGAACTGTTTGTGTTTAGGTGTAAAGGGTTCTTCAAGAGGACTGTGCAGAATAGGCGAGTGTACACGTGCGTGGCGGAAGGTGGCTGCGAAATCACGAAAGCCCAGAGGAACAGGTGTCAGTACTGCCGTTTCAAAAAGTGCATTGAACAGGGTATGGTCCTTCAGGCGGTTCGAGAAGATCGAATGCCTGGCGGGAGAAATTCTGGTGCTGTGTATAACCTTTACAAGGTTGGTATAAAACTATACAGACGAACATTATTCTCATTCAGAAGCTGGTCCACTTAAAATCAAATACCACGCCATCTTTAATTAAGAACGAAATACTTAATCATTGAAATTAATAGTAAGGAGTTACACAAATACAGAAGTCTACAGCTCTAATTTCTATCAAGTATAAAGAAAATACCTCGTCTTTCACATACACATCACATCTAAAAACAACAAAGGTGCGCAAAATTATTATTTAAATCAAGTTTCGAATAACGAATGAAAGTTAAAATAATTATTCGTCATTCGTTCCTTAACTTGAGTTAATTGTATTCGACCCGTGACGAATAATTGTTCCAACTTTTATTCGTTATTCGAAATTTGATTTAAATAATAATTTTGCCCATCTCTGAGAAACAGTCGCTAAATGTTTTCAATTCAAACATTAACACAGACGTGTTCAATTCCACGGCAATAACGTACAGAAAATTAAATTTCATTTGAAAGACAATGCTCGGAGTATCGATTTTTAGCAACGACGAAAATGTCTGTGCCCTGTTTAATGGACCTGGGCGATCTTTTTCCCCAGGTGAAGTACAAAAAGCACAAGAAAAGCAACAAGACGAGCGGAGTGGGCGGAAGCATGGGTGGCATGGGTGGCGGTGGTAACGTTGGCGGTGTGAACGGGTCGGGATCCCTCGGTGGTAGCAAAGGCACCATGGGCTCGACGATGCTCGACAAGCATATGGCTGCGGCTGCAGCCGCTCACCATAGCCAACAGCAGCATGCTCAGCTGGCTAGTGGTTTCCTTCATCATCATAAAATTTCGTCGGGCGACCCGCTCAACTCACAACCTACCCCCAGTCATCCGAGTCACCCCGCGCATTCCGGTCACTTCGTCAACGGGACGATCCTGAAGACGGCCCTCACCAACCCCTCCGAAGTAAGTATCCATTAAATTCTATGCCTTCACGTTTCTTATGTCTCTTATACGTAAAACGCGTAGAAACTTAAAATTTCACCACTGCTTATTCAGTTCAGTGGTTCTACTCTGTTAAATTGTAAGTGACTTTTATTGTGTTCAATGGAAGTCTAAACGAACTGAGTTCAAAATTCTTGGGGCTTTCAAATAGTTTTATAGACTATATGGAATATTTTTTATTTGTAACTACAATGGTGGTCAAAAGGGAGTTTAAACTGTGAACGGCAAGAAAAATGAAATAGTGCATTAGAAATAATTATGTCGTATTTATATCTCAAGGATCAGGGGCTGTTATCAACATAGTACTATATAAAGCGTAGTATTAAATTTGCAGCATGTAAAAATGTGAGCTTTAAACTTTCTTCCAACCACCACTGTAACTTCTTCGTGGAGAATTGATAGAATTTATATTGTTTCTAATATACAAAGCGAAGATTTGTCATTTCAAAGAATGAAGAAGAATATAGTTCTTATTCAATAATGTATTATTTGTAAAATACATCTGTATTCGAAGGGACGATTAAAATAACTGCGTCTCGAGTGGGGTTTCCTATCTTACAATTAGTACCACTTGATACCACTCGTGCCTCTACGAGATTAAGAATCCATCAACGAAATTAAAATTGAACAAGAGCAGGTACTACTGCGTAAAGAGCAGACCACTCGTGGCATCCAAGGTAATCCTCGCTCATTTTTCCATCCTCGCACTTGTTCGCGAACTCGCGCATCCTGACGTGACGCAACGCGTTTGATTTCACGCGATGTTTCTGCGTGATAACTCGGAGAGGAGCGCGGGGGGCGGCGCAGGCTCTCAAGAGATTCCGCGAGATTTCTCTATCAGCTCCATTAGGGCGATTATCTAACAGGCTGATCCTGCGTGTGAAACATTAATTAGCCTTTTGTTGAGACGTTGCCGAGCGCCGCGTGGTAGCCCCGTATAGATCAACGTCCGCGTGCGCGCACCCACCGGGGATCGGGTGATTTATTCCGCGCGGCTTGCTAGAAATCGAATGCAGGTCGACAAAAGTTGATCTTTCGCGAGGGGAATCCATCGCTGATGAGAACGTCCCGGAGGCATCTTCACTTTCACTTTCGAGGCAGCTGCACGCGATCGGATCACATGCTCCGGACGAAATCTTTCTTCCCTGCTCTGAATCTCTTCGCCTGGCTGCAAGCTCGATTAACCGGGCGCGAGGAACGATATTCATCGTGGCAGCGCACACTAGACCACGGCGAAACGAACGTCGTAGCGTGGATGGAACATTCAATTGCCACTGCTTCCCGCGAAATAAATCGAACCGCCATCGCCTTACTCGGCGTTACATCATCGATATCTTCGTATCTGCAATGACGGGTACTCTGTTACTAGCACGCAAAAGAATCTCCACGTGTTGATCACCGAGGCGCTCGAGAAACGTTACTCGATCGATGGCTCCTGCGAGATCGTTGCTTCGGGATGAAAGTTGAAATGATAGAGGAAACGAGCATCCAAGATTTCGAAATGCTGGCAGGCGTTTATGAGCGAGCTATGCGGCTGGGAAGGATGGCTCAGTTTGTGGAAGCTGAATGGAAACGTCATTGAGAATTTGCAGATGGCAAGAGACCGTTGATGGATGCAGAATTTGATTTTTCTTTTAATTGATGGGTTTGAAGTTTTTGGTATCTATTTATTATTCGAAAAAACACGAAGGAGAGGAAATAGAAGTCACGAGTAAATGAATAGTAGATAGGTACTCCTTCAATTAACATAAAAAACTACTTTCGTTGCAACATTACACTTCGCGATAAAAGCATAATTCAATATCTGAGGATCAGATAATATGCAAAAATATGATTGAGCCTAGTAGAACCGTTCAGCTCGGAAAATCAGCCCAATGCCAGTAAAGTGCCTCGGTGATTCTCGAGTCCATTAAATTGACCATGAAACGTCCCACAAATTTGAAGAAATCGTCAGGGGCAACAGATAAGGGATGTAGCTTAAATTCGAACTCGACGAATGTTCCTCGACGGAACGATCCTGAAATGAATGAACTCCCCGTTGCAATTTCACTTTCTTACGACTCGGTTTGCGCAAGCCTCAAGGTTTCCCACATTACGAAAGCCGATAGATACAACGAGCAGGCAGCTCGCGAGAGCCAGCGTCGCCCGTCGTCGTCGTCCTGCATGCCTTTTTGTACTATCTACACATTATCCTTTGCACGGAGAAAGCGTTGCATTTTATGAGAGTAAGTGGTTCCATGACAAAAATTAATCCTTCAGAGGGTTGGCTCGTCGAACAACGGGCCACCCTTGCGCCGTTGATCGACGATAATCGAATTCTATTGAAATGATGCAATGATACGTTCAGATGGCTAGAATATTTTCGCGATTAGTGGTGATCGAATCGTCGATGTGAGATGCAAGTGCATTAATCAGACTGTTTTCAATTGAAATCGAACGGAAATATACGTGTTGAGATACGGTGGGAAGGATTATGGAGCAAAGATAGCGAGTTGTTGACGATGAGCTTGAAGATACTTTGTATTACCGAACGTATAATAGGAAACTTAGATCGGTTTGAATATTATTCGAAGATCACAAATTTCAACTGATGGGAAAGGGTTGAAAGATTTATTCGGAGAAATAAATATCCCCTAAATTACCCGTTCTACTGATAGGGTAAGTGGTATCCCTCTGTATTAAATATAAAAAAGAAATATTCGAAGCAAGATAACTCAGCTGATTGCAAGCCTACAAGCCATCGCTAATGTGTGCAAGAATCAAGGAAATTTTATCCATAATTGTAGCTATTCCCCGTATGACATATTCCGCTATTAAAAGCAAGAAAATAAATATTCGAAGTGGTTCGAAGCTGAACAATGGCTCCGCTGATTGAAGGCCTAAGTGAGAACAGTCATTGTTTACGCGCAGAACAGTCATCGGTGATATTCGAACGGGCGACGTTACGTTCGAGCGTATGAGGTATGCAAACAACGACAAGAATTACCGGGAACATTCGGTAGAGGCCATTGCCAAAAGTGAAATCGATGACTCCAACACCGGATAAATTTTGCCCGCCACAGCTCCATTAAGGAGGTCACTTTCCATCTCCGAGCGAATCATTGTGCGTTTTAAGACGCGAACGCTGATGAATTTCAAAAGCTGCCCCAGCTATTCGCGATGCAGGAAGATTCGTGTTAATTGGGAATCAGAACAGGAACTGCAGGATTTTGGTCGAACGATTTCTAGGAATGAGTGAAAAGGCACGAAAAACTGTCGAGTTCATGGTAATTCCTCAGGAGTGGTTTCTAGGTGGCTGTGAGAACAGATTATTGCTGAGTAGGTATTACGAACTTTTCTGGGAACCTTCTCAAGTATTTTAGACACACTGTACACTTTCAAACTGGGAGATTTTTACTGAAGATATTTGCATGCCTTGCGATAGAATTGCAATGATTATCTACTTCAATGCAGGAGCTTGTTTCCGAAGCATATGGAGATGAATTGAACCTAGCAATTTTCATAAGAATAACTTCAATATTTCGAAGAACAGTATCTCTCAGTAGTTTTAAACAAAAACCAGTGCATTACTCTATTCCGAATTTCCAACTATGAGCAGAATCATCAAGCTCAGTTTATAACTCGTATCACTGAGAGGAAAGGAATGGATCTTCGAAGTACATGAATTTCAGACAATTCGGCAGCAAAGAATTCAATTAGAGCTACAAGGGTAGATGAAGCGCGATCCCAGGCAACGAACCGCTATCGTAGGATGCTGCCGCTCCAGTAAACTCGGTTATAGAGTCGCGACTCGAAGGAGATAAGAAAAGAGAATCCACATGCCTCGATAAGAATCGTCACGACGTAATTCGTTATCGACACCTCATCGAGGCATCCAAGTGAAACACGACGACGATGACGGCGACGACCACTCGGAGGTAGGGACAATAGAAAATCAGCGACAGCCGGTGCCAAGGACGGGCAGTTCTCCGGCGGTTTCGTAACTCGTGAAAGTCTGCACAAGGGACACTGACCTCACCCTACCACCTTCTTTTCCTCCTCCGACACCTTTCGTCCCTCCACCTCCTCCACGATTGCCTTCAGCCGCGGCTCTGTCCCACGGTACCGGAGGCACGGTGTGCATGGAGCTTAAGGGTATATCCGTCGTGGCCGAGGATCGCAGCTTTCCCCGAAGGTATCGCCAGCTCGAGGCCGCTCTCCCTCTCGTGTATAGTCTACAAATACCGACCTCGAGGAAGTACTTCGAGGTCTGAAAGGTCAGTGAAAGGCCGGATCGAATTTACGTAGGAAGCGAGCCACCGCCGATTCCTTGGTGGTTAGTAACGATCGAACGCAGACGATGACGATCTGTTCGCGAGCCACGGAGGGTTGCGAGCCTACGTATTCAATTTTAAGTGGGAACTGAACTTGAGGAAATTAAAATGGTTGGGGGGAGATAGGAGGAACATTTTGATTTTTGCTTCGGTGTTATAAGTTCTTGGTTGTTAAGGAAGTTGAATGTGGTGAATAATAATGGTTTACTGGCTAGAAAGCATGTATCTACCCTTCGTCGATCTTTTGTTTTTGTTTGTTTGAAAAGGGGAAGTCGCTGGAAAATTAGAATTGAAAATGGCTTATCTATTGATTTTAAGTAACCAATATGAACACAATAAAGGTCAACTATGTGTTACTTAACATAGATTATAAAGTAACTCATGATATTAATAAAGATAATGAACCAGGTAAAACAATTACTAGAGAATAAGTAAAAGTAGGTCAGTAAAGGAGACAAAAGACTGGATGTGCCATTAAACACAATTTTCTTATAGAGATTCATGTTTTACCTAAAAGTCAGTTTCACTCCAGTTCAATTTCACCCATGAATCAATAATATAAATTTAATAAAGATATCGTTAACTCACTACCCACCACAATTAATAAAATCCAAATCATTTCGCTCGAATCTTAGACAAAACTAAAAGTACTCAATTCTTTCTTACTATATTCTACCATTTTATAGTTCAAGCTACCAATTCTCTCAAATACAACTATTCTGTCTCAAAAAAAAGGAACTGTGCCACAGAACCACAGAAACCTCGGAAAGCAAAGAGACTAAACGAAAAAACAACTCCTTTTTGTTCAAGGTGGTACATTTAAGGCAGAGGCTAGACAATGCTGTGAGCAGTTCGAGGGATCGAGCCTTCCCTTTGGACGCGACCCTAGCCATGATCCAAACCCTTATAGACTGCGACGAGTTCCAAGATATCGCCACGTTGAGGGTGCGTTTACATGCTTCGGATTCTCAGAACACTTTCACCTCCATCACCAATCATCGATCAGAACGAGCCCACCTACCCCTCTCCAATTTTTATCCCACGCCTCGCGAACACTCGAAAACTCGATGACTCTATCGGAGAACGTGTTCCGTTCTCGTTGCAGAACTTGGACGAGCTGCTGGACCATAAATCAGACTTAAGTGAGAAGCTGTGTCAGATAGGAGACAGCATAGTGTACAAGTTGGTGCAGTGGACCAAAAGGTTACCGTTCTACCTTGAGCTACCGGTCGAAGTTCACACAAGGCTGCTCACCCACAAGTGGCACGAACTGCTGGTGCTGACCACCTCCGCCTACCAAGCGATGCATGGTCAGCACAAGTTCACCAACGTCGGTACCGACGGGACGGGAGCGGATTTTATGCAAGAAGTAATTACTGTCTTTCGTTCATCGCCACTGGAATCGTTAACTAGAACCGATTTCACGGGCTCAGGCGCTCCGAGCTTTCACCTTAAACGACGAACAAAGAGCGCCAGCCTTCGGTTCGCGAGGGTAGGGGACCCGATCACACGTCCCACGCCTTTCGAATTCAACGGCGACGCTCGCGTTCCCGAGGATGCAAGCGTTTTTCTTTGTAATAATACACGAAGAACAGCGAAAGGAGCTTTAGAGTCTTATAAGTACTATCCAAAGATATGCTATTGCGAGGAGTGCCCGAACTCTTATGACTTAGAGACTTAACACTTCGAGTGGCGCCGGCGTATTTTCGCGCCGAGGGATGATGTCCACGGTTTTGGCGCGTTTCCGTAGAAGATATC
Organism: Andrena chrysosceles; assembly: GCA_963855975.1. NCBI lineage: Eukaryota > Metazoa > Arthropoda > Insecta > Hymenoptera > Andrenidae > Andrena > Andrena chrysosceles. The sequence continues at coordinate 112,763,798 of OY979766.1, read as the reverse complement.
GAAGGTATTGTTCGAGTGCCTCGGAAGGTTTGCTCAGGGGGGAGTTAAGTGAAGTTTCCTCGACAGAAGTTACAGAAAGAAAGTCTGACTGAATTCAAGGGCTATTTTTCCCAATCTTACGCCACTCAAAGTGTTAATATTAGGAGATATGGATGAAGAGTGGTTTCTAGATGTAGGCCAGTGTTCTTAGGAGTGGAATTAATATGTGTGCTCGTGTGCAGGTTTCGAACAACATGTATACGTTGCAAACGTGCCTAACCAGCATGATGGGCCGGCCGATAACCATGGACCAATTGCGGCAAGACGTAGGGCTCATGGTGGAGAAAATCACATACGTCACGCTAATGTTCAGGAGGGTGAGGCTACGGATGGAGGAGTACGTCTGTCTGAAAGTAATCACCATGCTCTCGCAAGGTAAGTATTTTTATGTGAATGGATTGTTTAAAATAGAGGGAGGATGAACTCTTAACGGGTCTCTCTGTTTTCTGTGATTTGTCGAGAAACGTAAAGTATAAAGAAATATGTACTTTTTGATAATGCTGCAATTGGAGATGCAAAATGTAAGTTTGCAATAATTAATGGATTATTGGTGGGACAGTGGTGCTCGTAATTGTTCGAACGTCTGTTTTTTCTATTGGAAGAAGGAAGAAGTTAGGCAACGAGGAGATGAAAATTGTTTTGTCTAATACCTGAAAGTAGTAAGATTAGATTACTTGGCATTTATAGTGACTATGTATGGTACAGAAGTTCAGGTTGAGGATAGAAGAAATTAAATTAATTAATTTTCATAAGTATGGTAGGAATTAATGCAAATTCTAAATTGGCAATCTTTGAATAAACTTAATATAAATTTCACTCCTCTTTTGAAAATAAAATTGTTAACTTATATAATATTGTTTGCACAATTAGGAGCACCGCTCTGAATATTTTATGACTCTAAACTGGTTGCGTGCTAGTTCTGCGGTTCCTAGATATTGGGTTAAGTAATAAGTTTGTTCGAATTTTTTTAACTACACATTAACTTATATTAGAGTTACGCGATATCTATTCGTTCACTTCTGGATCATTTACATGTGGCATTAATGTGGAACCTTTCATTTTATTGCTTCTGAAAAATTGGGATATAGATTATATCTATAGTTAACATTGCCTCATTTTTCTAATTAACTTTTCGGCTGTTCGACTTGAAATAATCTTGAAAACAGAAATGAAAATTTAAAGAAATGATAAAGTTAAAAAATTTCAGAAAGTTTCTTCATTAGTCTTATATCTGCTAATATTTAAACATTGCTAAGTTTTTTACAATCTGCACCGCATTCTTACTATTACTTTCAACAATGATTTCAATCAATTGTAATATCTCATCACGTGAAAAACAAATTACTTTCCACACATCTACAATTCGATTCGTTCCCAGAAACCGGCTCTTTCAATCTTTGTTTCTCAGTAATTTCAGAATCTTATAACCCTTGGAAATCCGAACAAACTTGCAGTCGGTCACAAAAGTCAACATACACTCGACAGAATATGAAATTTTCCAAAAAATACAGTACCTTCGACGATTCTGACAAAAACGAGTATACGCAGACATTTCTCACCAACTTCATTACCAAGCCCAGTATAAAGTAGAACTTAGCATGTTGAATGTGAAGCAAGATGTGACGCAAGAGTGGAAAAAACTGTTGATTCTATTTACGATTCATTCTCTTGTTCTCTGCCCTCTCTTAGCACGTGGAGGTACAATGGAATTAGAACAAATACAAGAACGGTACATGAGCTGCCTGCGAAGTTTTGTCGAGCACAGCGCGCCACAGCAGCCGAGTCGGTTTCACGATCTTCTCGTCAGGTTGCCCGAAGTAAGTTGGAGAGATTACAGAAATTTCGAGACGGTACGGGAGCCGCTGCCGCGTGAAACGTTTGAAATGTTCGATCGAACGGTGATCTTAGATAATCGCGAGGGGTCGGGGATGGGGGAAGATCGCGATAGATTTCTAGAGGAAACGATTATCGTAGCGTAACAACCGCGGTTACGAGTTGCTCCCGCGCGATCTAAAGACCGAACAAGAAAGCGAGCACGCAGAACCGCCGGACCTAAAGTCGATCCTGTTTTCTTCCTGAATTCCAGGTGCAATCGGCGGCAGCTCTTCTACTCGAGAGTAAAATGTTCTACGTTCCTTTCCTATTGAACTCAGCAATTCAAAGATAGTAAATAAACACAAAACCAACAAACTGACGATAAACGAAGCTGATTACCTAACTATACATACTATACATATATAAATATATATATAAATATAAATATATATACAAAAGAAAAATAATAGAACCGAACAAAACAGGCAACCAAGCAAACAAAGAGGAAACGGGGGAGAAAGAGAATAGCCCGTGAGCTGGTGCGGAAAATAAAGAAGGGAAAGGCTTTGTTTGCGTATGTATGATAAAAAAAAACAATATAAAGGTATATATATAAAGTATATATACATATAAATAATATAAATGTGTGTGTCCGTTGCGTTGTACAAACGAGAGAAGATGTGCGGAGAGGGGGAACGGGAAACCGTACGAGAAGCGTGATAGGCCAGAAGACAAAAAGAAAATGCAGGGAGAGACGAGCGACATCGGATGGAAAGAGAGATAAAAAGGAAATAGAACCGGAGGAAGAGGGACGAGATCGCGAAGAGGACCGAGGATGGAGAGAGAATGCTTTAAATAAGGGGGAAAAAGTAGTAATGAGAGAATATAAAAGTTAGAGAAAAAGAAGGAGAGAGTGGCAGAGTGAGCTAAGAGTGAGAGTGAGTGAGTGAGTGAGAAAAAGAGAGAGAAAGAGAGGGGAGAGAAAGAGAGGGAGAGATAGATAGAGAGAGAAAGAGCGCCACCTCGAAATGAGAAATCAATCGAGGAGGGAACTGAACTTTTTTATCGAAACTAAAAGACTATAATAATATATTTCTGTACGCAGTACCGCGCAACTACGTCATTGTGTGTTCACGTTGCATAATCCGATCGATAATAAGACTCTCGTTACGTACGCTCACTGTAGGCCATCTACTACCACCTACTACTACTACTACCGCTACTACTGCTACTACTACTGCTACTATTAATCACTACTCTCCATCACTATCGACTAAATAGCAGACTACCAAAACGACCGAAACGATCCATCGACCGATGTCGGCGACAACGGTGATCAGAATAATAAACGGCGATGATAATGCCCACGATGATGGCGACATTGTTAACGACGATGATCGACGACGAGTGGCACGGACGATGGCGGTGAATTATAAAACGATCGATCAGGGAGACCATCGACCGCCGAGTGTTCTCACCGTAGACGCAATTTCAATCTACACCTGTAAAACATACGCGTACATGCGCGGACCACGAGTACGCATCCCTCCGATGACTAATAACTCCGTAACGCCTGCACACACGAAACCTCTCTCTCATCAAGACGTATCCACGTGATTCCAACCCCTCCACTGAGTAACGATCACCCGTCACCCGCGTATCCGCCAGAAAGCGTAAGCGTGATAACTCCCAGTTACCATTCGGATTAAGAGAAGACAAAGGGAACACCGCTGGTCGTCGACAACCCTCGAGCCGTTCGAACGGGACTCCGCCGTTTCTGGGGCACAAGGGACCTTTGGCGAACGACGACAGACGCAGAACGGAACTATGCACGCGCATAAGGCTGATTAAATAGTGTCTTGTATAGAAGAAACAGAGGCCCGCTGTTCAACATATATTTTCGATGGAATCGTTATGGGACTTAAAAACGCGCGGCAACAACACCCCGACTCGTTATCGTCCTCGTTGTTATCGTCGTCCTCGTCGTCACCCACCGCGCCGAATCATGGTCCAAAGCGCGCAACGCGGAAGGCCACGTTGCACGCGTGGCGCATGCGATCGACGTTTCTGTTCATTTACAAATTTATCGTCATCGACGTGACACCTCCGCGCGTCACGGCGCATCACTCACCGGTCGAATACGCGTCCTTGTTCATCGCAACTAATCGCAACTAAATACTGTCTCTCACGCCCTTCGAACCGATCCGATCTTCGCCTCAAGGACGCCGGGCGGGCGCGTCGTCTAGAGCTTACGAGAACTTTCGTGACTTACTTTGAACGTTTCTATTCGCGCGTCACGCTTTCGAGGGACGTTCGATAAGGTTTTTTGACGAAGTTTACTTGCGACGCGACTTTGCAAGATGTTCTTTACAAAAGGAAATTTTTTATGGAATTTTTCAACGCTGATTTCCCCACTTGTACGTCGACTTTTTAAACCTCAACCTGGGGGGTCTTTTTACATATGTAGTTTGGGTGAATTCACCGTGGGCCGCTCCCTTCGGGGCGGGGGTGATATGTCGCGCGTCCGCGGGGGCTGATACGGGACCGGGGATCGGATCGTTCGACGCGCGCCTCGTTTCCGGGCGCATCACCGTTCATCCGCGACCCGAATGAATTCTCCTTTCATATGATTCCTCGCTGAAACGACTGCGATAATTTCATAGTATTATAACGAGAAAAGGATGGAACGCTAAACGCGTGTGAACGAACGGAGGAGACACGAACAGCAAGAGGCTTGGTATTTCCCCCTTGCGGGGAAACTTGCGCCGACGAAAACGAACAACCTCATGCGCAGAAACGAGAGACGAGGGGGGAAAAAATATATATGAAAAAAAACGGTGCCCACTTTAGCGAATACGTAGATGATATACATACGTGTATATGTGCGTGTGTCGCGGACACGCGCGTGTGATATTTTTGGTTTCTTCGCGACCAGGAAATACCAGGTACTCGGGATTGGCTCAATTATTTAATATAGCGAGACGCGTTACAGGTGAGAACGAATTTAAAACGGAAAGGGAAGGAGGAGTGATATATACGGGACGGGAGGAAGAAGCAAACCAGCTCGAGAACGCGGTTCGTGTTCATGGAGGAGAAACCGGGAATAGAGAACGAAAGAATATAACGCTCCTTGTATACGCAATTGTAATGGTTAATCGGCGCACGTTCTATCGCGACGTGATTGTTTCATCTTGCCTCCATAGAAGTTATCGTAAATACGCGCTAATCATCTGTACGCGCGCGATCACGAGCTGCGGCGAGAACAACGATCTCCCTTTTCGATCCCGAAGGCAGTTAATCGCTCGTCAGACGCCTTCGGTCGTTGCATTTATCTACCATTATTATCGTCCACAAAACGGTCGCCCAATTTCTGCTCAAAACGTACCTATATCGCACCACGTATCTATCTCACGCGGGGACATCCTCATCCGCGGTCAAAAACCGTCGTCACCTTCGCTTCAATTTCTCCTCCTCACTTCGGTTTCTCCGCCTTCATCGAAACAATCATCGCGTGGCCTCGTGATCGCGAGCGCACGTTACGAGAAATCAACACGAACTATTCGCAGACCTTGGGCCTACTAGCCTAGGGATACTTGTCCATACTATAAGACTTAACTAACGATGGGATACTTCATACGGTAAACATGTATATTATTTGAGGTTAGGAACTGGGTTGTAACGGTTCCTGTATTCCCCGGACATCATCGTACACTTGTCTCTGTGTTCAATTGGACGGTCGATGAGGTCGCAAAACGAAAAAAAAAACCAACAGAAAACGAGAAGATTTCAAAGAGAAGAAAAAGAAGACGAAAATTTTACGAAAACCTCGCTAAATTAGTTAAGGAGCCTGTGACCATTGGCCAGCGCGTTTCGTGTGTATACGTTCACTTCTTCCCTTCGAGCGCAAGTATTCGTCACGGTTCGTCTCGTATTTGCGCACGAAAGTTTGCTTTGAAGTTACCGTTTGTACAGTGCAATACAGAGGGGAAGCAGCGTATATAATGTATTTATGGCGATACGTTCCGGTCCTTTTGCTCTCTTCCTTCTGTCTCCTATTCTTCGTAGATATTCTACGCCCTCCCCACCTTCTACTAACGCCCCCCTCTCCCTGCCCTCCCCTCTAACCTCCAACCCGACCAGAGCCACCTCCCTTCACTCCCCTCCTTTTCATTCTCGTTATTTAGCTCGTAAACATTATGTACTTCCCGCGAAGAACTCTTCTTTTTTTTTTCTCTCTTGTCGCGTCCTATTTATTGTTAGTGTGTTGTACATACGAGTGGCAGTGTCGTCGGTCGCGAGATAAACGAAAGAGGGAGAGAGAACACCGCGTTAAAAGAACCTGGCGCCGAGTTGGACTGTCTTTACATTACATTATATATATATAAGTATATATAAATATAAATATAAATATGTATATTGTATAAAATGAAAATGTGCATCGATGTCTGGGAGTACAGTAGCTGCTTACGAGAGAGCTACGTGTTGGATCAGCAAGACTTAGGGCATTATACTACCCGCGAGTATTATCATGCCCAACCTTTTATATTTAAGTGCGAGTGAGAGTCTATTGAGAGCAAAAGAAAAAAAAAGTGAAGAAATTTAAAAAAAAAATGAAGAAATATATGCCTCTCGTTTGTGGGTTTAACTTTGTACATATTGTACGAAAGGTTTAATAATAACTATGTTGAAAGTACTAGTCCTGTCTCTTTGTATAATTCCGTGTTATACCTGCTCTTATATTGTGTCGAGCGGCGCCACAATGTTCTGGCGCGAAAACCGAGTGATCGAGCACGAACGAAATTGCACACACTATACATATATATATATATATGTTACCGGAGCTTTCATAACGTAACGACGTAAGATATGATTATTTCGAACGATCTTTTCGATCCCTGTCGCGAAACAACCTTAAATCAACCGGAAAACTTCACATATTCGAGAGCACGAGGCGATATTTAGAACCGTGGAAGAGAATCGCTAACGGACATTGGAACGAGAGACCACTTAGACATTGATACGACGTTCAGTTACGTTTTGTAGATTGAATTAATGGTATGAATACGTTTCGCTCACCGAGATGTACTCCTGGACCCATCGCCTTCGCTCCAGATGACGATCCAACGATTGATTCTCATTGAAAAACACAAAACTTACACGAAAATTTTGAGCGCGCACCATCACTTCGAACGTAACGGTCTAGACTGAAGTGCGCCGCTTGTCACGGTATACCTGAAAGAAGCGCGAGATACAAACGTTATACCCAGAAACGACGGGCAGAAAAGCAAGCACGAATGCCGGATTGGCGAGAAAATAATACTTTTTCAATGAGTGAGTCAAAGTTACCAATTTCTACCTACGTTTAGGAAGTACATTTTTATCATCTCGTTTACCTTCGACTATTCCTTTTGTAACTGAGATTTGGGCGCCGTGTGAAACGCCGTTCTGCCGGGAACCGGACACTGCGTCACGCGTCATCTATAATTTTTCTAACGGAACTTAACGCGCGAAATACGAACTCTCGTTTGTAACGATGCTTTACGACGCAACTTGCGACTATCACGCTTGAATTATTTCGATTCACGCGGTCTCGAACGTAAAGAATTATTATTCCACTGGGAATCAGTTCGAACTCGATTTATGCATTTCTTGTGTTTGATGTGTTTTATAATGTTCTGCAAAATTATTTAAAGCGTACTTAGATACTTTATTACGAACTTTCACGCATGCTTAAATAATACAATTTCACCAGAACCTTTGCTTCTAACTCGAACAAAGGAGTAAGGTTTTATAATTATTTTAAAGTTATCGTTTATTTCAACTACATTGATCAAATTATGGAAAGAAAGGCTAGGAATGTCCCGAACAGGCTGGGCAACCTGCTTGAGCCTTTTTTTTGGTTTATTTTATCGATACGGTGTGTTAAAACCAAACCCTCTAGTCGATGGAGAAGAGAATATATATGTTTCGTTGTAAATTAAATATTCTATTAGTTTTTAATTTATTTCTCGCCGTCGCTGACGATATCCTGGATATTCATCGAGCTTGTTCGTTGCATTTTTTTTGCTGCATTTCGTTGTTTATATTGTATCGAAGCTGTCAAATTCGGTTCTGCGGTTTCATCGTTTTTACCCAGTGGGCGAGTGATATTAATAATGTAATCGCAGATTATTAAATACGATACAACGAGAAGCGAGAGAGGAACGCGCCGCAGGACTTTTTTTAAATGAAACGTGGAAGCTTCGAGCTTGTTGCGCGAAGACGTGTACATAGGCGATGTTGAGGAATAATTAATTCGTTGTTGTTCAGAAGAATTAAGGATCGTAAGGTATACAATGTTATTTAATCCGACCGATAATCGGAAGCTATCGGTTCCAGGCAGAACAGGCTGAATTTCACAGGTGGCGCGTAAACCCCCTGTATTTTTATGAATAAATAAAATATTTTAAAAAAAAAAGAAGTAAATCTGAAGTCTGTTTGGAGATGCCTTTCATAGGGATTATAAATGTAGATAATATATTATACATAGTGAACATAAATACACTATATTATTATATATAAATAGTAAGGAATAAATAGAATTATTATATATACGATGAAAATAATATTATTACAAGTAAATAAACTAATTAAAGATAAACAGATTTTATGGAAATGATTTTTATTGTTCCACGCCCTATACCTACACATGATGTCTCTTCTTCCTCTTACACCTGCTGACGCTTACGCATACATGTGTTGTACTTTATTTATCACAATGGTAATGATGATGATAGCAGCGCCGGGAGATATTATGGAGATAATGTGAATTGCAATTTTCTGCGCGTTTTTATTACAGACATTTCATTACATTAACATAACAAAGTCTATACTTTCAAGGTACATGTTCGTTAAAATGTTGTCTACCTGTGAGATCTTTAAGGATTATGCGCAGTGTTCAAGCTCCTGCACAAGAACATTAAGCTAAATTAGTCTCGTCGTTTAATGTCATTGTCTTTATTCGCGTGAGCTCGCCGATATATAGAAATGGTCACAAGCGCTTGGACACTTCGATAAGGTTAAAGCGATCACAGACAGAGGCATTTCAAAGGTGAATACTGCGAATACCTGTGTAGCCGCAGACGCTAATACTTTTACGATTTCTAGGATGTCTGTTCTACGCAGGCATTCGTATTAATCATCTCTGTTCCACGATATAGAGGCTGCAAAACCGACCAGTCGAGTTTGTAACGTAAACTCCTTGTCCTGCATCGTATAATCGATCTATCTAATACAATTATTCGACAAATGTAAAATATAAAAGCACTGTGATTAATGTAAAACCGTATAATTGCATATCGTAACAATCCGGGTATATATTATAGATCGTTATTTTTTTATCGATAATATTTGTAAAATGTAAAACGGTTATCGTGTAGATCGTAGGTAAAGCAATTGAATTGGACGCCGAAATATTCTTACGTGACAATAAAGTCCCAAGTACGATAAGGAGATGTTAATGGTATTTCCTGGAATATAAAAAAGTGAAAAAAATTTCCTTATACACACGCACTTTGTTAAGCTCTCGTCGTTTATTTATATGATCCGTCCTAGTTCGTCTATGATTATCCGTCAGTAGAAAGTATTTACTTCTAAATAGACCGCCGTGTTATAGTTCTGAAGGCACTGTTCAAAAGTTTGACTATACTTTTTGAAATAACAAAGTCTTCAAAACATCCTGAAAACGATCCGACATGGAAAATCGTTACAAACGTCGACGCAATTTTCACATGCCTCACTTGAACTATATCACAAAATTGAAAATAGAGTTAGTTTCAACTTGACAGCCAGTGCCAATGCCAATGCCATATTTGTCGAGTCTGTGATCGATTAGGAATATCATGAGCTAGTAAAATCGATGGTCAGAATTCAGGCTTATGATACGCAATGGCCGGTGCGTTCCGTTAATTATGTATCAATTACCGTATCATTATATTACACAAACGCTTATTAATTTAGAGGCACATTGCTAAAGGTCTCGGTTCTTAAAAATTGCTCCCTACATTTAATGAACTTATGACGATCTAGCTATTACAATTATTCAGTACGACAGCGATTTGGCATACAACGTGGAAACTGTACAAAGATTCGGAGTAATATAATAATATTCGTACTATTGCTCTGTACACATAGAAGTGAAACGTGGCTGAAAAGGCCGATACTCTGAAAGAATTCCAATTGTTTAAAATCATTTTACGAATGGCATTGTTGGGCACGTAATAGAGAAGGGAATGAAAGTCGGTTATAAAATTGTCATGTGCATCAAAATAATAACAAAACCTCTATTATATAATACAATTGTTCTAATGAATTTCCTTACCTAGGCAGGAAAACTTTGGCTACTGCTACATACTATTTGTACCTCGGCAGAATCACCGAATTTATGCTGCTAAGAACACTGATTGCGCATCTAGAATAAAAAGAATTGCACGCAGCACACACAATATCTAAACCAGAAACAGATTAATTACATACTCAGGAAGACCTTAACAGTAGTATATATGCTCACGCTTTAATAAACCTGAATTCTACGCGCAACGATCGTAATATCAATTAAGCATTCACTATACTCAGAGACTCTTCCTTGCCGGAATGTTTAAATGCTTTTCATTTATTCATTCATACATTAATGAACCGTTTAGCTGTTCACGTTTCGCACCTTACTTAAAAGCTCTTGGCCTTCAGAACGGTACTCGTCTCCGCGATACTGCTCTGAGATGCGAATGCTTTACAGAATGTACACAGTAGACAGCAAAAGCGTCTAGACCACAGAGCGTTCACGTTTCTTTCGATGCGAATCACTGTTCAAGCTAGAAAACTAGAAAACTAGAAAAAGAACATACAAAAAGAGTATATTTTCTAAAAATCTGTAAGAACATTTCCTGAATAGATAATTGCACGATAATTCCGATTATAAAATTGCAAATTTTCTGGTGAAACACAGAAGAAAAGATTCTTTCGACTAAAATTCCGAATAATGTATCGTCCATGGTGATATTTTTGGAAAATATTATGCTCGTAGTACCAGCCTCGGTGCATCGACACGAAGAAACAGTCATGTAATTCTGTAAAGCCTAAACGCAGATACCACCCTTCTGCATCCAAACAAATAAACCACTAAATTAGATCACAAAAAGTATGGTGTAGTGGTTAAAGGTGGTATTACTCTTTCGGAATCAGGCACTGCTTGGAATAGCACTGGGCTTCTTTGATCCACAGTTGTGAACTGTAAAATACTAGCTATGTTACCGCAACGATAACAATAATTTGGAGCCGACCACACCGTCACAAGTTTATCGTCGAACATGTATCTATAACCTGTAAGTAATATCAAAATAATAATAACTCTTTCCTTCCTATACAGCAATGTACAAAATACATACCTTCATGAACCAATTGATGAGCTCGACAAATCAATTTAAGATCGTTGATATCCATGAATTTAAATGTTACTTTGTGTCCGAACAACCAACCAGCTCCACGTGGACTAATAGTCCATGTTTCGACATCTTCGGGATCAGACCAGACCAAATCGCAGAAAGCACCTGAAGATGATGTGGAAAAAATAAAATTCACCGATACATATAACCACGATGTATCTTATCATCATTAGGTACATATATCCAAGTACCTTTATGTGGAATTTCTTGATTCCTTTCGATCGTCCTAATTTGATCTAGTGTCTTAATTTCTGGAGATAAACCACCATGTACGCAAAGTACTTGTTCGTCGATTAACTAAACAGAAATATGTATATTCACATTAGATACTCATACATAAGCTTTAATCGAGTCGCTTATTATTTATAAATACTAACAGCTGCAACTGTGAGCAAGTCGAATACCCTGCAGCAATATTTCCAGGCATTAGCATTGCCATATTTGTTTAGACACTCATCTGCATGGAAAATAACAATTATGATTATTACACAGGTAATAAATAAGCGATACTTTTTTTGAACACGTACTAACCATAAAAACCGTAAACATGAGTAATTTGTCTGGATTCGTGATTTCCTCGGAGCAGTGTTATTCTATCGGACCACTTAGCTTTAAGCGTGAGTAGGCGGGTAAATGTTTCTAAACTATAATACCCTCTATCTACAAAATCTCCCATGAATATATAATTTGTATCAGGCACAGCGCCTCCATTGCGGAACAGCTCTTCTAGATCATAAAACTGAAAGGAAATAAACGGTCGTGGGTCTTAATCGATTCGTGAGAAAGCATTTTGCAACCTTGTTATCGGAGTAGTTATCGCTACCTATTAGAGATACGGGATGTCGTATTGAGGTTAGAACAAACGTATGAAGTTTACCTGGCCGTGAATGTCTCCACATACGGTGACTGGAGTGGACACTGGTTGAATATTCGATTCTTCCAACAATAAGTCGCATACTATGTCACAAAGGCTCTAAACAAGATTAACGTTATTATTGAAGGAAATGCAGCGGGCATAAGTAACCTATCAATATACGCTAATCATTCTGTCACATGTATCGACCAAACGTACGAAGAATAATATTATAATAAATAATAGTTCCGTGTATATTATTTACCTTGAGGTCATTTTCGGGAAGGTATTTGCACTCTTTTGCAATTTCTAGCCATTTATCGATGTCTGACATTTTGGACTCGTATCGCAAGAAAATACTGATCGCGCCCTCACTCGCTGCATATATGTCTACCGCATTCACAGTTGATTTGTATTTTTAAGGACTCTCCTGACGAGTCAGTGCGAATTAATCTTTCAGTCTTTATTCATCTTAAACAGAAAACTTTCAACGTTCTATTTAACGAAGGATTGCGAGCCGCCTTTTTCATTGCGCGAGCTGCAAACGCAATTAATTCACTACAAGATGAGATTAAAAACGACCTCCTTCGATTCTCTTCAAACCTTGTATCTCATTGGCTCTTCATTTTTTATTACGTAAAATGAATACATGAAAATGAACAGTTTTTTAATTAATAAATTTGTAGCTTTCCTTGATATGCTTCTAGAATCAGTAATATTACACCTATGTCTGTCAATTTTAAAAGAAAATATTACTTTCGCACAAGCAAAACGCGCCGACCAATAATAACGTTTCAATCTCAATGACTTTTCTTTTGTCCTCGATACATTAGAATATGACTTAAGGAGACGTTACCACGCAGGCGCACGAGTGTTTAAAATTTTTAACATTCCAATTACATTTTCTGGAAATATATATTATCATTCCATCATATTGATTATCGATAGTTCAATTAAAGCGCGTGTGTTATAATACAAATAAATGCGACCAGCCTATTCGTAAAATTATAGCTCTTTATTTCCAACATAGCGTGCAAATTTACACCTGTATTTAATATATTTCTGCATTAAATAACAAAATCTCGTAATCAACGATCAATCTTCCCGATTGAGCTTATTTACGTTACTCGAGTGTCACAGTGAAATGTGCAACGCTTAAAGAGATAAGATCATAGGTTACGAGCAATTATTCTATAAAAGCTCTCTTCATCTAGATAAATGTCATGCATCCTCCGTCAGCCAATAGGGGACTATCATTTCTGCAAACGCAATGGCCAGAAAGTAGTGGTTCCCATTGGTCGCCGCCTACTTTCTCGAACGATTGCAGACGTTCCGCGCCAGTAAAAGTATTTGCCGCGTAACGTTCAAAATCGATGGGTTCGCAATCGGGCAGAAAATGGACTGTTGATCGCGACAGGCCGTGAGAGACGGGGAAAAGGCGCGTGTCCAGCTTCCTTCGGCAGCAAATCACGGCGGGACGCGGAAAAGGGTCAGGCGGCGGGAGGACGATATGGATTTTATCTCGCGGCGGAAAGTGGGTCACAACGAAGTCGCCTCTGCGCACGCTTCGATTATCGATTGAAACGTTACGTGCCTCGAGTCCGTGCGCTGGATCTCATTTATGTGAACGGCAGTGGATGCGGAGGTCCTTGGTGTGTCTTTCCCAGTAGTAGGCCAACGGCTGACGTCTTACGTTTGTGATCCGTACGCGGTCGCAACGTTTGTAAAGATGCGGTGAAATCCGATGTAGATCCCACGGTGCCATCGCGAATATCGGCCATTTTGGTAGTGCGTGCTTGACGAAAACGGATAGGATCACTTCTGGCAGCTACCCTCCGACGGTTGTGCGTGGAAGTGGTGGCAGCTCGGTGTCGCCCACAGGACACAGCCGTAGTAACGAAGAAGATCGTGTTCCTGGGTCAGTGAGCAACCAGCCACGACAAAATGGCAGGGAACACGGGTATGGAACAGTTGATCCCGATCGTGAACAAGCTGCAGGATGCATTCACGCAACTCGGGGTGCACATGCAGCTCGATTTACCACAAATCGCTGTGGTGGGCGGACAGAGCGCAGGAAAAAGTTCCGTTCTCGAGAACTTCGTCGGGAAGTAAGTATCCCCGTGCCCTATCGATTCATTGTTTTCTGTCGTTAGACCGTCCCATGAGTCATTAACGATAATTATGTGGATATTCAGCCGTTTGATGAAAGGCGTGGCGAACTACGCCACGTTATTAATTTTCATATCCGTCATCGGTTATTTTCATTTCACTAGCCCTCCTTTTCTATGCCCCTTCAGGTTAACTATTTTAATCCCTATCGATCGTGACATCGAAATCAACTATATCTTTATGATGCGAGGCCGCCTACACACCGAACTGTCAAACGGTTGCTCTTCCTCGTTACCAGCATATTTAACCTTCCACAGAATTACCCGCACCCGTGCGTTTACGATGATTAGGATTATTAATTTAATTGTTCGCGGCGTAGACCGCGTTTAGTGTTACGTTCCGTTAACACGGACTTTTTTCACTCGCCTCGGCGGAAATGTTAATAGATTTCTTTTCCGTATGCAGATGTTTCGAGTAGCTTAATAAATATTTCTTAATTATCGTATGTTATTACGAGAGTACATTTAGTAATTCGTATGTTGCAAGGAATATTAAAGAAACACTTGCAATTGCAAGATATGTTATTCTTTTAGACTTTGTATTACACATGTAAATCGATGCCTGTATTAATATGGGAGATACTAAATCAGAATTGCATTTTGGTTATGTGCCACTCTGTTATTATATTCAACATATTGTTCTAGTATTATGTAGGAAGTACGTCATTAGGCAATATAAATTTCATATCCTCTATTTATTGTAATTGTACAAATTATAATGACACGCTTTTCCAGGGATTTCTTACCTCGAGGATCAGGCATTGTAACCAGAAGACCACTTATCTTACAATTGATTAACAGTACAACTGGTGAGTCATCGTAGATAACTAGAAAAATCTGTTTATTATGATGCAGGAGCATTTTTTAGTAATTATCTTCGCGAAGGATAAAACTGTTTTTGGAGATAATGCAAATAAGACCAACTTACATGGAAAAAATTATTTTCTTGCATATTCAAAATGGTTACACCGTATTTCATTTTACAAGGAGCTATAACAATTTTATTGGCATTATATTCTTCATGAAAGCTTACTGTAATTTATCGTGTAAAGTTGCACTGCATCTTCTTAAATGTTATCTATAGAATTATCATGTTTCCTGTGGCAATGAACTTTTGATAAGAAGGAAATTGAGCGCATTGCCAGTTCCACTATAAAGTCAAACGGTTAAAAATATTTGGTCGATATAAAATAATGCAGGAACCTTACATGAAGCTTCTTCAATTGTTAAGCAAGTTCTTTCTTCGTTGTAGAAATGGCTGAGTTTCTACACTGTAAAGGTAAAAAGTTTGTGGATTTCGACGAGGTACGGAAGGAAATTGAAGCAGAAACAGATAGAGTTACGGGCAGTAATAAGGGTATCTCCAACATACCTATAAATTTAAGAGTATATTCACCTAATGGTAAATATATTTATCTATCGTCCTTCGTACAAATGCTAGCGATATACTTAATTAACATATTTGTTATCAGTTCTGAATTTGACGCTCATCGACTTGCCTGGGCTTACAAAAGTACCCATCGGTGACCAACCAGTAGATATAGAGGCTCAGATTAAAGCCATGTTATTCCAATTCATCAAAAGGGACAACTGTCTCATATTGGCTGTTACTCCAGCGAACACCGATTTAGCAAATAGCGATGCTCTTAAACTTGCTAAAGAAGTGGATCCTGAAGGTACATTGTTCTGCACACTCGAAACTCTATATTAGCAAGGTCAAACAGGTAATTTTATGCTGTAAATTGTTTTAAGGTGTGCGCACAATCGGTGTAATTACAAAATTGGATCTCATGGACGATGGTACCGATGCGAGAGATATTTTGGAAAATAAGCTACTGCCTCTCAGGCGAGGTTACATAGGTGTCGTTAACAGAAGTCAGAAGGATATAGAAGGTCGGAAAGATATAAAGAATGCTTTGGCAGCTGAAAGGAAATTCTTCCTAAGGTACAGACTGTTAATAAAGAACGAGTGTACGAATTTGAAGTTCAGCAAAATATACGAAATGTTTGTTTCTCTGTTAGCCATCCATCTTATCGGCACCTAGCAGATAGATTAGGTACACCGTACTTGCAGCGAGTTTTGAATCAACAGTTGACAAACCATATCAGAGATACCTTGCCAGCATTAAGAGACAGATTACAGAAACAGTTGCTTACGTTGGAAAAGGATGTAGAACAGTACAAACATTTCAGACCCGATGATCCTGCTATAAAAACAAAAGCTATGTTGCAGTAAGTATTTTTATAATGCCATTAACCATACGTGATATAATATATCATTCTCACAAATCCTTTAATATTCTGCCTGTTTAATGTAATAAAATTTTAATAAAACTTCATTTACAAAAAGAGGAAATACACACGGTGGAAGTAAACACAACAGATTCTACGATGTTTCTCATTTTATTTCATTCACATTTCGTAGATACAGTTTCTTACAAACTAAACGTACCACCTGCATTTTTTGTTTAAAGCACACTATGGGTGGAGGGTCTTGATATTTTAGAGCTCTTTCTTATTTTTTCAGATCAATTCATAAGTTTATGTAGGTATCATATATTTTTCATTGTTTTTAACTACGTGTGTACCATTTGCATGAGAGTTTTACGCGTTGTACATTTTTAGTCAGCCAAAGAGTGAACAGTAACAAGTATACTCACTAACACAGAATTTTAACGTATTAATGGGATGTATTGACTTTGCAGTTTTACGTTTATTAAGTATCACGACTCTCTATCCATATAACTAATATTAGAATTTAGTGCTTGTCTATGCATTGATTGAAAGAAAAATGTTTTTAAGGATGATACAGCAGCTTCAGTCAGATTTTGAGAGAACTATAGAAGGTTCGGGATCTGCGCAAATCAATACAAACGAGCTCAGCGGAGGTGCTAAGATAAACAGACTATTCCACGAGCGTTTTCCGTTTGAGATAGTTAAAATGGAGTTCGATGAGAAAGAATTGAGAAGAGAAATTGCTTTTGCCATTAGGAACATTCACGGTAAACTATAGTTAAAATTTTCATACTGTTATTAATGCAACTTTATGCACATATCGAAGTAAATAAACATCCTCTGTTGTTTTAAAAATATCACTAATAGCAGCATAAATGTCATAGGTATCAGGGTTGGTCTGTTTACTCCTGATATGGCCTTTGAGGCAATAGTCAAGAAACAAATCAATAGACTCAAAGAACCTAGTCTGAAATGTGTGGATTTAGTTGTGCAAGAACTCAGTAATGTAGTACGCATTTGTACAGACAGGGTAGGTGAATTTTTTTTCCGTTTATAAAATATCAAGCGATATATTGTGTGATACATTTTGTTGGTCTGCGCAGATGGCACGTTATCCGCGATTGAGAGAAGAGACGGAGCGTATCATAACTACTCACGTTAGACAACGCGAACAGATGTGCAAGGAGCAGTTGGTGCTCTTGGTTGATTGCGAACTTGCGTACATGAACACCAATCACGAAGATTTTATTGGCTTCGCCAAGTAAGTTATTTCGATGTTCTATTATATGTTTCAGTAGCTATTCAGCAAAATCAAAAAAGTAAACAATACGATAGAAAAATTTAATTTTTAAAGACCGCACATTTAGCGCTATATGTTGTTCTTATTATATTCATGACTGCAGCTATAGTTAATGTATTTATATTCACAACGTTCGGTATTCCTTATTTGAGAAATATCTTTTCTTTAAAGCATTTCAAGTTATCATATTATTGTTTATGATATGTAAAGGCAGTATCTTTTCAAGTGGGATAAAAATAATGTATAATTACGTAACACTTATACTGGGTTGTTTGTCAGAAACAGAACATCTAGCTGTCTCTATTATTAAATGTACAAAAAACGTTCAAATCAAAAGCGGTACGATTCTTAGCGCGAATTTGACTTTTCTTAAACACTGTTTTTACGCAATCCAACTCAGGATTGTATCATATTCTATGATTTCGATTGAAACTATTGATCACCACTATTACAAAGTTTAATTATAAAGAAAATCCATGAAAAAAGTTTAGTCTTGTTAAATTAGCCGAACGAAATTCTTCTTCCACATTTTTAAAAAAACATGAAAATATTATTCCTGCATTTCATATAGTAATTCAGAATATATACTTAGAAGATATTCAGGTTCTGTGTCATTCATTTTTTTGGGCTTCTAATCAAAATTTAACGATTGAGATAATTAGATGTTCTATCTGTATTGGGTCACTTACTGAGGTGCCAATATCTGTAAAAGAAAGTAATCTGAATTGCAGTAATGAATTATATATTGCATGACTAATGTAAATTCAACACATAGTATAGTTCACGGGATGATAATGTGCTTTACTAAAACAAATCCAATATGTTTTAAAAATATGGTTTCTTTGCAAAATCATGATTTAAGTTTCTTCCAAAGTAAAAAAAAGATGATACTAAGAGAATTCATAAATTACGTATAGTTATATTAGTCTGCTTGCTAATTTTTTTTTCTTTTCATGCAAATTGGTACATATGTCGATATATATTTGAATTCACATCAAATATTTATCCATACATAATACGCGTTTGTACCGTATTTTCCTGAATTAAAAAAAAAAGATATCGTTATAAATGACAATGAAATTAAATTTGGAAATACAAATGTATAAATCTTTAATAATGCACCTTTAGTTATATCGACGTGTTACTTGAAATCAGGTGAAATACGGTATATTTCATAATCGGTGCATGCCTTGCTAAAGTCAGTTCACATAGCAAGCTTTAAACTAGCAAAATATTGTTAGTTCATTTTGTCCTTCAAGGCTAAGGCACACATATTTGATATCATTGATAAATAGTAGAATTTACTACTGTTCTATCTACCTCATGTATATTTGTATGACACTTTGTGTCATATGTATAGTCATTAAAATGTATCTCATTTACATCTTCCCTCTTTGCAATATGCGTACCTGTACATCTTGATTCTTTATTTCTATGTGACTAACATCATTTTTGTCCACTTTGCAGTTTTGCTTACTTCACCACTTGATAAATTCTCAAAATTCAAATGATCGAACAGAATACGGGAAACAATTTGTAAATGAACATTAGTCTTTTTTGTAGGTTTTGTTTAATTTTTATTTCCACCCTACAGCGATATTCTGCCTCGATATCTCATTTTTTGAAACATATCATGTCAAGCCTAGAGAAACATTCGGATAATATTATTTCTATGATTCTTAGGTGATTAAGAATAATCGAAATAAGGATTAGCGATATTATAACTTCTGCTGTAACACAAGCTTTTACACCATTAAAGGCAAGACATACTGAATATGAGAAACTATTTCTAATTATGCGTTCTGAATCGTTCGGATAATTAATTTTCTGTGATATTTGTGCACTGCTAATACCATGCTGATTAATGTTTTATGTTCTAAAAATCGTAAAATGTGTATGTCTTTCCTTGAATTGCATACCATATACACATTTCCTGACATTTGTTTCCATTTCATCAATTCTTTATACTTCACAATTAAAGAAATAATTTAATTATATCGGCAGCGCGGCAGCCAGTAGCCATAATGCAAGGTAAGAATTATAAAGTACATTGGAACAAAGATTTACACTACATTTTTCTTCCTTTTCCATTTTCACGCTCTTTATTCTTTTACGCTTATTCTTTGTTTAACTTTACCCAGCTTTCAATTTTTTATCATTTCTATAACAAGAATTACAATCCTTGACATAGCGATATTTAATTTAATTTCATATCTTATACAGAGAAAAAAAACAATTAAATGTTACTTTAGCGAATTTTGTAATTTTTTTCAACAATTAAATCGATATCTACGATTTTTCATTCTTTGTCATTTTATTAATAATAGTTTTTTGTATAGTGCAACTGAAAATTCATAGTGTTCATATGTATGTACATATATGTTATTTAAATTGTACTTGCGACAACTAAAATATAATTTTAATTCGCGTGTACAAAGACAATAGAAGTACGATCACTCGAAGCAAAGACAAATTCTCTTTAAACATTAGATGCTATTACATATAAATTATTATTGAGTTTTCTTTGTCTGCATCTTTTATAATATAGTTTTACATAGCATAGAATACAGCCATAATTTCTTGAGAACTTAAGTGTATTAGTATTTTGTACATACTTGCACAAAATAAATTACTACTAAATGGACCATTCATTGTCTAAGACATTCATAAATGCTCCAAATCGAATATTTCATACAGCACCATCAAATCTTAGTTTCACCATTTTTCACTTTGTTTCACAATGAATGTAATACGCGCTTTTGCAATTCTTTATGCATTATGAACTGCAAAATTACCGCAGTGTTGATCAAGTAGCGATAATAATTGTATGTATCTTCATGTTACAAATGATGCGCATACCAAGAATTTATACAAATGTGACACTTAAAGCTGTATGAAAGAGTATATGCATGGAGTTGTTGTGGCTATATGTTATAGTTTTCATATATAAATCGAAATAGTTTAAAAGGTAAAATCACATTTCTTCAAGTCCTATCGAATTCTCATCACGATAAATTATAAATAGAGAATATATATTGTCCAAGCAATTATCCTACATATGCTGGTTATTTTTTCTGTCACATTTCATTTTGCAATGTTTTTTGCATTATAAATGCACACGTTTAAAAAGGAAACTTAATTCTTTCGTATAATTTATATATTTATTTAGTGGAAAAGTTCAATTTCAAATTATTGCGTGAACGTTTATATAAGTTAATAAAACGTTGCTAGGTTTTTTACCCTGCTAGATATTTTTATACGGTCAACTAACAAGTTTTTGTGGCAAGTTGTTATAATAAATTTTGTACATGGGTATTAAAATGCTCTTTTCTATTTGACATTTCATTATACATTATTCCTTGTGTTACAGTGCACAACAATCCTCAGAAAACGCTGTCAAGTCTGGTCGCCATACATTAGGGAATCAAGTAATACGTAAGGGGTACATGTGCATTCACAATCTCGGTATAATGAAGGGTGGCTCCAGAGATTATTGGTTTGTCTTAACATCAGAGAGTATTTCTTGGTTCAAAGACGAAGAAGTAAATATTCTTCAATTACAACGTACACACGCCGGTAATAAATCCAGCGTTTATCACTCACGTTTACTATTTGTTTCAATAGGAGCGCGAGAAGAAGTATATGCTACCTTTAGATGGATTGAAATTGCGCGATTTGGAACAAGGATTCATGTCCCGGCGCCATTTGTTTGCTTTGTTTAATCCGGAAGGCAGGAATGTTTATAAGGATTACAAACAGCTTGAATTGAGTTGCGAAACGCAGGACGATGTTGATTCTTGGAAGGCCTCTTTCCTCCGCGCTGGTGTATATCCGGAGAAATCGACTGAGCAAACAAATGGAGAAGGAGAGGTAAGCTTTTCCTATATATTTCTGAGATTCACTTCGGCAAATATCACAGGGTGTTCACTGATTAAAGGAGTCCCATCGAATTACAAGAATATATTGTATTCTTTTCGTTTAAAAATATGTTATTCTTGGTTTATATCGTTATTAGGACAAAGTAGCTGTTATACAATCGACATATATTTTGTTACGTTTATTAGACAGACCTGTTTTAATTTATTTTAGGATAAGCTGCGGGTGAGTTAATGTGGGCAAAGTAAAAAGTGTTTGGTTCTATAGTACATTCTTAAGTGTGTGGTGTTGTGATACAATCCATTTCAAAATTGTTATAATAAATCTGTCTTAACAGTCTTACTAGATGGCATATCTTAAAACTAATTACGATATGATAAATGAGAGATTTATTTCGCTTACTAAAACTTGACGCTTAAAAATTAATGTTTTTTTGTCTATTTTAACATAGTACTATTTAACAAGCTTTTCTTTTGCACCAAAAGGCATAATTCTGGTAAAGAAACTTTGAAATATGAAACATTGCATCTTTACGAAAGCACTTCTATTTAGTTTAATAAGACTCTATTCGCACAAGTATCGATTGCACAATTCTTGTATCTATTACTTCCTTTCGGAAATCGATTAAGTTCTTGTATTGCATTCACAATTATAATTAAATATTTTTTGTCTCTAATCAACTAAAGGAAGGATATGAGGTTGGTACGATTGTAGAAATCTCGTAGACATACAAAATACACAACACACCCAAATATGAGACACTTCCACCCAGCTCTGCTTCTTTAATTATGAATACAGTACGCTAGTGACGTACATATGTATCGTTTACAAAAACACTCCGTTGTTCTTATCGCTAGCAGCATTTCCAATCGAACAGAAAATCAATGACACTTTAATTATTGCAGTTATATTTTTCTCACATTTCTTATATATTCAGATTATATCTAACATGTGTGGATTATAAAAGTTTACCTTCTAATCTGGTCACCATTGGCGCATAGAATTTACAATTCACATATTTATAGGGCGGATCAGAAGCTCAGTCATCAATGGATCCTCAATTGGAGCGTCAAGTGGAGACTATTAGAAACTTGGTAGACTCGTACATGAAGATCGTTACAAAAACTACTCGTGATCTTGTGCCAAAGTCTATCATGCATTTGATCATTAACAATGCAAAGGATTTCATTAACGGAGAGTTGCTGGCGCATCTCTACGCAAGCGGAGATCAGGTAAAAATTTATATACATTCAGAATATTCAAGAATCTATCCACCTGCACGTAAACTTCACGATGTCCTAAGAAGTCCTTTTTCCCTCTCCCAGTTGAGCAAATTTGATAAAGACTTTCTGAAGAGCTTCCTTAATCCTTTAACTGTAAGTTCCCCTGCCCTTTTATTTGTAGCATCCCATCCTTCTTCCGAATCTGCTGTGCAATTAAGTAACGTTGTTCAGTTTTGGAACGGTGAATGACTTAACGGATATTGCAGGCTTCAATGATGGAGGAATCGGCCGATGAAGCGCAAAAGCGAGAAGAAATGTTGCGCATGTATCACGCATGCAAGGAGGCACTTCGTATTATCGGGGATGTTTCGATGGCAACAGTTTCCACTCCAGTGCCACCGCCAGTGAAGAACGATTGGCTGGCGTCTGCCGAGAATCCGAGGTAAAAATTATGTTATTATTTTCATTGCCGCTTATGCATTTAACTAATTCGGTATCTTTCAATCTTGTACTGCCTGCTTTGCCACATACACTTGAACACCGTTGAAACAGTCTTGGGTAAGAGCCACTACGTTTCTCATAATTATCATTTCTTCCGCCTATTTTTTTGCTCATAATTCAAAGCAGCATATGTGTAAATACACTCGTCTGTACGCTTTATAATTTTTATTTCGAAATACACCTCATAACTTTCGATTCGCAATTTTAATTTGGTGCTTTGTGTGTATTCGTATAATTATTAAAACATAATACAAAGTGCTATCCGTCGTTTTACGCTCTACAAACATTCCCCACCTTTTTCGTACCCCAACTTTCACACAGAAACAACAGTCCTGAGAATACGAGTGGCGCGAGGTTTACGCTTTAAACAATTCTCCATTACATTTACACGATACTAATTCTCAGGGATTTGAAAATTGCAATTGTTTTAGGCGCGACGTTTGAATATATTGCACGTGGCGTAGTAGCTGTTATTGATTTTGCAACGGATCTGTTGCAGGTTATCACCACCATCTCCTGGTGGGCCAAGACGTGGAGTGACACAGCCACCACCTCTTTCTAGCTCTCGAGCACCACCACCGGTACCGATGGGTGGTCGGCCAGCACCGGCCATCCCAAACCGACCCGGACCTGGTGGACCACCGCCGGCTCGTGCTAACCCTGGCCTACCTCCTCCCCTTATACCATCGTAAGTACAGAAACAATATACGTATCATTCACCGAAATGTCTATCTCGTGGCATAGTACAGAGGCCATTAAAACGATGCATAGCTTGAGAAGCACTCTGTACTATCAATTGTCTTTTCAATTATCAAGATTCGCACACGAGAAAGTTTGCACAACAACGTTTTTTGTCAGTTTTGTGTCGAAATAGTCCCTGTGCCTTAAGTTTACGAGGTGAAGGGCCTCTTTTTCATTTAATCTTCACTAAAACAATTAAAAAGGAAATTCTGCAGTTGCTTTGTCTCTATAGCTTTGTGTGATTGAGGCTTTGGTGCTAACTTCACTTTCTATTGCAGGCGCCGACAATAAAGTCTTCGCACTAACTCGCCTATTCGCTACTAATCAATATATATACATATATATATAACGATTGCATCTAGTCAGTGTACATTTTACACGAAATACAATTTCCTAACGCTATATGTTCTGTCTGCAATATATTACAGATTATTAGATCACTGTTAATTAGGGGTGTGTAATTTGTAAGATTTCTATTAGTTAGTGGCCAAGAGCTTCCAAGGATTTTGACGAGTAACTTATCCTACGCTACGCATCCAGTCCATATCAGTAACTCGCATTTGTTTTCGAGTGGTCCAATTATTTCATAAGAACGACCAAGAAATCATTTTCCACATTACTAATCATTTCACCCCACTTCTCGTTTCTCCCCGTCCTTTTTCTCTTTCAAACGATCCCCGAAAATTTTGCGTTCATTTTCGATGTCGTTCCAACGAAGCGTGTACGGTCTCGTATACGGAAGCTTGCACACCTCTAATTAAGATTCTAAGTGTCTACGCTACGATTAATCGTTAATAGCGAATGGTCACTAGAAGTAAATCACGCTCACTCGTGACAGACGATGAAATTGTAGGCAGAGCGATGATATATATATATTTGTTTCGATGTAAATTAGTTGAAAAGGAATTGTACATGATGCCTGTATATACAACTAAAGACGTTGTAAAATAAATGGTATTGGGTTCTCATCGCAGGTGGATAAGTATTCATTCGCTTACTAACAGCATGACATTTTAACAGGCAAAAGAGCCACGCCAAATTGTAATACACTTCCGAGTGTTGGGAAAAGACAACACTTTGCTTGACAGTGAGAACCGTGCGGGAATGTAAAACACGGTGCACGGTGGCCTCTTTTGCGATACGTGTTCGCACACCTGAATGCTTCTAAATCCCCTGTATATCATTGCTTTCTCTGTGAAAAGAATCCTCAGTTCGATGAGCCATACAGAATGAGTTCCGAGTTCTTGTCAATTATTTAATTAGGGACGTATATGTCGGTGCCTGCATTGAAAACACTTGTGTTTCTTTTCAAAGGAGTATCACACATTCGATCGCGTGACACGACCGTTCCTCTTGATGTACGCGATTCCATCTATTTGTATCGAGTGCCGCGCGCTTCGGAGATTATACATACTTCTTAGGACATTCGACGCGCGGACCCGCGCTTTTGTATACCGATAAGTCCGAGATTCCCTTAATCGAATGCACAAGTAGCAGTTACCGTTAAGTCATTGAGAGCAGAAAAAAGAAACATATTTGAAAAAAATACAACAACATTACAACAATTGAGATCTGTGGTAAAAGCTGAGTGTCCGTGGTGTATGTTTAGTCGTGGGGGTGGTCTACAGCAAATACAGCAGAGGGTGACTCAAGCTGCGACGCAGGCCGCTGCTAATGCCGCCGTGAACGAGCTGATGGATGCATTCAAGATCAAGTAAATAGACCCTTTGCTGTCACGCCTTTTCTATTGTCGCGAGGTTCTTTACCACTTTTAACCAACGACGCCTGGCGAATGGGTTACTCTTGTTTAAGTTGCGCAAAATAGATTGGTAGACTGTTCAGGGTTGAGAATGTACAACTAACGTCGATGTCTTCGCTGTTTTGCGATAGAGTTTCAGAATAACAGCTCTCTGCGCGTGTAACTACTACGTTTTCCTTCTTTGCTCTCTCTCTTTCTCTATCTCTTTCTCTGTCTATCTCTCTACTTTCTATTTCCCTATTGCATGGTCGGAGAAATTGAATTAACAGCGATGATGCCTTCGAAGATTATAACGTTATATGAATAACACGTGCACATATAAATATATACATATATACATGTACGTATGCAGAAAGAGAACACACGTCGTTGTGCTTGTTGCATATTATGCTAACGTAGGAAATACGATTAAGAAGTATCTCTATATATATATATTTGTAAGACGCGTAATTTGCTTCGCGACATTCCGTGTATATTGTTCTTACGCCGTAAGAGGATTAACTGTTAAAATGCTGGAGCTAAAGATGCTTTCACGGGTTGTAGAGTAACGACACGCGTACCGTGTAATCTCGCTAACGAAGTTAGTCAAATGGATATTTGTCGAGGGATGCGGAAAATTTCGTGGTCTAATGTAAAGAAAAGAAACAAAAAACGGTAGGATTTGCCACTGTTTAAGCGGCTGAAGTCAAGCGCGAAGACCCGCAAGCGATCTTCTCGCTGATAAAGATATTTAAAGAAAGAGTGCACATTCTAGATCGATATGCACAGGCGCGTATCCAGTGCAACTGTCCTGGAAACTCTACTTAGAACCCTATAATGTGATCAATGGTAGTGAACGGAGTTTCATCGCAAAAGATGCGACGTTTTTATCGTAATGCTCATGGTGAACTCGTCTATCGCTTACCAGACATTCCGTCTTTGTCTCGCTTGTGCTTTCACGGAAAAGGCAAACAGAGAGGAAAAAAAATGTCATGCTGTTGGGGAAGAAGTCGAAAATATTGTCGAACGATTCGTTTCTCTTCGTATCCGTCGATTTCCATCGGCGGCTACTTGCATTATTATCGAATAATTTTAAGCATCGTGTAACGACAGTCACTGTTTCTCTACCTCTTAAGATGTTCACCGTACTTAGTTCCGTCTTTTAGCCGTTTAATATTAACGATATACAGATATATACGTACATAATAGCTAACCAATATGGAATATTAACGACAACAAAGAAAACAAACGTGCAAGAAACGTGCTCAGTCATAGGATGTGATATAGCGTAGAAATGCTTCGAGGATTTTGCTTGAAAATCCCGAGTCGCAGAACCTCTCTATCTGAAATAATAGCTCTAAACTGGCAGTAGCTGACACCGCGTCAGAATAAATTGTAACAGTGAATCGTCTAGCATTACGATGTATAATTGTGTGTGTATCGCGCGGCGGACATTCAGGAGCTACGTTGTATTTCGAAGGTATTTGTTGTTTCCTAAGCTCCTCGGCCGTGCTTTGCTAATTTAATTCGCTGTACGTGTATATAAGGAGGGATGAATAACGATGTATTTACTACCGCGTTCTTGTAACTGGATGCGTCCGCGTGTCGCGAGGCGACGTGCTTTTGGATTTCGCGTTAATACGCGGTGCCACGATAGTTGGACACGCCCCGATTGTACCATATTCGTAATATTTACATAGAAATACATATATTGCATATAAGTTCGAACAAGGTTGTGTAGGGGAACTTAGGGGGAGACGGAGCATTTGACATTTATCTGCATAAAATGGCCTATAACAGGAATTATATTTGAAACAGTACGTTGTCGTTTTTACAAAAACAAATCGTGAAATATTACATTACTCTTCTTTTACCATAGCGTCTTAACTAAAGTTGGCATATTTTTAAATGGCAAAGAGTTCGCTTCGTCCTTGTACAGGAGTAGGTATTACACAGTGGAAGATAATTTAGAGTTCAAAATAAATTACCGCGAGGAAACCTTGCTCCGAATAATGACTTATTCGTATGAATTTCTCGTTTCACCGAGTATTTTGCGCTACTCCTTCGATCAGATCATGAAAAGACCACAGATAGGAGTTGAACAGATAGGGTGGTCTTGCATTTTCCGCGCGCAGGGTTGAAGTTTCGCTTAGATCGCTCCGTTTCGCCGCGTGTTTCCCTACGAGTGCATATATCTATGCGCAAATGTCTCTGACGAGTGTTCTCTCGGCCCGATGCTCTGCAAAACATGAACCGCGGGTTGTT
This sequence comes from Andrena chrysosceles, assembly GCA_963855975.1. Taxonomy (NCBI): domain Eukaryota; kingdom Metazoa; phylum Arthropoda; class Insecta; order Hymenoptera; family Andrenidae; genus Andrena; species Andrena chrysosceles. Next base: position 112,735,565 of record OY979766.1, on the reverse strand, counting down.
TCTCAAATCCAAGCGCGAGTACCGACGCCAGGCATAGGAGCGGGCTTTCGAATTCCTCGCACGGCTGTCTGTGCAGTGACGCGCTGAAGATCGAGGGCAATGATCGAAGTGCAATTACAAAAAGAAAATATTATTTTTCGTTACAGCAAAACGTCGAAGGTCTCCCTGGGTAGATAAATGACTGTAGAAGAGCATCTCGACGACGATGGACTCGCATTTCTCGTGTCACTGCGCCGCTCGTGCTCCTTCTTGAGCGTTCGAACAAAATGAAGCAAAAAAAAAATTATAAAAGAGGGGGCGAGAGAAAAAGAGGACTACAAAAGACTGTCTTTGCCATCCTTCCTTTCGAAGGCAATGGCGCGAGATTGAGATTAAATTGAGTGTCGCGCGGAACCATACCCGTAACACCTTCTCTTCGAAGTTTTAAGGGGCCTAATGGTACTGATCGGTATCGCCCGACTTTGGACGTATTTCTTCACGCCGAATTGCGCGCGAGGGCCGTGACTTCTTCTTGCCGTTTGACATTACTCCAGGCCGATCGAGGGAATGTAATTTTTTCGCGGTGTATCGATGCAAGAAGTTTGATCTCTCTCTTTACGAAAGCACGTCGCAGTCGCGGATTAAACGAAACACCCTGGTCCGATTAGTCGTTTAGTCCACTCGTTGGGCGCTAGATTACTGTTACCCGAGGCAAAAGATCGATCATATATGTTAAATCCGATGAGAGAAACAGGGAAGAGGTAGAGAAGGAAGAGGGAAACTCGCGAGCAGCCACAAGTGGTATTATTGTAATGTTATATTGTACAGATCTATCTATGTGTCTATATATATAGAGATCTATCTATACGGAATGGTGTCCGAAAATTGTGGCGTAAGTAGAAACATTCGATTCCCTCGTGCCGAACGGAATCTAAAAGTTCTTGTACCATTTCCAAAATGTAAGCAATTGAAATTTGTGAGCCTGGCCTCTGGCGCGCGCTGTTTGGATATTGAGTGGCCAAACGAAATGCGGAATACACAGAAAATTGGTAAGTTAGTTGAAAAATGTGGGAGAATATGAGATCAGGATTTATTCTCTTATCAGAGCTGTTAGTGAACTAATAGATATCTCCAGACTACCCTTCGGAAGGAAACGAAACAAGTCATAAAACAGAAGAATAAGCGGAGAAAAATAATCATACGAAGAACCACGACCGTTTCGTGTCTTCACTTTGTCAAAAATCGTGCACACAGTTAATGTGCTTATATTTCCATCATCACCGACTCTCTCACATTTCTCAACTACCTACCTTCGTATATTTTAAACATGAGGGTAAACTCCCATACCCTGGTCGAGCATGGCCTCGCGCGAACAGTATTATTCGGGCCGTGATAACGAGAGGAGCTCTCGTAAAGGTTATTCCTTGCGGCGCGTTGTTGTTAAAGTGGTGTGATAATGATATAAAATTTGTTTTCATTAATATTCTGTGATACACCAGTGATAATCGGGAAATCAGTGAGCAGACAAACTGAAAGGATCATTTGTTAAACGCGAAGCTACATAAATCAACGGAAGTTACTGTGGGCGAATAAAAAGAAAATAATAATATTATATTAATATTATCGATTGCGTAAAAAATGTGTCTAACGTCGCAAACGTAAAATGAGTGTACAGTTCTGTTGCGCAAGACATTATCGTAGCAAGCTAATATTTGTGTTACGCACCTTCGAACACTTACTGTCAATGGCACGATAGAGTTAAACGTGTAAACGTTCGTGTTATTCCCTATGTGTACGCGCAAATTCCACTGACGTTTAAACAGCGCGCGCCGGAATTTAAATTCCCAAACTTCGACTGCCTCTACGTATCTTGAAAACGGACACCCAGATTGCAAAATGGTAACAGACTTTTCGATTTCTTATGGCATGGGGAATTCGCATGTTTAGCCTGGCCCCATAATCTTGGCACACCCTCTGCATCTATATATATATAGATGTGATACAACATACACTTACAGACATACATACATGTAAACACGTTAATCCTTTCTGCACCGTAATGCCAGAGTTAAATAGAACGTACGTTGAAGTTACAGAGATAATTACAATTATGGTATTATTACTATTATTATTATTATTATTATTACTATTATTGATAATATTATTATATGATATACTGTATAAGGTAAAAAGAAACCCTACTTGTTTCGGTAACCTGTAAACGTTCCACGTTCGGTAAATCACAAGACTTTTTATTTTCGAATTAACGTCTATACTGAATTCTACTTAAGAATAGACCCGTTCCGCGCAACTGATGACTCTGTGGAGGCTATTGATTGGTTGGAAACCGATAGAGAAAGCGCTACGACCAATCGCGTGCGCAGGCAGTAGTCGAAACTCCGCAGATCGGTTGCAAATCGGCGGGGGCGTAGGTCTACTCTTATATGGAATGGTATAAAGCGTCGTTTCTTTCAAACGGATCGTTCTAGTAACGTGTCTAATGAGTTGATAGAAATAAGTCTGTAGGTGTACCAGCCTCGCGTGAGGTGCGTAGTGTATCAACAACTGGGCATATCAAGTAGTAAAGATGCGCAGATAGATCGTCCCTCGGTGTTTGTCCAGATTATTCAATGTTCGTCGACACTATACCGAGGGTCCCACCTTCCCAAGTCGTGCATACCTTTTTTACATTGATTTTATCTTAGATCGCTATGAAAAAAAAGAATATGTCCATTGTTTTCGATTCGCCAGAGAAATGTTTGAAGATACACTTCACTCCAAGCATTTATTTCTAGTAAAACATTCCGATGTCTTCTTTTGGGACGCGCGAGCGCTTCGTGCGCAGAGGAAAATGGCAGTTATTTTATATAGAGAATTTTCTATCGTTAACAGTCTGGGTTCGGTGGAATCTCTGTTACAAACGTTACAACGAAAGGCGACAAGTGAAGAAAGGTTCGCTGAGATCCTCGCGGTCTCCCTTCGAACATTTCTTCACGCTCGTACCGTCAATTAAACGATCCACCGATTTTTCGTTCGGAAAACTCCCTCCCGTGCTCTCTTTATTCTTTACTTCGTGTACTCTGCGATCTGTAACGATACTCTCCGCGCGTATCGAGCCTAAAATCGGTCCTCGAGGGCAAACCCCCGGCACTCACGGCTAGATCCAATGTTCGTAGCGTTGGCGATGTTCGATAGCGGCAACATCGTCGGTAACACTATTAGAAATCCACGATAGATTGATGCAGAGGGGCTGACCGAACCCCTCGTGGACGCTAGAACACTATTGTTATCGTACTTAGCGTTTAATCGTGGAATCGAGAGGCGGATCTGAGCGCGCCCGCGGCATGCCGATCGATTCTGATGTCTTGAAACACCAAGAGTTTGTAATCCAGCGATTGTACGATCCCTACCGAGAATTTAAATGCGTTGAATCGAAACCTTTGCTCTTTTATTCCATTCGTTTTTTATTTTCTCTTTTTTTTACTTCTCTTCCCTCGATACTTTATCGCGCCGTTCTCGAGATCGCCCACACTCAGATACCTTCCTCGCGGAGGGAGAGGAGACGAAAAGCACATCGCGCGCGAGGACGTGCGCGCCGATTGAAAATCTCGCGGCCCGTTTACCGTGTACATGCTTCCATCTAAAGCCTTAAACATAATAGCGAAATTCTAACTACAAAGCTTGCACAGTGCGACGCGAAACGTCGACGGAAACCGTTTGCGCGCACACGCGGAACTGACACGCGATGGCGTTGAGAAACTGCGACGAGGGACTAAAGGGCGAAGCAGAGGAACAGATATTAATTAGTTAATCTGTGGGAGCGTGTGTCTCGCGTCAGACTCGTCGCCGGCGTTACCCCTCGTGAATTAACTCGACAGTGATTAACGCTGCCGAAATGGGCGTCGGGGCGAGTCGGCGCAGCTCGAAGCCTAAGTAACCCCGGGGCGATTGTTAGATTGGAGGACCCTTTGGTGAACGAGGCGGGGGACCGACGTTGAATCTAATGTTTCGCGAGAGGAAAGAAAAAGGAACAGAGCTTCCCGCTAGTTTTTTAGTGCGCGTAGTAACTTCGTCATAATTTTTATACCCGTTATACCTGATTTTTATAGACAATTTTTTTTCTACGCCCAAAGAAAAAAGGAAGCGCCCGTTTGGGTTATTCGCCGATTGGTGATTCGCCCTCGTGTGTCGTTGAGAGAATCGCGTGCTCGTCGGGCAAAGGGAAGGTCGGTCTGGGTTACTTGGTTTTTGTATCTAACGGATTGTGCACCCCACACACACGATTCACGTTGTAATATATTGCGCAACGTACGCGCGATATACGTACACTGTTTTATTGCAATATAAATGTGTATATAGAGAATAACGATATGTTATAGATTATAAATATATATATACATATATATATTTATATGTATATATATATATTATATCTATATATAAAAGGAGGAGGAATCGAGAGAAGTCTGTATAGATATCTAACGACCGGAAACGCATTTCCGCCGGGGAGAATTATTTTTGCCAGGGCTAATGAAATGATGGATGCGTTAGGGCTTAACACGTTCTACTTAATGTTACACGGCGAGTCTCATTAATAATTATTGATCTAGGTATAATGTTTCCACATGTTTCACTAATTTTTTAATTTTGTTCTAACCGATGGATCCTTGAGATAAGGTATTTCTTCTTTTTTTTTTGTCTTCTTCTGGATCGAGAACGTGGGGGAAACTTTCGACTTTTCCCCGCACGCTGGAATGCGTATTCGCGTTCTGCGTTCGTTTTCTTTAATCGAACCCCACGACTGCTGCCCTTTAATAATTCCTCCCCCATGCATCCAGGATTTTACTTGCGAAGTAATGTGATTAAAATTCACTACATCTGCGAGTGTTATATGGACGCTCGGACTTTCGAAATTCCAGTTGAATTGGACTGTATATTTGAAAGTGAATGGAATAAGAAGATCGAGGATCCGTTTTATATACAATCATTTTTGCATGAGTTTTCGCTATTGCTTGAGCATGTTGTGTAATCTGTTGAATTTTCCTTCATATATCATCATCTCATTCATGTTGCTTTAGTTGTATTGTTTATTTAGACGGCATGTCCGACTAAGTGTATGCAGATAGTTCTTTCTCAAACTGAGTTTTACAATTTAAATTTTTGTAGATAAATATCGAGCTCGGTTAGTGGATTTAATTTATGATTAAGATGAAGAAATCTCTGCATCTAATATTTTTATGAAAAGTTCAAGGGTCAACATTACAGATCCTTAGTCGAAACTGTTTGTACATAAACTTTTTGCATCTTCAACAGTTTGCGAAATAATTAGCTATATACACTAGACATGCTGCGTTATAAGCATTTTATTATTCATACTTCATATTACATAATCATCGCATATTTCTATCGTTATTATTTACAGATTTTTCCTCTTAGAGATGACAATGTATTCGCCGTTCTTCGGGTTTTATTACTTTCTACCTTAATCAGTTTTATGCCATAGAAACGATACTACGTTTCACACAAACCATATTCATTCGCACGTCATAACTTGATACAGGAAATAATCTCTCCGACGTCCAATTATTAAACTCGTTTATCTCCAAACTTGTTGATCTTTTCACGAAACATCTGACGCGTCGACAGCTGTTTTTTCGCTGCTAATTGGTATCAGTATCATCATTAATCGAGGACCCAGTGTTTTATACACACTCCAAATGGCCACTGTATCAACAGCGTACAGTGGTTGCTACATAAATGATCATATATCAAAAAGTGGCCTACGATAACTTGATAACCACTATTTAAATGGAGCTGGGTTTAAAATGTAGGAAACAGTGAGCATCGATACTCTAGAATATTATTAATATCATCAATCCTCACTGTTTTCGTTTACATTTTAATCTCAATCTCATTAAAAAACAATCACCGCGCGAGCCCAGCACAGTTCGATTTCGGTAACCTAACGATACCATTGCTTTTTACAAAACACAACTATTAACAGAACTCCTGTAGTTCCTTAAACTCCCAAGCAGAATTCAATTCAATTGGATGTTGGTCAATTATTTTCCACGGAGCCCTTCAAATGCGTTACGCAACCTTTCGACACACCCCCAAAACAGTGGCAGATTTAAGGGAAAATACCCAGGTGGTAAACGTTCCGGGACACCCTGTGTACATCACAAAATTGCAAATAAATTTTTTGTGGTTTGAAATTTATAGGAAACGGATAAAAATATAGTGTTTAGGTAAAATCATAATTACTTTCGGAAGATTATTCCCTACTCATCGACTGTCCGTTAAATCCGCCACTGCCCCAGAACCTCCCTGTCCATACTAAACAACTTCCAAGTAAATGGAGAAGGAAAACGAGATTCACATGCCGAAGAATTGAAAGAAATTCCCAAGCTCGCATTTGAAGGGTGCAACTGCATAACACGATTCGCGAGTTCGGCCACCGCTTTACTCTCCCGAAGCGCTCGCCATTTATCGCCGCATCCTCCGTGGCATCGCTCGAATTACCGCCTGTATTTAATCGCTGTCTGTGTTATAGGCGTCCCGTACCCAATATTCCTCCCCGAATCCCCGACAGACCGTACTACGGCCGATTAAACTGAGCTAGTCCATGGAGAGCACACGACACCTGTGCGCATCCACGCCCGAGACATTACACGAAGGATTTTCGTTCTGAGACGAGCCGATGACCGGGAGGAGCACGACGTTCAGGGCGAAGCTGTTCGAGACGTCGCCCAGGCCGGTGTGCCTCGCCGAGGATCCGGGTGAGAGTCCCCTCCAGGACACCTTCGATCCCGGACGACGTCGCCGCGAGATCGTTCCCGCGAAGAGGAACGCTCGGAAGGGGGAGGGGACAGGATGTTCGCGGAGCGGGAGGAACAAGGCTGTGCCACGAAAGGAAATTAAAAAAGGGGAACGGAGGAGAAAGAGGGAGGCCGAGAAACGAACAGACAACTGTCAGCACAAAGGGGGAGATGGGTCTAGTCTGCTTTTTACTCGACGGTCGTCAGCCAGAGATTCAATCAGTCACACTTCTGCTTCTTCTTTCTCTGATATTCTCGTCTTTTATGTTATTTATATCGTTAGAGGCGCGTTAGGTCGCGCCTGACAAGGGAAGTTAAGCAAACCGGGGATTCAAGAAATTATGCAACTTTGCTTGCAAGCAGAGTAGTTGATCAGTGAAATAATTATCGAGAAATCCACACTTTTCGAGTTACCCCCCATCACCAATCCTTAATTCGATAATTATGTTTACGCAGTTTTGAAACTTTTGCTTAAACATCTTTTCAATATCTCTCACCATTCTCAAAATATTCCACGAGAAAGAAAATTCTGTATTTCTATCAAAGAGTAACTTCAACCCCTAAAACCGCACCAACAGAAAATTGGCTTGTGTGACGGATCAACTACTCTATTTATGCACAAAGTTACATGATTTTCTGAATTTCAGGCTTACCTAACTCCCCTCGTGAGTAGCTCGCTAAGTATTAAAATTCGGCGCGCCCGATGCGCGCGTGCGAGCGCGATTCACTCTGGAGGGAACGATTAATTAGCTCGTATCGGTGATAAGAGGGTCCTCCGCCAAGAAGCCTCGTGACCATCCGCACGTATTAACGATTTCGTTCGTAGCTATCAGTATTATAGGTAGGAAATGAAGAAGTCGAATGATGCTTATGATTCGCGCAGGCATGGCCGGGGTTCGTGAGTTTTTAAATTTTATTTCTTGGGGGTTGATCCGCGGATGCGAAGATTACTCGATGGTCATCTAGGCTCGGCTTCTTGCCCGAGGACTCGTGCCCAAGGTATTGTTAAAAAGAGATTCGCGGACGGTGTAATATGCAACCCGATTACCTCGATTTTTAGGAGAACTTACTAGAACAAAAGTACACGCGTGGCTCGCCCTGCAGTTTGAAACAACGAAGAGGGCCAGCCACGGGGGATGGGTGTAGTGCAGAAACGATGTTGAATCGACAGCAGCATTCCAGAAACGCCTGTGTGCTAGCGTACGGCGAAAGGGGACGCTACATGATCCATTGTGATGGTCGCGCTAAACGTAACAATACTTTTTGTACGAGTAATTTATTGATGTACGAATTAACGATGCCATTTTACAGCTCGAGTTAGTAGGAACGCGATTCGCGAACGAACAACGAATAAGTGGAATACCAGAAACTCTCCGCGTGCGTGCCTCGCGGTATTTAAAGTTACCGCTTTAATACTACCGATCACGCCGGGATATTCCTTGTCGATGTACAGCGCGATGTTGATCATTTTTATTATCCATTTTTACCGATTAATTTTGCATCTTCTTTAACCTGTTTAGCTGTTGTGATAGACGCTTTTCCGGGGAGGGCGCTACCTCCTCGAAAAATGATAATTACTTCGGACGGAGGCGAATTGTTGTAATTGTACATAGAAATCAAATAATAAGTAACAAGTATTACGTGTCGATGTATGTGCTAGGAAGGAAGAATATCTCTTTTTCGTTTTCTATTACCAAACTACACACGTTTGATAGCCGCGCTGCTATTGACACGCGACACCGACTGACGACTAATGTACCTAGGACGAGTACGTCGAATCAAATAAATGATATTTAATACGAGCACCGAAGATGGTCACCCCCACCGATATCCACGAACATCTGAATTCCGATTGCAAATTGTTCTTCTTTCCTGTTCGACGTGTCTGCGGCGAAATTCTTGCGCTTTGGTTAGACGTTACGAAGTTATACCGAGTCCATCCCAATATGAAATTCAACGTATCTTTAGGCTGATGCATGTACTCTGTTTTATTCTGAATAAGGCCCGACAAGTTCTCCAATAAATTCTGTTTTCAACGTTCCTTCGCATGGTATATAAATAAACTCGAGCCGTAATGTTCTTTGATAATCATCTATCTCAAAAAGTAAATTATCGCGGGGCTGATATGTCTACGCAAACATGCTGCCGCGATCAGCGGAAGATGAGGCAAGTGGTCGGTCAGATCAAAACGCTTGCGGACAATTTGGATGAGCTACGCACAGAAATTACTGCGTTCAAGGATAATTATTTGGGGCAGGATGCTCCGCCTGAAGATTGCCGCAATGAAACTACAAATAATAATACTAACATGTTTCAAAGATTGAAGAAATATATCAGAAAAATACGAAGCATTGATTTGCTGAAAAGTGGGCCAGTATTTGCGAGCAGTCAAAAGGTATAGAATTTTGAATATAATTCGTGTTAGTGCTCGAAATAATTAGTAATAATATCGAATAATAATCTTCTAATTGTTTTGAACACTTCCTTTGTAATAATTATCCATTGATAATATTTTCTTACGCATTTGCAGGTGTGCTATCCTGGTACAGATCCACCTAAACCGTCGTTCCTGAGTTACATTTTTCGATTTGGAAAACCAGACAACGTGTCGGGAGTTCCTGCTGAAATTAAATATTCAAAAGACGAGTGCAGCCAAACGGATGGGGAGACTCAACAGTTCGTTGCGTCGTCCACTGCGGAAACTCCACTGACTTCGAAGCACGTGGAAAGTATTCTGCGCCGCGAAACACCGCCCACGAAACGTGCAAGTAAACGATACGATAAAACGGCATTCCCAGCGAAACGAGCAACTCTATTCCCGCAATCCTCCAGGATAAACTGTGAATTGTATTCTCGCGTGAAATATCCGTCTGACTTTAAAGGCTCCCCGCGACGCATGGAAGTATGTTTATTGAAGGAGAAGCAGCGTTCAAGCGCCTCCACGCAAACCAAAGCGACCAGAATGAAACGGAAACGTAGGAGTCTCGATTTCGAATCGAAACACCCTACTGTGTACTTGTCGAGAATAAAGAACGCTGTGATTACGAAGAAGATAATAAGGAAACCGTACGAAAGTACTTTCAGTGTATCTGATAAAGTTAAAAGCGTGGAGGACTATCCGTATTTAAAGAGCAGATTCTATGAAGAGTTCAACAAAAAGGGAAGGAACGATATCGTGGAAACAGTTGCTCGAGAAATATCTGAAGAGAAATATGCGTTGGAAGATCGTATACAACGGTTGAAAATAGTTTCGTCTACAAATCAGGACGTGTATGATCATTTTCCTTCCGAAGAAGAAAGGGGATTATCCTCTACGTCGATCTCCTTGGATTTGGAGCTCAACGTTTCCGATAGGTCGATTGTTAAAATAGAAGATTCTCCTCGGCGTAGGAAACCGAGGACTTATACTATAAGCAAATCGGCTCGAAAACCTAATCAGACTAGGTGGTTCGATCACGGCGAAGAAAGTGTAGTTTATGTGGGACCAACTTCCGATTTGACCCTTTCCTCTGACAGTTTTCGAAATTAGAATATTTTCAAATGGGTTCATATATTTCTTTTAATAGTGTCTGAAACATCGATCGAATAATTCTGCCGAAACAGCAGTTATACTAAATTCTTCACGATTTCATTTTCCCTCTCTCTTATATTTATCTTTAATAGACCATTGCATCTTTTATTTAGCAACGTCGCTAAATAAATAAAATAATAATTAATAAAGTAATAAAATGTACGAAATAGTTTCTCTGTTTCAAGCAGTCTCTTTAATTAACAAATATTACCACAGTCTTTACATTAAGTAACTTACATTTGCTTCATCTTCGTTGCCCAGCTTGTCAAATCAGGATTACCAACGTTTCCAGGAAAGCTTCGAGAATTTAGCCACGTGTGAAATTTAAGAATCTTCTATGAAACTGATGAAGCCTCCCAACATAGAAAGGATATACAACAAACACCGCTGTAAGATTCTCTGTGGTTGTAAATAATTATACCGTTCCGTAAGATATTTAACATTGAATATATTCTGACTACCTATTAGTTGTAATCAGCATCATCAAACCCAAAATATATAATAATAATGGTTAATTAAGAAGGAGATCAAAGTCGTCAGATACTGTTTTCATTCTTCATAACTGACGAATTGCTGTTGGTGACCGCAGCTGCAGCCACCATGTTCGCGGCGGGTGCGTAGCTCTTGAGAGCCGCTCCCCAAACCGCCACGAACCGCTCGGTCACCCCTTCGTCTGCATCGGTGTTCTTCTTGAAATTATGCACCGAGTAGCGATTGTAAAGTCCCCAGATACTGTTCATCAGTTTACTATTATACTTCAGCGGTGTTGGCTCTCTGCCTAAGCATAAAAATTCCATTCAACCAATTTAAAATGCATCAAAATTAAGACGTTAACGCCTTAGGCATAGTTATTCCTAATTTCAAGATAAAAATTCATCATTTAATTATGAAGAAATTGGGTTCGCGTGTAATAGAATTTTAAAGTGTCCACCCTCTCGTGAAAAATTAAAAGGGAAGGAATTTTACAGACACACCCGGGGGGAATTTGGAGATTTGGCGCCCCTAGGCTAACAAGCGTCAGCCGCCCTTTCTGCGAAATATCAAATATTTTAATTTTTAAGAATTGATTGATTTTTTAATTAATTCAACATTGCAACTCGCGCGTGAGTTATTGCAGCTTCGTTATTTGAAAAAGAAGCGAATTGATTTAAAAGTTGCCTCAAGCCACTATGTTTACACCTTTCCCAATTTCTTTGACTCAAAATTTGCCGCCCTAGACTGCAGCCCGCTTAGACTATACAAAAATCCGTTCCTGGACACACCCCTAGCACAGATTCTCCATGCAACTTGAATAAATACCTTCCACGGGAGGTCTTCCGCTGAACATATTTTCTGTGCCCAGTTTTTCTTTCTCTGCGACCGGCGTTATCATAGCAGCGCGTTGATTACCGCGGACTTTGCACGCTGCAAATGCACCCTGCGGTATAGCGGCCATTCTCCTGCAATCTACAACGAAGGCGAACATAATATGCTTCATATTAAAACCGATATGCCCAGACGATGCCAATCGCTTTTACGCCTTTGAACGCGCACATCGACGACCGAAAGTGGAGACTAACCAGTGCAATTTTCAAATAGCAGCTCTGCGATTTCTCTTCTAGTGCGGCAAATTATCTTTATTGGCCTCTCTTCGCCGATGCTCCTAAGTTCAAGGAGCTGAAACTTCGCGATTCTTCGCTGTTTACGATTTCGACGCTTGGTTGCTCCAAACCTCATACAGCCACGATCAAGATACTTCAGAACGATCATCAACAGACCGAGGTGTCTTTTATCAAAGGGAATCCCAGGTGCGAGAAACGGGGCAGCACTTTCGTTTCCGTTGTGTGCGTGTGTCGCAAGGAAATGCCTTCTACAGTACGTAACTACGTTGTACTAACTTCACATAGCAATATTGGATTCAATTTATAAACTCGCCTCGCGAGCAAGTGGGGAGAAGATTCGACGGCAGACAAAACTGGAAGAGAGAGAGAAAAAAAGAATCATCTGTGTAACGAGAACGAGATATCAACGGCCTACGAGATCTTCGCTGACGCTGACGGCCACCACGACTCTCTTATCTCGTTAGACCTCCCAGGTTTAAAACCGTGCACTGCGCTTTTTCAGCGCTACGGTGATACGATACGAAAGTACAATGTACCTAACTGGGGCAAATGGACGATGATGCGTACTCTTGCTCGAATTCCAAATTTGTTCGATCTTCCGCAGATGCACGTGCTATTAAAGAATCGAGTTACGTAAAAATTACGCAACTGATAGTCAAAGACCCCTGCAACGGGTCTGCAGAGCATGTGTTAGATGCGGAGAGACTTGTTTTTCAACAAATGTTATTTATTCAGATTATCATAGAGTGAAAACTGTATTACTGACCCTTAGTTTATCAGTGACACATTGGTATAGAACAGTACATGGAACTTTTTAGCAGTTTTACTACGGAATATGTCGCTAGACAGAGGAATATTAAATTGACGACAGACGTTGATACAGGCACCTTTTATATAGGTCACTGTGTCTTGTGCATGGAAGATTTTTCAACCAGAAGTTTCCATTGCATATATGCTTGGGCTATTTTGTGGGGAGTAATGTAAAGAGAGAAGTGTATAATGAAGTATTAAACAGAAAGAAAAGAATTATTACTGGTGCATTAGTATTATTTCTTTGTTCAAAATTGACAAGTTTAAATTTAGGTCCAGGGCCATTAGTTTCAATATCTGTAGGTGTAAAGTACTACACTGTGAAGATGTTGGGTAATAGTTTATTTAAAGGTAGTTTTATCTTTTTAAATTCATACGCGACATTAATTATAATAAAATACGAAAATTTTAGTTGAAGTAAAAACTTTTCTTTTACACTGAAATGATTAAATTAATTTTTGAAATTTTAATTTAATATCCATGTTTTTGTGGTTGAAGAATATTTATTTTAAGAAAAGTAATTTAAGTTCATAGCATTTGTTACTTTCTCATGTTAATTGCCTTAAAAATGCAACAATTTATATTTGCATAGAAATTTTTCCTTTTATTGTTCGGGGACATTAATGCATGTTGACTCTTTCTCTTAAAATTGGAGGCTATCTTCTTTAAGAGAATGTTTACTGCACGTACCAAAAATTACATACTTTCTATAATATTATCGTCAGATAACTGCATGCTGAATATTTCTGTATAATTTAGTGCACAGCATTATTGATAATTAAAATTGGGAAATACTGCGTACGTAACTTTATGTGTATATAGAATTCTATAAATACATAAACCGCATAAACGTGCTGGGAAAATAAATGAACAGAGTTCGCGTCTTTGTTATTTCAAGAGGTTATCTCTTAAACCTCCACTTACAAGGGAACACCACCCGAACTCATCGATTGGAACGCAACTTTGTGGGTTTTAAGCAGAGCCGCCCTTAGAGTTCGCGGGGCCCGGGGCAAAAGTCGATATTATTGAAAACAGATAACCTTACGTCTCTAGTTCATGCATCACTTAGGCTTCCCGAAAATCTATTCTAAAAAAAATGGATACCTCGACAATTGTACCTAATTCATTTAATTTTTACAAAATAAAGTCCCTATGCGCAGTTGCTAAAGACCTCTCTGGTTTTTAGAAAGACTTATGCCAAGAACAACGGTGTTTCGTCTCTGTCCAATCGCCCTTTAAGGGTGAGAAAAGTAACCTCAAAGTTTCTTGTCTTGAGTCACTATAAAGCCACAAAGTTGCGTTCCAATTGATGAGTTCGCGATGTTTCCTTGTTAATAAATATAGTGAACTTCATCACATGATAATATACTTATTAATCCGATTATTACGATATATACCCAGGTGGTTTAATGAATGATAAAGGGTTTAATAATAAACAGCAACGATTATAGTAAATTGTAGTCATTTAATATATGAATACAGTATAAATGACTGTTAGCAATATTTCATATAAAAATTGTAACGGTCGCATATTTATTGACAAAATATGTTTAGTATTTTATATTAATGTATATTAATTCTTCTCATAATCATGCTTCCAAACAGGTTTTCTTTTTTCAATAAAACTTTTGATTCCCTCTTGAGCATCTTTCAGCTTTAAGTTGTTCACCATTTTCTCAGTTCCCAAGAAATAAGCGGTTGACACATCGAGATCCATTTGCTCGTACAAAAATGTTTTTCCAATGTGCACAACTGAACGACTTTTCTCGTTTATAGCTGAAGTGATTTTCTCAATCTCTTCTTCTAAGTATTTAATAGAACAAGAAAAAAATTGATGTATGTACATAACGCTTTGATACTTAAGTCTCAATAACTTACCAAATTTTTCCTTCGGCACTACTTTACTCACAAGACCTATATCATATGCTTCTCTTCCACTAATGCTCAAACCTGTGAAGAGCATGTACATTGCTGTTTTTCTGGGCACATTTCGAACCAAAGGAATACCTGGCGTAGAACAAAATATTCCAAAATTGGCGCTAAAAAAAATAATTGTGTATTGTAATCACTGAAAAGGTAATAAGAAACATAGTACTAATAGCAAGCGATATAAATATTTTCCTACCCAGGTGTAGAAAACGAACTTGTTTCTGTACAAATAACAATATCACACGCTGCAATCAATTGGCAACCTGCTGCGGCAGCTAAACCATCGACAGCGGCGATCACAGGAACTGGGCTGAGACTAATCGCTCGCATTACCTCTGAGCATGTGTCAAAGATTTCCTTGTGTAACGTCCGATTGTTACTAGTCTAAACGACGCATGCCAATCATTTCTCTGTGATGAACGTAAAATTCTTTCTTATATTAAGTAGACCTCCAATATCTTTGGTTGTTGGCCTATTAACGAACCAATTCTTTTAAATTATGCCCAGCGGAAAATACACTTCCTGGCACAGATCGAATAACAATGGACCTAAGATCTATGTTATTTTCATCCTTCTTAATATTTATAACAAGAGACTTCAACATAGCCAAAGACAAAGAGTTGCGTGATGAAGGATCGCTTAGTGTTATTGTTCTCACCTAATTATAAAAATGAAAACGTATTAATAAAGGTGGCATGGAATAATAATGTAAGTATGAGTGGAAAAAACTTAAACAGTTAAGTAACGTGCATAATCGTTATTTATATAATAAATAGAAACTTATTGCTTGTGCTTATAACAGAGCATCTTTAATGAATTCCCTTACTCCATTATTCTGTTTCATCTCTAGGTATTTCTTTTCTGTTAATAATATCCTGTTAAGTGAAAATGCCCTTGTACCATATGGTCCCATCTGTAACGTTCATAAATAATAGACGAGATAGGAATTTAAAATGTGTAACTCTATAAGTTTATGATAAATTTACTTGATACAGATGCGTTGCAACTAAAAATTAAAGAATTCTGAATGAATTTTGAAAAAATGAATGTAGATAATTTGAAAAAATAATACCTGAAAGTAACCAAAGATATCTCTTTTCAGAAATTTCGACATTATACGTTATTTACAAACTTGATTTTTGTGTAATCTGTACTATTTAGTTAACTTATTATTCTGCTTATGTCAGATAATTCAGAACCATAGACAAGGTATACGGTAGACAACTGGACTTGTGTGGACTTGACTGAACTCGACTGGACCTAACAAGGATGCCAGGAATTTGTCACCCAGGGTCGTAGCAAAGAGGAGGATATTCAAAATCGACTAAATGTACCTTACCGCAATTGGCTGATTATTCGGCAATAGCCGAAGTTTACCGATCATTGCCAAAGTTCACCAATCATTGCCGAATGGGGCATTTAAATTGGTTGTCTTAGTAATTTCCCCAAATTATTTCTGTCCTTGACGAGTGACGCCTCTTATTATACCTCCTCTTTGCTAGGTATGTACGTATAGATATTAAATATTACTATTATTAATAATTACTGTGTAAAAATCTTCTTACTGTTATATTCTAAGTACTTATTATATAGTTTAAGGAAGTAGACACGTCACGTGGTCTGCCCGATTCGGCCGGTCGGTATTACAGCAGGTTTTTTCTGCACTGAAATGGTATTACCCATAGATACGCCGCTGCCTGATCCACGCGAGAGGGAGCTGTTTGCTATTTCCGTATTCTATTCTGAATAAGGAAAGAAATTCTCAGCTATTGCGTTGTACTTATAAAAATTTAAACGGAAAGTCGGCAGGTACTGCAAACGTAGAAATTTCATTGTACATTTCAATTACTTGAAATATTTTTCTTCTGGTTACAGATGAAACTTGGGTACATTTCGCCGTGGACAGGAACTTTATATGGGCCAAATGATGGAAATCTCAACAATGAACACAAGAAAATAGTGATTTTATATAACCGGCAAAGTAAAATTATATATTTTATACATTATTGTAAAATTGTAAAAGTCTTTATTCAAATAAATTGGCAGAAACTTGAAACAGACAGTATTATTATTGAGAAATACCTTTCATACATACTCCTATCCAAATTCCAAACCTGCAATTTATCTAAGGCGGAGAAGTATTCAACATAGAGGCGCAATGTTTTCGAAAGGCTTTCGACGCAGAATTTCAGCATACCTCCTTTCGCATCATGTTCTCCTGATACATCGCTCCAAAATCTAGCCAAAATTTTCAGAACGCTCTAAAATGAGCTTCGTAACAGGATAACATGATGTCAAAAGAGGTAGCACTAAGTTAGCGCCTTCGGAGAGAGAATCTAAGGCGGAGAAGTATTCGACGCAGAGTCGCAGAGGTTTCGAAAGGCTTTCGACGCAGAATTTCAGCATACCTCCTTTCGCATCATGTTCTCCTGATACATCGCTCCAAAATCTAGCCAAAATTTTCAGAACGCTCTAAAATGAGCTTCGTAACAGGATAACATGATGTCGAAAGAGGTGGCACTAAGTTAGCGCCTTCGGAGAGAGAATCAAAGGCGCTGAACTATTCGACGCAGAGTTGCAGAGGTTTCGAAAGGCTTTCGACGCAGAATTTCAGCATACCTCCTTTCGCATCATGTTCTCCTGATACATCGCTCCAAAATCTGGCCAAAATTTTCAGAACGCTCTAAAATGAGCTTCGTAACAGGATAACATGATGTCGAAAGAGGTGGCAGAACGAGTGAATTTGTTCTTTAAAACAATGCATTAACGTAGAGTTTTAAAAGCAGCTCAGCATGGAAGTTTAGGTGTTCTGTTTAGCATGTCTTTTATATGTGATTTGGAATAAGCAGGATAGGATGTAGTGGAAGAGAAAGGCTTATTAAATAATAGTGTTCTTTTATCACTTAACTGCATTTTATTGAAAAAAGTGATATACAATACAATCAAATCTTATAAATTCGTTTGTAATATAGAAGATAAATTCATAATTCAGATAAAGCCATATCTTGCGCAATTTTCAAATCCGTAACTACACTCCAAAATGCAGTCAATGATCGCATGTAACCAGTGCTGTCTTTAGGCATGTACACGCTGGGCAATCGCCAGAGGACCCATGGCAGTAGGGGCCCATAATTCTGATTTTAAGTCATATTCCCGTGTGTGGGCAGGGGCCCCCACGAACCCGAGTGCATTGCTTAGCCCAGGGCCTACAATACTGTTAAGACGGCTCTGTATGTAACGCCTTTTAAAGTCCCTTACCTGTGAAGCAGAAATACACACGATTAATAATCACGTAATAAGTTAAAAAATTATTTGAAGTGGTGTTCACGTTCCCATCATATGCGCGTCCATAACAACGCCGGTTTAAGGAGGTAGACGGGGTAGGGGTTAAGTATATGAGCAAATTTTGGGCTGAGCGAGGTCTCATTCGAAAGATGAAAGTTCGATGCAGCCCGCTCTGGTCATCTTTTGAATAAGAAAACTCTTTTAGTGACCTACAAATACATGGAATCTGCGAGTGCATTTTGTCGATTTTTTCTCTACTTTGGACACTCGCATTATTACATATCAACACAATCTCTTTGAACCATGATCAGAGCGGGCTGTATTGAACCTTCATCTTTCGAATGAGACCTCGCCCAGTCCAAAATTTGCTCATATAAGGACAAACAACGCCAGCGCGCAAACCCATGTTTCGGGCCAGATTATGTCGGTATACAGAGCACTGCATTACCCGTGTCTACCCCCTTAAGTCGAAAAAAGTCGTTCTGCGGCATAAGTACCTGTTTAAACAAGTGCTATATGTATCATTATTAAATAACTTACCTAACGCAATTTTTTTTACCTGTTGTATTTAATTTTTATACATTTTCTGTGAAATTATGTTGTTACATTTGTCCTATTCTCTATAATAAGATATAGAAAATAGATATTTTAGATATGATTTGGAACAGGGAGAAGGAGTAAGTAGTGGAAGAAAGGCTCATTAAGTAATAGTACTCTTTTATCACTTGGTTGCATTTTAATCAAATAAGTGAAA
The DNA here is from genome assembly GCA_963855975.1 of Andrena chrysosceles. Classification (NCBI taxonomy): domain Eukaryota; kingdom Metazoa; phylum Arthropoda; class Insecta; order Hymenoptera; family Andrenidae; genus Andrena; species Andrena chrysosceles. Next base: position 112,716,818 of record OY979766.1, on the reverse strand, counting down.
GCAGTAGCATTAAATCTTACCAATATATTCGTAAATACTATAGAAGATACTTGTGGTGTACTTCATAATTCAAATAAAGGAATATCTTGTGCAATTTTCATATCGGTGAATGCAATATGCAGCCGATGATCGCGTTTAACGGCTTGTATGTAAAAATTCTTTACCTGTGAAGCAGAAATAGACACGATTAATAAACATTCTACTTATAGTGAGTACTTATGTATTACGCAATAAAACAGGTTAAAATCACAGACAATGTATAGAACAGACCTTACATCCAACGTAAATTTTTGTCACGCATATCATTTCCGTGTCGCATGCAACCTTATCAATTTAGAATGGAATTCCATCGCAATCCTACTATTGGTTACAATTGGAACTAAATACAGTGAAAATTATTACGAAAAATGCAAATTTGAATTCACGCTATGGATGAGGTAGTAAAAATAGCAACAAGTGATCAAGGGAATCAGGCCAATTTACACCGTGAATGCATCGTTATTGTTTTTTTCATTACCAACTTTACCGATTCCCGTGATTGTATTGAATTAGTTCCCAGAATCACCGTTCTTAAATATAGAGTGCGCGTCAAAACCTCCGATTTTTCACAAAGTCGATATTTCAGTTTGTGCGACGCGATGGACAAGAACTCCCGTACGGTGTAAGGTCTATCCTACACCTCGTCTGTGGCATTGACACACAAGTAGAATTGAGTAGAATGTGTTAAAATAGCGTCGTACTTCTATATTTGATATATAGCTGACCTGCAGATTTGTTGCACGCGCAGTATAACCGGTTTGAATGACGTTTCTTCACTATCACAATTCTACAGCAGTTGGATGAGTATTCGAGGATTTAAGTATACGTGGGTCGACTTATAAGCCTCTACAGGATATAAATACTGGGGCGTTCCTAGGTTAGGTAGCTTCGAGGAGGCTGCTGTGCAAGGTTGTTTTGGGCAGACCGGTTTTTCAAACCGTTTTAAATACTTCTGTGCGTTTACTATTATATATCTAGAATAGCTTTAAGTTTTCCATGTAAGAGTGACGTACCAGCCGAACAGCTGCTCGTAAGTGCCCTAAAGGATCTACGATGGCGTTATCACGTATCAGTAGCTCTTCTGATTTATTGACAGCTCTTTCTCGTATCTCACACGCAGGTATGAAATTTACAATATTTTATTACGCAAAAGTTTGCACCTGTCATTATTACTGCTTCTCCGTGAAGCGTCAATCAAAACAATCATGTTCCCACGTTCTCATTCTACAGTGACAGATCATATTTACGTTTCCTTCCACTCATTTCTAAATTCATTCAATTAAAGAGGCAAACATGTACAACACTGTTATTAGCGTACAAAAAATATTAAGAAAAAACGCCCATTCTTCAAAATACAAATTCACATCATGGAAACCTGTCGACCAAATATTTTCAATTTTTATTCCCATTGCCTTATCAGTTACATAATATACTAGCAAAACAGGAGGATGACATCGCATAATACGAAAATTGATCAAACGTACTTCGCAGTGAATGTTAATTAATCGCGATGGACTTTCTACTGTCTCCCACCCCTTCGAATATCATTATTAAAAATATAGGTACATCGGTATCGATCGGTTCTCTGAATAAAGGATATCTAATTCTTTCAGTGAATGCCTCCCTATGCGAGATGCAGTGCACGCGTTACGCAGCGGTGCACCATAATCGAACGAAGGGTCTTCACGTGACTAGCGTCCGCCGTTACCCAGATCCCCCCGTTCTACCGCTTCCCACGAATGTCTCTGAAATATTTGCGAACGAAACCGGTCGGTTCGCGCCCGAAAGGGCACGCGACATCGCCGCACCGGTGCTGATCCACGGCGAAACAGATTGCCGATCATTCTTTTCCGAGCCAACGTCGAATCGGCAAGGCATCCCGACGACTTGTGCAGACACGCACGTGGATTCGTACGACTGCTTCGGCGCGGTCAGCTTGAACGGCACGATGCAGAGCAACGTGCCGAAACCGTTCTGTTCCAGCGGCAAGTCGACGCATCTGAACATGCCGGGCGGCCAGTGGGCCAGGGACGGGAAGTACATAGCCGAAGACATGCAGAGATCGCACTATCGAAATGTTCATTTGCCGCAATTGAAATTGGACACGAGCGGTCAGTAGACGTTCAGCAACGTACAATAAAGCCACTTATTATTCTCCCTCGGTTGCATTCGAAATACGGACTTGAAAAAAAAATGAAAGGAGCGCTATTTTTATACGTGAACTAAGATTTGCTTGTTTACCGAATCTGCCTTGTCGGTGGGCTCGTTTGAACGGTGCGCGACCATTCACGGTTAATTATTCTCAAGATGCTCTGATTAACGAGAAAGACGAAGCTGGTCGGTTTTCAGTAATGTATTTGGCCGGGATTTATCAGAGCATGGTGGAAACGCATGCGTTAGTCGTGCCAACAGGGTAAACAGTGTGGAAATTTGTAATCTGTCGCTCAGGTCCCGCAACGAACATTCTTTTACGAACCGTTTATTGGCCGAAATATATCTTCAGTATGGAATATTCGACAAATGCACCGCAACAGTCGAACACCGCACAGAATACCGATGACAAAAGAGACGTGGCGGACTTACCCAAAAAAGAGAGATTTAAAAAAGTGGTGAAGGATTATGGAGCCACCGTTATCGTGTTTCACGTAGGAATTTCATTGATATCCCTCGGCGCATTTTATACAGCGGTAATTAGGTTAGTTCTGCATTATAATTTGTTGCATTTCTTTCGCTCCTCGTACAATTATCGGCCGTCCTTGAAAATCATTTAATCTTGTTTCTCAATTAAAAGAGCTATTTGAGAGCTAAATGTCGGAGCGCTCAGTCTCGCAGACATTACTCCTGTAATATAATTATTATGGAAAACAGACATTTAAACATCTTCCAGGTCCAACAGCTCTCCCTCGTTTCCTGTGCTTTTTGATGTCTTTTCGTGACTTTCTGTAAACAGATGATTAAAGACACTATTTTACGGTGTCACTTATTATTTTAAAAGAAATGTAACTCAACTCTGTACGAGATTTGCGTCCTAATAATAATCGTAGGTTGAGAGGCACTGCTGTATGGCATTCGCCAGTCACGTGCTGATAAATAGTAGTGGGTGAAGCGCTGGCCTTGGAGATGTCTGAATTTTTGTTCTCCACGATAGTCGTAGAGCATGGTTGTCATGAAGGGATTTACTGATTTCAGTGGACTAGATTTAATGCCTCTAATTAAAACATTCATAAACGATGGGAACCAGCAGCTCGAAAAGATATTAAGTAACTCGTCGAACTTCTTGTTGGCGTACACCATTCACAAATTATTCGCACCCGTCAGAATTTCGATCACGTTAGCCGTGACGCCGTTTCTCGTACGATACTTGCGAAGAATCGGAATCCTTAAAGCGCCAGTAATAAAGCAAAGGCAGTCGGGCTGAGCCGTCGCCAAGCAATATTCTTGTAATTTAACATTCGCACGGTTTCTACGCTGGGGCAACGCATTTTGTAATTACACGTTTGTACGCAAGTATAATTTGATAAAAAAATAAAGATTTATGTTAACCAAATGTTGATACGTGTATATTCCGGTTTATTATATAAAGAATATAATAGTTATAATTATTTTACACAACGTCACGTATATTTCATGTATGATATTTTGCGCATCTACTATACGATGTAAGTACGGCCATCTTAATTACAGTAGTTTTACTATGAGTGTCTCGTTAGTTGCCGTAAATACATGACATACACAAAAGCTCGACAGTTTCAATGGACGAATTTATTAATTACGTTGGAACAATGATTACGCGCGACGTGCGAGCCGTTACCGAGTATTTTCGATACAAGCGGCCCGCGCCTCCCAGAGCCGCCCGTTGAATTTGATTGCGCATAGGAAACATACGAAAATGCCAGAAGCACTTGGCGGGCATACCATATATGTACATAATTTTTTTAAAAATATATTATAGTACATAGTAAAATTAATGCACGTAAATATATACAATTTAGTTAACCTAGAGCAGCACGTGTCTTACAAGTCAATTTTACATCTTCTCCCAAAGATATATTTTATTTCGATTGTATCTTGCTATAGAGACGAAGTCTATAAATTCATTATAAATGGCAGAAAACATGAGAGTGTCCTTAATGATTGGACTAAAGGAAAGAACGCCATGATTGTTCTTAGTCTTAATCGAAATATCGTAAAGTATCTCTAAAGCTGTTTTTGTAGAAATATAAAAGATTGCTCGCGAGATTGATAAGCGTAATTGTTCTCGATCCATCGATCGAACCCAAAATGGAAGGTTTGAAAAAATACAATGAGCTATAGTGCTCGCCCATTGCGTCTTGTGCATGATAGAAAAGTACACTTATAAACTTTGAACACTTTGTCTGCAAACAGTTTGAGCATTTGTTTTTTAATTTAACTGATCGGACGTTGGGGGTGATTTCTGTTTGATGCATACGGGAAGGGTATATTGCTTAAATTGCTTATATTGCTTAAAAAATATAATGTAAACATTGTCTAATAATACTTGCAAACTAATCGGCGATTAGTTCTAACATTTTATACAGTCCTTACGCAACTCTCATAAAAATTCAATGGAAACATTCACAAATAGCTTAAACAAACATACAACCGTCTCAATAAAAAAAAATATTTTGGCACGGTACACTTTGTATAATCCCTAGAGTCATTTATAATGCACTGAGAAAGTACAAAAAAACATAAAATAATATAAAAATGCATATCTTGCTGTTCAGATCTGTTTTTGGGATAATTCATTCGCGAGATAGTTGAGAAAATTTCGTCAGGTGTGATGAAGTACGTAGTTTTACGAGTTAGATCGAGCGATTACTATCCGAATATGATATTTAATGAACAAATGTGATGCTTGAGAAAGTCGAGAAGCTTCTCGCTTTTGTTGTACAGAATTAGAAATCTTTAAACGTACGCCTCGGTGCGACGTCCTTGTATATGATTAAAGAACTGCCGCCAACTGGTCAGCGTTTTACTCGACCACACCCAGAAGCTACTTGTTATACCAACAATCATAGCCATTAAATATTTTATCATAAAAACCTCGAATTCTGGTCGCCGTCCAACGTCCCGGGTACGTTCGCCGACGGGACACGGCATCGAATACAATGATTGTGGTCCAGGTCTCGAGCACATCTCCATATTCCACGTCAACATCCATTGATCAAAGTAGGCTTGCTCGTAAAATAAACAAGCGATGACAATCAGCGCAGGAACTATGTATAGCACGGAGAATATGCCGATGCGAATCATCAATTTCTCTAGTTTGTCAGTCTTTGTACCGTCGTGCTTCATAACCGTACGTATACGGAAAAGAGAAACGAAGCCAGCTAGCAAAAAGGCAGTGCCTAGGACAAGATAGACGCACAACGGCGCCAGAACGAATCCGCGCAGAGCTTCGACATTCCAAAGTCCCACGTAGCAAACGCCAGACAGTATATCCCCTACGATAATAAATAGATAAAATAATATCCAACCATAATCAATCTCTTCCATTACATTCGATAATGGAACTCACCTTCCACCATTCCCATTGCAAGAATAATAACCGTCTTTACCGCCGGCGCTGCCCAAGCAGCTAAATGGAAGTATTGCGAATTAGCTTCGATCGCTTCGTGGCCCCATTTCAAACCAGCAGCTAGGAACCATGTCAACGTCAGGATGACCCACCATATACTAGACGCCATCCCGAAGAAATAAAGTACCATGAAGAGTACCGTGCACAGCTCGTGCTTGGTACCTTGCGTTATTGTCGAGGCCATTTGGATTCTCATGTCTAAAGGAGGAGGGAAAGGTTCCCTGCACGAAATTGAATTACCAGCAGCCCAGCCAATCACGTATGCCAATGCCACCATAAGGTAACAAACCGACAAGAAAATGATTGGCCTCTCTGGATATCTGCATAGAAAATACCAATTACATAAGAAACTTACATTCTCCACAATAATACTTATACTAAGACCTGTTTTCTAATCCTCCTTACACTACCACCCAATGCATTTGAATACAATCAACTCCATTTTACCTGAATCTATCAGTGTCAATGAGAAACGTCAAAAAGGTGAAGAAGCAAGAGGCAGCGCAAACGGATGCCCAAGTCCCCACCCAGACCCTCGAGAATCTTCGTTCCCTTTCAGTGAAGAACATTCCGTCGCAAGGTGCGCCGCAATGGCGCTCTACATTCTTCCCGACCTTGAGCGAGTAACCGAGTTCCTCCGGAACCTTGAACTGCATAGGGCAGACGAAACCAAAGTCCCTGGCCCCGAGCATGTAGACGCCTCCGTAAGGTTTCGGCCCACCGGTCCAGGGTGGCTGAAACTCGGCTACCGGCATACGCGGGGGCGGGTACATCGGGGCGGAGGGTTCTGTCGGCGTTGTTTCATTGTGACCAACGCACAGCTCTGGGCCGCCGTTCTCGGGTAGCTTGGAGCAGTCGAGATTGTCGGGCCAGGCGAAGCCGAAGCTGTTCATTAAGCGCTCGCAACCCGCGCGGGCGCTTTCGCACAGGGATCTGCACGGGGGTATGGCCCTGTCGATGATGGTGCAGACAGGCGCGTACACGGTGCAGAGGAAGAAACGTAGGTCGGCGCTGCACTTCATCTTGACCAACGGCGCGAACTGGTGCACCTCTTGGCCGGCGTCCTCTTGCTTCTGGTGGTTCATCAGGTTCGGCATGATGGTCTCGTTGTACTGTATGTTCATGCAGAGGCTGATGGTGATCGGCTCGCATCGGCCGTGATGCGCCAGCGGATCCTTCGCGTGCAGAGCATTGACACCGAGCACGGCCACCAGAACACCGTAGACCGCCGCGTAACACGGAATCATCGCTGCGTCTGTGGTCTAGCGACCGCCACCTTCGAGATCAATCGTCACGCGAGGCAGCCTACGAAAGCACGCGAACGCACCACGCCTTCGAACATCACCAGCGAGTCGTGCGGGACATAATAATCTCGAACAGAAGTAGCGGGGAAACGAGCGTACCTTGCGACGATGATGGACGCGACCGCAGCAATACTGTAAACAGAACAATGCGAATGCACTTTGCTAGTTGGGAAACCCGGACCTGATTCAGCACCGCTAGTTGTCGCTACTTACGGCGGCTTGTGGAACTTACGCGCGCTGCTCCCAAAGAGTGGGAATTTTTAAACTGTTTGGACGGAGCGAAAGTAACTTGTAAAAAGGAATGTGTATACGCTGTTTTCATTAATAAAGAAAGGATATAAAGGCAAACTGGAAAAGAAAATTGTTTCTTAAATTATATTCGTACCTACAAACCATTTGGATTGTCTGTGATAGACGTTTGGTATTATTCTCTCTTGTTGCTGGTGGAGTATTCTGTGAAAATTATTTAAATAAGGTGTAATTAGACTGCGGATATTTATGTATGACTCATAGACTGTTAGTTTTCATTATTCTATTGTAAATTAATATAAGAAATATAGATTTTTGATATAAGAAATTAAAGTTGAATTAATTTTGCGAGGTATATTTCATCTGTGTAAAGAAATATCATTTAACTGAAATTTATAAAACACGTGGGAAATATACAAAATACATTCTCAAAATTCTTAAAAGGCAAGGCAAATTGTTTCCAAAATCTTCATTAGCATAAACATTCGCAGTCTGCTTATAAATGACGAGACACGATGATCGGTTCATTTTGATTTTATTTCTTTCCCGACATATAATGCACAATACGTTCGATTTCGTTAGTTGTAGTGTCCGCTAATCGTGGATGATTAGCGTGATCGTAAGTACTATGGTTTGTTGTAGTATTCTTTCCCCCTTGTTCATCCTTTTTTTTTGTGTGTTTTGTTTTAATCGTATAATACATACGTGCTCGCGGAATTCGTGCACTTTCAGACGGGGTCGCACCTTCGGGCGGTCGCTGTGTCACTGTATATACAATGATAGTCTTTGCCGAGTCGTGCGATTCGCCCGAAATACTATTCGCAAACGGCCTCGTTATCGTAAACAAATAAATAATTTATCTCCTCGGAAATACTCTCAACTCGGATCGTCGCGTTAGACGTAGGAGGTCAGCCTTACGATCTTACGATTAGTAACACTTAAGATTCAATACGGAAGATTGAAGTACGCCGAGGGAGCCACTATTTCGTCTTCCTGCCCCCCTCTATAATTTCCACCGGCATTAACGGCCGTTTCGCCCGCCATAAAACGAAGGAAGCCTGTTATTAAAGAAAACGCGTAACGACCGAACGATTGCGATGAACTCGGGCACTTTTTACACGCTGCTCCACTGGAATCTCCCCCCAACCGCGTCGTCGCCTCCTATTTCTTTCCCCGTGTCGTTTCGAGAAGGAGAAGGTCACTTCGTTTATCACTTACGCTCTGCTAAAGGGAACGGGCTACAAAATTATTTCTACAAACACACATCTACGGTACTATACAGCTACATCAACGTCGCGGCACATCGTTCGTGAAACAAGAGGATACCGAGGAAGACGATTGATAATGGAAGAAGGTTCATAATTGTTACAGTGAGGGCGAACGAGGTAACTGAGAGTCGTTTGGTAGACGAATCTTGCTTGCACGCGCAGCATCGCCGTGTGCATATTAAACATCGCCCCACTTCGAGTTTCATTATCGGTGATTAATTTCCCAAATGGATCGTATACATTCGTTGGACCTATGAGTTCCCATTTTCCCGAATGGAACAGCTGTACACGCGAGCGAAAAGGTCTACGGGTGTCGTTTTGGGCGGCTTAAAACGTTACGATTGGCACACGTCTGCGAGTCATACTTGTCCCCTGGACGATCGTCGTAGCTGCGCTTCTTATTGGTAACGGGACGCGTTAATGTTACAGGAAAATGTTTTTGATACCGTTGCACGACCCGCGCGCAAACTTTCTCTTTTTCTCTTTAAAACGTCCCCAAAACCGCGAATCCGCTGTAATTGTTCCTGCATTACTTTAAGGCCTGCTTCTTGAGCACCTGCGAGTATTATATTTACACATCCACCCAAGCTTTGTATATCGCTCGAAATAATTTCAAAGGGTCAGAATTGTCATGGAACGGATCGCGATTGTTCACTGGATTTCGTTAAATAAAACGTATTAACGCGCATTCCAGGATGCATTTGGAAGAACTTGCTTTATCCGCGACGCGAGAGGAAGGAAGACGGAAAGTGGCTTCTGTCCTTATCTCGACGGTAGTCGATTAACGTCCTCCGCTCGTACGCAATCACGCCATGTGCACGCGACGCTCGTTTACGCACGTGTAGGATGAGAAATGTAGTATACGTGCAGAGGTTCGCCTGCAAATACGCGGCCGCGCATAATTACGTGTAAAATCCGTCGCGCAATGTCAGAAGAGAGTTGCCTGCTTTTGATTAGCTCATTGGAGGTTAGGTTGCACCATGCACGTTCGCGATTCTTGTAGCCACTGCCTGCCCTTTTCCCGGCTTCGTTTCTTTTCCATAGAAAAATTGAAGATAAAATACTACCATTCGGCCGCGAATGGATCGACCCGAGTAACGATTCCTGGCTTCGATCCTCGCGCCTGACCCTAACAAATACGAGCTCCTCCAACGAGTTAAACCCCACTCTCTTGTTCCGAAAAGAAAGGGAAGAAACAGAACGGTACATCGACGCGCTCGTATTCGTATAATAAAAAGGCATATAGAGTTTACACCTTTGTTGATTAGCACCGAATTTAACCACTAGGTCAGTTTACGTACGCGCCTTTTCTGTAGAACAGTGGCCGCGCGCGTGCTATTCTAATTGTAAATCGTGAGTTTAAAATCCGAGAGAAACGCAATTCGTTCTTCTGCCGTTGCGCCGTAACGCGACACGCAACAATGGAATAGAGATTAAAATACTTTCGAGACATTCGAAAAAATGGACAGACTTTCTTGGAATATTCAGCAAGATTAATACATATAATGCTCTCGCGTCTTAATTACCGCCAACGCGCATTATATTATATTTATTCGTACCTCACGTACGTGTGGATATATTTCATCTATTTATCGATCTATCTACCGTCCTTCTAGCGACACTAGTACGTGCCCCACTAATCTCTCCGACTGCGCCCAGCTGCGCTTATATCGTATTCGCGTACCTTTCCACGCTGTGGAAAACAATTCATTCGCGGGGCGAAATATCTTATGATTAAACGAACAACAGGCGTTAATTTGCCATTTTGGATTAGTCACTTACTTGCCCAATGCTTGAAGCTTTGCATAAGGCTATAATTCAAATAGAAACTTTGATTGTGGAGGCTTTGGTTCACAGTTGAGCTTGTATTATGCAATTGAAAATGAATAATAAATCGAATATTTCTGTGAAATGACTTGTTGCTCATTCAATATAGAATTTACGGATATGGGTACCCATTTAAGAAACTCAACGAAGCGATTTTATTCGGACAGGATACTTTGCTCAACCGCGGAGGATGGTCTAGTCAAGAGGAACTGTCCACTCGCTGGTTTGCTGTCGAAATGTAACATGCGCTCGGTTTCATTTTAAATTGGCACAGTACCCTCGTGAACGTCACCTACGCGACATAAACGTATCAATACCCGTATACCGATATAATTCCTATGAATTTCACGCATACCGTGACGTTCACGCGCGCAACTGTCGGTCGGCAGCTCCACGAAAGGACCTGACCACCTGCGATCAGGTGCGCGAGCCACGATACAAGGACCCACACCTGGGCACGTCGGATGTAACAAAAAAGTGAAGGAATAAAATCGAAGGAAATAGTACGGTCGCACTTTTTGAGCAAACGATCGCTCTCATCGCGTATCATAGTGAACGTTCCGTGTTTCTCTACGCAACGAGATGTCGTACGCCTGGGAAGATACACATTTGGCACTGGATTCTCTGTCTCTCCTTCAGAGAGCCTCTCTCCCTCGGGCTCGATTCGCCCCTCGCATTAGAAAATCCCGCCCGCGTCGACCCTGGACGAGCAATGTCCAGATTTTTTTTGGAAGATAAAGGACTCCTAATTTTGTACTTTTTTGCCTCGGCTTCTTTTTTCTGAATTATTGTAAAAATGATTGCAGATGCTATAGAAGACACAACCGATTGTGAGTTTCATTTCAAGAGGGAAATTTAATATTGAACTTAGATGTTCCCTGAAACTTTAATATCGCCTTGTTTCTTTTCATTCAAGGGATTCTTTGATGGTTTGAAAATCTGTTGAAGAAGTTAACTAATAGTGAAATCTTCTCGATCTTCTCAATGATGCTGAATATAAATCGCTTTGCAGCCATGTTTGCTAAGTCCAGAGTCGATCGAAGCGGCGAACAACTTGCCATCACAATCAGCGACGAAAAATACCGTCTTTTTACCTACACTTTCGCGTTTCGTCGCGATCGGCATCCACGAAGCCTACGGAGATCAAAGGAACGATATCGACCAACGATCGCGATCCTCGACGAGGAGAGCAGCGTATGTTTCTCATCGCCAGTCTGGCGGATCGCGGCCACGGACGCGACTCCCAGGCCCCTATATAGTAGTTCGGATCACGCGTATGAATTGGCAAAACACGTGCCCGCGTCGTGTGTCGCCGCGCGGCCAATTAGGATGCGAAAAAAATATACGTAGCCGCGCGAGCGTCACGATCGGACAGTCTTTAATCCCTCGTTCCAGCCGTCGAAGATCATCCTGCCGACTTCGTTACTCCGCGCTGCAACGATCCACGATTTCAGTACGTGTATCCGTATTTACGTAACGATCGATTCCGTGAAACGGTCGTTAACGCGGGAACTCGATCGTCTCGGTGAATACAAAGCGTCTGAAAATTATGGCGCAAGTCGCGACACGCTTGTTCCTCGTGCCAAAAGAAATCAAACAGTCCTTTACCTTCTTGCGACCTGAGGCCCCGTTTTTAACATTCCACCGAATGAAAGTTCAGGCTACCGACTTCCGGCGCGCGGTATTTAAATGATAGTGCACTCGTGCATGGGAATTAACACCGTGGGATATACCAGGTGTATTCTCTCTTTCACATTTGTACCATTGACCTATTCTCTAGCGTTTCTCCATTGCTAATACTTTTTAATTTGTTACGCTTTTAATTTCTCGACAGAAGATTTCGAGCTTAGAAATTAGAAGAGTTGGAAAAGGGGGCTTTTGAACTGTTTTGGCACAAGTAACTTCCGCGTTTCGACTTGTTCCAGAGTTTTGGGACTCTGTTGCATCACTGGACCAAGGGGTGCGCTCGATCGTCGCGGTAGAGACCAATTCACCGAGTCCTTTAACGAGTTGAGCATAGAACGTCGATTTTATAGTTAAGTTTACGTTAATCCTAGTTTGATCTTAAATTTCTTAAACTCGATAATCGCTTAATTACTCGACCGCAGAGCTGCTCGTAATCGGTGAAGAGAGGGAACGGAGATCGAACGTCGGCAGGGATCGCCGATCCAGCGCGCGTGCAGACCGACGGTTCTTCCAGCCGAATCACGAGGTGAGCATCGTACGACGATGATATGGCACCAGAATTCCCTTTGTCCCTTCAGCAAGGGCTCGCCCTTAGCTGTTCATCACGGTGGATCGCCTGGAGTAGCCTCGTCTCGTGACCGTCTCACCCTGAGCCTCGCACTCCCTCTTCACCCGATCGATAATGTCCGCCACAAGCTTCTCTTCCTTTTCCCGCTGCTGCTCCCAGTCTGGCCCTTTCCCGATCTGTGGGGGCACGTTTCAGATTTTCGCCCTTACTCTTTCGAGCGCAACTGATCGATCGCAAGGTGAATACGCAAGGAAGCGGACAGGGGGGAGGTTCAGAGACACAAAAGCCCTTCTGCCGCGACTTTCGCGTGCTTCGATGACCCTTCAACCCCGTCGCAACGGGGTGCACTAGGTTTTTCACAGCACCGTGCTTTCAATAAAGCTCATCTAAACTCTAACGATTCTAAATTTTTCTCAAATTAATGTACCAAATTATTCTTTAAATTTACTTGCAAATAATACCCAATATGAATATAGTATCAAAAGGAACTTGAGATATATTATTCAGGGTTGATCCTCCGCAACGAATAAAGTAAAGTTTCGGTAAAGTTTAAAAACACACTTAATATTTTTAGTTAGAGTAGGTATATCGATCTCAAAATCAACTCTATGTGACCCCCACAATTAACACGACTGCGTATTTAAATAAAGACTCGCGTGCAACTTAATATCCGTCGCGTATCTCGACGGAAGAAGGGTTTCGCCGAAGGGTTGGAGGAGGCTGGGGTTCGGTCGAAGCGTGTGCTGAAGCGGTGACGTGGCAGGGTTGGTAGCAAGACTTACGTCCGAGGTCTTCCGAGCCTTCTTGTTGGCCGGCTCCTCTCTGTTCTCGTCGTTCTCGTTGTCGGAGTGCCGCGAGCTCAGATGGCCGATGTAGCCCTTGCGGGACTTGAAGTAAGCATTACAGCTGTGGCACTTGAAGAGCGGCGCCGGCTGGGTCACCTGGGTGGAGACGTGCAGTTTGTACTTGTGCCTGTACCAACGGGTCCGAGACGGTAGGACCTCGCCGCACCACTTGCAGACTACGGAACCGTCGTTTTGAATGAGGTATTCCAGCAGCTTGTAAAACAACGTTTATTTGGTTTTTTTCTCTCCCTCTCTCTCTCTTTCTCTTTCGCCGTTTAATCGTCGTTTTTCACCCCACCCACCCCACCCGCAACCCCTCATTTCAACCCTCTATCGTACTTTCTTTGCCGTTTCTTTTGCATTTGGTCATCGATGATTGGAGAGGCTGTTACATGGGAATCTGGCTGAGTAACGAGAAGGATCTTTGCAACGTCCATTCGACGGGTCTCCTCTGCTCCAATGCGAGGCATTGGCGAAGCTTTAGTCCAAGAATGGTCCCCCTCGGGCGCTAGAACGTCCATTTCCGGTGGATGGGTTGGAGCAGGCGGAGGATGCACCGACAGAAAACGTGTCACCCGAGATAAACGGCGTGAAAACGAGACCCGCTAGGCGGCCGTTACGGCGGCGAGAGTCTTGCTCAGCTGAGCGTACGAAGAGTAAACGGGCGGGCTAATAAAGCGAGAATACCGGGGCCAGATAAGAGATACGCGCGTGGAGGATGTTGAGGATTAATTTTCCGAGTGAGCGTGCCTGGGTGCTTTCCATTCGGCTGGTACGTGAGTGACATAAGGAACTTCAACGTTGCAACTTCAAGTTTATTCAGTATTTTACCGCTATAAAAAAAAAATAGAAGAGGACGGCCGATCGGGGTTTAATCGGAGGTAACATAGAATGTGCGTACTTACATGGGATAATCGACGGTAAAATAAAATCGCAGTTCACAAACAGAGCCGACAGACAGTGGTTTCCTATCCGCGAAGCGCACGTTTCTAATTATGCTAGTTTCCTTATACGCTAATTAAACAAGTATTACAAACATTTCAGTCGCCTAAGTGTACAATGCCTGTAACGAGAAACTTCACGAACGCTTCACACGCTTCCTTTTTTTTTAATTTATTGAATCCGTTGCGGGCGCTCTGCAATTAGCGAATTTGAAGTTCAATAATTAATTTAGCCAGTGGCGGATTTAACGGGTGTCTGATGAGCCGCCCCATCCTCAAAAATAAAAAAATGATGATTTTATTCAAACTATATTTTTTTCTGTATTACTACATTGACTCGTTTTTAGTAAACGACCTCTTTATTTTCCAGAAAAGTGGCCCCCTGCCCAGAAGGCCCCCAAGGCCCTATCTTCAAAAAAAGAAAACTATGATTTTACCTAGACACTCAATTTTTTTATTTTGTGCTACTATATTTAGCCCTTTTTTAATAAAGTACCTCTTCATTCTTCCGAAAAATGGGCCCCTCAGAACGTTTGCCACCTGGGCCTTTTCCCTTAAATCCGCCACCGATTGTAGCTGAGACTTGGACTACTGTAATTCAACGACAAACTAATTTTCTAGCTAAATACCGATCTTTATCGGGGCCATTTTCACTACGTACACGCTCTACTGGAGAACGACGTGTATTTTCCACTGACAACGCATGCTGACGACCGAGATCGTCGCCCATAAATATTAGCGATGGAATTAGGAAAGTTGCTTTTTAAGATAAGGCGACCTTCCCTTATCAGTTATCCGTAAGCTTGCTAATAATTTCCTATTTGCAAGAAAATCGAAACTACATATGCGTGTGCACAATTTAAAATAAAAAACACATCTTCAGATAATTTGTTCCGACAAGATCGCGTTTCAGGAGCCAAACCAAGTGTCATTTAACTCAATGAAATCAAACGTTTACTTTAATAAATAGTAATTAATCTGATTAAAGCACCGCTAAATTTAAGTATACTCGCTGACTCAAACATCATCTCTTATATCGGCCAATTAATCCAACAAATACTGAGTATTCAATTCAATAAAACGTAACTATTGCAAGAATTAACTAAAATAGTAAAATGCCATTAGTGGTCACATCATAAATCACCGAATGGTGTAACTGCAACATCTTTGACTAAAAATTCAACAGCTCCAACAATAAGATACCTACTCAAAGCTTTCATCGCCTCTGTGCTCCCAGTTGATACTGTCCGAGACTCTCAAATGGGAGACCTGACCATTTGGAGAAGGGAAACAAGAAAACACAGAAAACTAAAAAAGCACCTTGATATGATCGTAAAATATGAACTCCCTGCTTGAAGGCTATCAAAAATTTCTCCCTTCTTTTCAAGGACGGATTTCGAGATTTGACGCCCGTAGGCTAAAAAGTAGCGCCCCTTCCGCGAAATATCATACAATATTTTAATTTCAATGAGTTGAGATAATTTTAAAATTAATTCAATGTGAAAAGTGATTTATTTTTAAAGTTCGAAATCTTTTTTGTTTTTTTGATTTTAGATAATCTGGTTCCGAATGGCAGTACTCACCGCAAAAACAACTTTTTAAAAAGGCTTCTTGAATGTTGGTCGTAACTTTATTACAAAACGTAAATATTTTTCTACAAAAAAATTACCAAATGTTCTTCAAATGTTGCTCTGTCAAGTGCAAAAAGTTCTGTAAAAATAAATGCTTCTGCTTTTCCAAAAAAAAAAATTACACACATTCGCCTCTTTTCGGCCGCCTGACTAGGTAAAACTCCTTAAATCCGCCACTGCCACCCCTAAAAATTTACCGCCCTAGGCTGCAGCCTACTTAGCCTATACATGAATCTGTCCCTGCTTCTTCCATTTCCAAATTGTCCAACCCAGTTAAGAATCTACTATCTACTGACCAATAATCTCTCAACAGATAACAACCGCCAAACAGTTGACCAGAGTACCAGTGCCTCCCTCCCAGATCAGGCCCCCTTTGAAGCCATTACTCTCGGAGCATTGCATGGCACTCCCTAAAAGGACACGCGCCACACTCGCTCGCCTCTGTCAGTATCAACCGCGAGCAGGTTCGGGCTACGAAACGACAGTGCGGTCCCATCGACTCCCATTAAGCTCTAAGAAATTCCCTAATGCCCACTTGCGAATGGAAAGCACCCTATCAAATCCGCGGCGGTACGGGCGTTCGAAGGGGTTTCCTCGTGGCCTGTCCGTTTCTGTTGGTGCAATTTCCGCGAGGGCGCGGCGGCGGGCCGCGCTTCCTCCTCGTGCTCGGCCTCAGAGCGATGCCAGGTGGTGAACTGCCTGCCGTGGCAGTGCGAAAAGCAGCAGACCAACCAACCTGTTTCCTGACCTCTGGCTCGGCCTCCCCCGACTCCGACTTGGGCAGCAGCAGGTCCCCGCGCTCCTCCTCCCTGTCGGTGAGAAAGTGCATCCCGCTGACCACCCTCTCGGACTTGATGAACGCGCCGCTACCGTTGTTCCCCTCGCTGAAGTTGTCCTCGCCGCTCCTCGTCGCCGCCGGCGTCGTCGGCGGCGGCGAGGACGAGGACGACGACGTGCAGATCTCGAAGGTGATGTCGGTGGGCAGGCTCGGCAGCTGGTCTGGGGTTAGACATGGAAAAAGAACAAGGCGGGGGATCGTTAGTTCAGCTTCGGAGGCAGAGAGATTATTAGTGTACGAAAGGCTTGGGAGAGGACGGTGGACTCTGTAATTTGGGGAATTATAATTCTGCTGGACGATATGTTATTGAGGATGGGATGAAGGAAATGGAGAATTATTTTCTTGTCGAGTTAGTGGGGTTTTTGAGGATCGTGGTGGTTGCTGGAAAAAATTTATTCGTTTTCTGTTGTAACCCGCAGTAATAAGTAGAAAACATGGAGAGATTCTAATTAAATATCGGTGAAGAAAATATTCTAGGGACGCGATCAGTCTAAATAAATTTTCTTTGAGTGGTGCCGGAGAATCAGCACACTGGTCGCGCTGGATTCCAGGATTTCTTGTGCATCGATGTTTTATTTTAATACAGAATGCGAAGAGTACATCTACTTGGCCAGCGTCGAGATTCGACGAACGTAGACAGACCGCGGCATGTCCCCATCGAGAAAGGGCGACTCGTGAAAAGAGGATCTCTAATAGATGTATGTTTCTTTGTCTTGCTTTAATGAAGGATTCCGCTAATCGATACAAGAAATAAACGGTCGGATAGACTATTGCAATGTATATCACAAAGAGTTACAAAGAAACTACAATTAGGTAAAAACAAAATAAAAATAATAATAGTTATTTTAATTGTTATCGCTCTTATCGCCACCAGACACCAATAATATAGGTACATACGTACGTACATCGGAGAACAAAATGTACAGCCGACGACCGACGATAACGTGCGAACCGTGCAGCTTCAACTTCTATTTTTTTTTGCATTTACCGTTAGCGTTATATGCGTGATATAACCATTCTTTCTTTTCTTTAAACGTGCTTTTCCATCACCCGAATCGGGATGGACGTACCATATAATATAACATAATATAGTATTTATATATATATAATAGATCTTCTGTCATTCGCAACGCATATATCTCTTAACAGCTCGCGCGATTATCCTTTTTTCCTATTGCAAACGGTAAGATCACCATCGAACGCCCCGCGAAGGATGCTCGCCTCGTTTCCTAATTTCCGTTAACGCAACGCCTAAACGATATGCACCGCTCCTTTCTTCTACCGAGACAGAGTGCTGCGCGATGGTCCTCCGTGCTGTACGGTGGAAAAATTAAAAGTGCCATTTTTATCTCGTGCGTAATTGCTACAATAATTCATGCTGCAGGTGACTTCGCTGAAACACGCATTCATTTTCTCGCTCGGTGTGTAGCGAGTGTAAGTAAAGAATAATGCAGGCGGACCAATGGAAGTTTTCTTTTCTTTTTTATTCGAGGACGTCCTTCTGCGTTTTCGCCTTTTCTTCCATGTAGAACGAGGCGCGAGAGAAGCGAGAAAAGAACGGAGTAGCAAAATGCTACCTCGTTATTACAAATTTCATTCGCAGATGTATTCGCAGTGTCTGACGAACGATCATTTCTCTCGTTCATCAGGGGCGAATAAAATTTGCAGCTTTCAACTATCGGGTATAAATAAATGCGCCAGGATATCGCGTTGCGGTATAGCGTTCCGTGTCGACGAACAAAAGTGGAAACGCAGAAGGCGCCTCGCTGTAATTGTATCGCAAGCGAATCAGCATGTTTAACGGTCAAATAAAATATCTGCATTATGTAATATATGTATATATATATATAATAATAACCGTGTTATTTTGCATTTGTCTCTGGCTATCATCTCTAAACATCCCTTAAACGCGCCTTTACTCTGGTATTCTCCGTTAAAGCCTAACGCACCTTACCGCGCTAACTAATTACCCGATGTTACAGTTAAAATTAAAAATAAAATAAACGTTATTTGACGATGACAATAGTAATAGTATAATAATAATAATATAATATAATAATAGAACTATTACAATAGTGGTATAGAACTAAAACGTAAGAAGTAAGGTAGTCACAATGCATGGAAAGTGAAGAAAAAAAGAAGAGTAACACGATCGTTCTTACGATTGCTTTTGCACGCGTCATAGAACCAAGGAAAATACAGATGTCTTCTTCTTTTTTAACGATTCGTTAGCGTCAACGCCGAAGCCCCGTACATGCACGAGCGGGCGCGACTCTGCCTCTTCGAATTATAAATTTCTAGTTAACGAATCCAAACGAAATTGCATACGATGCCCATTCGGTCGCGTGCCGATCAGATTTCGCCGTTCTATCGACATCCCGCGCGCGTCTCTTAATATCAAAGTATCGTTCAATCGCGTAACAACGATCGATCGGACGTAGAAAAAGGGTCTGTGCGAAAATACGATGTCTGCGCTTCTGCCTGACGGAAGCGATAGTGTGGCTCCTTTTTTTGTGTGTTTCCGTTTAAATCGTTACACGTTATATTCGTTTTCTTTGTTTCCTTAAATACCGACTACGAGTACGAGCTGTGGTTTTCGAAAGACGCCCTCGACGAGTATCTCTCGACGGCTATCGTCAAATCACACACAGGTGCGCGTTCCCACTCGTGTAATATATATATATCTCTTTTTAATATATATTCCTCTGCTTTAAATAGCTCTCTGACAAACCATCATTCTGACATTCATCTACATATATATATATATATATATCACACGTATACATCCACGCTCATTTTCACACGACGCTCTCTCGCGCCTATTAAACCACCCGAATGCGGAAGACCAAAATACTCCATTTATCCGTTCAGAATTCGTTCGGAATCTCGCGGAGGAAATAAACACCACGGAGACGGGAGTGTTGGGGAAACGGGAGAGACGGGCGTTCCGCTCGCTGCGTTATTCTGTAGGCTCGGCGTGTAAGTAGACGCTATCTCCTAGTAAATTCGTAAAACAAGGTGGACAGGGATGTGGATCCGTGTAATATCAGAGCTCATAGATTACATTCGACGCGACCAAAAATGCGTGTAACGCCTTCCTCTCCAAGTACTTGACGGTGCGTTGTGTCGTTATTGCTAGTTATTGTACAGATCGCTGCGCTTATTCGTTCCGAGGTTCGCGAGATAATACGAGGATCCCGTCGAGGGGATCGCGACGAGTAGGTCGCGCGCCGCGACGAGTCACAACGGCACAGTGGCTTCTCGTTTCATTCTCACACTATTCGCGCGACTGCGTTATGCTCTTTTTTCTTTCCCCCGCACCGTTGAACAATACGGCACGTAGGCATAGTAACGTGTCGGGATAAACTCTATTCGGTGCATCGACTGCAGTCGATTTCAGTGTGCTGTGTGTGGCTCGTGTGCGTGTAAATGCGCGCGTGTGTAAAACGGTGTCTCTGTTTTCTGTGCATATTCCCCCCATGAAAAAGAAAAAAATACGTCAATTTACGTAATACGACTTTACTATTTCTACTCTGCGGTGTCCCAACCACCGGAGAAAAAGAAAACGTGTTAACAATGTATCAAATAATAGATTTCTTTCAGATTTTTAAACGAACGAACGAACGAAAAAGTATATAATATAATATAATAATATAATATAATAATAATAATAAATCAAAGAGAAAAACAAACGGTCCAGACCCGAACTAACCTGGGCCCATTATATATACTATGCTTTTGTATACATATATAACTTTTTCTCTCTTTCTCTCTCTCTCTCTCTTTCTCTCTCTCTCTCTCGCTCGCTCTCTCTCTCGCTTTCTATAACTTGCCCGTGTTTGCCTGTGCGTTATAACTTATATACCTATCAATAATAACCAATTTAATCGGTGCTTGTCCATAATCTAAAAGTTAATAATTCTTATCAAACAATAATATTAATAGCAATAATCGTAACGGTGATAATAAAAATAATATTGTTTGCTGCATTAATAATAATAGTGCGAGTAATGGTAAATCGATAATGATAATAGTAATAATTAATAATCGATAATAACTATAATACACTTTTCCCAGAGAACCTGTACACATATACCGAAGATTGCTACGCAGCATAATTCGTGTTCCCTTCTCTCTCTCTTTTTCTCTCTTCCTATTTCTCTCTCTCTCTCTCTCTCTTCCTATTTCTCTCTCTCTCTCTCTCTCTCTCTCTCTCTCTCTCTCTCTCTCTCTCTCTCTCTCTCTCTCTCTCTCTCTCTCTCTATCTCTCTTTATCTCCATATTTAGGCACTATCTAATAAACTCTACGAGTCTCCTGCGCGCGCAGTGAACCGTTTTTTATAAACTCTGTGATAAATATACATTTTCTTCTTTCCTTTCTTCTTCTTTTTTTAAATCCATTTTTACTAATATGCATCGCTACGCACCATTGGAATCGAATCTGTTTGGAAGGCTTACAAAAAAGAGAAGATTATAAAAAGATCCTGACTACTACGAAACTCTGCACATTCGTCGAGGATCTGTCTGCGCCCCGCTCTCCCTCGGCGTGTTTTCGAGTCCGTCCATGGAATTGGAAGAACGCTCCTCTACCTCTTTTTTTGTCTTTCTTATTCGTTTGTTTAAAAAAATCGTGGACAGACACGGATACACGCGTCCTTCTGGGAACGTGATCGCCCTGTCTCTCGATGAACGTCAAGGAAGATGGTGCTTAGCCGTGAGTATGCAGAGTTCTACGCAGCTATAGGGGTTGGGGTTAAGGGAGGAGACTGTGGAAGGATGCGAAGTTTAAAAGCGATCTGAGAAGAAGAGAGAACAAATTCATGACCAACGTTTCACATGTTACCTGCTGAAGTGGAAGGTTTGCTTTAAAAAAAAAAGAAACAGGAAAAATCAAAGGAAAATCATGCACGTTAAAACATCGACGCGTACTTTTAAAGCTATCATCTCATGGTACGGTCCGGGCAAATGAAAAACTCTTCAGAAAAACGCGCTACTTTCGTCAGTCCCGTTACTCATATTACTTATGTTACTTTGTATCGCTATTATATATTTCTCTCTCTATATATATATATGAAAATATATGTAAGTATATAAAAAAAAGAATATGTAAGAAAAATTTCCTTGCATAATTTTATACGCGTATATCAAGCTATCCTTAAAAACGATCGACAGGCACGAGGAAGCCGATTATGCTTTTACAAGGATAATTCTTCGCTTCGTCCGTCGATAATCGTCGAAATTTTGAACCGCCGTTGGTGTGATCGACAACGCGATTGGAATTAATGCAGACTACGCCCGCGTAAAATACTGCGATCATTTAAAAGAAAAGAAAACATTCAGCGTTGTGAAACAATGGTACATAGGAACGTGTTGCGCCCGCGCGGAACGTAAGCCCGCGCGACATAAACTCCGCCAGCGTGTTGAAACGTTTCTAAGAGACCAAGGGTGTGATTGGCACCCCCGGTCGGATCGGCTGGGCTCTGTTCCGCCTGAATCTGTTCGGCTTACGTTCAGCGCGCGTGGAGGAGAGGCAGCGGTGCATCGATCGGCCGCAAGCATTGGCGCGAGCTATTGCACAGTTCAAGGATCATATAATACTAATGTACACAGGAGCATCGAGCGTTCCTCGAGCGCACAGGGGGGTTCCTTTGTTCCCCGCGATCCACTCGACCGCCTACCCGCTCTCGAGCAGTGGTTACGCCCGATCCGTGCGCGTCGCTCTCTCCTCCGCCCTCTTTCGCCCTTCTTCTCGGGTATGAAACGCTCGCCAAGCTCCTTGAAAAGAAAAAACTGAGACGACTAAGTCGCGCGCGAGCGCGCGAAGAGGGTTTTGGGGGGTGGGTGTGGGTGTGGGGGGGTTTGGAACGCGCTCGACAAGTGAAAGCCGTTCTAATCGCGGGGGTGAGATGGGCCATGCGATTGGTCCTCGCGACACGGAGTGCGGTACGGAGAAACTGTTCTTCCTTGTGTATCTCCTTTTGACCACGGGTTGCGGGTGACTAGACACTAGGGCGCTGCAGAGAAGACGGCGCAAGCGGAATATTCCCGTTCTTCCCATTGTTCCCTCTTAGGAAGCGACTCCTCGTTTCAAACGCGCCCGCGCCTGAACACGGAGACGATCCTCGAGTGCCTGATGCTCGCCCTCGAGATCGAGCCCCTCGCGTTCCTCTGCGCGCCGCTAGCCGCGGCCGTCACCGCTCGCCCGTCGCCGTCGTCCGCCGTGGTGGTTGTTCTTCGTGCTGGACCGATCGCCGCCCCACCTCGCCCTCGCACCGCCCGCTAAGGCGAGAGAAAAAAGCCGAACGGGACCACGCAGTCCTTGGGCATGAAGCAGTCGTGGACGGTCTTCATGTGGTTCTTCATCTTGTCGGGCCTGGAGAACTCTTTGCCGCAGACAGGGCACGGGAACACCTTCCTCTGGTGGCCCTCGTGGTAGAGGAACGCGTGCCGCTGGAAGCTGTACTTGTTCTTGAACGTCTTCTGGATGTCGAGCTTCGCGCACTCGGTACACTGATAGACGCCCTCGGAGATCGAGGCGTAGCGAAAGAGATTCAGGCCGCGCACCGACATCTCCGTCAGCTGCTCGGCCGGGTCCTGCGAGTGGGACGTGGCGCGACGCCTCATGCGCCTCTTGGGCACTTGGCGGCCAGGCGGTGCGGACATCGTGCCGACCTGGTGGCCGCTGGCCGGGGAGTTCGTCGGCGGCGCTGGGCTACTGCCGCTGCTGCTGCCGCCGCTGTTCTGCGCGTTGTTCCTGCCGGCGGCTGGCGACGCCGACGAGCTTCTGGTGGAGGCGGTGGTGGTGGTCGTCCCGGAGCTGGACGACGTCGAGCTGGTCGTCGTCGTGGTCAATGAGCCCGCTGTCGTTGATCTCGTGCTCGACGACTCCGTGGTCCCTTGGTTCCCGGACTTGGTCTTCTCTTTCCACGTCTCGCCGTCCGACTTCCCGTTCCCCGAGCCGAACTCTGCGAAAATAGTCAAGTCAGTAAAGCACTCCAATTTGTTAAACAACGATTTCATTCGTCTACGGTATTACGATTTACGACATCGAGTAATGAAAATATTGTTCTAGCACGCCGATGCTGGGCTTCCCTCTTTACGAGAGAAGCCTCTGCGTGTCGCATGCAACTGCAAGCTAATTGCAACCGAAGGATGAATGTGAACAACCACGTACAGCTAATACTTAATAGCTTAATGCGTGCAAACAGAAGGGGGCTTGGCGCGAGTCGTGGGGGTGTGTCGACTCAGCGCGTAAAACAAAACAACTGAATACGAATATTGGATACGAATCTCTACAATGTAAATTAAAATCTCGGCGTCACCTGCAAATAAGAGTCGAACGGTAGGAACGTATATTGGTATTCTACTTGATTGGGAGCGAAGGAGGAGAACGGAGTTCTAGGGGTGCTGTATAAAAATAAAAGTCGCGCCGGTGAAGCACAAAACAAGACAAAGTGTGATCGTACCAGTTTTTCTTTTTAATAAAACGCGAGATACTGATGTGCCCTTTTGTGGTAAAATAGTAGGATCATAGCAGAGGTGGGTGTATCTACAAGAAGAGGGCACATAACATACATCGACGGATACATCCCGAGGACTCCGTCGATTCTACGCTTGAGAAATTCTTAACGAATGTCCGGTCTTTCGACTTAAAAGAAAGAAGGAGAAAAAAGACACAAATGATTTGCGGTATGAGTAATTTTGGTACACGCCGCAAGATGCACTGGAAGCTTTCCAAGTCGGAGCGCCAGGCGATTTCGTCGACAAGATAAATGCCATGACAGTCGTGTACCAAATCTGTCTCGTGCAACAAACTCTGTTGTACATTGCACGCGACGTTCGATCTATGCGAGAAACGATGCCACCTAATGTTTAAAAAACGGCTTACAAGCCAAGGTGTTACACTCTCAGCGACGGAAGCTTGTCGTTGTACAATCACTACTTCAATTTAGCATTCAAATTCTGTCTCAAAGATCCCAGAGTCGCTTCTCTCAAAGATCGAGCCCGTCGCGCAGTGTCAACCAATGAGAATGAGAAACAAAAGATAGTAAAAAGTTTTTACAGCCAGCGGGCTGCTAAAAATCAAAGTTAAATGCAACGAACAAACCATGTACATATATATATTTATCTTTCTGTTGTTCTCCAAATATGTTTCGCTTTCCTTCATTGTCCAGACAGTAAAAATAATAAATCAACAATACGCGTACGCAACATGCAAAACAAAAGTCCATAAAAAATAATAATAATCGCTGACTTCCCGCCGCGATTGGCCCATCCGAGCATAGGGAGGGGGGAGCGTCGTGGGGTTTCTCAATCATTTTGCGATGAGAAACATCGCCGACGATCCGAACGTTCGTGTTTCACTCGGGCCAATCGCGGCGAAGGAATCTTAATGCCTAAAGATCGTCTCCCGATGGTACTGTCGACCGCTTGCCGCCTTGTTACGGCGCTACTTTACAAGTGATCCAGTAACATTCTCGCTAATAGGGGCCGTTTAAATAACGGCCCCACCGCGACAGCGAGCGACCAACAGGACCCCGTTCGCGATCGCTAAAACGAAACTAAATAAAAGTAATTTTTGGCTAAGAGTAACGGTGCTTCGTGGTGAGTGCGGGAATTCTCGAATTTGGTGTGTCTCTGTATGTTGTCTGTAGGTGTGTCTGCATTTGTGTGTGTATGTGTGTGTGGACTTATCGAGATACACAGGGCGGTGATATTTCGTTTCAAATGACTAATGAGAAATCTCTACGGGAACACGACTGTGGAACGTAACGCGAGATTAGAATTGCGTCTCGTTAAAAAAGAAGAGGAAAGGCATTCGACGGCTGTACAGAATTCGTACGCGATCAATCGTGTGGCAGAAGATCGTTCGATTCGAAGTAACTTATGGCACTTTGATGGTGATTCGTCGATTCTCAACGTACCCCACCGAGATTTACTCGGCGACGATCGATTATCCGCGCGAACGATCAGTGAAGAAATCACGAGCCTCCAATGATTGTTTCACACCCACGTTCCACATACGTGCGGACAATATGTATATATATATATATATGTATAAAACGCATAAATAATACACAACGGGGAACGACAAAAAACGCAACGGAAGGAAGTAAAATAAAAAAAGAAATGGTTCTACTGCACGTTTTACTGCGCTGTTAGTCGTTATGGTAATTACCTTCTGTTCGATTCAATGCGATTAGATTCTGCTACTTTCCTCGTTAAGCGTGTAATATATTAGGGGACAGTCCAGGCCACTAACTTATAATCGGTCATTCCGGTTACAACGCACAAAACTGCCACGACTTGCCCGCCTTTCCTACGTTTCTTTTCTCTCTCTCTCTCTCTCTCTTTTTTTCTCAGAATACCACCGCCGACATCCAGGCTTTTGTACACACATTCCACCCACTTCGCCTCGCATTTTCGTTCGCCGTTCTCGTTGACGCAAACTCGGATCGCGATCGTTCTGAGGAAATTCATACAGAAGACCGGTTGAAACATTGTCGACAAAAAAAAAGAAGAGAAAAAGGAAAACTGTGGCACGAGTGCTCGAAAATCAAAGTAACAGATGGAATTCACTAGGGCGTAGTCACCGGTTAATAAATCGAGCCTCTGGTAAGAAGCTCGATCGGCGTTCACGCTCAACAGGTGAAACTCGGTTCCCACGCAATCGTTTGTATCACAAGGGCAAAACAATCTGATTAAATTTGCAATTAAGTTCAAACAATAACAGACACCGCTTGTCAAGAAACGGCTCGGCGTCGGGTCTACCTTCTTTCGCACGTTACCACGGCACTTCGATGCGTTATTTTGTACGTTGGATAAAATGAACGACTTTTCGAGACTCGCTTAGGTACGTTTCTCTCGCGGTGCCATTTAATGGCCCGAACTGAGACGCACGAATTTTCAAGCTACACAAGGCAGAGATGGACAGAAATTTTATTTGAATAAAAATTTCGAATAACGAATGAAAGTTGAAAAAATTATTCGTCAATGAATTTATACTTCATTCGTCGAATAACCTAAAGTCAAAGTAACTTTTATTTCATCCTTTATTTCAATTATTCTTTATTTCGTTAATGCCCAACTCTGACATAAGCTCCGATTTTGCGATTTTTTCCAAGAACCGTTGACCGGTCTAAGCCGCAAAACGAATCTCGGAAAGTCGATCTGGCACGCAGGATAGATATGTGTTTTCTACGAACGTGAGCATGCGTTGCACGGCGCAACGGACACGTGAATGTATGAGACAAAGTCGGTAGTACAATAGCGAGACTTAAAAATCCTTCAATTATAATCTATTGAACACCGTTCATTTTATTATCGATAGTCATAATCAAACAATCAGTGCATATAAAATATACTAAGTCTACCCAGCGTCAGAAAAGACTCGTAATCGTCTCTAAAAAGTTCCCTATAAAATTTCTCCCTTTTCTTTCTTTCATTTTGTTTCTTTTTCTCTCCGCCGTTACACGCATATCTTTTTTTTTGTTCACGACAAGGTCTCACTTATTTGGCACTAGATACGCGACCATCGGGCGCGCCTTTTTTTAAAAAAAGGGGATATACACACACGCGCGCGCGCGCGCGCCCCTGGCGATCGCGGGTCTTCATAACAATTTATCCTCTTTCTTATCGTTTCCCTCTATTTTTTTTCCATTTTTCACCGTTCATTATTTATGTCGCTTAAAAAGGCACCAAATCGGGGATTACACCGCTACAATATTATTATTGGATCCCACTGAAGTACGTTAATTCAACGTATAATATATAAAGATTAAAAGTCAACCACATATCTCCATCCACTTTTTTCCAACTCTCATTTTCTGACGCATCATTTCAAAAACTGCAACGACGTTAATAGGTATTATCAACTAGCGCTAAAATATATTCGATATAACTTTTGTTTATATATATATATATAATATAATAATAATGATAATAATAATAATAATCGTAATAATATTAATAATAATCATCGCAATAATAATATTAATAATCATCGCAATAATAATAATATTAATGTATGCGTATACACACATATATGTGTGACTATGTATATATGTGTATACATATACGTATCATCTTTTACGCCATTCGCGTATTCTTTTTTTGTATATGTGTCTCTCTCTCTGTATACGTGTCTGTGTACATATGTGTGTAATTTATTTGCGATAATAAACTATGATTCTTTCTTTTTTTTAATATATATATATGTATATATATATATATATTTATATTTAATATATATATTAAAATCTATCCGATAGTACAGTCTGCTTTTTAAGCCTCGTAATTTACCTCTCTCTCGCTTTCTCTCTCTCTCTCTCTTTCTCTACCACTCTCTCTCTCTCTCTCTCTCTCTCTTTCTCTCTCTGTTCCTCTCTCGCGGTGGTCCCTTGCAAGAGCGGCAGATGCCGATAACACGTGAAGAAAAGAAAAACTTAGAATAATCGGTATTGACTGGTGGCCCCTCGCGAAAAAGGGACGAATAAAAAGACGAGAATCGCTCGCACGTCGCCATTGCAAGAGTCACGCGCATAAATATAATATATTTCTATTTAAAATTTTCTTGTTTCTTTTTTCTTTTATTATTCTTCCTCATCATCGTATTCATCCCCCGTATCCACCCGCAATGTCCGTAGACTTATAAATTAATTAAAATATACGTTCAACGCGAAACTCATCAACGAGACCTCTACGATTTCTACCCCCCCTGATTAGCGTGAGAAATTCGCTCTAACGTGAAACGCAACTTCGTCCGACGAAGGGTAGCTGCAGATCCGCCCGAGGCGAGCGATTTATTTTTTCTTGATTTTCCATTCTACTCCTCAATTGCAAACGTTTTATCGGAAACGAATTTTCACGAGACCCGGAAACGTGTGGGCACGCGGTGCAAGCGCAAGACATACCCCCCCTCCCTACAAACAGTTCCTTATAACATTTTAACTTCTTTTTTTTCTTTACTTCTCGCTATGAACACTTTTTACAATTTGAACACTAATTTTGTACGAATACAAGGACCCCGCATCGTCGCACCCTTAGTCCTTAAAAACGCCCATCTCCCACGCACGAACGCTACTAACGTTTACTGATTGGCAACATGAATTTCCCTTTTTACAACCTTAATTCTAAAGAGTTTAACAACATTAAAGGCAACGAACGTGAGCGAATGTTGTTACGATAAAGTTTCGTAGCAAAGCTCCAAGATCAGTTGCTAAGATTTCAACAATTTTTATTAGGTATCAGTTTACCCTGATCACGAGCCTTAAGATACCAGTAAGGAATCTAATGTAAGCAGAGTATCGGCCCGACTTGCACACGTCCCACTTGTAACCTTTTGTTTTCTTTTTTAGTAAGCGCTCTGCAACCGCCTTCGTCAACGGGATATATGAATTTTTTTTTTAACTATACTGTCTCCACACTTCTACCGCGAGGAGTAAAACGTTCAACGGAATATATATATATATATATATATACTATATTATGCAACGAATAAAATTTAAACGAGATAAACACACGTTTAACATAGATAAGAGGCGAATGTTTCTCGTTTCCCGAGCGATTTTCTCACGCGACAGTCGACTAGGGTAAACAAACACTCGTTTTCATTATCTTTTCCTTTTTTCCACGGACGAATAAAATTGGATTGCCCAAAAGACGAGCTGCAACGGAAGGCCCCTGATTGAAGAAGGACGTTGGATACTATCCGCCCGGCCTATGGCGACAACCGATCGTCAACCAAGTAACGCGAAAATTATTCAAAAACGGGATTAAAAGTTCGATTAGCTTTACCTTTAGAATTTGGCAATTCAATTTTTTAGGCGATCCGAGAGCTCTGTTTCTTTGTTTTTTCCGCTTTACTTTCCACACGATATCGATACGAATCTTTCATCTTGCCTGCCATCTAAAATTGAGTTAGTCTTAGCCTCTCAGTGATTATCAAATGTGAGTGTATTACTTTAATTATTATTCTGTTTCCTCTTTACTTTAAATCGATATATATATAAGCTGTTTAGCCGCTGCCTCTTTGCACTTTTATATTTATATTTATCAACTATCAGTTTACACCCTCCCTCCATTATAACATGTTTCCACTTTGGACGGGCTTTTGCGTTAACCCATCGTGAACACAACGATTTCACCGAGACCGGCCTGTGACTCCCCCCCTTTCCACCTAAATTTTCCTAAAGAAGAGAAAGAAAAGTCATCTTTTCGCCTGCCGAAAAATAATCTCTACCCCTCCCGTTCGCGGTAGATACTCTTTGGTCCATGAAAGTTCTCTTTTCCCCTTCAATTTTGAAAATAATTGACCTGAGAGCGTATTGATCTGAAAGTCAGCGGCACGGTCCATCTCCGTAACACGATCAGACCCCCCTCCCCCATCGATAGAACATCTTCCCTTTAGTTTCTTTCGCTTCCCCCAGA
This sequence comes from Andrena chrysosceles, assembly GCA_963855975.1. Lineage (NCBI taxonomy): Eukaryota > Metazoa > Arthropoda > Insecta > Hymenoptera > Andrenidae > Andrena > Andrena chrysosceles. The sequence goes on along the minus strand of OY979766.1, from coordinate 112,686,592 downwards.
ATCTTCATTTTTTTTTCATTTTTGCCTACACTTCTATCTTTGCTGCCTGCCTAGCTAAATAATATACCCCTCTAATCTTCCTAAAAGTACGCGTTAATAGCGCTCGGAGACCGCGATCGCTCGCCCCTCCTTATTTACTTACAACTAAAATTCTTTTATCTTTGCAACGCTAGATATCTCTTGAAATAACGAACGAACAACACTGGTCAATCGTGGGCGATCGGACAAAGACCGTGTATTAAATCACGGTTATTGAATCCTCTCTCTCTCTCTCTCTTTACCTCCCTCTCCCTCCCTCCCATTTATTTCCGCCCCTTTCTATTCCTCCCGAATCCCACGTTATTAAAATAACAACGAAGGTCTCCGTTTACGATAATAATTAATTAATAGTAGCAGTAATAATATTTATAATTATTATTATATAGCCTCTAGTCGTCTAACGTCTATGCCCAACTAATGAAAAAAATTTGTATATAAATCGTCTCGTTTCCTCTCCGATTCATGCGTGTCGTTCACGAACTTATTTCTCAACAACCGATCTATGAACGAGGATATCGACTAGAGAGGATTCGACAATGTGTAAAGTGCAAAATATAGTAAGCTACGATCGTATTTTTAGTGCTGTCTCTCACGACTAAGCCTATATACCATCACTGTAGCCGTATCCCTCTTGAACAGGTATCGATTTCTCCCGAGGTGCTCTCTCCGCGGACGTGCGCCATCGGCAGGCTCGAAACGGGTCGCGAAGAATTTTCCATCTCAACAGATCGATCCGAATGAAACGTGCAAAAACCGACGTCTCGCCAGGCGTGGAAAATCTGCGACCGGCAAGGCAAGGACAAACTTTTAACAATAATAATTTCTACGACCCTGGGTACACGTATCCTTGCCTCACGTCACGCAGCAACTAATTATTTACAAGGAGAACGAGAAAAATAATAAAAGAAAAAACATAAAGAAAAAAAGATGAGAACACTAATGCGACAGATTGATTGTAAATTTAAAGTACGAAAAAAAAACTTCAACGTCGACTTTGAAAGTGCATTTTCATCTCCCTCGCGGGGAGTTTACGTTCGTTTTATACCCGCCGGTTCGAAGTTCTCCGTCGGGTAACGATAAAATTCAACGCACACGATATATATTCAATGTATATAATATAAAATAGACTTAGTAAAATCGTGTTACGGTTTCACCGAGCAAGCAGAATTGCTTTTGTTCAATCGAGTACGGTACAGTACAGTACGATACGGCGTTAAGTTACTACTAAAGTGCCTTCAGTCTATCCAATGTCAGTACTATCTTGTATTTGGTGTCGTTAAAACCGTCCCTCTGCAGTCTTTCAAAGAATTGCATGCCCCGTTCCGTTAATTTCCCTATTAACTCCCTCGCCGCCCCCTCTCCCTCTCTCTCCGCCCTCCCAAGCCCCCGAAGCGCGGACTCATTTTTCCACCTTGGCTCCCTATTACGACTACTATTATAACTCCGAATCAGGCTCGACAGCTCGGCACAACAGCTCAACGGCTCAACAACATGGCGAACGGTCATCGTACATATATATTGCATTTACTCAGTCTACGTGGTTCCCTTATTTATATCGTGTGTGCGCACGTAGCCATTCATTTTTTACTCGTAAACACGTACGCGCCACGTGCGACCCACACACGTTTGATTCTCTCCCGTAATATAATTAGTCACGCGATAGTAAATATATTTCTTTGTTGATTTGGACTCACGTTTCATCTGCGATTCACTTATTTCTATATAACTGATCCCCCAGTGGTCGCAGAGCTACGTTGAGACGATTAAACGAGTACACCGGTCCGATCGATATATAAACTCTTTGTATGCACATATTCCTTCTCGTCTTGTTCTGCATGTTTGTTTGTTTCATTTTTTTTATAGATCCGCGACTGCCCTCTTGAAAGGGAAGACACGCGGGTAAAGCTCGTTTTGTTTGTAACTTAATGCCCGTTTTATTTTTCTTTTGTCTGTGTCACGCGCGCAAATCGTTCCTCGAGAAAAGTGGGGGGCGGGGGGAATGGCTCTCGGCTGGCGAAACAGGCCGGAGGGTTCGACGCACCCTTTCTTCCCACCCCCGCTGCCGGTTTCGCTTGGAAGGAGCGAATTTTCCCGAACAAGTCAAGAGAAAACGAGTAGCCGACGCGCGAATCGTTTACCGCGCTCGGTAAACTGACTCTCGAAATAGCGAAGAGGTGGTGCGTTGAATTTGCGCCCGATTCTACTAGCTGCTACCACTTTAATATCGTACGTGTGCTCGTTGAAAGTTGGCGATTTTTTTCGTGTTAGTATAGAACCTCGACCGCGTGAAACGGGGAAACTGTTTTGAGCTGCGACGGGGCACGAGGGCCCCCGATTGAGTTCCCCCATGTTCACGGAACGACCGTTCGTAGATATAGCTTTCCGTTCGGCATTCGTTATCTTCTATCGAACGTTCGTTGAATATGCAACTACCTATATGTATCAACGACGTACAGCGTTTAAAAGTCTGCCCGACCATTGGCCTCTCTCGCCCTTCGGATTCATTTCTGCGTTTCGCGTCTACTTGTTCTCTCTTGCTTTGTTCGAAACAAAAAAAAGGGGGAAAGGAAAGAAAAAATGGCGATGTTCCTTTCCACGGCGCCTGAGCTCAACCCCCCCGGGGGAGCCGCTGACACGTTTCGCGCCTCTTTTGAGCTTCTCGCGAATGTTGCCCCTTCTTTGCGCAACGTTCCCCGACTCTTGCCAAGAAAAAAATCGATCAACGATTTGCTGAATTATTATCTCGCCCGTTTGAACGCCTCCCCCTTCCGAGCCACCTGGCGGATCCAGGGGGCGGCGTCGTCGGGCGCACTCGTTTTCAATTTTTCTTTCGCTTCAAGAGACAGAACGGGGAAGAGCCGCGGAACGTAGCCGGAGAAGAGCGGACGCGCCGCGAACGGTCTACCGTTGCTGGCCCATGCTACTGCTGCCGCTGCTGTTGAGGCTCATGTGCGGCTTAAGGCTATGTATGATCTTGACGTGGGCGACCATGTTGTCTTTCCGCGTGAACTCCTTGAAGCAAACCGGGCAAGGGTAGTACTTGACGTTAGGCTTGTGCGAGGTGACGTAGTGCCGGCAGAAGTTGCTGATGTGTGTATAGGTACGATGGCATACGGTGCACCGGTACACGTCCCCCTCTTTCACGCAGAAGTCCCGCACCGAGCCCTCGGTCCTCTCGTTCTCGACCTTAAACGATCCTTCGAAGTCGCTCTGACTGATCTCCGACTCACCGGCGACCAGATTAAATATGGCACTGCTCAGATTGTCCTTCGACACCTTCTGCTCCGACTCGGAGTCGGAGTACTGCTGCGAGTCGTCCATGGACGCCGCGGCGGCCGCCGACGCCGCTTTCCCCTGAAGAGACGACGCGCTGTACTCCTTGCGAAAGCAACGCTCGAAGTTGATGCGAATGTGAGTCGGTGACTGGGAGCCACCGCCACTCGACGTCTCCTCTGAGTCTGAAACGAAGAAAGCTCTCTCCTTTAAGCAGTTCTCGACGTCCACTTACTTACGTACATGTATTATAAGCGTATATAAGTATAGACTTAAGTATCGACCATCGTTATTGTACAATGAACAATCAAGTAATGTATATATTTGTGTATAATATTCTGTACTGATGTATCTATCTATTTATATATATATATATATATATTATTATTACGTATATTCTATATTTGTGGGGGGAAGCAAGAGGAAGGGTAGAGCCAGCAAAAAAGACCGTATTTCGAACCGACTGTCCGTCAAACTCTGTCCCATGTAAAGTGTTTTATGCCGCACCGCGCTTTTCCATGTGTCCCCGCCCCCGCCGTCCCTCTCTCACCCTTTCGTTCGTCGTCATTCCCTCTTCAGATTCTTTCGTTCGCTCTCACGCAGGCTTTCGCCGTGGCCGCTCGCCGCTGGATCGCGGGGCTTTGCCTCGAATCCCGGGCGACTCGCGAAAAGGACTGTTACCATCCAGTTGCCGTGCCGCGAACAGCAATTCCAGCGACTCAACGAAGCCTCTCTTTCTTTCCTCTCTTCCAAATGGATCTATCCACCCATGCACACACATACATACATACACACACACAACATTCGCGCGTCCTCTCTTTTTCTCCCCATTCACTCGCCGACTTCCCCCCTCTCGCGTCCCTCCTAACACTCCACTTCTCACGCACGCTTTCTCCACCCTCGCTCCCAGCCTTGCACACCATTCGACTACTTTCCTCTATTTTCTCTGTCCACCTCCCTCCCCGTTCACCTCGACTCGCTCGTATCATCTATTGCCACCCGTATCGAACCGTATGCACCTCGCAATCAGACACATGCACGCAACACGCAATCAGGCAAAAAACAAAAAAAAAACAAAAGAAAGACAGAAGGCACGCATATTCAACGAACCGTCATTGTATCTCAACATCATCATGTACACACTCGAAAGCCAACCCCCCGCCCCTATTCGTTTCTCTCTTTCTTTCTTTTTTTTTTTTTAAATTCAAAACGTCCGTGCGTCCCGTCAGTCTAACCGTTGTAATTTATCCACTCTTTACCACCGGGAATACGATCCATCGAGATCGAGGACGCTCGAGAAGAAGCAACAACGTTCTCTCCTCTTCGATGCAATTTATAACAGTTTATATAGATTTAATCCGCTTTCGGCTTCAATGTACATCAGATTCTTTTATTCGACTCTCTCTTATGTACAGGTATGTATGTATATTATATATTATATATATTATGTATATATACGTATGTGTATATATATATATTTATGTATTCTGGCATTTCGGAACGGTTTCAGTTTTGAGCGGCTGGCCTCCCCTAGTTCCCTCGCTTCCCCCGCGCAAAGGTAATCTCTCAGAGATCGAATGGTGATTCAGATAATCTCAACTCACCTGCGCAAAGAGAACAAAGCAACACGTCTCACGGTCACTAACGAACGATCATCATCTTCGACATCTTCGAAGCACTCTGTCACGCGCGCGCGCGCTTGCGTGCGGTACGTCAGTACATTAAATTTTTTTTTGTATTTTGTCATCTTCCTTTTGGATCACAGTAAATGTATCTTTTTTTATTCTGCTTGAATCAACGTATGCAAAGAAAAACGTACGTCACACTCTCGGTATCGTTTCATAATATCTCTTTTCATTTTGTTTAATCTCTTTCTCTCTCTCTCTCAATCAATCAATCTTTCTATCTTTCTCTCGCTCTCTTTCTCTCTCTTTCTCTCGCTCTCTTTCGCTCTCTCTCGCTCTCTTTCTCTCTGTGTGTTTCCTCCAAAGTTTCGTCTCTGTCGTTTCTCTTTCACATATATTTCCGTTTCTTCGTGTTCTTTTCATTTCCCTTCTCTCTTTAAACTCGCTTACTTTTCATTTCCCACTGTCGTGAACCCGGCTACAGGCAACGAGAAGAACCCAAGAGAAGGCGGGAGCGATATAACCTGCCGACGTTCGTTGTCCGTTTGCTACGCGCGCAACTTCTTTTCCATCGGCGTTGGCCGTGCGTTTACGCGCGCACGTATATACAGAAGAATTTATTGTTTCTCACCGCGGTCTGTCACTCGGGAACAATACGTTGCGTTCAAGTTCCTACACGCGGAACGCGTGACGAAGAACGTGTAAAGAACAGCAATATCTCTATAAATATATATATGAAAAAGAGAAGGAAAAAAAGTAATAATAATATGAGAACAAAAGAAAAGTTAACCAGCAGTTTAAATGAAAAATATCAGGAAAAACAAAATGTTTCAAGCACCGCTAAAAGCTGGCTCCACCCCCTCCTTTTACCAAAGTGGCCAATGGCAGCGAAGCGTTTCTCATTCGTGCGGGGATGAATGTGTAATATGTGGGTACTGTTGAAAGTCCGGGGTAAGTAAATAAAGTGACAGTAAATAGAAGGCGCGTATACAGACGCAATATTACACGTGCGCGCATTTATATGCGCGTGTATATGCGCGTGATCTAGATACAGGCAGGCGGAAGACGTGAGCGGTAAGAAGAAGAAGGAACGAGGCGCTGCGCATTGGCCGAGCGTAAATTGCTATTGGGTATGTATATTTCTATATGTATGTATAAATACATATGTCCTTTAACGAGACAATAATCGGTGGGTGGTAGGTTAGATATATATATAAATATTTTTTTGTATTTTTTTGGAGACTACAGCATTCAAAAAGGAGTCTTGTGTGTTTTGTTGGCACGTTTGGTTCCGCTCGAACGTCTCGTCGTTTACGGAGCATACGTCCTGCGTATGGTTTCAACGAGACGACGGCTTCCTTTCTCTCTCGTACACACTCCGTTTCTTTCTTATAGTGTATACATATATATATATATATGGATATATCTATGTATATATATGTACGTGTATATGCATACACATTTCCTTATTTTGGGATTGTTTCTTTTTATTTATATAAATTTGGTATTGAATTTTTTTGTATTTTTTTTTCTCGACTTGTAGGAGGTCAACACGCGTGACTCAAGTAGGTCTCGTTTTTTTAAAAGGCGCCGTGGAGCACGGCGCGCGTCGTGTCTCGATAGTTCGCGCCACGGGCCATAGCCGCCGCCAAAAGATTCGTTTCGGGGTTGCGCGGGAAAAAGGGAAACGGTTCTTTCCTACGGCAGACTACAGGAACCCCGTGACGCGCGCGCACGCGCGTAAAAGCTCCTGGGAGCCTATCCACCTGCTCCAAAAAGGAACGCGAACGCTCGCGTTTATCACTCTATGGCGAGATTTGTTGACCTTAATTTCATGTAAGGATGCTAGCTCAGGCAGCCGTTCGTGTCCTCGAGTTAACACCTTAACGAATCGCGCGTCGCCAACAAATTCATCGACTCGAGTCTCGACCTTTCTTTTTTTTTTTTGGTTTCCTATTATTTTTCTCCGTCTGTTTTCTCTCGTCTCTCGCTATGTGTGTGTCTCTTTTGTTTTCGTGTACTTGAGCCTACTATGGTGATTAGATAAAAAAAAATTTATAGACGGTAGCCTCCCCCGGAAGGCGCTTTTGCCGCGTTACTGCAATTCGCGCGGCTCGTTTTGCAGTCGCGCAACGATGAGCAACGCGCGGTAAAAATTAACAGACGAACACGTTCTGAAAAATTAAATTCATTAGCACATCGTAAAGCAGTTTAGCGTTCTTTCTCCTCCGGTTAACATCTGATTAGGAACTCTTTCATATGTTTTTTTTTCTTTTACCAGAGCATCGTGGAGTAAGCAAGTGACAGATCGGTTTTGTTAAGGGCCAAAAGTTGCACCGCTTGGGAATACTCTGTGCTCGATTCTAACTAACGTCGATCGACCTCGACGAATCGTATAAAAGTACATCGACAATTGAAACAGTAATTGCGCTATACTTGCCAGAAAAGATGTCAGTTCGATGTTCTTTTTTTATTGCGTCGATAGAAGGAAATTGAATCATGCAAAGACATATTTCTAAGCTATTGTTTACTAGAATTTGGGATAACTTTTGTATTAATTATAGTCGCCCTGAATTCGTTGCCCTGATCGAAATTCGATAATAAACTCATCAAGTATAATTAATATCGCAGAAAAACGGAAATGTTTTTAAATATTACGACATGGAAATAGCACGATAATAGAACACCCCATTTCGCTGAAATTTTACACACAATGCGTACTGCGTCCAAGAATTTAACGAATTTGAAGTTTCATTGAACGAATTACAAGGTACGTATTATAGACATACATATATCCTTATCTTTAATTACACTATGGCGTCCTTTCAAAGATCCCTTTGCCGCACTTTACATTAATATTTAGACACACTACGCGATGTTCGCAAAATTTCAGCCAAATCGACGTTTCAAACATCGAGCATTTCCATTTTGCTAATTACCGCGATATAAGAATGCCTATGGGTAGCTGGAAATTCTAAAATCAGTTTACAGGAACTCGACTCCGTCTACGTTAATCCTCCAAGTACAAACTGGCGCGTTCGCGTAATTCTCATCGACCTGAACGAAACTGTTATACTCGCGGCGTATTAACGACGCATGGGTCTCGTGTTACCAGGACCGCGAGCCGCAAGGTGCCGCGGCAATGTTAATCATCGTAAAGCTGGCTATGGTATCTCTTACCTTGCTTGAAACCCTCGCTCCCTTGTCTACTGTGCGGCCGCGCGAACGTCTCGTCAGAGGCTGTAGGAAAAATCGAAAGAGTGAGGTGAGATCGGCGTAGAGGTATACAGCTTCCCAACGAATTCGTGATCGGTAAGAAAGAAAAAGGCTGACCTTGGGCAGAGGTGCTAGGCGTTGGCTCGGGTTCCCGTTTGACGCGCGGCGCGATCGACTCGGGCGTGTCGGTGCCGTTCTCCGTCGGCTCGTCCTTCCTCGCCGACGACGACAGGCTAGTGGCAGCCAAGTTGGACGCTGCCGACGCCGCGTTGCCGACGTTATTGCTGCTGACGTTGTTGCTGCCCGCCGCTGCTGTGCCGGAGCTGCCGCCTCTCCCGCTGTTTCCGGTGCTGCCCTCGCTCTGAAAGTCTATGCTCATCTTCATCTCCATCATCTCCGGCGAGCCCTGCACGAGGTCTGCCCCCGAGCAGGACTGCAGCTCCTGACCGGTGATCTCGCCGATGGGGGTGTCGGAGGAGCCGCTCAGCTTCCTCGGCCGGCCGCGTTTCCTCTTCGGCGCGGAGAGCGCCGAGCCGAGGAGCGGATGGCTCGACATGTGGTGCATCCTCTTCTGCGAGACGTGGTGGTGAGGGCCGATTTGGTTTATTCTATGCAGATTCGGCGGCGGTGGAGGTACTGTGTTTTGATTGCCAAGCAGCGAGGAGGTAATACTAGGCAGGTCGCACTTGTCCTCGTTCACCTCGGTCAGGCCCTTTATCCTGAGGGACTCGGCGACTCTCAGGAAGGCGGTCAGCCTGTCCTGGTCGACGCTCACCTCCCCGCGATACATGAAATCCAGAAGGCTGCGCATGTCCACGTACGGGACGTCTTTGAGAATGACTATAGGGTGCTTGTCGGGGTGGCCGACGAAAAGGGCCTGCAACAATAAATAGAGAGACGGGAGGTGGACGTTTATTGGCATACATTCGAGCGGTCCGCCACGGACATCGTTTATGAATTATTGATGCGACGCGTCGTGAATTAATCAATCGTTATGAATTATTGATAATGTCCTGGAATGCGATTATCCGTCGGTCAGTCGAAGGAGCGTATTTTCATTTGGAGGGAAGGAGAGGGCTATGGGTTTGTTGTTCTTTTCTGGTGATAGACAGTTGCCTCGGCTCACCTGAAAGTAAGGGCTGCACGCCGACAGCACCATCTTGTGTGCCCTGAGCAGCTGACCCTCGACGGCCAGCGTAACGTCGACGAACGACTCGTCATGGAGCAGTTGGTCGAAAACAGACAGTAGGTTACTCTGATGATTATTCCAGCGCAGACAAAACCTCTGCGACGCCATCGCTTCGCTTCTCAGATCCGCCAAGTTACCGTTAATGTCCGCTAACATCAGATCTAGTGTTGATCTTTTTATTGGTATCGCTGCCGCCGCCTCGTCGTCGCTTCCACGCGCCTTCCTCGACGAAGCCGCTTGCTCTTGCTCGTGCTCCTGCTCGTACTCGTGCTCTAGCTCTCTTCTTCATCGGCCGCAGTTTATCATGTCCTTTCCTCGCGTGATCTGCGACAGATAAAGGAGAACGACACCGGGATTAATTAGAGGCACCACGGTGGATCCACCAGGAAACTGTGTCCTTCCTCCTACCGCCGCGAGCGTGCAACGCAGAACGCGAAAAACATAAACGTGGCCCCGCTTGCATTTACATAAATCCTAAGTGGCCGTTGCATCAGAGCGGGCAAGGTTTAAAATGCATCGCATTAATTTCCCTCCCTCGGCTGGAATACGCGCGCTGAATCGGCCGGCACGCGGAAACTTTCGTTTAATGTCATATTTGGTCCTGGACCGAGTCCTCTAAACGTTCCACGTACGGTGCACGCGATATAACACGCTCGCATGCATAATCGCCCATATAGGTATGCCCGCGAGAGACGACACGCACGAAGCCAGGAGCGTGGGTGTACGACCCTGGAGGACGTAGGTTGGGCGAATAGGCGACTCGCTCGGTTCGTGCCTTTTATGTAATTCTCTCCTCACCCCTTCACCGGGGGCCCAATCACGGTCACGTACGCAACGCTCGTTTCGCCGGAGACCGCGGAGAAGACGTGGCACGGAACGACTTTCCTCCGCCGGCCGAGGGGCGGAATTCGTTATGCGCGGACCAGGAAAACAGCTAGGGAAGGCACCTAATATCGTCCCACGATCGGCCAATCAAACGAACCGTCCGATCGGGGCCACTTGTTGGAACGAGGATGCTCGTGCGCTTCGCTGATAAAGGAGGAGTATTCCGCGGGCATTGCAAGAACAATGAGGCTGACGGGCGAGGGAAAAGAAAGGGGGACAAAAATGGATCTGAGAACTCTGCTCTGACGCGAATAGAAGAAACTACTCCAGCAGGGTATCGGAATGCAACGTCACAGGACACGAGAATGTAACGGCAAAAAGAGTCTATCGATGAAACAGCCAGTTTTTGAACATTCTAAATGTACTCTCGCGAATATTCGCACAGGCAGATGAGGGAAACGAGGGAATTGCTTGTGCAACTGGACTTCGCTGGACCACGCGGCTAGAGAAATGGTGAATTGCTAACCGAGCGAGATTTTTTATTACCATCGAGACTTTTAAAGATCCTTAGGTGTACCGTTGCGACGTTCCGCGAGGAAAAACGGGGTAGCAACCGTATTAACGGGTGATAGACAAGGAAGGACGTGCAAAGGGAAGAGGAAAGGAGAGTAGGATCCTGCCTCTGCCTCCTCAGTCCTCGCGACTACGCCAACGTGGAGAAGAGGTCGACGGGTCGGTCGGGCCGAGAGAATCAATAGCATTTTCTACGCATTCGGATCGATAGCGGGTTCCGTTGGTTTCGCGCGCAAATCCTCGATACACATCTACACGCGTGGGGCACACACGGCCCGACCGTGTGCCGCACACCGTGGCCGACGTAAACATATATCGGGTATGGTATATATTCGATATAAATGCAGGATGGTTGTGCTCGACCTTGCTCGACCTTGTTAGTACCCCTGAGTGAATGGTTTTCACGGTGAATGGCACGTCATCATGGTGGCGCGGTGGCGCGCGCACACACACGCCGCGACGGTGCGCTCAGCACGCTAACGATCGCGATCGAGGATTTCTGAAATGTCGTGACGCGAGTTTCGATCGCGGCCGCTTCCTTCTTTCGACATCGCCGCCTCTCTCTTTCCCCCTCGGCGCGCTCCGTGCTCCGAGCCTTCCTGATAAATGGATTACGTAATAAAACCGTGCAAACTCTCGGTCGCTTTATTAAATCGGCCGCAGAAAAGTGGAAGCGCGAGGAGCCGCGAGGCGGATGACGTTTCGATCAGCGGCGCTCTCCAACGTTTTCCCGTTCTCCGTGCCCCTTTTGTCGTCGCGCGAGAAGAAAAACCGCCCCGAGTAATCGAGATCGGCGCGCACAACGCGAAACGGGCCGTGATTAGAAGGAGTGTTACTCGAAAGCGAATTCTGCTACCCTCCTATCAGCCGGCGACGATCGCGAAGGCGGTGGAATATTTCAGTCGCAGGAGCTAAATTGATCGGCTATTGATCGGTAAATTAAAAAGCTAAGGGGATTGATGAGTTAAGCGCATAGTTAGGGTTTAAGAACTGAAATTCAGGAATTCGTAAAGAGCGGAGGTGATCGGCTTGGCTTCTCAGAGGCTCATTTATAAGATACAGTATTTACTAAACGATCCATTGATGACTACGCAATGCATCGATTATCATACGACTCGATTACGTCGGAGAAAAATTCAAGCGAAGTGCAATTTTATTTTCCATCTCACGCTCGCGTTATCTGGCGAGTGACGTTTCAAGATACATTTTCATCGGTGACCCAACCGATTCGGGAGAGATATCTGCTAGACGTGGCAAAAAGCTATTGAACGCATGCAATGAACCGTGCAGGAAAGTTGGCCGATGGAACAGACAACGAATGAAGACCGTGAAGTGTACACAATTGCGTTCTCTGAAAGATGCAAGTATAATCGAGTCGACTCTAACAAGGGGAGTGCACGAAGATTGGGTCGCCGATTTACCTGAAACCTTGCATACAATTACTCCAGGTTATTCATATTAATGTGCTAAATGCGCAGGGTCCATTAACCAAAAGTCTGTGAAAGAAAGTTTTCCCCTTTCAAGTCCTGTGAATGGATTTACACGTGGAAAGGAAAAACCGCGCAAATAATTGAAAATTAGTAAAAAGGTATAAAGCTAAACTGATCACCGCCACAAAATAAAAGGTAGAGAAATTTACAGAAAGTGGAATTCACCAATTTGTCTTCTGAGAATTAACCCTACTGCATTTGTTTTTTTATGGATTGTCCAAAAAAAGCAAACTCTAGAAGTCAATTTTCTTTTAAGAAGACTTTTAACTAACGCGCCGTAAGTGTTTAATATATTATTGTGCACGTTGTGTACTAGCTTCCTGTAAAATTTGAACTAAATCGGAGATCCCAAAGCTCGCGCGCTCCCGTTGTTAGTTATATTTGTTTAGTCGCGCGGAACAACCAGACCGCAGCTCGACCAGTTTTTGATCGAGCCGCGATGAAAACCCGACGCTGGCTCACGCACGAAAAACGTAACTCGAAATATAAGTCGTATCTGGCGATCGAGAACGTCATCGAGGGGGCTTGAACACGCTGCGCTCAGGTTATCAAAAACAGCGCGGCGATTAGACGATAGACGTGTTCTGGCTCCGGCGATGAACACTCTCTAGCGTGTAATTAGGTTTTTAATTACATCCTACGGGCTCGTATCACTCTTCTAGTTAGGGGTACCATGACGCTCAGCTGCGAGCCAGTCTCTCTACCTAATACCGATTAACGAACGTCTCGCTCTAATAACGGGAAATCGAGAAATTCGTTGTACAAGAGGCACGAAAGCGAATCGTTTAGGGGATCTAACGACCGCACGATTCGTTCGATCACGCGTGCGACCGTGCACTATCGAGCGATAAAACTCGATCGAACGACATTTACGACTTCCACCATCGGGTCGAGCTGCACGAGCTGGGTCTACTAGACACGGACCCCGTTTTCGCGACACTTTAATTTGTTAATGACGGTCAACGCTGTTCGTGGATTTGCAGGGAGCTTGCTTGCTTCTTGGAGGGACCTCGAGAAATAGTAATGCGCTAAGCAGAGCGTTCCAGAAATAAATAGATGAAATGTAAGTGATTAGTTTATTCGCCTCGGGAGTGGAGAAATATTGTACAAATTTTATTTTGTAGTTGTGAACGGTTTTAAAAGAATTCCGGGTAAAATTAGAGATAGGAGAATTGCTGCAGTGAATTATAAGAATGGTCAACAGACTAGTTTGGTTTACCATTTTAATATCTGCTAATTAATCTGTGCCAATGTAAGCTGAAGTATCTTTGAACTTTCTAGCTCTTGCAAAACCCCGCGCAGGCAAAATATGTTTATAACTGAGAAAGGAAAGGAAGGCTTCTAGACATGCCACTGAGTGACATTTCTTCATACCGAAGTTAAGTAGAACATGCTCCCAGAGTTTGGCCCAAAAATATCGGTCGCGTTAAATTTTTCGTAGCTCCATCTCCTTTTCCCTCAGTTTTATTCCCAAATCGAGTCTACGAGCAAGCACATCCATTTGATACAAGTATTTCTTCTAATAAACATTATAGTCGACCAGGAAGCCAAATAATGCGATATGAGTTAATATTGTGAAACTTTTAAGTAAATACCAAGAAGATTTCCATGAAAGAGCTGTTTTGTATTAAAACTCGATGGTGGCATTTGTTAGAATCGAAGGGCAGCAGAGGTCGCGCGCGAAGACTTAGTAGATAAACCGATATACAGTCAATTGGATCGCTAAACAAGTTCTGTAAGTACCTGATTTCGAGCCCATCCCCCCCGAACTTTACACCAGGATCGAATTCAAAAACAATCTCGAACGTTTAACGCAACTCTCGCTTGCGATAAACATTGTGAGGTCAGCAGTGACCTCACATGGCACAGAAATGGCTAAACAACAATATTTCGACAAAGACTTTTAAATAAGCGTGGTGCACAATACAAGGCGTGCAGAAGGCCGCGACTCGGCACTCTCGGCTACCCGCGATGTACCGCTCGGCCATCGTACGAACTTCGTCCCGTTATATTCCCTTAACCATCACGGTCACCGCCATTATACCATCGGCATCGTCGCCGTCGAGTTCTTCCCCGCCCGGCATCGTCATCGTAACCGACCCCATTGTTCCTAGGTTACACGCCTATGTATATTCAACGTGTCTGCAAGGCGACTCGCGGTGCGCGCACACACGGAAAAAACCCGCGGCACTATCGCCCCGTACGCGGTCCGCCCGTGCACGCGCGCGTCCCACCACGTGTGTGCGTGCAGGCGGAGAGCCTCGCGCGCCTCTCGGCGCAGCTGACCCCGAAAGCAACGAGGTTTCCGCGATGAATAGAGAGGAGAGACGGACGCGTCGCGTCGTGGATCTTCTCGCGAGGCCCGGCAGAGAAACAACCGACGGTTCCGAGCGAGTCGCCGAGCGCGGGTCACACTTCGGGGCACGCGTGCTCGATCGCGATTCGTGTGTTGTAAACACAACGGAGATGTGGGCCATCGTCGATGGCACCGAGATGCGAGCGTACACACATCGGCTGATTCAAGCTCGAGCGCGCGCGGCTCCATCCGCAGACACGCACGAGCACCGCAAATATAACACGTTCCCGTACGCCTGTTGCGCTTCACGTACGTAGGTATTATACAGGCGGTACGTACGTGCGCTCGCGGGGCGTATTCGTATGCGTGGCACGCACACGTGCGGGCTACATTCTCGTCGTGACGCGCGCACGTCCTTAGAGCGAGGATACTTGTGTGCGCGCGCAGCGGTACGTGCGTGTGCGCGGGGGGGACTCGCTCCTCTCATGGCCACGCATTGCGTAATCAGCACCAGCGGCAGAGTCACGCCGAGGTACAAAACGAACGACAAAGCGCGGCAAATACCGCTGCGTTTCGAGAGCCTGAAATCCTCGCTCGTCCTCCCTATCTCTCGCTCACTCACACACTGCGCGACTGTCCCCCTTTCCCTCCCCGCTCGTCTCCCTCGCACCCGTTCGACCGAGCCTACCCTATCTCGCTCCCTCTGTCCCCCATTCCCCCCTGTCTCTCTCGCTCCTCGCCTTCGCTACTCTCGTTCTTCCTTGCCCCGCTCCCTTCTTCCTTCTCTTTTTGTTTCACTCTTCGTATACCCTCGGCTCCGCCTGCCTCCTACCTTTTACTGTTTCAACGCTTCCGCGTATAGAGGATACGGGTACGTGTAGATCGCATGCACGGGGCTGTCTAGAGGTGCCTAGGTATACCCCGGGATCCATTAATAGCACTTAAAGACGCCAGTTTTTATCCTAGGATTATTCTCGCCGCGGCGAGGCGGGAGATATACGCTGGTTGTATCGATAGAGAAACGTTCCGCTGAGTCATCGTTCAAGGATGTACGTGTCGGTCGACAAAATCATTTCTGCAGGAATTCTACGTCTCGTCACGCGGTGCACCGCCGCCCGTCCACAGTCCGGATAATATTTTTTCCCCCCTCGATTCTCCTCGCGCGCTGGCGACACGGCGAGGGAACGAGCCGCGGAACATTGCCGCGATTGTGAAACTCGACGAGGCTCCCCGTCGGGGGTGGACGGGGGAATTTCGTCCGGTGACCGACAATTCGAGGACGGCGGGACGAGTATGCCAGAGCGAAGCGGGAGAAGAAAAGGGAGCGATTAGAAACGTCCGCGGGCATCGGTCGGTCTAGAATATAAGGGTTGCTTAATCGATCGACCGAATTTTAACGGCGGATCGAGGTCGAAGGCAGCGAAGCGTGCACAGAACGAACGAAACGGTCGGATAAGCGGGTAAAAAAGATAGGTCGACGTAGGAAAAACGTTAACGCGCTCGGATGCAGGGGGAATAAACGTGGCGCGCCGACGTGGGCGTTCGAATTCCTTCTCGCCCGCGATATACGGACGAACGGTGGAAAGTGGTGGCCTGTTTCGTGCATCCCCCCACGGGCATTGATAATGGACGACCTAGGGGGGTAGAGGGGGACGAAAAAAATCCACCGGGAATGGATATAGGTTGGGTCCACGATAATCAATATCGCCTACCCGCGAAATAAACGCTCCCGAGCGAGCGTACCCGAGAGAGCGATTTGGGGTAACCTTTCCGGCGACCGGGTTTTCCTCGCGCGGCGGTGGTGGTGATATAATTCGGGAGTGTTTCAAATCGAGTGAGGCAAGTGTGGGTACTCTCGGATATCTGTCCCTTGTCGCACCTCCTCCCACTGGGGGAGTGCCAGGATGTGCTTGGAACGATGAACGCGCTCACGGTTCACACATTCCCGGGGCGCGCTCGTTCGCTCGCAAGCATGAGAGAGCGCGCGCGTGCGCACGCGCACACAAGAGGGGCTCTCGCGCGTGTGTGGGACACGCGTGCACACGCGATAGTCTGTCGGCATCGAGGGGCACAGGTACGGCTCATTCCGTTAGGTGTAGTGGAAGCACCAGGTACGAAGTTAACGGAGAATTTTGCGGCAAAGGGGAAGAGGGATTGGCTACCGAGGAGCGTGTCCCACATTTTAGAGCCTTCGTGGAGAAATACTCGCAGCATTTCTGATTCGTTCGCTCGTTCGCCAGCGGGGCGACAACGCGCGCCGTGATATACCCGCGTTTTCGGCTTCTTCTCCCCGCGTGAATGGAAAGTCACGCCTAGTTTCGCCTGGTCGAAAAGATCCGAGATTCCGTGACGAAATAATTAACGAATGCTGCGATAAAGTATACGTGAAATATGTACCAAGCTGTTTATGAATAATGCAGCCTTATTAACGCAATAAGGATCTCATACATTTCGAAAGCACCGACTTAACACTTTAACCGTCGCTCTTACGGTGCTGGTCAGAAGGATGCTTTAGACTGACCATTTTCTGCACATGTATTCGCAACATTAATACCAGAGTTTGCTTAGCCTGCTGTTATCGCGGAGAATCCTTTCTATTTAGTATGGAACAAGATATGTTCTCTTTTACAGTTCTTATATTTTAAACTTCCTTCTGACAGTCACTTAAATGTATGTCAATTCGGGGCCCAATCGCTATCGACCGTACGAGCTAGTGACTTACAAGGGAAGATCCCGAATCCGGAAATTCAAAAAATTCTGAAACCCTGTGAATATGTAGGGAATTGCTTCCTGATTACAACACGATTTTTGTTTGCTGCCCAAATTCACTCTAAGGGGGTGAAATTGACCCTTGAAAATCCGGTTATTTTCCGATTTTGTGTTATAACGCGTGAATTGCAAAATAATTTTTGTACCAAATGATAGATCTAATTTAAAGAAGTAACTTTTGCCTTGAAACTTTTCTTCTATCTCTTACAGTTCGCGAGTTATAGCACAAAATCGGAAAATAGCCAAATTTTCAGGGGTTAATTTTAACCCCTTCGAGTATTTGGGCAGCAAACAAAAATTGTGTTGTAATGACGAGGAAATCCCCTACAGATTCACAAAATTTCAGAATGTTTTGAATTTTCGTGTTCGGGATCTTCCCTTGTTAGATGTCTTATTGAATAGAAGCTGAGAAATTCAATCTTATTTAAGCCTTGGCAGATTAACAGTGGCATACAGACAGCCTTACATTCCCAATGAATAATTAAAAGACTGAAATAATATTGGTTAAACAAAACAGAAATATATACCAGAATCTATTAAAAACTAGATTTGGGGCATTATCAATAGACACACGAATTCTCGAGATTCTAAGAATTTATGGGAATCATTCGGTACAAATACGGAAAAGAAACCTAATTAATTACTCGTAACCAATTGGAGTGAATGCGTGGGACGGAGTGGATAAAACAAATCGTCATTCGTCAACATACTGTGTCATTCAAAAATCACAGAAACGATGGGAAAGATAATTCTCTATAAACTGCGAAAAAACTAATAACTTCATAAAATCAATAAACGCATTGACTTTTACAGTTGCGTGCCCTCGACTTCCCCCATCCCGACTCCCAGCAATATGCTTGGTCGTCCACGAAGGGTTAATATGGATTTTTTAATCCACTCAGTCTTCCCTATACAGATATTCAACAAGTAAGCGAAAATTCCCCAAAGAAGATAAAATCAACAAAAGACAATGAATCCTAAGTAACGCAGCAGAAAAGATTCATCGAACAATATCCTCCACTGCACAGAAAACAAATAAGAATACATTTATCAGCGTTAAAAAGAAGCGCAATCACTCTCGCGAATCAATGATTGAAATAGTTGGAAGATTTTCGCTTCCCCACGCGGCCATGATTCACGGAAAGCGGCCGGCAGCAAACTTTGCTCGGCAACGCGCGGCGGATAAAGTGTTAAACTGTGAATATTTGCAAACAGTGTCACTGGAGATGTGTAATTACCGTCGGGCGCGTAGGATTCTACGAAGAGCTTTTTAAATAATGAGCATCCGCGATATCGGGTGGTCGGGGAGCGTAGCAGCAACCCTAAAAGAATATACCGCACCGTCACAGGATTCCGAGACGTTGAATCTCAGCTCTGAAGAGCTTGCTCTTTTGCCCCTCTCAGACATGTGACCACCACAGCCGCGATCCCTACGTACACACAGACGTGTCTGAGCCACTCTCACGCACTCACGCGTGCACTCACAGACAGGTCGGCCATCTTTCTTTCTGTTAGCCTGCACCCTACCCCTCCTACGCCCGCTCAACCTCGTACCTACCCCTCTCTGACGCTCCTCGCCCTCGCCGACCACCACCCTTCCGCCGGCAACGACGACGGCCGACCTCGCCGCTCGCATTGGCGCCCACCCTGCATTTTTTCACAGCCGCCGAGCGTTCTCGTTTGCACGAAAACTTTCCTAACCCGGCTCGCCGATCCGCGGCCTCGCGAAAGGTCCTTGCGGATAAGGCTGTAAAAATATCGCCGACGACGTAAAATGACGGGACGGTTTACGACAGGAAAAATAAAAATTTACGACCGTCGCGGAGGAACAGGCCGGCCAGTTAGAAAACGCGACCGACGGCCGAGGCGGCGATATTAAATACACGGCGGATGTGCGCTTTTTGGCAATGCCCCCCTCCCCTCAAGCGCGAGTATCGCTGAATGAACGTCGCGCGGTTTTCTACATAAACGCTGCAGATCCGGCTCCGAGCCGAGTGGCTTTTCAACGATTTCCTACGCAACGTTCCGTTCCCATAGAGCGATTAAATCTATGCACCGTTGCCGACCCTCTGGCTAAACGCGATCGCCCCCTCGACGCGCATTGCTGCATTGATCACCCCTCTGTTTCCAGTAAATTCCACCGCCCCGATCTTACGAAAAATAAATTCCGTCCCGTCCGGAGAATTTCCCCGCGCAAGTTTTAACTCCGCAACGATCCCCCTACGCGGCTAACGCGATGAATCACATTGTGTTACAATACCGCTTATTGATGGATCGTAATTGACGCTGGCAATTATAGTTGCAGATAGCTGTAATCGACAACATCAATTACGATCAATTAATAATTCACTCTGTCTCCACCCCGTATTTCTATTTACGTTAAATAAGGCCATCTAGAAGGAAGATAACATTGTACCGCGGCGCGGGGATACAGCGCGGCGTGAGAATAAATGAAAATCGGCTGCCGAGCCGATCGACGGAGCGGGCATTAAAAGGATTGACCAATAATTTGCCCGCGACTCGTTATTCAATACGACCTCAGAGTTTTTTTTCCAAGCGGCAGCCACTGGAAACGTGGCAACCTCGGTCGACGTACAGTGTCGTGCAAACGTATTACGTGCCTCCGCGATACTAGACGCAGGTGTAACTAGGGCGCGAAGCTGAACACCCATTTCGCGATATAGTTGCCACGGGTGTTGTGAAAACAGGTGCAAGGTATACCGGCCGATCCTTGCCCCACCGCCGCTCCGACACTTTTGTCCCGACCGGTCTTGTTGTTGATGATGCACCCATCCCCGATGAATCACATTTCGGGGACAAAAAGTGTTTCAGACAAAAGAACGAGCGACAGAAGCGAGGTCCTTGAAAACGTCACCCCCGGAATGTCATTGTTACGCGGGTAATCAACACCCCTATCAACACCATGACGTGTAACGATAGATAATTGGTACATTTGGAGGGTGAGGTATTCGTCACTGCCGAGTGAAATCATGCAACGCTCCGAAATGATATCATCGGACGGCCAGCTCGTGACAACGGTATTAACGAGCCGAAGAAAATTTCGATTCCCCTTATCGGCTATGATATTTGCTCGCCGAACGCGATTGATAAAATGCTGCTGTATTGTTATCGATCGCGGTAATTCGTGGATGGCTCGGCGAAGGAATTTCGGCCCCCCCCCCTCCCTCCCTCCCGACGGGAACCGAGGGTATCGCGAGAAAAATGCATCGCTCTATATCTGTCTGAAAATGAAAACTGCAACGGGCTGGCAAAAGTGCAAACTGCTGTCGGAGTCCGACATTCTTGTAATGGATATATCCTGACGACCACGCAGTCGTAATCCACACACGTAATAAAAGGAACAACGGATGGGGAGTACAGGGAGAGGCAGCACGTTGCACAGTCATCACCGTTATACGAATGCGCAGGCGCACGGACTTTAGATCGTGCACACGCTTTTTGCCCGTAAAATAGAAATCGGTAGGCTCGCGCTATCTCTCCGAAGTGACCCTTAAAACCTGCATGTAACGATATTAACGTACTATCTTGCGGCGTTTTATGAAATGTCACACGAGATTTTTATCTACGTATAAATATCTTCGCTTTCGTATTGAATCCAACCAATCGTAGATAGGAGCTAGCAGGTTGCCACGCGAACTTGAATCCCGATAAGAGTGTTTTCCCTTGGTGGAAAATGCAGAAACGATAAAGAAATTCTCGAGGAAACTTCCTTCCTGCGCCGTGAGTCACTTTGCACTGTAATTTTTCCTTATGGGCGGAACGCAGGCTCAACTGTCTATCGGAATAGACCAGATAGCGCACCGCAATGGTAGAAACCTGTATTATCGGTCGGCATCTAAAAGCGCGGGAAGTTTGAAAAAAGAAGGAAAGGCGAAATCAGCATATTCGGTGCGTTAACTAGGGCGGATTAACGAACGATGCTTGTCACGCTAATAAAGCCAAGCGATATTACCATTACAAAAAGGTGGACCCTACGTAGGAAGTTATTTAGTCGAACCCTCCCCCTATTATGTATACGACCACCATCATCGCCGCTATAATTCGACGCTTCAACCCCTCGCGGGTACCACGATAAAATCGACACGCTACTTTAATCAGGAACCCGCAGGAAGTGCCATGTAAGTTCTCATCGAAGCACACGTGGGTACGGACACGTCGAGCTTCAGTGCACAAGCCAACACTTGTCGCATACGAGCAGGTTATATCACGCTTTTTACCAAACGTATCCGTGATTCGTCATAGTTCCGGAATGACGGCGCAGTTGACGTACTCGAAAAATTCATAAGCTTTCTGATTTCGCTGAATAAATATATCGTCACGTCCTAAAGTACGATTACGGAATATATCGGATTGCACGTAATTTTCTGTCGTTGTTGAGGATAGATATAAATACATTACGCGCGGAGAACACGTGGGCGCTATCGCCGTACACGAGGAATGATATTTTTTTTTTCTTAAAAATGCGCACGAGAGAGATACGTATGATTCTACAAATCGCGTGTTTAGGCGGGTTTCGGGTGGAAAGTTTCATAGAAAATATGGGGAGCCTACTAATTATCGGGGCAGACCACAACACTATTCAAAATGGAGTAGTATAGGCCAGCAAAGGCACCACGTGTTCGAACCACGTGGTTGTTAGGTTATTTCACTTGGCGGGAGGTCGATAGACGAACACTTTTTTCATCAAACTTCTCCACCGCAGACATCTAAAAATCGACGTTGTAAGGGCAATACGAAGAAAGTTATGAAAAAACGAAGAAAAAAGAGAGCAAAATATTGTACACCTGGTAGTACACGTCACGGAAAAAAGTTCGTACCCCGAAAAAATATGCCTGGCAATACTACGACGTACAATGCTGTAAACCAGGTCCAATCTTCGTTCAAGTATGTCTATATCTCAAAGATAACAACGAATCTCTGTTTGAGATAACTAGGGCTCGTCGACTAACGGTAAATTTGCACTTTGAGTTCGCACGCGAAATACAGAATATATATTCCGAAAATTTTCCCGGGACATATATACGAATAAATTCGAAGAAAGACAAAGGAGGAGCGATTAATCGAAGGAGTTTAAAAGAGGGGTGCGACTGTCCGTTAAAGAAGCTCTAAATGATCACATACTACGGGGCACGAAAATATGTTTCACCTTGAAATACGAGACTCTTTTTACGAATTTATTTACGCAACTTTCGCGACAACCGTAAAGCCACTTCGGAGCACGCGATAAAAATAATGGGACGCGACGGGGAAACATAGAAACTACAAAATATAATGCGTCACAAACTGCACAACGCACCTGTAACACACCGATCCGCGTGTACATGGTCCGTCTACTCCACTCTCCGCATACTTGCTCATTCACGGTACATCCTTTCTTCGATTGCAGACAATTTACACAACCGAGCACCATGTTTCCCGTTTCTTTTACTTTAAATTCGGTCACCCCGATACGGCACAGGTTACATAATTTTCCACTACAATGTAGTAACGAGGAGATTAAGTGGCGCGCGTGCGGTGACACTGCCGACCGAAAGGCACGTTCTGACACGTGCTCGAACTCGAGGCTGTGGCACTGATCCGATCTCTCGCGCGTTCGCAAAGACGAGTAAGGTATGTATACAGGACTCACCTGTTATGGTACGTGGTGGGTAACGATTGCAATGCGACTCGAGGGGCTACATTAGCCGAATACGAAAACGCGTGTCGACAGTCGAAGGGAAGAGACGGGAGCGAGCGCGGCGGGAGGGAGAGAAAAAAAATCACGAAGAGGAAGTGAGCAGACGGTAGACACTAGACAGCAACAATGACGCTCCCTCGCGAGGGAAGGAACTGGCGAGGTACACTGGGGAACAAGCGGCTCAATGAACACAACAAGGGGGAGGATGGTCGGCGGATGGACGAACGAAACGACTCGACTCGAGTCGAGTCAGCCTCGACACCCCGGGGCGTATCGGCGCCTATGGGCAGCGCCATACCCGACCGCGACACACGCTGGCGAAAGAGAGAGACACAGCGACGTAGAGGGAGGCAGAGAGGGGGAGGGAGAGAGGCGAAGTGCAGGAGGAAGACAGAGCGATCCGAAGAGGCGAGGGACAGAGAAGGGAGAGAAGATTTACGCAACCCTCTCTCGTCGAGCGAAAATCCACGTCGTGAGGCACACTGTCGTCGATGCGCCGATAAGCCACGTAGTATCCTCCTTGCACGCGTCTCACTTTTTCTCGCCTCTTTTTTCCCAAGAAACTGTGAAACTAACCTCTCCTTTTACCCTGCGAAATTTCCCTCTCCCGTTCGCTCTCTCGCTCGCGCTCCCGCCGTGTTTAACCCTTCCTACACAGAGGCGCGCGCGCACACACGCACGCACAATATCGCACCGTGGCGTGCACGCACACGGAGAGCGGGCGTGCACATAATCACAGGGCGCATAAACATACAGGCACTAACACAAACACTCACGTGATTCGAGCGTACACCACACGGCAACTGCGCGGACGATGTCGACGGGCGCACAATACGAATAGCAAAACTAAGGGAACGAGGGGGCGAATAGAGCGAGAGGGCGGGAGTGCAAGAAGATAGGTGTAGAAGTAAAGGGGGAGAAAGTGTGAGAGAGAAAGGAGCGTCCTCTCATCCGCACTGGTAATATCGATTCGTAGGGTTGCACCGATGGCAACGACCCTACCTGGTTTTACGAAACTGGAGCTCGAAAGCGCACACGGTACGTTTCCTTCGGCTTATCGACACCGCCCGGTTTTCCCCGATGACACCCGAGACTCGCAGCAGCCCGATACTATCCGGTACACGGTACGTACGGAAATTTGACACACTATGCACCACGTCGACTTACCTTGGCATCCTGGGATGCGGCTGTTTCGACGACGGGGTGAGAACCTCTCCACCGAGGACGTGCGACTTTACCCGTGCAGCGCTAGGACGCCATGTCATCAAGTCGAGGCGCGGACTCGGGGCAAATCGCGCATATACACACCGATAGAGAGAGAGGCGCACGAACACCACGTAGCTGACCAACCCGGTGCCTGCCGTGCTGGGAATTCCTGCTGCGCCACCGAACGGCCGTCACGGAACCTCGCCTACGCCCGCCTAGCGCCACGACCGTGCTTTCCGTCTGTGGTACCCTTCACCGCTTTGCAACGCTCGCGACACCCGCCCGTTTGCGCGCCCTCGTTCAACCAAACCACCGAAGCCGAGTCGCGCACAACCTCCCGCAATCCTACCACCGCCGCCTACCCACTAGCCCCCACTACACCCTTCACCCTCTATATATATCCCCCACCTTCTCACCCTCCTCGTCACGCACTCCTCCCTTCCCTCGCTCGCGACACCCTGTACTCCCTCACGCCATCCTGCGCGTTTCGTCCTTCTCGCATACCCTCTCTATCTCTCTCTCTCTCTCTCTCCCTCGGACGCGCTAGCGCTTCCCGACTCTCTCGCTCCCCGTCTCTTTCCCTCTAACTCTCGCTCTCTCCCACCGATTCTCCCACTCTTTCCTTAGCCCGCAAGGAACGAATCGCCCGACTTCCCTCTCTCTCTCACGAACCAGCATCGTCTCTTTTTAGCCTCCTTCGAAACCTCCGCACGCACACACGTACGGGCGCGTTCCCTCGATTCGTCTTTCCTCTTTCTTGCTCCTCACCCTCGATCACCCCTCCAAAAAGGGCACTTATTTTCGCCCCTTTGTTCTCACGCTTGTGACCAACTTCTCCTTCTCTCCAAAGAGACCTTTCCTTAAAACCTGCCACCTCCCCCTTCTTCGCCTGTACGCCTTCGTTCCTCGGGCTTCTTTCTCGAACACACCCTCTCCCTCTCTACCTCCTAGCGCTACTTCTTACGTCGCGTTACTGCGCACTCGTTCTGGCAAAGTCGCCACGAGCTCGTGCAACTACTCGCAAAGCTGTTACCCATTGACGACGTCATGCGCGCGGGCTCCAGCGGTCGCCGCGGCCGCTTATCGCCTCTCGTATTATTTTGATAAAGGAAAATGCGGGTTAAAGGGGCAACAAGTCTCTGTTAAAGTTTTTAAAATAGAGTTGCCTGGGTTACGTTACCGTCTCGCCATGCGATATCTCCTTTATCCTTTGCTGTTTTTACAGCCGCTTTTTTACCGCCTACTATTTAAATGTTTTTCCAACTCTCGTGAAACTGTTAAAGTTATCGAGGTGGGGGGCGGGGGAGGGGGCGGGTGGAAAGATACGCTCGTCTCGGGGGGACGCGCGGGTGCGAGACGACACGACGCGTTCGGTGGGGGAGGGGGAGGGGTTGGTGGTGTAGAAAAATCTAGGGGGGTTGAAGCGTGAAGAAACCGGGAAGAAATTCACGGACGTGCACGGGGACGCCTGTGGAGGAGGCGCGTTGCGGGTTATACACGCAACCGCGATTTGCGTCTGCGCACTTTTTTCCGTAGAGGCTCGCCGAGCGGCCTGGCGCAAGATAGAGCGAGACGGCCTGCTCACCGCCACGAGGCCGTTTCTCAACTTCTTGAGCTGCAAATGCACAAGTTACCAACCACATTTGCGTATCCTGGTAGTTGTCGCTGGGCTTCAGCTTCCGCTTCGCAGTCCCCGAGCCTCGGCGCGCGCGTCGTATCTGTGGCAAGAATCCGTGCGTCGTCACGTTGCCATGGAAATAAACGCACCTTCGTCCGATTTCCTCGTTGGATCCAACGTGCGTCGCTCGGCCGCGCGTGTCGTCACCGGAATATCGTTGCGCTACGCTGACGGCACCTTGACACGTTTACCCCGACGCGCTTATTCTACACCATCGCAACAATGTCGAAACGTGTTTCATTTATCGCTCGCTCTCGTTGCACGATCGAATCGTTATCCCCGCGCGATTTAACGGCAAAGCGGCCGTTGCCACCTTTCCCGCGCTTTTATCCGCACTTCCCTTTAAGGTAAGAGACGGCACCGCGGCTAAGGGATAGAGCGGAACCGAGGGTGAATGCGCGAAACCAGGGGAATTCGGCTGTTACTGATTCGGTACACGCGAGACCTGCTGCACGCGGCGACGCGTCTCGAGCAGGAGGGTTGGTTTTCGAAGAGATGCGCGGGGTGCTGGCCGCGGAAGGATCCCCACGGATCTTTTCGGTCGACTGATAAAAAGGCTTGGAAGCTGCCTTGTCGCGATGGACGAGGCGTATACGGACAAAAAAAAAAGTCGCTGGAAGGGGAAGCTCCGGAGAGTCTGTGAGCCGGGCAGGGGAGAACGGAGGGATCGTCTGTCGGTGGCGGGGCTGGGGTGGGGGCGGCAGGCACGGCGGGGACGATACCGGTGACGGGGTAAAGAGGTAGAGGCATACACGTAGACAAACGTGGGTCGGGGCGAAGGGGAGCTATCGCCGCCGTCACCGCCACCGTCGTCGACGCCGCCACGATGATTCGACTCTGCTCGATACCGCCCGCCGTCGCCGCCACGATCATTCGATTCCTTTGCTGGCCGCTACCGGCCGCCGTCACCACCACCGTCAACACCATCGCGCTCCTAGCTGCCGCCGCCGCTGCTATCCCTCTACAGTGTCCTTGGTTTCGCTCCAGCAAAGGCCTAGCGTGCTAGTTCTACGTCTCGACTTGCGCGTTTCGAGAAACTCGGCTGGCTCTCCTACTGCTCGAACGCCCACGGCCCAGGGCTGTATCGCTCGGGGCTGCACCGTTCATTCTAATCTCCACGGCATCCCCGCTACTCGCGCTCTTCCCCGGCTCCTAGATGCACGGGCATTTACAGCCGGTTGCTCAGTTATCTCCCGTAACGAGCAATCGTACATACGAACGGCACCTGTCGCAACTGTATCCGCCCTTTCGATCCGATCTCCTCCGATACACCTTATCTTATCAGAAATCACAATTTTCTTAATTCCCAGTACAAAGTATGTCACTCCGTCTCCAATGTCCCCCCGCCTCTCCCCTAGCGCGTAATCGACAAAGCCGGGCATTTCTCATTAATTAAAATGCACCTCGCCGCTGGCTCGCGGAAATTCTGGTCTAATAACGCAGCGTGGCGTATGAATGAACAGGGTGTCGGGCCGGGGACGACCGATCCTCGGCAGCCGCATCCGTCCGTTGATAGCCACGACGAGATTCGGGCCCGTGAAATGCTTCTGGAACGTCGTCCCCCGTCGGTCGCGGCTAGAACAGGGACCGGCTAGTATCTAGGGAACTTAGAAATCCAGTGGAAACTAAGCCGAGTAGAAGGGATACTATCAGAGGAGGTGGCAGCAATGGCGTCCCTGAGCCTCCGCGAGGAGTAGGCAGAGAGGAGAGGGCTGCCTTCATATATACCGGGGAAAAGAGGAGGGCGGAGAGGGTCGAGGGAGGACGGAGAGACAGAGTCGAGGAGTACTACACGTGTCGCTGCAGCGGGGTGTTGACCCCAAATAGCTTTTTTAACGTGACGTAACCACGAAAGGGTTGAGAAACGGCTAGCAACGACGTTCGACGGCCAAGCGACTTCTCAGCTCTAAAGCCAAGCCCTTGCCTTGCCTTGCGAGCCGAGCCCCCCTCCCCTCCCCCCCCCTCCCCACCCCCCGTCATATATGTGGCACAACGATCCTTTCATACTCGAAAAGCCACTTGCGCGGTTCTTTGCCTGCCATCGCTATGGCCACAATGTTACAATTAAGATCGTGGATGCGCTCTAAATTTTTGTCCATCCTAATGCACGCGCAGTGGACAATGGCCTGCGGTGAACGGCGGGGAGTGAAATCCTAGTGGAACGGAGATAAACTGAAGCTGAGAGGAACTGTTAGTTTAGCATCCCGCGACAGTCATTACAATTCCCATACTTCGCAATTTTATCGCAACACCGCACGACTCCGCGACGAAAGAATAAAGGAATTTCACGTTAGCGGAGGTGGGAGGCGCGTGTACATTTTTCAGAGGCCGAAATCGTGCGATCGCAGCGTTTTTATGCGCGGGGTCGGGCTCGAGATGCGTTGACACGAAAATTAGACGACCCGTCGAATGGTTGTTTGTGTTAAAGCTACCACAGGCGAATTAGCATTACAATTTACATGCACACGCTTTACCTTCGCGGCGCTTAAGGTGGGGTAGAGCTAGTCACATGGTCAAGGGTGACAGGTTACGGTATAATTATACCGCGGTTGCAACGCTTTCGAGTAACTTTCCTGGGGAGCTAATGATTTCTGAGCGAGTGAAAAGTAGAGACCTTTTCTCGCAAGTGGTTTAACGAGGGAAAGAGATTGCAATACCTATCTATCGCGCGGTATTAATCGAGTGAATTGTAAATATTGGTAAGACAGTGTTCTTATCATAAATAGGTCATTAGTAAATTCAAATGTCCCACGGAACGATAGTCAACTTCTCGGTGGATGTTGGAGTCGATTTAGGAATCTAAATACTGATAGGAGGTTAAGACGACACTTAACCCCCCGTCGCGTATGGTTTCCAGTTGGAACGGTACTGGTATGTCGCAATACAGTCTCGTGTGTACACTGTATGTACCTAATTAGGACCATTGAGGAGGAGGAAAGGCGGACGGCGTTGTTGAATATAGGGCGTCCCTCGTTCCTTCTTTATTTCGTCATTCGATAATAACGCGCGGCTATTCGGGGGGAGGGGGAGAGGTGGTGGAGGAGGGGAGGGCGACGCGTCGTTTCTCCCTTCTTCGCCGGAGTTTGTACAGTTTGCGTGGTGTGTAACAGCTTTGGGAGCCCGGCTCGGCAAAGGTGGTGTGGAAAAACTACGCGATAGGTGCCAGTAGAGAACGAAAGCATGCCTTTCTCTATCTCCTTCCTTAATATCACGTATACATACGCGCGCTGCGACAGCAATGGCTATCTTATCAGGCCGGCTACACCCTGAGAGGCGTAAACCATATTTCTCCTATTTGCTCCTGGAAACGTACAGTGGTTCCCCGTGCACGATCGACCGGCGACCCCTCCGAGGTTAACGTCGAGCTTTTTGGGGTCAACGCAAATAGAAAGGGCGAGATACGAGGCCGGTCCTTGGACGGCGAGAGATCCCATCAGAGTTCCTGCCGCGGCTCAGGCCCCGGCTGTTCAGAGTTCAAAGCAGATATCCTTATCCATCGGCGACCGCAAGAAACCACGGGGCAGAAGGAAACGGGTGCGCTGCCGTTCCCTCCATCCGCTTTGGTCATCGTTTTCCTCCTCGGATTAGCGAGCGGAATACCTCTAAACTGTAACTAACGAATAACGGCACCGTTGTTGCTCGGCCGTACGAATCGGCGATCGGGCCCTCGGCCGCATGAACGCTACGCCTTTCTCCCTTCCGTCCGCTTTCCCTCGTTTTTGGGGGAAAACCATGGCGGTGCCACGTGGAGAAGAGGGTTAACATTCCGGCGGGGGGGAAAGTTGGAGAGGAGTCGTAGAAGATTCCGTGGCTCGATAAAAAGAGTCGGTAACCGTGGAGGCGAGTAACGGCGTGCATACCTTACGTATACGTTAGGAAGGGGATGACTCGAAGGGACATTGCTCCCTGGCCTTGCCTGCCCTGCTCTGCTCCGCTGTGTCCAGAAAGGATCCACCTATCGTCCTGCACTCTCACGGCCCTTACGGACCGTGACACCTCGAGTTCGGGTCCTTCCGGCGACAGGTACCTTTGCCGGGGAGCACTTCCTATTCAGCCCGCCGTTCTGAAAGCGTTAAAAAGCGGAAGGGCAAGGCGAAGTGCCTCCTCCGAACCGGCGGACAACACCCGTCGATGCCATGATTTACTTTCACCACTGAAATATAATTTTAAAACGTATCTCTCTCGCAACGCGAGGAGTAAAGCTCCGAACATTCCCGACACCTCCTCTCCGCTTCCCATTCAGCTATATATACACACACGTACAATTTTCCACTCTCTCTGTCATCCGAGAAGCTCCTATCAAGCGGCGCCGCGAAACCGCAGGATATTCGAAATTAACTCGCG
This sequence comes from Andrena chrysosceles, assembly GCA_963855975.1. Taxonomy (NCBI): domain Eukaryota; kingdom Metazoa; phylum Arthropoda; class Insecta; order Hymenoptera; family Andrenidae; genus Andrena; species Andrena chrysosceles. Next base: position 112,656,371 of record OY979766.1, on the reverse strand, counting down.
CCGAAAATAAAGGGGGTTGCCGCGGAAGAGGGGCGCGGGAAGTTGTCTCCCCCGCGGAGAGCGGCTCGAGGGGCTTTCGAGCGGACCCGCCACCCCAACAGGTGGTTACAGCGCTTCGATGGGATGATAAAACCTATCGCCCAACCCCCTCCCCCGCGATCGAAGCTGCAGGTCCTGGGTACCGCGTTTTCGGTTACGAACCTGCCGCCCGCCTTCAACGTTCTCTATCCCTACGCGCCTCTCTCGCGGCGCCCTCCCGCCTTACCACCCAGCACGGGACTTTACTATCCCCGGGCTGCCTTTCAGCTTTTTTCCCTCCGCTCGTCCCCTCCCTCCCCTCGCGCCTTGCCGCTCCCCTCTCTCCCCTCGCCGTCCTACCCACTCGCCCGGCTATCTATCCGTGCACCTACTACGTGACCGTCCGCATCCCTATTCCTGACTTCTAAATCTAACCCCACGGTCTAACCCAACCTGGAGGCGCCCTTATACCCAGACGGCGGCGTCATGGATGGGGAGGTGTATGTATATCCCCACCACGGCATCCCTCATCGAGGGGTCGTTGATCCCCCAAGGACAACGACCTTGCGTCTGCGGCAGCCAACCGTTCGAACGGTTCTGGGTTCCCGGATTCCTCGATTACCAATATCTTTCACTCCTCGCTTCTCCCCCCTCCCCCCTCCCTCCCTCCCTCTGAACGTTTCTTGCACCCCGACCGTCTTCCCCTACACCTCCTCCCCCCCTCCCATCGGCAAACCTCCCTCCGCCCAACCGCGACCGTACACCGCGTCACCTTTCGTTTTCCTTTCCCGTTTTCCTTCCACTGTTAACAACAGCGGGATAATATAATGTCTCTCGCTTTTTACCATCTTTCGCCCGCTGACCCGCGATCTCGTTGGACGCATCGAGGAATCCTATTTCGTTCGCGTCGGGCATGTCGAAACGATCGTAAACAGTTAGCCGGTGTCCACGGCGATACCGGGGCACAGGGTACAGAGATCGCGGGAGGTAGATCACCCGATACGGGGTCATCGGGTTTATAGAATCATAGACAATCCCCTCCCCCTTCAAGTTGCTTTTCAAATTGTAGGAGAGTATGAAAAATTCATGCAAGCCGTCATCGATATGCATGACTCGACCCCGACCCGCATACCTCTCCCTCCGTTCTTCCCTCTTGTTCCTTTTCAACAGTCGCGCGCATAGAAATTGTCCGTACAGCCGATGCGGCGAGTCGATCTGCCGTTGGGACAGTAGGGAGAAGCGATCTTACGAACGAATTCGGGGAACCGATATGTGTTACATTCACGGACGTTCGGCTGTCCGAAATTGCGAGACGCGATTTGCGATTCGGGAGCCGATTTTCCTGCTTAGAAATTCTTACGTATAACCTCACTGCGAAATATTGAAAGTTTTTAAGCTGTGATTTTGCTGCGTGATCGGATGTAAGAACGAAAATCGGTGACCGCAATTTCGGGTACCCAGCGCGCCCCTAGTAATGCTGGAACGGGCTGCGTTGCGATCCGTATGAATTAATTCGGTTGCCGAAGCACGAGGCTTCTCGAATTAGATCGGGCTCGTGTCTTTCCCATGGAGCGCTTAGAAAGAAATCGTGGTGCCGCGGATAGGATATTTACTTTCCGCGGTGCTTAAAATCGAATTCAAACACGAGTGATACCTGGCACGTTGGGACACGGCTATAGTTCTCTAAGTGGGTGGACGGGTGGGTGGTCAAGTACATACGTAGGAACAGAGCCGGTACACATGTATGACATATCTTCACGCACACCAGCGGACCGTGATACGTGCGGTGTTGGTTGTGCGGGCGCGAGTTGGGAGGCGCGGTGACGTAATCTTCGAAGGGAAGGAACAACATCGCCGTTGACCTACTAAAGACTCGACTTTTCGTTCGTTCCTTTTCAACTCTATTTTTCCCCCGTTTGCCAGTGTACAAATCCATTGTACCGGATTTTTCAAAATGCATCCTTGAAAAATTTTCTATTGCAAAATTTGGATGCACCATTTAAATAATTGATGCATATTATATTAACCCTTCGTGGTCACGCGGGGTGTATCACGCCGCTAGAGCAATTTTCGAGCTGAAATGTCGCGCCTTTACAAGCTCCAAAAGGGATTTATGGGGAAAAAATAGAAATAAAAATTTTATATCAAAATTTACATTTTGTGGAAAAAGACTATTAGCACGTGATTGTATGAGTATAACGAATACACGATTATCACTGAAAATTTAAGATTAAAAAATACGAAAACGGTAACTGCAGTGAACCCCGTGTGACCAATTTCTAATTATAAGAATATTGTGACCCTGGATTAAGAATGATAATATTTTTAATTAAACTTCCTTACGGGAATGCGACACTCAGATTTTCGAGAATTTCTCCTCCGAAAGTTGCATCAGTCGCATAGTAACGGTGACGTAGACACGCAGCAAGGTGCGCACGGCGAGAAGAATAAATGCGCGACAAGTGCTATGCCGCAGAAATACCAAAGTAGGTCCTACAGGTCCCTCCATGGACCACCCTATCGTTACGCTGTGGTGACTCCTGACGCGTGAATACGCCCTTTGTTCGTCGCTGGCCTCCCCGTCCCTCGCGTCCCCTTTTATTCCCTGCCCTTCTCGGCGCCCTGCGCAGGCAAGCAGGTAGACAGGTAGCAGGAGCAAAGTCAATTTCAATTCGATTCGAAAAGGCCCAAACTCGCATTGTACGGTTAAGGGTGGATCGAGTGAGCCGGGGATTATTCCAGGTAGGAATCGCTAAAGGCGCTTAAACTTCACAACGACACCATTCCACCTGTTCCTCCGCCATAAAACTTGCGCTTAGCAGTCTAAAAGAACGTCCATCCTCGACAAAATGACCAATTCCGGGAGAACGTCTCCGTAATTTTCGTTGCCCAAATTGCGACACATCCTTATCAGTTTTATACGAGCGACCGGGTAACCGTTGAAACTATCAGCTTGATAGCTTTTGGTGACTCTTTAAATTCACCGGAGGTAGAGGAAGAAACTCGGCAGCCAGTGGCTATGTAGCTCCTCGGCTCGCCTCGGACCAGTTGGACGTCTCCCGCTGGCTATGGCGTGTCGGGGTGGTTGCAACAGGTTGTTGCTGTAGCAGCACCATCACCAGCGGCTCCCCTTTGGTGTTCACCAAATAACCTGACTAGCTCCAGCGCAGGGGGAATCCTTTGGGAGCGACATTTCGGTGGGGTTGGGTAGGCGGGGTAGAGAGAGGGGTCCCCCGAAAGTAATTATTCCGAGACTTTCTCTACAGGACCGAAGTCGAAGGTGATCGAGGTACACATACCGTTCGAAATTAATTTATTCCTGTACCCCTCTTACCGTTACGAAGTGACAGAATCCGGAATACAGCCACTGTCGGGTACAGTCTCCGTAATCGTGCGCGCGACACCGCGATAAGGAAATATCTCTTTATCGTCCATTATCGCCCTTAAAGAAGGGCATCGCCTCGAGCGCGTGGTTGCGCGCCAGTCTCGCTTTGATCAGCTCGATCCGGCAACGATTCCTCCTCCGACCACTTCCAATCGACCTGGCCATGCCTTATTTGCTCGGGTTTTAGAGGCGCTCGGCTACTGATAAGCCGCGCGGGGAACGCGGAAGGATACGCGCGCGGCGCAACCCCGCCGCTGGAGCACTCGCGGGTAGCAAAGCCCCCATAAAACGTCGAGAAGATGAGCAGGATGCAGTGGACGTAGCCTGACGTAATGCAATGTGGGAGCGGCGTAGCGCTGGGGGGGGTGGGTCAATGCCCTCGTCCCTGACGACCACCGTTCCCCAACAACCCTGTGGAGTCGAAAGCGCACGGGGACCGATCCTGGGAACGTTTTGTTTCACCCCGCCAAGTGTTTAGGTCCCCGTGTCGCTGCTACATGGAGGGTCGATTACGCCTACGAATTCGAAACAACCTCGTTGAATCTAGGAGCCTCTGAGGACCATCTCCGAGAGACGTGGGTAACGGAGCGATTGAGTGATTAGTAAACCATTCTGCTGTCTAGGAAATCTTCAGCTCGAGTGTAACCACTACGTCTTCCAAGATTTGCGCTTTTAATAAGCCGCAGACATCGAGGCGTAGTTATATAAGCCTTTCCGCAGGGAACGCTGCTCGCCGAGACTTCGTGAGGGCATGGATTGAGACGCGCGATACAGGAGGAGTAAACTGATACTGTTTTCGCCCAAGTATCGCGATACGGCAAGGGCAATATGCTTGTTCCACGAACGAAAGAGAGAAATGCACCCGATCCTCCCTTTTCTACCTTCGATTCGGCGGTGGGCGGGTAACGACGAAGGCAGTCGCTGGTCCCCGGAACACCTCGAAAATTCCCTCGTTTTTCATCCAAGTGTTCGCAGGTGGGCGTCGATCGTAAAAAGAGAGAGAGAGGGGAATAAATGGCCAGAGCGCCGCGAAGAAGAGCGGCTTAAGAAAGCTACGAATTTCGTTGAACCCCATTCCACGCGTAAGGATCGAAGCCTGACTGAGCTCTCGGGTGATACCGTTAAACTGACTTCCGTCTGCCCACCTACCTACCTACCTACCTACTTTCGTCCTCGTACATCGTCCGGCACCGTCCGCGCATTTCGCAATCCGGAGGAGAGAGAATATCTCGATGTCGGGGGCTCAAAATATTTGGACGAGTGAGATCTCGCCACGGTAAATTCGTCTAGAAAGAGCCGCGCCTTTGCGAGAAAGTGTCGCGGTAAAGTGCGCCCATAAATACGTGCTGTCGCTTCGCGTATTTAGGAGCCCCATATTCGTCTCTGCACTAATACCTAAGTCTCGGTATCTCTTAACACCTGAATGATTTTAAGTTCGTAACATCCCTAGGCTAACGGGCACTCGCGTGCCCAAATTAGGCAACGCGCCGGAGGAGTCTGAAGAGGCTCGGTAACAGTGAGCGTTTGTTTCGGGAATGAGTTAATGGGAATCGGCGGAGGTGCGTTTGCAGTTCTCCGCAGGGCGTCGGTCGGTACCGGAGCGCGTTGGTACCGGCAAGTAGGCTGACGGGCGAGCGCGCGAGAATCCAGCATATAGAATAGGTCACACCCTCTGGGGACCATTATTGCCGAGCGCTGTACGTGCACGTGACTTTGTATAGGGTCGGCGCAAGTGGGTTGGTGCAGTCGTTACTGTTGTCCTCGGTACCCCCTGCTCGTTCAACGACCCCGCGTGTACGCGCTCTCCGCGCGGCGGTGCACGCATGCACGCATGCATGCACGTGACGGCGGGGCCGCGGGCAGGGCGAGGCGGAGGGGTGGGGGGGAGCGGGCGCGGGACGGTGACAACGAAAACGTAGGAATCAGAGTGATCCCTCTGCTCCTTTCGTCCTGGCGTTTTCCTTTTTCCCAGCCGGAGGCGCCACGTGTACTCTGCCGGACAATAATTCCGCTCGCCGGGCCCGGTGAATGTAGGCATCCACCGCTTCGCCCGGCCACGATCCGGGGAAATGCAGAGATTTAGAAAGGAATCAACCACCCATTGTGGCGAGCGTATTGTGGCGATGATACGCGCGCGCCGCCGGTATTCTCACGAGGATAAATCGGAACCCTCTAATCGCATAAAAGGAGTCGCGAGAGTTCTCTGATTCCGAAATGGGAACGGGAGAGAAGAGGGAACGAAGAAACGAAAATGCATGCGATACCGAACAGGAGGAGGGGGATTGGAAAGGGGTTCGGTTGAAAAGAATCTTTAACGTTCGGCCGATATGTCGCGCGGCGCCCGCGAGCTTTCCGTACGTGTGTTAAATTGAAATTACGTTGAGCGAGGCGACGCGTCACGTGGGCTAGACCAAGCGGGACCAAGGGTCACGAGAGACAGGAAACGGCGGTATTGTGTACCGGATGTCGCAACTTCCGAGTCCTTTGGCCTCTGTCTGTTTTCCTTCCTTGCACGCGATTATCGCAGCCGCGCGGGTTATTCGATGACACCGTTCGCGGGGCGGCGCGGTGGGGGAGAGGGCAAGCGGAGAGAGAGAGAGAGAGAGAGAAAGAGATTTCGTATCGAGACGAAATTTCGAAACGCTCGAATCGGAAACGTTTAAGATGCACACGACGAGTGGCTGGCGAGCGCCCTAACGCGCCCTCCTCGAGAGATCAGCCGACCGAGCAATAGAACGAGAGAGTGTGAGTGTGAGGTCGTGCTGTCGGGGGCTCTGATAAGAGCGACAGAGAGAAAGAGAAGGAACGAGGGAAAGAAAGAAAGATCGCGGGAGGAGGAGGAGGGTGGGAGGGAGGGTGGTGGCGGGGGGAGGGAGAGGGTGGGAGGGGGCGAAGAAAGAAGGGAGAGAAAGGGACGGTGGCGAGAGAGAACGAGAGGGAGGGTGGGCGAGCGCGCGAGCGAGCGAGCAACCGGGGTGGGAGGGAGGGAAGGGAGGAGGAGGGTATAGTCGTCGTGAGCTCCTTACAGTGCATTGCCTTTACGATGCCTCGAGTCCCCGTCACACCCCGTGCCCCGACAAATCGCGTACGACGTGCCTCTCATGAAGAGATCCACGAAACCAGCCTTGCTGTCGAGCGATTCGGGTCGTCGAGATTCATCGAGAGGAAGAGTTCCTTGTATGCGTGACAATGAACACGAAAGTGTCCGGCACGTGTGTGCACGGTGCATGCACGCGTGTGCGCGCGCGCGAACGAGCGAGCGCGGCACACAGAGGGGTATACCGCACCCCATAGACCAGCCGATCTCCTCCACGAAGGCGAAAGAGCTGAATCTCCTGCGCGACGTTCTCCTTTCGTTCCCCTCGAGAACACTGAACTCCCGTCTATCGTACAGCGGAGACTTTCACCGGCACGTTGTACGCGTTTCGAGGGTAACAAGATTATCGCGTCGGCCTCGCTCGATCCGCGATTCGCATTGTTGATGCAGTATGCGTTGGCATCTTCCCTAAATCTGTTCCGTTATCGCGGCCCGTGCACCCAGCGAGCTCGGCACGCCGCGAGGAAGCATTCCTACGGAACCATCGAATCTATGCCCCGATTCGTACAGAGCTGGGATACCGTAAATCACGGGAAACGTTTCGTTGCTTCCCAAGGACTCGTTCCGATGCTATTGTTCAGGCACGGGGGGCCTGTGTGCCGTCGAAGACGATTTACACAAGCCGAAACGGTTTGCAGCATCTAAAATAGGCTCTTCGAGTTGGAACTTTCGAAACAGCCACGTTTCATAGCGCACGAGCGCGCTCGCGAGAGGGGGGCGCAAAGATGTGTTCGTCCCTATCCCCTCCCGCTTCCCCCCTACCCTTAACGCGGACAGTATTCGCTCTATCTTGCTCGCCACGTTTCTCATCTCGGTGTCACGGCAAATACGTCGCTTCCTTGTCCTCCCCATCTGATAACGCGTGGCTCGATGCCTATTATATGGCAGGCGTGCATGCGTAACACCTATTTCATCCGTTTCGATAAAAGAAAGTCGGCAAAGTAGGAAAAGAACGGGCTACGCAGAAATAAGCGCCGAGATGACGAGAGAGAGAGAAAAAAAAGAAACGACCCGACGTCCACTGTTAGTCCAGTAGCACCGGTAGTACCGTAACGGGTGGATTCGTCGGTTGTCCTGCTTCACCTGTGCCTGCAGTTCACGCCGGTTCACGCCCTTCTTCTTTTACACACCGTTCACGCTTAACGGTTAATCGACATCGACCACTTCTTGCGTTCAAAAGAAAATTGAACGCACCGGTGTCGGCATCTGGTGGCGATCTCTCGCAACCGAGTTTTGCCGCCCTCCGTTTCCTCCCTGCGAAAGGCTTGGGAGCTCCGAGGGAACATAACCTGAATGAATTATGGCTATTCAAATTTAAATGAAACACTTGAACACCGCCGTAGCATGGCGTTTCTAATTAAGAAATTGAAATTAAAGGAGATCGTCAAAGTACCGGTCAGGTACAAAAACCCAGCCGATCATTGGGTTTGTATTCTCACAGACGTGCATACATACGATTAACCCCTTTCCGCGTGAACCTTTGAAAAATGAGAATGTATTACCCACGTTTGTTTACATATATTTTTAGTAATTATGAATTACTAAGTATGAATTTTAGAAATTGGGACATGAACTTTTTATGGGATTGGTTAAATACTATCGAAATTATATGTATGTTTTTGAGGCAGTTCAAAATTATCAGGAAATTTAATATCCTCTTAAGGCAAAATTAGAGTGCTATCTGGTCAAAGGGAAATATCATTTATTTTGTTCTTCCTGCATAATTTTTTTAATCAATTGCAAATTAATGGTACTAAGGACAAAAGAGATTCTTTCTAAACAGTGGAAGTCGGAGAATGAAATAAAAAAACTGGTGTATCCTCTAATGCAAAAAAGGAGGAAGGGGTTAAATATTAGCTATTGCATTTGTTTCGCAATAACTGAATTAAATCTCTTTATTTATAGTCTACATTGAGGAGAAAGAAAACCTCTAAAGACAAAGCACTGCAACACTTCGATGAGTTTTATGGATGCGTTTACGGGCCTGGATGGGCAGATATAAGAGCTGCACTATTGGCAGATGGATCTAAATATATGGCTGTGGTTAATAATTTCAGTGATTCAGACAGAATACGATCAGATCTGGAGGTACATTCGCATTTGTTGTAAGATCTATAACATTACAGGTTCTGATGAATATTCAAATCATTTCAGTTGCTCGGTGCAATAAACTTGAAAGCATACTATGACGTCCAGAAGGAACAAATAACTAATAAGCTGTCTAACACAAAACCCAGAAGCGCTCGATCAGAAAGCATGCAGAATACAATGGATACTTTTATATCTAATACTCAGTTATCGGAAGCTCAGTCAATTTACCCTGGTAATCATAAAAATATACCAGAAGCATTGGAGTCGGAAGAAGATGCAGAGCTCGTCAAAACAGATACTGCATTGCAACCTGTAAAATTGCAATCCATCGAAGGAGACTTAAATGAAATCGAGCTAGACAGGGATCGTATTATTGAATCGTCTATAAATATATCCGCGCTTCACGAATATATTCCTGCGACAAAAATAAAGGGTTTGTTTACTTAACGTTTCTACTCAATTGGGAATAATTCAGCTACTATGCTTACACAGATTATATTCTGCAGGTTTAAATGATTGGGCTCTGGAGTCTGATCATTACGGTTTTTATAACAAGGGAGCTGACTTCAAAGTAGACATTGTCAAAGAATCTGTTCTACCGTTTCCAGTTCATTTGCACGCATATTCTTTTGACAAAGGAAGTGACATGATGTTTCCTTCTCCGAAAAAAGGATCCACCGGTGTTCTAGGTTCGATTGTCTTTGATTCTAATCTGATTATTGAAAATCATGGGCGAATAAATATTAATACGCAAACTGTGCTTTTCAGATTATTATTTGTTCGATGGTGGGTCTATATTACCAGTATTGGCCCTCGATGTACAAGCAGGCGACGTTGTGCTCGATATGTGTGCGGCGCCCGGAGGTAAAGCTTTAACTATCCTTCAGACACTAATGCCGCGGATAGTGGTCGCTAACGATATTATGGAATCTAGACTGAAGAGGATACATAACGTCATAGACCAGTATCTGTCCGATGTTTACAAGACCGAGAACGTAGTGTACGTAACGCAAGGAGATGCTCGAGTACTCGATGATAAAGATGTATATAATAAGGTAGTTTTTATTTAACGTTTAACATTTGTCAGAGAATATACAGCACAACTACATTTATCGATCTTTTCAGATACTAGTCGATGTACCGTGCACAACGGATAGGCACGTCTTACATTCTGACGAAAATAATATCTTTAAACCCGGCAGAATTAAAGAAAGGCTACAAATTCCAGAACTTCAATCTGAAATTTTAACGTTAGTATTCAAAGTATACAAGGTGTTTCTCTACATATAATCAATATTCTCAGGCGTGATTATACAAGTAAAAATAAGACGAAAATCAAAAGTGACAATATTGCGGTGAAGGCTTCATTCTTTTAGCTGAAATTCGAAGTCAATTTTCTTGAAGCCTTTACCGCAGTTTCGTCCAGAGCTTGAAAACTGTTATAATATCGATTTCGAACGAGTCTACTCTAAAGTGGAATGCAGAGCCGGATTTACCTTAAAGGGGGCCCCAGGCTGAATATTTGGTGGGGCCTCGGTTAAATATAAAAATTAAAATGACGCTGATTTGATCTTTTTTTATCATAATACTCGTATAATCTAAATAAGAATTTATTTTCAAAATTAACATTGAATATCAAAACTAAACATAACATTAACATAAATAAACGTTAAAGATACAAGTTAATAAAGATAATATAAAAAAATGCTAATTTTTCGAAGAAAATATTTGGAATGAGGGGCCCCCAGCTAAACGGGGCCCTAGGCTTTAGCCTTGTTAGCCTAAGGGTAAATCCAGCACTGGTGGAATGCAGTATATATTACGATTTTTATAAATCTTCTTTACAGAAATGCATTGAAACTGATAACAGTCGGGGGTACGGTTGTCTATGCGACGTGTTCTCTCAGCCCTGTACAAAACGATGGTGTTGTGCAGGTTGCACTGAAAAAGATATGGGAAGAGACTGATTCCGTTATGATCGTGAAGTTTGTATTTTATGAATTTTTCGAACTGAACGATTTCAGTATTAGTCTCTATGTTTACATCATTCTTGCAGAAATATGGCGGAAGCACTGCAGCCTCTGAAGTATATGTACAGATTTGCCGACGTTGATTTAAAGTATGGCCATATCGCTGTCCCGACTCCTCGAAATAATTGGGGTCCAATGTATTTTTGTAAAATAGTGAGAGTACGGTGAGTGATTTGCAAATACATTTTACAATTTTTACTTAAAATGTAAATATTACTGTATCTATATACTATTACACTACTTTGAATATCATTATGTAATAGAATATCAGCAGAATTTTAATAAAACCTCCAAATTGTACTTTTATATTTCTTAAGATATAAGAGTCAAAAGTGTTGAATAAATTGTTTAAAAATAATTGCTTGTGAAATGAGCACACTATTATTAATTAACTGAGGCATATTACAGATAGCAGCTCTTTTACTATATTTGTTGTTTAAATAATTCATTCTTTTAACGCAGAGGTTAAATATTGTTTTTCAATATAACTTGCAGAGTTGGTCATTATTTGAGTAAATTTTTATTCGATTAATCTTCGAATAAAAATCGCGAATAAAATGAAGTTATTCGAGGATAACGAATAAAACCTTTTTCGAATAAAAACGTATTCGTTATTCTCGAATAACTTCATATTATTCGCGATTCTTTTTCGAAATTATTCGAATAAAGATTTATTCGGATAATGCCCAACCTACGTTATTAATATGATACACATCTGAAAGAAGTGTGGCTAATAGTAATACTGTAATCGTGTTACACGCGTAAGAAATGCACGCAAGAAATAAATAATGAACCATTTAAATCATTTGCACTAAGATCAAGTCTTCTTCTCAGCAGCCTCTTTCAGTGGTAACGTTTGGTCGCTTGTTTCCTCGTCGGCTAGCTTCACCTTGTTCCACGGTTGCTCCTCCCCACTTCCAAGAACAGTATACACTACCATTTCAATTATGTATAAACCGACAGTGACGAAAAAAATAATCCTCCACGCTCCTATAGTTTGCTATAAACAAAGAAGGATTACCATATCAGTCTCTCTCCAACACTTATTCTATTCCAACTTAATTACTTACGTTTCCGTGTGTCAATTTTCCCACAAATATCGGCACCACAAAGCCAGGTATAGTCGCGGCGCAATTTGTGATAGCAACGAGAGTGCCGGCGAAATTTGGAGCGATGTCAATGTGATTTGCCAAGAAGCCGCTGTACATCCCACCGATGCAAGTCACTCCGATAGTCATCAATGCAACAGCTAGATTTCGGTTGCAGCCGACGTACGACACGCCTATCAAGCAGACCATAGGAACCAATGACGCTAGAAATGAGGAACGGTTCAAGTAACCCCTCGACTCTTGACAGTAGAAAACTTGGTAATATGAACGAGAAATTTACAGAACAACGTTCCGATTTTCCTCGACACCGTCACCGTGATCCACTGCTTGTCCTGCATGATGGCTAGCACCTTGCTAAGCACGATAGTGAAGATCCACATGCACAAAAACGGCATGGCAGAGAGACTGGCGTTCTACAGGCAAGAATAATGCCTTGAGCACCAGGTGGATTTTTAATTCTGGCTCCAAGCAACGATACTTACCGAGCTCATGTCGAATTTCAGAATCTGATTCATGAAAGTAGGCAGCTCTATAAGTAACATGTACCACCCGAAGTTATTGCAGAAATGGGCGATAAAAATCGCCATGAATGGCTTGGATCGTAACAGCTCTCTCCACGGAACGGGCAGCTTCTAAATATTATTAAAAGCAAACGCGTTGTAAGGCAGTTTAAATCGATTCGTATCTTCATCAAGCATTGGTGCCATAAGGTTTAACGAACCTCTTTGTGTTCAGTGATAGTACTGTGACCCAGAGATCGCATGATGTAATCCTTCTCATCTTGGCTAATGAATTTCAATTGTTCCTCTGGACTGTCCTCGATCATCATCCACCAAGCAGTGCACCAAATTAAACTTAGCGCACCTTCTATATAGAATATCCACATCCATTCGAGATTCGCGGCTAATATTCCGGTGAGGAGTATCGAAATCACGGTGCCCAACGCAGTTCCTATGTAAAGCAGGAGGCGCTATTGCACTTTTACAGGAAAAAACAAAAGAATAACTCGTAAGAGAGGGTAATACATAGTTCACCTGCATAAACGATCGAGGCAAGGATGCTCCTTTCGTTCGGTGGTGCCCACTTGGCGATCATAACGTGCATTGCAGGAAATGTTACACCCTGGAGTACATAAATATATCACATTATCCTGTGTGGTTTTATAAAATTCTTAGCTTAAAGCTGTAGTAGTTTTCTTCTTATGAACTAACTCCACCAATTCCTTGAATGAATCTCATCACGATGAAGAGGGAGTAGTGCACGTTCGCCGCAACAGGTGACAATATAGACGCCAAGACGTTCAGTAATACAGATCCGTTCATCACCCACTTTGCTGATAACAATTCAGCCATTCTCCCTCCCGGAATCAAGGATATCATATAGCCCCAGAAGTACGCTGACAAGATGAGACCTTGCAAGGGTTCGTTCCACACAAAAGGACCATCCTGCGTAAATAGTATGTTAATTTGATACACACGTGAAATTTAGCACCCTTAATGGCGCGCCCAAAGGGAGGGCAAGGGGTCCTTACACCCCAAATAAGAGGCTTTGTAAAAAGAAAAGGAAATTGGATTTTATTCTTTAAAGAAATTTGTATAACTACCTAATGAATTTTAGTGAATTTGCATTAAAAATATTTTTATCCCCTCAACTCGGTTCCCCCAAGATTAACCCTTCGTTGAAACACCTCTTTTTTTATCAACTTTGACATACCTGGGTGGTTCACATCCAGAGCAATTTATCACAGTTTTTGTAACAAAATCTGAACTCATATGTCGAGAAAAAACGAAGAAAATCTTTAAAAAATTGTAACTTTTAAAAATCTACGGAGTTGTTGTTCAGATACAATATTTTGAAGAAAAAATGAGTTTATAAGTCGGCTTTGGAAAAAAAGGTATTTATTTTGCATGTAGAAGGTACAGAGCGTTAAAATCAGCTTATGGGTGGCTCACACCCAGAGTGTCAACGAAGGGTTAGATCCTGAGCGCGCCACTGGGCACCCCTATATTTTATACAAGGGTTCATGATAGATATATTCCCGTACCTCGACGACAGCTTTCGTCATATTCGGATCACCTTTATGGTGACATTCCTCGGTGGCAATCGTGCTTGTATTTTCAGAATCGAGTTTTTGTAAGGTCGATAACTTTACGGCCGTGTGGTTCACCATAGCTACGATGGCCACGCTTACGTTCACCTTAAACCCGTAAATGATCGCGAGTCCTATCGAACCCATGCTTGCCATTAAGTACCGCATAGGAAACAAGATGCGCCTTGGCTCTATGAACACGTATAAAAATACACGTTGCACTTGGAAATAGATAAAAGTGAATTCTTGGAAGGCTTCGTTGTGGTTCATTCGAAACACGGTATCTTCGGCTACGTGACAATCGGCATGAACCACAGGTGAACACAGGTCCATCGGGTCTTCGACTTCTGTCGCTCACTCGTACGAGTCAATTGCCCCATTTATATTCCACTGTGGATTTTCGGGATTACGCGCGGGTGAAAGTTGCCCGTACGTGACTAATTGTGAGTGCGCAGGTTTTAATAAAATGTCTTTCTGTCAATTGTACCGGTGATTATGAAAGCGGTGCAAGTCGTTTGGGCGCATTAAAAAAATATTTTTCTATTGTTGAATAAAATGTTTCACAAGATGTACAGTGACGAGCAAATTTGTAAATACCCAACGCTTGTTTTATGACAAATGATAATAACTAATAATATGAATTATTTTATAAACATCGGGATATTTGTGTTTTTGTACATTCCGGACGAATACGTCGCGAAATTTTAGGTACTTCTTTTTCGGAAATATATGTAATTCGTGGTTTACCATTCTCCATCCAAATTCAGGCGCAAACATAGGGTAAAGCCACTAAGTAGTAGTGGAGCATGTATCAGTAGTCGACCACTTTCAGAAAAACATGAAAAATAAGGCTTTTAGAAGTGACGATCTTTTGAACAGAGTGCAGTTCTCTAACTGCACTCTAACTGCTCTTTAACTGCACTCTGTTCAAAAGATTGTAACTTCTAAAAACCTTATTTTTCATGTTTTTCTGAAAGTGATCGACTACTGGTGGCTTTAAGTATTATCGCATTTTCCATAACAAAAGCGTTGGGTATTTATACATTTTCTCGTCACTATATATTCTATTCGTCTTTGAATATCTCCCAAATTCCAAAAGAGCTCAAACGTAGTAGCTCAATCTTCACAACTTAATAAATTCAAACGTTTTCTCGAACAAAAACAATTGTTATTTTCAAATACTTTGCCACTAACAGCTTTACCAATTTAGGTAATGTATTCTTTACCACTAGAATAACTTATAAATACCACTATTTCTCCTGATTTTTCTCATGTTTTCAGCATAATTATATTTCGCGTTTTCTTTCTTTCTTTTCCTTTTCTTGCCCCACATCAAAGGTTGATACATAATATAAAAATATGTAATTATTTCCTTTCTCACAAATTACTTACAGAGAACAAATGACTTACACCACTATATCGAAATAAACGTGAAACAGTCGCCGCTCATTACGAAAGTGATACTACTATGTTATTGTTTACTTGCCGGTTATTTTACAACAATTCTTTCATAATATTGACATATAAATAAAAATATAACATAAAATAAGAGAAATCTCAATTTCTTTCGTTTTATGACTTTTAGCACTTTCATAATTACCGGCACAATTATAAATAAAGGTCAATGTAACTATTTAATGAATTACGAGACAGATATCTTATAAATCTGCCATATACTATTATACGTAACGTAAAGTGAGAAAATTTACGCGCAAATCAATAGTTCCTCAAGCCATCCATTGTTATCCAACTGATTGACTTCACTCGCTGCACGTTGATCTTCGGAGTTATTTTAAGCGCAGCTTACGTGCACGAAGATTTATCGTCAACTCATTTTCTCAATAAGCAAAAATTTGAAAATTGGGAAACAAATTTTCGATCCTGTTATATAATTTTAATACGCATCGTTGTATTGCTTAGTAAATTTTTCTTGGTATAAATATCAAAATATTCGTGAAATAAAAAATTCATGCAATGTTTAAATCGATTATAATCGGGGATATTTTTAGAGGTGGAATAAACTGGACGCTCCTTTGTCAGTTTTCCACGCAGCATCACTTTCTATTGGGCGCGCGTATTTCCATTCGAAATATAGGTCAACGAATACGTAAAAAGTTCCAAAATATCCTTCGCGTATTTGCCGAATGAATGGCACCTAAATATAATTATTAAACCGGCGGGGTGGTTTTAATAAGGATCAACGGATCAATAGAATTCTCTTGGTAAATTACTAATTAAAGGGATTAATCACTGGTGTCATGCGTTTGCATAAATCAACGAGTAAATCGAACTCTATTACACAGAATGATGGCAGTGTGCGTGGATTACAAGAACGCACGTGAATCAGGTATTACACAGGAGTTGCGTCAACTAAACTCTAATAAGCTAGCGCGCTTCGCGAGATGATGCTTTTGAATTTCGTCATACACGAATTTTATCTTTCAGTTCTATGAAAATTCCTAGTGGGTATTTTTTTGGTTTAAATTCGTTTATGCGTAGCTAGATTGCGTGGCATTGAAAATAGAAATGAAATAATTTTGAAATTGTGCCGCTGTGCTATATAGCGCCTGGACAAGAGGACGTTTGAAGGTCACAAGGATGATCCCTCGAAAGAAGAGAAAATGAACAGAATTTTAGGTACTAAAAAGAGATGAGTTCTTTCACAGTTGTCTAAAAACCGTACCGTAGGGAAAACAGATGAGAGAGCATATAATAAATGAATGACTGAGATCACTCACCCTTAGATGGACTTTTTCCAGACATGGTATCTCCCGAGTCACTGACCAACGCCCGAGTATTTTTATAAGGCTTAATGCAATCCCCGGGAAACAGATAACTGTTACAATTTTGTGATACAATATTGAAAAACTTAATGCATTATTGATTTAAGAGTTCGTGATTAATTATCTACCACTTATCGCCTGCAAGTATGTATGACACTTTTTTTGCGGCAGAATTAATTTCTATAAATGCTATTCACTTGGTAAACTTTTTCTTAATTTCGAGTAATCGCGATCGGAACTTTGCTCCTTCCTGCTTCGATTCCTTGCGCGTGCAACGTGCCACTGAGGCCAAGCGCGTAGCTTCAGGTCCTACGAGTATCAGGCGTGCGCCTCTTCTAAAAATGCCCTACTACGCGTGCTCGAATTTGACGGTCTTAAACCACGTCCGACGTCTGTGACGTGTCACTGTTTACATTTCATTGGTCACTGTTTCCAAGAATTTTCCGTTTACCGTTTGATGCTTTTGACGAAAATTCCGTATAGTAACTTATTTATCGTTATAATCCTTCCACTATTTGGGCGTTAAGGGTTGAATATTCAGTGCTAGGGGTGGTTTGGAAACCTGATTTTTACATTCTTGAAACTTTCGGAACTTGAAGTGTTGATTTTGTTTTGTAAGTGGAGTAAGTATCTTGCTTTCAGAACTGAAGGCAACCAAATTTGGCCATTAGTTAAACAAAATATAACAATATACACATTTTAGAGGCCCGCTTTTTCTTTTTATTCTTTATTCCGTGATTTTATACTTTTTCTTATCTGGCTTTCGAGAGTTTCGAGTTCTCGAAACTCCCAACTTTTTTGGATTTCCTTTGGGAAACCCATCCCAATTCAATACTATAAATATCTTCCTTCACACGGGGTGTGTGTGGAACATAATAAACTAGCTTTACTACTCGGCTTCGCCTGAAATTTAGATTCTGATTTTATAAAAAAATTTCTTTCGTGAAAATAATCATATTTATCTGGATTAGCTGGACATAATGAGTTGGGACACATTTCGTGACCCCAGAGTTTATCGTTCGAAAGTTTTTAGGCGACAAACAAACACGCAAATAATTTCTGTTTTATATATTAAGATATACCTACAATAAATTACAAACACTTATAAATTAGGAAATACATAAAAATATGAATTTTTATCTAATTTTTATTTTAATCCTACGATCAAGTGCAATTAAAGATTCACCTGTTTCAGTGGCTTTATAGATTAGTAAAGTACTGTATGCTCAAACTGTTACCAAAAATTGGAAATAGAGTTTCACTACGAATTCTTAATTGCCGAAAAATATGTTCTTAAATATTTTGTATCCTACTGAAATTCCAATTAAAACTTCGAAAATCTTGTATTATTACAATTTTGCTCCGTCAGAATATCTGAGAAGCGATAAAAAATTAATATTAATTTTCTTAGGAAGCATCTTTAAAATTAATTGATCAAGCTCGATCACTTAGCTTCCATATATATACCATTTAATTCTGCTCGGAGAAAGATGTAATACACGCAACTTTCAGTATCATCTCGTTTACCGTTACCTCGTGTGATGCAAGATGCATGGGATACTTGTGAAACAAGCATTCGGAAATCATTCTCACCAAGATGAAGTTGCATTCGTATGGAACGCTCTTTGGAAATTGTCTGTTCCACTAAAATCTAATGGAAGTTTGCAGGCTGTCAATATGTGACAACGATAAGACGATGACATTCGTAAATTTTCATGTATAAACAAGTCATTTGCGGTTTCCGTTGTGAATGAAATAGAAACATGAACGTGGTATCGGAGACCGGCGACAATCTCGAGGAAATATACGCTTGGATCGAGCAAATGACATTTTCCAAGCCGAAGAAGAATCTTGCCCGAGATTTCTCCGACGGTGGTACAGGAATAATGATATCTCATTGCCCTGCTATTCAGTCATTGATACGTGTTAAGATCTCATCCAATAAATTTTAGTTTTTATGGCCGAGCTGTTAAAACGATATTATCCTAGGCATGTCGATATACATAATTACATATCTGGAAACAGTATCTCGAAGAAGATAGACAATTGGTGCACCCTGAACAGAAAAGTACTTTCCAAGCTTGACATAAAACTGGGGAGGGACGTAATTAATCAACTGGCAAACTCGCAACCCGGAGTTATTGAGAAAGTGTTGACGGATTTGCGAGTTAAAATCCTAAAAGATTGCAATGCTGAGAGGGATTCTTTGTACTCCGAGTTCGAGAACAGTGGAAAAGGAGGTACGTAAGAAATTACGAAGAATTACAGAGTCGCGCGGATGAAATTACAAGTTATCCGAACTAATCAAGGATTCGTTATCGCTTAAAAAGAAATCGTTAGATCAGTGCTGGATTCTGAAGAGTTAGCGAACAAAACTGTTCCGCGTCACGTTTTCGTCCGACTCAAACAGGAATCAGAGGAGAAGAACGAAGTTATAAACAGTCTTCACCAAAAAATATCTCATCTCGAATCTTTGATGAAGCTCAAAGATCAAAGGATTGCGGACCTCACCGCGCAAACGGCAAAGACTACAGAACCTTGTGCTACACCAAGGAACGACAACTTGACCGTCACGAGTAGCGCGATATCAAAATTTCGAGCTAAAATATAATAGCATTTCTAAAAGTAAATTTGGTATCCAGAATTTTTAAATGATATTGAACTTCAGAAATTTGAATTGTTTGTAAACTTTTAATTAGGGTACTTGCTTTAATATAATTTACCGCCATTCAATTTCCTCTCTTATACTTATATTGTAAATTTCTGTTATTTCCTCGAATCGCTTATCATAACTGCTGAGTACTAATACAAAAGTTTTTAATATTACATTAACTTAGAATTCAATTCTATGGAATTTCTTTATAATTTTTACACGTAAGCGTATGCAAGTAGGAATTTTATATCGGTGCTCTCATACTGGGTGGAGAAACCAAAATTACGCCATCGCCGCGTACGAACAGCATGGAAATATTTCTTTTCGTAGTGCGATAAACTTCTTCGTAAGTTTCTTCATCGATTTCTATAGTAGTCACAGTTTCTTCTGCTTCTCCCAACACCAAATTCAAGTGCTGGTCGTAGGCCTGGAATCAAAGTATTCATGCAATCATTTAAGCTCCGAAAATGGTAGAAAAATATATACCGTCATCTCGCATAACGATAAAAAGATATTCACATGTAACCTCCCCCGTAGTTCCCTCTCATTCCTCATTTTAACATATATTCGCTCATCGAGGCTCAATCTTATGAGATCCAATGGCTCCTTAACATTTATCGCAGGAACCTAGATCGAAAACATATATTAGGTTATAATAGGTTAGATTCACGTCTCAAATACCAAGTCAAGTATTCCCACCTGCTCTGTCTCGTCAGCCATAGTACAGACGCGTTTCTTATTATTCCTACAATTATTCGCAACTTATTTGTAAATCCAAACTACCCGGTCTCACGCTACACAACAATAAACACTGTATTTATTTATGATACAATCGAAACATTGCGCAGAATCATTCAAGTAAACCGTCCACAAGCCTCCATTTTATCGAGTTACAGAATACACCAGTAGCGCTGTGCCTAAGTTACGCGTAAAAATACATTATCCACAAACAAAGACGCGTTACTTTATTCAATTGTTTCGAAGTACTTTACAAGCTCTCCCCACAACAATGTTTTAAATTCGCCAAGAATAAACCACCTCGTGAATGCGTCCACAATTGATGGATGTCCATTGTTGCGTTTGAATTCTCCCGCCACTTAGTCTCCCGTTCGACCGCGTCGAGGTGGGGCGCTCTTAATAACGTTGGGGATCGCGCAGCTTGAGGTATCGCCAGACCGAGTGAGCGCGAGGTAGCGAGCAACGCCATTTTCTCTATCCGCGGGTGAAGTCGGTGCGCGGTGTGTGAATCATTTGGCGACGTTTCTCCACGTTTCTGCTTCACGACGGCGAAACAACGGGCTGCCCGTCGGCCCTGGCGCGGCGGCCAGTATTATGCGTAGACACGCGGGCAGCTGTGCGGTGGATATGGTGAGTTGAGAGAGATCGAAGCGCTCCCGGGAGACGTGACGTCTTGTCAGTCGGCCTTTTCCCGTTCCCCCTTCTCGGCGAACTCCCGCAGGGATGGCCCGTGCAGAGGTATCGTTTACGATAACGTAACTTAGCCGGCGCGGTTAACCGAGCGTGCAATCGAGGCCGGAGTTCGCGTCGTTCACGGTTCGCACGTGGAAATTAAAAGGGGTTCCTCGGTAAACCGGGCCTCGTAGAACGTTCCGTTCGGGCCAATGGGCGGAGGTTTAGGGCGGCACATGGCTGTGGGTCGCCGGTCGTGCAGGGGGTGGTTTTCACGACGCTTGCTCGGACTCCGCGAAAATTCGCTGGCACGGTATTCCGCGGATACGCTTATCTCCCGTTCCGTATCGCGTGCAATTACGGCTCGGTCACGGTTCGTATAACAAGTTCACAGTGACAGTGGAAAGAGGAGCGTATAACGTACTCCGTTACACGTTACGTCTCGATATCCTCTTCGGAGTGGAGAGAAGCTATCGAAGTGCTCTGCCTTTTCGCGTGTGCCTCCCGTGTGTTCGCCGTAAGAACGTATTTTGTGCACGTAAAGAACGAACGAAGGGCCAGACACCAATCACGGACGATCTCCAGAGAGATATCTGGGATATTTGCGCCACGGAGCAGGGGCCAGCGAGCAACGTAAGCTCCACTTTCCCATTGCTTTTGTTTTAATCCCGCGACACCGTGCGAAACGCTCGATCTGACCTTCTACGTCGATTTATCAATGGACCGTTAGATCGTACGGGACGTGTATGCGTCAGCTTTATCGATCGACCGCTGTTGACACAATCGAGCAAAAGCTTCTCTTCCTCTTTCCTCGAATAAGGTACAGAAGAGTAGTGTAATTTCGTTACGTTACTTTCTACGCCCCGTTCGCTGCCATAGGCGTAAACTTTCGGCGATACCGATGATCGCCACGTAATTTCGTACGTTCACCTAATTGGCGCGTGTATCGCCATGACGTCACGCTGAGAATGCACGGGTTTAAAGTGTGATTCCCATGACAGGCGTTTGCCTGCTGCTTGAATCTGTTTCAGCGATAACGGATTTTTCGTTGAAATTTGTTGAGTCTAGATGGGTGTCTCTCGTGACACCGTTCCACGCGTTGCTGAGTGATTAAAATCCGCCGTGACATTCGTGCGGCAATTAACTCGCCCGGCCTTTCGACCCTGTTGACATTTTAAACGTTTTCTGCCCTACCGAGAAATCCGATAGCCAACTTCGTTCGCGCGTACACGGGTACTTGCTAATCTCGGATCATCTTTATCCGATAGGTGTTCACGGGCGCGTGTCACTGCTGTCATTACCGCAAATTCGGCTCGGTCGGAGCGTAATGTAGTTAAATTGAAATGTACTGGGCGAAATTAGTGGTTGTACCGTGACGCTATAGTCATGGATGGGACTGACACAGCGTATAGAGATGTTGAGTCAAGTCGATGGAAAAGTACTTGGTGGGAATTAAGAATCGAATTAGATCGGAATTTTAGGTAGTGGTGTTGAACAGTGCCTGATGCCAATTGTTTTAGTATATTCGTTAATATTAATATTGCATAAATCAAGCAAAGCAATGAGTATCGATGCTACTGTCAATAAGAATCGTCACTGAGGATGAGTCGATACAATTACGATCTAATCGCCATAAGATAATCAGGGAATATCGATACTATTATTAACAGCAATTAGATAAGCCTCGATAGCATTACAAATTTATTAAATCTAATCAATATAGTCTAATCAGTATGAGATAAATAATAAGTATCGATATTATCGGTGTTAGGTAATATCAATTGTGGAATAAACCTAATTGATATGAGACAATCAATTGCAAATAACAGTGACACCATTCTCATGATAAAAATTAATATATTTAATTATACATATTTAGTTGGAACACATATTTTAGTAAATCGATATTAGTTACCGATATATGAATCAGAAGGAAATAGAACCGATATTTTACGTAGCAAATGGTCAGCACACATATTTCGTAATGTTATCGGTTTTTCACAAGCCTTGAAAATATTAATATTTATTACATTATTAATAGTACGCATCTATAGTATTAAGTACTCACATCATTGACTCCAATGAATGATACAATAATAAAAACTCGATTATCCATACTTCACGTTCAATTATACAATACTGTTGCTTTACACAGAACACGCACACATTAGTTTAGAAACTGGGTCAGAGTACACTTCCTTTCTAAATCAGAATAGGGAAAATTTGATATGGTGCGGCGAGTGTTATCCTATTGCGGAAATAACACTTTTTTAATGCAACCATTTTTTTCCACAAATCAATTCATTTCATTATTCCCTGTGTAAATATGCCAAGATATCGATTTTGACATATTTACATTTTTCGGAATATCTCATATTTACTTGAGAAAATGACTTTATAAATAAATAAATCGAAAAGCGAGTGTTTCAATATTTGAAATGGAAACATATATTTGAAATTCCCGTTCGTTGCAACGCCCTCCTAGTTGCTTGCACTTGTATCTCTCAAAAATATTTCGCGAACACAAATATTTTCCACTTCCCGATATATCGCAAAGGATTCATATTTCCTCACGCGCACTTCACACTGACTCACACAGAATGCCGAAAACAGTGGATTAAAATATAAAAGAAAGCATATATGAAGAGCAAGGTGGAAAACAATGGATGTCACAAAACAGCTTTATTGAGAAAATCAAGTTTTAATACTTTAGTCCCTCAGTAAAGAAACATGACTCAATGAACTTAACTATATTGTTAACAACATGAACAATTTATACTCTGATCAGGAGGCATCAGAAAAGAACTGAGCAAAAAGAGAATTGTTTCACATTGTTTCAATATCTTTCAAGTGGAACACTGCAGAATACTGTACCAAGATAAATGTCCACTTCTATTACTGGAATTTGTACACAGTGACGGCCGAGTGCTCCTGACGTAGTGCAAGCTTCCACTAATCAGTGCAAGTAGGAAAACTGCGGCCATTCCTTGTTCTGTTCCAGTGAAAAGTGGACATTTCCTATTTTTAACCAGTATACCAAATCTTCAACGTTGTCTGATATGGACATTTCTACTTTATAACCCTTTGTGATTCGACAGTTCTGTGACCCCAGTTGCCACCAACAAATTATACATCGTAGAATCACTAAAAATGGACATTCTCTGTTTTTTCCTTACCTTAATACGCATTCATTCCAGACTAAATTTGTTAACTCTCGAAAACAGAAGAATTATATCAGACCTGACCATTTCTACTCAATGTGATAAATAGTCGAATAAATTGTCAACCCTTACTAACACAACTTAATTTCTATGCAACCACTAAGAGCCTAAGGCATCGTAATCTTTTCTACGTAAAAACTCATCGAACCCTCTATGGTAAACTTAATTGCATCGACCGCATATGTAGCATTGCTAATTCTTATCATGAACAACTTGATTTTTTCTCCGACTCAATAGATAAGATCCATATAAAGCTTTTACGTCTGTTGCGTTGAGTGTCTCGCATTGTATATTCATGTTTTTCTTTTTTGTTTTATCTTTCTTTTTCTCTCTGTCTTTCTTTCTTTATATGTGTCCGTTTCTCTACCTCATTTTGTATTTAATTGTACCAAAGGGTTGTTAACCCGTTTATTGAAATTAAAATTAAATTAAATTCTGCACGTTGCAGATGTATTCACGCATCTCTCAGAAAACAAAATGGTCACAATACCAAAAACAGACTTTGCCAATTACCCTTCATCCAGTATATTTTCGATCGAAGGTTTACCCGCTACATATTGTTTACATGTCGCGTACGTTTCTGGTGGCCACAAGTCACTGAAAGCTTTCATTTTTTTCCACGTACTGATTAGCATTTCTCTGGTGGCTGCCACCAGGCGAAAGGGACGATTCGTGTACTATCGAGGGAAGCCGCGTATATACAGGAACACGTGCTCGAGCACGCGACGTGTGCGGGAGAGGAGCGTATTTAAAATAACCGTCGTGTGTTTCATGGTTGGAGTACCGTCGAGATATTTCTTTATTCATGAGTGCGAACGACGAGGCACCGCGGCGTACATTAATCCTTTAAAATCGTCGCGGCGTGAGAGCATACGAAACGAAGTATGCTTTTAACACTACACGCGTATTGAAACGTTTCTCGCGCGCGAGCGAGGGAAAAAAGGCACCGAATGCGTAATCCGCTTACGTCCGAAGAAAATGCTGTTCCGCATTCGAAGTCTATCGATCTCGCCGCTGAAAATCGAGGACATACACAGCTTCGCTCGGAAATACTCATTAGTATTTCCATCATTACAGTGAATGTCTTTTTAAAAAGTTATCTTACATCCATCGTGAATCCAGTCGAGTCTTTTCTCGGTTATTATTTTTTCAACGGCGAAGGTGTTTTTATAGCTGATGGAGTACACTGTGTATCGCAGAACTTTCATCGTGCTCGTATTTTTCTTTCAGATTTTGCCAACCGCTTTATTCCCACTCGGTTTCTTTCTCGATCCGCTTTCACACACTCGAAAGTCTATTACAAACGATTTGTGCGTGGTGTAGTAAGCGGAGGCACGTCATAAGTTCGTATTAACCAATGATTTATGGCGTGCAACTCTAGCACGCGAATAATAACGACCATACTGTATCCTGTCCTTCGGTGATTCACATACGAAACCGTGGATGAAGTAACGTGCTCACTCTTGATGCAGAATAGAAAATTCATCGACCTCTCTATATTGTATACCATTTACGTCCACGGTTTCGTGAAACCCGGGATTCATTATTTACATGTCCCTGGGGTGTTTTTTAAAATGCTGAACTGCAGTAGCTGCGGTGACGTTTCGCAATTGGGAACAAACACGGGCTAACGGGCATTGAAAAATAATTCATTTTTCCTATTTTATGCGACTGGTACAGCTTGTTGGAATACATTATTGCTACTAACTCAATTTCGCAAATGTGGGTTAATCCGTTTTCGTTTCAATGCCTCGAATGTTCTTGCACAGAGAGTAAATAATTAATTTATATATTTAAGTCGGAATCCCTAAAGGCTAGTTACGAAACTCTTTGAGAGATACGTTATTTTTATGAGTTTTCTTCAGAAAATTTGATTTGTTCAGTGAATTTGAATGATTTGGAGTTTTGAGGCAATTACAATCGAGGTACTTATTATAAATCGAAACTCTGAAATTGAAGGACTCAGTGGAAAACAGGCACGTGCCGCGTATGCATAAATTTTCGTTTGTTTATACCATTAATTGTAATTCCATCAATAATATAATAGCATGTACCTATGTTTCACCGAGCAGAATCATTCAATTTTCTTCACGCTGAGAAAAAAGAAATGTGGAAAAAGTGGCTCATGTTATCTACTTTTTTTTTTAGCTAGAAATTGATAATATTCATTTACCATCCCATTCAAGTATCGTTTAAAATAATTACAATTTCGTACCACATTTCCTCTGAAAATAATTCTTCAGCTAAAATTTGACAATAGTCATTTACCATCTAATTAAAGTACAGCTTAAAATAATTACAATTTCAAATAATTACGGCTTTTCCTACGAAAACAATCTTTCTTTTAACTAGAATCACAAAACGGTGGTACGTGCCTGTTTCCCACTGTGTCCCTCAATTCCACATTTTTTCGCCCGTAACTCTTCGAAAAAAGTATTTAAAAAATCTTATAAGGAGCTTAATAGTTTTCTTGTTTTAAATAACCAGCCCCGTTCATTAAATTCAGATCGATTTTCCCACACTATTTTCTAACTCTCGGAGCTCCCACGTTGTTGAATAATTCTTTTTTTCTCGCCACAAGGACACAACGGATTTCACCGTGGTGATTGGTATTCGCGCGATGATATAACTCTCGCTTTCTACCATTCCCGGGGATGATCCATCGCGGTGCAATTCTGCACGCTCACGGTTTCTAGTTGGAAAACGATTAACCTTTCGCTCGGTCTCGTACTCCTCCAGCGAAATTGAATTCCAATAACGCAAAAGGGATGCAGAATCGATCGGCGCTCATCGCGTTACGCCGCCATAATTCGTGTAATTACCCCGCTAAAGGTTAAACTCGTTTAAACGAATAATTGTCGCCGTCGTGTTGCTCGTCGGTCAGAAAATTCGCGAAACGAGAGTGGAACAGGTGCACCGCGCGATGCGAATGTTGACCCTTCGCGGGCCCTGTTTACGGCGTAACGGTGCCCACTGGCAAATGGTACAAGAATAGTTGCTGAGGAAGTGTACAGGATGTTTCGTAACAGCCGGTACAACCGAAACACCAGCGATTCTGCGTGGAAAAATATAAGCAGCAAATGTGGAATGCAATTTCTTCATGGATGGCTTGCTTCTCGAAGAAATCGATTTCGAAAACTCGAGGTTCTACCAGTAAATATGATACAAGTGGCGATGAAATGTATCTTTATGCAAAGATATCTTAAAATGATAATTGAATTACTTTTTTCGAACGGGGCTCTGTTTCGAAGAAAATCGATTCTTTAGTATTCCATGAATTTTCGAACTCGATTTCCTCAAAAAGAAAGCTCCATTCGGAAGAGAAATATTCTACCATATCGATTTATTTTTTTATCAAGCATTCATTTCATTCGCAATTATATTATATTTAATAATATTAACTTTTCAAAATTCATTTTCTCGAAAAGGAAGCCCCCAATAAATAAATTCTATTGCATATTTCCTGTTTATTCCTTTATACATATAGAATCGTCACTGTTTTAGCGATGGTAACCTATTATGAAACGCTCTGTATATACAACCGCGAACGATTGCCTTTGGAATCCGCTGCATGCACTGGCCTGCTTCTCTGTTTTCTAGTTTTTTGAGGAACGTGTCGTTATGTCGTGTCTTTGCTATACTATTGTAATATCACCGGCTCCTGCCAAACGCTGGAATGCGGCAGAAGAAATGGGGACAGGTTAGTGGCGGGCTACCACAATCGAGCGATAGACGAGACGTTGCACAATTCGGCGGGTTTACAACCGCTTCGTAGTTACTGAAACTTTGACGCGAAAAAATTGACGTAATGTTGATTTATAACCAAAGAGTGGGGATCATACAATTGTTGGAAAATATTTGCCAGGAGGCATCGAATGATATCATTTTGATCCTGAAAATGAAGTGGGTCAGTTAAAATGGAAATCAGCCCTTAAACTTATCAACAGAATCGTGCATTATTAGAGGACAATATTTCTGCACTATCCATTTAATTCTATTAAGATACTATCGGTTCGACGTTTCATTTAATTGCTGCAACTTTGATGATACGAATTTGCTGATCCCCTTCTCAATCGTATTTAAATGGAATTGCGTAGTCGATAAATTGCATGAAATACGCACGAACTTCTGAGAATTTCTCGCTGATTGCACATAACATTGAAATATGAGTTACAGGGGTCACTGACTTACCACGCGTTTATTATTCCCAGATAACAAGTTGCTGTTGCGGTAGCAATGATGGAACGTTAGATTCGATCGTTCATTCGTTACCTAAATTATCGTAATCGGTTTAAAGTGAATAGAGGGATAAATAAGCTGGGAAAGCATTGAGCTAGATTTTCTTGCATTTTGAGTAGCCCGCTCTGTGCATTTAACGCATTATTACCAGGGCTGGGGATAATCAATTTTTAAAATAGATAAATAGAAATAAATATTTTTATTTCTTCGAGTGATACACGATTGAACAAATCAACTTTTCTTTGAAAGTTTATTAAGTAGTAGTCACATAAAGAAATAGTATTGCAATACTACATCATACAAATACTATTGTGAAATGAGTAGGGTATCACCGAATAACCTGTATCGCCAATTTACCCGAGTTTACCCTATTTTATT
Organism: Andrena chrysosceles; assembly: GCA_963855975.1. NCBI lineage: Eukaryota > Metazoa > Arthropoda > Insecta > Hymenoptera > Andrenidae > Andrena > Andrena chrysosceles. The sequence goes on along the minus strand of OY979766.1, from coordinate 112,627,868 downwards.
GAAATATAAGAAACTAGTAATTCAAATAACAATTAATATTAATATTTCAAATAATGACTGACTCACTGACAACACAAGAAACGAGTGTAAACATACATACCTGCGTTTAGAAATACTTGCAAGAAATATTTATCCGAATATATGTAATGTTATTAAGAAAGTAGCGAACGACAATTGGGAGATCTGTTTTGTTTTTAACTTTGTGTCTCCTATTTTCAATCTCCTATTTCCTATATTAGAATCCGAGTGTAAATAGCAAATAACATTTGCTCATAATTTAATCAACTAATGAAATACTATTTTCAAACAGTATTTGCTTATGAAAATATTTCAGTTTTCAGTGTTTTCTCTCAAACTGTTTCAAATTTCCGTCAGCCCTGATTATTATACATTCTGTGACCCAACCGTATGCAAAATTTTCCCTAAATCGGTAACCAAAGCCTTGGTCACTCCCCTTACCGCCACTGAAAGGGTTCACACGAATAATTTTCAAGGAGTGTATCAACTTTCCTATCTTAATGTGAATAATTATTGTAAAATTTGCATGAAGTGTATCAGGTTTCCCATGTCACTATGACTAATTTACAAAGGGCGTATTATAGCTGCATTTATCTAAAAAAAAACACAAGCATCGCAAAAAGGGAGAAGGAAATCGAACGTGTTTCCTGTTTCGAGGCTCAAGTTGCTATCGAGCTAACAGGACGAGGTGGCGATTATCGATCTTTGCAGCTTACCGCTATTGCCTCGTTCGATATAATTGTTAATTAGCGAGTTATCCGAGCGTTCAGTCTCGTCTTGCTTGCCGTCGCTGCTTTTTTTTCTTGCCTCGCCTCTCGTCTTCTTCTCCCAACTTCTTCTCCCGCGTTCAATACGCACGGTTGAATTTCTTGGCGACGATCCGGTGTCACACCAGCCTGGCAACTTTTTCCTTCTCGTATGACGATTTTCGAGTACGCGCAGAGCTCGATCTTCTTCTGCGCCTCTGCGTTCCGACGCAGAATGCCCATAGAAGGGAAGCTCTCGATAAAAATCGCCTTCTGCTCCTTGCAAATTTCAGTCGCCGATTTCTGATCTTTTTCAATGCGCATTTTACTTCAACTTCTTCTACTTGTCGTGTTTACTTTGCCACTGCAGTGTTTATAGTCGTCCGAGGGACTGGTTGAATTTTAAATAGATATTTGATGGTTTTGAGGTAATATCTCCACGTAGTGACCCGCGAAAAAAATGTTTAAAAATCGTCACGAATATCGTGAGGAATTTAAATTAATTTCACATTATGAAACTTGTGATTGGTAGTCTAGTTGGCACTTCGTGCTCTTAGGTGGCGATACAAAGGTATTTTATGCATCAAAATATTTATCGTGTGACTTATAAAACTTTTCCCAGCAAATTATAAGTCTTTTTAAGTTGTAGGGAATTCTAAAGGGTAGTTAATCGTAGGAATCTTGGGTAGGCATTTCCCACGGCTGCTTGATGGAGGGAACTAGCCTGTTGAGGTAGGAAAATGTTTGAGTGGGGGAAACGAAGGAAATATTAGTTGACAGAAGATTGATACGAACGATCGTAAATTCCATTGAAATTCCAGTTTATGAGTGTTTATAATCATCTTCGATTTTTTTCTTATTTCTTGTTCTTAAGTTATCGACCAGGACACTATCGATATTACTTCTGCGGTACTATTCCATACAACGCTCACACGGCACTAATTCAAACGCTGACACACCGCGAATGGCTTCACTCGAACGGTTTTTTCTCGTCGAGCAGCAGCTCCGACGGCTGTGCAACCTTGTACTCTGCCTCCGGCAGCGATGAAAAAGGAGCAGAATTGCTCACAATAGAATCTAAAATGCCCATTTGACCGGTTCTAGTGAATAAAGAAAGAACTGGTCGCCGGCTTTGCCCTGAAAACTCGTGTCGCAACTGCGTCGTGCTAATTTTCCATGAGACATATTTCTACTGGCCTGGAAACTTTTCAGTAATAAAATCAACATTTACGGTATTATCAGCGCTGTATGAAAGCACAACCGCAGATTTCGTCAGATAAGAGTGACACAATCGCTTCGGATGAGTTAAGAAATATAACCTACATTGTGTGGTCTTAATTCTTGGTCTAAAATTAGAGGAACAAGATGATAATTAGGGAGTGGATGATTAAGGTTGCGATGTCAAACGCAATAATAATTTTATTTCTTTAAAAACGAAATTAATGGTCTTCAGGGACATACTATGAACTTTCAAATTTAGGGTTTTAAAATCAGAGGAAGCAGATGTTAATTAGGTAGTGGATAATTAGGATTATCATGCCAAACGCAAAAATGATTTTATTTTTCAGAAAAAATTATTAATGCTTAAACCGATGTGTGTAACTTTTTATAACAAATTGAATCTTTTATTTAACATTCCATGTATCTGTATTTTATGTTAGGTACTTATACTAAAGTATAAGCGTTCCATTTTCAAGACATTTCCTTCGAATTGAATTCAAAGTTGTGATAACGTTATCGTTGGTAGTTCCTCTTCTATGAATCGTTCTTTCAGTCATTTTCCATGAACTATGCATAGTCCAAGGTATAATGTATAATAATACGAAAGGATGCATCGTAATTTCTTGAGGATGAGAACAAGAACTTTCCAGCTAATCAAATTGGAGCAATGAGCGTATGTGCACGGGACAAGTGGATCCGCCTTCGTCGCGGATGTCTTTGCTCTGTATTCAATTAGCAGAGTCGACTATTACGCGCGTATTGCACAATATTCCTACGCAGAATAATACCTGACCGCGTTTTTAGACCCGTGGCATCTGAGAAATTGGGTTGCCATATTAACCCAACTACAAACTTAGAAGCGTTTTCAGAAATTTCCTCGCGTATAATTATTCCAATTATTAACTAATAGTAGCAAGGATGGAAGAAATATGGAATGTATTAGAAATATAGAAATAAATATAATTAGAAGAATATTTCTCCCAAGAATTGAACGAGTTACTTTTGTATTCAAATTCTACTTAATCCATTAAGCCACCACCAATTCCCATATAACGAACACTTTGAAATATCACATTTCTTCCGCATTTTCTTAAGATCTTCGATTCAACTAATTGCAAGCTCCATGCTTCGCCTCAGTTCCATGCCACCATGTTGTTTGCTCTTCGCGCAACATTGGTAGCCGTTCTAAATAATGCAACGCCAAGGTTGAATCTTGTCGGTGATCCAATCGAATATTGCGCAAGCGAAGATTGAAAGTCGAGAGCGGTTAGGAGTCAAATGAGCTGATAGCAAGCGAAGTGATCCGTTTACTCGACGTCGTTCCTTGAAAGTGAAAAGTGCCGGTAAATTGCCCGCCACTCCGCCCCTATTGGCGAGCCTTGTCCGAGTGGCATTGAAACCAATTTTGATATCAAGGCAAGTACCCCACGGCACGGAACAAAATTGCCTCTTCGATCTCACTCTATGAGGCAATATCGCCGGAGCTCTCGTCGTTAGCCGTCCAAGATTGACAGCTTCCAACTTCTTAAATGACACTTGCACAAAACTCTCTGTGGGGTCTTTCAATCACAGTATCTTCTAAAAAATAGATGTACTCCTTGACTACTAACAACGATTAACAATTATCTTTTTTGCACCGCGTCTGTACACGACCGCGTTAACACTATTCCTACCACGAATCGGTCAAAAGACCGTTTTTAAAATATTGATTAGAAGTTCCTATATACAACGTAATTCAATCGCCTTTAAACTTCACGACTTTGCCTCAAATATACGTATAATACATTTTTGAATATTCACTTCTTGTTTTATTGTTTATTTTCTGAGAAAAATTTGTTGTTTGTCTTACCTAACGCGACCGGTCAAATGACGTGAAATGTGTCGGTAGGAATAGTGTTAAATAAAATATCCTCGTGCAATCGCTGCGCGTATAAATCGGCGAGATAATTGTAATTAAAAGAAACGCGTACAAGCAGGTTGTTCGGCGAATAAGTCCGAATAGGACAAGGTTAATTTTGTTTAACGGACCAAACAGTTGATACCGCGTTCCTCCTCATTGACCATCGTCGATCGAAGCTTTAAATGGCCACGGAAATGTTTACAAAGATCTGCTTATCCACGTGCGTATTGCATGCTCAGCTCTGACGTACGACTAATCTGCGGCCGCGCAATCAGCGGCTGGCAGCTGCAACAGAACGTCTCGACGTTGAAAAGTGTTCCTTTATAAGAAAAAGTGACTCGCGATGAACCGAGCTAGCCTTCTTGCTTTCAATTGTATTTGTACTTGACGGTGGCGATCCCTAGTGCAAGGCTCGTTAATTACACGCAAGAAGGATTAATTTAGATGTTATCGCGTTACCGCTGTCGCCGCCGCTTCTGCTGATTCAAGTTTAAGGCTCTTGAAGCTACACGCTCAGCCAGCCAGCCGAACAACGCTTGTAACTGAAAGCTCCGCGTAAAACTAATAACGCCGCCAGCACCCTTTGATACTGTCCTTTAATTAATCGCTTGCGCCGCCATTAACCGCGGATAACGTTCGACTTTCCAGATTAACTATCTCGCAGGATTCTCAGTTCTCGATAGGGGAATAAAAGCTCCGCTCGGTCGAGGATCAGCAGTTATCTGGTCGACTGCTTTTAATACTGCCACTGACCAGGGTAATACCCGTCCGCTCCTATGTGGCCGTTTACTAGGGGCCAACGTATTAATGCAATCGCAGCGCTGCATCATCAGCTCCTGTAATCTATGCTGACGCGATCGGCGGGCTTCGGCGATGCAGTTGCAACTGCGCTCCATTCAATGTTGCGTAGCACTTTCGTTGACCTGGCTCAAAGCCAGTTCTCCTTTTCACCTTTTCTCTTGTCACACGTCACGACTTGCAGGTGAAGTTTGGTGGTTCGCCGTAGGTGTCTATCGGATTGGGCAAGAAGGTGAGGTTAGTAGGTTGCGAATAATATTAGGTCATCGGGGTTGGATCATTTAAGACCGAAAGCTTGTGCTTCTGTGGTGGCTGTTGTAGGAGCGACTGTCCACAGAATTTCGCTCACGTAGGTGGGAAACTTTCAAAGATAGCTGTGCAGCACTTTGCATTCCGAGCTCTAGCGGGTGTGGTTATTTAAATTATGAAGTGAAGGAAACGTAAATTAGGGGGGATGAATCGGGGTTTAATTCGAGTACAAAGTTATAAAATTTTAAAAGGGTTTTTTGATGCGGTTTAACGGGGTACTCTAGTGTAACCCCGTTTTTCAATGTCATTTTTGGGAATTTATTTATCAAAAACTGTAAGTTTATACTATCTGGCGTTTTCACTACATATTAAGGTATGTTTGAAGTAATACTCAATTTTGTTTTAATCTTTTTTATCGCACGTATACGTAGATATAGTCGATGGCGCAAGCTTCTGCAAAATTATTATTTTCCAACGGGCGTTGGTGTGGGAACTGTTCTAGTCATCCAAAATGGAAAAATTAAGGTTTATTGTCTTTATTATGTTGGTCGCTATGGTTGGAACCACGGATGAGTTTCTATTTTGTATAAAATTAATTCTGCGGAATGAAAACAGCTCAATTTTTTAGCAAAAATCGAACACTTTTTTCAAAATGCTCTGTGCATTTCACACCAATCTGTTAGAAATAAAAAGAAAGAACTTCCTCAGGGTTGTCTGAGCCCCCGCATTAGCAATTTTTGCAGCCATAAAATAGTGCAGCGTTTCATATTTTGGACTCTATAGAAGCTCATAATTTGAATAATTAGAAGAATAATTAGGAGAAGAATTAGGCTTAAACTGGAGTTACCTTTTAAAGAAAACAGAACGTTTTGTCTGGGTGTTATCCGAGCCCCCAAATTGGCCAGCTTAATACCCACAAAGTAATACAACCCTCTTTAAGCCTGGCAGGTCTAATAATAATTCCAAATCTAAATGACAAAAATCTGTGACTAAACCGAAATTGTAGCTTTCAATTCGAGCACAAAATCAAAAAAAAATATTCTAGGCCAACCCCTCAATTGAACACCTCTAACACTACGTCCATCACATTTCTAATATCCAAATAATCGCGACCATAAATTAAGTAAAAAAGCATGAAATTTTCCAAGTTGCCAGAATTAAAAAATCCAGAAGAACTGTTGAGGTTCATCCAAGACTCTCATAATTCTTCTTTATTATCTGTCTCCCATATTTCTTCGGTTTTCCCTCAACACTCTTACCTCCTCGTTTCCCGTCTTCCCATGCTCGCGAGATCGTTGGGCGAAATGAAATGTCCGGTATAAAACGGCAGACCTCTTTCTTTTACATCCTTCCATTTACTTTTACGCGCTCGGTGTATCAATTCCACGGAATTTTATCCCGTGCTCACGTTTTTCCATTAATTTCACCGTTGCGTCATGACGGCGGACGGTTTACGGAAGCGGAGATTGCAAGCGAAGAAGCACGATGATTAAGCGTAAAGTACGCTTTTTCGCGCGGGTACGCGCTAATGCACCTGGCACGCTGAAATTGTGGAAGGCAAAGTGTGCCTCGATCGACAATCGGAACACTTTTGTCTACGTTGGGTAGAATGTAAGCGAATCTTGCGTGCGAAGAGTGCTGCGAGCGAAGGACGTCGGAGATTGCTTGCGAAACAAGCTTCTTTGCCTCTTGGCATTTGAGAGCTGGTAATTAATCGAGTCGCGCGATTAGTCTGCTCGATGTGGGTGAAAAATGCTTTTACAACCGCTATTTTCTTTTCCATTATTGTTATCTCCTTGCTTGTCATCCAAGTACGCTGGGGGAGAAAAGTACGTGTGCAATTGTGTGTGGGATACATTGCTGGGCTGGGCTCATTACTGTGGATGTTGTAGGTGGAGGAAGTTAGGAAGTTTAGTAGAATTTTTAGAATTTATTTTGGCTAATAGAGATCTGTGAAATAGGGTTGGTGCAAATGGAGTATATATGAGGGAGGGTTTCTAGTGTTTTTGGTGAATGTAACATTAGTGAAATGACAAAGATGTGTGGAATATTGTAGATGTAAATGTTGTAAAGTTGTAGGAGTTATAGTTCACAGTCGTGGAAGTCATCATATGTGACCGATTGATTTCATTTCCACCACTGTGATAGGATTGTAATTGAGGACCTTGCAGCAAGAGGAGTGCAGCTCCATCTTTACCAACTTCGATTATATTAAAAAAAACTGCTTATAAAATTATTGCTTTGACTTAACATTGAAAAGAGAACACTAATTGAAACATATTTTCACACAATAAGTAGTAGTTATTGAATTGATAAATTTCTATTTATATTTTTGGTAAAAAAATATTCTATGTAATAAAAATATTAATATTTCTATAATAAAAACAGTAGGGTAAACTCGGGTAAATTGGTGATAGTTTTAGAATTTCCCTAATAGGTAACTGCTAATATTTACATATTCTGAAAGTGAGTCTAGGATATAATGATAGGCCAGACATCAGAGAAACAATTGATAGGTTAACATAAATTTACTAGTTATATTTAATTGAAAATATACAAAATTACGTTGTCATGACATGCTCTGGTTATTCGGTGATAGTACCTAATCTTTCTATTTTTATTTATTTGCAATAAGTCGTTCATTTGTTATCGGATTTGCATCAAACGTGAACCAAACGAATATTGAATTTTTTAAAAAATGGAGCAGCACTCCTTTTGCTACAAGGTCCTCAATCATAAACGGAATTGGAACATTCCACAGTTTGCTTGAATCTTGTATAAATTTCTTCATAATGAAAAAGTTTACTCATATCCTAAGAGTCACAACGCATTTCCCATGTACACTTTATGAAATTCAAATTCTATTCGATGAAATCTCGTCTAATTATAAGTTTCGTTTTAATGTCAGTTAACAGATTCAGTCTTACAGAATGTAATCCATCGTCTTACATTCCCAGAGGTGGCAATTTGCTACATTAAAACACGATCGCGTGTTAATCTGCCTCTTAAACGATTGGATAATCTTTCCAATTAGCAAGAAATACCCCTTGAATTCAGGTCTCCCGTATAACACGAACAATTCCGCTACACGCACACGAAACCGTTTCTTCCTCCTCCATTATAATCATCGCGGACGTTTCCCGTTATCGTGCACAGCAAGGTGTACGCCCGCGCGCGCGCGAATCGTTTTATCGAGCATAAAACAACCGTATAAACGTTTGTATGCCTTTTGATGGTAGATATATAGGTGTACATAGGGTGTCGCAAAATTGTCGCACGAGAAAATACATGAAAATTCCCCAAGCCAAAAGGAATCGAAGAATCAATCACTAATATAGATTCTGAGTCTCAATTTTCAAAATACGAGCTATTAAATTTTTATAGTCCAAGTATATTATTAATCCCTCTTATAATCACAAATTGGTCATATGGGGTTTACTGCACCCTAGTGTCATTTTTGAGTTACCATTTTCGTGTTTTTGAATCTTTTTACTTTGGAGTGATAATTGAACGTACCAAATACCCATATGATAAAATTTGTAGTTGAAAAAATAGTTGTGGAAAAAGCGATTTTTTGGTTAAAATTCACAAAATTTTGGCAAAGAAAAGAAAATTGAACGGGGTGCGACCCTGTATGGCCACGAAGGGTTGAAAGTATAAAAGTGGCATAAGAAATTCTGAAAAAATTAAACTGATTATTTTTGCTCATATTTTTATTACACATTTGCAAAAGTTGAAATATTTGAAAATGAAGAATATGCGAAGAATTGTTTTAAAAGTAGGTGACCAATTATAGAATACGTAGAAATTGTATAGTAAAGTAGTTGAAAAATGTGTGCGACAAGATAAGCCACGCTTTGTATGTATGTCTTTTTGCCGGTACCATTAGACTTTGTTTGCATAAGCACATTGTTTCCCTCGTGGAGCTTGATTGCGATCGAGGGTCTTCAACACAACATAGACGTGGCTTAAGGTGCAACCATACAAGCATACTCGTTACAAAATACCAGTTACGGGACTGGAAGCCTTTATTAATGCACTGCTGGAGGATAATGAAGAGCTTCGAAAAGGATTCCAGCGTGCTCTCAGGTACGCGGGAGAGAGCTCGCGTAATACGATTTATGGGACTATGGAAAATGATTTTCTCCTGTAGAGCTGTGTCATAGGCTGATAAGCTGCGCGCTATTGGAAACCTATAATATACCTTCACGCTCGCTAAAGCGCACGCGGTTATTGTCGCTGTAAAAATAGGCTGAATTATCTGTAACGCTCCTTAGAAACGACTGTTGTACAGGTATAAAAGACTAGAACCTGAAGAACATCAAATTTCAAGCACGGAGCAAGAAACATCTCCACAATCCAATTTCCCCCTTATAAACAAGATACAATGCAATATTCTTATATTTTGTATATTCAGTTGTGACTTCAAATTTTAAACAATTTCATTGTACAGTTCTACCGAGCATAGACAACCGTTCAATTTTCATTTACAAAGGGAAATAGTAAAGTGCACATTAAAATTAAGGGTTGTTTTCACCCTGAAGAACCAGAAAGTAGCACGAAATAAAAATTACCTGATACATCTATTAAGGTTCCCTAGAACAGTGTTGGCTTACCTTGCCAAAAATGTATAAATAATATTTATCGAATTGCTGACGTGCCGGGCAGTTTTTAATATGGGGAAAATGAATAGAAACTTAAACTGAGACAAGTTTAAAAATTAACATAGGATTTCTTAAGAATGAACACATATTTTGACACAGGTACACATTGTCGTACAATAAAAAATGACAAAAAATATTTTAGCATAGGTAGCTAACCATATAATAATTATTTTAGATTAATATATAGATATTAATGATATCAACAGGCCCTGGAAGCCTGCGAAGTTTGAAAAGAAATCGAAATTTTCAGATTATCGAAGGTCCCTTGTTATCAATGACAAGTGGGCGGAATTTCTTCGAATCCGCGCCAGTCGCGATTGCGAGCTCGTTTATCGTTATCGTCGCGGCGACTCACCCGTCCCACGATCCACCGATTTCGGTAATATGGGCGTGCGGCGATAGCGCGTCCAGTTCGCACCGCGTTAATTTCTCGATAACCGCGCGGCGCTAAATCACCGCGACGGATAAAGTCGTCGCGGGCTGGACCCGTTCAAGGTGCGCGTACAGACGTCGATAAGTGGTCAGACTGGTTGTAGACTCGACCGCGTGGGTGGACACCTTGACGTTGATCGAGGCAACGCGGAAACAGTGTTTCCCCCGTTTTCGACGCGGCCGCCACGCGTATACACAGACAGTGCCCCTAGGACGAAATTGAAATCCAGAAACAAGCGATTATGAGGTCTGCCCCGAGTCGAGGTTAATTCCGCGCGTAGGGTTAATTTTGTACCGGGCAAAGGGGTCGTTGACCTTGCGCAGTTTTACGCGTCGCGGTCTTTTTGCGCTTATTAAACATTTTGGAGCTTCCTCGCAAGGTGGCAGAGTTGAGCATTAACTAAATAAAAAATTATTTAAATAACGGATCGAGTAAAAGTTACTTTAACTTTAGATTATTTGACGAATAAAGGTGATTTTTCCTTTCGACAATAATTTTTTTTTAAATTTTGTTCATTCGAAATTTTTATTTGAATAAAATTTTTACCCATCTCTGCAACGTGGCGAGTCGAGAAATCAATGGCTCGGTCAGATGTTTATTTTTTGTGCATTGTGTGTGAAACTACATTTTTTTTTTTAGAGAAATTACGAAGAAGTTTGATTTAGTTTAGAAGTACATACACTAAGTGCAAGTCATTAAGAGGGTTTAGATTGCTTTTATTATTTGTTTTAAAGGTCCTTTGCGTCACTTTCCTAGTTTTTGTACCGTAGGTGCTGCTTTTCTAACGAGAACTCCGAATGCTTCCGATCATCACATTTTGTAATTAAAAGTTCCACGCTTAACTCTACACTGCACATTTTATTGTGCAAAAAAAATAGTTTCTAACGTAGATTTTGCCTGTGAATCCTGGAAAACTAGTGAAAAAATTCTGGGTTAGGTACGTGTTTATGTTTTTATTGAAATTAATGTACATGTATCATATTTGCTACATCGTGCAGCGGGAGTACATTAATGTAAGTGCTTTATTGATTATGAAACTTTACGAAACAATTATTATTTTTGTTCAGACCAAAGTGCAAGTAACATTTTCAACATTTTATGAATGAAAATAATTTGCATTCTGGCACTTTGCATTTTTGCCTAAGCAGTTTCGTCACATTGTTTTTACAACTAACCACAAAATCGGTTGAATGCCAAATTGCACTAAATAACGGTACCTAGAGAGTACATAGGTAACTAAAAAGTACACAGGTTTAAAAGAGTCAATGCAGAAGAAATGTCTCTGGTTCTCTGTTATTTTAAACTTAACGACGTTGTAATTAACCCATGGGAAGATGCATCTAATTACCTCGACATCCCCCAATTCCTCAGCGATTATTAGACTTGAAAATCGCTCAAGAGCTCGTGGATACCCCGCACAAGTGCGCTGAGCCACTCTTTTGTGGCAGCACCTTTGCTAATCACCTGGATTTAGCGGGTCGCGCTGCCTGCCTAATTGCAGCCCCGTTGCATCCACCCAATCAATGCGCGGGTAATCGTTTCGAGTGCGGCAAAACGAAGCAAGGGAGGCCGATATTATTGTGGGACGACTGTCATCGAGCCTGTGGCCCCTCTTCTTTCCACTGGAGTCGGCTCAAGCCACGCTAGCTCTCTCGTTGATGATGTTTTTCATCGGCCAACGACCGGCCACGAATCTCTCGACGGAAACGAGGTCTTGCTCTCGCGAGGCGCTATGCCTCGTGAGAAGATTAAAGGACTGTGTTAAGTCTGCAGTGTGATTTGTGAATGTAGGGTATCGTGACTTGTATACACCATTGCAAAGATTGGTCCCATCTTTAACTTGAAAATTAAAGGGGGTCGTTTCAAAAAATGGCACTAACGCTGAGTTGCGCAAGGTTTTCAGAATTTTCTCTTAGGTTAAAAAATTTTGTTTAATTCACTCCGAGCAAACGTCGGCGTCACTCAAAGTGTTGTAGCATGGATTTCGAGTTTTCGGAGGGAGGAAAAAAGCACAATGGCATCTGGTTGAAGGGTAGGCACTTGAGGAACGCCCTGATGGTGTAAACGATACCCTTACAGGCGAAGACTCTAAATGTTTATTACAAGACCGTATGGGCCTGGACCTTTGTCTGCCTTGGCAGGCTCGTTCTCCTTTATTAAGATCAGGAAATACGATTTTTATTAATGTTCCAATAAGGTGCTGCAATTAAGATCCAGGAAACACATTTGGCAGCTTAACTTCTCCACCAGGGTTTCCTCAAGTGCACCTTCCAATTAAATGCGATTTTGCTACCGGTTTCTTTTGTCTGAAAGCTCGAAATCACAAGCTTTTGGTCATTTTTCAAAGTAGTTCCATCTCCTTCCAAGTTAAAAATGGTATCACTGGATTTCTCTTCACAACACCTTTCCAACGATATACAGAAATCACTCTGAGGACATTGAGAAATCAGAAGAAGCTCAGAAAAAAATTAAGGTACCATTTAGCCGGAATTCTAATTCTGTTCAGATTCGATCCAGGCCAAGATCTGCTTAACAGTTAGGGCCTTTTCACACAAGCCGCTAGACACGTCGCGCGCAACGCAGACGATGCTGATTCTGGATGCATAAAGCCAGCAAACCGCGACCAGACCGACCAGTGTGTCCGCGAGGTCGACGTCTTCGCGTCTACCATGACGAATGTTACTCGATACCCAGCGTCTGCTGTCTACGGATTCCTTCCCGTTGCGTTTGTACCTCAGAGCGTTTTCCACGGTATCGTTGCACCGGGGGACGTTTGCCTTTTGTCCCTTTTGACGTCCCGGAGCGTCGCCGCGTGTCTCCCTTTCCGTCGTTTTCGCGTTTTCAGGCGTCGCTTTGGGCTCCAGTTTCTTGGTTGCTTCTTGTCCGGGACTTTTAGCGAGGTCTACGGGCGCAGAGTGTGTCCCAACGCTCCGGATTAAAGGGACTACCCTTAATCTGTTAACTCGGGGGGACGAGTGGGCTCGTCATTTGAAAATGCCCCTCTGGTGGGCGATAGTTGCGACACTATTTAATACAGCCACTATTTATTAGTAATAATACGTCATGAAAGATGTTTAAAACTCTTGTTATTTATATGATTACTGGAATCAATAACGACGAGCGTCGTGATTTAAATAGTAGTTACTTTTGAAACGTATATATTAACTTGGAAAAGAGTTTCTATCTTTCGGCAAAATTTGAGGTTCTTCAGTCTGGTGTTTTAATTAATAGGTAGTAGGTACTCTAGTACTCCACGCATGGATGAAGATGCTACTACTTAGCTTGCGGGCTAGAGATAGAATTTTTTTGGCAGGCAAGTAATTATTAGTTAACGAAAAGGGTATTGCAGTTAAAATAAATTTAGATGGCAGTTCAAAGTCACTGGTACGTTGAATTAGGCAATATTGACAGTTAATTAACGAAGGAAAGGGACAAACATTCTATGCATGTTCACAATTGTAGTGCCTACAATCGCAAAAGATGTACATAATATTATAATAGGAGACTTAAAGCAAATGTGAAAATGTTAATTTTTATATTATACATATAAAAAAATGTTACAAGAACCTGCCAATGTGCCTCCAGTTTACTTTAGGTTATTTCCATCATATCCTTTGAATATTCATTTTGCATATTAAAATTTGTTGTGAAATTTGGAAATTACGTCTTAACGATTATTAACGTTGTAACGAAAAGGGTAGGTAAAACCACTGTTAAGTTAAATTCGAAGTAATGTCTGCACCTGTTACGCTCTGAAACGGGTCTAGTATCAATATGCCGTTTTGCCCGCGATATTATGTCAACATCAATATGACTGAGTGCCTGAGCGCGGCGCCATTGTATCGATTATTTAACATCAAAACACGTAGGCAAATATTTACATCGTTCACCGTTTATATGAAATTACCATTCACTGTAACAAGCCCTAGTAGTTACTAAATTAATAATTCGATGTTTGGAGCTCGAATTTCAACGTATGCTTTTCGATAAGAAACATTTCCATAAGAAATACGTTATTTTTTACTTCTAAGAAAACTTTACTGTATTAATACTTACGACTTAAATCTATATAAAATACTTATAATAACTACATATAACTTAAATCTGCGGTATTATTATTCACTTTCCAGACCTAAATATTTTATAATTTCGTAGATAATACTTTACAAAAATTCCCCTACTAAAATAAAAGAAAATTCACTTCACTAGTTAATAATATCCACAACAAAAGTGTCAATGTCTCGGTATTTTCGCTCACAGTTGCAATTACAATTGCACAGAATCGAGTTCGATCATCATGCAGAAGATCTCATTCCACATTTCAAGATACTCATCTCTTGAACCAACAATCTTTTCAAACTTCGCCTTCGATTCACACATTTCCCTAAACAGCAATTAAAAGCACAGCCACTTCGCGACAAGTTCCATTGGCACAACTAATTTTCTGAAAACGAAAATAGAGCACTTCGTCCCTTGTGTATAGTGTTACTGGTGGTGGTGCAGCAACTCGCTGCTCCTAAACCGCACCATCTCGGCGAACGAGTTGGACACGTTTTTTCGGTGTATCAGCAAGAGGACAGCAAGGTTAACCAATCCGTAACCGGTTCGTGACATTCGATTCCGTCGATTAACCGCGTCGATTTGGATACGATGCGTACAGGTGTACATGCTGCCCACGTTCGTGCTATCTGTAGATTTCCTGCGACGGCTAGTTCGCGTGTAGGTACCCTCGGTGTACATTACGCGAGACCGACCGGAAACGTCCACGCACGCGGTAGATCCGCTTAAGCGGGGGATTATATACTGAAGGTGGACGCAGGCCTACGATCGTGGGGTCAAGTTAGCCCGAACCCTATGCACCAGAGCGGTACTTAAGTACGTACTCGAGTATCTGTCTTGCCACGGTCAATTCTCTGCCTACGTTCCACCGACTGGTCATTGCGCTTCTGCAGACTCTCGAAACGACAAGTCTGAGTATCTTGGGCTAGGACTCGATGTAGGGGGCACAAGAAAGGCAACTGCTCAGAGCGGCAAAATTGGTAGAAAGAGAAAATTAATTTGAATCAATAAAAACTAAAATCTTGGACGAAGCTTTGGAAGGAAAAATGAAGTTCTTTGTGTACCTATAATGTATCGTGGATGAATTTTCTTAATTTTGCATTTCAAGCCTTTAGTGTTTGGAAAGTTTGAAACGGTTGGTAATTTCGATTATCTTTTGTAAATTATATTCAAGTATAGCAAATGAAATAAATACATAGCATGTGTCAGTAATCACAGTGTGCTGATGATGGAAGATGGCGAGGGGTCCAGAAGCACTATTGCATAATATTATGTACTACATCCAGTTCCTTGCACTCTAAAGTGTACTAGCAACTGTGAATAGCATTTAAAAAAGAGAGGTCGAATTACCAAACGTTTGCATTGAACCTTGCATTAAATAAGTAATTTTTTAATTGGTTGCTTCCTCAATTTATCTTGCAGTTTTAACTTCGTTCAATCAACTGCGGGGAATGAATTCAATCGAAGCACGTCAGTCTTACTTCTGCCCGTAATTTTTAATCTACTTTTTCGCAATAATTTTCATAATACTCCACCCACGATAATGCCAATGAAGTCGATGTCATTGCGCTAGTAACGTTACTTCGCACATTTATTGTCATTGAACACATTCTAATTAACGATTCAAATAAAATCGCTCGTTTTACATTAGAGTCACTGTATTTGCGCGTAACTTTAATGTGCCACAAATTACAAACAAATTACCCGCAGGTAATTCAGAAGGAGTCCACTTAAACTGAGGACATAACTGGAGCTAGCATTTTTGTTTTTGTTAAATGGGGCGCCGTTAGGCCAGGCTATTACCATGCTAAAGTCGTTACAAAATGTTTGTCGCATCCTCATTTGAATACTTAATTAACTCATTGAATGTCCTGCCGCTACCAGAATGTCCCCCCGTAATGAGCCTCGTATATGGACCTAACCGAGGCACAGGAACCTCGGTGGATGGCATGAGCCAGCGTGGTGCACAAAGTGGATGTTAACCCAAGTAATAGAGTATATCGAATTGGGAGGCTGGGTGTTCGTTATCCCATTGTCGTTGCGGCTCTTTACATCTTAAGCTATCGATAAAAGGCACGTGAACGACATTAGACTGCAAATTTAATACACTGAGTTCAGAGTACAATGAGGATGGCATTTATTGACGATTCAGGAAGACGAGGATAGATAGATCCAATATCAAATATAGTAGAAATATATTTTATGCTTATTGCAAGGGGGATTCAATGGTTGTGCTGGGTTTTCAGGTGACGCAAACTTTTAATTATTTCGCGAAATTGGTCTGCAGATGTACTTACTTTAACTACAATACTACTCAGGAGGAGGTGATTGAAAATTAGTATTGGCCTGAATTGAAGGTTGGTACTGAAGTCAGAGTTGGGCATTCACGATATAAAAAATTAAATAAATAGTAAGAGTTACTTTAACTTTAGAATATTCGACGAATAAATTTAATTTTTTTATTCGACGAATAAATTTAATTTTTTTATTCGACGAATAAATTTAATTTTTTTATTCGACGAATAAATTTAATTTTTTTATTCGTCGAATAAATTTAATTTTTTTATTCGGCGAAGATTTATTCGACGAATAAATTTAATTTTTTTATTCCGCGAAGATTTATTCGACGAATAAAGTTAATTTTTTTAATCGATGAAGATTTATTCGACGAATAAAGTTAACCCGGGTTAATAATAATTTCGACTACCTAATCATTTTTTTAACGTTTATTCGTTATTCTTCGACGAATTCGACGTCACTGTATCTCAAGAGCAAAACATTTGGAGAACCATGCTCATTACAATTCCTTTTCAATTATTCTCTCATACAGTACATACTTGTAAATTCTACAGCACCACTTTCGAATCACTCTTCGCTAACCCTTCTAAAATTTTCAACTCGAATCGCATATTAGAGTCTTCACAGTATTTACTATCCCAAAATTCGAGGGCTGCTTTCACCCCTCATTTGAATATATACTGTAATACCTATATGCTCTCTAATCATTTCGAAAATCAACCTTTCCTTCCTAAAGTCAATTCTTAAAAAAAAAAAAGAAAACTAATTTGCCCAGTGGCATCTGTCGCGACGACCTGACGAATCACAACGACCCATTAAAAATTGAAATGCGGTTTTACAAGGGAAAAAGCTTGTTTTCATCGTTTGTAGATCTGATCGATAAGAGCGGCGTTAGCGCGTCAGGCACGAAATGTAAGGCACACGAGCAACCCTGGCTCGATCCTGTCGAGCAATAAAGCGGAGTTTGCGTTGGCACACAGTGACTCACGATCAGAAGGGAAACCGCTTCACGCCTGCCCAAGCCACGACCACCCAGTTCTCGGTCCAATTTACCAACCAGCTTGATCAATATTGCATGCGGGCTTACAACTGAACGGTTAAGAAATGCCTTCCGCTTTGCGAGCTTCCCTTTCGATATTGCATGTGCATTGTCGAAGTTCAGTGGAACCTTGACTACTTGAGCGCCGTTTAGCCAAACGCTCGATTCCCTGGGCGATATCGTCTAACAAAGGAATGGGAACTAAGCTCGTGACCGGCACCTTCACTGTTATGCTTTTTGCAGTGCTGTAATTCGTAGCTGACTGATTGTGAGTCTGCTTCCAAGTGACTGCAATATGCTTGTACTTAGGTAGAGATGTTAATTGTTTTCGGTCACTTTCGGGCATGTGCATGGTGTATTCTAGTTACCACGGTGAAGTTATAGTAGGTACGGCGAAAATAAAATTTGTAGTTAGAGTCAAAATGTAATAATCGCTTGGTAATAATTCGAATAACAAAAATATTGAAGACCAAATTCAGGAAATCGAGCATTGAATAAAATTTCTTTGATATTGTTGAAATTTTATTTTATTGAATAAAATTTCTTTGATATTGATGAAATTTTATTTTATTGAATAAAATTTCTATGATATTGTTAAAATTTTATTCAATAAAAATGAATTTCCAAATTCTTTGTTTTCCACGAGAATGCAAGTATCCGAGTATTTGCAATATTTTCTTCCAATTGAATTCGTTAAACTAAGTACATAAATGGAAATGGATGACAATATCCCTCTTCTATAAAAAGGAACTATAGTAGAACGTTGAAAGACTGTTCAACTTTTGCGAGATCGCTCGTGAGGCGGCCATATTGTGAAACACATATTGCATTTGTCGACAAAATTCAGTGAGGAACTGTCTTTCAATTTACCGCCTTCGGTGTTCTATAAAAGGGGATTTCTATTATGGTTCACTAAACCTCGAAGACGGTTTTGAAATCAAAACCACGCCACCACCGGAAGTTGCGGAAACCACAGTCGACAAATGGCGACGCCGCGTTTTGTCTCTCCGCGTTACTCAATTTTCACGTTTGGTTTATCATTCTGCTGCTTTGAAAACGCCTCTATTTATAATGCAGGGGGAGTAAGCGCGCGTGTAACACGCTCCAACGATTTTCGTGTAGAGTACAGGTGGGCGTGTGTGAGTATCGCAAACACAGAGGACAGAATTATATCCTGTGGGGGCCGTGAATGCGAGCATGACGTCATTCGCTCCCGTTTTATTATAAGAGGGGTAGCTAGTTCTGTTATCGAAAGAACCAGCGCATTACACCCCAATACACGTCTCTGCCAATTTAACGTCGCCCCAGGGATAGGGAGCGTGCCCATATTCATACACATAAATCTATTCGATACTAATGGTCGTTATTTCTTAAATCTTATGAAAACAGTGAAAATCGTTATTAGAATCGCTTGACTTTTTAACTGGATCATGTCTCGATCAGAAACTATAGAGTCCACTAAAGTGTAAAACTTGTATGTTTAATAATTATCACAGAGCCACTTAACTCATTTCGCCCACACTAAATGTGACTTAAGACATTCTTTACTCCTGTTGTAGGAATAAAGTCTCGAAATTTTCGCGACGAATTAATTTATTTTATCGAGCATGAAGAAATTTTTTACTGACGAGTTAACTCGTCTTGCTTGGTTAACAGGTTAACTCTGAAATGGGCGGAGAATTTAGTGAAGATAATTTAGATTTTATTTTTTAAATGTATCTGATTGATAGTTTGCATATTTTATTTCTGGACAAAGATCACGATATACTATTACTAATCGATTGAACTTATTGTGGTGGTTAGTAGACTTTTGTTTCATAGTTTCGTAATGAGTAGATCTAGCATCGATGCGCAGTTGGATGAAGTTTTATTATGGTTCACCTATTTTTTCTTGCTCGTTGACGTCAAATGGACCTCACCCTAGTTAGGTGAAGAGTATCTCCCTTGGCAGAGGAGGGTTAAATTCGGAGGGGTCGTAGAAGGACCATAATATTTCAAGGGCTATAGAGAACTAGACACAGTCCCAGTTTCATCGAAGGGGTCACGTGCCCCTCGAGCATTAAAATTAACGAAGTTTCCGTTTGCTAATGTAAGTAACCGCTAATGAGAAACGGGTGTTCTCAAGGGCGCCAGTGTGCTTGAGACATCTTCTTAGCGCACGAACCCCGAGTACAGATGTTTCTGCGAGTTGACTTTCACTTAGCAGGAGCATAGGAATTCAGTATAATCAACTGGCCGTCTATAGATTAGCAATATAACGTAATTGCTTGCAAAGATCACCTATCCATAATCTTGAATGCGAAGTGATCCTTCCTACAAACAAATTCAATTCTGAATTTACATTCTTTGTAAGTTGCTTGTTTCGTAAACGAATCCATAAAAAATATTTTAACAAATGAAATATATTTGTTTATGATTAACGGTTGCTTAGTAATATCTCCTCTTTTTAATTTCTTCTCAATTTAAGAATTCAAATAACGAAAATTGAAGATCAAATTTAGCGAATTGAGTATTGAATCAAATTTCTTCGATATTGCTAAAATTTCTTTAACAAAAATGAAATTGCATTTCTTATTTTCCACGAGAATATAAGCCCTGTAAATTGAGTATTGGATAAAATTTTCTTAAGTGGATGGATTGCTTCTTATGAGACAGGAAATTGCGTTTCTGTAGAGCATTTTTAATTACTCTTGTTTCCTGGTTTCCCACGGAAGCACAGGAGACAAGCGAAACGTGTGATGCACATATTTCATAGATCGATCTGCACGTCGTTCTCTGGTCGCGTAACCATCGGTATAATTTATTCAGTTTATCGTCAGCAACGACTCATATCCTTCCTTCATGAGTGACCCAAATATAGCGAGGAGTCACCTGCGTATGGTTCATCGACACTTGTAAAGTAATCTTGCTAAAATTACACCATCGATAAATGAAACACACACGATTCAATCGACTAGGTTCATTCACATTCCCAGGATATGTTTTCTCGAAAAAACTCGTGAAATATTCAAAAACCGTGTATACTTCTACAATTCAGTATTTCATTTGTATCAATTCGAAATTTGTAAATATACCTTTCTTGGACAAATATTTACACATCTGACAAGCTTTCACATAATTTGCCAATTTAAAACTCTGACAATATGAATACACTTTCATTATTTTGCGTTTTTAAATAATTCTTATTCAGCGACACCTTGACCTTGCCTGGCCACGCCAAGTATTTGACTTCCAGGCCGCGGACATTTTTTTTGTCTTTTATTGTGTTTAATTTTTTACTTTGTAATTATTATAATTTTCATTTTTTTTTGTGATTTATTTGATTTGATGTACTTGGCATATTTTTTTTATTTATACTTTTTTTAATTATAACAGAATGTTGAAATATTAGTATTCATTTTAGAAGCCTCAGTAGTTAATTTGTTTAGCAAATTCTTGCATTTATAATGCTTGCGGTAAGTGCGAATTTATAATGTAAATAACCGATGATACGTACTCGTGTACCACGCGAGAGAAAGACCTGCATTTCTATTCCATGAATAAGCACAGCGAGCGTATAATACACAGCGCACCAGGTTTGATCAAGGTGGATTACTTTGCTGGATAATTTAGTGTAACCTACTTTCCCTTACGTAAGATTTCTTGGCTACCGGTGGTGAATGGAATTTGGAAATTGGTTTGTGTCCAACTGGCGTCACTTGTCTTCCCGTTTAACACGATTTCTGATTCGAATCAAAACGAGGTTTCTCCTATTGAAACATAAACAACGTATCTGCTAGTCATTTTGCGTGTAAATATTGATTCTGGACGTATATTTGCATCAAATAACTGTTACCAGTATTGCGCATGTTTGGGGTGAACATTAGTAGAGTACTTTTGCTGTTTTTGATAACATAGAAAATTATTTGAGGGAAACATGATTCGTTGTGAGGTTGAAGGACGTCATAAAGGATGGTTCTTTGTTTGGATTTGAGTTTTTCAAAAAGTTATAATTGCTTGCACTTTTCATGCCTGTCGCGTGATGAACATTTTTAGTAGCTAGGAAGGATTTGAACTGGTGCTATTTCTTTTGATTAAAAATAAATAATTGGAAATGGAAATTTTGGAAAATTAATACGTAGAAAACTACTTATTTCTCAGATTTTCCTCATTTGTCCTGTAACTTGCTTCTTTGGAATAAATGACTCGAATATTTAAACATTTTAACTCAAAGTGTTCCAATAGGTGCAATTCGCAAATTATTCCATTACTTTTCACCTTTTTACAGCATTCGCTAGTTCTTCATACTCTGCATTCATAAAATAATTTAGTAAACCCATTATCGGGTAGCATATTCGTGTCTTCCTTGGTAATAGGAAGCCCTTCGTTGCACGTTTAAGCGTCTCGTGACTAACACCAGCGAGAACACGATTTCGAGCAAAATATAAACGACACCAGCTCGTAGAGCTATCGTATTTGCGAATTGGGAACGTGGCGACAGAACTGGTGCATGTCATAACAAACTTTCAGTCACGACATTATCATTCTGTCAAGGAGTAGTACATATTCGCAATATCGCCTGCGATAATAGTTCTCCACAATCGCTTGTACCCTGACTGGACAATTATAATAGGTATATTCAAATGCAACATTTCGGCAAATAATTGAACTTCGATTTCAAGTTAACGTGAATGGAGAAATCTTGGGCTCAGAAATCAAGTGAAAAATCGTCTAAAATGATAAAAACAAATATAAACAACAACAAAGAAAGAAATTTTGAAAATTAACGGAACTATAATTGTATCTTATCCTTAATAACAGCTGTTCGATATCAGAAATCGGGTGAAAATCGTCTTAAATGATAAAAACAAATATAAACAACAACAAAGAAAGAAATTTTGAAAATTAACGGAATTATAATTGTATCTTATTCCAAATAACAGCTGTTCAACATCAGAAATCGAGTGAAAATCGTCTAAAATGATCAAAACAAACACAAACGACAACAAAAAAATAAATTTCGAAACTTAACAGAACTACAATTTTATCTTATCCTGAACAATGACTTTGCAACATCAGAAACCGAGTGAAATTCCATCAGAAGTAGATCAGCCTATTAAGAAATTGTCTAACATAAACGGCACCGATAAAGGGACGCGATATTTCGTTATAGCAGGTCGTATCTGGGATTTAGAGCGACATCAACGACGGCACGGTACGTCTCATAAATATATCTACCCGAGGAAATGTTGGTAGATACCAGTCACGTGTCGAGTGGCTTCTGTAAATGTCAGGAATAGCGTTTTATCGTGCTCGAAGACGCGGGTTTCTGTATCGTTATCAACGAGCACGTCGAATCGTCGGCACGTTCGCGCCAAGAGGTGTGTATCTGCTTTTCGTCAGCTATTGCCTGACGTAGATGGCCACGACTGCAACATGAAATATTTAACGAACTGGAAATTTAGGTCGTGGTGCTGCGCCAACTTGTGAACGTGCTACTTGGCCAGGTAATCCGGGACATGCAGTGTTCTACGAGCTCCTGGCGTTCCACCGACGAGTATTCCGTTATCGTCCAGCACCAGCCTCCACAGATTCCTCAGTCGCGATTCGAAATTGTTAATATCGCGAGGGTTGCTTCGAAACTGTAAGTGCAAATCTCGGTGGCTCTTAGACGTTACGAATGGAAACAGTTCTTAGGAAGTCCCTTATTTGAAATATGTTCTGGATGGAAATGGACCGCTCTGTGCTTCTTCGTAGATCCAAGTTGGCCGCTGATGTACAGTGCCGTCCATAAGTATTAGGAGACCTGCTGTAAAATGTGATATATGGCTTTCACTGATTTTATTTTCCAGAAGTCTTTAATAAATCTGCAACGTTTTTCATAATTATTCCAGACAGAGAGTATTGATATCTAGGATTAAGTATATAGTGTTTGGAGGAAAGGGTTACAAACTTTTTGGGCTCATGTTGATTCGAGCAAGTAAGATGTTAAATGTGTGTCAGAGAATTGTTTTTTATTGAAATAGGCGATGATGGAGATAGGATTCATTGCACTTGGCTCGCTGCTCGCTTGGGAAATATACTACTGTGGAAGATTAGGCCAGTTACACGTGTGACTTCTTAGTTGAATGAACCGTGCTTATATTTGCAATTATTATATCTGTGCTATTATATAAAATGCAAAACGTGTAGAAGCCCAGTAAATGACCGCATACTTTTAATAATAATTATACTTATTAATGTTTCCTTAATACGTGTAACTAAAAATATGGGATATTAACCCTCGTCAGGCGGCATAGGTACAATTGTAACTTTTGCGTTTTTTTAAATTGGGATAACTTTTTTTCGAGAAGCCGTGGAGAGCTGATGTTTCGTGTCTTCTCTAAATATTTGGTCTAGATTACATAGACCAAATTTCAGAATAATATCTCTCCCCCTTGCGAGATAGGGGATTGAGTTCAGGATTGCAAAAATTGTGCCGCCTGACGAGGGTTAAAAATGTAACTACACTCCATTTATAAACATATAATATTTTTAAACTTATAATTGACATTTCTTTGCCTAATGGTCATTCTCACTGATATGCGGTCAATTACTGGTTGCTTTACCCTACTATAATCTCTAATAAAAAAAAAGAAACACAAAATTTCTCATTGAGATAAAACATAATATTAAATTAAATATTGCGAGCAAATTCGTAACCAAACATAGCAGTCAACATATGCTAATCAATATCTTAAACCTTGGACACAAAAGTTCGAAAGTAACCGCGCTGATTATCGAACATAATTGATCGATCAATATCCCCGAATTGAATCAGATGATAATGTAACGCGATCGAGGGGTTGTGGTGCCGCAGATGATCGAGAGATGCGCCAGGTTAAACGGCGTCGCCAGCAACAAAGAGCTTATGCTAATGCTGGACGTGCAGCGATTTTGCAATATCAGTCGGCGACACGCGTGCTTCGAATCGAATCTACGCCGCGGGACACTGTGGAGTTTACACGTGCACACGCACACCTGGAATGCCACGTTTCCCCTTGTAGTGGCATTCCTGAAGCCTCTGTCGTGTTACCTTCTTCCTCGAACAATTGAGTCCCAATGCTATTTGCCGATCCTCCGCTGCAGTCGCCTGTGCAAATATCTTGCGAAACCCACTCGCAGAGGTGGGGACGTACTCCAAGTGCTTCTGGCAGTAGGTCGCCACTGTTGATACTTTCGATGCTTTAGATATAGCGAGCGCTATTGGTCAAATTGGTTTTCCTGCTCTTCGTTAAAGGGTGTGTTAGAAGTTGCTTGAATTTTTTTATTTGCTGATTCTTGAATGTTCTTTAATGATTTCAAGATAGTATACTTTAAGGGGTCATGTCCACCTGTGAGATCTGATAAAACATATTTATGCGGTAATTTTTGGGGGGAAAATCTTGAAGGCTGTTTTAAAGAAACCTTTATGTATTCGAAATTGTACGTCTTATACTACTTGTGGTACTTATTCCAATGAAAAATATAAATAAATACCAAAGATATCAGTGATCTCCCGGCAGCGATTTTTTTTTAGTAGTTTGCGGTGACCACTCTAATTTTGACCTGATATTCCAGAAATAAAAAATTCGGAGGAATTTAGTTAGTATATTAAATTATAATAATAATAATAATTCGTATTTATTCACCACAAATTACATAAATTAAGTGATAAAGAGGTTCAGCAAACCTGCTGTTTTACAACCTAACCCCAAAACATTAATTATCGGAAATAAAGTTAGCGAAACAACAGAAAAGCGAGAGAGAATCAAAAGACAAGGGGAGTTACGCATACTGGACAAGAATAAACGAACCGGCAGCACATTTAAAAGCGGGGATAGAGGACAGAGAACGAATTTCCAAAGGAAGAGAATTATAGGAAAAATTTCCAAAATTAGCAGTCGAAAGTTTCTTTCGAAAGCTGTAGTTTAATATCCCAATCCATATCTTTCGTAATATGCTAAATTCAAAAAATTAGCCTTCAAGTTCTCAAGTTCCAAAGACTTACCAAAACTTTGTATATTTATAAATTTCAGCCAAACTCAATTATTTATGAGTACAAATTACTACTGGCTTAATTACGAAGTTTCAACGTGCATATTTAATAATTCAGCGCCAGGGTGCAAGGAAGGAATACGTTTTGTCAAAGGTGACTCGTGTAGGCGCGCTTGAAGGAGGATTAAATTGGACTGTGTGCATGCGTATGTTCGAGTTTCTCGTGTGTCCATATGGGCAGCATATGCAGGTTCGGTTTTCATAGCCACACGTGCGAGCCAGAATGGATTGAGCTTGAACGTGGACAGGATTAACCGACAACCAAGTCATCGCCACTTGCTAATGCACGCGTTAAGTAAATTAGAATGACGTTCGTGGTTATTGCTCATAGAACCTTTCTTTAAAATCGTTCCTCCAATATCTCGCTCTATTATTATTTTTGGACAAAGAAATTATTTTCGGGTTTAACGTTGAAAATTAATTGACTTGTTAACAGTGTTAATACAAAAAAGATTTGTGTTAAATTTAAAAAATAAAGTCGATGGGGAACTCTGCGCAGTAAAAGGGTCCGTAATGGTGGAATCAACGATAGGATTTTGTAGCTCGTTCCAGATTGAAGGGAACTCCTCTTATCATTACCATTAATGTCGGAGATAGCTTGCGTACACAGTGACGCGAATGTGAAAACGTAACTACGCAATTTGTTCGAAAGATTATCCAGAATCTGTTCTCGTGCACAGCTATAAATGGACACAGGTGTCGAACTAATCGATTCAATTTGGAGCAATTTTAATTGACTGCTAAGTAAAGTGGGATAATTAAATCTCCTTTTCGTTAAGAGTATGCAAACTCATCTTGCATATCGTTGGAAATGAATCGAATGCTGTAATAAGTTAAACCACTTCGACACCCTTTCATCGTTTTCATCAACCGCAAATTATGACGTGCCAATTTCCTGAATCTGACACCTTGCTCCTCTTTTTCATATTTGCAGAGGCGCGGAGTACATACGTGAATTTTACGAATTGGTAAATTATATAGACTATAGAGTATGAGAAGAAATTTTGGAATTGTAAAAGTTAGAATAGGTATTATTTAGAACGGGAGTAATAAGTGCAAATAGTCTAGTTAAATAAAGGAAAATTATTGACAATGAAGAAGCTCCAAAATTGATCAGAATTTATTTTTTATGAAAGCAATTTTTATTTATGACTTCTATGTCAAATATTTAACACTTATCTCATCTTTAACATTTGGTCCATTCCCCCAAAATCAATCCTCCAATTATTTCCATTAATGCAGATGTGAGTCACCTTTCGCAGCTACGAAGTAATACAGAAAGAAGATGAGTTCCCACTAATCTGGTATTCTAATTGGGGAGGAATGGTAATAGTAAGGAGTAGTAGCTTGGATGAGCGTAATAGTGACCTTTAAATGTTGCTCATCTTACGCAAGACGATCGCTAGAGCTGAGTTAAGGTTTCCATTCACCAGCCGTTGAATGAACGGGTCCCTTTTACTGCACAGGAGCAAAAGACGTTAATGCTTTAGATTCACTTTATGAGGCTAAGAAGACAAAATTTTAAATACCTCGTGGTAGTAATCATACACGAATCACCTATCTTCTTCGCATCGATGTATTAGCCAGAAATGGTCAAAGATAACATCTAAATAACATCGAGATAAAAGGTACTTTACATTTATCCGTTATTCGAAGATCGGTAGTTTAATATGAAAAAAAAAAACAAATTGAAAAATATTATACAACCACCAACTACAGGACACCACCTTATATGATTATAAGAAAGTATAATTTGTACCTCCTTTCATAAAAAATTCTGGGTTAGACCTCAGAAGTATTATAATAATAATAAATAAATAATAATAATAAAGGAAGAAGAAGAAAGAGAAAAAAATTCTCTAACTTGTGGCTATCTATTAGTAACCGAAAGTACCGGAATATTCCACGTTCCACGATTAAAATACCAAATCATCACGGTACCTTAGAAAACACTATGCTTCAGCATTTTCAGCGAGAAATTCCGTGCAATTACGCGCAACACAGGCACGCACAATTACTCGTGGATTCCTTGATAATGCGGATTCCTTGATAACGTGGCATCCCTGTTACGAGGATCGATGAGAACGTTCTTCGTTCTCGATTGCAAACGTCATACGATGGCGTGCCTTTTGTCATTGCACCGCGGCGAGTCCTTCCGCTCGCCAGCTCGCGTTGAATTGGTAAATCCCTACTTGGCACCGAATGCGTGGGAGCGCGTATAAAATGCAGATACTACGGTGTATCGTTGAAGGAGTGTGGGAGGGTGGAGGGGGGTTGCTTGCTACTACGGTGACTCATATTATACTCGTGTAATCTAACAGTCTGTTCCACTAGAATCGTTGTCTCTATTGTGCCCTCGATGTTGGTATAACGTTGCAGCTGAGCCAGGGACCGACGGTACCGATTATTAACAGTGCAAATACTGTGCTTGTGTGAATATTTAAATATGGAGGGGGGGCTCCTTCGGAGGCCTGAAAAACATGGTAACTTTTTATGAATTTCTAGAGAATAAATAACTAAACTTAAACTTGTAGAACAGATTTAAACGTTCATTGGTTATTGGAAGTAAATATTAATTTCGAGTTTTCGAGTGCAATTTGTGTGATTGCTAGTTTTAAAAAGTCATTTACTATAATCAAGTAGAATACTTTATGAAAAGATGTCTTTTACATCTGACAAGTTAATCTTCAGTTTTCGTGGAATTGCAGAATTGGATTCTTCAAAGATATTCTTCAATGAAATTGAATTTTATATAGATTTTGTGGGTTGGATTCAGACCTCTTCCAAAGTTCAAACACACTTTATGTAGATACTCAGTTGGTAGTATTGCGTATCATTTTCATAATTAATTAACATGAACTTTATGCGACAGTAGAGAAAACCGTGAATCACTTTTCACATTGCTGAGGGACCAAGTCGAAGTATAATGAAAGCTACACGTAGCAGAAATCATCCAAAGAGACTTTCTACCGCTTCATGGGACGTAATGTACGGTTGCGCGACGTAAATGTCAGCCCACGTGTCGACATAGGCTTCTATCGGAAGGTACCATAAAACCTTAGCTACGATAGTCTCGTTGCCCCATTCGCATGAACGCGACACATTTCGCGTCAATTGAACGAGAGTTACGAGTTGTAACTGTCGCACCAGATTAGCGATGACAAATCGAAAACCATTCGCCAACGAAAATTGGGAAAATCGGACAGTTTACGCGTTGTGAAGTGCCATTGTGCGACTTATTTCGTAGTAGAACTAAAAAGGGGATGATCCTACGTGTAAAAACCAATAGAAAATATAGAATAGAATTTTTTCATACAAGACTTCGTCTTCGAGAGATTCGATTTGAAAACTTTCTCGGATATTTGTTAATTTGAGTTCGGGTAGTCTGCTGTGTTTGTTTATTACTCACGATCTCTACTTGGCCGCTAGGATTTGCGAACTGATAGTGGTTTTATTTCGTTTTTTATTGCGCGAAGAATTGCTAGAAATATCACCACCCTTGTTACTGAGAGATTTCTGCTCGCTAATTCGGAGAGGAACGACTGGAAATAATAATTGTTATGTCTTGGGAAATCTTGATGGACTTTCATATCTCCAATTTTGCAAAATTTTGGAGATTTTGAAAATTGAAAATGTAGTGTAGGTGTCAGGAAAATGGTGCCAGATATTAAAAGCAATTTAGCATTGTGGAGGTATTGTGAAATGAAGTCTCAAAAGGAAAAGGACCGAGAGACTAAGGGAAAAGGGGCGTGCGTCGTTAAAGTATTCAGTGTCTGTGTTATAATATCGTACCCGATGTATCCGAGCAACGACCTCTGAAAACAGAGAGGGATCAGAAAGCGAAAGAAGCAGGGTTTCGCCAACCCTAACAGGTGCCACCTGAGGCTTTCATTCGGTTACGCATTCATAAGTGACACAAAGGACAGGGGAGCTTTAACGAGGAAACGAAAAAGGAACCGCGTTTCCCCGCAGCTCCATTAATTAAAGGTACTTTGTTCGTTGCAAATTACATGGTGGCCGTAAAGTACACTGTCACGGGAAGTGTCGTTAGTATTCCACCATTTTTTATACAAATCTGTTTTAAGTTTTATGCAATTCCATATAATATATTTTGGAAATTTCGGTGCAATTTTGCAGTTTAATTGCACCTGCTGGAATATTTTCGTAGGAAATCTTACAGAGAGGATTAATTTTTGGTTTCTTCATTTTTATTTTAATACACTGATAGTTGAAATGTTAGTGTAGCTATATACCGATGTGAAAGAGATTGCTTTTTGGATCGCATACCGCTGGGATATTTTGCACTGGTGCAACATCCGGTGAAACGAGGTAAATCGCTCGACTTATGCTTACTAGTTGCTAATTAGAAGTCAGTTGCGTAGTAGCGGTACGTTCACCGTTGACGACGCTCTCCTCGTTGTTGGTCGACGCTGCGGCGTCTGACCATGGCCGTACCATTGACCCTGTCAGATACTTGAAACTGTAATCATTGTACTAGAGCTGTTCGAGGACTCGGGGAAAAAAAGAATTGGAGACTCGAGCCTCTCGAGTGTGTCGGTAAAACTCGAATGATATGATAGTAATTTGAATGTATTCAATTAAAATTCGCGTAGCTAGTATGAATTCGAGTGAAACTGGTGATACTTAAAAAAATAAAATTCTGCTAAAATCCGCATGGTATAAATAAATTCGAGAAGAACTCGTAAAATTTAAATAAATTCAATTAAAACTAACGAAATTTAAATAAATTCGAGTGAAACTCGAGAAATGTAAATTAATTCAATTAAAACTAGCGAAATTTAAATGAATCGAGCAAAACTCGCGAAATTTAAATAAATTCGAGTAAAGCTCGAAAACTTTAATTAAATTCAATTAAAACTAGCGAAATTTAAATGAATCGAGTAAAACTCGCGAAATTTAAATAAATTCAATTAAAACTTGATCTGTTCAAATTTCTTCGATCTACTGAAACACCTCGACTCCTAAAAACAGTTTCACTTTCCACAATAAACTCTCAATTTTCGAACGCATATTGGTATTCAAATCTCCTACACTCACCTTGCAAATGTAAAAAAAGTGAACTACTTAATGCCTAACAAAGCTGAACTGAAATTGGCGCGCAATAGCCGTGGAATTGGCAGTACTTCGAACGAAGTCGTTTTCCCAAGCATCCCATTGGGACAGCGCACGCGATAAACCTTATTCGTTATCGATAAGAGCCGCGTGTTCTCCGTCGGTTTCGTAATTGCGTGGAAGGAACGCGTGTCTTTCATCCGTGGTGCGATTGCACGCAGGCTAACGTGCTGTTTGCAAAGAAACTTTCTCACCGCGCGTTTCGCGTGCGTTCCGCGCGAGGGGTGCGCCAGTTTACGCGCGACTAGTACCTATGCCGCTAATTACCGTCTCGTATTGACCCTGAGAGAGCTACGGTGAACGATAAGAGGCAACAACCGGGGCAAGTTAATCGGGGCCAATGGGATCGCCAGGGGGGAACGTAAGGAAAGGAGTCAAGGCGAGGCTGCAGTCATTGCACTCGTTAGAATTCGTGCTGTCGATTGAAAGGTACCTCAGCGTTCGAAATAGATGCGTTGGCAAACGTATTGGAAAATAATTTTTGGGCTTTGATTAATTATTCAGCAGATGCAGAAGAAGCAATCATTTTTTAATACTTACCTGGCTTGGGGAGGGGGAATTTAGATGCCACTTTAATAGATCAAAGTAACACAGGTTACATAAGAAATTGTTTGAAATGAATGAAGCTTATTTTTAATGGGTTTGTTTAGATGTGCGAAGATTTGTGTGCTAAATTTAGCAAAAAGTGGAACATTTCCAGGTGCAGAAAATGGACTAACAACGGTATAATTTTGTCTTGAGGGATATAGAAAGTACCAAATAATATAATATAAAACAGGAGATATAAGAGAAAACACTTTTTAAGACTTAACATAGTCTATCCTATGTAAAAGGTACCTTAATTTGTAATATAAAGTTTACACTTATGTTTAGAAAGTGATATAAAATTAATGTTAAAAATGCCTTAACTATAACATCAGAATTGGAATAAACATATTAGGATAATAATATGAATGTAATGGAATTCTACTTATGTAAAAGTATAATAGCGATAATATTGGTGCTACTGATATTAGTACAGCTAATACAGTAAGAAATTTTGATAAATAATGGCAGATTATTTTTGCGAAATACGTATAACAAAGATTAAAGTTAAATTTTCATTTCGCACTACTGTTCTCACAAGGAAACCGATGAGGAAGGAATTAACAGTATCTTCTAGTCTCTGTGGTCGATTAGAGGACTGATAAGAACCGCATGTTGCAACGTTTGCGTCGCAAACTTACCTAATCCACGTTACAGCCATCGCACTTATTTTAACTCGTGCATCATGGTAGTACGTAACGTCTGAACTTGCAGAATAAATTTGCATTACATTGAAGGCTGTAGAGTAATTACACTGTGAGCAGAAAGTTATGCCGATATTGTACTACAATATATACAAGCTGGCATGCCAGGAACACATTATTTATAGTATTTAACGCATAAATTATCATTTACCAATAAACAAGGCTCTTCACTGTTTTAGTATTTCAAACGGTGCACATGTTACGTGTTTTCAATTTAAAATACTGTACTGCAGACCTAATTTATTTATAAATGAATCCTATTCCTCAAGCTTTGCATACTATCGAGGATTGCATACGTTATTGTTGTAAAGTATGCTTAATTTAAATCCATTCACTCATTGTCAGTAAAAAAACACTCTATACCAGTGTTTCCCAACTTTTTTTGAGTCCCAACCCCGTTTTATATTATTCAAATAACCTGCGACCCCGTCCCGTATATTAGGTAAGGTAAAGAAAACACGATAAAAATTGATATTTCAGAATATAGCTTAATAATATTAAAAAAATTCCAGAAAACCGTGGCGTCCTCTAGAAAATTGAGGATCACTACTCTGTACCGATCAGAAATTCCCATTATTAAACATGCAAAATCAAACACACTTCTGCAATGCGTTACACTGGTCGATATCAAGCGCAATAATTTAAACAAATACAATTCACGACGACGTGAAATGTGGGTTATTTCTACCGATGGCAGCGGCAACTTCCTGCTACAACAATTACTCATCCGACATGATAAACGTCTGACTCGATCATTTGCAACAGGCTCGCCACACGCTCTATTCTTTCTCGAACCAGTCCAAACAGATTTTTTCATAACACACGCAGAGGGAGGTGAGAGAGAGGGAGGCACACACACACGCACAGAATATTTATACGTTGAATCTAGCCAGGGCCATTTGGCTTAACCACATTTCGATCGTAACTACCCAACGGAAATATCGTTCATGACCAATGTGTACCTGATTGCGGTCTGTGAGCGTTCGCGGCGCTTCGTTGGAATCCAAAATTACGCGCGTGCCAGTGAGAACTGCTCGCCGTGGACGAGATTATATTTCGATCCTGCTCGCTGTACGCGTCGATTGAAAGAATATCCCCGAGCAAATGGAATTCATCCCTTTTAACGACTCTCGATACTCGCCGAGGGGTCTTCCTCGCAAACACCGTCGAGTGTCGCCTTTGCACTCGACTCTACTCCGTTGCAAATTACGTGCTCGATCCTTCTGGATGTCCCGTTGCGAAATCGTCGCGTTTAATTGAAGCAGGAAGACCCGCGGACTAAAGTCGATTGTATCTGTTAGGGATCGTGGCTTGCGTTCGCTGAGGACGAAATATGTAAGCTAACATATTTACATACTTTGCTGTTACGAGTGGAAGAATCTGTAAGATGGCTTTGACGAAGTTGTGCAACATCGAACACCGGTTGGTTTTATCGAACTGCTCAGTGTATTCTGTTCGGTGGACACTTCTCGAATGCAGATGAGGAATCTTGTTGTTATTAATGTTATTCGTGCTTCCTATAGCGATTCAAATGGGAGTGTTTCTCAATTTAATGACGCATTTGTTATATAGGGGAGACCGGGGCAAGTTGATACGTTTTTCAATTTTCAATATTTTCATTTTTGTTTGAATTAATTATTTAATAACAAATATGCTAAAATATACTTTGGTTCTTCCTCTTTAATATATTGTAAATAAATGAAATGTTGAGAAAATACATACAAAATGAATGAGAAAATGTTATTTGGACGAAGGTAAAATGTATCAACTTACCCCACAGGAAGTCATTATGTACAAACATCTCCATAAAAAAATGTAGAGCATATAAACAAAATAACAAAACGTAATTACGTTACCTTCAAAGGATTCAATGTGATGCTCAATTAATTTGAGTGATAAAATTCTCTATCCCGTCTTAAGACGGATTGGAAAGTGAACACAACTATTTACTTTTTCTCTATAGAAACGATAACAGTTAAAAATGGATTGCTAAAGTCAAGGTACACAGACGTACGCTAGATCTTAGTAAAGAATTGATCAAGAAGCTTCACATATCTCGCACACAAGGAGCTACATATGTACAGTGTCGAGATAATTCGTCTGTATCAACTTGTCCCTATTTTATACAGGGGCTTTATGAGGAGATTTTCCGCGAAATATCAAATATTTTTACTTAAAAGAGTTGAGATAATTTTAAAATTAATTCAGTATGTCAGTTCATATACCTATGAGTCATTGCTAATTTGCTTCCTGCATAAAAAAGGAACTTGTTTTTAAAGTTTTCTCAAGCCTCTGTGCTTAAACCCTTTTCAATTTATTTTGCCCAAAATTTTACTTACTTTAATGCTTAGCCTATATACAAATCCGCCCTTAACTCTACACTAGCATTTCCCACCTAGATTTTTCCACACAACCCTTCCAAACACACTAAACATTAACGGGACTCCCAACCTCAACAGTTTTTTTTTAATATACTAAAATATATTTTAATGCTCTGACGCCGTCGTGCAGTTTCAAAATTTGCAGTCAGGTGTATGTTTCTCGTCGAATAATTCGCACAGTCTTTTAGTATTTAAAATTATCCGATTACCTTTCGTGGAACCGTAAACTTCGTGTCCCAGGGTACCGCGGAACCCCCATTGAGAAACGCTACTCTAGAACGTCCGCTTTACATGGCAATTAAGTGGGGCCTAGATTAATCCCCGGATCTTTGCAAACAGCAGTGCGGCGGAAAATAAACAGTATACGTGATGCGTGGTGCGAATTGTTTGTTGCAGGTCTCGAGAGATCGGTAAGTGATCGTCCAAGGATAGAAGAGTTGCCCCGTGTCTGGCGAGAAGATGCCGCTTCCGAAGCGACTGGTGGAGCCTGTGCTTGTCGCGCGCGGTACCATTCCCGAGGACTTCCCTCTGCCGTCAGAGCTAGAGGCTGTAACGAATGGCACCCTAGCCAACACCATCAGGCAACTGTCCAGTCTGTCGAGGCACGCCGAGGATCTATTCGGCGAGCTCGCGAGGGAGGCCCACGGATTGAGCGACAGAGCGAACTCCTTGCAGGCCAGGATAGACCGGCTGGCTGTGAAAGTCACTCAACTCGACAGCAACGTCGAAGAAGGTTCGTGCTTTGATCGACTAGTACAAATGGCAGAAATGTTTCGGAGTTAACACGTTCCGTAACACGTGATCCACCGGTGGTCCACGGTATTAAATTTTGTTAGTGGTGAAACCTTTCCTCGAAAGAAAAATGTGTTTCTCAATTATTCAGTGTCGGAATCAAAAGAAATTAAAAACGATCTGTACATAATTATGGAGAATATTACTGCTGTTTTTCTAAATTGAATGTCAATATATTATTTTACGTTTCTCAACTATGTAAACTAACTTCTGAAACAATAATCCGGGTTTTATCTAATCACTTGGAACTTAAAAGAGTCCGTGTCAAAAATGGCACTATTCGCATGAAGCATTTGTATATTTGGACTTGCCTCGTTCTTCGATCAAATCTGTATTTAAATTTCCATTCAATCCCTTCGAAGCTAAAAATGACAAGTCAGCTTACTGTATAATGAGTGGCTCGCAATAAGGGCTTTCACAGTATAATCTCAGATGACTAATATTTGGTACACAGGACACCCAAGAAAAGTACCATTTTAAAGAACGAAATACGTATCGAACACTCGTTTGTCATCGTCGCGGCAGCTTTTGTGCACGCGCGTTCACACGTGAAGAATATCGCTTTTGTGCTTTCCAGAAGCAGGCGGCATTTTTCTCAAAGATGCTTTCTTGAAAGGAATTCTTACCCTTCGAATACACGCCAGGGAACCGCGACGAATTTTCTATCGCGAGCGACCTACTTTCTTCCATGGTCTTCAAAGCGTAAAACAAAACGTCACGCCTAATGCGTAACCGTAGAACCGAGTACTTTTCTGTGCACCACGCGATACACTAAATATGTATCGTAGTTAATGTAATTCGATTTATTAAACGCCTGTTACTGAAATGCACTGATTAATCTTGCCTTGCTTATGATTACCATTATTAATCTGCTGAGGGCTTCAACCCCTTAGCATGCCACTGCTACCACGAATTTGAAAGGATTTTTCTCTGACTTAATACCGAACTTTCTGATTTCTAGTTTCTCTGCAAGATATACATATGAGGAAAGCGTTCAAGAGTTCTGTGGTGTTCGACCAGCAGGTTGTCTCCAGGGACACCATGCCAACGGCGATGTTGGAAACCTACCATCAGTGCGACACACCGCCACCTCTTGATAAACTTAACGTTTACAGGTAATTCATTTCTTCATTTCTCTCTTAATTATAATACACGCTGGCAAAGTGGCAGTCTGTACATTAATTCCATATAATTTTAACCTGTTACCCGGGGAAGACATTCCTCCCCATCGAGCAGGAAAATCTAATTTATCACAGAAACTTAATAATATCTCGTGTACCATTCAGAATGTAGAAGCGAGCCTGTTCATATATTAATATTAAAGGCACCAGTAGTTGACCATGTATCAGTAGTTGACACTTTTCAAAAAAATCTTATTTTTCATGTTTTTCTGTACTTGACACTGTTCAGACAAACATAAAAAAAAATAAGGTTTATCTGAAAAGTGTCAACTACTGGTGCCTTTACCCTAGTTTATTTCGTCTAAATAAAATTAGATTATGTCTTCGCCATTTATAATAAGAAACACGTTTAAGATATTCCAAATGAATTCACTCTCTAAAAATAATAAGGAATACGTATTGTACTTTTATCTGGAGACGAAGATGCCAAGTAATCCGAGACAGAAAGGAAGATGGAGCGTGGAGCTGAGATTCTCTTTTGCTTTCAGGGAGGACGGTAAGGACGGGCTGAAGTTCTACACGGATCCGAATTACTTCTTCGATCTGTGGAGCCAGGAGATGCTCAAGGATACCGAGAAGAAGTTGCACGACCGGGGGAAAAAGGTAAGGGGACCCGCGGTCCCTCCTGCGCTTATGAACGTGCACCTCGAATTACTTTTCGTAGTAGAAGGAAAGGAATATTATTTTTATATTTTTTAACAAATACATGCGATATATATGATACTGTACACGATTAGCTAAATACATTTATCGAGGTGCGCAGTAACACGATATCGATATATAATTTTAATACTTCTAAGCATTATGCTACTACTGTTCTAACTACTGATACTGTCCCGTTCGTTATAGACCGAGTCTGAATATGCCGAACCGTTCAGAGAGGCAAGTCGATGGTTTGGATCTTTGTAGTTTTTTTTTTTTTGATTATCCCTTTACCCAGTTTTTAATGAACTTATCGATCGCCAACCACTCACTCATACATAATCAAGCTCACTTCTTTGTGGTTTTATCATTAACCGAACCTTTTTGCGCTGGATAGAGATTGCGCTAGATGCTCGCTTTGACGATTTTTGTAGTTACGTGCTAGGATTTAGCCCAACGACATCGCATTCTTCAATGTTTCCGACCTGGCAAACAGTTTTAATTGCGTAAACCGAACGTGTGTACTCGTCTTCCGCAAGAGTCGTTGCCCTTCAACCCTTGAAAAAGGTAGCTGGGTCTTTTTGGACCCACGCAGCGCAACGTTGCCGAGTGTATTACCGAAAACAGCAAAACAGGAAATAGAAGTCGAATGAATGAATTATTTTGAAAAATAGAACGTCGTCAGCACTGACCTAGAAGACTGACTCTTGAATTCTTGCTATCTTTTTATTACAAACACCTCAGGGCCGCATTTATACTTTTGGAGGCCCTAGGCGCATCATTATGAGGCTTCAAAAAACTTCAGCTGCCTCTAGCTTTTATATTCTGAATTTAATATTCAAAAAGAAGTATTTTATTAAGTAGGCTCTTTTTTTATTGTCGTTTGTGAGGGGTATGGTTTTAAAATCTGGCCCCAGCTTGCGTCTCATGGTAATCGCGGCCCTGAGAAACTCGATATCACGTTCGATCTACGCAGAAAATGGCCCTTGTCTCGAATCCTCCATTTTTGTAAACGAGCTCTCCAGGCTCGAATAGTTTTGCCTCGTTACCGTTATCACATTGTCGATCACTTGTAATGTCGTTTTACGCCAGCCATGCAAGTTTTTGGATGTACTTAATAGAAGTTTGATTCATCATCATTCACGAGCCATCTTTGCAAATCGCTACCAAAACCTCACATGATCTCGAATCATTCCAGGACCGTTTTGTTCCCGATTTGTCACGTTCTCATACTATGTAGGAAATAAAATTGCCAACTCTCGGGATGCGCATCCTTTTACATTCTTTCAATCACTGAATCTCATAGACGAATGAAAGACACCGTCACACTTGCACACAGTTTGGAAGAACAACTGTTTCTTTTATTTCCTACAAACTTTCCATGCTCGATGGTTGATCCTTCCCGCGCCCTATTTTATAACAATTAACACGAGATTATCCCTTTCGTTGCTCGAATGCGAAACGCGAGTGGATAAAACTCTGGATAAATTCACTGCACAACAGAAACTTTAGTAAAAAGATAGAAACTATTATATGAAGGGTTGGAGGAAAAAACTGGGAATGTCCATCTTTCGTGATTTTGGGATTTATAGCATATTTTGTTCGTGACAACTGGGACTACTGAACTGTCGAATCACAAAGGGTTGTAAAGAGCTAAACAAAGGGTTGTAAACGGTTAAAGATTTGGTCCTCACTCTTTGCCCAAGCATAAGCTTCTGTCGTCAAGGTAAAACAAGAAATTAAGTAAGACGAAAATTACATAAGGAAATTAAATTCATTGAACCTTGTTTCTTTACTGGTGGACTAAAGTACTAAAACTTAATTTTCTGTATAAAGCTGTTTCTTGACATTCCCCTCTTTCCCTTCATATCTCAATTGCCTTTGTTATGAAATGCAAATAATTGTACAATTTAGATATTATTAAAAAATCAGTGAGTGTCCAGTTCCACATAGATAAGAATTTTGAGAAAATCAGCCCCTTTCCGCCTCCCCTCTGGCATTCCAAGCAACGAAAGTGTTAAAAAGTTCTCCCGTGATTTTGCACGCACGGTCGTGCGCTGTAAGGCACATTTAGATCAATCATCGAGTCATGCTTGACTGATGATATTAAGCTTGTCTTGCACCTTCGCCGAGATACGCGCGCAAGGCGGCTCTTTAATAAACGATCTCTTTGCGTCACAGCCGCATAGGCCTCGGAACGAGGGTGGCGGCGGGGGTGGCGGCCGACACAAGAAGCGTATAAGGCAGCCGCACAATACGAGAGAAAGGCAAAGACAGTTGGCCGTTGGTCATGGCGAGTACATTATGCCGACGCAGGGCGTCCAGTACAGGGCACCTCACAATATACCAGATGAATCGTTGCTGGGCATGGTGATGACCGAGCCACGGCCGCCCAGGCCAAACAGCATCGAGCTCAAACGAAGCTATCCACCGGAGGAGCAGCATCTGTACAGCCCTCCATCCTCTGATCACTATAGGTTTGTAATCTTATCGGTCATTCTTTCTTTACGTATGAGTATCGTTTTGAGTTTCATCCTAGTTTCTGTGGTTGATGTGTGTTGTTAAGTAGCTAAGTTGACTGTGCGGTTCAATAAAAAAAATTGGCTTACAAGATTTCATCCTCACAAACTAACGAACAAACTCACTAGTGAAGCTAAATAAAAGCTTGTAATGATTGTGTCGGTGAAAGTCAGCGATAAGATGTAATATTGATGATGTGTTAATAGACTATTACGCTTTATGAGAAGATTAGAGGAAGTGCAGTATATTTGGAATATAAGTTTCTTTAAGATGAATAAAAAAATTCGGCAGGGGATGGGAACAAATAAAACTGCATAATATCATAGGGAAACTAATAAACTTTTATATTTCAAACTCTCAGTAATAATAAAAAAAAAGTAACTGAAACTTTGGTTTAAATGAAAAGTGACCGGAAGTATCGATTTCGTTAAGGTGCAGGTAATTTGGAATACTGGTATTCTAATTTGCCCTCACTTTATAAACTTAAAAGGAAACATGTGGATAATAAAATTATTTTCTTTTATGATCTAATCAGGCCCAAAGATCACAATATAGGAACAATCTTAAAGTTTTGACATATTTTAACCATGATTGGAATGATTGAATATTTGCTGAAAAAGTTTTGCAGACTGACGTTTCTTTATTCTGTAGATTAAGTTGAAAATGTCAAAATGGCGGTTCATCCACAAATGTCTTTAGTTAACAGGTCATTAGCCCCTATTGTTTACGGTGTTACAAATTACATCGCGTTAGTAGTTTATTAGATACATCGGTATTCCAAATTATCAACTGTATTCCAAATATGCTGCACTTCCTCTATGATTAAAGTAATAAAGAATGCGCATTGATTTAAAGGGAATAAATGATTTGAGACGTCTACAAACGAAGCCACGCGAAGTTTCATATCTAAAGAGTCCTTGTTGAAAACACTGTAAATAAAAAAAAACAATTTTATAACCATTGGCACGTAGAACATTTTCCAATAATTGTTTCTTTGATTTCACCACTCACAGCGTTTCCTACGAGGACTCTTCATATTAGTTTTAACGCAGTTTTGTAGGGGGATAGTGGATTTGAAAGTACCAATCTTATTTTCAGCAATTTATGATATATTTTACAATAAATACTTGTCAGGTAAAGTATTGTATCAGATACAACTAGCCAGCTGAGTATAAAGTAATAATCAAGATTTAATCTCTTTTTATTTCGAAAGTACGGTTGCCAAATGCACATGCAAGTAAGAGACCAGCATTACTTGTAACTCTATTAGTAATAACAGAATCACTTTGAACCGAAGCAATTGGAGGAGAGTGAATACTGAATCTATGATGCTTTTTTCACAAACAGGTCAGCAAATTACGTGGCCCAGAGTTACGAAGACAGCCTATATGGCTCGCACTACGGTTCAGGCCAAGGGCAAGCGGGCAGTGAGACGTACCAGAGTCCTGGTGGTCAAAGCACTCCAAGCAGAAGCGGCAGATCGCGACCTTCCCAACCACCGCCAGCACCCCCGAGTAACACTTCTAGCAATTCGACGCCTACTGTAGCCTCTGCTAACAACACCCCCACGCGGGGGAGGTCGATGAGTACCAGCAGGGACACTCTTCCACCGCCACCTCCGCCTCCTGGTGAAACTATGTCTCCTCCTCCTATGAATGGTAAGGTTCGCCGCACCGAAAAGGATATTTAAATATGGTGAAGGCTTCACTGTCCGAATGGATAAAGAGGCATAGCTTAGATAAGTGATTAGTTCTGGTGATAATATTAAGTAGTAACAGAATGGCAAAATGTTAGAATTGTAGGATAGTGGAGTGTTTAGATGACAAATGTT
Source organism: Andrena chrysosceles (assembly GCA_963855975.1). Lineage (NCBI taxonomy): Eukaryota > Metazoa > Arthropoda > Insecta > Hymenoptera > Andrenidae > Andrena > Andrena chrysosceles. Next base: position 112,586,619 of record OY979766.1, on the reverse strand, counting down.
CTACAAGTACTTTTATCTAGAGCGATATGTCCTGTATTATTCACACCGTCGTTACTGTTTCCAGGTTCTATACCATCACACTTACTGAACAGGAATGGGAGTCGTTCGAACAGCCCATTACCCAGTCATCACTCCACGCCCACGCCGCCAGATCATTCGACGCAACTCGGGACGGACGAAACCGATCCAGCTCCGCAGGATTTGCCGCCTCCACCCCCAACTCCCGACCCTACACCACCAAGACCAATCTCTCCACCTTGTAATATTCCACCCCCGCCTCCTCCACCTCCGCCGCCGCCTGTTCTTAATGGACCGTCACCGCCTCTACCCTTAACCAACGGCGATATCGCTAAAATGATAGCGACTAATCCACCGAAGTTGAAACCCCTGAAGCCCTTGAAGAATATCGTGGACGGGCAATTTAGGAAGCCCGTTAATCCAAATATCCCCCTTGTCGATCCACGAAACGATCTACTTAAAGCAATTAGAGACGGTAATTATCCTATAACTCGATTAATCAAAATCAACCCTTTGCGGCCCTAAACGGCCTCGTGGAATTGTTTGCCAGCGGGGCTAATTTCTTTGGGAAGTTCCATATCTTTCGATATAGCATACTGCTACTTTCATTACTATTTTCAGTATCTCTTAAATATAATATTACATCTTTACTTCAGTATCGTGGATGTAGAACAAAGATACACTCGTGAAATATTTGCATCTCACACTGTTTTGCGGTCGTCTACCATCAGAGCAATTATTTCAAAGGGTACTTAGTATTTTTGATACAGAATTATCTAACAGATGTGACGTTGGACCGCAAAGGGTTAATCGACAAAGGGAATTTGTTAAGTTTGAAGCTTCGTTACTGAGAATTATATCGCGTGTCTTTCCAGGAATAAAGCTCCGCAAGGTGGAGAAGATCGAGCAGAAGAAAGTGAACCGCCTGAACGCATTGAACGACGTCGCGTCGATATTGGCGCGTCGCGTCGCCGTCGAGTTCAGCGATAGCGATTCCGCGTCAGAAAGCGAGTGCGACAGCGAAGGATGGGGCGAGCAAGACACGAATCTCGCGTGACCAACATCGCACCCGTCCACCGCCACTGCCACCTAAACAGAATGGCTGACGATCCTTTTCCTTTACGTTCTGTTTCCATTGCGAGAACATCGATTCTCCGTTGCTTCGTCGCTCGCACAAGTCTCGCGCGAAACTGCTGAACAGAGGGACTCGATTCAACGTCTGGTGCATGCGAAACGGACGCATAGACTCTGGAATGTCGATGCCCGCGAAGTGAGGGCGGGGCATCAGGTTCGGACGTTTTGTTGCTCGATTGTTTTACGTTATGCCACGTTAGTGCAGAGAGCACATTATTGCAGAATCACGTTACAATGAGTAGTACCATTAAACGCATAAATGTAATATCACAGCAACAACGATTATTTTATTACACACCATTCTCATCACCTTTAAGCAGGGTTATACTTCGTTCGTTACGGAAGAGAATATTTCAAGCAAATCAAGGAATTTGTTTTTACGTTAACCGCGGGCTCAATTCGATAGTATGTATTTAATCGAAGAATACGGTATGAAAATATTTAGCATCTCGCCCCGGCGGTTCTAGGAATCGTCGTGCGCAGGTACTTTTATTATTTATTGCAGTTACTAAGATCTAATCGAGGAGAATTTGTTGGCGAATAATGTTAGTAGACTAAAATAAGGAGGAAGCGAGCATGGTAAACCTTTAAGTTGATGTAAATTTAGGATACTTTCAAAGAACAGGCATGTATACATTTTTCCTTTGCTGCGGACAGTTTTCATTTGTTTCGCGGTGAGAAATAAAAGCACGAAACACTTCTGGAATAGATGAGGCTACGTGTCTTTCCGATTCTCCGATCGTTATGCAGAATTCAACGAACGCGAGGATGATTGTAGAATGGTAGAGAACGCGTTGATAAGAAGAGGGTGTGGTCATGAGGGCAAGGGTCAACTTTCTCGGTATCATTGCTCGTCGTCGGTTGTAGAGGAAGTGTTTCCTTATCGGCACATTCCATGCTAATACTAATACCATGTAACGGAACAAACCTTACCCTGTGTTTTGGACATTTAATCGTCCACTTACCGACCATATATGTGGGGACGAAAGGATATATTTCGAATTTATTCGGCATTCTCGCAAAACAAACGCATGTTGTTAATATTGCTTTTAATTCTATTTATTATTGTACATTATGGGATAAATATAAATGCAGAGCTAAAATCTACGTGAATCTAATGAACAGAGGCCTGTGCTTGAAATTCTTTTGATGATTAGCTTCTAATGCGAACCTTTCTTAGATTTCGGAAATGGTTCCATTGATTTTTGTAAGCTTTCGTATTCCCAGCAGGGACGAATTTTCAATTTGTGTTTATATTGTGATTTTTAGTTTGACCATTTATTTTTATGTACTCGCACTCTAATATTAATCAGTGCTCTGTTCGTTAGTGGTCTCATTTATGCAGTGTTGTCCCGTTATAAGTACGAGTCCCCTGTTTCGATAAGAGTACACTTCTATCCCCGTTACTACTTTCGTAGTCTTACTGAAAGAAGAGAATAAAGGCGAACCAATAGCATACCGTTTCCCTAAAGGTACAGCTTGTCCCTCGAGCGACGTACTCATAACGAGACAAAACTGTACTCCGTAAAGATGTCACTTCCCGTAAGTGATCCGTTGTTCGACATCGAAAAAGTTTAAATGAAGTCAGACGATTCTTAGTAACCAAAGCAAAGAATTCAATGATCGTCAAAGGAAAGTTCAAAGTGTACCACGTGCAAACAGAGATACCACAATGTAATTAGAAGGAAGCATAGGTTCCACAGTCTAAAATACACAAAGTTGTGGATTTCACAGAGTAAACCATTGCTACCATTTATCAAGCATCAATTTAAACTTTCTTTTGAATATCACTTGATTGGTGAATCTAAAAAGGAAATGTGATAATTCTCAATCCTGCATTGGGAAATGGGAAATTCACTCTGACACATATATATGGCCGGTAGTGTAAGTCTTTAGCTGAGAAACGAGTGCTCTGTAAATATATATACACACAGTGTACGCGTGGGGGTGTGTGCGTACGCGAACTAAGTCAAATTGCAGAGTTATTATTTTCTTCTCCCCTTCTCGTTGTATAAGCCTCTGTAAGATACTTGTACCTTAAATGTTTTCTTGTATGCTTGTCGAATTGGTAGGTATATACGCGCGCTCTGTCACGGCAGGAGTAACGGCAGTTCTCTCCAATGATTTCTACGTTCCCAAGTGATCTTCCATGTCGCGAGCGACTCGCGACATCGTGGAGGAGATGAGAGGAAAGGTTCTTTTTAATCGACTAGCCGTCGGAAACCAAAATACTCCGTTTACTTCTAAGGACTATGTATGATAATTGCCGAACGAGTGAGAGGACTCATATTTTTTAGCATTTAGAGGAGGAAACTTCATATTAGGATATACTACTGTTACTGGTGAGGATTACAGTTGCCAATTTTAAGCAGAAAAGAAAATGATTGTGATTTATTTTGCATCGATGTTGGTGAGGTACGATGATTAACCGCTAAGATATGACATATATGTATACATGAATATTCTATATATATATACATACACACACACATATTGACCGTTAAGATTATTGTATAATCTTATGTGTCCGAGTGACGACAAATGTTTAAGAACATGTCTCCTCTCGTTTACGAACGTTAACTGGATATTCGTAAAAGCGAGAGGCTCTGTCGTCTAAAGCCGCGATCCCGCGTGTGCAAAGCACAGCGCAGAACAGACTCGAAATAAATTTCCCGCGCGCGTTTTTTTTTGAAAAGCAACTACTTTAAAACCTTTAAGAACCTAACCTCTCACGCGCAGTGTAATTTTAAATTTACCTCTATGAAACCTGTAAATGGCAACTTTCAAATCATAATAATTTGAATAATTGCTACTACATCGCCTTTCGCCAAACAAACTTTCATTCGTGAAAATAATAATCTTCTATTCGTGACTTAGGGTAGGAAAATTAAACGATCCTGAATAGGATTTAAACGAATATAGGCGGTTTTGTCTTCTACGCATCGTATTATAATTGTTTCGGGCTTGGGTAATAGAAATGGAGTGAAAAGTCTCCGCGATTAAGTTTACATAAGCTTACGCTAAGTTGTGTTCTGCGCAGCGCGCAGTGCACGCGGGAACGCAGTTGAATTTCGTCGAATCGCGGCCCCGCGAGCTCGTCGAATTAGCGTACTTCGTTTGAATATGAAGAAGGTTCGATTGATTCGAACCGCGCGAAAAGGTAATTTATATTAAATAATTCATTTCCGCTGGCGTTCGAAAGCAGCGTTTTACCTTGTATAAAACACGCGATGGTGGCGGAGGGGACGGAGCTGGCCCGCTCCGATTAGCGTACGATTCATCGGCAACGACACACGTGTACATTCGCTATGATTTTAAGGGTATAGTCAGAACGCTATTATAATGTAACGTAATACGAACAATTGATCCAGTCTCGTCTGTACTATGTTTATACATAACGCATATACTATAGAAATATAATATAATTCGCAGGATAAAGATTCGTTACAAGTAAGGATACGAGCCGTAGGCATACTTCTAGATATTTCGCCAACTACGACACAGTATTTAACGAGAATTTTTGTAACGTGACGGAACGGGGTGGCGTTTCAGGTTGTAAGCTTTGAGTATCGTGCAACGTCTGTATGAATGTATATTATTATTCGTCGACCGGGCTTTCCGCAGAGCTATCACGTGCTAAATTATTGCGAAGCTGTTGTACCTAAGTAAGAATGGTGATTCCAAAGCTTAATTAACGAGTGCACTCGTCGTCTTCGCTGGAATAGGTGAGAAAAGGCGTTGCGACGCGATTGTTTCGTATTCCTCCTGTTTCTACTACGGACACACCTTGTATTCGTTCGCCGGTACTTTGAATTCCCGCCGGCGCGCAAATTCGAACGAACGTTTGTCTGGCTATCTGATAACGATAGATAAGAAATTTCCAGTAGAGATAAATACGTACAGGTTAGTTCGAATACTCCGAATCCATTGCAATAAGAGCGAAATCATTCGTGTGTACGATGAGAACGGTGTACGTCGGACAATGGACACGCAATCGTAATAGCCCTATTGATCATTACGATTATACGAGACGGTATTATTAATAATAATAAATTTGTAGCAAAACTGTACAGAGCCAAATAAATCAAAAACTTTCATAAATCATCGAAGCAGCCTTTATTCGATATTAAAATCCATCCATGGCAATTCGAAGGTTGAGGAACAAATTTTTTCAACAACTAAATAAGATACCCGTTTTCAACCTTGGGCGTTTCCGCGGGAAGGTAAATTTCGGTTTGCAAGTTTGTTTTACAGATGCAAGCAGAATGTCTGGCTTCCTTGCAGGTGCAATGAAAATCAAAACTGATCGTTTTTTAACTCGCTACAAATGTAGCGTAAAAGAACAAAATAACCACTAAACATTTGTTGTCATATAGCATATACATAGGTTATATTTTCTGTCTGCGACTCTGTGTTGACTACTTCTCCACCTTAGATTCTCTCTCCGAAGGCGCTAACTTAATGCCAGCTCTTTCGACATCATGTTATCCTATTACGAAGCTCATTTTAGAACGTTCCGAAAATTTTGGCTAGATTTTGGAGCGATGTATCAGGAGAACATGAAGCGAAAGGAGATATCCTGAATTTCTGCGTCAAGGCCTTTCGAAAACTCTGCGCCTCTGCGTTGAATAGTTCTCCGCCTTAGATTCTCTCGGTTTTCGGAATGTCGGTAAGGTAGGGCAAGACATTGAAATGGTAAAAAAAAATTTTCGAGTCGCCAAAAATCCTTCTCGCAAACATTATTTTTATGCAAAACGAAGCAATTTTCAAAATTCCGAATCAATCGGAATAGATCGGTTTTCGGACTGTCGGTAAGGTAGGGAACGACATTGAAATGGTAAAAAAAATTTCGAGTCGCCAAAAATCATTCTCGCAAACATTATTTTTATACAAAATGAATTCGTCTGTTATAGGTAAGCAATCCTTTCCTTTGCAAGCGTCGGTTCGTGTCAATTGGTGGAACGAAAACGCATTGGACGAGTACAGCATTTGCAAATATGTGGTTTTTAAGTGGAAGTTAAACATGAGTAACTAGACAATGTAATTATTATATATCACTGTACATTATTCAAAGTATTTTAATAAACCACATGTAGAGAAAAACCGCATCTTTTTATTTAGAACTGTAACCTATAACTTCCATCTCCTAATTAAATCACAAATATCACAATCACAAGTAAAGTCGGCCTCACCGTTGATTAGTTAATTCTCCGTCTTCCATTCTGCCTCCGAAGGCGATAACTTAGTGCCACCTCTTTCGACATCATGTTATCCTGTTACGAAGCTCATTTTAGAGCGTTCTGAAAATTTTGGCCAGATTTTGGAGCGATGTATCAGGATAACATGAAGCGAAAGGAGATATTCTGAATTTCTGCGTCGAAAGCCTTTCGAAAACTCTGCGACTCTGCGTTGAATACTTCTCCGCCTTAGATTCTCTCTCCGAAGGCGCTAACTTAGTGCCACCTCCTTCGACATCATGTTATCCTGTTACGAAGCTCATTTTAGAGCGTTCTGAAAATTTTGGCCAGATTTTGGAGCGATGTATCAGGATAACATGAAGCGAAAGGAGATATTCTGAATATCTGCGTCGAAAGCCTTTCGAAAACTCTGCGACTCTGCGTTGAATACTTCTCCGCCTTAGATTCTCTCTCCGAAGGCGCTAACTTAGTGCCACCTCCTTCGACATCATGTTATCCTGTTACGAAGCTCATTTTAGAGCGTTCTGAAAATTTTGGCCAGATTTTGGAGCGATGTATCAGGATAACATGAAGCGAAAGGAGGTATTCTGAATTTCTGCGTCGAAAGCCTTTCGAAAACTCTGCGACTCTGCGTTGAATACTTCTCCGCCTTAGATTCTCTCTCCGAAGGCGCTAACTTAGTGCCACCTCTTTCGACATCATGTTATCCTGTTACGAAGCTCATTTTAGAGCGTTCTGAAAATTTTGGCCAGATTTTGGAGCGATGTATCAGGATAACATGAAGCGAAAGGAGCTATTCTGAATTTCTGCGTCGAAAGCCTTTCGAAAACTCTGCGACTCTGCGTTGAATACTTCTCCGCCTTAGATTCTCTCTCCGAAGGCGCTAACTTAGTGCCACCTCTTTCGACATCATGTTATCCTGTTACGAAGCTCATTTTAGAGCGTTCTGAAAATTTTGGCCAGATTTTGGAGCGATGTATCAGGATAACATGAAGCGAAAGGAGATATTCTGAATATCTGCGTCGAAAGCCTTTCGAAAACTCTGCGACTCTGCGTTGAATACTTCTCCGCCTTAGATTCTCTCTCCGAAGGCGCTAACTTAGTGCCACCTCCTTCGACATCATGTTATCCTGTTACGAAGCTCATTTTAGAGCGTTCTGAAAATTTTGGCCAGATTTTGGAGCGATGTATCAGGATAACATGAAGCGAAAGGAGGTATTCTGAATTTCTGCGTCGAAAGCCTTTCGAAAACTCTGCGACTCTGCGTCGAATACTTCTCCGCCTTAGATTCTCTCTCCGAAGGCGCTAACTTAGTGCCACCTCTTTCGACATCATGTTATCCTGTTACGATGCTCATTTTAGAGCGTTCTGAAAATTTTGGCCAGATTTTGGAGCGATGTATCAGGATAACATGAAGCGAAAGGAGGTATTCTGAATTTCTGCGTCGAAAGCCTTTCGAAAACTCTGCGACTCTGCGTCGAATACTTCTCCGCCTTAGATTCTCTCTCCGAAGGCGCTAACTTAGTGCCACCTCCTTCGACATCATGTTATCCTGTTACGAAGCTCATTTTAGAGCGTTCTGAAAATTTTGGCCAGATTTTGGAGCGATGTATCAGGATAACATGAAGCGAAAGGAGATATTCTGAATTTTTGCGTCGAAAGCCTTTCGAAAACTCTGCGACTCTGCGTTGAATACTTCTCCGCCTTAGATTCTCTCTCCGAAGGCGCTAACTTAGTGCCACCTCTTTCGACATCATGTTATCCTGTTACGATGCTCATTTTAGAGCGTTCTGAAAATTTTGGCCAGATTTTGGAGCGATGTATCAGGATAACATGAAGCGAAAGGAGGTATTCTGAATTTCTGCGTCGAAAGCCTTTCGAAAACTCTGCGACTCTGCGTTGAATACTTCTCCGCCTTAGATTCTCTCTCCGAAGGCGCTAACTTAGTGCCACCTCCTTCGACATCATGTTATCCTGTTACGAAGCTCATTTTAGAGCGTTCTGAAAATTTTGGCCAGATTTTGGAGCGATGTATCAAGATAACATGAAGCGAAAGGAGGTATTCTGAATTTCTGCGTCGAAAGCCTTTCGAAAACTCTGCGACTCTGCGTCGAATACTTCTCCGCCTTAGATTCTCTCTCCGAAGGCGCTAACTTAGTGCCACCTCTTTCGACATCATGTTATCCTGTTACGATGCTCATTTTAGAGCGTTCTGAAAATTTTGGCCAGATTTTGGAGCGATGTATCAGGATAACATGAAGCGAAAGGAGGTATTCTGAATTTCTGCGTCGAAAGCCTTTCGAAAACTCTGCGACTCTGCGTTGAATACTTCTCCGCCTTAGATTCTCTCTCCGAAGGCGCTAACTTAGTGCCACCTCCTTCGACATCATGTTATCCTGTTACGAAGCTCATTTTAGAGCGTTCTGAAAATTTTGGCCAGATTTTGGAGCGATGTATCAAGATAACATGAAGCGAAAGGAGGTATTCTGAATTTCTGCGTCGAAAGCCTTTCGAAAACTCTGCGACTCTGCGTCGAATACTTCTCCGCCTTAGATTCTCTCTCCGAAGGCGCTAACTTAGTGCCACCTCTTTCGACATCATGTTATCCTGTTACGATGCTCATTTTAGAGCGTTCTGAAAATTTTGGCCAGATTTTGGAGCGATGTATCAGGATAACATGAAGCGAAAGGAGGTATTCTGAATTTCTGCGTCGAAAGCCTTTCGAAAACTCTGCGACTCTGCGTCGAATACTTCTCCGCCTTAGATTCTCTCTCCGAAGGCGCTAACTTAGTGCCACCTCCTTCGACATCATGTTATCCTGTTACGAAGCTCATTTTAGAGCGTTCTGAAAATTTTGGCCAGATTTTGGAGCGATGTATCAGGATAACATGAAGCGAAAGGAGATATTCTGAATTTTTGCGTCGAAAGCCTTTCGAAAACTCTGCGACTCTGCGTTGAATACTTCTCCGCCTTAGATTCTCTCTCCGAAGGCGCTAACTTAGTGCCACCTCTTTCGACATCATGTTATCCTGTTACGATGCTCATTTTAGAGCGTTCTGAAAATTTTGGCCAGATTTTGGAGCGATGTATCAGGATAACATGAAGCGAAAGGAGGTATTCTGAATTTCTGCGTCGAAAGCCTTTCGAAAACTCTGCGACTCTGCGTCGAATACTTCTCCGCCTTAGATTCTCTCTCCGAAGGCGCTAACTTAGTGCCACCTCTTTCGACATCATGTTATCCTGTTACGAAGCTCATTTTAGAGCGTTCTGAAAATTTTGGCCAGATTTTGGAGCAATGTATCAGGATAACATGAAGCGAAAGGAGGAATTCTGAATTTCTGCGTCGAAAGCCTTTCGAAAACTCTGCGACTCTGCGTTGAATACTTCTCCGCCTTAGATTCTCTCTCCGAAGGCGCTAACTTAGTGCCACCTCTTTCGACATCATGTTATCCTGTTACGAAGCTCATTTTAGAGCGTTCTGAAAATTTTGGCCAGATTTTGGAGCGATGTATCAGGATAACATGAAGCGAAAGGAGCTATTCTGAATTTCTGCGTCGAAAGCCTTTCGAAAACTCTGCGACTCTGCGTTGAATACTTCTCCGCCTTAGATTCTCTCTCCGAAGGCGCTAACTTAGTGCCACCTCTTTCGACATCATGTTATCCTGTTACGAAGCTCATTTTAGAGCGTTCTGAAAATTTTGGCCAGATTTTGGAGCGATGTATCAGGATAACATGAAGCGAAAGGAGATATTCTGAATATCTGCGTCGAAAGCCTTTCGAAAACTCTGCGACTCTGCGTTGAATACTTCTCCGCCTTAGATTCTCTCTCCGAAGGCGCTAACTTAGTGCCACCTCCTTCGACATCATGTTATCCTGTTACGAAGCTCATTTTAGAGCGTTCTGAAAATTTTGGCCAGATTTTGGAGCGATGTATCAGGATAACATGAAGCGAAAGGAGGTATTCTGAATTTCTGCGTCGAAAGCCTTTCGAAAACTCTGCGACTCTGCGTCGAATACTTCTCCGCCTTAGATTCTCTCTCCGAAGGCGCTAACTTAGTGCCACCTCCTTCGACATCATGTTATCCTGTTACGAAGCTCATTTTAGAGCGTTCTGAAAATTTTGGCCAGATTTTGGAGCGATGTATCAGGATAACATGAAGCGAAAGGAGATATTCTGAATTTTTGCGTCGAAAGCCTTTCGAAAACTCTGCGACTCTGCGTTGAATACTTCTCCGCCTTAGATTCTCTCTCCGAAGGCGCTAACTTAGTGCCACCTCTTTCGACATCATGTTATCCTGTTACGATGCTCATTTTAGAGCGTTCTGAAAATTTTGGCCAGATTTTGGAGCGATGTATCAGGATAACATGAAGCGAAAGGAGGTATTCTGAATTTCTGCGTCGAAAGCCTTTCGAAAACTCTGCGACTCTGCGTCGAATACTTCTCCGCCTTAGATTCTCTCTCCGAAGGCGCTAACTTAGTGCCACCTCTTTCGACATCATGTTATCCTGTTACGATGCTCATTTTAGAGCGTTCTGAAAATTTTGGCCAGATTTTGGAGCGATGTATCAGGATAACATGAAGCGAAAGGAGGTATTCTGAATTTCTGCGTCGAAAGCCTTTCGAAAACTCTGCGACTCTGCGTCGAATACTTCTCCGCCTTAGATTCTCTCTCCGAAGGCGCTAACTTAGTGCCACCTCTTTCGACATCATGTTATCCTGTTACGAAGCTCATTTTAGAGCGTTCTGAAAATTTTGGCCAGATTTTGGAGCAATGTATCAGGATAACATGAAGCGAAAGGAGGAATTCTGAATTTCTGCGTCGAAAGCCTTTCGAAAACTCTGCGACTCTGCGTCGAATACTTCTCCGCCTTAGATTCTCTCTCCGAAGGCGCTAACTTAGTGCCACCTCTTTCGACATCATGTTATCCTGTTACAAAGCTCATTTTAGAGCGTTCTGAAAATTTTGGCCAGATTTTGGAGCGATGTATCAGGATAACATGAAGCGAAAGGAGGTATTCTGAATTTCTGCGTCGAAAGCCTTTCGAAAACTCTGCGACTCTGCGTCGAATACTTCTCCGCCTTAGATTCTCTCTCCGAAGGCGCTAACTTAGTGCCACCTCTTTCGACATCATGTTATCCTGTTACGATGCTCATTTTAGAGCGTTCTGAAAATTTTGGCCAGATTTTGGAGCGATGTATCAGGATAACATGAAGCGAAAGGAGGTATTCTGAATTTCTGCGTCGAAAGCCTTTCGAAAACTCTGCGACTCTGCGTCGAATACTTCTCCGCCTTAGATTCTCTCTCCGAAGGCGCTAACTTAGTGCCACCTCCTTCGACATCATGTTATCCTGTTACGAAGCTCATTTTAGAGCGTTCTGAAAATTTTGGCCAGATTTTGGAGCGATGTATCAGGATAACATGAAGCGAAAGGAGATATTCTGAATTTTTGCGTCGAAAGCCTTTCGAAAACTCTGCGACTCTGCGTTGAATACTTCTCCGCCTTAGATTCTCTCTCCGAAGGCGCTAACTTAGTGCCACCTCTTTCGACATCATGTTATCCTGTTACGATGCTCATTTTAGAGCGTTCTGAAAATTTTGGCCAGATTTTGGAGCGATGTATCAGGATAACATGAAGCGAAAGGAGGTATTCTGAATTTCTGCGTCGAAAGCCTTTCGAAAACTCTGCGACTCTGCGTTGAATACTTCTCCGCCTTAGATTCTCTCTCCGAAGGCGCTAACTTAGTGCCACCTCCTTCGACATCATGTTATCCTGTTACGAAGCTCATTTTAGAGCGTTCTGAAAATTTTGGCCAGATTTTGGAGCGATGTATCAAGATAACATGAAGCGAAAGGAGGTATTCTGAATTTCTGCGTCGAAAGCCTTTCGAAAACTCTGCGACTCTGCGTCGAATACTTCTCCGCCTTAGATTCTCTCTCCGAAGGCGCTAACTTAGTGCCACCTCTTTCGACATCATGTTATCCTGTTACGATGCTCATTTTAGAGCGTTCTGAAAATTTTGGCCAGATTTTGGAGCGATGTATCAGGATAACATGAAGCGAAAGGAGGTATTCTGAATTTCTGCGTCGAAAGCCTTTCGAAAACTCTGCGACTCTGCGTTGAATACTTCTCCGCCTTAGATTCTCTCTCCGAAGGCGCTAACTTAGTGCCACCTCCTTCGACATCATGTTATCCTGTTACGAAGCTCATTTTAGAGCGTTCTGAAAATTTTGGCCAGATTTTGGAGCGATGTATCAAGATAACATGAAGCGAAAGGAGGTATTCTGAATTTCTGCGTCGAAAGCCTTTCGAAAACTCTGCGACTCTGCGTCGAATACTTCTCCGCCTTAGATTCTCTCTCCGAAGGCGCTAACTTAGTGCCACCTCTTTCGACATCATGTTATCCTGTTACGATGCTCATTTTAGAGCGTTCTGAAAATTTTGGCCAGATTTTGGAGCGATGTATCAGGATAACATGAAGCGAAAGGAGGTATTCTGAATTTCTGCGTCGAAAGCCTTTCGAAAACTCTGCGACTCTGCGTCGAATACTTCTCCGCCTTAGATTCTCTCTCCGAAGGCGCTAACTTAGTGCCACCTCCTTCGACATCATGTTATCCTGTTACGAAGCTCATTTTAGAGCGTTCTGAAAATTTTGGCCAGATTTTGGAGCGATGTATCAGGATAACATGAAGCGAAAGGAGATATTCTGAATTTTTGCGTCGAAAGCCTTTCGAAAACTCTGCGACTCTGCGTTGAATACTTCTCCGCCTTAGATTCTCTCTCCGAAGGCGCTAACTTAGTGCCACCTCTTTCGACATCATGTTATCCTGTTACGATGCTCATTTTAGAGCGTTCTGAAAATTTTGGCCAGATTTTGGAGCGATGTATCAGGATAACATGAAGCGAAAGGAGGTATTCTGAATTTCTGCGTCGAAAGCCTTTCGAAAACTCTGCGACTCTGCGTCGAATACTTCTCCGCCTTAGATTCTCTCTCCGAAGGCGCTAACTTAGTGCCACCTCTTTCGACATCATGTTATCCTGTTACGAAGCTCATTTTAGAGCGTTCTGAAAATTTTGGCCAGATTTTGGAGCAATGTATCAGGATAACATGAAGCGAAAGGAGGAATTCTGAATTTCTGCGTCGAAAGCCTTTCGAAAACTCTGCGACTCTGCGTTGAATACTTCTCCGCCTTAGATTCTCTCTCCGAAGGCGCTAACTTAGTGCCACCTCTTTCGACATCATGTTATCCTGTTACGAAGCTCATTTTAGAGCGTTCTGAAAATTTTGGCCAGATTTTGGAGCGATGTATCAGGATAACATGAAGCGAAAGGAGCTATTCTGAATTTCTGCGTCGAAAGCCTTTCGAAAACTCTGCGACTCTGCGTTGAATACTTCTCCGCCTTAGATTCTCTCTCCGAAGGCGCTAACTTAGTGCCACCTCTTTCGACATCATGTTATCCTGTTACGAAGCTCATTTTAGAGCGTTCTGAAAATTTTGGCCAGATTTTGGAGCGATGTATCAGGATAACATGAAGCGAAAGGAGATATTCTGAATATCTGCGTCGAAAGCCTTTCGAAAACTCTGCGACTCTGCGTTGAATACTTCTCCGCCTTAGATTCTCTCTCCGAAGGCGCTAACTTAGTGCCACCTCCTTCGACATCATGTTATCCTGTTACGAAGCTCATTTTAGAGCGTTCTGAAAATTTTGGCCAGATTTTGGAGCGATGTATCAGGATAACATGAAGCGAAAGGAGGTATTCTGAATTTCTGCGTCGAAAGCCTTTCGAAAACTCTGCGACTCTGCGTCGAATACTTCTCCGCCTTAGATTCTCTCTCCGAAGGCGCTAACTTAGTGCCACCTCCTTCGACATCATGTTATCCTGTTACGAAGCTCATTTTAGAGCGTTCTGAAAATTTTGGCCAGATTTTGGAGCGATGTATCAGGATAACATGAAGCGAAAGGAGATATTCTGAATTTTTGCGTCGAAAGCCTTTCGAAAACTCTGCGACTCTGCGTTGAATACTTCTCCGCCTTAGATTCTCTCTCCGAAGGCGCTAACTTAGTGCCACCTCTTTCGACATCATGTTATCCTGTTACGATGCTCATTTTAGAGCGTTCTGAAAATTTTGGCCAGATTTTGGAGCGATGTATCAGGATAACATGAAGCGAAAGGAGGTATTCTGAATTTCTGCGTCGAAAGCCTTTCGAAAACTCTGCGACTCTGCGTCGAATACTTCTCCGCCTTAGATTCTCTCTCCGAAGGCGCTAACTTAGTGCCACCTCTTTCGACATCATGTTATCCTGTTACGATGCTCATTTTAGAGCGTTCTGAAAATTTTGGCCAGATTTTGGAGCGATGTATCAGGATAACATGAAGCGAAAGGAGGTATTCTGAATTTCTGCGTCGAAAGCCTTTCGAAAACTCTGCGACTCTGCGTCGAATACTTCTCCGCCTTAGATTCTCTCTCCGAAGGCGCTAACTTAGTGCCACCTCTTTCGACATCATGTTATCCTGTTACGAAGCTCATTTTAGAGCGTTCTGAAAATTTTGGCCAGATTTTGGAGCAATGTATCAGGATAACATGAAGCGAAAGGAGGAATTCTGAATTTCTGCGTCGAAAGCCTTTCGAAAACTCTGCGACTCTGCGTCGAATACTTCTCCGCCTTAGATTCTCTCTCCGAAGGCGCTAACTTAGTGCCACCTCTTTCGACATCATGTTATCCTGTTACAAAGCTCATTTTAGAGCGTTCTGAAAATTTTGGCCAGATTTTGGAGCGATGTATCAGGATAACATGAAGCGAAAGGAGGTATTCTGAATTTCTGCGTCTAAAGCCTTTCGAAAACTCTGCGTTGAATACTTCTCCGCCTTAGATAAATTGCAGGTTTGGAATTTGGATAGGAGTATGTATGAAAGGTATTTCTCAATAATAATACTGTCTGTTCCAAGTTTCTCCCAATTTATTTGAATAAAGACTTTTAGAATGTTACAATAATGTATAAAATATATAATTTTACTTTGTCGGTTATATAAAATCACTATTTTCTTGTGTTCATTGTTGAGATTTCCATCATTTGGCCTATATAAAGTTCCTGTCCACGGCGAAATGTACCCAAGTTTCATCTGTAACCAGAAGAAAAATATTTCAAGTAATTGAAATGTACACCACCCTACATTCCGTTTAAATTTTTATAAGTACAACGCAATAGCTGAGAATTTCTTTCCTTATTCAGAATAGAATACGGAAATAGCAAACAGCTCCCTCTCGCGTGCATCAGGCAGCGGCGTATCTATGGGTAATACCATTTCAGTGCACAAAAAACCTGCTGTAATACCGACCGGCCGAATCAGGCAGACCACGTGACGTGTCTACCCCCTTAATATGCTGAAAATTTCTACGGGAAACGCAAATGTGAATCGATCTGGATTCGCACTATGAACTGAGGTAATAAAAACGACAAGTGAACACAGGAACCAGACCAATTTACACTGTGAATGCATCGTTATTGGTTTTTAATCGACTCCAATAAGAAAAATTAGAAAAAAATTAAAACCGAATTAAAAAAAAAACATGCGCTAAAAAGTAAAAAAATAATTTTGTTCCTTATTTAATCTACGACTCCCAATTTTTTTATGTCGGCGCCTCATCATTTGCACTGTGTAAATCTGGCGCCGACTTAAAAAATATGAGAGTCATAGACTGAATATGAGAAAAAATTATTATTTACTTTTTAGTGCAATTTTATTTTTTTGAAGTCGGTTTTAATTTTTTAAAATTTTTTCCTTTACTATTTAACTTTACCGACATCATTGTAAAAGCACAGACGAGGTCTGTGGTCAAAGTTCCCAGACTCACTGTTCTTAAATCTAAAAATCCGCGTCGAAACCTTTCTAATTTCAAATCCTGGTTCGGAAACCCTATAGTCATCTACCGGCAACAATGCTAAACTAAAGTATCCGTTTCGATTTATGTAGATAACAGTTGCGCCGCAAAGCATGCAAACACGCCAATGGTTGAAAACAAACAAGACGCTTCTAATGCAGCAGATCAATATTGCTAATCATAATTAAATAAAATGGAAGTTCTCGAACTAAAAGATGTAAGGGCAATACCCGATACAGTACATGCTTATCCAGATAGAGTAAAATCCGAGGGGACACCACTTGTTATTGATAATGGTTAGTACACTGTCTGGCATAGTACTTTATATAGCGCATAAATTATATAATAGAAATTAACAAATAATTTATATTAGGATCCTACAACTGCAGGGTAGGTTGGGCTACAGAGAAGGAGCCCCAGTTGATATTTAAAAACCTCATCGCAAAGCCAAGGAAAGAACGCGGCAAAAAGGACGGAGAGCCTCAAGTTGGAAACGATATAGCGAACATAGAAGCTGTTCGATTCCAATTAAAAACACAGTTCGACAGAAACGTAGTAACACATTTCGAGGCACAAGAGCAGATATTCGATTATACTTTCAGTCATATGGGAATAGACACAGAGGGTGCTATAAATCATCCGATTATTCTAACCGAAGCTTTCCTCAATCCAAATTACTCTCGCAACTGTAAGAGTTCAGATGCGCGTCATGCTTAATTATAAATTCAGAGTAGCCAACTAATTACGCCTCTTTCAGTGATGGCAG
This sequence comes from Andrena chrysosceles, assembly GCA_963855975.1. Taxonomy (NCBI): domain Eukaryota; kingdom Metazoa; phylum Arthropoda; class Insecta; order Hymenoptera; family Andrenidae; genus Andrena; species Andrena chrysosceles. The sequence goes on along the minus strand of OY979766.1, from coordinate 112,569,618 downwards.
AGCTTTTGTTTGAATGTTACAACGTACCTACGATAGCGTACGGAGTGGACTGCTTGTTCTCCTATCAGCATAACAATTGCCCACCGGATGGTTTAATAGTCAGCATCGGATATCACACTACGCATGTAATACCAATATTAGACGGTAAAGCAGACCCTGTAAATTCACGGAGGATCAATGTCGGTGGATATCATATTACGTCTTACATGCACAGACTGCTCCAATTGAAGTATCCAGTACACGTAAACGCTATAACGCCAAGTCGAGCAGAGGTATTTGTATTGTGTACTCCCCGTCTCCACAGTAGTTCACAGTTTCAAAGGCTTGCGTTTGTTCGTAGGAATTAATACACGAGCATTCAATGATAGCTTTAAATTATCAAGATGAAATCTCTAAGTGGGCCGATCCAGATTATTACGACGCAAATGTGTTGAGGGTACAGTTGCCCTATGTTGCGCCTACGAGCACTCCTGGATTAACAGTCGAGCAGCAAAAAGAAAGGAAACGCGAGCTGGCTAGAAGATTGATGGAGATCAATGCACGAAAAAGGGAGGAGAGGGTTTGTAATATTCGTACGCGAGAAACAAGCTTTATTCGTGTAAGAATATACTGTATACCTATTTATAGCTGGCAGAAGACGAAGAGCAACTGAATCAGTTATTAGCCGTTCAGGATTTACTCGAGGAGGGTGAAACCGACGAGTTCGATCAAGCCTTGAAGACCTACTCCCTTGCAAACGAGGCGGATCTAATAAAAATGATTAATAATCTGCAAGCAAAAGTTGAAAGAACCAGGCAGAAAATAGTGGCAGCCAATTCGCAGGAAGAAAATATCGTGATGGAGGATCAGAAGCCAAAAATAAAGTCGAATCTGCAGCCGAAAGATCAGCAAGACTTTGATGAATGGATAGCCGGTGTAAAAAAGAAAAGGTGACCGCGATCTCCTGTGATTAATTTCGCGTTTGCATTGATATGAAAATTTCTGTGCACGCCAGGCAAGAAATATTGGAGAAACGCATGGCTAAAAGACAACGCAGGCAGGATATGGCGAAACGTAGAACAGCCGCCGCGCAGGAAAGGATGCGTATAATAAGTCAGTTAGCCAGGAAGGAGAAGCGTGACGATGATTTCGGCATGCGAGACGAAGATTGGGACGTCTACAAAGTTATAAATAGGGTTCGTAAGCGGCATTTCCAAATTGTTAGTTTTGATATTGTGCCACGTTTTCGACTTGGATATTATCACACAGGAAGGCGGAGACTCGGATTCAGAATTAGAACAAGAGAAGCTTATGGAGCTCGAGGACGTGTTGCGGCACCACGATCCAGAGTTCGATGGGGCTGGTTCTAACGTCCCCATGGTCCCCGGGGAAACTCATCAGCTGCACATAGGGGTGGAACGTTTGAGGGCTCCCGAGATATTGTTCCAACCATCACTGATAGGCTCGTTAGAGGCAGGCATCGCTGAAACGATCGAGTTCGTTTTAAAGCTCTACCCACCTGAACACCAGCAGCGTCTCGTGGGGAATGTGTTCCTCACTGGCGGGCCGACGACCTTCCCAGGTTTATTGGAGAGGCTGAATCGCGAGCTTCGCGAGATGAGGCCTTTCGGCTCGAGCTTTCAAATAAACATCGCGAAGAACAGTAGCATAGACGCGTGGTACGGGGCGAGGGACTTCGGGTTGAATGGAAATCTGCCCGAGTTTCTGGTTAGCAAGAGGGAGTACGAGGAGAAGGGTGGTGAATATTTCAAGGAACACTTGACTAGCAATACTTACACTCGATCTCCCGATCCATTGCCTGTAATACAAGTCCCTGTGACGTCGGAACAAGTCATCGTGGAGGACGCTGTTGTAGACGTGGAAATGGAATGAGGGAAAGAAACTTTTGTACTGAACTCTCTTACGAAATAAAAATTACTGGAAAAGAGTTGGAGGGTATGTTCCACGTTAATTTCCTTCTCCGTTCACAGGTGAACAATGGCCCTTTGACATCTGTAAAAGCAAGATAAACACAAAGGTCCTTTTCTTTTTTTCATGGATATCTACTTTATTACACAAGTGTTTCCGTTTGTTCATTCAGTTACGAGAGCAAACTACATTGTAGTCTGTTTGCTGATCACAATACACAGTTCCCGATCATCGCGTTCCACCATTCGAAGATAATTATGCGGGTACAATTCGCATCACCATCGCTCGTCAAGAATAATCAACGTCCGCCCTGTTCGCGCTCTTCGAGCAAGCTAAAAAAACGGAGAAAGCAGTTCCCTCACATCAGCGGTAGAGCGCCCACTACAGCGACCTCGAGAAATCCTCCCAACCCCTCGAATCCATGGCTTAAGTTAACATCACAATACAGTAATATACTGAAAGATATTACGAAGCCCTACAGGCGGTCATTACAGCTAATAATAAAACGATCTTTGCGTGCTTTTTGCTCACCTAATTAGAAGGAACATACCGTTACGGAAAACTCGGGGTGTTCGCCCACGCCGCGGCGCAACAAGAAAAATAAGAAACCGTCGGATTAGTTTTTTTTTCCTCTTTTTAAAAATAAAAAACGAAAATGGGGGAACGTAGACTCTTAAGATCACAAGCGCACAGCGTTTGTTACGTGTATATTATAAATGTTATACATATCTGTTAAAGCACTCGATGACACACGTTCTCGTTTACCGTTTCGCGAACTATATTCTCTCTTATCACATGCGGTCGCAAGATAAAATTACAAGTACAGCGTATTACGTGGGTACGCAACGACTCAAGGAAAGCATTAAACCGCCTTTACAATTCTTTCACAAGGAAACGCGCGATCTGTAAATTCGCACTGTTAAACACGCGCCTACCGTTAAAGCAGAGTTTTACAGCATGTTGCGTGTGTATGTGTATGTGTGCCTGCGTACATAAATTGCGCTACATAGCGTTACGCGGCGATATCAACGGAGCTCATTGCAAAAATGAAATTCAACAGATCTGAGCGATATCGATTAAATAGTACAAAAAGCTGTACAGTATAACATCGTCTCGAGCCGCGCACACATCTTTCTCCACCGTTCGAAGTCAACGACCGTTGGTAATGAGCTTGATCTCGCCAATGAAGCCTGATCGCAATCGCGCGCAATGATATTTCGCTTATTGTTCCGTCTTCTTTTATCGAAACGATCTTATCCCGTCTGGCGTAATACAGCAGATTCTTAATTTAAATAATATCCTTTGTAACTATCACAGGCTGAGGTCGCTGCAGCTTCAACGATTCTCACTAAGAATTACAATAATAATAATAATCATAATCGGTAATAGAAGCGCTTTAGCGTATCAGATAGCGGAAGGATAGAAAAACGTGGAGGACGCCCCTTTCTCTCGTTCTGCTTCATTTTTTCTCGTCTCTTTTCAACGATAAAATTGAGGTAGAATCCAATCTGTGAAAGTAACGATACAGCTTCCCTATTCGTCTACCGGTGCTAAGTGTGAGGATCTACTTTCGTCAACGATATAATATCCGTATGCTAACTAAAATTATACACGATCTCAATATGCTCTTGTCGTGGTAATGATGATAATAGTATTAACAATAATATTAATAATAATAATTACAATGGTGTCCGATAAAATAATGATAATAGTGGCGATGATAATAATTGAAAGTAATCATTAGTAGAACAATGATTAATAATGGCTTCGTCTGTGTACATATAAATATATATAAATTTACATATCTATTTATATATACTTATACAGCGATGTAATGTGTGTATGGGGGTGGGGAGGGAGGAGGGTAGAGGGTAAGTGACAGCTATGTACAGTACATACTTGCCTTAGTTGTACCATCGTTACGTTTATACGTACCTATACTCTTAATAATCATTACATGACGATGACGATAATTCGAATCATAATCGTAATAATCCATAATATTTTATTATCGTTTAATCGTAAAATACCCTATGTCGCGTGTAATAGAACTATATGTATATGTATGTATATATATATATATATATATATATATATATATATATAGGTATGCAGTATGTACGTAAAGAGGATGTGTTCAACCAGGATATGTCGGTGAAAACTATATGGTGTATCAAGCGTCAACTTCTTTTTTTTTCATCACCTCGTAATATCTACATATATATATTTATATCATTTACTATCATTTATCCGCTTCGTCTCGTTTATCTCAGAGCTACTATTACAAAAGTGCGTTACTCTCGTCTTACGTTTATAGGTACATACATGTATCGGCGTGACCTACCTACTTGTTCATTGTCGTTTATATTAGATCTGTAGCTTTAATTAATTCTTTTCGATGGTACAGGGCGTGATAAAAGAGGCGGCGCGATTGGAAATCGAGCGACTCTTCTGGGCGAAATTTATAAACTCACGTGAACCTCAAGTTTTGCTTCTCATCATGTCTGTTAGTGCAGAATTCTTTTTACGTAAACCCAAGCTTTCTCCTTAATCTATGATGAGTTATTTTTAAGAAAACACTCTAGGCTCTAGATTCCTCAAATACTTGAATAATTCCTCCCCTTGACACGTTGGCAATTGAACGGTAAATATCGGGATCACTTTTCTGATATATTCCTCGAGTGAGAAACGTTTCCAAGAGCACACGGGCAAGAAGAAATATAGGCCATGCGGTCAGGTTAAACCGCAGGATACTCCAGCACATGTTTCTCTTGAAAACAGTACACCGCAGGGGGTACATGATTTTGCAGTCTGCATCTATTATGACACTCGACTCAGATCAACTCGAATCCAGTGGATGGAGCACGATGCATTCGATGGTCAACGGGTTAATTGAGAATACAGTATTTTCAAGCGAGGACAATTATTCATAAATTATCTTTTTATTGCGTTGTTATTGCGAATCGAATCTTGGCCAAAGTTCACGCGCACCGTATCGATCTTCAAAGTGCGCCCTTCCTCGGGTATCGATCTCCGGAGTATCCGCCCTCGAGAAACGTGGTCGCAAACGAGCAAAACCTACCCCCCAAGAATTTCGACATTACCTTCCCTTGCGCTCGCAAAGGAAAATCATTCAACGCCCAATCGCGACGCAACCCTCGCTACACCCTGTACTCGTTCCTTAAACGGAGCACTACGAAAATCTTCTTGCTTAATTGTCGCACGCACACGCATGTAACAAGACACACACACGCAAACTCGCCGCTCGTGTACTTTACATACATCCACACGCGCGCGTGTCCATGTATATACTTCGTACACATATACAGGATGTCCCAAAATTGAGGGACAATCCTGAACATGCAATATCCTGATGCAAAATGGCGTCGAAAAGTCCTTTACCGTTTTGGGATCCGAGGCTTCGTTCTCGAGATATTAAGTCAAGTTCCGGGGACGCGCGGTTTAAAGCCGAAACTGCTGACCGCGGAGCGGTGACCGTTTCCACGCACAGCTGACTCTGCTTTAAACTGCGCGTCCCGGATCTGGGACCAGTAGTATTCAACTGCTAATATCTCAAGAATGAAGCCTCGGATCTCTAAACGGTAAAGGACTTTTCGACGTCTTTTTGCATCAAGATATTGTATCCCTTGGGACATCCTGTATCTATATGTACTTCCTACCCATCGACGGTATGTATATAGGTATATCTTATCTTTATCGTCGTATCGTTTTCAGTATCATTTGTTCCGCCGTTGATTATTTTACTCTCCCTTCCTCATCCCTTTTCTTTTAACCGCCGCCCCCTCGATATGGCCGTCTCGCTTTCCCGGGAATACCGCGAAGGCCCCGTGAAGCACACCCTTTCTCATGGAAAAATGTTTCGTCGACACGCAATTCAGAGCTTGCTTTTCCACCAGCTCCTTAATCGAAGCTTTTTAGGCACCGTTCGAGACTCGACCTGAGGGAAAGTGTCAGCGATAAAAAAACCAAAGATGTCTTACGCTTGTAGTTACACCCTAACGAGCCAATACTATCTTTCCCTTCTCTTGATACCTTTCGCCTCTTAGCACCCCGTTAGTAGACCAAGTATGTGCACGCGGATGGTGTATTTACAACGAATTGAAACGGTGGCCTGTCCTAACCGAACGGAAAATCATCGGCCCAACGGAAAAGCTGTGGAACACCTTCGTTACGGAAGGGGAAGACGTCCGGAAACGGAGGCATATCTCGTTAGACGAAACGTGCGAGGAGTATGTCAAGCCATTATGGCCTGTCGTTTATAAAAATATCGATGTACCTTGAACGAAACGCTTGCAAACGACACTGTTCGACGGAGAGATCTTTAACGTTTTTTCGCTTATCACATGTCTGCACGGGGGTTGCCACGCTGTTTCAGTTTTCGCTTGGAGACTCTAGGTTTGGTTACCAAGGGATTGGGGCTGAATAGATTTTTCAAATTCTGCAGAATATTGTTTCACATGATTTCGAATTCCTCCGTAAGCATTGCGAGTGCATGGTGCTGGATTAACCAATAAGCAAAATAAGCACGTGCTTAGGGCATCAGGAGAAAGGGCATCACAGAAATTTTCTGAATTTTAAAATAAAACTTTTATTAAAAACATTTTTTAGTCAAATTATCAGAAATGCCTAAGAAATTGTATATTGCGTTGAGGTGATCATCCTGCATAAGGGTCCTCAATATCTTTTATGTGCTTAGGGCCTCTGAAGGTCTTAATTCGGCTCTGATAGTGTTGGGGAAATTTATAGAAGAGGTTTGCATGGTTGCAAGGTTCTTATCATGCTAGATAACATTTATTCGATACAATTGTTGAAATAATGCACGTACGCGAAATTACAGTGGAATATAGTTTTGCTCAAGCGGCTTTGGGCAGTGCGTCTGACCATAGATACTCCTTTTCCACTTGCACTGTTCTAGAAAACATGCGGACCACTCAGGGCCAACTGCCTAGGGCGTAAAGTTGACAAGAGCTGCAAAATGGTCTTTGAATTGAAATACTAAAGTTGTTCTATATGTTTCAAGCTACGAATAAAAATTCAAAGTAAGGTCATCAAAAAGCTGAAACAAATGTATTATAAAAAAAAGGAAACATTTGGCAAGTTTACTTAGGGCGGAAAAAAGCTCGACACGGCCCTGGGGGATCACTCGTACTCTCTTATACTTTGCAATATGTGTATTTTACTTAGTTTACTGCATGTATTATTTTAGTAATTGTTTCGAGCAAGAATTGCTTAGAATAAAAATGGCTATGTAAATATATATTTATTTATGAGCAGTCTCACGATTTTATTTGCTATAAGTAACTTGTTAGACTGAATAATTGGTCGAATTTGTGTTACTTCAGGGTGTCATTCCCGAAATGGTTGAAATTAAAAATATTCATCAGAGCTTTCAACTTCTTCGACACTTTGCGAAATCTTGCAGTCTGCAAATTCCTCTTATGCTTTAGTGATATATTCAGATTCAGAGCAAACTGTATAAATTTTAACACTAACTTATGTTGATTTACTATAATGCAATTTTTTAGGCTTTCTTATTTTCTTTCAAGGCAAATAGGATGACGAGAGATATCTCATTCCTTAATCAAAAGAAAACTTCATAGTAGGGATGGGTTTCTCAAAGCGTCGAAACCTCGAAACCTAAGAAAATTTCGAGAATTCAAAACTTAGCACCTTTTGCGTGATTCGAAACTCTCGAAAACTCTAGATAAGGAAAAATATAAAATCAACGAATAAAGATTAAAAAGAATAAAACGCAACGTTCCTCGTAAATTTGTTTACTATTATACAGTCAATGGAGATTTATTAAAAAATTTAGCTGATGTCAGTTCTTAAAGCAAGATACTCCACTTATAAAACAGAATCAGCACTTCAACTTTCGAGAGTTTCGAAGCCTTACCAAATTTCGTATTCAAGTTTCGAGAATTCAAAAATTAGCTTCGAACCCACCCCTAGTTCATACGATAGAATTCAAGTAAGAAACTCATTCCACCGTTATAACCATATTAGCAAAAATTGCTTGTAAAAAAGTTAACGAGACACCTCTCTACTTCTGCACTGAGGCCCTTCTCTCCGACGAATTTTTTCAGATCCTCGAATTTGTGCCCACGACCCTCTACGAGCAATCTCCTTCACTGCACCGCGAACAGGTGGCAACCCCAGTCTGTACTCTTATCTGACTCGATAGCATCGCGTTAGTTATTTATATTAATGGCATCAAGGTGTGTACACTATATTACTTAATTCTCAGTGTGGCGGTTTAATTCGAAAGTGGCGCTACCACATCGCAGCGAGCTCCTCGACCGGGGCACAGTATTTGCACCCTCGTATCGAAGCGGACGAAAACCACCTCGAAACAAAAGCTTCTAGTATCGCCGAGAAGCTCGCGCGATAATTCGGCCGATTCGTTAAACGAAAAGCAGCAATCGGCGGAAGAATATGTATATTGCGTACCACTACCGTCTACGCGATCTCTCGAGCTACTTCGGCGATAATCGATCAGCGCCGAGCGCCAAAGCTGGGAGACAGGGGTCGGAAATTGTCGTCGAAGCAGCCGAGGGAAGCGTTTCATCCCCTTCTCTAAAGTGCAACAGGGCTAACGGAGTTGGGCTTGACGAGGTTTCACGGGCGCGTTACGTCCCGTGATGAACGCGGGTTAACCTTTCGTTTGCTTCTCTTTTTTTTTACTTTCTTTTCCCTTCAAAATCGTCCGTCTGGAGATGCGCGTCGCTCCGTGTACTCGATGGTCAGATGCGACGCGCGTGGTCGAAAGTAAAAGCCAGTGCTCGAAGTGCGTGTCTTCTCGCGGGATCCGCGGCTCCCACGAAACCTCCCTACAACACTATATTATACGCAGGCCTCTATAAGACTTACGGGTAGCACGATAAACCTCTATAAAAATAAGAGCTATCCTACGTAAACGTATTACAAAAATAAATGGCATTGTACTCTGCTAAAGAAGCAAAATGGTACAGGCGCAATGTCAAGCGACGCGAGCATCGTCTGTAATCCTTCGACCCCCTTTACCTTCGCCTTTCTCCTTCCCCCTTTTCCTCGTCCCCCCTTTTCTTTTTTCGTTTTCTCTCCGCCCTTTCTTTCTAGAAAGCAGGCTATCCCCCTATAATAAATCGAGATTGATTTTGCTCCTATTAAATTCGTATACCACCCTCGCACCCCCTACTTCCTCGCCCCAACCCCCGTCGCTCCGCAGTCTGCGCTGATCAACCCACCCACACGCCCCACGAAAGTCGATTTAATTACACGACGAACCGCTCGTACCAGGGGACGAGCTAGAGTATTAAGCGTCCGAGCCGAGGCTGTGCGAAACGGAGTATCGGAGGTCGTGTAGGGCCGATCACGCGGCACGATAAAGCACCCCGGTTGAATATTAGATGAGGAATTGCCTCGAGTCCAAAGTCAAGGTCCGAGCAAACCGGCGAACACGAAAGGACTTGCGGGTTCTTTGGAAAAATGCGACGATCATGCTACGCTCTCGACACTGCCGTGTCTTTTCAAGGATGATGTTGGGGTCTGTTGGAACTTGGGGTCTTATAGCTTGTAGAGTACTACTATATCAGACGAGTATTCGAATATAACAGATACCCTGGTTCAAGGTTGTTGTTTATTGAAAATGAGGAAATGAAAGCGCAGAAAAGGGACGTTATTGAGTCAATTAGGAAGTGACGATACTTCCTTCAGAATAAGGTCGATCTAACGTGGATAGAAAATAATTTTGGATATGTGTCTATGGTCCAACACTGTTATTATTAATATCGTCTGAGACTCCCAGGCAATGACGCACCCAGAGCGAGCCAAGGGATCCAAAAAGGAGGCTTTGTAAGAAGAAAAGAGAACTGGATTTTATTCATTAAATAAATTTTTTTAATCACTTAATGAATTTGATTGAATTTGCATTAAAAATATTTTTATCCTACCCACTCGGCTCCCCCAAGATTAAATCCTGAGTGCCCCACTGCCTCCAGGTGTAAGTTATGTCGATGTTCCCTACTACCGCAGCTGGCTTCAAATATCTAATGACCCCTCTTTTATAATCTGTATCAAATAATTTCGAAATATAAGCGTTTGTCTCAAGTACGAAAGTTTATCGCTACGAAACAATTCTCTTTTGTTCCTACCACCAATCGAACCCGTTCACCCCTCTCTTCCACCCCTATATTCATTTCTCACTTTTATTCGTCGCACTGGTCCAACTTTCTGTCTCGTTGTTAGCGATGTCTGTCTTTAAAACAAGCAACGAGGTTAAGCGAACGTGACGCGAAAATACAAGAGCTAGAACTGCAGAGCGTGGTGGGGCGCACTCTACAATGGCCTTGAGGAGCCAATTGATTTTGCGTCAAGTATAGCTGCAATGCTGGCGGAACGTTGGAACAGTCTCCTAAGAGGGTACCCGGAAGTCTCAGACAGTCCTAACACGCTCACTAGTTGCCATCTACTTGCTTGGCCATAAACTCTTTGCAATAATAGATTTAGAAATACCAACGCCAATTATATGGTAAAAAGGGTGGGGAAGAGACAATGAGGGATATTCCTAGGATTGGCAGACTTTCGAGTCACTAGCCTAACCTTATAACTTCTGGAATCGAAACTGTTCTGTCGGGTAGTGAACGCGTGAACTGTAAAAATCGTAGAAACAAAAGGAACCTTGTGTCCAATCGACGTGAAACACGCTAAAACAGAACTGTAATAATTGAAGAGTGTAAATTTTTTTGTGAAGTTGAGTTAGTAGCAATAATGTATTCCAATTGGCTGTACTAATCATATGAAGTAGGACAAATTAATTTTTTTCCAACGTGGGTTAGTCCGTTTTTGCACTCAATGCCCCATTTCATTTCTTTCATTTCATTTAAGCCTATGACTTTAATTTGTTATACATAACATTGTACCATTAACAGCTCTACTCCTCTATTTATAATAATTTGAGTATTTAGTGATTTTTTAAAACGTGCAGTAGATAGAGCGTTAAAGAATCACCGAATCGTCGCATTTTTCTTCTCCAAGTCTTCTTTCGTGCTTGCCGATTAGGTTTGAATCTGGTTGAAATAAACGTGATTCGAGAGATTCGGGTCTAAAGCAAATTGATTCTGAAGATTCCCTGGAGAAATACTGATTTGAATCAATGTTTCTGTTGAGTTGTTACAGTGAGTCTTGCGAATTTCTTGTTAGAAAAATAATACTGAAAAAATTGTCCAATAATCAGAACGATCTGGTATTGCAGTCAACTCTGAGTTTCAGTCAAAAACGGATGTTCAATGTTTCCATTTAAAATACCTTCCGCAAGGTAGACGAGATACTTAAATCTATGTAAGGACCCACCAGCAATCGTTACGTGAAACGTAAATTAGTAAAAGTATTATCAACGCGTAACAATATATAAAAACCTTAATGTTTGAAGTTACAACGCTTTGACTAATTTTGCCGCGAAGTCTTTCAAACGAGTGGTAAAATGTTAAATAGAAGAATCCTCTCTCCAGCTCGCTAGCCAATAAACAATTACACATATCAACACGTGGCCGAAATTTTAATTTCACTTTTGCGCCCGTACCTCCGTCCGCTAAAAAATTATTTACACAGCTTAACATAATTAACGTATCTTCGATTTAAAGCTATCGTTATTGAATTGTAATCGCAATTACATACAGCTAAAACTAAACGTACGATTTAACCGATAATTATGTACATAATATTACAATAAATATATTATTAAAGAGATCTTATAAGCAAACATAAAAAACATAATAGATGTTGCTAAAAGCAATACAGAGAAGATCGAAAGCAAGAAACTGTCCGATACGATTCACGGTGATTCAAATCAGTATATTCACTGTCGAGTCACTCGTACATCCTCGCAAGATAAAATGAATCAAATGAATCACTCAGTGTAACTCTACACCGCGATATAAATCAAGCTCTCTCCAAGGATCCTGATTCGTTATTCCTTCAGGACTCGATGAATTCCGCAAGCAACAGCAACACGCGATAGTAGAAATCTCATCAAGGTTCGCGAGTATTTTTTACCATAAATTATCATAGTTCGTTCATCAGTTGCACTCTCAACGAATCGCTTGTATATCGAGTCACAAACCAGGGTTCGTGGTTCTCCGAGAGGTTTTTCGATCAACCATGAAATTAAAAAGGTTCGACGCCTCAACTGAACCCTAACAGATGAACCAAGGTTGAAAGTTAAAGACGCGAAATCAGAAACGTTAGGATCAATAAACTATAGTGCGTCGTATCTTACACCGTCCTAACTCGTAAACTCTTATATGGCATTCTAGAACCCCAAGCGAAGCTTAATCCCCATTCCCACGTGTGCAGCTTGCATAATACAATTTTAAAAAAAGAAGAACACGAATAAGATGTCTCTCTGATGCACTTTGAAAAACGAATTCTGTGAAGTGCCTTGTTGTATTTTCCGAACTGCCTGTTGGACAAGTGGGAACGCGGCTTAACATTTAATTCGCCCCAACGTACTGGACGATAGTTGCGCGTTCTGTTCTACAAAGTCTTGGTCTATCGCGAATGCGATTTCTAAAAAACATCTTCGAACTGCGCGGTGGAAAACGGCATTTACCTACTATAGCTTCAAAAATGACTTCGTATCGAAATTTCATCGCTAAACTTGAACCTCTGCCCCTTATTCACTTAACGTCCTCTGTCGATCGAGATATTGCAATAACGATTTCATACATCGCGATTTTATTGCTACGTTTTCCTCTATTTGACTCTGATTAACTTCCTCAAATTGAATAACGTAGCATTCTGCGTATAAAAACACCCTTTTCGTGTACATACTCCTATATAAATTTAACATGCCCCAAAAATCAATCGGAACTATCGACGTTGTCTAGCCGGTAGAGATCGATCTGATCGTTCCCTTATTTTTTTGCATTTTCTTTCCTTTTTTTTACCATCTTCCCCGTGCGATTCGACTTTAGCGCCTGATACTATTTCCCATCAACGTTAGCCGGAAAATTCTCAACTCCGGAGCAACGGAATCGAAAGTTTGCGCTGGAAAGTCGATGTTTCTATGATTGTTACCTTATTTTCGTCTGGGTGGCTTGGTCGAGTCGCGTATAAAAGCTCGCGCACGTAAAACGGTATACTTTGTTCGCGTTCCCCATTATTCCGAATTGAATCGTTTCTAAAGGCTAATACCTTGCCGCTGTTCTGCAGTCAATGTCTAGTCTACGATCGCCGTAACGAAGGCGCTAAGGAAGAAGCCTGAAATTCACCTCGCGACGAAACGAAGATAGAAGCGTCGTTAATTAATTTCGCTTAACGCGTGGATGAGAATCGAAACACCGAACGAGACGAGCTAATCCACGACGCACGTCGAGACTTTGAATGGAAAAACGTAATACTGACGCGGGCGAGCACGAGATAATGATAAATGATGATTATTGCGATAACATAGATACATTTGAAATCGTCAAACGAAAACGTAAACCTAATCGCATACAAAGAAAAAGAAATCTATTCAACAAAACGTATACATATATATACTATGTAAGTTTATATATCTATGTAGATAGGCTATGTAGGTATATACAGACGTATAAATTATAATCACTTTTCCAAACGGTTACGTAAAAAAAAAACACAGCAATCAGATTGCACGGAATTTCGCTATTCTCGAAGCCACTTGTTGCCGAAGAGAAGAAACAGCGAAATCGTAAACGAAGCGATGGGTGAGCGGTGTTTCGAACGACTGGCCCCACGCAAGGCCCGCCCCCCCCCCCCTCATATCCTTGCTTCCCCTCTCTTCGCTCAATAACCAGAACGTGCTTGCTTCTACGGCTGTGCCTAATTTACGAATTCACTATTTCTCTACCACCGGCGATAAAATATCCATCCTCGCGTGGCCACACGATCTTTCTCCTTCGAGCAACGATTGCTACCTAACCCTCGTATACAAACGGCGCTTAACATCTCGCAGCAGTAGCAGCGTTCCCACTCGCGCAAGTGGAAACGACGTTGCAGCGTAATATTGAAATGGCCCCCCTTGCTTCTCGTTTCCATTCGCTCTTCGATTGACGCCGATGATCGTTAACGATTAGAAGACGATCGAGAGGGATCGGGCGGAAGAAAAAGCACGAGTCGAAAGCGTTCGGGTCTTGATGCTTTCGTTTCGATGGGGATCGGGATGCCCCGCTTATAGTGTTCACATGCGAGAGCAGAAGATAAACGAGAGCGAAGAAACGAAGCCGTGCGACTATGTAAAGTCATCGGTAGAGTAATACTTGCGTTGAGATTACGATGATTCCTTCCGGTAGGTAGAGACGATAAAAACAGAGAAGGAAGAGATCGGTGACGCTAAAGGAAGAAATCTACGAATTACGAGGATATGAGAAAAGTCACTGATGATTCCTGTTACTCTACTATCTGAGGTCATCAAATACAAATCTTTTGAAAGCATATTTCAACGTATGATGATAACACACGCCAACGCGTGGTCAAACTCTTGAAGAAGCTGGCTACAATGCTAGTAAAGTGATTTTTTACCACTTTTATTGGTTGCCCAAATTTTGTGGTAAAAGGTGGCGTTTTCTACAGAACGCAGGACCCATAGGGAATTAAGTGTAGAAGGACTTTTTGCGAATAAGTCAATCGAAAATTTAGAATGAATTCTTGTAACTGACCCTTGAGTTTTAAGAAAAGGGACACTCTGTTTAGTGACCAAGAAGGAATTGGGAAATTATCGCCAAATATAGAGATGGATGTAGAGTGAGGTATCGATCAGACCTTGAAGTTCAACCTCCGACTTTTGCCAGCAAGGAGACAAGAATTTGACGACGTCCGATATGTTTTAAATTCCAGAAATACACGACTTACGCCCCAGAAGCCTTCACTAATACCAGCTGCGCGAACTCTGCACCACGTAGGCCTCGAATATTCGACTTGCTGTCTCCCCTATTGCTCGCGTTGATGCTTTCCGCGATCCTCTCGATTGGGCGTCGCACTCTACGATAAACTATATATATTCATCTCTTTTGATTCCCTTTAAACGCGTCAACTACCGTCGTATATACAAGCTTAGCCGATTTACGCGAGGAACGCACCCTCGAGACCGAAACACCCCTCTCTTTGAATTAGCTAAACACGAAACAACGCTTCTTTTCTCTCCTATCATTCGCGACGCGTCTCTCGCCCTAACGGTATAGGATAAAAGCAAGCAAAAGAAAATTATAGATTACTCCGCGAAAGAAATGATTATTGCGACCAAGGATGTACATCTACGTCGTACTAATAAAATATTCCATCGAAGACGTGGCGTGACTTTTTAATTCGTTCGTTCGACCCTGCACTTCGCAAGCCCCCGAGTTTCTTTTTAATCTTTATTTACTTATTTATTAGTTTACGCCTCGTTATTGATCTTCTTCTCTTTTGCTCGTTTTTCTTTTCTCTCCTTTTTGGATTTCCTTATATATTGGTCCGACGTGTGCTCTTTCGAAAAAAGGACTCATCCCGCTTCCCTTCCTCGTTATGAAAAATACACGGATCTTTGATACGTATGCACGTGAATAGAAGAGGATTCTCGGACACGTCTGCGGGGCCACGGAATTATTGAGATCGTTTAAAATGATTCGGTACACACGGTGTATCAGTGCTGGACAATGCTACGACGTGCCGTGCTCCTTAAAAATACTGCATGAAATTGGCTTTAGTTTACTGGATCCCTGTCGACGCGGGTAAAATCTCACTATATCTGGGGGGGGGGATATGATCTCTACCGTGGAAAAATAGATCACTCGTATTCCTGCTAGCTGACCTCAAGATAAGAGTGAATCCAGATACACAAATAATAAAAGTCATGTTTCTTAGACAATTGAACGACGAACGAATACTTTCGAGAACAACTTTTCTCAATTTGGTACACAACACTCCCCTTCCAACCAGATCATCCATTTAACAAGTACCGTTCTTCTGTTCCTCTAAATATATACTGATATATAAATAATAAAATTACCCCACCAATTCGTTATTGCGTCCGTATCTCACTAGGATATGCTCGATTTCTTAAACGTCGAAGCAGAGCGAAAACAAGCTCGGGTACAACTACTTTCCTACAATAAAAAAAAACGGCGAACAAACCGAATAAAAAGAGAACGATCTCGCAATAGGAACGTTCCGATTTCTGATGCGTTCGGAACTCAATGGTGACACGATAACGTACGAAACAGAAGCCTAAAAACAACCGCGGCACCTCTGTTCCGAGCGATAAAACAACAAATAGACGCGACAGACAGAAATGTTCGAAGCGCGGTGCTCGTCCCGTCCAAAGCACTCCCTTCCCGTTCCCATAAACGGTAAAACAGTCCGCTTGCCCAGCACCGTGAAAGCACGTGTATCGAAGAAACCAAGGAGGGAAGAGAAAGAGGGAAGGGAGAGACAAAAGGGGGATAGAGAGAGCGAAGCTTAAAAAAAGAATCGGCCAGACAGAGAGAATAAGAGAAAAGAGATCGTAACGAAGGATCGACCGATCGGTTCGGAACTGCAATCATTCCTTTTTGCTCTTTTTGTTTAGATATCCCTACGATCTACCTACGCTGTATTTACAGTCTCGTAACAAGCTACAAAATATGTATCGCTATATAATTAATTAGGAGCTGCGCGGACATATGCACGGAGGCTTTAAATCACAGCTTTGTAGTACGATTAGTGGATTCATAGAGCCGCACAATGACTAGCCAGCATCAAGGTCAATCGCTTTTCGTGTCCCATCGCACCTATACAAGTATCCCATTTTTTGTTTCCCTTCCCGCGGGGAGAGTGGCGGGGAGGGAGCCCGTCTCTCCTTCCGCGGGACACGCGTTTCGACGAACCGTAACCGAGAGACGAAAGAAACGAGGAAAAAATTCAGCAAGGTGGATAATACACAGGAATGTCCCGCCTGCATCCCGTGCTCGCGATTCGTCGCGAGTAAAATCAGTCTTGCCCAGTGACTTCGCGTCCCGTTCAAATGAAACGCCTCGGGCATACGCGAGCAGAGAAATTGCTCTTTCCTTTTGTTCAGCGCGAAGACTAAAAAATCGATCGGCGAAACGGACCCACCGATGCACGAAGGAAGTTCGAGACACGCTAGTGCGAATGTGTTTCTTTTCCCACTTTTTCTCGCGGTTCTCGAATATCCCTAACTTTGCTTCCTCGGTTTCAAACGACCCCTAAACTCGTGTACACGTACCTGAAAATCTGGACGATTTTTCTCCCGCGTTAAAAACTTCTCATTCCACTTTACTTCCGCGTTAAAAATTTCTCATTCCACTTTTCTCCCGCGTTAAAAATTTCTCATTCGACTTCCTGCTTTCGTCGTTTCGTCGGCGATGTATTGGATACTTGCCGTGCTGAACCACGCACGCAGAGAATCCGCGCGGCAAACGAAAACTGCTCCGCGCACGAACTCGCGCGGCTGTCATGGTTCCCCCGCTTGTGTCTAAGCTTTTCGCGGCGTTAGTAGATAAAAGATTATTAATAATAATAACCGCGTGATAATTGTAACAGAGTCAGAAGATTAATAATAAACGCTAAGACTAATCTGTAACAGTAGTCGAGAAAAAAAAGAAAAGAAAATCAACAGCCCTGCTATTACACTCCTAGTACTTAGAACTAACGATCCTCTGCACATCCGCTCGTCCTTTTATAATACATCCATATGTATATGTATATACAATATGTATTCTCTCTCGCTCTCTCTCTCTCTGTGTTCGTGTATTTCTCTGTGTTTGTGTGTGTGTACGATACACTTCCGATATGTGAAAAGTAAGTACACCCATGGAACTGATTCAAAGCTGTACAAGTAGTCCTATTCGTGATAAAAGGATACCAACACCGAAGCGCTTCCCGTCTTCCGGACGCTTACGCAAGTGAGGCGCGAAAAACATTAGTACGAGGAGTAAGGGAGGAACCGAAATAGCTAGGGAGGTGACGGGGAGGTGAGGTAGAAGAAACGAAAGTCGGGGGAAAAGAGCAAACTAAAGGATAGAAGCTAAAGAGGAGCCGTGACGAGTTTGTCACGGGTCCCACCAATGTACGCGCTATGCATGCCGCTAAAACGAAGTAACGTTCGCGAGTTTCTAGTAATAATAATAATAACAGTATTAGTAATAGTAGTAGTAGTAATAGTAGTAGTAGTAGTGGTGGTAGTAGTAATAGCGAGTGTAATATATAGTTGGGGGAAATATCGGTGGTGGTGGTGGTTAGTGGTGGTAGTGAGAGTATTAGTAAGAGTAGTTGCTAGTAGTTGATAGTAATAGTAGTAGCAGCATTAGTAATAGTAATATTCCTGTTTTTGTCTCTGTTTGTTTGTTTGTTTGTAAAAGTAATAGTAGGGTGTCTACCAAACACCTTCGGTAGAGACCAATGTCCGTTAAATTCTGATAGCTACATCGCTCCGTGAAATTGCTTGTATTATTTTTTTTCTCTTTTCTTTTCTATCATTTTTCCACGTTTTGATATCATCAAAATAGTAAACCAATAGTTTTAAACGTTGTAGATAATAATTACTATCTATATCACAGATCCAAGTGACTAAACTCCTTTAAAAATATAATATAAATATGTTATGCGTAATGGTTCTCGCGCATAATATATATACACACATAGATATATATATGTATATGTACTCGCAGATGGTGATTGAAAAACAGGTAAATCAAAGAAGTGCGGAAACTTGGAAAACTCGTGTAGAAACGTGACGCGCCTTTAGTTTATGCTAGCATCGGATGTACCACGGCGATGAGGAATCCAGCGATCGAGGGGGGTAACGTCCGATCGTCCCTCGAGCACGGCCCTTCGAGCGGTTGCCATTTAATTCTCGTATTAAAATACGTCCGTCAACGTAGAAATCCATTAGATGGACCGAGAGGTGTGTATCGGTGAATACGTGCAGAATCGGCGATCAATTTACAATTGATCCCACCCCCTTCCCGTTCTAAAAACTCGAAATAAGAATCGGTGCGTAAAAATTCTTTAGCATTATCAATCCGCGATTGGGCACAAGCATCCGTCGTGATCCAGGAAGCGGATGCTTTTTTAGGCACTTTGTTTAACCAGCACCATTAAACGGCACGCGATCGAAGGGTCCAGCGTAAAAGCGCCAGGTGTGGCGCGGATCGGTCGGTCCCGTCCGTGGTAGAGATCGTTGCTGGCATAAACCGGCATTCAATTGTTGCGTTGGATGTATTCGGGGTACGAGATCGGCGAGCTCGTGTTCGAATACTGAGCGTACAGATACAATGCAGGGTGAAGCCCTGGCGGAGGAATGCCGGGATGCAGTTGATGATGCGACTCTGATGAATCTACGGGGGATGACAATTGCGGGTAGAGTTGGGAGTTGAGGCTATCCAGCGAGCTGGATGAGCCCGTCGTTTGGTAGACACTCTGCGGTGTGGTGTGCTCGTGAGACACAGGTGAATTGAGTGTGAATGGCGAGGACGCCGAGGTGGGACATACTACTTGCTGCGGTGACTGGTGTTGCGGTAGGGACTCAGACACGCTGGCGTCTAAACACTAGTTGGTGGTCTGCGGATGTAACAGCGGCAGAGGAAGTTGAAGATTGTTCTGTTTGGCTAAACTTGCGATCTCAGCTGCGATGCCTCCTTTAGAGCCGGCCAGGCCGTCCAGGGAAGAAGGTCCCTCGCTGTAACGTAGATCGCACACAGGGCTCTCGAAGCCTGCGCCGGATGTACCGCCGCCGGTGCTCTGCGGTGTCGGTGGATTGTGATTCGTATTGCTTTGATTCATATCACGGTGTACTCGATTCTGATGCCGTATGAGATAACTGTCGCGCACGAACGTGCGCCCACAAATGTTGCACTCGTACGTGGTGCTCGCTGTGTGGGTACGGATGTGAATTGCAAATTGACTCTTGGACGTGAATGTGAGAGAACATCTGTCGCACACCAGAGGCTTCTCTGCGACGTGGCTCCAACGATGCGCAGTCACGTAGCTTTTCACTGCGAAACGTTTCTGACAGATATCGCAGGCGTACGGCCTTTCCCCTGTGTGCACCCGCTTGTGAGTATTAAGACTACTCTTCTGGGTAAACCTCTTCAAACACAGCTCGCATTGGAAAGGTCGCTCCCCCGTGTGCGTCCTCATGTGCACCTCCAAGTATGGCTTGCGACAAAAACTTGCCTCGCACACCGTACAGTGATATGGTTTGTTGCCCGAGTGAAGTTTCATATGTACATAGTACGACGAAGCCGAGGATAGCACCTTGCCGCACACCTTGCAAGGCTGCGGCCTTGACCGTGAACCCTCTTTAACGGTCTGCTGGCCCGTCGACTGACGAGTCGGAGCTTCTTGCTGCACGCTTTGACTCTGCTGCTGTTGACCCTGCTGCTGTTGACCCTGCTGCTGGCTCTGTTGCTGGTTCAACTGTAACGTTGTCTGCTGCTGAGGTTGCAAATGACCCTCTTGCTGGGACAGGTCCTCGCGGTCGTCGGACAAATTCACCATAGAATTCGAACCGTCCGAACGGCTCGATGCCACCGAGTAAAAGCCCATCGGCTCGCTTTTGATCTGCTGTTCGAACATGGACGTCATTATATCAGTCTCTTGCTGCTGAACCAGCTGTTGCGGTTGCAGCTCCTGCTGCTGCGCTGCTTCTTGATGTGGGAGCAGAGTCAGGTTGCTCTTGACAAACTGCTCATATCCTGCGTACCAATCCACCTGCACGACAGGGAACCTCTATAAATCTCCGATCAGCACACTGGTGCAGCCACGAGAATCCGAAACGACGTGGTTACGCCCGTAATCCCGACAACATGCATGCCCGACTCGTACGTACGCGTGTCAGGTTAGACCAAACGCTTTGACATTTATTTTTGACAAGTGACAGAAGGTAGCTGGACGATCAGCTGATTGCATAACTTTTACGCGACCGTTCGAAGACGGCGCGATGCCGTCGTCAACAGAACTTAGCCCAGCAGCGAGCGACACGGGCAGCTCTATTTTTAAAGAACGCGACGAGATAAACGGCGGAATATTTTGACTGCTAAACCGGATTCCTTGTAAACGCATCGCAAGTGGGGGTCGGTTTTAAAGGCAGCCGAGGTGGACGGCATTCGTTCTACGAACCTTTGCTAAATGTAGTGGTCTGGACTAGGGTCGAAAAACGTCACGCCTCATCGAGCGCACGCCTCCCGTTCTCGAGCGGCTTCACGGACAATCGCGAAACATTTGTACGGCCAAATTGTTTTTCTCCGACACAAAATATAAGATGGCTGCTACTATATTTCGCGACCGTCACCTATATGCACTGATACAAACACACGCGCCTAAGTACCGACCGACGATATTCGCCAACTTTTCTAATTGGCTGGCCTTCTTAAGCCGCGAATATTACACTCTTGCGGCGACCGACATATCGCACTTCGAAAACCGCTGATTGGATCAATCCCTCGCAAAGCTTCATTCACCTGTTTGATTTTATGCATATTTAATGGACAAACTTACGCGGACGCGTAACACCTATTTCCTTCTAATATAGACTATATACGAGCTGATACGAATAACTCCTGTTTCGTCGTAAACCGACAGGCCGACTGGGCCAGTGAATGTTCATTAAAGCATCGCGCACGAACGCGAAACCTCTGATTAATTTCCATTGTAACCTTTCTATCGTCTAAATGACAAAGTCGTATACGTCTCGTGTGCATTTTAGGGGTGTAATTAAAATGAATATACTTTACGTAACATCGATATGAGAATATATATACGCAACAAACAATATAGATATGCCAGATTTAAATGCGGGGAGGTAAATATTCGGTAAAGTGGATATTTAAAAATGGAATTTTTATAGAAAGGATGCGACTGTTTGAAGACGTTTGAATGTTATTAAATAATGATTCACAGTACCATTTATATATTCCGTTCTCTCAGTTTCACCGTTGCCTCATCAGTTGAAACTCGTAAAGTGTCCGCTGTAGGTCGCACGATTTTTTATGGTAATTTAAAATCTCCTCGAAATTAATTGTGCGCAGTATTTCGGTCCCCATTGTAATTACTGAACGTACCCTGTGTGACGACACGCTAGGAACTCTCGGAGCCTATCAAATGTAATATCGAACTGTAACGCTTCGAAATAATGTTCCTAAAAAAAAGCAGGCGGCCAACTCGAGAACTTGTGTATCTGACATACCGAGGAGATAAGCTGGGCTTCATTTACAAACACTACTGCCCGCTAAGTAACTTTCCAGATTCATTGAATAATTAAATACATTTTACTACGCGAGCTGAACATTGTTGAGTCTCATCCCAGCCGAATTCGATATCGCAAATAGGTATATTCAGAACGATATTTCGATATCGTTCGAAATAATATATAATACACTGTACTTCGAGGATATTAAACAATTATGTCTAATTGAAATCACCATAGTATATGTACATATAAATACACGCATGTGTATAGAAATACTTCGAAATAAATCACTACTATTAATATTATAACGTAATACGATAATGGAGCTTCTCATTACCATTATAAAATGGAATCTCAATGAAACGTGCATATGTATTCTGTTCGTTAGTGTCTGTGCTCTAAATTAATTTCTGTGTGAAACTTTCAGGTCCAACAATGGCTGTATCGTCAGAAACAGTGATAAATTCCAGTCTAAATGATCCTGTAACCAAAGCGGTAGTGGATAATATAATGGGTAATTTACCCACGAAGAAGCCCCTTGTTCGCTGCGATGATTGCGATCTTTCATTCACAAGTCAAACGGTATTAGACACACACTTACAAGGTGCCCGTCACGCGAAGCAGGTTTGTATAAATACAACAGTGTATGAAAGCAGAGGGTAACTGAATATGGAAATGAAAAACTGAATATTGGACGATACGCGTACAGCGAGAGAGATGTTTATGTATTTCGATAGATGAGAAATATACAAGGATGTGTGCCCGTTTTACAGATAAGGTCGAAAAACATAATGGCATCTCTGGAAGAAACGAAAGTACCATTCACAAAGGACGAGGAAACGAACGGACTGAAATGCAATGTGTGTAATGTGTGTCTGAACTCGATACAACAGCTTCAAACGCATTTAAATGGTATTTTACAGACTTGCTTTGGAAATGAACTTATTTATGCTTTCCATGTTCGATAATTATATTAAAGGAATATCTTCTTTCCTGCAGGAAGCCGGCATAAAAAGAAAGCAATGAGAGGTAATAAATCCTATATGGTACGGAAATCACTAGCATATGGGTTTAGATGTAGTCGCACTATGTGTATGGAGAAAATCATAGAGAAAAATGTTGCTGTGCTAGTTTACTGCCTAATCTTATTTACATTCGCATGCTTAACGCTATTGCTTACGTTTGCTTTTCATCTGTTTCTATGAACAAACGCAAAACTAACTGTTTGCCGCTTGGATAGCTTTAATTTAGCAAATGCTGCTGAAATGTTGAGTGATATTTTCATACTTGTTGTAATTTATGCACCATTATTTACTGTTTATTTTTTATGTACTATTTATTATTTATTTATTATTTATTTCTGTCAGACTGAAATTGTATATTTATTATTCATTCATCTGCGAACATATTAGAAGGGGGAACTCGACCGCGAGTTTAGTTATATATCATGTTTAATAAAGTTCGTACTGTTCGTAAAATAATTCGATCCCGTTTCCGTTTTATTGCACCTGTTTCGTAAATATATAAATTACACGCACATCTCTTTCTCCTTCCTCTTTACTTATTAATCGATCGATGCTATAACTTCCCGTTTGCGAATGAGTAATTGTAAGTAACATATAATTTAGTACCTTAAAAGATTAAAGTCAATTAACATTTTTCGAAACTATATTCTTGCCCTTACGCAATACGAACATTACACGCAAATTTACTGAATGTTACTGTTGTCTCTGAATTAATCGCGGTAAAGCACATTTTTACACACTGAATACATAGGAAACAACATATTTTTATTTGTTTATTTAACTAGATAGAATCACATACACCTGTAAAATGTTTATATTTTAACGATGTTTTTTGTTGAAACTGTTTACATTAATGGTTGCTTTTTCCATAGCATGAATGTAGTGTTCAAGCTGATTTATTATCACGTATGACCGCCTCAGTGGTCGTGATACATAGATAGTGTTGATCGCACATTGATGCTTAGGTGGGTGGGGTGTCAAAGAAGTTGGCAGTTCAATGACGTCAACTACTCCAAATGTCCAGGAGAACTCTGGATCTAAAGGTGTATCACTTTCATGCACCATGTGCAACAAAATCTTCAATTCCCCGGCGCAATATAACGTGGTATGTTAAACTTATTTTTAAAAACACCTAAGTAAACGTATAGTGATTATTTAATTATATAATTCATATTATATTGCAGCATATAACATCAAAGAAACATACTAGTAAATTAAAACAAGCAAAGATTCAAAAAAAGAAAAGATTCTTTCCATATTGGAAAAAACCTAAACCTGGTGTAAATCCCAAGAATCTCGTTCAATCATTGTCGAATAGTTTTGTACCAGGAGGTTTCACAAATCAGACATAGAAAAGATAAATGGCAAAGTCAATATATCTATTTTACTATAAATATATATATATTAAATGTTCATATGCGCATATGAACTTTTTCCATCATTTTGATGTGTAGAAATCATCCTGAAAAATGTCCTACACTTTTTTAACACCATATTTATCTATCGCAATTCGTACGTATACATATGGATTGTTCAGATGTAAATATTAAGTAAAGGGATATAATTTAAAGATTGCATTACTTTCGAGCAAATCGATTACACACTTCAAATCTAAGCGCTAAGCTATAAGTACAACATACACATTATGTCGTTCATAATTTCATCCGTGAACCTTCGCGGCATGCAATGTATTGAATTTTATATCTCCTCTGTACTATTTCTTTTGTAATAAGAATACATATTCGAAAGTATGTATTTATATTTATATATATTTGGTTTACACAAAAGCTATTATCAGTATACATTTTTATTAAATATATTTCAGAGTTAATGAGGCTTTAAAAAAATTTATATAAATTATGGGGTATATGTTAATGAATCACGTTGTTTTCGAATTATTCGCAACGCGCGTATTATTAGATGAAATAGTGCAAGAAGGTACTGATATATGTGTGTATATATGACCATTTAAAAATTAATTGAAAAATATATAATATTGTAAATAATATTTAATACCACATGACTTCTTCAATTCTGCAATACGCGTTGAAGAAATTTCGTTTCTTCTTCCGTTAACTCCGCAGCTTGGGACTAAAAATTAAATACACGTGATGCGATTGAAGATGTTTAGTGAGCCGTTTAGTAATCGTCTATTACCTCGCCACCCGAATAATTTTTTAATAAACGTCGCATTTCTGCATTTCGTTTTCGCAAGGATTCCGTTTCCTTGTTTAACCTGTGCCTCTCTCTTAATACCTCGTAATACTTTTTAAGACCGAGCAACAAATTATCCCACAGCCTTTCTCTGTCTTCCGAAAAGATATTTCGGTAATGTTCCCAGAATTTCATTATATCCTGCTCTGTTATGTTTCGTGACACAGTCATTTTTTCTTTTAGGACTCCTTTAACGGCGGGCGCGGGAGTCTTATCCTGCTTAACGAATTCATATCTCTCCACGAATTCTTTCAAGGCATGTGAAACGAACTCGGCTTCAACTACCAGCAAGTGACCTTTATCGCATAATAATTGCCGGACTGGTTCACCGTCCTCTGTAAAAATCAGTTTTAGGATAGTTCTACGTGCGACTGTTCACAGCTTCATATTACTATCTACTAGATTCTCCTACCATGTGTTGAAGAAAATTCATGCCAAGGCTGGCGAACGGTAGAAGAAAAGAGTTAATTTCTACTTCGTACCATCAGTGACTTCAATGATGCCTCCGGAAACGCAGGTTGATGCAATTTGCACCTCCTCAGGTTCTGGTTCAATTGAAGAACCTTCCGGTGTACTAGATTCAACGACTGTTTCGGCGTCGTCATGGAATCTTTCGCAACAGAGTGCTCCTCGCACGGCTGCAATTAACTTAACTTCTGTTACATTGAAGTCGTCGCTCCCGCAAACTTCAACTTCACTTGTTCTGCAATTATACATTCAGTTGTTACAAAGATTGTGAACACTAAATTCCACAAAACAGAGCAATATTTGATTGTTAAGTTCATCACGTACCCAGATGAAGTTTCTGCGGTTCTGTCAGACAGTCCACAAACGCTCGGCGTGCTTACAACTTTGGTCGTGCAAATGGGACAGTGTGCATACGGCAAAAAGAAGTTCAACAGGAATTGAAGTTCCCGCTTGGATGTAATTTTTAATGCCTGAAAGTTCAATCCCATTTGTGATTAAATTGTAAGAGTTTAATGCCTCTATTAAGTTACCTCGAATATTTTATCTAGTCGAATTAGCAGCTTATCGTCCTCGGTATAATCAGAGAGTAGTTCTTTCAATGTATCTTCAATAAGGTAATCACAGTTCTCGGAAATTAGCTTGCAGATATGATTCAACAGTCCTCGCTCTAAATTAATATCCTCTAATGTTGTTGCTGGCTTATACAATTTTGAAATCATTTTCCTCTTCTTTGCCTCTTCTCTTTCTAGAAGATTATGCTTTTATTACACATTCGCGGGATAAAATTTGATTGCAGTATACCATTTTTATAATGGATTTTACCTCGTTTTAAGGCGCACATAGCACCACAGTACGACGGCAGGTCTTCTTTCTTCAATAATTTCTCCTCTGGCGGTTGCCACTCTAGTCTCAATAATTCTTCGTGCAGAATTCGATCCGCTGTTAGAATCTAAAATGTACATATTAGATTTTCGAAGGAACCATCATCGTGAGCAACTATTCCACACTGTACCTTATCGACTAATTCGTCGGCAGTTTTAATATTCATGTCCCAAATTTGCATGTACTTTGTGTCATTGTTGGTTGCGAGATGATTAGACTTTTCTTGCAAATCCAGTATAGCTTTGTGCGATTTTAAAATCTGATTTGTAAGCTTCTGAATCTCCAGTCTCGTGGACTCCTCCAACTCGGCGTAGGTCTTTTTTAAACCGTTAATAACATCCTGAAGCCTGAAACGCGGATATTGAATTAAAATAGAATTATGTGATCGTTAGAATCTTACTTAATCCTGCCACCGACTTGTTTATCTTTCTCTTCTGCTGATTCTTCACGATAATGTTCTCTTCGTCCCGGCGTTTTAGTATGGAATAGTTGTAATCCAGCTTTTCGATATTCATCATGCACAGGGCCTTCATATTTTGCACCTCCTGCTGGAGATGCTCTATTTCCATTTCAAAGCTGATCTTCTGCCGCCTGAATTCTTCTTGATGCTCTGTCACCGCCTTCCTCATCTCTTCTTCGTACTCCCGCATTATTTCCTTCCTCTTCTCTCTTCCTTCAAGAGTGTCGTCTTGAAGCTTTTTAAACAGCACATCCCACCTTTCCATAGAATTTATCAGAAGTATTTTGCGCTCCGATTCGATAACGTTTTCAATAATTGCCAGCTCGTGGCGGTGAGCTTTAGACATCGTTCGCACCTGCGCAAAAAATTTATCAGAACATTTAAAAATACGAAATTATCTGGGATTAGTAATCCTTTAGATTCAAAAGGTAATCGACACATCTTTATACATTATTATAACAGAAGAATAGAATTTAGATAACTTCAATAAAAAAGGGATTACAGAGCGAGAGAGAGAGAAGCCAAGGTAGTTTATTTTCGATGCACCATCCTGTAAATTTTGTTTAAAAAAAAATCGAGAAACTAACTTGGTTCTCCATTCTTTCGATAAGCAAATCGATATCTTCATTCTGTTTCTTCACATCCTCAGCGTACTTTAAATCGGCGTTCTTCAGCTCTTCCTTCAATTCCGCGATTAAAGCATCCTTCTTCTCCAGAATTTTGAGGCACTCAGTGTTTTGAGCCTCCAATTCATCATGAATGTGTAGTGGGTCTTTGGAGGCGAGTATGTCCGGCCACTTTTTCGCAATCTCGTGGTACTTCTCCATGCACTCCTTATCTTCCTCTTCGAGTACCTTCAGTAATCTGTTTCTTGTCTCTTGCGATTCCTTTTGCCTTTGCAGCTCCCTTGCATCGTTGGCTATTCTTACACCAGTCACCTGTGAATACGTGAATTTATTAGAATTAAAAATTGTAAAAGTCAAAAGAAGAGTACAAAAAAATTCTATGTTTTGCTGACATATTAAATCCCATAATATCTTCTCAGAAGATGATCAGTTTTTTTTAGTTGTAATTCGTTTGAAATTATGAAACGCACCACTTCTTCTCCTTCCAAAGACAATTTTGCCAAAACATCTGTACTATCAAGTATCTGTTTCTCGATGGGAGGTATTTCCACGATTTCTTCATCTTCGGTCTTCGTCTGCCTGAAACCGAATATTCGTGGAGTTACATCGAAAGAGAACGAAGAATTATAGAATTCCACGAGAAATGGTACTTAATGTTAATGGTAGCTAAGAAAAATCAATTCAAAATCGCAGGGAATTAATGGATATGAAATTATAACTTGTGCCGCGCAAATATTGCAATTACAAATTAATTTAATTCTTACTTGGTCAACGCATCTAATCGTTGTTGAATTCGAAGTCTGCGCGCCAACTTTCTCTCGTTTACATCAGTTGATAAAATAGATGGTTCTTCCGCATCCTGCGTGGCTGCAGAATATCTTTCGAATATTGCTGACATGCTTCTCAATTCTATACTTTCAATTTATGAAAATGCACATCATCGGCGCCTCGATGAAATCACAATTGAGAGTCCGTGAAGTATTATTGGATTTAAGGCACACGTTTGTTTGGAGTTAATATATTGTGAAGAAAGGTTAGGCACCGCTGTTTGGCGAAGAACGATAATGAAAGAGTAACAATTACGTGCTGGCAGGTGTGTGAAATAAAACAACTTTGTTTGTTCGATACAGAATTATTATTTCATGTTTACCGTAGTTGGTAACTGAGAAATCATTAGTACTTCTCACCCATAGATGACGCTGGGTATTGGTAAAGCATCCATTACTACGGCCCGTTAATTAAAAGCTGTCGCCACCAGTCTTACAGAAAAGAACAATAGATTTGAATCGTAACAAAAATTAATTAAAAACACTTTTTGGCACGTTGAAAATGTAGCAATTTCAGGCAAACTTGTTTAAAATTCAAGGAAGGTAAATATTGAATAATAATAGTCTTTCAAAGCTCTTAAAGTTGTATCAAATGTTAATAAGTTAATATTTATATTAATACTGCATAAATCACTCATTAATCGGTATTATATTAATATTTTCCTTACGAAGGAAAATAGATATTGTTTCTTTCAATAAAGTTTGAATTTGTCGCTTTTACAGGCGTAGCGTGTACAGACGTAATTTTCGATACACACATACAGAGAGTATCATGATTCTCGACAAGTGCAAAAATTAAATATTCATAGACGTATTTCCTGGTTCCGTGGGTCAGACTGCGTATGTGTCGGTAACCTTTGGGCAAATAAATTACATAGCGTAAATGATCGAATGTCGGGTGAAGGAGAAACGTTACAGTGTACGCAGTCAATTATCATATTAGATAATTCTTAAGATACATTTAACGGAACTACCAATTATCAATTAAGTACGTCAATCTTGTTTTCCAACTACTATCGCATGATGTCTATGCATACAGTGTTAGCAGATTTTAAGAGAGATTAGCATCCTGTAAAATCACAGAAACAATTAAATTGTTTTCAAGACATCGTCAATTTTTTTCATCACCGTTATTCTTCATTACCGACAGGAGATACATAGAATAAATTTCTATTATTATTTCTCGTTTAATAAACAAAGTCGATAATGAAACATTTTTCGATTGTCTCAGATGCTTATGCTATTAATTTCAAAGGGTAGGTTAGATATTTTATTTGAAAGATTTATATTAAAACGTTACAACACAATTGTTTATACGTAAATGTAATAATGTTAGTAAAATGAATCTAAGGCTTATAACAATTGGCAAGGAATGGGTTCGAATATAGATTGACTCGAGGTTCGGTTAAGTTTCAAATTTCTTGAATATTCCACAATAAGTATGTACTGCGATTGTTTAATACGTAATTAGCGTAACAGCAAATACGGCCTAAACTTAATGGGGCGAACATCTTTCTATATGGTCGCTGCATGTTAGGAGGTGTCTATAAATCACCGGCATAGAACACGCAATAGGCGTTTCTCGTTCGAAACGTTCTAAAACGTTCTCAACAACACGAAACAGTTATGGAGCTATGGAGCTAGCGCGGTGAAAAAAGTAACAACGAATCTTACCTAATGTACGTGACTCGATGAAGCTAGAAATTTGATGATAATAAAGAACGCACCATAGAACGATCGAAAGAACAGTTGAAACAGAAATGGGCAATATATTTACGTAGAAACCGGCGATCGGAAACCTGCTGTGCAAGCACAACTCAGAGTTGCACTCCTCATCCATTATTGTTTCGAACAACAGTCGCACTGATGCTCTTCGATCTGATTATAGTATTTCTATCGCAAGAATACAGCAAGGGCGTATGATAGATCCGAAATACCACAACACGTAACGACTCCACTGCCGTGAAATCGTGCAGCTCCATAGAAGCTTTCTCCTAGCCTTGATGACGTATTCTTAACCGACAAACGAACGTTCTCGGTATCGTCGCCGATAGAGTTAATTCCGTATGAGCGAACTGTCGTCACCCATGAAAAGAACGTACGCCACGAAAGGATAAACGAACAGTAGGTCTTGTGAAGTCGAAGCCACTACATCGACGCCATGAGTCTACAACTTTGACGCGATTTTAGCGGAAACAAGATGGAGCGCGGCTCAGGCTCGGCTGAACGTGGCCTGACGCCCCATGTAATACGTAAACTCATTATCCGCGTATTTCACCATAATTTCCAGTAGTTTTACAATATATCGAAAATCAGTACGATACTTTGCATCCGCAAAGTCGAATATCGTTTAAGATATCGAATAATGTACGATTTTCAATGATACTTGAAAATTCATTCGAATACGAATTACTGTTTATTCTTACACGTTCTAGGCGTCGTGTTTTCTTCGGTGTAAGGTATTTATAGCGTTTATACTTGTGAGTTTGTTGTCGATTGCTTTTTATAAGAAATAGGTGGTTGAAATAGGGTATTTCGAAAAGAAAAAAGTAGCGCGTAATAATGGAATTTGTGTGCGTCGTCTGTTTCGATTGTAAACGAAATAGTATTCTAAGGTGGAATGATATGAAACTAGACGCCTTATTCCACGGTATACATACCGATCTACGATATTTACACACAAAGCGATCAGCCTGGTAGATGATTCGTCGACTCTGTACACGCTATCAAGCTAACACGTTTGTTTGATCGTTACTTCCTTGATTAGGATAGCGCGACGCGGAGTCGAGCAAGTTTTATTTTTTCGTAATAATCCGATTTTCCATCTTTATTCTTGGTAGAAAGTACCGATGCCCCGGGTAATTGGCTGCCCCTAAACCGGCCCTGGAGAGAGCAGGATGGAAAGAGAGGGAGCGGTAGAAGAAAGATGGCGGACGAGAGGCGACGGCGGCGGTGGCAGGAGGTAGGGTAGGAGGAAGAGGGCCGGGAGGTGTCGGGGAGTAGGAAGAGAAGAGAGGAGAGAAAAGAGAATGTGTGGACGGGGCGCGGGGTGGGTTCGTTAAGAGGGTTTGGGCCGAGGAGACGGGAAGAGCCGTGAGGAGAGGTAGCGGCGATAGAGAAAGATAGAGGCGACTGGGAAAGGTGGCGCGCGGCACGGGGGCTTGGGTTAGCTCGTTCGACCCGTTATCCCTTCTCTCCCGGAGTCCCCGAGTTCTCCCTACCTGTCCTTGCTTCGATTTGAACGAGTCCCTCCACGCTCTCTCCCCACCGGGGACGCACGAAAAGTTGCCCCCACCGCGGGGCACACTTCACCGGCTGGCGGGCGACGATCGCGATTGCAAGCCGCCACCGCCGCTTTTCGAGGTAGACTCGTTCCGCTCCCCTACGCGGTGCTCCCCACCATTCGGCCAAACAGCGATGCTAGCCAGCGAGCCGTACTACGCTCCCGCCACGGTGACGTCACTCCGAGTAGTGTAGTGCAGTGAGAAGGAGCGAAGCCAGCTCCATCCGCGTTACATGGCCCGAGTGAACGAAGAAGCGAGTGCGTTTAAGATGTACATACACAAGCGTGCATCGTAGCGATCGCGTCGCCAATACATCGTTTCAGATTCGTTCGATTTCAATTGCACGGTACGTGGCACAGTTCAGTTACTCGATCGCGCGAAATATAGAAGGTAGTAGAGAAGAACCCCGCGGCTCGCTTCTACCGAGATATGTATTCGACGTTCTAATATTCAGTGATGTGAAAAAAAAGAAAGGAAGCAACTACGCTTTAAAGTGAGCACGGAGATACGGGATAAAGGGAAAGGAAAAAAAAAGCAGTGTCGTGCGCGGAAAGGTTACGCGTTTGGAAAATTTTAACAGGAAGATATAAAGCAACGGTTCTATCGTCCGTGTAAGATCGATTGTTTTCAGTGGGGTTTCCGCGAGAGTTCCGAGAGCGTATCGGGTCCCGGGCCTCCATTGTCGGTGTTCGACGGAGAACGGGAGGCGCCGACGATTGCGGTTAGATCGACGCGAGTGTGATGATGCTCGGCAAATATACGCTGGGATGTGTCGCCCGCGCGTTGTGCCCGGTGTGCTTGGTGTGACGTGTGATTAGCCGCCTTTTCGTTCATACGCGATTCAGTGGTGTACGATGTGGTGGTGTTCGACGACGGTCCTGATCCTTGCAGCCGTTGTCATCAGTGGTGTCTGCTATCGAGGCTCCTCCTCCTCCTTCTCTTCGTGGTCGTCGTCGTCGTCGTCGGCGTGCGTTGCGACGCAAAAATTTTATCGCGAGAGCTCCGTAGCCACCCTCTTCTGCCGGCCGAGCGTTCTACGGCGCTGCCCTGACGACAGCACTCGTCCTGCTTGGGGTCACTACCTTCCGGCCAGTGACTAGTGAATATAAATCTATTTTGTTGCCCAGTGATATAAAAGAAAAAGGTAACGGCGGGAGTGCCGAAGTGAGAGGATAGCCGACTCCTCTTACTTCCTTCGTCCGTGGAATACGCACGTACGGTAACGGTTCCTTCGTCTCCTCCCTTGTTCGCCCTGTCGCGTGTGTGCGTCGCTCGCGATCGCGACGCGAGAGCTGTTGTTTCGCGTCCGATCGAATTAGGGGGAAATCGAATTTGTGCCGTTCGGATTACTGCAACGGGGGATCATTGATTTCTCGTGAAACAACGGAAAAAGCGATCTCGGCGAGATAGAGAGGGATAGGTAGAGGGATAAGAGGGAAGGAGAAAAAGAGTGGCTTCCTTTAGCCGCGCGCGAGACCCGCTGGCGGTATTGGATATATCGGTGGTGTGGTGAGAGTGCCGTGATTAGCGTCGGGCGAAGTTGTGTGTCGTTGTACAGTGTGCCGCCAAACGATACCACAACATCCGATCCCAAATGAAGAGTTCGGAGCAAAATGGTTAGAGAGACACGTCACCTGTGGGTTGGAAATCTGCCGGAAAACATCCGAGAGGATCGCATACGAGAGCATTTCAAACGGTGAGTACTTTTTCGTGTTCGTCCCGCGTATGCCTTCTAACAAAAGGCTACGTCTTACGTAACTATATACACGCATCTAGCTATATGCATACCCATCTATACGGGGTGTCTCAAAACTACACGTATAAATTCGATTCATCAATAAAAAGAAAGTATATACAAATATCTTAATGTTTATAGTGACCTGACTCGTATTCGGGTCAGGCCGATTTTCAAAAGTACCTTGCTTCTTTCGTACACGGGATGAATTGAATTGACAATCATTGAATCATATATAGGTCATCTTGGTTTTGATTCGTATGCCCCCTGAGCTGTATACAGGTCTGGCCCAGACACTCGCTTCGGATCGTGAAATTATTATGTCGGATGTATTGACCTTTTTCGCTAGTTTTAGTTAAGTACCTACTTAGTTCTCGTTTTTACCACTTTGCTTTTAAAAGAATTGTATTTTCGAGAATAATAGTTTTCGAAATATTTCATACAAGGCACTTTATTGAGAATTACATCAACAATTTTTGATCAAGTGTTTTTCTGTTCATAACTTAAATTTTTTCATCCTGAGTTTTAGCATGACAATACTATACGTTAGTTTTTATTAGTTCCGAACACGAAAGTCTTTACAAATTCCACTTGAAACTACTTCTATAGAGTTCAGTGTAATTAGTTTATTTTATATTTAAGAATATATAACGAATTTTATTTACTAGTATCAATACGTAATATTCAATTAACACTAAAATCGTATACAACGATTCATAGTGTCTTGAAAAGAAGACAGTATTTTATAATAAACATAGTTCCGTAAGCTAACCATCTCAAAATGAATACTTGTGTTTGCTTTTGAGTACGCAGACGGGTCCATTTTGAATTAACACGGGGATCAACAATAAGAAATGTAGATTCACAGGCGATTTATTGCATACAACTTAAAAACCAAGTATGTACAGTCAAATGTGGTAACTTTGATCACAAAACTAGATTTTACAACAAATTCCTCTAGCATCCATTGTATAACAGGTATCATTATCAGACAGTGCTTTGGATAGCTTTAATTGTCTACTTCAGGATGCAGTTTATCTGAGAAATAATACCTGTTATACAATAGATGCTAGAGGAATTTGTTTTAAAATCTACTTTTGTGGTCAAAGCTACTTCATTCGACGATGTTTCAAATAATTTATTAGAACCTTTCGATTAATTTTCACGCGACCTAGTAAACAGTCAAGTTCGTTCTTATAGTTCTGAAATACACCTTTATATATTCTCGAAAAAAGCTCTGGTTCGAAATAACAACGCACCATGCTTGCGTTCACTTTTCCGTTTATGATCTACCTTGTACTCCGTGATGCCTTCAGCGCGGAGGGCGCAAACCTTGGCTCGAGATGGCCAGGAAGATTTACACAACAGGCTTTTGTCGATTCACCGAAATCTTTCTAATTTACCGTGAATCTCGGTCCCACGGGCAGAGCCCCGCTTGGGTAAGAAATACAGACGGTCCCTGCACATGCATTTACGGGCAGGAAGTGGTAGGACGCCTTTATTGTCGCCGCGGAGCACGGGCACGGTCAACAATAATTTTGTCCAGAATTTTACGACTGGTGCGGCCGTGCCCGTGCTGCGTCTGCCAAGGCTTTATCCCCGCTTAGCAAGCCCCCGGAACGCTCTTGTACACACGAACGTGCTTCCGTGACCTGGAAATGAATATATCGAGGAAAGTCGGCGCGCAAATCGCTCGTTGATGTTTAGGGACGGCGTTTGTTTATATCCCGCGAAGGAGAACGTTATCAGTTCAATAGAACCGGAATTCAGGAACACGTAAGGTGTGCCCGATGTTTTCGATCCGGCGCGTAGCGAAGGATTCTGAACGCGTATATACACGCCCACACTTGCTCTACACACGCGTACTCACATGCACACGCGCGCACAGGCGTGTGCGATATACGGAGAGCCTTGGCTCTGTCTCTCCTCTCCTCGTAGCGTGAGCGCGCCGTCATTTGTTTTTTCCCCGAAGTAATAATAGCTGAGGACAGCCATTTTGAGAGCTCGCAGCGGCACGAAGTTATTGTTCGACAGTGGCGCTCAAACCGCGGATCCCTGGCGGGCACGCCTTCCACGGGTTTCGAAAAGAAAGCGGAAAAGAGACGAAAAATGGCAGTCACGTCGCTACAATTCACTTTCCAGTAGTTGTTTTGTTGTTTTGTCAGTTCCGCAATAATTATTCAAGGAATTTAACGAAAGATTTGCGTTTTATTCGGTATTCACTATGGAAACGGAGTACATATGCAAAGTTTCCCTAGTTAAAGGTAGTTTCTGCATTAATGTCGATATTCTTATTAATTCCATAAGTAAGTTTCTGTGACTGGGAGTGTTATGATCAGTTCTAGAACAGAGAATTCTTTTCTCCGTGCAATTGTTGAATTAATGAATAGTTGCATGGAATACCAGATTAAGTATACTTCTGAGTTCAAAGAATATAGCAAAGTAGTGACGGGAAAGGAAGATAGTACAGGTAGAATATGTTTAACATTTCCAATATTGCTTAGTTTTTCGTAATTTTTGGTTGGAGTGTGCTAGAAATGTAGTTAAGTGTACTAATTAATTCTAAATCCACACATCATTTTAGTTACACGCTTGTAGCAACATAGTTGCGTTGTGATTTATGTCGAATGTATTTTTAGTACTTCGCTCAACAAAATCGTAGTCTCTTAATATTCTACTGACATTTCGAAGTACGAAATATATGCGTATGGTGAATGAAATACGGATGTGTCTAAAATGCAGGTAGAATTGTTAAAGAGCGAAGATCGAAGTAGGAAAACAGAAGTGAAAACTAACGGTGACGTGGCGCAGTGGCGCTCAACTTGCGGATCCTTAAAAGAACCAGTTACGAACAATGAGAAATTCAGAAATTCAAGAATGGAAATACATATTCATTAGTTTCGAGCATATAAAATTCCAATATCTAGATATTTACATAAATACATGCCACATTGAACTTCACGTAGCAGTTTCACAATATATAAAGTACTGCGGTACCCTTCTTACAAAAAATATTCAAAATATTCTCTATTCATAGTTGCATGACTAGTTCTCCATAGAATATTAAAAAATAAATTCCAGGGACATTTCTCTGTAATCGTAAATCCACTAAAATCCATCATACGTATAGTTTTACGTAAAATCCAAATCTGTGGACATAAAACATTGAAGACCGTTTAATTAGCACTTCCTTGGGTGGAATTTGAAATTTTTAAGCAGAGGGGGCTTTGTTCTTCTGATCTTCGTTGTGCCATTAATTGTTCTCACCGAGAGCGCACACGTCGGTGAATATTCGCATTGCCAGCGGCGCTACATTTTACGTGCCAGCTGGCGATACTTCGTACACTTGGGCTTCGGTCTTACGGTCGTCTACCGTGCGTTATAGCCTTAAAGGTTCGTCCTTAAAATGGCGGGCGGCGTCGTTACGCCGTTGACCTCTCTCTCATTTCTCGAAACGCGCGGTGCACTACTGTGATATTTCGTCAGATCTATTCTCGAAACCGTAGACGTATTGAAAAACATACGATAATGTCGATGACAGGATTACGAAATAAGAACGTTTGATTACCGAAAGGTTTCGTAAATGTTTCAGAAATATTTCGTCGTTTTGTAACAGTGTCGCACGGGTTGACTTTCATCACTTCAATCGTTCGTATTATTTTTTTACTCGATTGGAAAGGTAATCAGATCGTGACGTTATTTGATGGCCTTCGAGCAATTAAGAAATTAAATAATATTCTATATTTATGGATATTAATCTGCACTAAATTAATTGCAATTCATAAACTGCAACACACAAAAGATTATTTTACAAAGCTGACAATTTCATTTGAATTTTATCGGCTACGTCACACTAACGTTCAGTCATTGCAATATTTCAAAGGAATGCGAAATATTTCTTTTACCACTCCAGTATACTATCCATGGACTGTTACATTTCTCCATATTTCATCATACACGTGTAAATATGAACTCCTAGCATGTATTTAGTTACCCACTAGAAAATTTAAAGAAAAGTTTTCTGTCACAAACAATACTGTGCACAAGCAGTTTTAACGTGGCTTTCGCAGAAATAAGAATTCTAGCCAGATCTCGCGTACACCTTTAAACCATTCCCCCGTTCACCGCGGGGCACGTACCGAGTCCGAACTCGATTCGAAGATGTGTTTTGAAAGCCACGTTCGGTCGCGTTCGTATGTGCGCGGCACGTTACACCCACTTGTAAAAACGTATGCACATTTCTCCTGCACGTACACGCGTGGCGCGCACACGGCACAGC
This sequence comes from Andrena chrysosceles, assembly GCA_963855975.1. Classification (NCBI taxonomy): domain Eukaryota; kingdom Metazoa; phylum Arthropoda; class Insecta; order Hymenoptera; family Andrenidae; genus Andrena; species Andrena chrysosceles. The sequence goes on along the minus strand of OY979766.1, from coordinate 112,531,725 downwards.
TCCGAATTTCTCTGCGTTCGGCTACAATGTAACGCGCGAGATACAGCCGTATTCATCCGGTGTGCATACGTACGTATATGCTTCTGTGCACAAGTAATATGCACACGTATCGCGTTCGCAATTTATGGTCACACGGAGATAAGAGTATGCGGCGGTACTTTCGAGTGCACACATGTACGACACCGGGGCTACCTGCACGTTTAGATCATATTTACAATCCGCGCCCTATGTGTGCGTACGTGTGCGGGTCGGTGTATTGACAAAATGCTCGGCAGCGTACGTGTGTGTGTGTGCGCGCACGCGTCATGTATGTATGTGCGGCGGGTTGCCGGCGTATTTTGTTATATTGATCGCGCGTGGTCGACCACCTCCCCTTCTCCAGCCTCGCTCTGCCCCATCTCCCCCCCACCCCACCCCACACTACACCGCGCCCCTGCACCCCATGCTCACCCCACCTTTTCCTCCGCGCCTCGTCCTCGTGTTCCACTCGACGTCACCCATCCGAAAACCTTCGACTCTTCGACAACCTCCAGTCACACGTATTTTCGTGTGTTGGTGCGGCTACGATGATATACGAGCTGTCACAAATATGTATCGGAGTTACATAGCCTCTATGTGCGCGCAACGACTCGGGCGCCTTATGTGCAGAGCCCTGGGTGTTTCTTCCTTATAGCGGCAATCGAATTCCGTGTTTCTTCGGGGGAACGTGTCTTAAGCAGAGTCATGTATTTTGCACGGCGCTTCCAAAGCGCTTCGCTCTTTACCAAACCAATAAGAATCATCGTGGGTCATGTAAATTCAGTAGAATCGGGGGTGAGCCTGCCATTTTCAGAAATATTTATCCAAAAAAATAGCGCAGATGGGCACGTTGAATATAATATTCTGTAGTGCAATCGAAACGCTACTTAACGACGTCATGTCTTTGGAATGAGGTTAATTACATTACGAGAATCCCGTGGACAAATACAAGAATGCAGAGAACATTTTGTGTTTAGTGTAAATTATTTCGCCATATTTTATCTCAGCCACATGCTATTGTATCACTTGAACTTTGTACGCGGGGACAATGTTAGGATATTTTGTATCTGTTGGGAAAATGAACGTTTTAAACGTATGTACTAGTTTTTCCAAGAGTATCGAAGGTGCAGGGTGTACCTTTGGCAATATTCGCTTTAATGTTCGCGTGTAGTGTCGATGAGTGGGGCACTACTCGCAGAGGAGACATCTTGGACGCAAAACCGCAGTGTAATTCCCCCGAGTTCCGTGTGACGTTTCACCGCAAGAGGGTTTTGGCATTTCAGGCATCCCGGGGTCTTCCCCGAGAGCACACCTGCGCGAAGAAGTCGATACCGCCAAATTTCTTCATCCGTCGACCCTGGTGCGTGGCGGCACGGATATCTGGCAAACGGCCGGCATTGCGTTTCAAACCGAAACGACTACGTTGCCTTCTCCTTCGCGGTGTCTCGCAGCGTGTCTCTCGTTTCGCGGCGTTGCCGTGCCCGCGCCGGTCGTTTACGTGCCGTCGGCCCGGCAACGTCGCATCTCTTACCCTCTCACACAGCCAAGCCGACTGAGTTGGCAGCTCGGTAAACGGAACACTTCGTATACTCTTGCCCCGATCATCGTTCTGCGAACTCGCACATTAGTTGCTCGGTCCCTCGCCAACCAGAGCATCTTGGTACCAGAGTTTTTCGTTCATAAAAGTGTTGGGCAAAAATTCGTCCGCCTTTTCCGCTGAATATTATACCAACTCGTCACATCGTCGCCTGTACAATGGCAATAGTTCAGTGCTTCGTATTCGATCACTTCGTCATAGGATACCTAGGTTCGCGAGTGAACGACGAGAAGTATGACGCAAAAAGTGATTCGTTACTCGAAATTCTTAATTATGTGCGCCAAATCGGAGCCTTGAGAGATTCGGATGATAAAATCGAAGAAAATATGTTTAAGATACTCCCTCTTTGACTGCTGCCTCTGACGAGGAAATCCCCTCTTCTCGTGTGCAGTCGTCGATTGAAACTCTGAATAAATTTGTTTATGGTAGCCTTGCACGTATGTTACGCTCGCTGGTATCTGCGTTTACAAAGTTGCTAGGTTTGTCGAGCTTAATATGACAGAAGACAGAACCATCCGACACTCGCTATCGGTTCGAATAGTTTATAACGCGTCGAGTGTGTACAATACTTACACAATAATGCAGTCTATGCATGTCCTCCGCATAATGCCAGGATATACATGCACGAGTATACGTAAATACGTGCGCATATACGCGGCACATGTAGTCGTCGTATGTTCTTCCAAGGGCTCTTGGCCGCATAGAACACACGACTGACTTTCACCGGCTAAGACGCCGAGTTCAGGAAAGAGGTGGATGGCGTACGAAGCGTCCCGAAAACATCGGCCACCCGAAGCCTATAACTTGACCTCAACAGTTTCCTGTTTCTTGATCGTATTTTTGCAATTTTAGATGTCTTCTGCTATTCTATTAACTATGAAGTAAAATTATACATCTAAAATTGCTAAAATAAAAGAGAAGCACACAATTATGTGAAATATTTGAGTCAATCTTTTGTTAGAAAATACCGTTTACGTGTATTCTTACAAGATTGTTGAATCAAATTCTATAAAATGATAAATTCGATTGTAATTTGTGGTGAAGTTGAAACTCTCGGTAAAATTAACTTTTATTTTGGAGTCAGGCAACTGTTTAGAGTTTGTGGTGTAAATAAAACTATTCTGGTTAGTAGTGTGAGGTTTCTCATACTTAACATACACGATAGAAAAAGCTTTTATTACTGCAATTCCTTTTTTTCTTTTGATGGACCGTAAATGAAGGAATTATGACTTTTTCATTCGCCTTCTATGATTTCATGGTGTTCTTTAATAGGAACTTGAATTTCAGATATCTTTCTCACACAATTCATCCTTGGCGATGCGTCCTGCAGTAGTATAAAATCGAATGGAACGAGTATACCGTTCAGTGACCCTGTTTAATAGTTGTTAAACGCGAGTGCCCTCGTTTTTCTTTAAGCATGCAGCATGCGCAAATAACGGTACAACAGTTTTCAGCGTTCCTTCATATCCTTTATAATTATATTAAATATAGTCGTAAAATAAAGTAGATAAAGAGTAAGGCGTCACAAAACAGGTAGAGAAAAATAAGACTCAGGAAATTCAAGATACTTCTTTTTGCTCCATCGCTATTGGCGTTTTATCGTCTGCGACCACACATGCCCATACCTATCCCCAAAGGAGCAGTTGTACTTCCCCTTTTTGTTCCTTTTCAAAATCAGCATAACTTCCAACCACGTTCAGATTAATAGTGCTAGAATGTTTCGTACGCATTGAAGTAGAGGAAACTCTGACGGGCAACACAATGATTCCTTTCTACCTTCGTGGCAATTTTTGGTAATGGTCATAATGTTTTTTGTGGTCACGTACGATGCCGCGGAAACGTGCTCGAGTGACCCAGAGGGCTCACGAGAAATTGTAGATCTGGAATCGATAAAGTTTGCAGCGACGTTGCCGGGCAGCGCGCCCCGCGCCGAAATTGGCAACGCCGCTTCATCTTGGGGCCAGCCAGAACGTGCGTTTTTGTAGATTTCAAGGCCTCACCTTTCGGATTAAAAAAATAATCCCACATCACGGACCCCGTTGCGAACGTAATTGTATCGCCTTACACGCTTTCGGGATCTCTGCATTACTGTTGCACCCTTCGCTGCGAACCCCCCTCTTTCCTTTCTTTGTTTGAACATTGAGGAGGCCTTACGTTTCGGCACCGTTTAACATTACGGGACTTACGTAATATTCTTATGCGCATTTGTAAATAGCTTGATTATTTGCACGTGAGAAAAATAATGATTCAGAAATCGGTTCGTATCTGTGTTTGCCACTATGTCTAAGACACCTGGGGTACGGTTAGTCACAGTCGAGAGAAATATCTGATATGTTCTATGGATTACGATCGGTCGATAAAGGTTTATGTATAAAGATTGCGAAGGCGAAAAAATAATACATTTATCTTTAACCACGATTACCTTTTTCCTTTCAAAATATTTATTGTTTTAAGCAGCAGATACTATATAAAACAAGACGAGATTAACAAATGTGCATCATAGTGTTTTTGATACAGTGGCACATATATTAAAAAAATATTATAATAAATAAGTAGTTCTACTGTTCATTTTAATTTTCAATAATATTTTGCGGATGTTACTCGACAGTATCTTATGGGACTACAGCTTCTGAACAGTTATACTTGTGTAACGTATCGGATGGAAAATTAATGCGTAACGGAGCCACGAGGTTAATATACAAAGAAAGAACAAAGGAATATTTCTCACCATATTCAGTTGATATTTTTCAAGCATGGAATAAGTAGAGCGAGGCTCCGTTTGAAACGCCTCGAGGGGCCCAGTAATCTGAGATCCGGAACCAGCCCGAGACATCCGGACTAGGGTAGGGCCCAAGTTATATCAGGGACAAAGGGAATCGCCATGATAGATCGCTGGAATAAAGACAGCCACTGTTTGCACGTAGCATAAGCTCGTACCATCGACTTTTCTCCACACGTATAAATAACTGATCGATAAACTCAGCCAGACCGTGCATCTCGCCACTAAAATACCACCAATAAATACCACAACCTTAAAACGTAGTAACAAAGCTTTCAAAAGAGCATAGCAGCGATCTCCCTCGTCCTCCTCATTCAGAGCGCCAACCGTCCACACCGAAAATTCGTATAATGGAACTTGGATCACGGCGCATCCTCCGTAACCGGCAAATAATTTACCTGCCCAGCTACGCGCTATTCAACGTTGCCCTAAACCTTTCGAGCCTGGCCCTGTAGGAGATATTTCTAACGCGCGGCCAGTATTAATAGCGAGTTGCGCCGATATTAAAGCAGCATATCACAGGCGGAAAGTTGCGTTCCCCGCGGGTACTTTATTCTTCCCAATTTTACGAAGCCCCATCTAATTACAACGGAGCCCGTGTCCGAGGATCCTGGATACGGGTCTGGGCCGAGCTTAGCCAGACTGGCAGGCAGGCAGGCGGGCGGGCACAGGCAAGGCAGGCAAACAGGCACGGGCAGGCAAGCAAGCAAGCAAGGCAGGCCGACATGGTACACCGGTCCGAGCCGGCAACGTCGCGCGTCGGCGGCGGGGAGCCGGCAACGCCGCACGGCTATTATGTAACACCCGGCAACGTCGCCGGGGTACACCGAGGGGCGCCGGGAGTGAATGTCGGTGGGGAGAATAGGGGCGTTAGGGAGAGTCGGAAGGTGGGCGGCCGGCGCGGGGCTGGAGGGGCAGGGGCGAGGGGAGGGAGCATTATATACGGTAGGGAGAATGTGCGCGCGCGCACGTACACGGGCGCGCAGGGTCCCCACCCCTCCGGGTCGCTGCTGCGTCACACGAGGCATTGCAAGCAACCCCTTGTCCGTATACCGTGGCACACACAGCCATATACGCACGCGTCTAACGTTCGAGAAAACCACCTTATAGCGAGGGGAACCCCTCGAAAATGGGGCTTCGAGGAACGGCCCGATCGGGCAAGTGTGTGCACGCGTACTTACATACGTGTATGTATCCTTCGTGGACGTGAACGATAACGAAATCTCTTCTTTCTTCTTCCGTCTTATTGGACTTTAGACGCGCTCAGGTTATCTTCTTCGTAGATCGCGGCGATTCTGTCGTAAACGCGGGCGATACAGGCGTATGTGTGAACCGAAGAGGGAGATTCGATTGACCGTGTATAGCGAGGCGCAGTATTTAGTAGTGCTGGCAGATATTTCGGGTGGGCGTACTCGTTTGGTTTAATATTACTTTTGTCGCTAAATGTTGCGTTTATTAGAAGATTGTAAGCTTTGTAAATTTTAACGAGAATTCTAATTATTAAATTGTTTTATTGTAAAAGAAACTTTGTTATTTCTCATCTTTCCAGAGGACCATTTTCGTTAGCCTTCTATTTTGATCTTAGTTATCCAGTTCCTGCTAGTGACACTAATGTTGTAATTTCCTGTACACGCGTTAGATGTCAAGCATTTTAAAGATCGTTCGGTAGCAGGTGAATATTATCGACGGAAACTCGATGGAAAATTGGAATTTCGCTTAACAAATGATCTAATGAATCATGTACAATAAATACACCTTAGTTACGTCACTATTCTAATCACGATTGTTGGTAGGACAGAAAAAACCGTGTGTGTTGTCACGGTTCGTTTCGAAAGAGTTCTGAACCTATCACACCTAATTTCGATTTAACTGCATCCATGATTTATCCGGATCGAAACAGTTCAGACGCCTATTTCTCGGGCCATTCTGTGCCGCCTACTTTACACTATGGAAAGTTCTTTGCACAATCCGTCCATGTAAATAAAAGATACTGCGAATAAATAGAACGAACTACTAGAGAAAGCTCGTAAATACAATTCTATACAACATATTCAATATTAAAAGAAAACCATAAATAACTGACTACCATGCGCAACAACAAAGTCAATAGAATCTTATAGAAAGAGAATGGAAAGTTCCACTTGGTAAATGAATCTTCGCCGGGCGATTAATTTTTCAACGAGGAAGTTCGACAGACTTACAGCTAAAGGTTCCTCCTAGTAAACTTGCAAAAGCCTTTCTACGACTTCGCCACGATCACAATACGTGCAGTATCGTCTGAATTCGAAACCTCAAGGCGCCCAGTCGATCGCGAGTGCGTCACCGACCGGTTAAAGGTTAAGATTATGTAACGGAAATGGAGCTGTTAGCAGGTGTATTCGAAAATGCGGACGAAATTATCGCGGTTAAACTTAGATTTCGAAGCATCGATTTTCTATCGAGGGCAGCGCGGCTACGTCACGTCACCCTCCCCGCGTTATTAACAGTGTGCCTAGAGACGTTGCCTTCCTCCTTCTGCACCCGGGGTAGGGGTGGCCTCGTTTCACGTGTTTCGTGTTGTTCCTGGCGATGAAAAGGGAACGTAATGTCAGCCGTTAGCCTTGCAACGCGATCGAAACATATTATTTAGCGTCGTGTGTAACGCCGCCGGGGCAATATTTCCCATCGGGCCCCGCGCAGAAAATATTCTGTTTCAGCGTGCGAGATCCCCCGTCGTTTCTGCACACGGCCGGATCGATTCGCCGTCTCGGATTCGCCGCGTTACGCAATTCCGCCAAGGAATCTAGATTCATTCAGAAGTTTCGCAATTACAGGCGCGTTTGCATGTACAGAGAAAGCGAAATAAGACGAGCCCACGCTCCTCCGCTCTGCTCACCGCCGGCTGTAAACACGGGCGTTTCTTGCCATTCATAAATAACAATACTGAAAATAGGCGCGTATCAGAACAATTCCGCGAAACGGGGCAGTAAAGCTCGCCTCTCCTGACCTACAGCTGTTCTTGCCAATGCCTCTGCGGAATTTATTTCTGTCCGATTAATTCCCGCGTCTTCGAATATTATACCTGTAACGGTAGAACTTCCCTCCTTGACGTCGCTGTTCCCCTTAGCCAGGCATTTTTATTTTAACAGGATGGGATAGAAAATCGATGTCGCGTATAATAGTACCGCGGTACGTCCACGCGAAGCTTGCAGCTGAAATATTGAGATCGAAGTGAAATTCTTTGGAATTCAGTTTAGAGGATCTCTGGGCCACCCCACTTTTTTACCAGTTCTATTTTCAATGTTCCTCTTGACCCTTAGTCGAGTTACACACCGCTGGGTATGCTCCGCGGGCGAATATCCGACGTGCAGGCGCAGAGTCATCCCGATATTCCAAACGCGATACCGGTAAAAATAGTTGGCGCGCTGAGTTGCAGGCTGCGAGACGCGGACGACAGAGCGACGCAAAGGGAACGGCTAAACGCAGTTGGTGCGCGTTAATATTGTATTAATTTCCTCGCGTTTACGTCTCATTGACTCCAATAATCCTGCCTCTCTGTCCTTTCATCGTCCGCCAGGAAGGACATTTAAGGTTGGGAAAAACGAGGCAGCAATTACCGGGCGCGGAGCGAGGCAAATCGAGAGAGCCTCTTCCTCCGGAGTTTTTAGGCCGCTCGTCTACGTCTGTTGTTTTGTAGTTCAACGACTCTTTTGCCAGTGCCTCCACCTCCGCGCCTCCGTCGACTTCTTTCACCTCCTCCTCCGCGCCGAGGCCTCTTTGCGCACGGAGAAACCAACCGACAGAACGAGGCGGTGTGCACGTATGATCGACTGCCTCCCACGAAATATCGCCGGCACACGGAAGAAAGTGTACAACCGGCCGCCCGAGTAACAATAAATATTCATGGGAGCCAGCGGCGTAGGAATGGCAACGCGGGGCCGCGTTTCTAACGAGGGAAATTCGATATATGGATCCCTTGCGCGAATTTGAGGAGGCAGTAGCGTGGGAGTGACGGTCTTAAGAGAGGCGGCTGATAGTTGTTTGCTCGGGATGGGTGAGAGTCGATTCTCGGCGCGTGTGGGACTGATATCAGGGCCTGATGTAGCTCCTTCCGACACTCTGGGTAACAATTTTTTACGGTCAGCGAAAGTTTCTCAGGTATTTGGTGAATAACAAAAGCCTTTTGTTTTATAGAAAATTTAATATTCATAAATTACCCAATTTTGCCATTTTAGATCGGGCTCTGAGTGATATATGTATTTAGTATGTCGTGAAAGGGTATCTTTTGATTTTAGTTTTTGGGGAATATTTGGAAAGAGGTGGAAGTTAGTTTGGGGAGAAAGTTTCCGGGATTCAGGGATTGACAATTATGTTGCATTATATTAGGAGTTAGTACGCAGAGATTAAGAAAGTAAATAGGATGGTGGCTGACAATGAGTAGTAAGGTGGAAGGAATTAAAGGGACACAATTTTTTTTATTATTCATGACTTCTAATAGTTAGCAAAAGTTGCTTTTTATAATGGTATTTAAGCTGTCAAGGTCTGAACTTCAATAAATGTTTTCAAGTGACGCAAGTCAGTTAAAATTGATTTTCATTAGAAATGTTTATTTTATTAAAGTTAAAATAATTCCAACGTGCCACAACCCTCGCAGTGAAATTTATTAGTAGGAAAATGTCCCAATATCTTATTTAACCACGAGAACCACTGATATACCATCGCCACCACGTTTAATACCAAGCGATACTCCTGTAGGTAAACAAAAGACTAAAAGTCTTACTTCGAATCCTTATTTCTCATTTTAATTTCAAACAATATTTGCCCAGCTCTTAACAGGGCTTCCGTTTTTCCACGAAGGATCACAGTAGCTAAACAATGGGATTAAAACCAGAAATTCATCCTCTCCTTTTCGCTGTGATTGCGCCTTTTCCATGGCATCAAGCTCTCCCAAATAAATCAGAAGCAGTACGTACCAATAATACCACCCTTTACAAAAGCTCCATTCTTCCACACATAGAAACTCGGCCGAAATTAGGAGACGCGCGAAGATCCCTAATGTACTAGATCAGGTATATTCTACGCTACTGGCGATAGGGTCAACTCTCCACGGTTACGGGCGATCATTTCGTGCCGTGCTCCCGCGTAGAGTCCTCCCGTTCTTTCTTCGTCGCGTCGCACTCCTCCGGCTCGTAAAGGTTAAATGAGTCTGGCACATTGAGAGGGCGAGTTAGAAAACGAGCGAGAGGCAGCGAGCCGCGCAGACGGCAAGACGTGAGAAGGGAAAGGAGACAGACGGAGAAGGAGAGGCGATGATCGTAATAACCTCCTCCACCTGCAACGGCTTTTGCTATGTATTGCTTCTATATAGAATAGCTCTCTTTCTCTCTCCCCCTCTCGCTCACGCTACGAGTCTCCCGCGTGTGTCTATACATACAACACATAGAGGTTACTGATACACGTACAAAGGCAGCATTTTGCTGTACACTCACCTTTCGGTCGTGTATACCGGCACAGAAGCTTTCCTGGCTCGACTGAACGAGCGTCGTTCCTACTACCGGCTGGCCGTGACACACTTATTCCATCGGCAAGAGAAGCAAAGTGGCAGCCATCACGAAAATCTCACGGCTTTTCGATCGGACGGGTTCACCGCCGTTCCACGCTGATCGTGGAATCTTCCCCCAGACCATGATTTATTTCTCCAGATATTCACATTTTGATCCTGGGAGGTTTTTTAGCGACGATGAGGGTTCCTGGGGTGAAATAAGGTTCAAAGAGCAACGTTCGAGTAGAAGTGAAGATATATAGGTATAGTCGGGGTTCTTAGCAACTGTGCACCCTTTTTGCGAGGATTGACGGGCATGGATGATAAATTGAGATAGATGAAGGTTATTTCGTTTTATTTGCTTTTATTTATTTGGGTAAGGGGAATTGTTGCTTGGAGTATGTAATGCAGGCGAATGTTAAGTGGGGTGGCTTTTAAAGACATTTCTGGTTTGTTTCGTGGTTGTAGCTGCGGAGTCGAGTCTGCGATGGTGATTTTATGTGTATTGGCGTGGGAAGCTATAGTAAGAAGTTTATCAAAGAAGTCTAATTAGTTGGTAGAAGTATTTGCTGTATTATATATTCCGCTGATCAAGTTTGGAAGTTATTGGTTATTGTATTATGTACAGGAAAATGTGTCGAAGAGTTGCAGTGCTGTTTTCAATATTTATTCTGTATTTTTGGTGTAGAATTATTTTTCTTTTGGAACATTATGTGGTTAATTTTAAGCCTGTAATAAGAGAAATTGTAATTCTTTGGAAATGAGTCCCGAATTTGGATTGAATATTTAATCTTGTTAATCTCTTCAGATCTGTTTGAATAAAAATGATGTTCATTTACTTATAAGTAGCACAAGTTACTTTTGGAGTTAATAAAGTAACTCTTCTGTCATTTTCTGTCTTTATCCTCCAGTTAGTAATTAATATTTTTTACTGTGTTTGAAAGTAAACAAAACCTAGTTCTCATCAGATAGATTCAAACGTCGAACTTCATCATTGAATATTTAGTGTGACTGAATATTTCTGATCTTCCAATATTTTTTGTGACATTTCCACTGTACCTTTCATTTCGCTTTTTAAAATTGGGCGACATAAACGTCATTCCCGATATCCACATACGGTTTCATAATTAAAATCAGCTTTAGCTTATCACAGTCGAAAAACCTGTAAGTGATGCAAGATTTACGGCTATTAACTAAGCAATACTGCTCTACCTTCTAAGTGCAGAAATTCTACATTTGCGTTCTACATTGCATCCACTGCGAACCATAAATCCTGCACGATGCCATTACCAATTACTACATCAATTTCGAATATGTACACTTATGTTTTAGAAATGATAACGCTGTAATTTGAACGTCATCCATGTTCAAATTCGAACAACTAGTCCCCCATAATTTGAAGGCAAGTTGCCTGGAACAGTCCGCGTGAAATATTATTCCGGTAAATGTTCGTGTCCGCCTCCCAATACGTCGATTTATCGAAGTACCGTGACATTTCTGTTCTGCTCCAGTTTTGCCTTCACCCTGCGAAATGTATAAGTAAAACGTGTCGGTGTGTACCTATTTTCCAGCCAGCTGGACCACTTTGGATCACTAATAGGAAAAGCACGGCGTGTCGCGCTTTCCCCTCGATTTTATGGTTGAAGTAGCATTTCAAAAACACCCACATTGTAACGTTAAATGTGAGCTGTGCGTCACAATATTGTGGAGGGATCGATATATAATTAAATCCGAAAGTAACAATTTTATTATGATATTCTTTGGCAGAGATTGATTAGGTTTATCGGGTAGAACATAATCGAAAATGGTTTTAAAGGTTTTTCAGTGGTGACTTTCAAGGGTATCTCCCCTTTACTTTAAAGCGCTTACTGCAAGGGCCACGATTCGAAACTATGCTCTTGAGGAATCGATCACCCGACCCGAGCTATTATGAAAGCTAGAAAAACTACGCATTCCGTTCCTAACAATAGCGTCGACATTTTACGCGAATAACTTGCAGCGTAGGATGACTTAGCCGATTCCTCAAAATGTTGCATCAATATTCCGCGGGCGCTGTAATTCTTATGCCCCCTTTAATAAGAATTTGAGTCCGACGTTTCACGGACAAGAATGTTAACTTTCTGAATTTTGAAGGTAGAAAATTGAAATTTCTCACAATTATGGGCTCCTGGTTCGTTATCTACGCTAATTTTCAACGGGGAGATATTGAAATTATTTTGAAATTGGAACATTCAGAACGATAATACGGAGTTTTAAATATAATTACGAATATCCCACTACGACATAAATAACAGTAATAGTACGTGTAGTTTAATATTTAGCAGGGGTCAATATGTATCCCGTAACCGCCACCGAGGGCTAATAACTAATTACCAATACTTCATATCTAATAAATAATTCAAAGCAATCCAGCACACACTAGGTATACGTAAGGTAAATGTACCAGTGCCCGGCCATGTCCCAGTACCTGAACAGCAATGCGAATTTTATTTATTTTTAAGCTGAATTTTTAATATAATTGAAAACAAAAAATAGCACCATAATGCATAAGTATTGAGCAATATTAATTAAATTCATTATTATAGAAAATTAAAAATCGTTAGATAGAAATAATTATTTTGTAACACACTTCGTACGCATAGCAGATTCCGAGAAATTTCTTTAGCTTCTGTCAAGACACTTCTGTCATTTACTAAGCAAAATATTGACAGCATTTCGTATTTGTATATTATAATAGTACATTATTATAATAGTAAATAGATTTAAATTTAGTTTAAGATAGTTAAATTTGCAAGAAAATTAATATTTTTTTAAACAAGACTAAGTTTATTTACTGGTACAAGAATTTCGTGAAAGTAAGTAATTTAGACATGCATTTTTAGGTTGTCCACTTACTGGGACGACATAATTCAAGTATTGGGACATACAGTTTTAGGTTGTCCGGTTACTGGGACATATGCATTTTTTCGTATTTTCATTAATAAACACGTCTATTATAATACATAACCTTTTTTTGCAGTTTCCAATAGTATAATATTGTGTTATCTATCACATTCCAACAACATTTTTTTATTTCATGATGGTTTTACAAATTAAATTAGGAGACAAACTTTGCCGCTATTCCTTAAGCCCCTTAAGCGTCCGGGTATTGGTACATTTACCTTATACAATTGTTTCCGAATGTCCACTTTTTGTGAAATTTCAATTCTTATAGGTACGCAACAAATAAAAATAACATTATATCTACTTCACAAAGGAGAATGGTAGATGTTTCGATGGCAGACGAAAAATACCTTTTCTCTAATATTAAATAATTATTTACTTTATTTTAAATATTAATATTAAACAAATATATACTTTATATTTGGCCAAAAATATTTTTTTCCTAACATAAAATACTCATATTTCCTGTATATTCGGCTAAAATATTTGCATCTTAATCTAAAATAAATATTGTATATATATTTAAATATCAAAAAGAGATTGAATCTCTTTTTAATATCAGATATACACATATGTATTAAATATTTTGTGCTACTAAGTGGAGATATTGCCACACACTGTACACCCACGTTTATAGGCAGCGCTCATTCTTCAAACACCCTCATCTCCTAATCCGATTCTCCGCACAGCTATATCCAACTATTCTAGCGTTAGCGCGAAACGCGCCAGACCAAGAACCGCTGAGCACGGATTCGACAGTGCTTTTAACGCAAGGTCAACAGCATCCGTGCTGCTGCTGCGCATTATTGCGCGTACGTGCACGTACACGCACGGATTGATCATCGACCGTGGGCCACGGGAAAGAGGACGGAAAATCGCGAACAGCCCGTGGCTGTGTCTCCCTCTGCGTACTCCCCGCGTCCCGCATCGACAGCTACGAATAGTTGGTAACGTCATCAAAGCAGCCCACCAGCGATAGCGCCCCAGAGATTGCATCGGCGATTTTTATTTTCGTATCAAAGTTCAGCGGCGGCTCGGTTACGGTACTTTCAAAATTAGCGCGCCGCGGAGGCGTCACGCGGCCAGCCGCGATCGGAACGCTCAGCGAAATTGTTGATCTTAAGAATGACGTCGATCTCCCCCCGTAATGATTTTTATTCCTCGGCGCGTACCGCTCCGCCGCTTATGTAACGCGGCCGCGTGTTCGGTCGCCTTTGTTCCACGCGCTTTGTACAGTTCCTGTTCGACTTCTGCAAAACGTGGCTTCTATAATTTACGCGCCACGATTGGTGGAGGGATATTCTCGTTATGTGGCTTGTGGGGAGATTTTGTATGTCAAAGTGTATGGTGTTATAGGACATTGAGCTTCGAGTACATGATGCATGCATAATTTGGGGCCATTTCCTGTTTATTGAGTAGAATTTTGTTTTATTTCAGTAGGTTCAGTTGTGTTAAGTGTATAGAGCAATCACTATTTCGTTTTCTTCACTGCCAGTTGTGAGTCGTGAGTTTATTAAAAATTAATATTCAATTTCACATTTTCCTATAAAGTATATCAAAATTCTGATATATAGTAGTGTGGATAAGCTTCCAGTATCTTGATCAAGGGGATTAGGCAGTCGAAAAATCGATTTTTTACTGCATTTTCCGAAAGTACTGTCTTTTCTGAATAAAATGCTGTTTGGTTTATAGTAAAATTCGCAAAATTGTAGATTTGGCAACTAAAAACGTCAAGCGGCAACCTATACCATTATTTTTTCTCAGAAACTTTAAACGCGTTTTTCTCGAATCTATTTTTCTCTTCATTTTTTCCTGATTGCGAACGAGTGGAGGTTCAGATCGGCTTGGAAAAAATTACAGGATGTGTAAAACATGTGCCATTTCGGCCTAAACCCCTGATATGGTTCGTAAAAATTCGAGATTTTCATAAAAAAATTAAGAAGTCATAAAGGTATAATAAAATATCGCCAATATCCCTTCATATTAAAGCATTATCTCAAAATTCCTCATTCGAACCACATGGAACTCTAGCATTCCACAGCTGCTGTTCCTACGTCCTAGGGTGCCATTTGAAAATTACCTTAGGAGTATACCATTCCCACAAAAATTCTCTGCACTTCCACTGTCCCTTAAAAAAAAAAAAGATGATGCAGATCTCGCAAGACTCTCATTGTCATTGTTCAGCGATCTGCTGCCAAACGCCACGTCGCATTGTCCTTCAACTTGGAAGTTCATCGCGCTGTTTTGTTCACGAGAGATGCGTCTTTTCGCGTCGGTACGTGACCAAGCATAAGCACAAGGCCAATCGTTATCGCGTACGTATTCGTATAACAAGTCCTCGGACTTAATCGTCCAGCGCAAGCACACACAAGGCCGTACTCGTTATCGCTTACATATCCGTGTATTTCATTCCTGCGATACGTGCATCCTCTGATGACATTCGGTGGAACGGAGATACTCGCAGCTATTCCGCCAAACAAGGGGGCTCCATCGTCGTGTCTGAAATGTGATAGTTCTGGTACGAAGACGACAGTTTCTTACCAGTTTCCATTATCGTGACCAAATCCATTGAATTGGAATATTTTCGTTGTTCGAACAAGAAAAAGGTTTTAATTTTTCAGTTAGTGATCTGAAGATTGTCGTTGAAATTTTCTTGAAGCTGGTTCTGTTCCATCACCTTCATTCATCTTCGAATAGACTCTGAAAGCTAATTGCAAGGACCTGAGAGCGCAGTTTCAATCTGACACCAATTTATATTCAATTCTTATAAATTCGTCTGGAATTCTACTTCTGTTCTCTGCAGGTCTCAGTATCAGATTCGTTGTACCAAGTTAGACTGAATTGAGTGGCAGTTCCAATTTTCGCTAGCACCTATTCTAGCACGTGCTCCAATTTGGTTTAGTTTCTGTGTAATTCTTCATCAACTGATAAAAACAATGTATGTATATTAGAAATTTTTGTTCAATGTTGGTCGAGGTGACGACGTTTAACAGTGCTGTAAAGTGTTGTAAATGTTGCAACAATTTTAAGAGTATTTCTAGGAATACCTCAACGATTGACCATGTTTTTGTGAGGAATTCTGTCAAAGTATTTAACTACTTAAATGCCACAGTTTTGGGGTTCCACGTTCGGTCTGAGAATTCCCGATAGCTATCGCTATATCGAAATCTTGTTTCCTGTCACGCATAGCCAGCGATGAGAAAATTTGGTTTAACGGCACAGTGGCTAGTTAATTGGATAACACAGTGTTCCCTCTTTGTTTCTGGAGGAAGATACGCCCCCGAAACCGAAGCCCCCACTATCAGAAACCGAATGGATGTGGTAATTCGATAGCACTATAATCCTATACGTCGGTCCGTTACACCTTGGAACAAAAGGAAGCCTTTTCTGGTGGCCGATTTCGTTGGTATCCTTATTTTCTCACGGGAAGAGGCTGGGGAATGCGCGCGCCCATTAAAAGCACCAGCGCCCATAAAATTAGATTCCGTTGTGAAAACGTGGCTCTTTCCTCCTCGAAACTAGTGCTCCTGAGGACGCGCTGCGCGTGATCCATCGTTAGCTATTTGCAAGTACCGTTCTTGCCATTAATCACAATTATTCTGTATTTTCTAGCGGCACTATAGATCATATTGTACTTCAAACTGTCGATGGTTATCAACGTTCTTTTTTACTACTTTGGTGTTTAATAATTGCAAAGTACCATTTAGATGATTCACTTCTTATTGCGTGCAAAGTAACGCCAGTGAAGTGCTAGTAGAATTGGCTGAATGCTTGAAATACTTTAGTGGTTTGAAATTAGAGTTGAGTAAAATTTACAGGAATATTATCAATGAGGTGATGGATTAGAGTAATATTTTCATTTGAAAATATCTATTCCGCAACTCGAAAAAATTCGCCAGTCGAAGAGACAGTTGGAGTAATAATAATATTAATAATAGAGTCCAAGTGGATAATAAGATTAATTTGAAATGTGCCTATATTCAAGTTTGAAGTCAATAGTTCTGTTCTGCTGCTGATTGATTTATCAGTAAGGCTTCATCTAGAAAATCTTGCCTTTGACTTTTACCAAACCCGGCTTAATATTAGGTTACTCGAGAACTAATTCGAGATTGGCTGGAAAATCCAAGTAACTTGAGTATTTCGATCATATATGATCTCTTTGAATACTTAATCGAGCAACTTGAATTTTAATCAAGCTGCCTGCAAATTTTCAAGGTAGAATAATCCATTTAAGATTATCCTACAAATCTTCTTTTTAATATATTCCCATAAAGTAGATTGTGCCTTCAGACAAATATTAATTACAAAATTATACTTGTGATTGCAACATATTCATTTCTAACGAAGAGCACACACTTTGCAGAAACGTTAAAGAATTCTTAGATAAGTATCTGATTTAGAAACTTCAAGGTCTAATGCTCGTCCAAGTGACAACTATAACAAGCTAATATAGCAAACAATTAACGATAGGAAGAGTGTTATATAAAAATAATAAAATACTTCAGAGGAAAGTACCTTTACTCGTTTCCAAAAGTAACCTGTAGTAATTCAAAGTATTATTCGGTTGAATAGAATAATCTATTATATCTGTGGTCATCTTTATATTTTATTCAAGCAATGTACACACGTATGACGAAACCATTTGTTCCACCCATTCACTAGTTGCACGCCAATCAGGAAAACGTAGCCTTTCTTTTTAAGGAAGCCTGACTTCCACTTGCAAGGCGTCGGTCGCCAGTGAAACGTGTTAAAGCGTTTCACGCGAACCTAATTTTCCAAAGAACTAATTACAAGGAAAAGTTGGGTGGCAAGTGGTGTGTTAATAGAAGTGGCGCTTGCTGCACGCGTCTCGAGTTCCTTTATCGAAAGCCGAGGAAAGACTTCACCGAGCGATCTACATAGTCATGCTTCGTGAAACCGCGATTCTGCATTTCTTCTTCGATTTTTTCCACTCGTTGAGCAGATAGTACCGTCTGTCTTTGACCTGTGAATTAATTCTGGATCAAGATGGGTATTGAATGAGTAAATTGAACAGCGAATTTTCTTTAATAAACATTTTACTGCGAAATAAGATGCACTCTGTGCGGGGACCGCCGATGTGCGTTCAGAGAGTATAGTGAGCAAATGCGACTGGAGGATTTCCGCACACGACTTCTGTCAAGCGTTTCGACATCCGTCCGCCAAGGGATTAAAAAGCACCAACGTTCGGAAAGTGCGTTCCCCTGGTTTCTGCATTTGCCTGCGAGAGATTCAAGGGCGTTGGCCGCTCGTCCCTCATCGTCTTCGTGCCATCGCTGTATCTCTGCTAGGCACAATACGTTGCACAGCGAATGCGTTCGCGCGGAGAGGTCACTCGATATCCGTTTATCTGGATAACCCTCGTCTTGCACAACGGTGCGTCCTTAATCTTGAGCCAGCGTGGAGCTCGGAGAGAGGCTGAGGCTCCATTTACATGTGCACGGCGCCCGCAAAAAGCAGGTTGGGGTAGACGAGGCGATGTGTTATGCAACCAGCCGGCGAGCATTGCGCCAAGTGAATGAAACTGGCTCGTATCCACGAACCGGGCCCTTAGTTGCGCGATACCCGCGTTCGTAGTGATGGTTGATCACATACAAACGACTACGTCGATTGAATTCTCTTTCGTTTTCCATTTTTCCTTCATCTTTTTCTTTCTTTCGCCTGCCGTTCCTTTATCTCCTTGCGTGGGATGCCTTCGTGAGGTGTAAAACAGGGTGGAGTCCCGATAATCCGAGGTAATTGGGACCAGACCGGTTCGGATTAAGCGGAACTTGGGATTTTCTACTAAGTAGAGCTGTAATTCGAATAATTTTGGAAACAAATACTTTCTTCGAATATTTATATCATCGGGAATATCCGAATATTTGAATGT
This sequence comes from Andrena chrysosceles, assembly GCA_963855975.1. Taxonomy (NCBI): domain Eukaryota; kingdom Metazoa; phylum Arthropoda; class Insecta; order Hymenoptera; family Andrenidae; genus Andrena; species Andrena chrysosceles. The sequence continues at coordinate 112,512,977 of OY979766.1, read as the reverse complement.
TAGGGCAATTAGGAAATAGGGCTGTAACAAATACTCAAAATTATTCAAATATTCGATTATTTGAATCTCAAATTCGAATTCTCTAGCATTCGAAATTTCTGGTATTCGAATTCTCTGGCATTCGAATTTTCTGGTATCCGAATTCTCTGGTATTCGAATTCTCTGGCATTCGAATTCTCTGGCATTCGAATTCTCTGGCATTCGAATTCTCTGACATTCGAATGTTCTGGCATTCGAATGTTCTGGCATTCGAATGTTCTAGCATTCGAATATTCTACCATTCGAATTTTCTGGCATTCGAATGTTCTACCATTTGAATTTTCTGGCATTCGAATGTTCTAGCATTCGAATATTCTACCATTTGAATTTTCTGGCATTCGAATGTTCTAGCATTCGAATATTCTACCATTCGAATTTTCTGGCATTCGAATGTTCTAGCATTCGAATATTCTACCATTCCAATTTTCTGGCATTCGATTCCCCTCTGGTATTCAAATATTTGAATCTCAAATTCGAATCCCCTGGTATTCAAATACTTAAATCTCAAATTCAAATCCTCTGGTATTTAAATATTCGAATTTCAAATTTGAATCCTCTGGTATTCAAATATTCGAATAATGTAAGTATTCGAATATTCGAATCAGCCCCATTTCCTACACGCATTTCGATGTCTGCGGAAAACTCGATGCGAGAGGAAATAGAAATCTTTGAAAAGAATGATGTTAACGTTGACTTCTTGGAAGTACATCTGCAAGCAAAAGTGAAGGGGCTGGGAACTTTCAATTTTGCTCGGAAGATCGGTTTGACTTTTAAATAAAACGATAGTATCAGTGACTACTTTCATGGTGCAGTTTTTCGTTACACTTCCGTTTCACTACATTAATATTTTACAATTATTTCTGCCGTATTGAAATTAATTTAGGAACGTCTAGTAAGCTTGTGTAGGGAGAGGCGTATAGATAGTTGCACTTGACAATGTATTAACGATCTTGATTACGTCAAAGGAAAACCTTTGGAAAAATATTACCTTCTTATCTGATTCTTCCTTCGAAGCCAATTAACTTCTGCGTGGCACATTTTTTCCCATCTGCTACGCCGATGGAAATAATTAGGTGTTCTGTTTTTGGTGGACCACCCGGAATGCACGAGCAGATATTTCCGTTATAAATCGTGGAAGATGTGTATCTGCAATTCATTAGACTCATTGTAGCAAAAATTCAACTATGGGCGTATACAATTTCTTTCGCAATTATTATAAATCTTGGAAGATGCATATCTGTACTTATTACACTGCTTGCTTAATAATCAACAAACAGTTTTTTCACAATTATTACACGAAAATTAGATGTAAATTGCATCACTGCTCACAATCCGTTGCATTAAAATAAAAAATGTGAACTTAAATTCTAGCATACGTCTTAGGAAATAAATAGATCTGTAAGAATGTTAAGCTGGGTTTCCACGGTTCCAGTGCTCGTCCAGTATGAGCGTATAATTGGACGATTCTGCGGTCTATAATTCACACGAAACCAAGCCACTTGGGTGGTACTCTCGTTTACGAGTGTACACGGTAATTTAGATCCGATTAAATGCCTGACCACGACGAATTTGAGAAATAAGCAGAATGTGCCGCGTAGTCGAAATCGGTCTGCAAAAGTGAAAGCTTGATTTTCCTTGGCTAACACGCGCCCGCTCTTATGGCCCTGACGAATTCGCTACTGACATCGTCCTTCGCCTCGGGAATGCTACTCTTCGGAGACCAACCTCTCTTTTCCCATCTAAGTCACGATACATTATCTTTTTTGTCACGCGCGATGACGCAGACTCGGGCAAAATCGCTTCCAGCAATTTTGAGTTGCCGCGATCCGCCGATAAAACGCGTTCGATGGCTGGCGAGGCGTTAATAACGGTTTGGAAAACACCGCGCGCAAGTGACGCGTGAAAAATTATTAATCACCGACGGCAGAAAGAGCCGCGCGGTATCGAGCGGCGTTGCAAAGCGTTGCGGTGTTTCTGTAAGGGGGGAAATCTGACGCGGTTTTAAAAATACAACGCTTCTATTCATAGGCATTTCCCTCGGACACCGTTACATCGGTATAAACATTCTGCTGGTGCACCAGTGCACAGTGAACGCAACAGTGCATTGCACTTGTAACCTCGAAAGAGCATTTGGTGTCTCGGCAAGACGTGCCAATTACAACGTTGCTCGCATGCTAAGCACGCTCTCTTTTCCCGCCGAACGTGCCGCGTCCGCAGGACTCGCACCGATGTTTGTATTTTCCCGCGAATTTTATCTCCCGCGCTCCTGCCTCGAGCAATAAATTTCTCGCCTCGAGGTTCAAGCCGCGCTCCCACGTGCATGACGCGTGATGTTGATCGCGCGCAATACGCGAACCAACAATGCAAATGGGCCTGGATGTTTTTCTTTTAATGGGAAAATTGATGGTTTGTGGAGCTATCATTAAGTTGCGGAAAGATTTACATGATTTCATTCGTTTCAGTCATAGTTAGCAGATAGGGGCCGTTCTTAAATTACGTAAGGGTAACTTTGGCGATTTCTTACTCCCTCCCTCCTCAAATATATAAATTAAGATTTTATATTCCACTCCCCCCACGCAATATTTTTTATCTTGTAGTTTTCAGTTATTAAAATTCTGTTAGAGGATTATATAACTCAGTTTCGTAAAAGTTAGACTAAAATTACTTTTCTGAAAGATTAATGATAGAATTTGTATTTGTTGAAAATTAAATTAGAAAATGTTACGTCAATTAAGGATCACCCCATAGTGTTGGGGTTCGAAGCAGTGCTGTGTTATTCGTCGTTAGGTGGTGTAGAGAATGTCCATTATTTTTTTAGCTTGGAAGGTAATCTGTTTTCAGTTTTTTTTTAAGTTGTAAAGACCTTTTTTTAGAGATCCAAATGTGTAGTTATTGAAATACAATTTTATTTCATATTTATGATCGCTAAAAATGTATAACAGCAGAATCGTAATATTACTTGTAAAATGCCATTGTAAATGTTTTCACAATATTGCCTCTAAACCTTGCCTCAGGTTGCCACTTTGTACAAAATTATTAAATTTCTCGTCGAATATTTCGTTGGCAATCAAATAAGACAAAGCTATGCGAGCTCCAGTGCCGTTGAAACATTAAACCGCCGAAACGTCCTTTTGTCCATTGCTTTTACACATTACCATAAATCCGCCAGTAGAACGTAACTAATTATAGCACTGCGCCTAAGAAAACATTACCCAATGAAGCACTAAATTCAAACATCAATACCTGCACCGTGTAAATCAATTTTCGCACGGCGAATGCCCATCGGAAATGCTAATGTCGCAAGTCGTCATTACAATTCAACCGTACGGCACGTCGGGTACGTAACACTTGTCTAAACATTTTGAAACACACGGTCAAAGATACACGAGCTTCGCGTTACTGCACCGAGGCGTTAACCCTTAGTATCACAGTGTAACACCCGTGTTACGCGAATTGAAAAAAATCGCGCGTGCCATTTGGGGGCTTTTTCATGAACTTTAAAGCGTTACTTTACTCTTACCGTAAGTAACAAGGATTCTACTCTGATACACTGTCTCGTATTCTTGATTACAACTCTCAGTTTCGCCAGGACCATTGAAAGTGCCAGGTAACTGCTAATTTCTCTCCGGTAATATCACTTTTTGTATATATTTGATGTGGAATATAATAGGTATTATATGTAACACTATTGCAACATTCTCCAAAACCTAGCATTGGCTTAACATTATAATACATAGGTACTTTTATGCACGGTGTAACACTGTTATATCCACATTTTTTCATTTATGTAAAAACTCGTTAAACTATAAATATTTCTGCTTATTTTTACGACGAAGTGTGGGAAAAAATGCAGCGATAAGAGTTTTTCCGGGTAGAATAAAAAGATCACGATACTAAGTGTTAAGCCGGGTACGCGCTGGAAACCTCTGCAGAGTCTCGTACTTCACCTTGCAAATTACACACGTGAGGCAGTGCCTTTAACTCGGTACGAGATAATTCCTCCAAGGGAGGAACATGGAACCAGTTGCCAGTAAATTCGTTTAAAATGACTTTCCGAGAAACGCGAGCGAGATGGCTGAGCGACACCAGGCCAGCCCGAGGAACGCGATCATCTCGGCGATCGTTTCCTTAAGCTCGCCCGTTTTCACGGACCTGCCCACCAATGGCAGCGGCGTATTGATGGATCGACCAGGGCGATGATTACAGAACTGGTCGGTTATCACCAGTTATTACAGGGTCGACTACCGGTCGGCGGCCTAGCTGAACGACGCTGGATGCCTCCAGTCTAACGATCCTGCTTTTTTCTTGCGCTCAGAAGTCGCTCGATCATTCCCGCGCCTACCTCGGTCGTTGCTGCCGTCGCGGCCCGTTGTTTCTCGTTGCTTCGTCGCGCTCCGCGATCTCCTCTCTCTCTCTCTATCTCTCTACCGCCTCCTCCGTTTCACCCTCTCCTTATATTCTTGTTCTTTAGCGACGCGTGACGAGAGATCGTGTTTTCTTTCCGGTCGACGCGCCACGGCACCCTGTTGCCCATAATTCACTCGCCGCGGAATGCAAAGCAGCCTCGTTTTCGCGAACCACCGTGTCGCGTAGCGCATCACCTGCCTCGAGGAAACGACTCCGGAAAAGGGGATCGATCCGCGCCTTCTAATCAGCACCGAGTGGAATCTCGCCTCTAAATTATTTTATTTTGATAACGAACTGGCTCTTAATGCTAGACGCTGGCTGGTGTGACGTGGACGCGCTAAGAATGCAAACCGCCTAATCAGCCAAAGCTGAGGTGTCCTGTGGGTGGTCGTTGGAAGTAGCATGCCTAGTTGAGCGTGGGCTGCGCGCAGCAGGCATGGAAAACAGGTCTAGAGAACTTGGAACAGAATTGTATGTGCAAAAAGCATGGTACAAGCTAACGCTTCACGGGGCACCATTTTACGTCACAAATGTGGAATAGTGGGTTTAATGGTAATGATGTTAAATAAAGTAGCGCGTAGCACATATCTCAACGTGTACTTTAATACACCATAGTACACTCTGTGTACAGATTAAACGGGGAAGCCACTTTGAATTTTTTTCTAGAATTTTTAGAACGTTGGAGAGTTACACGATCGCCCGTTTTATAAATTTTATGCAGAGACCAACGTCATCGTATGCTGGGTCTATACTACTCAAACATTTTTCAATATGGAAGCATAAAATATTAGTCAAATATATGTATTTTTAGATGGTAACAAAGATTTTTCGTAGAAAGTTACATTTCATTATAACAGAATGCCTTGAAAGTTGCCTTTATTTTCGACCGCCGAAGTAACTTTCCCCTCTTAATATTATAATCCCCGAACTTACTATTTAAGTAATTTACCAAGTATTTAAGTAAACTTATAGCTTCGTTAGGCGTACGTTACAATATTATTCCAATAAACATTAAAGGATCACTCAAGGAGTCCAGATACAATGATTCACTGAATCGCAATTAATTTTAGTCCACCAATCATCCCACAGAAATACTTATTCGGGATTACACGAGTAACCTCCAGCTGGGTCTCGAAACACGACGGAACAACGTTGCTGATTGCGAGTTCTCGTGATTCGCGATCGAGGGCTGATATTTCCTCTCGAGCCGCTCCGTGCACTGACATTTTCCTCGCAACCATTCCCAAGAATCCCCGGCATACTTGCGTCAGCAGCCAGCCATTGATCACCAGGGAAACTGACGATCCTTGGGAACTGAAGATCGCCTCGCACGTCTTCCCTCGTTTAACACGCAGAGAGAAGAGAAAAAAAAAGAGAAAAGGAGAAGGTTCATGGCTGGCAGGGGCACACGTGGGACGAGGAAAATCGTGCGCCCGTAATGATGGAAAGTTTGATGATGTCTCCTCGTCGCGTCGGTGGCTCTCTCGAGTGGCCATCGTCCAGGCTACTCCGGCCTAACGACGCGGTTTTCGACGGAGGATGCCGAGCGAAGGGGCTCGTTTACATTTTGAAAGAGGACTGAATGGCCGTCCGCTCCAAATTGAATCAATTGCCACTTATGAAATAACGCCTGGCCGAAGTTACATAAACGGAGGCTAAGTTGCCACCTAGTCTCGACTTTGCCCAAGCGTTTTCTTCGCGTTCGACGATTGTCCTCAATTGTATGCGCGCCGGCCCGCACGCGGCGAGGGGCGCGCTAAATGGCATTTTCTATGGGGTTACGTAATGGGAGCTTGACATTTATTTACCTTTCCCTGCCGTGTGTATACCTGCAATTGCGCCTAGTTACACATTACACAACCCTCCGACTGCCAAACGGATAATATAATCTTGCATTGATAACCCTCGACGGCCTATTTGTTGCGTCACCTTAGTAGTAAACACCGTGGAGGAATGTTTCCTTTGTGGAAAATAATCACGTCGCGTTGGGAGAATGATTCTGCACCCTCACACTTTCACCACCCTTGGATTCTGATTCTGACGAGGGAATCCACGTTTTTATTAATTCACAAAGTGATTTCAAATATTTGAATGGTACAGTAGTGGTCAAAGGAGAGTGTAAACTGCGAAGTATAATAAAAATAATGTATCTCTATCGAACAGAATTATATCTTAAAATTTGTATTGTAGAATTACATCTATTTGTATTGTAGAGTATTGAGTTTACAGATATATAAAAATAGAAGTTTTAAATTCTCTTTTGACCACCACTGTTATATTTCTGGTGGGCGGGGCAAAATGCAAACGAGTATAAGTCAGAATTATTAGTTTTGCAGGAAGAAACTTAGAATATTTAAACTGCTGTGTAAGCTCAGATGTAAAGTTTTGAACGTGAATGTTAACGTATATGTTAAAAGAAACTATTATTTTTAACTGCGATTCACGAAGAATGACTTATACTCGTTTGCCCGCTCACCAAAGATATTAAAACAATTGGCGGAACCACGAAGACTTAGGATACTCGTTTCTTTTTTATCTAGATCGCTCGACGTTTTCGCTACGGAAAATTGCAAAGTATGAAGCATTATCGTGTTGTAGCGCCGTGTAATAACGTCAACCTGCCTCATTATCATGTGCGACGCAGGTATTTAACGGTGAGTCATCGATAAAGCGTACAGTATCCTCGTGTTGCATCAGCTATTTAAACAAATTTTGACCACTCTTGGTGCATGCGTCTCGTATTAAGCTTATTATAGCCTGTTGTGTCCAAGTGTCCACGAGACAAAGAACTGGTGGTTATTATGCACGAAGAAATTAATATTCCTCGAAACGGAAATGAAAAAATGTACACCAGTTACTTAACGGTTATATTTTACAAGTACTACCAAATAAATAGAATTCTAATATTTAGCAGCGACTAATAACAACTGGCAGCATTTTTTGAAAATTAGTTTCAATTCAGTACATTTTAGTACAAAACGTCTTAAAACTCATATTTCAAACTTAATTAACACTTTACGAAATTAAAATGCTTAAATCCCAGACCACCTGTGAAACTCTTCAGCTTTTAATTGGTCCCATTTTTGAAAAATCACTTTTCTTACAGTACAGTAGTAATAAATTCTTGCAGTTAAGAACAATTAAATACCAGCAAAATATGAAACTAGTGAACAGTTTGAACAGTGTGGTAAAGGAAGAAGGATCTTTATCAGCTTAACTGTTTTACTTGTTAAAAGGAATTTAAGCGTGGTATATTAATACTCCAAGTACAACCGTCCCTGTCTTTTCGCGAAGCATTGCGTTTCGTCTCGGGTGCACTAGTTGGGCTCATCAGTAAAGCTTTATTTAGCAGACCCTATCTCACAATGTCAGACGCAATGCCATGTTGGAAGGATTTCCTATATATAGGGCCCTCGCAGCATTGAACCCGTGAAAATTAATTATAGATCGTAACAATTATAGGGAGGAGTAGACATTGAAATATCTCGCGTATGTTGCAGGCTAAGCAAACAAAGTAATAAGATAGCGATCTCCGCTTAAGCATTCGAATTGCGAATAGTAATTCAAGTGGGCTCAAGATTTCATTCTCTTCGATCGCTGAGGGCATTGAAACATTTACCAAGGTCTATCTAAAAAAACAGATCGAAGTATTATTCCTTATGTAGTCTTGTAATTGATGCAAAAACGAATCGGACGACCTTGAGACGAACTTCACCCTCAGTGCTCACGTCGAAGATATTACAGCTCCACTGAGTTCTATTCGTGGACTTTCTCTTACGATGCGCCATGGTCGTCAATCTCTATTTATTTATATTAGAAAGGATAGAAAGGGTTAGAAATCGGTAAGATCGTTTATTATTCGCATGTTTAGCATTATTTCGAAGCAAGTTCGGTGGATTGTAAAGAATTTTTTTAATCCTACTTTAAGAGAATAACTCTCTACTTCGGCGTATTTGACTGCCGAGCAACCAGTTATATTTTCACAAAGTGCTGCTCTTATCAAATATCAAATTCCTCTATTTCTACAAAACTTAACAAAATCCGCACGCATTTCACAGCAAATTCACACACATCCAATCCCTTTCAATCTTCCTTAAACAACCACTGCATCTCTGGCACGTGACTACGTTTGAAATATTAACAATTCTGATTTAAAAAAAATGTCCCCTATAAAAAGGATCTTTGGCTTACAACTTACACATGCCCGACTATTCAAAATCGTAACTGTACGCCTCCAAAATCGCGTCCTGTCTCCATAAACACCAACCCTCTCGATTATTACGTTATCAAACCACTGAGCACATTACCGTGTGCGGAAACCCTCCGTTGCCTTTCCTCAGCCATACTCGCTCAACGCCCATAGGCGTTCTCCGCACAGACACTGCGCGTATATGCATCTACAGCACCCAAAGGGTTAATCCTCCGTGGATCCTCGCCAGACGAAGGCTCGTTCGTCTCGCCACGCTGCCTTTTATTGCTCGAATTGGCCGCGTTTCCGTCCCAAGGCACACCAGCCGTTTCTTCAGCGACCGGCCGCAGTACAGTGCTCTGCAGAGGTATAGTGACTATCGTAAAAGTAGAAAGCAAAGTCGATAGTTCCTCTTACAAGCAAATACCTCGGGGAAATACGCGCCGTACTATTTCAACATTGATATTTTAAAACGCATTCATTGGCGTCGGCGTGTTTCCACGTCGAGGGAAGTTTCCACGTCCGATGTGTTCTGGAAAGCATCGAAAGTATTGTCCGAGTGTCTTGGAATGCTCGTTCGAGGCGAATTCGGTGGAACTTTCTCGATAGAAGCGATCGCTCTGAAAGGTTTTGCTCGAAGGGCCATTTCTCGGGAGTTTGCGTCATTCAAAGGAATTAAGCTCCCAGAGTAGGTAAAAATGTGAGCAATTAAGCACAAACTTTAGGAGTAACGAGAAATACATTCGATGGCATGTATCGTCGCGAATTATCCATTTGCACACCACTGCAGTGGGTCCCAAGTTGGCCACTGTGTCTCCACAAGGCACAGTACGTCCGCATTACGGCTAATTTTTGCTCGTTGCGCGACCGTGCACAGCAATGGCGCACCAAGAAAATTGCCCCCGATGCCTTCGCGATAAAAGGCGGCGCGAACGTGTGCCGTTGGGTACCTGGTACCCGGTCGATCGGTCGCGTCGCGAAGTGACTCACATCGCCTTTCGTCACACATCAGTCGCCTCTCGCACACGTAGCCGTTACTGGAAACCACGTCGGCGAGCAATTTGGCGGAATTAACGCCTAACGTACGTCGCGCCGATTCGCGGCTCCGTCCCCTCCTGGCGGAGCAGGCACCGTGTTCTCCTTTAGGCAACGATCAGGCGGAAGTCACGCGACTGGAGGATATGTGCATACGCACTCGTGACATTGCGGGATGATGAGCTTTTTAGTGTATTGAAAAATTCATGGCAAGTTTCTCAATTTAATTCGACGATGGTTATTCGAAGCTGTGGTGCTTGCTCGGTTGGGTAATTATGAGTACAGTGAACTGAACTGTTTTAACCCTTGCACTGGAGAGGCGACTACTAGTTAGGGTTGCCAGCCGTACTATAATATATATAAGTACGTAAAAATACTATATTTCCGTCACATCGACAAAATTCTACCATTTTTACTTATTCTTTTATTCTATGGCTACATCAAAACTTTAATTTGTGAATTTAAACTTTAACAGAGAGGATTTTTTTTATATTTAATGCATATGAAATGGGAATAGAGAAACAGATTTAGTCTATCTTCTTTAAAAAGTGAGCTTCTTATATATGTTAATTTGGACTTTCAGCGAAATCTAACCTTTTGACATATTTTTTAAAGGCAATAAATTAATTAATAATGCAAAGTGCACAAAGAATATACATTTAGAAAATAAGATATCGTTGATTTAATGTAGTTTTATTTTCTACCACTTTCCTCTGAAAAGTACTATATTTTTCTCACAGTGTACTATATTTCTTATCACATTTGGCTGCAAAATAGGTATTTAGTGCTGGAATTAGAATGGTGACTGGGCGAAGATAATGCTTGCTACAGTTATCTTTTGTTGTTGCACTGTGGATCTGTTGTCTGTGGACATAGTCTGGGTTTGGGTGTCGTAAAGATGTAGCTAAGGTGTAGCAGAAAAAGCTTGCTGAATATATAAGAATATTCCAAATTCAGGAGTGTTCAAGAATATAAAAAAAAATACAAGAGTATTCCAAATTAAAATTGGATATTAGAGGAGAATGAATTATTAAATTACATAATCCTCCGCGGCAAATCAGCAGGATGGTCGCAGTAGATCTCAATTGAGTGTCTCCGCGGATTAACAATAGTGATCTCTTCTTCTGCTTTTTGTCGACTACGTGAATAAGCAGATTCGCTTATTGACGAGAATTACGTTTCCTGAATAGATACTGGCTCGCTGTCAGGCCAGTTACATAAAATCTGAGGAACTGAGGTCCCGTGGAGATCGAACGATACCGCGAACCATGTGAAAAACATCCATTTTATTCGCGTACACGCGAACGACATTTCCACTTTGTCTTTAAAATCTTCCATACTATTAGCCGTCGTTCCGTGAAACCGTTTCCATTTTTCCGACTTCGTAAAACAGTCTCGGTATTTCGTGTACTCGAAATGACGCTTTATATACAGAATGGCAAATTTATGATACCTGAATCATCCACTGTACCGTAACATCAAACATTTATATTTAAATGCTCCGCGATTTGTTTTCGCTTTTGCTGAAATCCCAGCGCCGGACTCCGCCGCGCAAAAATTCGCCTGCTCGGTATTACTTAGGTATATACAAAAGAAACACCTTGCCGTCGATCATACCAAGAAATCGAATTCACTTATTTGCTTAACCTACCAGACACCCTATTCCAAGATCGCTCGTTTGCTGGATTCTTAGTTCCTCCAAAACTGCATCAGCATCTTCTAGAACCCTATATTCTCTCGTAACACTTCCAAACCTCCATTCATCTATGGAGCATTCCACTTAGTCAGTAATATCCACATTTTACAGATCCACGGTACCCCATAACAAGCAGCAGTGGATTTGGAGTTTTCTGCTCTGCCGCCCTTTCCATGAAATATCATTAAATATTTTAATTTAAAAAAGTTGAGACAATATTTAAAATTAATTCAATATGGCAACTCACACATAAACTATTACTAAGTCGCTACATGAAATAAGAATGAATTGTTTTTAATACTGTTTCAAGCCTCCGTGTTTAAACCTTTTCTAACATCATCACCTGAAAATTTGCCGCGCCAGGTTGCTTAGTTAAAACATAAATCCGTTAACAAGGCAAATAATAAACCTGCCTCCAACACACAATGTTCATTAAACATAACACAGTTTCCAGTAACCCTGTACAACATTTTCTAAAATAAGCATCAATAGACAACATATCCCCGCAGTGAATGTTATTAAACCACCCCTGTATCAGAGGATCAGGATAGGAAAAATAATCCCCTCCACCAATCCGCATCGGTATACTAATTTCTCGAACACGGGCTTGTTAGAGAGGTTGAAGAAAGGAAGAGCGCGCGCCCCGCTGCCGAGTGGCGGGCAGAGGGATGGGAAAAGGGATCGGGGTGGAAGAGAGACAGAACGAGAGGGAAATCACAAAGATAGATGAGAAGTGGTGGGGAGTCGATCGCGAGCGCGGTAGGGTAGCGGCGGGGCGGGCGGTGATGGAAGGGTAGGGAAGCGAGATAATGGCGAAGCGCGGCGAAGGGGGACGTTGCCAGTGGATGGGGGATGATAGAAGGATTAGGAAAGGGGTGGAGAGAAAGGGGAATTCCGCGTGCGCCAAGCACCCCAGGCTGGCTCGTCACTCTTCGGGTAGGGTTGGGTTCAACCCTCGTCGAGGGTTGGTCGAGTAGAGCACGGTATATAGCGGCAGCGGTGGGTGTTGGGGGTCGCCGCGAATCTCCTCTCGACCATCCCGCCTCGACGTCCATCGACACGGAACGCGGGTATCGCTCCCTTCGATTCGGACTTTAAGAATTAACGGGAGGAGAGTACCCAGCCCGGCCGTTTTAACGGAAACCTAAATTCGGAATGAACCCACCCCCAGATACCGGCTCTGTCCCGTATATCGCCCGCTCCCATCGAGAAGGCCGAACGGAGGCTGTCCGAGTCATCGGATGTTTCATGCATGCGAACGCTGGGAAATTCCCGGGGACAGGCGTTTTAACTGTGCTTTCGCCTCGCTTCCTTCGCTCCTACAGTCCACCGGCTCGTTATTATTCCCTGTACGTACGCGGACGCGATAGCATCTGGAGCCGAGCGGCAGCTTCGTAAACGAGCAGGTTAAAAATACAATAGGAAACCCCTTTCGCGATTCATTCCGCCGGACGAGTTGTATCCTAGCCACCCTCCGCGCTTGTTTTGACTCTCGTCGATAGGTGACGATGCTTTCCTTCAAAAGCTAAAGAAACTGTGGGACTCAGAAGTTGGAGAATCTATCCTTTCCGCGCGGTAAACATAACGTTCCCAGACACAAACTGGAGCTATAACATTCGCCTCGAAAGAACAATGCGTTCACGAGACAGAGGTCGACCTCAAGAGTTTAACGAAAACTTCTCTCCATTCGTGTTCAGATCTCTGTTTAAATCGGCCACTAAAAATTGAAGCGTGGAACGTAGAAGGGTTCATTGGCGCAGAGACGGGCAAGGAAAGAGTTGAATTTCGGTGGATATCGAGCCCGTGCCCCAGTCTTGTTCCCTACAGCGACAGCTGGATCGATATATGGCGACGTTGCCGAGCGTGAACCCTGGAGCGCTCGCACGCGCGTCGTCAGCTAGCGGGGAAGGTTTTGTCCACGCCGCGGCGTGCTCTACAGTGTGAAGACCCTGCGTCGCGCGGTCAATTATTATTCCGCGCCAATTATGCACAGCAGTTTCCAAGCCCTTTATATCCCAGAAACGTTTGCCGGTCGACCTTGTATTTATTTACGTATCGAAATATATCGCGGGCAACCTCCTCCCTCCCTCCTGCTCCTCCTCCTGCCTCCGTCGTTCCTCCGACAGGCAGGGATTCCGGTTTTATACGTACGCTGTTGGAGGAGCGCTTCAAGTCGAGTACCGGTGCTCGAGATTGCGTGAATTTTCCGCCGGCGAGCTTGATGAAACAAAAATAGACGGTGCACGCTTGATTTTTCCAGCGGCGATGGTGGGGCCGCCAGCTTATACGGTGATCCCGCGGCGGCCACGCTCTTTCGCGTTATTTCGATTATAGTGTCACTTCTGGCCGCGTCTCCGGAGAGCTGGCCTGTGCGAAATTCGTCGAGAGACGGACGAGTACGGGCAGACCGATACGCGACGTGTCCGCAGAAAGGTGTGTTTTATTTGTTGTACGGTTTTTTTTTAATATGGGGATAGTGAGATGCGTTTGTACACCTCGAGATCTGGATTTTAAGGGACACGGTTTGATATAGGATATTAAATTGGGGATTATGTGATAGAATACGGGGCGAGCCACCTAACTCAAACACCTTAAATTACTTGTAAAATTAGATTAAAGTGTTCTATTAACGTTGTATTAAGTTATTACATTGTACGCTCTCTTTGGTAGCATATAACGTTTTTTGGAAACATTTTTTCATGTAAAAAACAGTTTACATGGTAATTTAGGTGACCCAGCTCACATATTTGTTGGGAAATGTCGAGTATCATTGGAATATCGATATTAATGAATAAAAACATTCATATTACTTTGTAGTGTGGGTAGAAAGTTGTCTTAGGTTTTTGTAATTGCATTCATTTATGTTGCTTCATTTATGTGAAGATTATGGGATATTGTTTCTCGAATATTCTTTATTAATTCTGGATGCATTTTATCAACTGGCATCGTTTAGTGTGGAATTGAAATGCATATACCGAGATATAAAATGTGAAGTTTAACAGTAATAGTAGTATGATCATTATAAAATATATTTTGTGGGAATGTTGAAAGGTTTCAGTATGTTCTTAATTTCCTCCTTAATTTACTTTTTTATGTAAAATGTTACTGTGAATTTAGACCAAGACGATGAGGTGTATGAACACTGTTCTCTGTCGCTGTATCTGTCTGAAGTCCAGATATTAAATTTACCGCGACTGCAAAATATAACATTGCGTCACAAGCGGGCTTCGATACAAGGCTCTGCGACGAATTTAATTAGCCCAGATTACCTTTATTCGATGAATAAGAGAACAAAGATGCTTTTACACCTTGAAAAACCCTTATTTTCATTTTCCATTACGGGTTTCTGCCCGTATCAAATAATTTTCAGAAACTATCAGCTACGAACATTATACAAAGCACCTCTCTTTCCGTATTATTAATAGAAGATCCATTCCTTTTCTTCTTCAACGCAGAACAATATATAAAAATAATATTTCAAATCATTCAAGTAATTGCAAATAACCTGCACGTATCCCGATAAAGCCACATTCAAATAATTATTCGTTCTCCGTATCAAATTATTCTATCCACATCAGCGAATTAAGTAATTAGTATCGAAAAGAATCTCAACCACACAGCAAATTCAAACAAATACGAGTACGTACTGTCCTCACGTTTAAATAAATTCCTGAGATTAGTCAACTCATTGAAAACGGCTTACAAATCCCCCCCACCGATGTCCATTTTCTTCAAAGAGTCATGAACTCCGTTCCCGACCGTGCAAAACTAGTTGCATAATTCGTGGACGCGAAACGATTCAGGCGAAGTTTGTCGGGCACCTCGTAAGAATGATAATTCATTCGAGCTTGACCGAAAACAGCCATCGGTATATCGGGCCTTTTTATTTATCGAGCGTGGCATAGGTGTCCCCTCGTTTGCCCGTGAAGTCCGCAAGGGCAGATATGATTACGATAAATAGATACCTGGGAATACAGTCGCTTGGACGTGTAGACGGATACGTACATACGCCACGACCTAGTTTCGCCGTGGAAACTATGTGGAAAACATTTTCCACCAGACACTGTCGCGTTTTACGCGACGCAGTAGCGCTCGGCGTGGGCGTATTATGGTATTAGGAGTACGTATGCCCATGCAGTGACTAGAAACGTTGTCGTTCGATTCCATTATAGCTGCAATCCCTCCGACTGTCGTTGCATGACGGCGCACGTACGTCTTTGCGACCACTTGCCTATGTGCGGCAGAGTTATTACGGTAGAACCTCGATACTCGCACGCAACCCTCGTTCGTTGCATTTTGTTGACAAATGATAGGGTTGGTAATCGAAGCGGGAAGTGGGAGCTGAGGTCTTGAAATATGAAGTAGGTTACCTCACTGTGTAAATGGGATTCTTTATGTAACAAATTGGTTGACTCGATATTTGCACGAAGCTTCAGGATCATCTTCGCGCAGTTATCAAGGTTGCGCGATTTTGAGTGGCGAAAGTTGGAAAATATATTTGACTAGATATATCAGATTCTATATATTGTAATAGTTTTATGTACCTATGTATATTGAAGGGTTTTTAAAAAACCCTGACTATATTTTTTATATCACAATATTGCACAGTAATCTAGCCTTCATTTTCTGTTCTTCAAATACGTTGTTCAGAGTAGAAAACACCATTGTTAGTTAATTCACAAGGGAAGATACCTAACCATGTAATTAAAAAAATTATTAAATTTTGATATAAATAGGTGAAATTAACCCCTAAAATTCAACTCTTTTTCGATTTTGTATTATAAGTTATAAGAAATATTTCAGGTTTCAACTTTGGATGACTCACTTTGTATTTTGCATATATGTTGCATATAAGATGCATAAGTGTTGCATATATGTTGCATATTACGACATATTATACATGCATAAACATCCGCAGTCTAATTATAACTCGCGAACTGTAAGAGGTAGACAAAAGTTTTCAGAGAAAAATTACTTCTTTTAATTAGGTCTATCATTTGGTAAAAGTAATACGCGAGTTATAACACAAAATCGCAAAATAGTCGCATTTTCAGAGGCCAATACCACCTCCTTAGAGAGAATTTAGGCAGCAAAAAAGTGCAATATACAGATTCCTATATATCCTTTACATATTCCTAAAGTTTCATATTTTTTTTAATTTCGGGGTTGGGTATCTCCCCTTGGCAGTTTCTTATTACCATTTAAAATTCTCATTTTTCAAAACATTATACAGTCGGCATCTTATTCCAAAGAAAACTGCATCCAATAGCTGCCAAACAATATTAACAGTCTTAGAATTGTTAGTTTTTGTGTTTTTGGGCAGAGTTAAATACTTTTATTTATTAGAAAAAACAAAACTTTATTTCTGTATGGTGCATTGTTAATAAACAATTAAAAAAAAACAGTGTCGATCCTCGCGTCCGGCAGTCTGTGATTTGCATGGTGCGCTACGGGGCCGGGCAGCATTGTGCCGCACGGACAAATAGCCTTTCGGCGGAAAAAAAATCGAAGCGGGAAGGATTCACGCATCGCGACATATCTATTGGCGCAATTCGCGTCGGTGTGGGAAAAATGTATTCAGAATATTCGAGTGGCGCGTAGCCTATTCATTCGTTGCGTGTAAAAATTGCCTCTGTGCCAATCACGCGGACTGAGGGATCCCGCAGAATTGTACCTTTAGGGCAATTTCACGCGTGACATTTTTTTGGCCAAGAATGATATCTAGGATATACACAGGGATTTCTTGTGTATATCTTAAAACCGGCATTGTCTCGAGCAAGTGAATATACATATCTCAGTGCTAAGGGTGAACCACGGAAGGCTTTAATATTATTGCGTTTCAAGGGATGCATTTACATTTCTTATACACACGTGTGTGTGTTGTAAGATAGTGGAAATTTGTCAGGAATACATTTGGGGGGTGGAAGTATTGAGTAGAATTGCTGGAATAATTTATGGAGTTCAATTCTTCGGTGAACTGGGAATAAGAATATTCTTTGCTGCATCTAATATGCAGTGTTTTAAAGTTAAAAGGTCGAATGTTATTGGTTTGTGAATTGTATAAATATGAATTGAATAATACACGTTGAACTATAGCTGAAGTAATTTAATAATACTAAAATAAGAAGTACTTGATCCCATAGGAATTACACTTTTAAAAAATATTATATTAATAATATGTACCTACTTGATCTGGAAATATTTATACTGTTTTACCTTTTTTACATTTTATCTTTTTGACTCTATATTATTAATTTTGAATTATTGTTCAGACCAATTATCTTCTGACTCCTCTAAAACACTTCTGAAATACATTCGGCGGCACTGATTGACACTACATTAGTTGTAAGCATTTCTGACATGAATTAATAAAGAAGAATACTACCATTAAATACCCCGATGAAGTAATTATGTCGGCGATATAAGCTGGAACGGGGACGTAGAAAATTATTATCACGCCCCTATCGTTTATTTGCGTGTACGTGAACTTTGTAATTTGTGCTGCAGACACTAACGAATCGGAAGCGTCTATTCATAATAATGGTGACACGTCGATTATCGTGGCGTCGAATGAATCATATGTCAGTTACTTGAACACTCCACATTATACAGAATGATATACAACAAAGAGTACAATGACGAATAAGAATTGTTATTTAGGGGAAAAGGATATTGGATTTTGAACACTAAGATATTGAACTGCCATGTCTATCAACTAATCGCAAATAATCCCTAAAAAGTCCGTATATTTTCCCAACTGCATCGGCATCGACATTTGCAAGCACTAACAAGTAGAAATAACTAATAGACAGACACGTTAACAAAACCCTCTTTAAGTACACGCATATGCGACAAATCTCTAAATTTTATTTTCTCAAAAAATGACCCCTGATTCGATGGAATTCTATTTCACAGTTTCTTTTTACTTTTACACAAAGAATCACCCCTTCTTCACCTGCACCTCGAACTACACGCCACCCTGTAAATTTAGACCCCAAGAGAATCGCGAAGTGTTTTCTAGGGGCCCGTCTTTTGGGCTTTTTATTTTATTTTAATATTATTAAGTTAGAATTATATTCTGAAATACCTATTTTTAATGCCTTTCCTTTACCTTACTAAATTTACCTTACCCTATTGGGGGTAATATTTGAATATTATAAAAGGGAATCGCGATTCAAAAAAGATTGGGACACACTGATTTAGACTACACGTGGCCCCTTGGTACATTCCAAAGGAAGAATATAGAATCTTATTTCCAAAAACTATATGCAGAAGAAAATTCTTTACATAATTATGGTAACAAACAATCCTTCCGTTCATCGAGCAACTATTTCCCCCCATTTAATTGTCCACTACGAATAGACTGTTACACCTTAAGCCGCCTGCACCGGACCAAGATGAATCGTCTCGTATGCGTGCGGACTCGCGCGCGCGAGCACGCGTGATTTGTACCTTTCCAGAGGGGAGACTCGTAGGTGGTGACCGAGGACGCGGAGGTGACAGGGGTTTCGATTACGTAACGTCGAAGATGCCGAAGCAAACTGAGAAGGAGAGAGAACAGAACCGCTTCTGCCTCGACTCGAGAATGGTCGTTGGCATCCACGGTGCTTATAGAACCGATCTTCGAACGAAAAGGTTGCCACCTTTCTTTAGGCACGTTGAGCGATCCCTTAAGCCACCTTCCCACGTGTGCGAGAGTAACGCTGCTTAATGAAACTTCATCTGCTGCTCGCTGGTCGAGTGATATGCGTCATTACGTTACAAGGTGCAAATTTGCATGATGCATTCGTGGGGGGGATATAGATCATTGATTTATTTTATTAAGTCAGAGAAGTATTTCCATTGATTGTGAGTAATAGAATGATTCCGTTCAAATGAACGTATTTTATTATTTTGAGAGAAAATTTGAGGAAATTATTATACGTGGTTTGCTAAATAATATAATAATATATAAATGTTTATTCGGATTCGCAGCCAAGAAGTGAGCTAAGTTTGCTGAGTATAGAGTTTGTATCTTTTTTTGTACAAAATTGTTCACTAATTGGAAAATTGTGTATAATTATTCTCTAGAGTGCAAAGTAATTGATGGCAGTGAGTTCGTTGTTGACTAAAGCCTCCGAGATAGAAACTATATCGAGCATTACGACGAGGCTGTGCCATTTTTTGATAAAAGATTATCTCGTTATCGCAACAGTGCAATTTTTCCATCTCTTTTTATGGCTTCCACCGCCGTTTTTCCGCGTGCTCAGATTATCTTTGATATGTCGTCATATCGCTCGCCGTTGATCTCCGCGATGGCTTGACATTTTATATGATACGACGTGGCATTATGTACATCGGCTTTTACGAGTCTGCCTTAATGAAAATAATGCGAAACACGTGGACATTCGAGGATTATGCTTTGGCTTTAATCGATTGGCATCATTTACATGCAATAATAAATAATTCCACTTCGTCGTCAAATGATAACTACTGTATCAAATTCTCAAATGAAATTAAACAATACAATACGAATATTTATTAGCATATGTATGCAACAAATTTTATACAATATTTCTCACTTTCGAAGATATTGTTATCATTGCAAGCTCCACTGTTCATACTTGCGCACAAACCACTGAAAATTATGATAATTGACATTTAATAATTCTTAATATGTATCGTATTCCATTGAAAATTTTCGTAGTTCTTTTTTAGCAGAGTACAATCTAGCAAATATCTATATTTCTCCAGCTAATTAATTTCGATTATCCAAATAGGCGTTGTTACATTTAACAATATTTTCTCAATTCATAGATATAGTGTTCGAACGGAAAATGCCTTTTCTGTAAAGTTCAACGTTGTTTGTAGTAATTAGAAAGTTTTCTGAATCTATGGTGGTTGTTAAATTAATCTCAGTTTGGAAACAGATGTTAATCCATTGTCGAGTATTTTAAGGCAGAACTTATAATCCTAGCTTGCAAATTTCCCCATAGTGTGATCTCTGCGGTTTGGCATCTCACGTTCTCTTGTAGCAAGAAAGGGCCTTTTCTTTCGGCGAAAGCAGCTTGCTGTTCCCAGAGTTTCCCCAGTGTCCATTATACCATGTCACTATAAATCTCTTCCATAATACCTCGACTTCTGTCTCGTAGTTCAAAATGAATTATTCCCTTCGGTGTCCAATACACAAAAAGCAGAATTTATAATAGAATTTACGCGATGGTTTATCAGGGACTCAACACAATCGTTGTACGATACAAACGTGCTGGGTGCTTGAATAAAAATCTCCTCCAGTAATTCGATTTTCACTTCGATTAAGTGAGTTCGAATGGAAGGCGATGGAACTGCCACGCGTAACCTGATGATTATACAATTATTGAAGAGGAAGTTCTGCTATTCGAAGTGTGCAACGCGAATGGACGTTCAACCCATTGCAATTAAATCTTAGTGGAGTGCAAGCGGGCTCGCCTAGAATCACAATAAGCGTGGGCAACTTGTAACCAGACACGAAGTCCGAGATATGAAATTCAACTCTTGACGTCTTGCGTTGTAACCAGGTATTTCATTACCCTGATCCACGCACGGGAGAAGCTGGCAAAGTGCATCCGATCGGCTGCCTGATATTTGCCTGCGTGTTATTATTATTTAATGGCACGATACGTCTGTTGCTATAAACTCGATTTATGTCGTCATCGCCGCGTTGAAAATTCTGCACTGTGCGTTTTCATCAACTATCGTTCTCATTTACAACAGGTAGCTAGAATCTTTTAGTGTTACGGAAAAGGCATAATATTTTGCATAGAGTCCCGGTCTCTAGACTGCTATATGTCATAGGTATTAACAAATATATGCAGTTATTAGAAAGAGTTGGCAGGTTCTGTTATCAAGTTTTCATATTTTTAAATAACGAACAGGCGAGGCAACCAATGTAGTGTTTTGCTGATTGTAATTACGTAAGAACTTGACAATACATATATTGGAATTAAAAGAGTTTGTTGAAGAAGTCCGTGCTAACGAATAAATTGAAGAAAACAATTTGAAGAAGTCTGAGAATTTCACGCAATAAAATTGAAATAAAACTATACTCATATAACACATTCAATTCACTTTGAAGTATACATTCGCCCCTCCAAGTATCATATTTAAAAATCACACTGTCTGCAATCAATTTATGATTAATATAATTAAACTATTTATTTAGGAATTACCAAATCGATTTAAATTTTTGTTTTATCTTGGATAACTTAATTCAGAAGAGCCTACAAACTTATTATAACACTTCTTCGATAAATTGTTTATTTAAAGAAAAACAGGTTCGTCTCCAGTAATATAAATAAAACTACAGCTTTATCACATTCCTTCTTCAGCAGGTAGCTTGATAAAATTCATAGTAAATATCGTATTGGAGCTCCAAATATTTTTGTTGGATAGATTCGTAAAATATTGAAATAACTGTGTTCATTTTACCCTGGACGAAGACGTTCACCGTTGTGTATACTTAGCTCATTCGATTCAGGCCTCTGTAATGCACAAACGAGTACGGCCCACTTCACATGGTTGAGATTTGTTTCACGAACAGTTCTACAATATTTTGTGAATGTGGACCAGGGCGAAGCCACGCCATATGCTCTGTCCTAGATCATATTTACGAGGTATTCCAGAAATTGTCACACAAAATGGCCTTGAGCCTTTTTTGCGCCCTGGCCGCACTTGCTAAATTGCGCCCTGTATTATTATACATTTATTTGAGATTTTTGATGACCGTACTCTGAATTTTTATTCGTAGCTTAACCCGCGGTTGTCACACCGATTTTTTCGAACGTAGTTGTCGCAGTGGGTCGATTCGACCCAAGACAATTTTCCATTAGCTACTGTTTAAAAACTATCTGTGAAATTAAGTTGTAAATATTCTGAGATAAAGTTTGAACATTGTAGAATATATTTTCATCGTTAAAAATTAACATTTAAAGTATCATCATGTTTAAAAATTGAAATAAAAAAGAATTCCGAGACAAGGCTTTTTGTTTAAAAATCATAACTTTTTCAATTTTTAATATTTTCAGCTAAAAATTTGTAGCATATATTCGTGAGATATGCTACTTTAATAAAAAATGTAATAAATAAAATTCCCCTCACTCAGGAAGCGGCTCTACCTGGAGAGGATACTTAAAATTACTACCACCCCGGACCAGTAGTATCATTTTCAATGATGCCTCAAGGATATTCTACCTCAAAGGCAAATTGTGAGCCATTTTTATCCACTGTGACAACCCAGGATTAAAACAGACATAGTACAACTTGTAATATTCCATTCAAAACTGTATTTTAAAAAATGCCAGCAATGAAAGGACCATTTTTCGGCACTTATCAAATTTATGCCCTAAGCAGCTGCCCAATTTTGCCTACAAGGACGAGCCAGGTCTGTCAACATTTTAAAATATGCCACACATCTATACTCTGCTAAAATATTCGCCTCAACTACCACAACTGACAAAGACTGACCCAACTTCAGGCGGTTGGCATCGGTTTCCTGAACTCTTCTACAATTCTCCGTAAACATGATCTGAGATAGAGGTTTTTATTTGCCCTAACTCTAACACCATATCCACGAAACATTATACAAGTGTTCGCGAAGCAGATGCCAACCAGACGAAGCCGGGCCATTCTCCAGCCCGCATTTGTGGCGATATTTTTCAGCCCGGCGTACACACATAATTCCTAGAAAAGAAATTGTTTGTCGGCCACCGATTTCCGTGGTTCGAATTTAACGAGTTCGTAGTAAACGCGTAATTACCCCCACGCCACGCGTGCAACCCCCCGTTGGTCCCTCGAAGAAAAGCAAAAGTAAACGAAAACGGGAAAATGAACCGGAGGGGGGCCTTCTGGTCGAAACGGCCCGTAAACCGACTTCGTTTGGTGTTTTGGTGTTTGGTGCCACCGTGGGTGGCAGTGGGCCGGATGGAGGGGGCATGGGAAGGGGGTGTACAGTGGGGCTTCTGTTTAATGATGATCTATTTTTGGTGGTTGGCATTCGAACTCTCGCCGCGTGCTTTGTCAGTCAACAGGAAGCAATAGAATTTAATTTTCCACGGAGCACGTTTCCTCTTCCCGAGGCATAGCGGCGATTCGATTAAAAACAAGGCATTCGTGAGCTGAACGTCGAGCAGGCGGTACCACGGCGAAGGAAACACGCTTGTCCGCTCGATTACGGTTGAACGTTGCGAGCAATTAATTTATTTTTCAGTCATGTGAATTCTTCTTTGACACCATCCCTTTTCGTCTCCCTTTTTCCACTCTTGCGTCTAGGTTTTATGCTTGGTTATTTAGAGCGTTTATTCTCGTTTCTGTTATCGTAATGCAAGGGGGACATAGTGGCGGGATATGTTAGTTTCGACCGACAATAACTTTTCGTGTGTTACTTTAAATTAATCAGTTAAAATAGCAAGAGAAATTAATTTATCACTTGAAATTATTATACTTTCGCTTTTGCCGAAATGTGTAAACAACTCGCGAGAATTCAGTAACTACACAGTTTAATTGTCTTGTTAGAAGAAAATTATTAGGTATGCTAAATTCACCATTTTTTTCTTGTTTTAATTCAGTTTAGGAGGGAAGACTATGTTCAGCTTTGCAGTTTTTAGTAAATGCAAAGTGGACCCCCAAGACTTCAATTATATCAGTAATTAAAAAGTGGACCGAGTCATGAATTTGGAAAAAATTGAATTTATTCCTCATTCTGATTCTTTATACACACTAACGTAACAGTGCAATGTCTCAAACGTACAATTGAGAAGCATGCAGCAAGAAGAGTGTACCTGCATCTTTACCAACCTCGGGCTTCGCTGTCATTAGTGAATCGATAATTATGTTTATCGAGTATTTCCTCGAACAACTCCCCGTACTTTTGTATTATATTTCAACGTGTTTACGTGATTCTGTACACTGGCCCCTCCATCTGCATTGCAAAGGATCCGCTGCGTTGGTAGCTGTGTTTTTCCAATGTTAATATTGTTTACCCTAAAATCCATATTCAGAATTGAAGTAATCACGTGGACGAGTGCTAAAGCGCCGAGACTTGCCTTGGTTTAATAAACCTCTCCTTGGCCTTGATGTCACCCCGTAAAACTCGGGAATCATGTGTTGACCTCAAAAGTCGATCGATTCGTTAGCGAGTCGGCTACAAGAGTTATCAGAACTTTATGCGCGAAAATAAAATCACTGTGCCGCGATCGAAACTGTAATAAATCAATTGAACGATTAAAATTATCCCGTTGCTGATAAACCTGTCGTCGCTGTTTAATGACCCTGTGCTAACTGTAATTGCAACTACACAATGATGTGACAGGGTGTCATCGAAGTAGTTCGATTAAAATTGATCGATTATTTTCAGATAGACTTTCAAAAACGATTATTTTTAGATAGTTACATGACCACGAGCAAAATATTAGGGTAGATGTACCAAATGTGGCCACTCTAAGGTATTGTACCAGTTTTGGCCACTTCTAAAAAAATATAATATTTTTCCGTGTAAACAATAAATGTAACCTTATATTTCTGGCGGTATACTAAACAAACTATTTATTATGTGAAATTCTCCACATAATAATGATCTGCAAGCAATTTAAAAATAAGATAATTATGCACATGGCCAAAAACAGTGCAATGGCCACAAACGGTACATCTACCCTAAAAAGGAAGACAGATCGTGTAATTTTATGCAAAAATATATATTATCTAAGTATTTCACTAACTGAACAGGTTATACCTCTTACGAAATTATCAAAATTATTTTAAATACTGTTGTTGTTTATTAACTCAACCAGAGTGTTCAGTAATTATTGTAACTAGATATCTGCACACATTGTGTATCTTTTTCCTTTTCTTAACCCTACGGATATTAACACTTTAAACGCAGAACGTACTCCGTGTGCGGGGCTACTCTAGTCGCATCTCTTAACCATAGTCGCTGGACGCCCAAGGGGCGTTCCCCGCACAAACCATGTACACGTACATGCCCCTGTAACGCCTAAAGGGTTAACTATCGCCATTTATACCTAATGAACGTACCCAAAATTCTAATACCGAGCTAGAAAAGTGCCTCGCCTGAAAATGCCCCAAAACATAAGTACCACATCCTTATTTTTACCGAAGCAAAATGACCAAACCTTATGGAACGATTATGCAACGATTAAAGTAACAATCTTATTAAACCTGATTTCCCTGCGTAACTCTGCAATGACGTTACCATTTCGTCGTCCATCCACGCCGGTGTTAGCACAGTTTTGTACATACTTCGATTAAATATTACCGAGCAGTTACACGTCCATCGAAAGTTGCAGCGGGACCGCAAACGCAGTCCCATGTATATTAAACTGGAATATTAAAACGTGCAAACACTGACGGTGCCTGCCTGTTGACTTTTTCCTCGTTGAAATAGTCGTGCATCGATCGACGACCCGCTGGCTCCCTGCATCCCTCACTGTCGCGTACGAACGATATGAATTCAGAGATGATTATGGATTCAGCCTTCGACCTTGCGAAAGTTGAGACAATTCCACGTGCTGTTAGGGAATTATCGCCTGCCTCTTTGCGAACATTGCTCCGTTTGCGAAGATAACAGCTGTCCCCGTTATTTAAAAATTTTCTGCTGATGTAGCAGAATTATTTTTTACAGTAAACACTGCATTAAATATGCGCACGTCGATCGTGGAGGATGCAGGCAGTTGTGTGACTGAATTTAGTTGAGGAAAAGTTTAGGTTGTCTTGGAAAGTTTTGGAAGTAATTGTTGGGAGAAAGTGCATTGATGGGATATTGTGGAATGAAGTGAAATTATCTGCAGAAGGTGAATTTGGGTGTTGGACTGAGATTGGGTTTCATATTTCTTGGGTCTGCAACTTGGTGAATATTGGAAGGATTTTCAAAGTTTTGACACAGATTTTTTTTGAGTATGGAGCAGGTTTTCTTTTCAAAATTGTCAGTTTCATTTTTATATAGTCTGAATAATTATAGGATATTTCTGGAAACATAGTCACAATCGTCAGAACAGTGTTTAGACGCAGTTTTTATTATACAATTTATTTATATATTTATTAATATATATTTATTATTATTTACATATTTATTAATTATTTATTATATAAAATTTGAAATGTATTCTCAAAGTAATATTTGTACAAAGATTAGTAGTTGGCAGAATATTTCTGTTTCCAATAGGAATATAATAATTATTCAGTTTTGATTTCCGAAGAATTCAAGGATGTTCGATAACGCAACAGCTCATAACAATCCACTTTCGCTGTTTACAATCAATCATTTTTCGTTTATCACGGCGAAACAATTGCTGCAATGCTTCCATCTTGAAAGCTTGAAAGCAATAATTTGTTTTGTCGGCAACATGAATATGCAAGGAGCATATGTTTCGTAACCCCTTTTATTGTAATTGCGAGTGTACCCATCGAGTGTGAATTGAAACGTTTTTCAGAACTTTTAGTTTTGCTTAAATTCACACTGTCTGGAAATGAATATTAATTATTTTATGCCCGTTCACTTTGGAACGTTGTTGCCCTCCCCCATTACACGAAGTATTTATGTGACGATATTTTCGTTTACTTGAATTGGTAACTTTTCATGATGGAAAAACAAATTTCCATGTAATTCTTTGCAATAGGTGCCAATTCTATACAATGCTCAGAAACAGATAAACTAATTTAAATGAGGAATATACTGTGTTGCACAAAAGTAGAAATAATATTTATTCAACTGTTAGCAGAAAATACTGGATTTGTTGAATACACGCTTGATAATAATTTAAATAATTCATGTAGGGCTATCAAATTTTACTCTGTTCGTAAAATAGTGGAGTTAGTAATTTAAACATTTAGAGGTGGTGGAATTATCGTTGTTTCTCGTAAAATCTAACAGAAATACTAAACAAAAGGTTCAGAAATTTTTAATAATTTCTTAATGGACCAATCATAAATATTAATAGAATTCTACCTAGACAACAAACAAGAAGAGCAAGGGTGTCTGTAGAATCAGGCTGGGATACTGCCAAAATTTAGTAAGATAGTATTCCGAAATTAATTCTTTCAAGTAGGCACATATAAATAATTTAATTAATTCATTCATTTTTTATTAAATTAATTAAATAAATTAATTAAATAAATATAAATAATGAAAATCACCGGTAGCTATTTATAAACAACATTCAATAAATATACATCTCTCTATCAGCTGATAATTCCTGTTGAAGGCGTGAAAACTACCTTCAAATTTGGAAATGATAAACCTATCTGGTTAAACTAGCCATATTATTGTTCACGAAATATCAAGCAAGATTTCTTTCTACCTCCATTAATTTCTCAAAAATTTATTTAATTGTACCTATATTATCCATGCACAAATTTGCCTGTACTAGTCACTCCTCCACCATAAACACTAGCCAATACCAAAAAAGGCAAATATTTTCTAAAACTATATCCAACACATCAATTTGCATAAACATCCATAATCGTCAATTTAATTAAATGGCCTTCTCTTTCACTCAGATGCACATGTGACTAATAAATTTGCCAGCTCGATTTTCTTCAAAACAATGCTTCACATAAAAATATTTAATCTTACATTTCCCATTTATTTTTGCTCGAGGAATCCATCACGATTGTAGTCGCACCGTGCACATTTTTAATATGCCAAAGAGCTCCCTACCTCCCAGCCCACGTAGCTCACCTTTATTGTCGCAATACTTTTAAGCCAATTGAACATGCACGGCACACAACGTCGGCATTGCCAATTAGATTTCGCTGCACACGATAAGCTCTCGAGGTGGGCCCACAGCCGTGCCCCACCGCGGCAATTTTTAATTCGCGGAATTCGACCGCGTTGACGTGAAAGTTCAACGTGGGCCTGGCGCGTTCTTCGGTTCGTCGACCTCTCGATCAAAAGAAACCGGCCGCGTACGCTTGCCCCTTGCCTCGGTATTTCTACGTGTGCTTATTTAATGAGCACGGGAAATTCTAGCGCGGCCGAAAGCGTTCGACTTCAGTCCCTTTCGAATCGACGCGGCTCCGACGCGATTTACCTGAAACGTCCCCTTCGACCGAGGCACGGCGGTCGAGCCGTGCCTTTATGGGAGTACTTCCATATAACAATCTCCCCTCGTCCTTCGTCGTCCTCGCAAATCCCCATCCCAAGGACTCCAAAGATTCACCGATTCCAAGCAATAGGTACCTCGTCACAATCCCCCTAAACGCTTCTCCACGCGAAACACTTCTGTGCCGCACAGCTGATATCCCAGATACACTCACTTTGCATTCACTGGCTTAAAAAGAAAAGCCTGAAAAAGATAGGCAGCGCGTAAATACACGCGGAGCACCGTCAGTCGACGGCCACAAAAATGGCCCGTGGGGAGAGGCCTTAACGCGGTCTGGCGCTGCGTTTCTTTCTCCCCCGGATCGTTACTCCGATTTTTCGCGCGAAACCACGAAAAGCTAGCGAGCGAGCCGACGAGCGAAGTCGGGTTTTGGAAAGTTACCCTCGTGCACCTGCAAGGGAGCACTCGTAGCGGCGGAGGAGAACCATAGCCGGATAAGCGTGGTGAAATCGTCGGAAGGATGGAGAAAGGGAGCCCTAGAAAAAGGCTGGCTGGCTGGTTCTCGGTGTGAACCGCGTCGAGAGGCTGCCGTTGCACGATGCACACGCATATCCAGTGGCGTAACTTCTCTTCGGGAAAAATGACCAGCTTCTCTCGGCGCGACTGCTGCTGAAACGCGCGGGAAACACTCTGACTGACGTGGGTGGGAATTTTTTCGTGCTTATTTTCGGCAATCGGCGGTATTTTTGGGGGGCGTGTAATTTTGGCTGGTCTGCGTTTGGGAAGGGAGACGTGGCAGGGGAAGGCTAGGAACTCAGGGAGTTTTAAATGTTGGAATTTTTATGGGCTATCAAATCTTTTCGTATACGAGACTTTACTAGGACGACGTAATCGAAATGGAGATTATTTTTGCTTCGTGATCGATCGAAATTGTGGGCTTGGAAGTTTAATTTAGTCTGCCTTGG
Organism: Andrena chrysosceles; assembly: GCA_963855975.1. NCBI lineage: Eukaryota > Metazoa > Arthropoda > Insecta > Hymenoptera > Andrenidae > Andrena > Andrena chrysosceles. The sequence continues at coordinate 112,483,574 of OY979766.1, read as the reverse complement.
AAATGGCTTTCTTTCTTTTGTTTTATTTTTCGGTTGAATGAGGGTTGAATAGAGAGAAAGGACCGTACGTAGTGGTTTTTAGCTGACAATGTAGGTAATAAAATGTTGATTAACTGTTATAATGAATTTTTAAAATGGGTTCGTAAAAGGGGTTATTATCAACTCGGTCTTATTATATATTATGGACTCTGTTAGTGGATAATTTTTAAGGAATTTGTAAGGCAGGAATGAAAAAGAATGATTATTTGATCCATTCACAATGAACCAACTTTTCATTTATTCCACAATGAAGCAAATTTTTGTGAATCTTATTTATCAAATTCATGTGTCATCAAATCTTCACTTTTAATCCTATCAATATTCTCTAACAATTCCTTTTTTTGTTTACAGGTAAGTGAAGATTATCTTGGATTAAATATACCCAAGCAGACCAGCAGCAGGAGTAATTCTGAAGAGGTACACGTTCTCCTTTTCTTTGCTCTGGAAGCATCATACATTAACAGGTCATTTCGTAAGTCATTGCCACTTTTCCTTCTCTTATAAAAATTTAATATCGCATCGCTCGCTGATACTAATTATTAGGTATCCCACGATCAATTTACACCGACTGGATTTTACATGTCCTTCTCCAGAAAAACACATAAGGGGCGTTGAGAGCAAAAACGGTCCAATCCATATTTTTTGTGAAATTGAGTTAGCAATAATGTATTCCAATAAATAGGCTGTAATAATCATTTAAAATACGCAAAATTACTTTTTTTCACTGTGGATTAGTTCGCTTTTACTCTCAGTGCCTCAAATATAACAGATAATTCCCGGGCAGCATTGAGATATTTTTTCAAACTCAATTTTAAAAAATCTATTACAAATTTGGCTCTATCAAATACCACGATATAATACAACCAAATAGAATTTCTCTTGAAGATAGTAGTCCGGTCGAAGACAACACGATGACTTTTGAAACGACTCGATAAAATCGTAATTGATAAAACGGTCTGGACTTTCAGTGACAAACACTCGAACGGGTGACACTCTTCCGCATTGACGTCACGCAGAAGCGAATCTGCCCGCGCCGCGCAGTTGGTTCGCTGAATGACTCGAAGCCGTGTTTCACGTCGCCGACCTAACCGTTACAGGTTGCGCCTTAACTTTGGTTACATTCACCCTGCGCGATTCCAGCTGTTACACATTCGCGTTTTAATTGCTGTCCCCCCTTCCCCTCGCGTTGCTCGGTGGCTCGAGGAGCGCGGATAGTTTCGTGGAGGAGTTTCGAAATAATGCGTCCGCGCGGCGTGTAACACCGCGAAAAATTTCCCTCAACAAGCATAATTAAATCCTTCGCCTGAAACGTTGCTCTTACGCCAGTCATTCTAATTGCGGTACCTACGATATCATCGTCGTGTGGGTGTTGTGTGTACGTGCTTTCTCCCTTTAGTTTTTGAATCTTTGTCGCAGCGGTTTTATTTAAAGTCTCGGGGAGGACGATGGCGTGATAAGTGATTCGATAGCTTTTGAGTGATAGGTAAAAGCAGAGGCTAATTATTCTCAATAATTTATACAGGTATTTGAGTTAGATCTGCATGTAATAATGAACAGTTATGTTTTTATGGGCTAGTGAAATATATTTCTTTAAGGGGAGGTGCCATTTTGGACGCAGGAGAATTTTAAGTTTTGTTTAGCAATTTTTTTTCTTGTCAATAATGAACTCAGTAAAAAATATGATTAATGGTATTTATTATACATTTCTTGAAGATTTAAAAAAATTTGGGTTTATTTTAATTTTCAACGAAATTGCGGTGCCAGGGCCGCTGCACTGGTGGGCCCTTTAAGATGAATCTCAGAGCCTATTCATCCGATTGACTTGAAATTTGGAGAGAATCTTTCTTTTATACTAATCCAGAGATGTATATACTACAAATATTTTTAGCTACAGACACTTTTGTAACTAAATTTTTCTGCTATAGATCACAAGTTTTCTTCAAACACTCGCCATTCCCATAAAAATGTTTATTTTTAAATATCTGTATATACTTCTTTGGTTCATGTCACGTAGAAAATGGAAAATTTTGGTTTTTTATTCGAGGAAACACCAGATCGGAGATCAGCGCAACGCCGATTGGCGAGTCAATCGTAAAGCATATAATAAATGCCATTAATCAGATTTTCCATTGAGTTCATTATTTAAATTACAAGAAAGAAATTACTAAATAAACTTATAATTTACATGCGTCCAATCTGGCACCTCCCCTTAACAAATACGTTTTCGTATGCCACATCACATCCAAGAAATGTCTATACAAATATTGCCATATAATTAAATGGTAATTTTACCCAGAAAATGTTAAAAATCTTTAAAAGCTGAGGTAGAAGAATGCATTGCACAGTTACTCGAACCCTTTCTCAATATTCCTGTTAGTTATTCTTGGACTTCCTTCGTTCCGAACTACTTCTATGTATTCTACACAACGTTCACAGAAATTCCTCCATTCTTCAAATTATGATTCCCAACTTCCCAATCCCCCACACATCTATCTCTCCGAACACACTCATTTAGCATTCTTAATCGCATCGCAGCCTCCTCCGTCGACTACGTCCGCATCCTTTTACACAATCATTCCATATCGCCCCTAATCTCTCCACAGTCTCCCCGGCTTTCAACACTACCCGCGTCCCTTTTTCCCATTATTACTCTTAATTGTTCCTCAACTTCCTTCGTCCCCGTTGTTTTCCACGTGCGTCGCACCTGTACTCCTCGCCCACGCACAAAGGGGGCGCGAGAGGAACCGAGGGGTGGGACGTGCAAACCGAACAATAGTTCTGGCGCAAAGAGTCAACGTTTTATACAATGTACAAGGAACGTAGGGAGAAAAGAAGAGAGAGAGAGGGGAGGAGCAGTTTCTTCACGCGCCTTTTGAAATACCGCTGCACCTGCAATCGCGCCGCGTAGAAGTTACGCCAGTGGACTTTCCTGCCCCGCCCCCTCTCTCTCTCTCTTCGTGCCCCTAGTTTCTCTCTTTCTCTAGGCTTTCGCACTTGCTCTTTCCCTCGCCGCATTTCTCTCCTCTCGTTTCTCCGCAAGAGAGAATATTGTCATTTCTCGCTCCTCCTCATCCCAGCCCCCTCCCTACTTCCGTCCTCTTGGTCCGTCTACGGTGAAGAAGAAACCCTTCTTCAACGGCAGCAAGAACTCTCGAAGCTCAAAGGTTCACGCTGCCGCGCGCGCGCGTTATATACATATGTATTTTCACGCGTGCGAGTTTCCCTTCTAACCATGTAGTTGCACCCTCCTTCGTTCGCCCGCGTCGTCTACGCTTTCCACCCCAGCTCGTTTGCACGGGCGAACGTACAGTTTTCCGTTTTATTTGCTCGAACTTGTTCTTACGTTTAATTCATGCGAATTTGCTCGCATTGCTCGATAGGGGGCGAAGAATGTTAACGATGGGGGTAGGGTGCTTGTCAGTGTCGTAACACGGTGGTTCTAGTAATGTCAGTAATTTGCGGCGAAACTGTTAGGGGAGTTGAAGTTTGTTGACTTTGAGACCGTAGGCACGTAAGACTTTATTTCCACTATTAGGTGGAATTCTTGCAGACCGTAAAAAGAGGGTTCAGACGATTCAAATGCACGCTATCTTTGCACGCCAAAGTACACAATATATAAATCGTAGATAATAGGCGAAGTTAATTCTCCTGTTGACGATTGGAGGGGAATATTAAGGAAACGTCTTCGTCTCGAAGAATTCAGTTCTCCGATACCGCGATAACCGCATTCTTTTCCTCCCGTACCCATTTTCCTCTTCTTACGTGGTCGACGCGCATCCGAGCGCGCTACGACACGACTTGGCTTTCTCCACGACGCTTTGGAAGGCACGAAACAGCGAGCGTCGCAGCGAGTAATATAGGCGCGGTGGAGTTGTAATACCCGACTACCGTTACTTCTTATTCTTCTCGTTCCTTTCTCTCCTCTCCTCCGTCTCCCGCCTAACGATCTCCTTTATGACCTGCTCGACGACTACGGGTGTCGAACGTTTCTGCGACGCTCGAACCTCTCCCTCCTCGCGCGTCCATTACCACGGCCGGCTCCGAGTATTCTCGAAATCCCGCTTGTCTTTTTTCCCCTCTACCGTCGCCAGGTATACGCTCCTCGGAGGCTCCAGACGCTGACAGAAATCTCCAGGTACCTCCTGTGTATCCTCCCCGGCGACCAGTTTAGCGAGACATCGGTGCGAAGGCCTCAGCAAGCATGCGCGACGTGAATCACCTGTTTAAAACTCGAACCGCACAGTTCCACGTACTGTGTGTCACGGAAAAAAGTACATTTAAAGGAAGGAACGTGGAAGGGACGGACAGTCGTAGATAGGAGAACGATAAAAAGCACTGGGTTCCCGAATCTCGACGTCGCTCTATTAGTCGTCGGAACACGGGCCCCCGGGCGTCTCCATTCGGACAGCGATAATTCGCCGCGCTGGCGAATCTACCGCGTGCGTGGACTCGAGGATCGATACACATATTATAAAGACGTAACGAAGGTTGGCAGCGCGTCAGCGGCTGGACGCGACGTCGCCGTCCCGCGCGCAAATATCTCTGCTTCAGCCTTTCATTCTTGTCCGGCCTGCGTATCTGCATTAAAATAACGGCACCTCGGCTACGACACAGACGGCAGTCGCCTAACGTGACTCTACGGCTTCGACCTCGAACCCACGCGGCCTCGTAGTCGACGGCCTGTGCCTGCCTGTCTCTGCCCTCCGCCCGTCTTCTCTCTATCTCTCTCTCTCTCTTGCCCCCCCCCCTTTGTCTCTCTCGCTTCTATTAGAATTGGAGAGCAGATAACGCGTGAATTATTGCCGCGATTGCATTCGCATCGATTCTCCCGCGCGAGTCCTGTCCATCCTCCGCGCCTCTCTCTCTCTGTCTTTCTCTCTCTCTCTCTCTGTCTCTCCCCCCTGTCTCGAGCGCTTCACGTCTCCGAGAGCCGCTGGCGTTAAAAAAAAAGGGTGTCGCTTCTTCCTCGCGCCTGTCTCTCTCTCTCTTTCTCCCGGTCTGCTCTCCTCGTCGCTCGTTTAATGTGCCAAGGAACTTTCTACGGAGCCTAAGATGTTCTGCGAACGATAATAATAGATCGCGCCGCGTGTATTGTAATAACCGATGCTGATAACCTTCGCTATGGAGCACAGCGTGAATAACAGAAGCGTACTATCGCCGTTGCTGACATTGCCCGCGAAAGGTTCTGAACCTGAGTAGCTCGTTCGTGCACTGTGGCTCGCTTGTAGCCTGACTCCTACCTGAAAATGCACGGACTTTACGAAACAGACGCTTCGCGTTGTTTAGTTTCTAGACCGACGGGGGGGCGTAGATGTTGTTTAATCAGACCTCCGTATATTACAAAGTCTGTGTTTGGATGCATTATACTTTTTGTGGAGTCGTAATCCTCCGTTTGATAAACTGTACGTTTGCAGAAATATGTTTAGACGGAAGTCTGTTTTATTTTCAGTTTTTCGTTTGTCCTTGTTTGTTAGATAATTATTGTGGGCAGTTGAGCTTGCGTACTGTTACCTTCGAAAACTGTTGCATTCAGATCACTAATAATAACAAATGCGGCTGTCTTCGTTCACGTGCAAAATTTAAACTTTGACGCAAAGAACGTTTCTGTTCTTATAATTTGTAGGAAAAGAATAGGACTCCTTTATTCCAGTAGGTTCGGTGGACCAGAATTCGAATTAAAATATTCGTTTCTTGAACGACCACTCCAGTCAGTCGATCTATCCAGTTTTAGTACTAGAAAATGTCGGTGTTGTCTAAGGTAATGTAACCTGTTTTCCAACGACTAGCAATTATTCAATCCTGTTTCCGTTACGCTATTGTTGGATTTAGACGTTCGAAGTGTCGCGCTGTTGAAATTTATAATGCAAACAGCGAGAATGTATTATCGTCGTGAAGGAAGTGCTTCTCACGATTTATGCACGAGTCGTACGAACGTTACGATCTTAAGTTAATTTTGTAAACTGCAAAGTCGGCTGTTTCTTGCCTGGAACCCATTCGATAGCTTTCGACTGTGTTTCATCGCAGAGAGAATTATTTCAAGCTAATGCAACTCTACTGCAGAGAAACGCGCGAAATTCAAAATCCACTACTGCAAACGTCAATTGTTTAAAATCACGAATGTCACGTTCTTCCCAGTGAATTTCTAATAATAAAACAAAAAAGAATGCCTTCTATCTATTGATAACTACCTTCTACTACTGATTGAATAGAGTAATATTCTCCAAATGGCTGCAATAACAAGTAGTCAATATTCTTCATACGAAACGCACGACTGGAATAAGTGTCATGCATAGTACGTATCTTATAAAACGTTTCGGTGACAAAAACAGAAATCCGAGAGTCATTTCCCCGCGCAAGTAGCCAATCATATCTTTGCCCACCTACCATTAACCACCACCACCACAGAAATATAAATCCAACACAGATAGATAAGGCGGGATTAGCGAATCGCTTATTCGAGCTAATCGATCACCATCGTACGTCACGTCGCACATCGGCGCGCGTAAAAACAATCGAACGAGAAGTTCGGAAGGATCGCGCGTGAATTCGCCGGTGCGCCGTAACTTCACAATTTCTTCCTCTCGAGCCCCTCGTATCCGCCGGCCTTTCTTTCCCTTCTATCCCCCTTCTATTTCGCGTATCTACACTCGTCCCGTCTACTCGCGCGCCTCCTCTCCATCCTCCTTTTTTCCCGCACCACCTGGATCACGTTGCATTGTTCGCCCGCTCCGGCAGCGGATATACAGAAGCGAAATGGGCAGGAGGGGAGGGAGGGGCCCCGAAAGAAAGAAGATCCAGAAGAAAAGGAGCAAGAAGGAAGAAGCCGTTGGACGGAGAAAAACGAACGGCCGCAGGTTGGGCAGGGATGAGGTGGCGGACGGAGGAGAGACAGAGAGGCGTGGAGAAAGGACAAAGAAGGGGGACGGAGGTAGATAGATGGACAAGGGAGCTAGGGAAAGAGAGAAAAAGCAGAAGGGGGCACGATGGGCTAGGAGAGGGGTAGGTGTTTTTCTTCCAAAGGGGACTTTGCACGCTCGTCTTGGCAGTGGCATGACGCCGTGTAGGAATCGGCCCGCGCACGCTTCCACGGAGGGGAAGGAGCAGAGTAGGGGTGGGGGAGGGGGGGGCAAACGAGTTGTCAGTACCCCGAGAGAGTTGGGATCGCAGCGCCTAGTTGCGTGGTGGGGGAAAAGCACGGAGCGGCGAGCCGTTAGGGGGAGCGGAACGGGGCGGGGATGACGGGGTCAGGGGAGTCTCGGACACGACACACGAGGAAGGATAGAATCGAGTGGGGAGCCACGGTGGGGTTCCCGGAGGGAGGAGAAGGGCGTCAGCTGCGTGTAGAGCAGCGAAGCGGTACCAAGGGGGCAGGGGAAGCGGTTGAAACGAGGAGAGCTGAGTCATAGCGCTGTTGCCACGTCCTCGCCGGCCTCGTTGAGGCGTCCCGACGTTGCTGCCTGCGACGTTTGCGGCTTATGTCAGTGTCGTCTGCCCAGAATGGTACTGCGCGAGAAGACGCTTTCCGTGCCTTTTACACGTATCTCACGGCGGAGCATGCCACTCCTCGCGAAGAATTTCGCCTGGCGCGAATTGAAACTTCCGGGCTGATTCTCGCCACGTCGTTTCGCACGTATAATTGGTTCCTCGTTGCCATCGGCGAGTTTAATAGGCAACCTGGCACAGAACGTGCTCTTATTATCGAGAACGAACCGTTTTTCGTCGGCGTACTATTTTCTATTTGCTCGCGACGACGGGATATACGCGTTTAGAACAGGCGTTGAGTACATTATCTGTTCCAGTAGTCGCGTATACGTCGGGAAAGAAAGAATATCTACTTTCAGGATTATAGGGAGCTCGGAGAAAGAAGAGACGACGAAAGATTCGGAACGGGTTTGCGGTTGTCTATTAGTTTTCAACCTTCCAGCGAGATTTCTGGAGCTAGTAGCGTCCTCGCAGCGCCCAGGCGGCTTTTCTTTTTTATTCGATTCGGCGAGAGCCATGGTGGAATCACGAGGTGGCCAAGGGGGAAACGGGAAAAAGTCGAGGAACAAAAGCCCCCTTTCTTTGTTGCGTTATCCCGTGGTGCTCGTTCTGTATTGTGTGCCTTTTTATTCGCGCTGTTCTTCGTGGAATCGTAGAACCTCCGCGTGTATTGTTAAGGTTAAATCGACACACTCACGAATAAGAGGGAGGGAGGGGCTTTGGAATTCCGAGATCCAGAGAAATATAAAGAATCATCCGACTCCGTAGACCTGGTTTTCTTCCATCGGCGTCTCAGCTTCCTACGCTTTGAACCGCTGGTATATTCATGTACCAATTGCTTAATTGTTTTGTTCGCTCGGTACGCACGACACCGAATTATCGCGGAGAACCGTGGAGCATTGTGGCGAAAATTTCGCAGAAATTTTTCGCCACCGTTTACGTAACGCGCCTGAAAGGTAGGGAGATGATTCGCCCGCCGAGTTTCTACGATGAAAGTCCGATCAACGCGGATTTTTACAATAGGTTTCCGCGAAATTACGAAAATCGCTGGCTTCCGTTTCCTTTTTTCTCTCTCCTTTGCGAAACATGGCGGATACCCGGCGAGCAGAGTAGACATATATTTGCTTTGTGGAAGCAAAGAATTTTTCTCTTTCCTCGCACCCACGCAAACACACACAGACACACACAGATCGGAGCGTAGGAACTCTTATCCCGTGGGCCGATGTATTGATTTCCTGTACGTCTCCCATTTCAAACGTAGAAAGACAAACGACCGTCCAAGTCGATGCCACTGCCGTGGGATTCAGTTTCTCAAAGAAGCTTCGGTTTCGATCGGACACGTGGCGGAAACACTTTTCAATATGCGAGTAGCGATTCTCGTTTCACTCGACAGCAAAACGAACGTCGATGACGAGAGGGTTCACTAGTTTCATTTACGCGAGCCTAAGTTTTACTCCTGTTCGAAATAATGGCGGAGCATGGAACGCTGGGAGCAACGTCACTTAGAGATCGAAGTACGAAAAACGACGAACATCACACACTCTAAGTATTCCTAAAGTAGTACCACTGTAGTCCCTCGGCACAACGGGTTGCGTGTAATTTCGGTTCGTAGACCCGCTCGAATATCTTCGAGCGAGTCGAATACGGCCGGTTTATGTTTATCGGTCGGTTTTGCAGAGGCCACGTACGCTCGCATGCCGATTGTGTGCGCCCATGACCAGAGATCGACCCACGGTTACGGTTATCCGATACTTTTTTCTGTCCGCAGCTCGGAGAATAAAACTCTGACCTAGAGAGTTGAAATTTATGGAAAGTCATGCTAATAGTTTCGCACGAAGCAAAACCTCCTCGGCCAGAAGAGAGAACTTGGACGAGAGAAACGAAGGAATCGAGAGCCTGGGAGCGAGTCTGCTCGAGTAAAATTCCTCGACAGGCAGCGAGCGAGGGTTCTGGGAGGGGAATGGGTACGGTTCGTGGCTCGCTCGCCAGCAGCCAGCCACCGTGGCACTTGGCTCTGCCCTCCCTTCTCCCTCTTCTGGCCTTCTATCTTATTTCTTCTCCTCTCGTCGCTCCCCTCTCACCCGCTTTCACTCATGTGTGCCTCAGAAAAGGACGTTCGCCGTGGTGTGCGCCGAGCTTTTCAGAGCTTCGATTGCATGCCCTGTGTATATATGCGGGCGCTCCCGCGCGCCTGCGTTTCACGCGAGAATGTGTGCGTAGGGGAAGAAAACAAGAGGGGAGGACGGAGCGAGCTGGGTGGGATGGGAACTCTTGCGCCGCGGCCACAACGCACCGGAGCACGATCGGCTTTCGTTCCGTAAAATGTCACGTAGGAATAACGCCCCGATACGATAATCAGTGCGAATTAATATTGATCCTCCCTTGTGTTCACTGGTTCGTCCCTCTCTCTATCTCTCCCTTTCTTTTTTTCTTCACTTCATTCGACAGCGTTGCCACGCAATAGACGACGAAACGCAGATTTCGAGATAGCACTCCACCACATCACACGTTAAAACCATCCCCGAATGTCCGTGGGAAGAAGCGTACTATCGAGCGGCCGAGAGCTGCGAAACGTGAAATGGACATATGACTAGGAAAGTCGCGCGTGAACGGCACATCGCTGCTGCGGCTGCCATTTCGTGAGAGCAATCTTCTAGAGGATGTGTGCGTTGCGATATTACAACGTGATCGTTTCTCTTCCACCTGTCTGCCTCCGTAGGGAAATCGGGACGATGCCGAAAATTCATTCCCGTTGCGCCAGAGACCCCGAGCAGCTCTAGAATCATCCTCGAGGACAAAAGTAACGTGTATCTTGCTACGGACGTTGAGATCCAACCCGTTCCGACACGGCGAGCAAAGCCTCGGGATGTCGATGCGAAACGAGGTGCAACGAGAGAGATAAAAACCCGTTATACAAAGAGTCGGCGTGTGCCCCGTGCTCGCCATCGAATCACACGGCATATGGAAGAGTGACCACGCCCCATTCGAAGCAATCCTCGGCATTATCACGATACGAGAAGCGCGATCGAGGCGTCGCGGATTAAAACTAGCCGTCCTTCCCCGAGTTATTTTCGTTTTCCGTGACATAAATCCACCGTTCTTTGAGTTCCGGCAACGGCCTAGCCAAGTGCTTTTGCGCAGTTTATAATCCAAGGGAACTTATAATCCAAGGTGTGCCGCCCAGTCGCCGCGGTGACTCTCTCTTCCGCGGCTGTGCTGACGCCTGTTTAGCGTGAAGAACAAACAAACGGATTATTCTAGTGCATTTTTCGTTGATGTGTTGTTAAGCTGTGTGTATGATCCGGGGCAAGAAAAGCAAGAGGCTTTCCTCGGAAGAACGCACAAGGAAATACGTGCGACTCACGCGAGATTAGACGAACAACTCCCCGAGATACTCCGAGACCGTTCGAGTCTTTGCGCTTGCGCGTAATATTCTTCTCCCGGCCGACCTATCGGAGCGCTCGCCTCCCCACCGCTTGCCGCATCGCCACCCTACCTCGCCTGGTTTAAGCCCGTCTCTACTACCGTCGAGCTTTCTGTACATAGGGTGTGCCAGAAACAACTTTGGCTCTTTGTTTTCTTTAATTTCGACGAAATTCAATATCTCAGGCCTCTATGGGGGTGAAAACAAGATGCGCTTTCTTTAAGCGTGCCGATTCGAAATTACGGTTGAGCAAAGTACAAGGCGTGCACAGTTCCATTCTTCTGGCCAAGTATACCCATCCGCTGTAACCACTGGGGAAAAGTAATTTGAACCTGAGGCTCGTTCCTCTGCTCTTACCGGCAGTTCTGATGCGGCTGTGTCGTAAATTCCAATTATCGAAGCTCCCGTTTCATTCAATCGAATCTTCACACGCCATTGTCTTTTTTCGACATTCTGACGCGTCAATCATATGTTCTCGTCTGACCAATGTCGTTATGCGCCATCGTGAAATATTGGCAAGGTTTCTGTGCGCGTGAATCTGAACGTAGCAATGGAATATATCCAGGGACGTTTTTTCCACGTCACTGCTCCTATCGTTTCTATGTTTCCACTTACTTTTACTTAATTTCCTGCGCCGTATTAGGTGTATACCGAGAGAGCTTACTCAAGGCAGGGTCTCTATTCTCGCATCCTCTCTTCGTCGAAATCCTAAACGATCTTAGCAAGAATCTCGTTTGCGCTGTTGGTTGCAAGTGTTGTGGTCTGTGTTTTATTGTAGAAACTTTACCGTTCGCTGTTACTAACCGTTTTCATATCTTCTTTTCTCCATGTCATATTCGAATTATACTGTAAAGTATATAGTATTTTGGTACTTGACGCCACGCTCCATTGTATTTGAGTCAACTTTAAATGGAATACGAGTCAAAGTGGTGTGCTCTATACGCTAGAAAGAGACATCCGTTTCTTGTCCACGCATCAACTTGATATTCTATCTCACGTACAACATTACAAACGGTTTCGCGAGTTACAGACATATAAAGATGCATACAGTACATGAATCTGATAAACAAACGATGTTAGAAAGTTGTTATCTAATGAAGTGTCTCTATTAACATAGGTCCATGTATAGAAATTTTTATTTCTAAGACACGAAACTGTCGACTTTATGAATTCGCTGTTATTTCGCAACCGCAACCTTTCATGAAGCTGTAAAGCTCATGCTAATTTCACATTAGCCAATAGTAGTCTCATAAACTTTAAATATACTTTGCAAGCGAATTTTTAAATTCTCGCCGAGATACGTGAACTTTGAGCACTTACGTGACGCCTTTTGCGTCTTTAAATAAACACTCCAGGATGCAATCACCGCAGAAACCGATAGATTTTTCCTACTGTCACATTTTCCTAAACATGACTAATTTCTATGTTCTTGTCAGCTTCTCTTTAAGACCAAAAGCAAGTGTTCATTGTCGGTCTTCTCTATAAAGGAGCAAGAAATATTTTTGGGCCCCGAAAATTTTCTCAACGGTAAAAAAGCATAAAATTTTTTCACAGAATAAAATCACGAAAGAAAGACGGATAATATTAACAAGAATACAGAAAATAAAGTAGAGAAATAAATTACCATATTTAAATATATCACTTTTTTGTTGCCATATCATTAATAATATTAAATTATTATATCATTGAATTAGAAATTATGTTCTAATTTATTTTTCTTAATTTTAATCATATAAACATTCTTTTTCTTTTTTCTTTTTTCTTTTTTCTTTTTTCTTTTTTCTTTTTTCTTTTTTCTTTTTTCCTTTTTTCATTTTTTCCTTTTCTGAGGTCCCAGTGTAACTCGGGTTCCGAGTGCCTTGCCCTCCCCCCCCTGTAGCCGGCCCTGCGAGTGTTCCCCTCTGTATATATAATACTCAATCCCGCAGTAATTATAATCGAACATTTTTTATACCATAATTTCTTTTCTAATCGTTGAACACTTTATCGAATAGACGATCTAATTATACCGGCTACTCCGTATTCAGCTCGCAGTTAATTAGATATCTTTACTGTTCCAGGTATGGACGCGTGCAGAGCGTCAAGCTGCTGCCACGGGGCGAAGAATGCCCCGTGGACGGAGGTTCCGGTGGTTCCCTCGGAGAAGGCAACGAGGGTGGTTCCGGTTCCAGTTCTGGCAGCGGCGGCAGTGGCGGGGGTAGCGGTTCCTCGAGCAGCACAGGGGGTGCCTCCGCGACGGTGGCGTTCATGGATATCAAGTCCGCAGCGAAGGCCCACGCGACTGAGCATACCTTGGACGAGCGAGCCCTTACCACACAGTACTACGAGCCACAGCATCTTCAGCACAGGTTTCCCTCGCACGGGTGAGTTGGCACTGCCTCCGATAAATTATGCCACCTATCGGTCGTTCAAATTTCAGGCCCACTTTTTTTCTACATCGATAAATCGGAAGATATTATTTTACTACTTTCAATGTCTGAGCACACACTTTGGGCAGAATTTATTATAAAATGATATTCGATTCGAGAACTGAGACACATGTGATGCGATGAGTCTACTTATTCATTTTTTAAGTTGGGATTCCATATTGCAATGTAATTTCTATTGCGACTGTAACGTGGCCGAAAGATATTTTGGTCATCGAAATGGCACGTATAAATGCTGATTTTCGCGATGAGTCATGTCACGGGAATTAATTAAATCGCACGTCACAGGAAACAGGTAAACTGACATTGAAACGTTACGGACGGGAGACATTATCTTTCTCCTAATAAAATTCACGTACGGCCTGCACGTATCGTTAACAATTCCATGTGTATACGTTCTAATCACGGGTACCGCTTCCCCTCACTTTGTGTCTTGGATCTATACGCTGCTTTATCGCCGATTTATCGATGTCAGCAGGCGCCTTTTATAGCGCCTGATAATCCTGTGGCATTTATTGCATTACGTCATTAGGAATAGAACGCGTCATTTTGTTATTAGTACACTGGCACACTTAGTGTAGTAGAATTTTTCAAAGATTAACCCTTCGTGGATACGTCTTTGCTAATATTTCTGTAAATTTTTAAATCTGAATGATGAAATTTAAAAATATGGCGAATTTTATAAAAAAAAAATCGTTTTTACCCACAACTATTTTTTCAAATACAAATTTCAACATTTCAAAATTTACATTTGTAAAAAAAGACTATTGGAGCATGATTGTATGAGTATTTAAAATGTAAAATTATCACTGAGAAGTTAAAAGATTCAAAAATACGAACATGGTAACTGAAAACTGACGCTGGGGTTCAGTGAACCAATTTCTGATTATAAGAAGGTGTGACCACGAAGAGTTAAGAATCTCAACTATGTAATTATGTACACTTCATTTTTATTAGAAGTCTAAAAAAGTTGACAATCTTCGTTGCGTAACAAACAGTACAGTAAAAGAATTTGTTACGTCGTGATACCTGTACATCCAATATGGCTGTAATTCTATTAGACTATGATCAAGATTAGTATATAAAGATTAGATAATAATGAAGTAGGGCACGAGCAATTACGCTTCAATTTTTCGAAAAATTCCACTAAGTGACATTTGAAAGTATTAGTTTAGTAAACGTGTAGAAGCAACGCCGCGCGTTGAAGAGTGTCCTTCCAATAGATGCAATATTGGATTGCAGCGATTTTGGATTACAATGATTGCTATCGAAAAGTGTCGCCATTGTCGACAAGCGTATTGATTGTATCAAACGCGAGCTCGAAGTGATATCGGCGGGTTTATCGAACGTCGGTTCTCTCCTTCCTCCTTTTTCTTTTGTTGCACAGATCGTGCACTTGCCCGCAGCGTGTGTATAGATTTATTTAAAAACTTGACACGGGGATAAAAATAGCTGCGATTCAGCACGAAGATTGCTGCACGGTGTGTTAACCCTTTGCGGTGTTACGGCCAAGGCCGTCCCGACGTCGTACATTTCATAATGCTTACTTTTATTTCGAGCCGTACGTTATGCAAATCTTCTGAAACATATCGCGACCTCGAACAAATAAGTTTTTGCAATAGCTTCTTGCAAGCTATATTCTGCAGGCGCCACTAAGCGACCAAATAAGTGTTGGTTCTTCAAACATTTTTTCTTAATATGCAATCGTATGTTTCAAAATTGTAGCAGACAGCTGTAAATAAATTTCGAAAGAAAAGTATCAAATCTGTTTAACTAGTATCTCGATTATGTTATAGAGTAGATATATAGAGTAATATATTCTTTGTTAATTTGTTCCTTACTTTCTTATCAAAAATGGAAAGGTAGAAGTAGGATATTGTGGGTATAATTCCATATTATTTTATTTAAAATTGTTTTCTATCAGTTGCTGGAAAACGAGTAATAAGCACTTCATCGGGTAGCATTAAGGTCAAGAGTTAATGCAATACAGTTTATCATTCGGTACAATGCGTGATCTGGGCGAATTATCAGCTCACGGCGCATGCACTCTGCAAATATTAAAAGCGATATTCGTTTAAAGGAAAGCGTCGAATAATGCGGATACCTTTGAATTACAAAGATACTTTCATGGTCGAGAACGCAAGGGAGCCGCTAAATGTCTGCGATCGATAAGAGCCTTAATTTCCTGAATTGCTCGTGCATTCATTTTCCGACGTTAAATAGCTTCGCTGGCCGTTCACCGTGCAACGACTGCGACGAGTCGAGCGTTTTAATAACCCAGTAAAGTATTCCCCAGCAAAGTCGTGGCGGTATCAAAGATACATATATTCGCGGGGTTTCCGAATGGATGTAAATGAAATTGAAACGATCAGTCGAAGGCGAGCAGTAAACGCAACCATGCAAACGAACGTCGACGATGAAAATTTATTTCCACGTTGGAACGGTTCGCTTTAAGTCTTCGAGTGGCATCGGCGTGTTTTCACGCCGAGGGAGTTCCACCTTGCGACTTTAGCGCGTTTGCACGTTGATACTTTTTAAAGCATCGAAAGTATTGTCCCGGAATTCATAAATGTTTGCTTTAAAACGAAACACACTCGGTTGATCTAATACTGGAAATTTACATTCCTATATTTGCTATTAGAGACTCATGACAGTATTATGAATGCATTGGTGTGGTTTTCCCGATGAAAATGAGTCCAAACTCGATCACGTTCGGACCATTTTTAATTATAGTTAATATACAGTGGGTCTACAAAATTCAGAACCAATTCGAATTATGTATAATTAAAAGTAGTCCGAACGTGGTCGAGTTTGGACTCATTTTCGTCGGGAAAATCTTGCCTATTTATTAGTAGTTTTCTCACGAGGATTTAACAAGGAATATCGAAACTCAAATTGTTGTTAGTGTCGGCACATGTTCCAAGAGCCAAGTATGCGGGACAAAACTTTCCCAAATGAACCGCAGCTCAGAAAGGTCTGCCCAATTGGGAACGGTATTTCGTCGAACCTTGCCCCACCGAAAGCATTAATAACGAGCTTCCTGAATCAATGAGGATTCCTAGAATACGGTTCTCTCGCGTGCTCCCTATAAATTTGTCGCTCGCCTTCGAAACAGTAGGAACATGGGCTCGCCCCGAACGGTTTTCGTTGCGGGCACGACGAAAGAAAATTTATCGCCGCCACGAACGCGAGCTAATTAACGCCGCCGATATAACAACCGACCGGGCAGTATGTTCTGCTTATTTTTCAGTCGTCGCGCAACGTGTTCTATCCGTGGATACAAATCCGCGCCGATATCGGTTGGACTCGAGCCCACGTAGGAGCTGAGGCCACGAAATCGGTATTCGTGGAAGTAAACAGGTCGATAATCGATCGAAGGAGGTCGGTTATCGTGTCGTCGCGCCGTTCGGGCACATCGGCGCTACCAATCGCGATTCCGTGCCTCTCGCAATCCGTCGTGGCACTCTTCGAAACGTGTCGAAAACATTTTTGCCACGCACTCGGTTTTACCGGGCCACGTGATACACGTATATCGGCTGCTCTCCTCTCCCGGCTATTCCCGTCTCCGTGCGCGCCCGTTTAATCACCTTAGGACTATAGGAAAGGAGCCCTCCGCGTACTTTCTCCCCGTTTGTCGCCGCGAGAGGTTATGCTCGAGGCATCTACACCGTCGGGACTTCCTTCTAGAATCCAACGATCCCCATCGACGAGACTCGAGTGAAATAAAGTTAGCGCCCGTCGCATACCCTTATTCGCGAGCACGGTCGCATCGCGTTTCCACGAAAAGTCAGGTGACCGTGACGACGTGGTCGCTCGCGATGTTGCCACGTCTCTGGTGCGAGCTGCGCGCGCGCGCGCGACCGAGTAGCTGTGAACCGCGACCGCGGAGGAGGGAGTCCTGCTTTAACAGCCAGGAACGTACTTGGAAGATGCTGTACCCGTGCCCTTACAGACGTTGGCAATATCTTTGACAATAAGATTTTGCTTCTCGGTAAACGTTGGTAGTATCTTAGTGGAAATCTACGAATGTTCCAATGAACTTTTCTGGGGGGGGGGGGGGGGCGTTCTTCTAATATAGAGGCGTAGAATCGTTTGGAGTGTTGTATTTTAGTTTGTAAAGTTGGCATTTTAAATATCGAATATGTTACAAAATTCGCAATCGGGTTATGCAAAGATGGGAGAATTACATACTGATTGATATTTCGAAGTGATGGTTGTCATGAAAATTCTTATCAAATCTGGTATTTACATTCATAAAACTGGAAGTTCAAACACCGAATACATAATACGTTTCTGTATGTGTGATTCCATATTTGCGTCATTTAAAGGTGGAAAATTCCGTATTAATGGAGGTTGAGTTTTTTCGAGTGACTAGGCAAATGACTAGATAAATTATTAATCGTACAATGATTGGTCGCAAAAAATTGGTAAAGTATTACTTGCATTATTGGAACGAGAACAAAACATGAATGTGTTATATATCCGAACACTCCATTTCCTTATACTGATTACCCTATTTCCAAGGTAAAATAACATACATATAAACGTAGGGAATAAAACATTAAGTAAATTTGAAATATATATTTTGTCTGTTAAATCGTACGAACTAACACATTTAAATGTAATGTGCCACAGTTCTTCTTGTGTCTCAACCCTCCACCAGTTCTATACTCCAACAATCCTCAACAAATACACTTTCAATGTTAGTGACTTAGGTTTATCGACACCGCACATTCTTATGAATTCCACATCCCAATCATCCTCCTTCACAATTAATTTTAACAGTTACGAAAACCTGTTTCAGTCAGAGAGAAAGATATTGTCTAAGGGACATGCTCTAGTGGATAACAGAATATTCCAATTGCACAGCGCTCTGACACTAAAGGATTCAGATAATGGAAGCTCTGTTGTCTAACTGTTTCTTCGCTTGTCGATCAAATAAATATTCAATTAGTCAGTTTATCAGCATTGGTATCGAACAAATAAAGCCGTACACACGCAGCATCGTCCCGACGATGACATCATTGTTTGAGGTTCACGAATTGATGACGAGGGTTTACGATTTGCATATGAATCATCTGTATCGATGGACTACATACACGCCCCGAACGCTCAACTTCCTTTTTATCCAATTCTCTTTACCATGATGATCGATAAACAGACGAAATTACATCTTCGTTCCACTCAACATTTCCACTATCGTTCGTCATTCTACAAAAATTAACCGATCGACTACTTCCAAATCCACTAACTATTTACCAATGCACACTGGTATCTAGTTTCGATCATAATAAAATTAATGCTCCCAGTTTCCCCGGTACCACCGGTCCACAAGCGACACGCATTAATACGACCCTGAAAATATCTTATCGTCAGCCGGTGTCGCACATGCCAGCCACCGTTTTATGGCGAAGTTAAAACTCGGGATTCTAGGGAATTGCGTGCGCCGTCGTCCGTCATAACAATGGCACGGTGGTATTGCACTCCGCCGAGGTGCAAACATCAACACGCAGCGGGCAGATTTACGAGCCGGGCTTTCGTACGCACTGCTCGGTTCCGCGTTTCGAGCAAGAAGCAACTATTTAGTCTTTCTTTTCTCGGGGTCGTTATCTACGGCGAGCGTCACCGGGATCGATACCAGCGGGATTATCGCGCTCGATACAGACGCAACGTCAACAAACCCCCCTTTGGCCCTCCCCGTCTTGCCGTGTTTGCGGCGAAACGAGGTTTCACGGCTCTTTTTTTTTTATCTAGAATTCTTGGAGCTCGAATTTCTACATAACGAGGTCGAATCGATAAACCGACGCGTGCGATACCGAACAACGGCCAGATCGTCCGGCGGAGTCGGACTTTCCGAAGACGGCGCGTTTCCCCCGCGTCCCTCGCTAACGATATCGAATTGCTGTCGGTCGCGCGACCGATACTCCGCAGTATCGTTTTGCCCTTCGTGCAACGGAACTCGTTCGTCGCTTCCCTAGATTGGCCACATGCCTCTCCCGTGCTATGGGGGCAAAAAATTCTCCGGTTTCTCGGAGAAAAGGCGTAGCCCCTCCGCGCTTCACCGTCGATATGTGCGCGGCGGCGCCATTGCGCGCCACCGAGGTCCCGCTTGTTTACGCGTTTCTGAATGTATCGCTGTACGAACGGGTGTAAGATTATACGATAATTAAGTGATTGTCACCGGTTTACCTTATCCGCCCGCGTCGTAAACACCCATTGTGTCTGTATTTCGCCACGATAAATTATGCGCCTGCCACTACATCCCCCGAATCGATTATCTACATGTAATTAGTACAATTACGATGTGACTAGATGTAAAGTGTTCGATTACATCAGCATGATTAATGCCGTTCGCTCGTCATCCGCGTAGCAACTTCTCTTTTTGTGTCTCTTGCTTATCATGTTTGCGTAACTCCGTTGCAAACACATGTCGCAGCGCGTCTCAATAAAATTGCAGCGAGATCCCAATCTCGCAGGGAAGAAGTATTTACCCCTCGTTGTAAGCCACCCGGTTCGATCCGTTTACGTAACGAGTGCGTGTTCAGAACGTTTATAACGAAGGAGCGGAAACAATGAGCAGATAAAGGAGACGACCGGGAACAAACGGGGGACGTTTACCTTAACGCACAAGTTCGGGATAATGAAAATTTGCCTTTCGTTTTGCGTTTCCGTGAAATAGAGGGGACGGTATTATTTCGCATGCGACGTTGTTACATGAACGGTCGAGAAAGGCTCTTTACGAGCCGCGTGCACGCGGTATTCGATTATGCAAATGCCGATGGTCGAAAGGTGTGTCCGAGAGCGGACAAAAGCGATTCCAATAAAAAGAAAAAGGGTGTCGTCGCCCGGTTAACGGAAAATTTCTCTGTAGCGGCGCGTAAAGGCGGACGCTGCTGGCGTGGCAACGTTGCCGGGCTGCTCTCGCGGGGCGGGCCGGATCGCCGGAGAAACGGCCACGCGTGATTCAGCCTTTAAAGAAATTCAGGTCGAAGTTTCTCGTGAAGGTGAGGGAGATAAGCGTGGCTGACCGTATGCTAACGGAATGGGAGGCGTCGGGTGAAAGGCCGCTGATTCTTCGGTGACGATTGCGGGCCTCGTGCATGTCGTTGCGCCGAACACAGGCGGGCCAGCTGTTCACGTGCACGGGGCGCGCTTAGAAAGGTGCACGAGACACGACGAACTTCGGCGGCGGCGTTGCGATAACAGGCCACGTTTTTGAACTTCGACCCTCGGCGAGTAGGTACCACAGTTCCGGTAAAGATGTCGGGGGACGTGGAAAAATCGAACATTCCTGGGGCAGGGTCTTTAGCATGTTTTAGGAACGGTAAATGAAGTCTTATGACCGTTTTGTATTTTATTTTGTATTTGAAGCAGAGGAGGCTTGGATACGTGTAAGTGGTATTGTCCGTTTTTATGTCGAGGCTGTAGATAAACGCTGAGGCTGGGAATCAAGTAATTGGGCGCGCTTGTGTGACGTGGAATTAGTGGAGTGATATGGTGTGGTGTATGTTGAGTGTGTTCAGCTTCCAATCGTCAACTGAGTTGATATTAACACAGCCGTGGGTCAGTGAACGTTTTTACGTACTCTGGTAGGGTGTGTGATTCGTTTGCTAGTTGGAAATTAAATGTGGCTGTGCGGTGAAGGATTTCGAAAAATAGCCGCACAGGGAACACGCTAAAAACGGAACGAACTGACAGCAGCGGGAAGTTCGTGGAGTAATATTCATCTGGCGCCAGAAGCGTCAGAGAAATAATTGATGCCCTTTGCATCAAGGGATCTGCAGAAAGTTTCAGTTTAAAATTTACCACTTTCTGCGGGGCAACCTGCCATTTCACATATAGAATCCCGAATTTCCGACTCGCTCCTGAGATGTTCATATATACTCCATTTCTTCTCGACGAGGATCCTTGAAACAGATCATTACCCAGGATGCAGTCTAAATTCTTTTATTTTAAAACATACTAGAGCTGTAATTATTCCACTATTCGAATATTCGGAGCGATCGAATTTTGGATTGCACCGAATAGGAATCTGAATGTGCAATATTTCTTCACATTTTATCGTGAAATTTTTTATACATATTGGCCTTTACAATTAATAATTGTTTAATTAAGAACAAAATTACTAGTATTGCAATTAATGAGCATTATGATACAACATTTAAATACATTAGGTTCCTAAATTTCAATAGAATTTGTACCTTTCATTGCAAAATTTATAAATTTACAAAAGATTAATAAAATTCCAAATTTATTGTTTGAAAACAAATAAATACTCCTGATTGTTCGAATATTCGTTACAGCTCTAATAAATACGCTATACTCACTCCGGTAACACAGCATCACCCCCAAAGCAGTGTTTCCCAACTTTTTTTGAGTCACGATTCCCTTTTATAATATTCAAATAACTTGCCCCCGCCCCTCCGAATGTAAGACAAGGTAAATAAAACACATTAAAAATAGGTATTACAGAATATAATTCTATCTTAGTAACATTGAATTATTTTAATTCATAGATTAAACATACTTAAAGGTATTTAATATATTTAATTATCTTAATACACAAATTCAATTTTATATTTAATTGAGGACCTTTCAGCAAGGGGTGCAGCTCTACCTTTACCCACTTCGAGTAAATTAGAGAAAAGCGTTTATAAAATTATTACTTTGACTTAACATTGAAAAGATTACACTGATTGAAATATATATATATATTTTCACACAATTAGTATCGCTTGATTTTCTCGAAAATCGACTTGGAAATTCTTGACGCCGCGTCCAGTCGTTTATAGGAAAAGCTACCAATACACTGCCAGGAGCAGTCTCTGATACCAAAGTGCACGCAGCTTAATCACCACGGGCCCAAGTGGACCGCCAATATTTGATCGCGATCGAATCGAGCCACTTTACTTATCCGAGCTCACACGCGAGGTGGAGTAAGGAAAAAAAAATTGAGGGTGAGGGGGTCGAACGCGATCGCCCGGCTTCCGTCATAAATCCTGCGACCCGGGGTGGTTGGGGGTGGGGTTGGGCGAGGAAGAAGCTATCCAGCGTCCCCGTGTACTTTCCATTGTGGAATGTAAGTTTGCTCGCGGGGAGTGCCGCGGCGCGAGGGTTCGCGGGGGGTTCGCGAGGGGACGGCCGACGAAGAAGGGGGTGGCGTTTCTGTGCGGGAGCGTTAACGTGATCCTCGGGTGTTTCAGAAGTTCGGAGGATCACGGGACCGTCGGCGGCAACGGGGGAGGGGTCAGCGTCGTCGGGGTTGGCGGGAGCGGCGGTTCCGGCATCGTCGGCGGCAGCGTTGGCGGCGGAGTCAGCGGCGGCGGTAGCGGCGGTGGTGGCAGCAGCGGCGGCAGCGGCAGCGGCAGCGGCGGAGGATCGGGCGTTGGAGGAAGCGCCGTCGGGAGCGGTATCGGCGGCAGCGGCGGCGGCGGCAGTGGTGGCAGTAGCGGTAGCGGGAATGGCGGCGGCGGCAGCGGCAGCGGCGGCGGCGGCATCAACGACAGGGAGAGAGACCGCGAGAGGGAGAGGGACAGGGAGCGCGACAGGGATCGCGACAGGGACCGGGACAGAGACAGGGAGAGAGAGAGGGACCGGGAGAGGGAGAGGGACCGCGAGAGAGAGCGGGAGAGGGAGCGAGACAGGGAGCGAAGCGGAGAGGGCTTCGAGTCACGTGGCTCCCACGGCAGTTTCTACAGCAGCGAGAGAAGCAGTCGAGGGGTCGGTTCCGGGGGTGGTGTCGGTGGTGTCAGCGGCGGCGTCGTCGTTGGCGGCCATCCGGCGGATCCTTCTCCCGGTGATCCTGGCGGCTACATACCCCGCGGGCGTCCACCTCCTGCCAGCTCTTACCACGTGACATCGACCAGGGCGAGGGATCGGCTTTACTCGAGAACCGGCCCGTATGCCTCCGGACCGCCGCCCCCGCCCCACTTAGACCGTCATCGCGGTGGCCTGCCGCCGTCCTCCTGGTCGGCCTACGAGTCGACGACCTCGAGGTACGGGAACGCGCCGCCGCCACCCTCGCCTGCCAACAACGACGCCTACCAGGACAAGCAAGGTAATTGCCCTTATACGTACCCCGGTGCACCAGCTTCAATTCCCTTGCCCCGTGCGTGCAAGCGAGAGCTTCTCCCTGTGCCATGCCTGCCCATCACACCTTTGCGTCTGCGTCCGCGACTGCGTCCACGTCCGCATGTGTTTCTGCAGGTGGAATACCTCTATCTGCTCTGTGCTGTTTCCTTGCTTCCTCTCTCTTTCTCTCTCTCCCCCCCCTCTCTCTCTCTCTCTCTCTCTCTCTCTCTCACACACGTACGCGCACACATGCCGCTGAAACGCCGTGTGTTTTGTATATCCACCGTTCTGTGTGCGAGGGGGCGTGTGGGTGTGTGTTTTCATGACTCGCGAGGGGATACGCGGGGTACGGCGCTCTGCGTGTCGCTCGCCTCGGGGACAACACGTAGCCGCGATCATCAAGGCTTTTCTGACACTTCGCGATTTATGATCATACGATAACGACGCCTTCTTATTAACATTCAGTAGCTCGCAATCCTATTAACTTCTCGCCTTATTTGGACCCACGCTTCTGGCGGTCCTTTGTCCTTATTCGTTTTCGAGGTCGCACTCCGTGTCTTCAATCGAAAAATCGCTTATGTAGAATTACATTTCTATATTCCTTGTCACGCGAACGATCCCCAGCTTCTGAAATCCACATTGTGCTTTCCTAAAATTGCTCCTCGCACTGTCCGCAAAAGCATACCGCTTCGATACACGTGAATCACGGTCGAGCAGACACGAAACCACGTTGCTCCGTTAACGATAAAATGAGATACGCGCTTGTCCTAGTTGCATGACTTTGATTTAATGAGTAATCGTAGCTCGCTCATAAAACGCAAATAAATACGCACCTGTAACTTCAGACTTTTCAATGAATGAAGCGAATCATATTTGCGGACGTTTACGACTGGTCGAAACTTTGGAATCATTCCCTGTATTAAGGGTAGTAGAGATTTCAGGCATTGAGAGCAGAAACGGACTAACTCAGATTTCTTGCGAAATTAAGTTAGTAGCAATAAAGTATTCCAATAGACTTACTAATTATATAAAATAGGAAAAGTTAATTTACGTTCAATGTGGGTTAGTTCGTTTTTGTTGTTAATTCCTCATTTAATCATTAAAGATATAAATTAAGTAATTATTCAAATCATCCACTATAATTTAGCCGAAAATTGATCAGACGATGTGACTTTAACCCTCACCTGGCGCATACCGGGTCTATTCAGACCCACCTTCCATTCCCAACCCCTGAAATTACTTACTACTAGGACTGGGACTATTTGTCGAATTGTTTGGTATTCGAATATTCGAATACTTCAGTTGCTCAATTATTTGGCGAATATAATTCGAAATGCAAGTATTCGAATACTGATGTACCTACTCGAATATTGATGTATTCGAATAGTATGGTGTGAATTATAAATCAAGTTCTTTAAGAAATCTTGTAAGCTAATTTTGACCCACTTCACACCATACTATTCGAATATTAACATTCGATTACTCAAATATTCGAAGTTTATTCGTAGCATTCGAATACTCAAATATTCGAAGTTTATTCGTAGCATTCGAATACTCAAATATTCGAATATTTTATTATTCGAATAGTCCCAGCCCTAATTACTACCCACTAAAAACAGATGTTAGACCACAACAGTGGTGCACTCAGGATTGAATCTTGGGGGAGCCGAGTTGAAGTGATAAAAATATTTTCACTTCAAATTCACCAAAATTCATTAGGTGATTACAAAAATTGATTTCAAGAATAAATCCCAGTTTTCCTTTTCTTTTTACAAAGTCTTCTTTGGGGGTGCGATATTCCCTTATCCCCCTTCTGGGTGCTCCACTGTACCACAACACGACCAAACAACCCTTATCCACCCCAGTTTTCGAGAAAGTCACATTTCGGGCCAAAATTGACCCCGTATCCGCCCCGCAGCTAA
Organism: Andrena chrysosceles; assembly: GCA_963855975.1. Lineage (NCBI taxonomy): Eukaryota > Metazoa > Arthropoda > Insecta > Hymenoptera > Andrenidae > Andrena > Andrena chrysosceles. The sequence continues at coordinate 112,458,210 of OY979766.1, read as the reverse complement.
CCGTTATCCCCCATTTCACCTCATTCTAAAAATCGCCAGCTTGATTCCTAACTTTCAACCCGTAAAAAATAATGGAGAACCCGTCGCAACACCCTCCACCTCTAACTCGCTGCCCTAAAATACCCTAACTAACGTTACAATAATGCATCCCCTGTCCACGTGTGTGCAGATTATATTCATCGTGTTGTTCCATTAGGCGGCGGCGGAGGCGGCGGCAGCAGCAGCAGCGGCGCTCTACGACAGCACAAAAAGCAGCGGAGAAAATCGCGAAGCGGAAGCAGCTCGCCGAGCGGCAGTAGCCGTTCCGGTAGCAGCAGCAGCAGCCGAAGCGGCAGCTCCGCCGGCAGCACTTCCGGGGGCAGCACGTCGCCGGGCAGCTCGCCGCACCGCACCGGAAATGCTGCCGTCACCGAGGACCGCAGGCCGCTGGCTATCTGCGTCCGTAATTTGCCGGCGCGCAGCAGCGACACCTCCCTCAAGGACGGCCTGTTCCACGAGTACAAGAAGCACGGGAAAGTGACGTGGGTGAAGGTGGTCGGGGCGGCCGGCGATCGGTACGCCCTGGTCTGCTTCAAGAAGCCCGAGGACGTGGAGAAGGCGCTCGAGGTGTCCCACGACAAGCTATTCTTCGGCTGTAAGATCGAGGTGGCACCCTACCAGGGCTACGATGTCGAGGACAACGAGTTCAGGCCGTACGAGGCCGAGCTCGACGAGTACCACCCGAAAGCGACGCGCACGCTCTTCATCGGGAACCTCGAGAAGGACGTCACCGCGTCCGAGCTTAGGAAGCATTTCGAGCCGTTCGGCGAGATAATAGTAAGTTGGGCACGCTTCCATTTCCATTGCCCTCCGCGAGGGCACCGGAAGCGATCCTGCTACGACCGGGGGAGGCGCGAGGTGTTCCATCTTCCACGGGACAGTCGGATGTGTGGGATAATGCTTCCCTTGTATGTGATTTCGTTCTCGAGGGAAACGATTTTCACGATACGGGCATAGGCACTGTATATAGGGTAGATTGCGTAGAAGGGGATGATAAAAAGGTCTTGTTTTTGCACTGAAATAGATATGTGTATTCTGGTAATTCTTTGGTAATTGAGGATTCGACTGTATTTATTCGTATTAACCCTATAGCCCCAAACGTATCATATATGATACATTCTTTTTTCTTCCCGTTTCGCCGGTTCCATTTGCAATTCGCTGTTTGCAACAGTTTAAGTAGTACATGTTTAGCGTAATTTTATTCACTGAAAGAAGCTTGACTTACCTGAACCACGTATTCATTGGTTTTATGCATTTTAACTTCTGAAGAAATTTTTTTTTATAAATATATAAATCCAGACCATTTTTAACGAATTAAAGAAAACGGGATATTTTTCTTTCGGCGGGATTTAGGTGCGGGTGCTAAAGGGTTAGTTGTAAATAAACAGCTAGATAATTTAGCTTAGTACAGTTTAAAATAGATACCTCCATTTCTGACTCTCTGTACGGGGACCCGGAAGTCTGCGTTACATTTTGAGACCATCATTTGGGGTGTTGAACGAAGAGTAGCTGTTGAAATTTAAAAGTCTTTCCAGAATTTTACTTTTCGAGGTGTTTAAAAAATTCTTTTACCTTTGGGGGAAATGTCTTGTTCAGTATTGCCATTAATTTGAGTCAAAGAGACCAAGACTGACACTATGTGGTCTTCTGAAACTAGGTGTTACAATTAGTCAAACGATACACAGGTGCCCAAGTGGACACCGAAATTGATTTGTGCCGAGAACGAAATGTTACATGGGAAGTGTTATTCCACAGCCTTGACTTATTTTTGTACATCGCGACATCCTCCCTCTGGCCGCATCACGATTGCAACCGCCTTATGTATTTAGCGTATAGAGCTTTGTAAGTGACGCACGATCGTCTAAAATATTATTCAAATTAAAATATATTATTGAACTAACGAAAGAAATAGCGAGTAGGAAATAAATTAATAAAGGAAGATTGGAAATGAAATAAAACTAGAATACTGTTATATACGAGCTCTTTTATTGCACCTGCATCAATTTCCAGTATGCTGGGTATCTTTGAAGTCGTCGATACAAGTCGCTAGGAAATAATTAACAGAAAAAGTGAACACGATTTTCGTTTGGATCTTACAGGAAATAGATATTAAGAAACAGGGCGCGGTGTCGAGCTATGCCTTCTGCCAATACTCCGACATCGGTAGCGTTGTCAAAGCTATGCGATCGATGGACGGCGAACACCTGGGCGCAAATCGAATAAAACTCGGATTCGGAAAGTCGATGCCCACGTCCTGTGTTTGGGTTGATGGCATTGGAGGTAATTATCCATTTAAAAAGAAAGTTGCCCCTACCCCCCACACCCCCGCACCCCTCTCCTCCACATTAATTTCCCCATGGAATTTTCAGTTTTGCGCGAAAAAGTGGCTCCTTTATACTATTCATATCAGTATGTACTCAACCCTCTGATGGCATATACCAGCTCCAGACGGGGCAGCTGGACTTACACCCAGTCCCTAACAGTTTTAACTGCAAGAATCTGGGTCGTGTAAGCCTTAAACATCTCTCAGACTCCGACATCCACATTCTTCTCATTCTGATAATGTATAGATCATTCAGTTCCACCTAATGTTAAGTCGCGTCGTTTGCAAATAATAAGCGCAGAGACAGAACGTTAGCTTAACTTGCCGGCACACTCTCTAGGGTGAGGGATTGGAGGAAAATTTAAGGGTTGGACCAGTGGAGGTTGATCCACATTGATAAACGAATGCAGTTCTCAAAGCCACAAATGTTATACGCCACCTTTTCTTCTTACCGTCGCTTAACGGGCTCGCAATTTTTGCGTATGTTGTTTTAGATTGCATGTCGGAAAAGTACCTGAACATGCAGTTCCACCAGTTCGGGCCGATATCTCAGGTGGTGGTGGACAGGGAGCGGGGCCACGCTCTGGTGTTCTTCGAGCAGATCAGCTGCGCGCAGGCCGCCGTGAAGGAGATGAGAGGGGCAGCTCTTCGTGGACGACGGTTACAGGTTGACTTCGCCTCCAGAGAGTGCCAGGAGACCTTTTACGAGCATCTCGAGCGGCAGGGTGTCGCTGGCGAGAAACCTTGGGACACAAGGCCATCCCCAGCGTCCACCTTTGATGTCGCGTATGTATATTTGCTAGCGCAACGTGTGTTCGCGAGCCTACTTTTTTTGGGTGTCTCATTGTAGAGCAATTTGAATACACTTGTTCACGATCCAAGTGTCTGGCGGGGTACTCGATAAATTCTCCTAGCGTGTTTAACCCTTTAGCGCCCAGTGTGACGTCAGTATACGTGACATCATTTTCAAACCTATAAAAAATCGATCACAAAAATCACAAGTGCCATTATACGTTCCACTTACATGTCTCCATTTATTCGAATCGTGGAGGTTCTCTTATATTCGAAATAGTGATTGTCTACGAAGTGGAAGAAATTACTAGTTAACTAGGAAGTAACAGGGAAGCTACCAAATCTTGATTTTCATTTTCACTCCCTACTACTGGCATCACCACATCACAAGCTTTCTATCTCCCCCATCCACAAGGGAAGATCCCCAACCCGGAAAATCAAAAAATTATCAAACATATTTCCCTTACATATCTCCAAAGTTTCATAATTTTTGGAATTTTTCCTTGTCAGCCCCTCAACACTCCGGCTAAAAAATTATACAAGACACTAGGGAGAGCTCCCTCCAAGAATAAAGGAATAATATGAAACCAATCTCCTTAGCTGTGCACACGCGACTTGAACGTATCCAAACCTAATTGTACATTTTTTTCAGCCCCCTACGGTTTACGCGAAATAACGTTACAACGGAATAAATCCCCCTATTCCCTTTAATTTCTACTATTCAAATGCTCCAGACTCTCCAACCCCACTTACAAACATACACTCCTGCCGCCTACTGCCATACAATATTCCGAAAGATGTTAAAGACGCTGGAGAGAATTTGGACGACTACCCCCGCGGTCGTTTTTCACGTACCCTGCGCACCGCTCGCGTAACACGCGGGACTACGAAATATAGAAGATAGACCCGTTATTTGAAGGACTCTTTCCAGGCGGGAACGTAGCAGTTTCGACTCCGGGGTGACGGTGTCGAACGCGAGCAGCAGGTTCACCCGCTACGAGACGCCCCCGAGATCGAGAACAGCGAGTTACTCCCGCACGTCTGGGGGCGGCAGTACGCCTGGCGCGAGCCCGGCCCACCCGACGGCGATGTCGCGTAGCAGTAGACGCTCGTACCAGGACACCTACTACGACGGCGACTACAGCGAGCCAACGTCGCGCCCGTTTCGCAGCTACGATGAGTTCAGTCAGGGCAGCGGGGCCAGCCACGACGACTATCAGAGCAGCGTGCTTGGCGACAGTAAGCTGAACGAGGATGACTGCCCGCCGCCATCGCGACGCCACGCCGTCCAGAGCGTGGTCACCAGCGTCGAGCCGCCTGCCCCACCGCCGCCGTTGCTGCCGCCACCGGACATCAGGCATCTGCAGAAAGAGCGGGTCCACCTGCTCGAACAGCTCGAAGAATGCCACAGCAGCGGCGACGAGGTCGGCTTCGCTCCGAAGAAGCGGGCGAAGCTCGACGGAGCAGCCACGACCATACTGTGCGAGGACGACGAGCCCGAGATCGCCTCGTTGCTCGTCACCTCGCACTCCAGTCGAAAGGGCATGGACATCCGGCGCGTCAGCGACAGCAAGGTGGTGGTCCACCACGGGACGAGGAGAGGCAGCTGCGAGGGCAGGGGCCCTGGGCCTTGCAAGCGACGACGCGATGTTACCAGCAGGTATGTTTGTTTATGGTGGAGTTGGGTGTGGAGTGACTTTTTCTTTGTGGAACCTGAAGAGTGTATATTCTTGGGCGGGGGGTTCTAATTTCTGGTTGTTTGTACTTTGAGTAACACTTTGACTAACATGAAATGTCAATTGTGGTATAAGGGTGAGTGGGGTAATTACGAGTAAGCAAACAAAACGAAAACTATGTGAGAAATGAATTTGTTTATTATTTACAAACATACTTAAACTATTCCTCTATAAAGTACTGTGACGAATTTTTGAAAAATTATAATAAAAATCAACTTTATAGTGAAAAAGCAAAACCCTTGGTGTTCGTGATTATTCGACTGCCGTGGAATACATTTTACGGCTTCGGTAGAGTTTTCTGAAGTTATGTTTTAAGTCTCATAACGATTCCTTAATATTTACTCAGGTTATCGCAATTTATATTTACAGAAGTAATGATTTTGGACGATGAAAAATTTTTGTTTATAATTTGTATCTAGAATAGTAATGATTGGATAAAAAAAACTGTAAATAGAAAAAATGTGTATCGTGACGAGCTTTACAACACTATATTTGTTAAAATTCAGTTTAATAACATTGAATTTTTTAATCTTTCTTAGCGTTAGGACAATAATTTTTCCCATTTTCGAGCGCTCGTCCCCTCAATGCATCCGAGCCTCAATTCTGTTATTATTACGGTAGACTTATTGTTCTTCTCGAGTCAGCCACATCGACGACACGTATTACTCGGTAAATAAGACATTTAATTTTTCTGTTAAAGGCATCACGAGCACCACGACGGATCACGGCCAGGAACACCTTTGGTCGACGAGAGGCCGGAGAATTTGGTGCCCAGCGAGCCTCGGCGTTTTCGCGAGAGGAGTCACGAGGGCCCCCTGTCGTTACCGCTGCCAAGGTTCGCTGCCCAGATGCTGAACAACAATAACAATAACAACAACAACACAAGCAGCAGCAACAATAACAGCAACGGCAACAACCGATCTAACAACACTAGCCTGGCTAAAGTGACCAGCCCACCGTGTGCCAACCTCTCCACCGCGCCGAGTCCCCGCGCGGCTCCTCAGCCACCAGCCTCGCCACCGCCCCGTCATCCCAGCCCGAGTCCAACGAGCTCTGACAGCGAGACGGCGCCCCAGTCCCCAAGCCTCGAGGAGAGGATACGCTCCCTGGACGAAAAGTACGAGAAATGGTCGGGGTCGAGAGCATTGAGCGCGGCGGGCGGCGACGCGCTGGCCAAGCTCGACGCGACCGCGTCTGAACGGTTCAGGTTTCGTCACAAGCTTCTCGATCTGGACCTGCACGAGGTGCAGCCGTCCGACATCGTGAAGTCAGTCCTCGCGAAGCGGAGCGTGTTCGACGAGGACTCAAAGCGCCTGGAAAACTTCAGCGAGAAGTACGAGCCGCGGGAGTTCACCGGCGTGCTGAACGTGAGCTCGATGATCGGCAGCGCGAGCGGCCTGACGTCCAGCGGCGGCTGCACCAGCAAAGTTTGCCTACAGTATCCGTTTCCTAGTCACCCGCCGGTGCAGCTGGCCAGCGGCGCCACGACGGCCGCACAAATCGTTGCGGGCGCGAGCACACCTCTCTCCTCGAGCCTAACGTTCCCGGCGACTATGTCGTCTGCGTTGAAGGCGGACCCGCGGGCAACGGTGCAGCACAACTGCGTCCACCCGACGCCGGCCACCCCCGTCACACCGGGCACGTCAATCAAAACTGTTAGTCCCGAATTGCCGCCGGTCTCTCTGCCAATCGGTCTTGGTAGCGGGACGACGGCCAGTAGCGGCAATAGTAGCGGTTTAGCGTCAGCTAGTAGTATTCTTAGCAGCAACGGTAGTGTAAGTAGTATTCACGCCCTCGGGGCCTCGACGAGTCGGGGATTCAGCACGCCTGTGGCGACGCCGTCGACGCCCTCCGTAACGACAGCGCCGACGCCCGTGTTCCCTGCCACGATGACGACGACAACGGCCGCTACAACAGCGACCACCGCGACAACGCTGTCGACACCGACGACGACGCCAGCAACGACCGCCACCGCGACGTGCACGATATCGTCGTCGTCGTCGTCGTGCTCGTCGTCATCGTCGCTATCGAGTGGTCAATACCAAACTTCCATGCCCACCGCCTCCACGGTGCTATCGTCTTCCACGACATCCTCGTCGAACTCTTCCTGCTCGTCGTCGTTGTCTTCGTCCACCGATAGCTCCCGGTCGCGTTTGAGGAAGGAGATGGGCAGCAGCAGTAGCAGCAGTAGTAGCGGTAGTAATCGGGACAGCAGAGAGTCCCGCGACGGCAAGGACAGCAGGGACTCGAAGTACAGCAAGGGGAAGGATTGCCAGAGGAAATCGCGCAAGGAGGACGCGGACAGCGAAAGGAGTCGCAAGGATCGCGAGGAGAAAGACACTTTGTCGATGGTCAACGATATCGCCGATTCGGATAGTCACGCGAGAGAGTTGAAGGAGAACAAAGAGGCTCGTTACGAAAGGAAAGAGCGGGAGGAGAAGGAGAGGCGGGAGAAGGACGATCGCGAGAGGCAGGAGAGGAGAGAGAAGGACGATCGCGACAGACAGGAGCGCAAGGAGCGAGAGGAGAGGCGGGAGAAGGACGAGGAGAGGCGGGAACGAGAGAGGTTGGACAAGGAGCGACAGGAGAAGGACAAACGTGAGAGGGAAGAGAGAGAACGGGAGCGTAAGGAGCGGGAGGATCATGAGGCCAAAGAGAAGGAGAGGAGAGAGAAGGAGCGGCTGGAACGTGAAAAGCGGGACAGGGAAGAAAAGGAACGTCTGGAGCGCAGGGAGAGGGAAGAACGTGAGAGGAGGGAACGCGAAGATCGGGAAAGGAAAGAACGGGAGCTGCGGCTGGAACGCGAGAAACAGGAGAAGGAACGTCTCAGGAAGGAGAGAGAGGAGCAAGAGAGGCGGGAGAAAGAGGAACGCGATAGGCTGGAACGGGAGAGACGACGGGAGGAGAAGGAACGTGTCGAGAGGGAAAGAAAACGCGAGAGGGAGGAAAAGGAACGATTGGAGCGGGAACGACGGAAAGAAAAAGAGGAACGGGATCGAGCGGAGAAAGAGAAGCGCGAAAAAGAGGAAAGGGAGAGGTTCGAGCGCGAGAAGCACGATCGAGAGAAGAGGAGGGAGCGGGAGGATCAGGAGAGGCGCGAGAAGGAAAAATCGGAGCGCGACAAAAGGAGGGATCGGGAGGAGAAGGACAAGGAGAAGAGGGATCGCGACGACAGCAGACGACAACCCACCGAGAACCATCTTCACCAGTCCGTATCTCAGTCCCAGAACCAAATCTCACCCGCGCCCGTGTCCATCAAGCGGCGGTGCTCCTCGCAAGACGGGCCCACGGAGGACGACGCGAAACGCATGAAGATCACCGAGCACCGCAGGGACAGCAAAGACCGGCCTAGGCAGAACAGGCGATCGGAGGATCGCAAGCACCGCAACGACTCCCATCGTTCGAGCCGCGAGAGCAGGGAGAGTCGAGACAGCAAGGAGAGCAGCGGTTCTACGCAGACGCAGGACAGCAGAGATACGAGCCACGGCGACCTGGCCAGAGAGTCCAGCCGCGAGAACAGAGAGAACAATCGGGAGAGCGGCAAGGACAAGCAGCGGAGCAAGCGAAACCGTTCCGAGAAGGAATCGAGGGAGAGAAGCCCACGCGTTTCCCACGAGTCCGACAAAGAGTTCCTATCCAGGCTGGAGCTCTCGAAGCGCAATGATTCGAACTCTCCGAGCGAGCAAACCTCGGTGGGTACCAATCATTCCCGAGAGATGCAGCAACACCATCAGCAACAGTCTTCCCTGAACCTACACAGCGACGTCGACGATGGCCCGTTGTCCACTCACGACATGCAAGTGCCCAGGCATCCGTCAGCCACTGACACCGATAGCGATGAGCCGAAGAAGCACTCCATCTTCGACATCGTTGACGACGAACCCGCCTACATCAGTATGTACGATAAGGTGAAGGCGCGGTCCACCAAGAACATGCAGAAGCTCGAGGAGGAGAAGCGCCAGGTGCGCTTGAAAGACAAGTTCTCGCAGCTGAAGCAGAGTCGGGCTAGAAGGGAGGAGAAGAAGCAGAGCACGTCGTGGGATGGGGACTCGGTGTCTAGCAAGGCGCTGACGGAGGACGAGGCGACGTCGGAGTCAGACTCGGCAAGGGCGAAGTCCCTCTCCAGGAAGGGTTCCAGGTCCAGGATCCACTCGGACACCAGCGAGGAGGAGGAGTCGTTCAACAACAAGATTCGCAAGGTGAAGACCGAGAGGTTTCTGGAGAGCGACGTCGACCTCGGCTTCGCCGACACGGAGGAGAAGCACAACCCTCTGGAGACCTCAAGCGTGGTAGTGAACAGCGTCCACGCGACTGTGAAGGAGGAGCTTCGCACGTCCGACGACGACGAGCGGATGTCCGTCCCTTTCCGCGGCAACCATCCTTCTATCGTCGCAAACAACCACGAGAGGGACTCGCGGAAGAAGTCGCATAAGAAGAAGCAGAAGCGGCAGAAGAACTCGATGTCGAACGAGGACAGCTTGAAGGCTGAATCCTCGGAGAGCAACGAGCATAAGAACAAGTCTATCGTGACGAGCAACGTGGATTGTAGACCAAACCATACTTCGGAGGCAATTACCGTTTCCACCACCGCCACGTCCGGAGCGACGGTGCTGGAGAACAGCGAGGAGAGGATACGTTCTGATAAGAAGCAGCGGAATAAAAAGGATAAGAGGAGAGACCGAAACGGTGACGATAAGGCGAAGACGAGGAGAAAGAGGCTGAACAGGCAGGAAGTTAGGGACTCGCAGCGTATGGAGGATATCTTTGGTCCTCTTTCGGACGACGTTGATGATGGCCCGTCGAACACCTTCTTCAATCGCCTGGGCAACATGCCGTCGGAGAACAACACCTATGCGTCGGACAGCGACGGTGGTCACAGTCCCGTGTTGGACGTGGAGCGAGTGAGACGGAAAACGGAGAAGAAACGTCGTCACCAGCCAGAGGACGAGAACAGCGTGGACCTGGCTGAAGCGGGCCGGGAGATCGAGGCGAAGCTCCTGGGGCTGCCCAACTCGCCCAAGTCGGGCGTGGTGTGCACGGAGAGCAACGATCACGATGTGTTTCGATTCACCGACGACAATGACAGCGTCGAGCCGTCCACCCCATCCACGGTCCCAGAGAAGATCAAGGAGAAGAAGAAGAAGCGGAAGAAGTCTAAGGAGGAGCGCAGTAGAAAAGACTACCACCATCATCATCATCACCACCACCACCACCACGAAAAGAGCGGCGAGTTGCCATATTTGGGCGCAGATCCGAGTCCTCCGAGGGCCAGCAGTCCATTGATCACGAAGACTCTGTCACCGACTCTACCGACGCCCAGAGACACTTTACTCAGTCCAATCCCCAAGGTTGTGTCTACCGTGGCGACGGTACCGTCGATGACACCTCCAGTCGTGAGCAGCGGTATCCAAGCCGCGAAGCCCGAGAAGAAGAAGGACAAATTCATCCCAGGCTTCGGGATAGAGATCGACGAAACCATACACGAGAATGCGGTGAAGAGCATCTCGGAACCCGAAGAGCGTGAGAGCAGCTGTCAACCGCGCAGCGGCAGGGAGGAGCCGGACGTGGCTGCGTCGACGACGCCACCCACGCAGACGGAAGATAAACCTCGAGTTGCCATCTCTCAGGAGGAAACAGAGGACGCAGTCGCTGCATTGCTGGAGGAGACCTTTGGAGGGTCTACCGAAGACTTCTCGTACGAGGGTGAGGAGGAAGATGCAGAGGCTGACGACACGGTTGGTGCACCAACTGAGGCGCCCCAAGAGGACGTCGAGGAGATGCAGCAAGCTGTGGAAAGTCTGAATGCTTCTGCGGGCGAAGGTGAGACGGACTTGAAGCCCGACACACCCCAAAGTGAGCACGACCTGCAGATAGACACGGACACGGAAGAAGACCCGAATTACGAGACGTTCGACCTCACTCAGCCGCCAAAGACGCCAGACATTCCATCGTTCTACAAGTCGCCCACTAAGACTGTCAACACCGTCGCACCTCCTCTAGCTGCGACGGAGAAGCCCGTCGAGGCTCGCATATCGACCGTGAAACCGTCTAGTCCACCCGCGTCTGTCATCGCGCATTCGTGGAACCTGAACGAGAAGCCTCGAGAGGTTGTTAAGCCTGCAACTGTGGCAGAGACAATCGACACGACCGTTAGCGTTGCTAGCCCAGAGAAGATCACCCCTCAAACACACCGCGTGTCAACTCCTCCACCGCCACAGTATAAACAGCCAGTCTTGGGGCCATGTAGCGTGCCGATAACCAGCGAAACGCCTAGAATCACAGCGGCTAGTCCCAGACCACCACCTCCTATTAATTCACAGCCTTTGTATCAGAAACTCCCCGTCTCTCCGCAGTCTCAAATGGTGCCCATGCGACAAGCCTCTCCTAGGATGCAGACCATACCCACAGTCTCATCATCTGCTTCCTCTAATCTGGCTCCTGTGCCTCTGTTAGTTCCATCCAGAATAACGCAGCCCCTGTCGCCCAACGGACAGTGGTCACGGAACCCAGCCTTGAGCCCTCACATGCCCAACGTTGGCAAACCATCACCTCCGCCCGCGAGAACCGCTGTAAGCGTCAGCGTCTCTGCTCACAGGCAAGAAACACCGTCGCAGATCTATTCCACCGCTGCTACTCAACAACCAGTCATCCAACATGCTCCAGGGATGAGGGCCCTCGCGCCTAGTCCCCGCGGAGGAATGCCACCGTTGACCCTAAATATCCCACACCGCTCTTATATGTCTGTGCCACCGCTAGCGCCTGGCGTGCAAGTGAAAAACTCGAGGGATTCGACCATTGGAGGGAAGTCTGTTATCGAAACGTTGCTCCCGGTTAACCCTAACGAACCGCTGCAACGGTTAGAGGAGCCTAAATTGTCGCCGGCAATTATGCCGGAGCCCACGAACAAAGCATCGACGTCGCCGAAAGTTCCTTCGCCTAATCAGCCGCCCACGTACATCCCGGAAACGGCGAAGATCGAGATCAATGCCAGCACGTCCAGCCCGGTGTTTGGGAAGCCAACCACTATGGCAGACACGTGCACCCTACCGTCCAGACCACAGAAGCAGATTCCTGGGCCGATCACGACGGACAATAATCTGCTGTCGCCTAGGCAGAAGCAGGAACTGTCGAGTCTCCAACTTCTGACCACGCACGTGCCGCGCTCCTCGACGCCAAGCCCTGTTATAGTCGCCCATGGGCAGCCTCACTTGGTGCACAAGTCCGTGGTGCACAGTATCGGCGCGACGACAGTAGCTGCGGCTAATCAACCGCTCATCAAGACAGTAGTACCCATAGTCTCGCAGCAGATCACGTCCACCGTTGCAGTCTCGATACCCGAGGAGAAGTGCATTGTCCCTCAGACATCGTTGCCTCTGAGCGGCGGTCAAAGACACCCGTCCGTCTCTCAGAGTGCTCAACTCTCCAAGCCACACATTCCTCTCGTGTCCACTGTCCCCCAGGCAATTATCGCTAGGACGGTGCCCACCGCTGTCTCTTCTACATCAGAGTCGCCAGTGGACGAACCGCCCGCGGTCGAGTGCTTGGAACCTCGAATACCACCCGAGCAAGAGTTAGAACTAGACGCGAGTGCGCAGATAGCACAGACCGCTCAACCCATGCAGCTCACTCCGCCCATACAGCCCACGCAACCAATGGACATCATAAAAGAAGAGCCAGTCGATGTCGTGAAGCACGAGGAACCGACGATGAAGGAGGAGTTCATCAGCGCCGAGCCCGACTTCCCTCAACCGTGCGCCGACATGGACACGAAACCGAAGATCGAGCAGCCAGATTTCATAAAATCGGAGAATCTGTGCGTTCCGAAGACAGAGGTGACGGAGAACATAGTGCCGAAGTTAGAGGTGGAGTCACCTGTGAAGTTGGAGCCCGTTAGCGAGATCAAGGAGGAGGAGATCGTGAAGGAGAACGAGGACGTGAACATGGAGGAGGAGCCAGTGGAGGATCCGCTGAAGGAACCGATCACAGATCCACTTGCCATCGACGTGTCCAAGGACGACCCAGCGGACAGCAAAGAGGACAGTGACTATTGGTCGGCGAAGGAGGTGAACATCGAAAGCGTTATAAAGAAGGTGGACGCACTCTGCGACGGCGAGGGGAACGAGGATGGCGATGAGGACACCCAGCACGGTCGTAACGCGTGCAACGAGGTGCAAGAGCAGCCTAAGAACGAGCCTGAGTGGTTCAATACTGACTCGGTGGAGAACGAGATCAAGAAGAGCTTCGCGGTGAATGACGAGCAGGACGAGGGTGTGGAGACGTGCGAGAACGAGTCGACTCAGAGTCGCCGTGGCAGAACGAAAAACAGACGGGGTGTTGGCAGCCGTGGTGGTGTTACTACCAGGCGAAGCTGCAGGAACACGACCACCGTTGCGCATCGCCGAGGGGGTAGAACCCCTAGAGGAAGCAAGCATCACGTAGAGAAGAACAAGCTGCCGGCGGATGTTTACGAATTCCATGACGATAGTGAGGAGGACAACGCTGGACGCCCACGCCTGATTCTTACGATCAAGTCTCCAGTACCGAGCCTGACCGGTACCAACGCGCAGCCAGCTACACCTATAGCCGCGGTGAAAGAAGTACCACCTGAGGAATTTGTTTCCCCAGCCGCCAACACCAGGAAGTCCAAGCGACTCGCCGAACGCGATGGCAGTCGGAATACCATCGACGACGTCATCGAGGACGTTGTGCGCGGATCAGCGGCAAACAAGGGCCTGGCCAGTGGCACCACTGGCAGCGTTCATGCTACTAGGAGAAGCACCAGGCATAACAACTCTCCTCGCAGCGTGCAATCCACTGTGCAACTGACGGAGCCTCGAAAGTCACCCAGAGTCGGGCGTAAGTCAGTGCGGCGAACTTCTGAGAACAACGACGACAGCAGCGAGGAGAAGGTCAAGGAGGTACCACCAGCTCCGCAAGAAGTCCAGAACAAGGAGGAGATTGTTCCGCCGAGGGAGGAAACTCCTAGGGCAGAGGAGACGAATCAGCCGACCCCGTCGCCCACGCAGAAGCCAGTCTCTCACGAGCCGATGACGTTGATCGACCCAGTCACTGGGATGTTGATACCAATGAGGGAGTCTGAGGAGGGTCAGTACATTCCAGTGTCCACGGCGGCTGGTGTAGTACAGAACGCGATTAGAGTCGCGTGTGACTCGCGAATTGCTCCCGTTGGGATGATATGCGCCACACCAACGACGGAGATAGTACGGCCGAAGGCACCTCAGCCTGAAAATTTGACGGTCACGGAGGAGCCGAAGAAGGAGCCTATTGTGGAACCGGCTCAAAGTCAACAATTCCAGCCACAGACCAGCGTGATTACCAAACCACAGTCTCCCGCTGTTCAAGTCACCACTGCGATCAGCCTGGTCCAGACAGTGACAACGTCCACGACCGTCGCTTCTATTACCGCGACGACGGTGACCACGCCGCAAACAGCGCCGATCTGCTCCACACAATCGAAACCAACCAGCCTCAAGGCTCATGTCCTGAATGCCAGTAAACTGGCGACACCGGTGCAGCAACAAATCGTTATTACGAAGCCAGCTGCGCCGATTGTCCCCAGTCAATCGGTGGTACAGAACATGGTCAAACCCACGCAAGCTGTGCAAGGGCTTCATCTGCAAATACCTAGCGGCAGGGTGGTGTCTCCTAGTTTGAGTCCGCGTGCGAAGCAGACGCCTCAGATCAACGCTGCTAATGGGAAGAGCCAGGGCCAGCCTATGTCGCCGGTTCTCAACAACACTGGCGTTCCACCGAATCCAAAGCAACATCTCCTGCAAGCTGCTAAACAGCAACAGCAACAAGCGTCTACGATAGTGAGCGTTCCGCCACAGAAGCTGCCGATGAACGTCCACCCTGCTAGCGTGACGACCACTCCACCAGCTCCGAGAATCCATCAATCTCTGACACAACCAATAGCGCTAAAGGGAATCAACGGCCAACCCCATCCTCTGAACCCGAAAGCTCATCTGCTGCAAGCTGTAGTGCCACCAATAGTCACAGCAGCCGTTGCGAGTCCACCTACGCAACCCCATCTTATGAACCCACAACCCGCTGTTGTGAGCTGCTCCAGACCACCGGCGCCAAAACCACCGGTAAGCATATTCCTTTGGTGTAGAGAGACTTAGAGTTAGAAATAACATTAGCTTTCGGGAGTGAAGGAAGAAGGGAAGTATAGTTAATTTTTGTTATTTAATTTTGGATGACGCTAGTTTCCTATATCTCATTAAAGTATTGATAGAGCATTTTTATGTTATTTTTATTTTTATTTGTGGTTATTCTTTAAAAGTTCTCCAACTTCTAATATTTTCTTAGTTACCTTTAATATTTCTCTGTTCTCGTCCTGCTCCACAATCTGAATTTTAGAACGCTCGTCATTCTTCATTCCCTTCTGCTTTCTTTTAAATATTGAAGTGTCACTTCGTATCTTTGCTGCCCCTAGAATGGAAAATATTAACTGTACTTTTGGAATTGATTTCAGGTGACGGGTCCGATGGAACCACCAAAGGTTGAAGTTTCAATGTCTGGCTGCATTATGGTGCCAACTGCGAGCCCACAAGCACGTGGAGTACCGATAACGGCTTACGAGGGACCATTGGTAAGCATTGTGTTCGCAATACATGCTGCGTGTACATGTTTGTTATTTTAAATCGTGTATCAGAAATATTAAAATTAAATGTACAAGGTGTAACGCATAGTGTTGCAAGCTATTTCACAGTAAGTCCTTTCGAGCAATATTCAGAACTGCAGACATTTATATATCATTACTGTTTTTGCTGTTTCTTTGTAATAAATTCTGTAGATGAGTTATAAAAGGCACTGCTCTCCAAAATATAGTGCAAGAGTTTAGCCACTGTCTCCAATAATCTGTTTTAAAAAATAGCTTGCAAATCTGTGTTCCACCGTGTGTAGTGTTTAATTTGCCACGCTTACTTTACGTTTGAGCGAAATTAATTTATCCTCGTATGGCAGTAGCAAATTTAATATACTACTTAGATATTGTGTGTAACTATATAAAATATACATCTTCAAAGAAAAAGATATCCTAATACACGAACTAACTTGGCTTGGTTTTGGCTAGCATGGGAGTGCGGGTGCTGCTCCGTCACCAGGGGGGCAATATGGACTTGTCCCCCCGCATCGATCCCAGAGTCCTCCATTGCCCCCACCTGCCCATCACCACGCTAATGCTTCTCAGGTACTTACTTATGCTAACTTTATTTCAATTGGAAATACATTTGCATATAAAACCACATCTCTCATCACAGAAGAGTGGAAAATTTTATTTCCCACATTTCTTACATTTCACTCTACAATCAAAATATTTGTATTATAACGATCACATCATTATTTCAGTATCTCGAATACACAATTACCATTTTTAGAATTGTCTATTAACATAATTTAATTCTTCAAACTGTGAAGTAACATAAAATAAGATGCTATATTAAATAATATATTTCTAACATGTTCCCTGCCACGTGGGCCATTCGTCCTAAGGAAAATGGTATTTCTCAATTCAGCGTTAAAATCAATTTAACGCAACCACTACTTTTCTATCATCATTTTCTACGATTCTACCAAAAATCTATATGTAAAGTGACACAGAACGTACTAAACTAGCACATTAATTTCACACACGATCTTTCAAAATTACCCACGTCTGACTTAAAAGCAGCGTCTCCGTTTTACAACGGTTACAGGCGAGTCCAAAATATCTTCTTTTATTCGCACAGGGCGACGTTGTGAACCATTACGGAGGGCTGACGAGAGGCGGGGAGCTGCCGCCGCATTACATGCATCCGCAGGTGCTCCAGTATCAGTATTTGCGTGCCCAGCAGGAAGCCCTGACAGCTCCGCGCATAGCGTATCACATTCCAGGAACACGATCCCCTCACCTACCGCTGGATCCGAAGCTCGAGACGGGCATAGAGGACAGCCACAGTCCGCCACTGGAACTGAGGCGGAGCACGAGAACGCCACAAGATCGCACCACCGATAGTCCTCAGGTGGCTCAGGTTTATATGCTGCACGGAGGAGCGAGGCTGCCACCGCCGCCTCCGCAATACAACGCGGGGGCGAATCCATCCTTGACGGGGGCGCCAGCCGTCGCTCGAGGCGGATTCTACGAGCCGCCGCCCGCGCACCTGCGCTCCCAATATCCGATCGCTGCCAGCGAGGCGCCCAGCGACAGGGCCATCACGCCGGACAGGCCCAGGAAACACCAGGTCGTCACTCCACCGCACGCCTCGCAGGTGCCGCCCCAGGCGGACTCGTTTCAGATGCTACTCCAACGTTACCCGGTCATGTGGCAGGGGCTTCTGGCTCTTAAGAACGACCAGGCCGCGGTGCAGATGCACTTCGTATTTGGCAATCCCAACGTAGCCAGAGACAGTCTGCCTTGCAACAGTGACGGATCTACACCGCCGTTGAGGATCGCTCAAAGGATGAGGCTGGAACAGACTCAGGTCGAGGGTGTGGCGCGGAAGATGCAAGTACGTATTAAGAAAATGTACTTTATGTGTAGACGTAGCGTAGAGATGTGTACACACGTGACAAATAAGGGGACATGAGAATAGGAAATAGAGGGAACTAATATTTATTGTGCTGCGAAGGGCGAGCTTCAGCGAAAAAAAATGATACTAAGCTTGCTGCGCAGTCTAATTTTGTATTATTAGTGACTGGGTTAACTGTTTAAGCTCTGAGTTTTTAAACGTTTATAGTACGTCGAGTGGGGGAACCATTCTGTTCTATTTGTTACCTGAACGCATAACTGTTCATCGTAATCAAATGTTTAATGAAATAACAGCAATTTGAGGGATGCATAAGATCTAGCTAAATGGTCGTTAAAGTATTTATTCGAGCGTTACATTTGAGACGTGAAGCACAGTTATTTACGACAAAGGACGTGTATTAAGTTTCCTAATTTCCCTTTCGCAGATGGATAACGAACATTGCATGCTCCTCGCACTCCCGTGTGGTCGAGACGAGGTAGACGTATTACAGCAGAGTAAGAACCTTCAAACTGGATTTATAATGTACTTGCAACAAAAGCAGGCCGCTGGAATTGTTAATATCGCTGCTCCAGGATCGCAACAGGTGTGTGGATTACATTGAACCTGATCTTTCGTACTCTTTTCAATAGCAATATCATCGAAACAAGAGAAGTTTTATTTTTTAAAGAAACACTTAAATAGAAGATAACTTATCTTCATCTTTTACCGAGATCGTTCAAAATATTCGCTTGTATCTTTTAATGGACGATAGAGAAGATATTTCGACGGAAAAGAAAAGGAAAAGAAATGCAGTGTTATTTAATTTATTTACAGCCAGCGTATGTGGTCCACATCTTCCCGTCGTGCGACTTTGCGAACGAAAGTCTGGCGCGTATCGCGCCGGACCTGTTACATCGCGTCGCAAAGATCGCCCATTTGCTCATCGTCATCGCCACGGTTTGAGGCCAACCAGTGGTCTACTGGATTGCAATCTACCTAATATCTCTCGCCTTCACGCACCGTAGGACGCTTCGCATGTGGCATGAAGCCTGGAGTGTCCCTCTGACAGAGTGCTGCAGAGTCGTACAACAAAATGAGAGGAGGGTATATTCCCGAGGGAATTGAGTAAAAATGCTCTCTCTCCCGGGGATATATATACTATATATATACACATATATATATATATCAGTGACAATCAAATAATGCGGATTCTGGCGAATCGTGCCGATTTAGAAGATCGTAGGGGCTAATAACGAGGCCCGGGGTTGTGTGACGTAGGGAGGCTAGCGCGGTCAATGCGCGTGCATCACCAAGCGTGTCTCTCTTGCAAAAAATGTTACACGGGGTCGCGATATCATCTTTCGAATGGCTCGCGGTACGCCCGTCCACTGACAACGTTTGTGAGATCGACCGACGTCACTCTTGGTCTTTCTGACAAGCGGGTCAGGCACAACCCCAGCCCTTAGTTGGAAGACCTTCGGTTAAGGAAAGGGAAAAAAGAAACCACGCGATGTCCTCGACAGAAGAAGAAGAAAAGACAATGAAGTAAGAAGAATGTATTGAACGGAAAAGAAACCGATAGAACACGTACAGAAACGCGTCCCTCCTCTAGGAAAACAGTAAACCAATAAAACTACCGTTGCTCTAGATGGACAGTCGAATTTCGTAAGTAAGAAATAGAGGAAAAAGAAAAAACTAACGTATCCCCGCGCGCCCCCCTCCCCCATTCACTATACACACGTAACACGCGTATACATATATGCACGTGTATATGTATACATACGCATACACATACGAGAACGTAACACATACATACACGAGCTATTTTAAGTAAGGCTTAGATATATTAAATGATACTGTGTAAATTATAAGCGAGCCAGCGAGGGCATAACTACTGTGATTTTAATTATTTAACGATATATTTGTCTGCGTAAAGACGAGGAAAACAAAAAAGGTAAAAACATTATAAAAAACGGTGACCGAATTCTGGTCCGCGCGGTATGTGATGTGTTTTTTGTATAAAATACTTGCTCTATAATTATAAATACCTATGTATTATATTACCGTAAACAATAGTTGCTGCTGCCGCTGTTGCTGCTGCCGCTCGTGTCGAAACTAGAAAGTAAAATGTTTACGATCTAGACCTCTAGTGAAAAAAAATACGATGAAGAAAAGAGCGAGGAAAGGACTACCTAAAAAGATAGAAGCGTTTATCCCTAATGTAATATAAATTTCCCATAGCAGGATGTAACATATTATTATCATTCTTATCATCTTAGCACTATGTACATTATAAAGAAAAAGAAGAATTTTTAATATTCTTATTTTGATTCTTTATTATAATTATAATTGTAATTATTATAATTATTATTATTACGGTCGTCCATCATCGTCATTAGTACGGCTATCATTATTACTATTACTTTTGTTATTATTAATATTATTGTCATTATTATTATTACTAATTATTATTAATTATTACTACCACTACTGCTATTACTACTATTACTACTATACTATTATCACCACTACTACTACCATTATTATTACCACTACTCTACTACTACTATTATCGCTGCTATCGATTATTATTAACGTTATTGCATCAGGCTAGGTAGAAACGTACCAATCCGCACATTGAAAGAAGAGGGGGCTCAAAGTATGTCGTGCTGGGAGAACAGATACAGTACGACCGATCTCATTGACCATTGACGTCGCCCCATTCTTTTAAACACTTCCATGCCCCGCCTTCGCCCCCCTCCCTCCCACTGTTTCTCTTTAACCCCCCCCCCCCTCCCCCTTCCCCTCTCTCGTGTGTCACCTATTGCGCGATGTGTCATATAGACTCTTTTAGCGATCGTGTCGAGGATAATAAATGCGCTTACGTGTATAGACCAGAAATTACACTATATCACACGGAGCCGTGGAAAAACATATTAAGTAATATAAAGAAAACTTACCTATTTACGATATTAATGCTGCTGCGTGTAGGGCGCATGTCTCTAGAGGAATACATTATGTAAAGAAAAACTATTAGGGATAGTCAAAACATGTGTTTCAATTTCTTGGGGTACCATGTTCGCATCGATCACAAACATTTAAATCGTTTAAAATGACTTAGGGATGCCCGTTCTTCCCTTGTTCTCTTTTTTTCTTTACGCGAATTAATGTCTTTATTTTGTTTCTTTTTTTTTAGACCGTGTTCACATGCGAGCATATGCATACGTATATGTATATATATATATACGTATATATATACGTATGCAAGTATATTTATGTATACATATATGAATATATATATACATATATATATACACATCAATAAACTTATTCTCATCGGATTTAATTTGATAATTTATTATTTCGAGAAGCGTCCAAACTGTTTCGTGTTTTGGCGATCCCTAAAGAAACGCGATTAATTTAAGGCAGCACGGATACTCGTGGAGCGTGTGCATGTACAGTGTAAAAGATGCGTTGTGCATATGTACAGTGTAGAGGTATAAGTGAGCGAGCGAGATGATAAGTATAAAAAAGCATATATAGTACAGCTACGGATAAGTATATAATAGGATGCGAATAAGACGCTCACGTCGCGGTGTTTCATTAATTTTCAGAAAACTATTCTTTCTTCTTCTTCTACCTCTGTCTCTGTACCCCTGTGCCCCTACTCTTTCTCCTCCCCCAACTGCTCTATCTTTCTCTCTTCTACTCTATTCACAGTGACCATACTTTATATACATGTATATATATACAAAATATATGTATATGCATACGTGTATGTAGTTCAAGTTTCCCGCGGCGTGCGTGTTTGCCTCGTGTCTTATCTATCTTGTAAAATATCTGTGAATATTATGATTTAGTTTCTTCCTATTATATAGGCTACTGGTATACAAAAAAAGTTTATGTTACTACATTACTTAAGAAAAGAAATGTACAGATATCACCATTTTTGTTTTGTGTTTTACTTGTAGTTATTGATAATTATATGGATATTAACGATAATAATAATTATGATTAAAAAAACTTCATCACGGCTCGACGCGTCATTTTTAAAACCCGTTAAACCGCGCGACAATTTAATTTATCTGCGGAACGATGGATTCGTTATTGTATATAGGAAGTCGTTGCGCGCGATTTATTCACTACTTTTCTATCGGACAGAAAAAAGACATTATAAGCGTTTTATATTTATAAATTCGTTGGTTTAGAAGTTTAAAAGCTGGACTTCGTATCGTTGGAGAAGTAAATAATAACGTGATACGTGAAATAATTCATATTTACGAATGAGTTATTTGCAATCTTTTGTGACACGTTTGTTACTATACTTGTCTGCTTGTTTGTGGCTTCGCTCAACTTGTCACTTAACAAGTGAAGTTCCTTCAACTATGTGTTACGAAAATTCGTATGATTTATTTTTTCTTAATAAAAAGTAATCGAACTTGATACATGAAGTGCATATTCGAAAGGAGTAATAAAATTGAGTTTCAATTTTTCCGAACTATTTATAGAGCCGTTCAATATTCGTGAAAAAGATATGGTACGTGTATTACCGAAGATGGGGCAGAGGACAGACCTAACATCCAATGCTGACTTTCAAACTTCTATCACATAATTTGGAGACTCGCGTGTTTTACATCAGAAACGAAGACGAACTGAAATATCAACTTCATGAAAAATCAAAGATTCTGACGCGCTCTCTATAGTAAAAAATAGTGACTGACAACTAAACAACACAATCACCGAAGTCGGTAAAGTTAGTAAAGGAAAAAGCAATAACGATGCGTTCGCCAATGTAAATTGGCGTGGTTGCCGGGTTCACTTATGTCATTTTTCCTACATGTATACTTAGTTCATAGTATGGATTCAGATCGATTGCATTTTTCATACTAATTTTCACCATATTTAGTTTCAATTCTAACCGATAGTAGGATTCCGATGGAATTCGATTCTGAATTAATAACGTTGCATGCGACACGGAAATGGTAAGCGTGACAAAAATTTACATTGGATATAAAAGTGTGTTCTATATATACATTGTCTGTGGTTTTAACCTATTTTATTGCGTAATACGTAATAAATATAAGTCGAACGATTATTAATCGTGTATATGTCTGCTTCACAGGTAAGGAATTTTTACATACAAGTTATTTGCTATTTTGTGCCACTTTCTTTGCATAAAAGGCCTTTACAGTGTTATAATTAAGCATAAAATTTATAATTTCACTTTGTTGGTTATATAAAATCAATATTTTCTTGTGTTCATTGTTGAGATTTCCATCATTTGGCCCACATAAAGTTCCTGTCTACGGAGAAATATTCTCAAGTTTCACCCGTAACAAGAAGAAAAATATTTTTAGTAACCTGACTAGTCAATTATAGAAAATCAGACAAATGTTACAACATAATTTCATGTAAAATGTATAACGAATTAAATTATCTTCCCAATTTAACCTTTACTTCGTATAAAATACGTTTAAACGCTGCTCAATTCTACTCCTATCTCAGTAAAGTACAGAAGTAACGTATATAAACGACAACAACAGGTAAAAAGAATTAGGTTAGGTAAGTTATTTAAATGATATCACTTGTTTAAAGGCAAAATGAATTTATCGAGAGCTACTACTACATACCAAAAGTGAGTAGATACATATTAGAATCAATTTAATCAATTACCACAGCCGACTCTACTACTAGCTGTGCTATACAACGTGGCAACACCGCTCATGTGCGGAGCGGGAGTCCTATTTTCAATAGTGGAGTTTTGTACTCAGCACTTTAATTAATGTTATTTTACGATATAAAATTATACTAATATACAGTATTTTTGATTAATTATGTATAAGGAATATATAAATATCAAAACTATAGTAAGTAGAAGTAATACAGAAGTATATTAATATTTATAAATGTGGTATATATTTTGTGGACTCTCGGAATAGTTTGGTGTTATGATGCATTATATTTGAAATATTTACAGAGATTTCAAGAAAGTAGAAGTGTGAAACAAGTTAAAACCATCTTTGAACCACATTGAAGGATTTAAAAATTGTTAAAGGTATGTATAAGTTAACAGAAACGTGAAATATGTGTAGACAAAATTATTGGTACGAAATCAAACAGGTTAAGTGCCCGTAGAAAAGAGGTTAGCGTAATTAGTTATTGAAAAGAACAATTATGCAGTTAATTACAAAATTGTGTTAGAATAGTGCAGTATTATAATTGAGGATAATTTTCTCACCACCCTAGGTGTATTTACCATGACGCGTTACCTTTTTTCTATTATAATGGGTTAACTTACATAAAATATGTTTATGATTTTCAGATTGCAGAAGTTGAGATTTCAAATTACCATCATCTATTATGGCTTACATTATTGCATATACATGAATAAATGAGGTTATCACTTCTTCAGTGGGAACAGAAAGGACCCCCTCTTCCTAAGCGATCAAAATATACATCGCCTACAGTTTTACCGTTATCATCCACAATTAATAAACGTCATATATTGCAATTTAATTTTTTAATAAGAGTATAAAAAATATATAAAATATAGATATTAGGCTTAAGTACAATGTAACACAGATAAAACTAAGGATGTAGATTTTAGCACCATACAAGTTGTTTGGTTCTAAAATCTACCGTTTACCTAGAAGAGAGAGCAGATTAATTTGACTCAAATTTTGCGTACAGCTTTTTTTTTAGAAGAAGTCAGGCAGAGACCCATTTGAAACATTATTGAACGATATTAAATATGTATATACAGGAGCATAATAAACAGAATGCATTAAATAACTGTTGTATCCTATTCTCGACTCTGTCGGTAAGGTAGGGAACGACATTGAAATGGTGAAAAAAATTTCGAGTCGCCAAAAATCATTCTCGCAAACATTATTTTTATGCAAAATGAATTCGTCTGTTATAGGTAAGCAATCCTTTCCTTTGCAAGCGTCGGTTCGTGTCAATTGGTGGAATGAAAACGCACTGGACGAGTGCAGCATTTGCAAATATGTGTTTTTTAAGTGGAAGTTAAACTTCAGTAACTGAACAATGTAATTATTATATATCACTGTACATTATTCAGAGTATTTTAATAAACAACATGTAGAGAAAAACCGCATCTTTTAATTTAGAACTGAAACCTATATAACTTCCATCTCCCAATTAAATCACAAATTTCACAATCGCAAGTAAAGTCAGCCTCCGCGTTGATTAGTTAGTTCTCAGTCTTCCATTCTCCCTTCGAAGGGGCTAACTTAGTGCCACCTCTTTCGACATCATGTTATCCTGTTACGAAGCTCATTTTAGAGCGTTCTGAAAATTTTGGCCACATTTTGGAGCTATGTATCAGGAGAACATGATGCGAAAGGAGGTATGCTGAATTTCATCGTCAAAAGCCTTTCGAAAACTCTGCGCCTCTACGTCGAATTGTTCTCCGCCTTAGATTCTCTCTTCGAAGGCGCTAACTTAGTGCCACCTCTTTCGACATCATGTTATCCTGTTACGAAGCTCATTTTAGAGCGTTCTGAAAATTTTGGCCAGATTTTGGAGCGATGTATCAGGAGAACATGATGCGAAAGGAGGTATGCTGAATTTCATCGTCGAAAGCCTTTCGAAAACTCTGCGCCTCTACGTCGAATAGTTCTCCGCCTTAGATTCTCTCTCCGAAGGCGCTAACTTAGTGCCACCTCTTTCGACATCATGTTATCCTGTTACGAAGCTCATTTTAGAGCGTTCTGAAAATTTTGGCCAGATTTTGGAGCGATGTATCAGGAGAACATGATGCGAAAGGAGGTATGCCGAATTTCATCGTCGAAAGCCTTTTGAAACCTCTGCGCCTCTACGTCGAATAGTTCTCCGCCTTAGATTCTCTCTCCGAAGGCGCTAACTTAGTGCCACCTCTTTCGACATCATGTTATCCTGTTACGAAGCTCATTTTAAAGCGTTCTGAAAATTTTTGCCAGATTTTGGAGCTATGTATCAGGAGAACATGATGCGAAAGGAGGTATGCTGAATTTCATCGTCAAAAGCCTTTCGAAAACTCTGCGCCTCTACGTCGAATTGTTCTCCGCCTTAGATTCTCTCTTCGAAGGCGCTAACTTAGTGCCACCTCTTTCGACATCATGTTATCCTGTTACGAAGCTCATTTTAGAGCGTTCTGAAAATTTTGGCCAGATTTTGGAGCGATGTATCAGGAGAACATGATGCGAAAGGAGGTATGCTGAATTTCATCGTCGAAAGCCTTTCGAAAACTCTGCGCCTCTACGTCGAATACTTCTCCGCCTTAGATTCTCTCTCCGAAGGCGCTAACTTAGTGCCACCTCTTTCGACATCATGTTATCCTGTTACGAAGCTCATTTTAGAGCGTTCTGAAAATTTTGGCCAGATTTTGGAGCGATGTATCAGGAGAACATGATGCGAAAGGAGGTATGCTGAATTTCATCGTCAAAAGCCTTTCGAAAACTCTGCGCCTCTACGTCGAATTGTTCTCTGCCTTAGATTCGCTCTCCGAAGGCGCTAACTTAGTGCCACCTCTTTCGACATCATGTTATCCTGTTACGAAGCTCATTTTAGAGAATTCTGAAAATTTTGGCCAGATTTTGGAGCGATGTATCAGGAGAACATGATGCGAAAGGAGGTATGCTGAATTTCATTGTAGAAAGCCTTTCGAAATCTCTGCGCCTCTACGTCGAATAGTTCTCCGCCTTAGATTTTCTCTCCGAAGGCGCTAACTTAGTGCCACCTCTTTCGACATCATGTTATCCTGTTACGAAGCTCATTTTAGAGAATTCTGAAAATTTTGGCCAGATTTTGGAGCGATGTATCAGGAGAACATGATGCGAAAGGAGGTATGCTGAATTTCATCGTAGAAAGCCTTTCGAAATCTCTGCGCCTCTACGTCGAATAGTTCTCCGCCTTAGATTTTCTCTCCGAAGGCGCTAACTTAGTGCCACCTCTTTCGACATCATGTTATCCTGTTACGAAGCTCATTTTAGAGCGTTCTGAAAATTTTGGCCACATTTTGGAGCTATGTATCAGGAGAACATGATGCGAAAGGAGGTATGCTGAATTTCATCGTCAAAAGCCTTTCGAAAACTCTGCGCCTCTACGTCGAATTGTTCTCCGCCTTAGATTCTCTCTTCGAAGGCGCTAACTTAGTGCCACCTCTTTCGACATCATGTTATCCTGTTACGAAGCTCATTTTAGAGCGTTCTGAAAATTTTGGCCAGATTTTGGAGCGATGTATCAGGAGAACATGATGCGAAAGGAGGTATGCTGAATTTCATCGTCGAAAGCCTTTCGAAAACTCTGCGCCTCTACGTCGAATACTTCTCCGCCTTAGATTCTCTCTCCGAAGGCGCTAACTTAGTGCCACCTCTTTCGACATCATGTTATCCTGTTACGAAGCTCATTTTAGAGCGTTCTGAAAATTTTGGCCAGATTTTGGAGCGATGTATCAGGAGAACATGATGCGAAAGGAGGTATGCCGAATTTCATCGTCGAAAGCCTTTCGAAAACTCTGCGCCTCTACGTCGAATAGTTCTCCGCCTTAGATTCTCTCTCTGAAGGCGCTAACTTAGTGCCACCTCTTTCGACATCATGTTATCCTGTTACGAAGCTCCTTTTAGAGCGTTCTGAAAATTTTGGCCAGATTTTGGAGCGATGTATCAGGAGAACATGAAGCGAAAGGAGGTATGCTGAATTTCTGCGTCGAAGGCCTTTCGAAAACTCTGCGCCTCTACGTCGAATACTTCTCCGCCTTTGATTCTCTCTCCGAAGGCGCTAACTTAGTGCCACCTCTTTCGACATCATGTTATCCTGTTACGAAGCTCATTTTAAAGCGTTCTGAAAATTTTTGCCAGCTTTTGGAGCTATGTATCAGGAGAACATGATGCGAAAGGAGGTATGCTGAATTTCATCGTCAAAAGCCTTTCGAAAACTCTGCGCCTCTACGTCGAATTGTTCTCCGCCTTAGATTCTCTCTTCGAAGGCGCTAACTTAGTGCCACCTCTTTCGACATCATGTTATCCTGTTACGAAGCTCATTTTAGAGCGTTCTGAAAATTTTGGCCAGATTTTGGAGCGATGTATCAGGAGAACATGATGCGAAAGGAGGTATGCTGAATTTCATCGTAGAAAGCCTTTCGAAATCTCTGCGCCTCTACGTCGAATAGTTCTCCGCCTTAGATTTTCTCTCCGAAGGCGCTAACTTAGTGCCACCTCTTTCGACATCATGTTATCCTGTTACGAAGCTCATTTTAGAGCGTTCTGAAAATTTTGGCCACATTTTGGAGCTATGTATCAGGAGAACATGATGCGAAAGGAGGTATGCTGAATTTCATCGTCAAAAGCCTTTCGAAAACTCTGCGCCTCTACGTCGAATTGTTCTCCGCCTTAGATTCTCTCTTCGAAGGCGCTAACTTAGTGCCACCTCTTTCGACATCATGTTATCCTGTTACGAAGCTCATTTCAGAGCGTTCTGAAAATTTTTGCCAGATTTTGGAGCGATGTATCAGGAGAACATGATGCGAAAGGAGGTATGCTGAATTTCATCGTCAAAAGCCTTTCGAAAACTCTGCGCCTCTACGTCGAATTGTTCTCTGCCTTAGATTCGCTCTCCGAAGGCGCTAACTTAGTGCCACCTCTTTCGACATCATGTTATCCTGTTACGAAGCTCATTTTAGAGAATTCTGAAAATTTTGGCCAGATTTTGGAGCGATGTATCAGGAGAACATGATGCGAAAGGAGGTATGCTGAATTTCATCGTAGAAAGCCTTTCGAAATCTCTGCGCCTCTACGTCGAATAGTTCTCCGCCTTAGATTTTCTCTCCGAAGGCGCTAACTTAGTGCCACCTCTTTCGACATCATGTTATCCTGTTACGAAGCTCATTTTAGAGCGTTCTGAAAATTTTGGCCAGATTTTGGAGCGATGTATCAGGAGAACATGATGCGAAAGGAGGTATGCTGAATTTCATCGTAGAAAGCCTTTCGAAATCTCTGCGCCTCTACGTCGAATAGTTCTCCGCCTTAGATTTTCTCTCCGAAGGCGCTAACTTAGTGCCACCTCTTTCGACATCATGTTATCCTGTTACGAAGCTCATTTTAGAGCGTTCTGAAAATTTTGGCCACATTTTGGAGCTATGTATCAGGAGAACATGATGCGAAAGGAGGTATGCTGAATTTCATCGTCGGAAGCCTTTCGAAAACTCTGCGCCTCTACGTCGAATACTTCTCCGCCTTAGATTCGCTCTCCGAAGGCGCTAACTTAGTGCCACCTCTTTCGACATCATGTTATCCTGTTACGAAGCTCATTTTAGAGCGTTCTGAAAATTTTGGCCAGATTTTGGAGCGATGTATCAGGAGAACATGATGCGAAAGGAGGTATGCCGAATTTCATCGTCGAAAGCCTTTCGAAAACTCTGCGCCTCTACGTCGAATAGTTCTCCGCCTTAGATTCTCTCTCTGAAGGCGCTAACTTAGTGCCACCTCTTTCGACATCATGTTATCCTGTTACGAAGCTCATTTTAGAGCGTTCTGAAAATTTTGGCCAGATTTTGGAGCGATGTATCAGGAGAACATGAAGCGAAAGGAGGTATGCTGAATTTCTGCGTCGAAGGCCTTTCGAAAACTCTGCGCCTCTACGTCGAATACTTCTCCGCCTTTGATTCTCTCTCCGAAGGCGCTAACTTAGTGCCACCTCTTTCGACATCATGTTATCCTGTTACGAAGCTCATTTTAAAGCGTTCTGAAAATTTTTGCCAGATTTTGGAGCTATGTATCAGGAGAACATGATGCGAAAGGAGGTATGCTGAATTTCATCGTCAAAAGCCTTTCGAAAACTCTGCGCCTCTACGTCGAATTGTTCTCCGCCTTAGATTCTCTCTTCGAAGGCGCTAACTTAGTGCCACCTCTTTCGACATCATGTTATCCTGTTACGAAGCTCATTTTAGAGCGTTCTGAAAATTTTGGCCAGATTTTGGAGCGATGTATCAGGAGAACATGATGCGAAAGGAGGTATGCTGAATTTCATCGTAGAAAGCCTTTCGAAATCTCTGCGCCTCTACGTCGAATAGTTCTCCGCCTTAGATTTTCTCTCCGAAGGCGCTAACTTAGTGCCACCTCTTTCGACATCATGTTATCCTGTTACGAAGCTCATTTCAGAGCGTTCTGAAAATTTTTGCCAGATTTTGGAGCGATGTATCAGGAGAACATGATGCGAAAGGAGGTATGCTGAATTTCATCGTCAAAAGCCTTTCGAAAACTCTGCGCCTCTACGTCGAATTGTTCTCTGCCTTATATTCGCTCTCCGAAGGCGCTAACTTAGTGCCACCTCTTTCGACATCATGTTATCCTGTTACGAAGCTCATTTTAGAGAATTCTGAAAATTTTGGCCAGATTTTGGAGCGATGTATCAGGAGAACATGATGCGAAAGGAGGTATGCTGAATTTCATCGTAGAAAGCCTTTCGAAATCTCTGCGCCTCTACGTCGAATAGTTCTCCGCCTTAGATTTTCTCTCCGAAGGCGCTAACTTAGTGCCACCTCTTTCGACATCATGTTATCCTGTTACGAAGCTCATTTTAGAGCGTTCTGAAAATTTTGGCCACATTTTGGAGCTATGTATCAGGAGAACATGATGCGAAAGGAGGTATGCTGAATTTCATCGTCAAAAGCCTTTCGAAAACTCTGCGCCTCTACGTCGAATTGTTCTCCGCCTTAGATTCTCTCTTCGAAGGCGCTAACTTAGTGCCACCTCTTTCGACATCATGTTATCCTGTTACGAAGCTCATTTTAGAGCGTTCTGAAAATTTTGGCCAGATTTTGGAGCGATGTATCAGGAGAACATGATGCGAAAGGAGGTATGCTGAATTTCATCGTCGAAAGCCTTTCGAAAACTCTGCGCCTCTACGTCGAATACTTCTCCGCCTTAGATTCTCTCTCCGAAGGCGCTAACTTAGTGCCACCTCTTTCGACATCATGTTATCCTGTTACGAAGCTCATTTTAGAGCGTTCTGAAAATTTTGGCCAGATTTTGGAGCGATGTATCAGGAGAACATGATGCGAAAGGAGGTATGCCGAATTTCATCGTCGAAAGCCTTTCGAAAACTCTGCGCCTCTACGTCGAATAGTTCTCCGCCTTAGATTCTCTCTCTGAAGGCGCTAACTTAGTGCCACCTCTTTCGACATCATGTTATCCTGTTACGAAGCTCATTTTAGAGCGTTCTGAAAATTTTGGCCAGATTTTGGAGCGATGTATCAGGAGAACATGAAGCGAAAGGAGGTATGCTGAATTTCTGCGTCGAAGGCCTTTCGAAAACTCTGCGCCTCTACGTCGAATACTTCTCCGCCTTTGATTCTCTCTCCGAAGGCGCTAACTTAGTGCCACCTCTTTCGACATCATGTTATCCTGTTACGAAGCTCATTTTAGAGCGTTCTGAAAATTTTGGCCAGATTTTGGAGCGATGTATCAGGAGAACATGAAGCGAAAGGAGGTATGCTGAATTTCTGCGTCGAAGGCCTTTCGAAAACTCTGCGCCTCTACATCGAATTTTTCTCCGCCTTAGATTCTCTCTCCGAAGGCGCTAACTTAGTGCCACCTCTTTCGACATCATGTTATCCTGTTACGAAGCTCATTTCAGAGCGTTCTGAAAATTTTTGCCAGATTTTGGAGCTATGTATCAGGAGAACATGATGCGAAAGGAGGTATGCTGAATTTCATCGTCAAAAGCCTTTCGAAAACTCTGCGCCTCTACGTCGAATTGTTCTCTGCCTTAGATTCGCTCTCCGAAGGCGCTAACTTAGTGCCACCTCTTTCGACATCATGTTATCCTGTTACGAAGCTCATTTTAGAGAATTCTGAAAATTTTGGCCAGATTTTGGAGCGATGTATCAGGAGAACATGATGCGAAAGGAGGTATGCTGAATTTCATCGTAGAAAGCCTTTCGAAATCTCTGCGCCTCTACGTCGAATAGTTCTCCGCCTTAGATTTTCTCTCCGAAGGCGCTAACTTAGTGCCACCTCTTTCGACATCATGTTATCCTGTTACGAAGCTCATTTTAGAGCGTTCTGAAAATTTTGGCCACATTTTGGAGCGATGTATCAGGAGAACATGATGCGAAAGGAGGTATGCTGAATTTCATCGTCGAAAGCCTTTCGAAAACTCTGTGCTTCTATGTTGAATACTTCTCCGCCTTAGATAAATTGCAGGTTTGGAATTTGGATAGGAGTATGTATGAAAGGTGTTTCTCAATAATAATACTGTCTGTTTCAAGTTTCTCCCAATTTATTTGAATAAAGACTTTTACAATGTTACAATAATGTATAAAATATATAATTCTACTTTGTCGGTTATATAAAATCACAATTTTCTTGTGTTCATTGTTGAGATGTCCATCATTTGGCCCATATAAAGTTCCTGTCCACGTCGAAATGTACCCAAGTTTCATCTGTAACCAGAAGAAAAATATTTCAAGTAATTGAAATGTACAATTAATTTTCTACGTTTGCAGTACCAGCCGACTTTCCGTTTAAATTTTTATAAGTACAACGCAATAGCTGAGTATATATAATGTTTGTGTGGATTTAGCTTTCGCTGATACCACAGTGTTTTGTTTTCTTCTTCCTTTTACTTTTTATCCTTTGAATCTTGTATTGTCATCTGAAATTGTTATTTGTTTTGTTCTGTTAGGTAACTTATACTTGAGTATTCATGTTAGCAAAGGCCTGAGCTATGTAGGTTATAATTTCTATGTTGTTGCTAAAAGCTAGGGCCCTAATATCATATGGGGCTTGTATTCCTTTTTCCTGAATGTATTTAGTGAAATTGTCTGTAATGTCTTTATTTATTGGACATGTGAATATCATGTGGTTTAAATCTTCCTCTTCATATCCGCATTTGCATTTGGGTTCTGGTATAATAGAGAGTTTATATAGGTGTGCATTTGATCTGTGATGGTTGCTTCTAATCCTATTTATTATTGATATCGTTTTCCTATTTGGCTTATTCTTATATAAGGTGAACCAGGGTGTGTTTAATTTTGTATTTTCATCTATTAGTTTAAAATAGCTGTTGCTATTTAGTTGTGACTGTATTTCTAATTCAGTTTTCCAATTTAATATAGATGTAGATTTGAGAGCATTTTTGGACTCTCTAACTGTGAGTTTTGTACGCAATAGCTGAGAATTTCTTTCCTTATTCAGAATAGAATACGGAAATAGCAAACAGCTCCCTTTCGCGTGCATCAGGCAGCGGCGTATCTATGGGTAATATCATTTCAGTGCAGAAAAAACCTGCTGTAATACCGACCGGCCGAATCGGGCAGACCACGTGACGTGTCTACCCCCTTAAAAGATAAACTGGAAACCGTTAGAGGGAGACTGTATAGCCGGGAGGCCGGTGGATAGTGAGAGGCTGATATGGTATTTATATATATACATATGTATATATATATATATATATCGAAGCCGGACTCTCGCGGTGTTGCCATTTTGCCTACAGCACGGCTAGTACTAGAGTCGGCTGTGCAATTACATGTTTTCTACGCTTCTATTCTAACATCATTCCTGTACTACTTCCTTTAAATTATGTAGTTCTTCATAGAACTACGAAGCTTTACGATTTAAAAGCTATAAAATAGATATGTAGACTCTCGACACTTTTCTTCGAAATTATTTATAAAAACGGACAAAAATATTATAGAAAAATTTACGCAATCTCCTAATCTTTGCAGCTCGACAACTCGAGCTGAACTGATGTTAACGGCCAATTAACTCATTATTTAACGCTTAAACTTAGTTGGTAACGAAATAAACTTGGTTATTGGAATTGGTGTGGATCCAGATTAATCCAGATCGATTTAAATTTGCGGTTTTCAGAGCAATTTTTACCATTGTTAGTTTGAATTCTAACCGCTAGGAGGATTGCGATCGAATTCCACTCTCAATTGATAACGTTGCATGTGATACGAAAATGATAAGTGGGATCGCAAGCCCTCCGAGCGTGTAACATAAAATTATCCTAATTATCCAAGGTCTATCCTATACTTATTCGATGCTATTAATAATCTGACAATGCAGTATGTGATATATTTGATGAAGAGATTCAATCCAATCGAACTACACATCAACGAATAAGAATGCTTACTTATGATCTAGAAAAACAAGGGAGTGTTTCTGGTGTTTTCCCAGAACTTTGGTGATTTTCTGTTGACGCCTAGGGACTCTGGTGGCTTTTCAACCCTGACCGCACACAGAATAAGGGAGTCCACACACATATAACTGTATCCGTAGCCATCTACTGAAAAATAAATGTATTAAATAAAATACACCACAAAGTACTTACATACTTGTATTAAAAAAACTTCCATTAATAATTAGATTCTGAAAACATCTATCGTATAATTAGTAAGCAGCAATCGAAGAGATAACAGGATTTAACGAATTAAAGACCTTTCGACAATTCTTCGAAGCCATCTATCCGCACTTTTTCAAATCACGAGTCCTCTTACCATCGTTTCCAACGAGTGTGTAGCCAAAATTCTGCGCGCAGAAGGCCCTCTACGTGCCACGCACTCCTGGGTTGCGCTCGTTATAGGGGGGCACCACTGCAGGCGTTAGGGACCTGAAAATCCCGAGCACACAGTTGTTCTTGAAAGAAAGCAATACGCGGACGTATCGTAGCCGTGCATACGAAGGTTGAACTGTTGTTCCCTAGCGATTTCGCTTGTACCGATATCCGTGCACCGACGACTCGTTATCTCGGCCGTGTTGACCAATAACGCACAACCATTGGGTATCGGTTAGCCCGCGGATATACGTGACACAGCAGCGGCAGTGGTCAATAATAAGCCGTGGGCACCGTGCACGTACCGATTCTCGTTATTCGCGTTACGGTTAAGCCCGCCCGCGAGCAAAAGTGCGTGTACGTGAGTGAATAGTGTGCCTCCAACCCTGATCTCCGCGCCCTTCTAAATCGCCTGTTGACAAGCGGCCGCGGTGATTTCCTGCGAGCGATTCGACCGATGACGTGCCGTGGACCGGCCCACGGGAGCGCAGAGGTGTTGCATGCTGCATGCTAGGACGAGAAAACCAGGCTCCTCGCCGTGGCATTTCGAGCATCGAGGTGGGCTGCAACGACCGGACTGTGGACGTTCGTAGATTGGCGGTAAATACACATTTATCAGCGCATCTTCTTCCTTGTTCCCCCGCTGTTGGACATCCCATTTCTCATCTTTACTTATCGTTCGCCTTCCTATCGTTCCTACCGTGCATCTGCCCTCCGCCTATACGCAATAGGTAGTGCGTACGCTGGCGACAATTCCGCTGCACATCCCTTTTCTCATCTCGACTCCCGTAGTCGTTCACCCTCGCGTATTCATATCGATCAGAGGGCCGGAGTGACCCGGAGGAAGCGACACACGTTACCTGCGCTTTCCCGACCGGAACGAAAACTCTCGAGGCTCCGCCCTGCGATAATTCTCGCCGTGCAAACGGGATTACCGCCGCGCGTACGAACTTCCCCGAGGCTCTGTGATCACGAGATCCCTCCCTATTGTGCGCTTCCGCGGACGTTTGCCTGGGTGATTTACAGGCGTGCAGTAAACGTCGGGGGCATAGCAGTGGGACCCTCCTAGGTTCTCGTCGCGCGAGCGCAATCTCTGAAATCTACGCGAAGGTTAACCTGGGGAGCCTCTGCTCCCCTGGCGCAACGTGCGTTTTTGGATTCACCATTCGGGCATTGCTCGCGCAAATATTTCTCTGTCCCTATCGCAGTGGCCTCGCCGCGGACCGATGGACGACTCCGTTTCGCGCGCGCGATAAGGGCGCGCGTTGTCGCGGATTCTGCGAGTGAATCTTTACACCGGTGAGATCGAAGATCTTTGTAAATAATAATATAGCCCCGCGGTGCGACGCGCGCTGGGGAAAGCACCGTTCTGCCGCCGCTTCGAAATCCGAGGGATCGCGTTCGCCGAATTACATAAGTCAATTAGTCTATTTTCAGATGGCAAAATTCTTAAACTGTGCGAGTTACCAGAGGCGGCTCTCGGCCGGTGGTTTTACGTTGAAACGCTGCGGGGCAAAGAAGTCGCGCGAGTTTAATGGACGCCGAGGAAACGCGCGTGAAACGATTTTGAAAGGAAACGATGATTATTGTTATTTCGGATTGTAGTGGGGCACGGTCGCGTGGTCGAGCCAAACGGAAGTTTTATAAGTATTTGGCAGGTTATGTGTGCGTGTTGTCGCGTGGGTGTGCGGGTATGCCGCGGAGGGTATGGTGGAGGAAATGGAAGGCAAAGGAACGAAATTACTCGCGAATAATTTGACGCGCAGCGGCGGTGTAGTTGCTGCCAGCTAAATGTTTTCTCACGCGAACGTTAGTGCCAATGCAAAACATTTTGCTTGCGGAGCGCGGCTAACATCGCGCGGCCCACCCTCGAACTACCATTGACATAGATCGGCGAACCCTTGCTTTTTGAATAGTAGAAATGCCTTCAACTTTCTATGTCCACCCTTTCATATTGAAATTTCTTTTGTTTCTTCAAGCGAATCTTTTCCTCTTTAATAAATGGTGTCTTCATTTCTTTTACACAGGAAAAGTAATATCTTAATATAATCGTGTATTATACATAATATATAGTGTGTAATTAACATAAAGTGAATTGAGAAATAAATTATGTTAAAATCACATTCATCTTGTGCTCCATATTTCAAGCAATGATTTATTAATAAGTCTTAATGCTATGTATCTTAAGCAAATATTTTCACACTTAACGAACATTCGATTGATCGAATGCGAAGAAATTTGGGTAATAAATCGAACGAAGATATATCCGAATAACCCTCAACTATGATTCACGTGAGGGATTCAAGGCAAATTTGTACGAGATGGAACACGCGTTCGCAGTAGCAGAAGGATTAAAAAAGACCACAGAGAGATTCTCGGCGTGATCGTTAACATGTGTCGTTCGCGAAACGTTACCCCCACCAGGTGTGTTCTCGTGTTCGGACGAGGCGATTCGCATCGTTCGAATTCCGCAATTGCCCGCTAGCTTTGAAAATTAACATGGTATTCCTAATGCCAATAATATGTATAATCGTTATTTACACACACGACTGTACACTGTGTCCAATTTAAATCGTTCATCGGACCCACTAAAGACTTAAAACGCGAATTGAATTTATTCTGAAGTTCTGATTAAACTTAAGAAATCTCATTAACCCAATAACGCTGAAACTTTACTTCTTAAAGTTTACCATTTTTCATAAATCATATTTTCGTTGACATAGGGACAGCGGTACGGGATGAAATATCTTAATGTTCGCAGGTGTTCTTTTGAGAAGATCTTGAGCGTTAATGGGTTAATATACTTACCTTCCTGTTACAAGCATAAATGAATGAAACGACGGAATTAAATACCGCAACGGTGTCGGGCATTATTTAACGATTACTTATCAGAGGTGTGGCACGTGAACCGTACACGCCAGGCGACATTTAAATCCCAGACACCGCTTATTTTCGCGGCCGGTGTATGGAGGAGAGATCCGAGATAAAAACGAAACGAAAACAAGCGCGAATCACTTTTCGCCGCGCTCTTCCTTTTATCGCGCGCGGTAATTGAATTTGAATGTTTCAACGCGCTGTGGATTTCAGGATATTAGCGCGGCCGCCGTTGGAAAGCTTATTTCCAGAACGCCGCAAGTCCAACAAACGCAAAGCTAGGAGCATAAATCTCCTAATTACCTAAAACACGTGCTTGGATTTCGAAACACATTAGCGAGATTAAAAAGTGTCCTTCGTGAATAATGTTTAGTTGAAAAATATTCTGGTATAATTAACAATGGCAAGATGAAGCAGATAGTGGAAACAGAATATTACGATCATCACGCGAGTCGATGGGACGTTGTTATATTCACTTCAATAGCCCTTTAGGGTGGAGCTAAGAGTCCCGTTTTTGATATAATCCTATGTAAAATTTAGTAATAACAATCTAGAGAGACACGGTGTTATTTTGTATAAACTACAACTATTATGATTCACTTTTATAAAGTTGTTGGTTAATAGTTTTATTTTTTCTTGAGTTATATCACAAAATCTGTATCATTTCAAAGCGGATTTTTTGCCCCATGTCCGGAGCAAAATGTCTATTGCTTGGGGTAAAAAGTCGTTAATATCTTCTAACCAGCTTTTCGTGTAACATAAAACAAAATAAGTAAACCAATTAAATTAAACCAACTTTTTTGGTGTACAATATTAACAGGAAATACTACGGAAACCTTTTTTTAAACAAAGGTATGAAAATACCGAACACAGATTAAGCTTGAACAAAAAATTGCACAATAATCTTGGCTCAGCGTAAAGATATAGCTCTCTTTTAAGCACTTTGGCCTTATTTCCTAATCTCAAATTAATTTAATATAAAAGATAGGAGAAAAGATAGATAATTTATGACTTTACTAATTGGTTTGCTTCAACAAAGACAGCCACTCTTTTCAATATTTTAACATGATTTCTTTAACAAAAAATAAAAATATAAGTAAGGTACTTTCTGCCCCAATTTCGCCGATATATAGGCTAGAAAATGATATAATTCAGAAATAAACAATATCGTGTACACATTACTAAAGGAACATACAGTCTTAACGCATTTACCTTGTACGCTGTTAAACTGTTGTTTACTTCGAATAACACAACAAAAAAAGCGTACTATTTTCGCTTCTTGATAAGTACATAATGACAAAGGCGTCATATGCACGCACGAATGCCCAAAAACGACTGGCGACTCTGCGGTCCTCCCCATTACCCTTGCCATCAACATAGTTATGATGCAATAATCAATCGATTGTTTACGAATGGAGATTTTGCATTCGGGAATTTTTACCCGCCGTACTTTTAGCCCCACTCTACCCTACTTCTGCTGATAATCTCCTCGAAATAGCATTCGCAGTGACTCAGTTTTTTCTTTTCCCTTTTTCGCTAGCATTAAGCCATAAAGGAAAAGGTAATGAAATTTTATTGGCAAAAAAGGACGCACGTAAAGTGAAAGCTACAATGCAGTGGTTCTTAACCTGGGATTATTAAGAATCCTTGTATTGCCTTCTTACCTGGGCCCTCGGGTTAGGCCTCAGTAGTCCTGCCAATTTGGGCGGGAATTCCCGACAATTACACTCGTAGACTCGCGCTTCAGCATAATCGATTCCCTTCGCAATCCCGCGCCTTTTATCGCACGCCCGAGGCCGAATAAAGTAAGGAACCCCTATTAGAATGAATCGAAACACGAATTTCGTGCTTTCCGGAGGCGAAGCTTTCGATTCGGTGCTCTGCTATCCCCAACTGTTTGCTGATACACTCGAGCGACGATAATCGAAGCGATACGACGCTGCAGGGACGATCATTTTCCACGAGTTAACCCAGAATCTAGAATATAGGTCGCCCGGTGCCCGGCAACCGCCACGAAAGAGGTCGAAAGGTGCTCGAGCTGCGTTCTCAATCGATACGATCTTAATTCGTGGATTACTGATTCTTCAGAAAACCCAGCTGTAATGCTTTATCCGCGAATCCCCAGTGACTCATGCGAATTGGGAAATTCAGAATGAGCGTGCACTTTGCAAGAATCAGAGGGGGATAAGAAAACGCAACGGCGAGTGACTTTCGACGCAAGACGCTGCATCGTTAACGGGGGTATTTAAAGATCATTAAACGCGCAACGCTGGAATAATTTGCGATATAGTACCTGGTAGATAAGTTGCTTAATTAATGTTGTATAACTCGCGGGCGAGCGCATAAATACCGCGAAGAAATTACAATCCCCGCGGAGCCGGGAGCCTGTGCTTCTTGATTTCCTCGAAGCGGTGCTCAATTTCCTTTTTATCCCTTGCCGGTCGCGAGTCGCTGGCGATTATTGTACATTCTTTGGTACCGTTCCAAACGGCTCTGTAGAAACGAGGCTTTACGCTTCTTAACTCGCCTGAAATATTGACCCCTCGGGGTTCTTCGACGCAAGTCCTCTGCGGCTACTGAATTACTTGGTGCAACGTTGGGGAAGCACGGCGAACTGCAGCTTTTGAACGCGTCGCGGTAATTACGGCGCGAAGTAATTGGTATTGGAAGAAGTCCGGTGTTGGGTGCCCCGCGATTCGCGAACGAACCTGCGAATGCATAAAGGAATTGTGATTTTCACGGGACCGGAACTCTTTACGCTTCTTAATTTCGCCGGTATGGTTTCCCGTTTGTTTCAACAAAAGTCCCCATCGGCTGCTGAATTATTTATCGAGATACCGTGGCTCGTTAGAATCGCTAACTATGCTGGGCTGAATACCTTTTATTACAACGCCTGATATTACGATTCGCGAGGATGTTATACGCGAACATACAAAGGGGTTTAGCCATGTTTATGCATTATACGCTACTTAACTTCTTCCAAATTCATTCGAAACTCTTGTGTTTAATAATAACGAGTGAATGCTAAGGAATTATGGATCATTATCGCGGCTGAGATCGCTGTGTTAGAGTCACTGCGCACGCAACGCACAGGTCTTCTGACAATGACTTTCTTAATAAATGTTTTATAATTCTAGCGATTAAAGTGGCTCTCAATTGAGGAATTTGTAATAAAAGTGGTTTAGCTGAATCTTTACCAACTTTGTCGATTGTGATCGAATTAATTGTTACAGAAATGATCACCAGCTGTCTGTTACAAAGTTTACGACAGTTTTAATGGTTATATTGCGCCAAGCTTCACGATGTCCAATGGAAGACGTTCAAGAAAACCATTTTCATGCTTTCCAACGTTTCTTATCTTAACTCGTTCCAATAGTTGGTATCGTAGTCATCAATGCGCCAGATAACGATCCCTCGTGGCAGATTGCGTTCTCATATATGTGTTACTAGTTTTGTGCACGAAGATCACGTTCTCCTAAATAACAGCGCTGTTCCAGAAATTTCGAAATGAGCTTTTCAAATTTTGTCGAAGCTGCATAATCAACTCAGTTTGCATGAAATCGTAAAAACACAAATTACAAGTATTAAATAATAGAAATAGTATAATAATAAATAGAATTCCAAATAAGAATAAAATATTAGAATAATAAATAATAGAGTAAAATAATGAGTAATAAAAAATAGAAATAAAACAGCATAGCTGATGTTTTAAAAAACAAGACTTAATGCGAGGAAGCACCTAGCTCCCATCCGGAATATTATATAAAAGTATTATATAAACTATTCACTGGAATAACCAAAGGTTCAGGTGGGCAAAATGGAACGAGTTCTATTCGACTGAAATTTCAAGACTATTCAAATGCTGGAGCGGTCTAATGGATCCGGCGCGTACATTGATACGCGTGCAATCGAGAGGAGAAGACACGAAAAGCTAGCGTCGGGAAAACGATTCGCACGATCCCAGGAGCGACCCTCCGCGGGCACTTGGGTCGGTGTCGTTAAATCACGATGATTACGGCATTGGGCTTTATTACTCGGAAGTAGGCAGTTCTCGTTTCAGGGACTTTCGTGTAGGTATAGGTAGAACGAGACGAAACGAAACTCTAATACCGTCTCTCTGGTTCTCTGGGGTTCGTCGTAGCCGTTCATCCGGCTGGATTCTTTTTAACTCGCTAATCAGCTCTCAGCATTCCACGGGGCCTATCAGACAATTTAACCCTTCGTCCGCTTCTATCTTTTTACGACTCTCTACCTACGTAATTAAACTTTTTTCAGCAGCTAAAGCGCTTGTAATCATTCAATTTTCTTCATCCTTTGTGTTTTCTTCAAAGCCTCGCGACTCGGCGCGGCGAATTTTCAATTAATTTTCCAGACGGCAGTGCCATTTATCGCGTACGCGTTCTATCACCAATAAGTTTTCCAATTTAATATTGTATAGAAATTGGAGATACGATATAATTTCTTATTTTATATATCTCTGCTATTTAATTAGCGCAAAAGAAAGAAGAGTGAAAGAAGGATTTTTAGTGCTCTCAGGGCTTAAAATATCGACAAGAAAGTTTCACATCTGGCCGCGGCTTTGAGTGTTTCCATCGCGTTCGCAAACCTTCTCAAAAATAAAACGTTTATCTTTTTTACCTCGCGCATTACAATTTCGCGGCCGAAAGCCTCGTTATAATAAACTACCGAGCCACAACGATCGATCGTAAATCTGTTGTGATACGATTGACGCGCGATAACGAGCAATCCAATGGATAACCACTAACAGAAAAAAGAGGAGGAATGATGCTATCGCGCGCTTTTAATCGTATCGCGGAATTATACATTTAAATGTCATATTGATATGATAAATCGCACACGAGTCATTGCACGCAGGAGATATCGATATATTTCGATGCACGTACCGGTGATGATCGATCGATAAACATTTTCGTTACACATCCCTGCTGCGCGTTCCGCCGGCAAAGGGTAACGACAGTTTCCGCATGCATCACTTGCCAATCCGATATATTTAAACGCGGGATTCATTGAATCGTCGAAGAATCGATACGCGAAAAATTATAGATAACGATTAACAGGGGACGTTCGACCTTTGACCTGCGTCAGATAATCGACCGCTCGATGTTTCCCGTTTTAAAAACAACCCCTACCGAAATCATTAAATTGCAGTTTTTTTAGCTTGTCTGAAAAAGACAAGATGTAGGTTGAATTCAAGTTAGTTCAGTCCGGTTGCGACGAGATTTAACGAAAAAATAAGAGCCCGATAACGGGGGAAGAAATTGATATCTGTTTGTGATAGCGAATCAGTGCAGCGATATAGAATTTTTATTGAGTACTGAGGACTTATGGAAAATTCATGGAACAATCGTGAATGAACGAGTGATATTAAAGAGAATTTGCAAATAATAATTTTGAATTAGAGGGGGCTTTGTAAAAAGAAAAGAAACAGGATTTTATTCTTTAAATACTTATATTGTTATAATCAAATGAATTTTAGCAAATTTGCATTGAAAATATTTGTATCCCTTCGATTCGACTCCCCCGCAAGATTAAATCCCGAGTGCGCCACTGATTTTGAAAGATTAAGGCTCCTCGATTTCGAAGCGCATCGGGACCTATAACTTGGCGCCATAGCCGTAGATGTTGAAATTCTGGTGTTGTTATTCCGCACTTTCGCGCGTTTTAAAACTCGTAAACGCTTTCACGAGCACCGTCTTTCGTATCGGGCGGCCGGAGTTACGTCCGTTCTGCAATGGGGTTTCGTAATAATTCAGCGAGCGTTAACTTTACCCCCCTTCCCCCCACTTAACCCCCAAAGTGTTCCAATTTCGCGGGTGCGCGATAATTCGACAAGTGTCCAACTTCAGTCACGCGCGCGACATATCGCGCGTGCAATTCAATCGTAACTGTGAATCTGGATTAATTATTAGAAATTACTAGATGGGGAGAAAGAGAAAGAAATCTCACTGTTTTTCATAAGCAATATCAGGCGAAGGCACGTGTCTCAGTACTGAATTATTTAATTCGAAAAGATGCAAGATCTAACAAATTAAAAGAATTTTTGTTCCTTCAAAGTGTCTATAAAAATTATTCGATTATATTTGTTAGTCGAATAATCGAGCCGCTAGGAGTATTTTAGGAATATTGTTAAGAAACCCCACATAAAAGGGAGCCCAGAATAAGAAATATCGGAGGATCAGCTTTGGCGACATTGGCGAAGAAAGATCGTGAGTTCAAATCCCATCGCCCGAGAATCTTTTCCGAACAAATAGGAATTACGAAACTTATTTTCTCTACATAGTTACTAGCACGAAGAAGTTGAACGAACTCGTACAATAGAGTGGGAAGAGATGGAAATTGAGGAAACTCAAATTTATGTAACAAAAGAGAAAATATGGAAGAATGTATTTCCTCGCCGTTCCTCGAGTGAGAGCTTCCCAGAGACGAGAAAGAATTGTCGCGTTTCATTGCGCAAACCACTTCGTCGATTACATATTCGATACCGAAACGGTGTACACGGTACGTATCGAGATGTCAAGCATGGTGAATCTCGGGGACGAGTTGGCATTCGCGGCACGGGCGCTTCTCCTCGGTGCAATTGCGTTATG
This sequence comes from Andrena chrysosceles, assembly GCA_963855975.1. NCBI lineage: Eukaryota > Metazoa > Arthropoda > Insecta > Hymenoptera > Andrenidae > Andrena > Andrena chrysosceles. The sequence goes on along the minus strand of OY979766.1, from coordinate 112,414,766 downwards.
GAATCGTTTAGATGCGCGTTACACATTCTTCTATCGTGCGTTAATAAACACATGAGCCAATCGCTGGTAAAGCGCCAGCTATCGGGTGGTTTACCTCACGGGTTCGCTTGAGTATCGATTACGAACCGTGGTCAACCGTGAACCGGATGTGCTCGCTCGGCGTGCACGCGGCGCAATAAGGCTGTTTTCGGAAGGCGACAATTCGTCGAAGCGCGAGCGTCCTAGAGAATATTCTAAATTTACAACGGGTTGCACGACTGTCAGCTAAGCTCGCGAAAACAATTAATGTTCCGCGAATGAAGCCTTGAGACTTGCGGAGTTTCCTCGCCGCGGATATATCGACAGCATGAAAAAATAATTGCCGCCGGATGTGCGGCTCTCGATGTCGGGAACTCTGCATAGCCCGGCTTCGCGCGAAATTGTTTCAACGTTTAACGTCTCGCTATTTGGGTCGCTAAGTGTTCCGTGAAACGACGCTTTAGTCACGTATGTATTTTCTTAGTTATCTTTCTTACTTCCTCCTCCTGACCAATTTATTTTAATACTCTAATCCGCTAACGTGATTCACTTTTAATTTAGAAAATGTTATGAGTGTATTTTTGCTGAGGTAATGAGTTTAGGTAAATAAAGGAATTAAATTAAATATTTAGAGGTACCATGATGTACGTAAGGATGATAGACGGGAAGAGTGGAATTGAAATATGTAGAAGGCTGGAGAAAGCGGAAAAATTTGTTTACGCGCTACGTTTGATCCTTATTTAATATCGCCGCAATTATCGCTATTTTTATGCGCGCAGACTTGCCGTCTATTTTCGTCGTTAGTAATGCAGAATACACTTTGCGACGCAGTGTGCCCCGGCGTCGATCGCGTCTATATAAAGTGTCCAGAATAAAAAAACACGGAACGAGTGGGATCTATCGGTGCATTTGCATGAATTATTCGCACCTGCCCTGACCGGATTCTTTTTCTAACCGCACAATGAGCCACACCGCGAAAGTGCAATAGTACATTGCACTGCAAGTTCGCCCACTTCTTTGTCTTGCCCAACGACAACGGGTGAGAAGAAATCAGGCGCGGCTATTACAATTCAGGAGTGATTTTTCAGAAGGGCAAACAATTTCAATAACCCTAAGAAATTGTGGTGCGTGATTAATACGTACATTTTATTCTTCCATCTGATTGCGGCAATGTTTTACATTTAGCGTCATTGTTTTAATAGTTATTTAAAAAAAGTTTGGAAATAAGCCCTTTTGATGGTATACTATAAAAAAATAAGTTGTTTTCGAAGTATAATACAATGCTTATGGTTACTTCGTTTTGCCACAATTAATTGAAAATAGTATATGTTTGGGTAACCTTATGGAATTAAGTTCATTTTGTATTCATTCAAATTTCGTAGATGAGTATAGTAAATATGTCCGTTTTGTTTCAGATTAAAAAATTATTTCCCTATGTCATCAGATAAATTTGGAAATAAAACCTTTTGTATGAAACATGTATTTTCACTTTACTTTTTCAAAAAGGAATGAAACCTATTTTACAGTGTTCTGTGCCACTGGGGGATGTAATTTGCCATTATTAAGGCGATGGCGTTAAACTCTGGTTCAAGATCAAAACTGGAAATATGTCCTTTTAGAAAATCACTCCTCAATTACTAGATCGGGAGAAACCAAATATTCTCATATTTGTACGAACAATCGTAACTCCGACTATAATCGGTATTTATTAAATTGGTATCTGCTTAATGCTTATTATTATTACGTAACTGACGCAGTCCGAGTTATCTCGCTTTTGTTCTGATCCATATTTACTGAATCTCGTAGCTGCTTAAATGTTTGGGACCGATAACAAATAGCTGATTGAAATTCGTGCTTTTCTCGAATCATTTAATCTGTGAGAAATAAATTCGTTATCAATTTTTCTGTTTAATGAAAAGAGAAATCGGGGCGCGTAATAAAAATGAAGTAATGGTATTATCGTAGGAATCTTAATACACCTTTTCCTGTAGTGCAAATATCGATAAGGAAAAGAAGCACCCGCGAATATCCCCCGCGATTCGCCGCACTTCTGCCCCACGCGGGGACTTTATATCAGAGGGATAAACACCTACATTATCTTGTTCCTCTACATCGGATAAGCTAAGCCACGGACATCGAATTAATTATGCAATGCAATCGGTCTGTCTTTTAGGAACGATAACACGTCGCGGCTTATGCGAAACGTAACGACAAGCTGTCGATATCAGCGCTCGGCAGAAACGGGCAAATTGCTTACGTTCGATCCATTCCAGTCGAAACAATGAACTCGTTTCATTTATTATAGGATGAGTACCTCGTGGCGTAGAATGGAATAGGAAGCAGCTAAACATAGCACGTGACAACCACTGTGCGATATCGATAATTCTATTTCTTCCAACCATTTGTAACAAATAAAAATAGCAACGTTTCTTATTGTTCCAATAACGCGAACAAATTAAATTAATTAAGCCCAATATTCATATAGAACAGTATTGGTAGCTTTCTGCTGGGATTTTTGTTGAAAACTAGTGTAATTTCGTAAAAATAAAAACCGATCGACTACTTCGCGTCGATTAGCGGTAGAGTTCACGGAGTTTGGTGTATAAGGCGTTGCAACTTCTTCTGCATCGTCGATATCAAAACGGCGTTACGCAATCGAAAGAAACCCGGTGTCGCGTTAAGTCGCGACAACTGTTTTTCTCGATCAGTCGGTGGACTCGGGGGAAAAGAAACGCCCACCGTTCTAAGCCGCTTAAGAAAGCGAGCCGCGCGCGAAGACCGATGAATCTTTTCGATCGATTTCATTGCGTGTGGGCAGCTTTCGTAAGGCTCGCGTACAGTGTACATAAAAAGAGGAAGAAAGCGGTAATGGAATTTACACGGAAGAGCGAGGTCTAAGCGGCTTTCAATATCGGTCCGCGAGAAGACCCAGTGGACGCTTTGATAGCTGCATCTCGTCGGGAAATACGTTCGCAACTCTGAGTGCGCGGCGTGACATTTAAAAAGTTGCGTGGGGAGGGACGATAAAGATACGCTATTTAATCTCCAACCGTGTAAATATCAGGGGCATAAATATTTTAATCGATAGACTTTGTTGTCGTGGAACAGTGACTGACTCACCTAATGCACCCGATAACTCGCGTGGAAGATCTGTTTCCGATGATTGTGGAAACGGCACGATTTTACTTCTCTGATTTTCACTGTTACCTGGTGTGAGGGACAGGTTTGCGTGAACGGGGGTTAAGTAACGTTGCAGTGATTCAGTTACTGTTAGCCAAGCGGTGGGTTGGAGTTTAGTAATAGATGAGGAAATGGGAAGATCTATTATTTTTAAAAGATTGCGTGTGAGTGTTCATTTATCAAATTATTATGCTCGTTATATAAAAAAACATGTTGACGAGTTAGAAAGGGCAATGGAGCACTGAGGATTTAATCTCGGGGGGAGCCGAGTTGAAAGGATAAAAATATTCTTAATACGAATTCAATAAAATTCATTAGGTGATTATAAAAATTTATTTATAGAATAAAAGCCAGCTCTTCTTTCTTTTTGCAAATGCCCTTTCTTTTGAAGGGTGCCTCTTGGCTTTCTCTGGATGCGCCACTGAGTAAAGGGGCTTCAGAACCCTTGGGTTATAATATTGTAACGCGGGGAAAATATGAAAATCGATTATCTTGAACAGAAAATAACAACAAGGAGGCTGAATAAAAATATGTGGTATCGGAAGGTTCCACAGCCGCTGTATTATTCATCTAAGTGTATGTTATCGCGGTACAATAAGTGTAGAAAACAAAGTTAACATCTCGGTGATGGAGTAGCGTAGAAATGTCTAGGTTCTTGTAACCACCACCTTCTTCGATACCTCTGAGGAAAAAGTCACGAAGTTGTTCCTCGATCGATTCACTCGCGTGTATATACCTACTCTCGCAGGAAACACGAGCAAAGCCGAATACAGTAATATACTACCGAACGAAATGTTTCAGAACGCCTGATTTACTAAATTTTCTGCTGAGCTGTTACACAAACTTTCTCAATGATTTACCGAAGTTACAACTCGGCTCCCTGTTTTCAAATTGAACAGAATTGTCCCAGATTAATATTTCTGAACCTCCTTTTTTTCAATTAAACCACTGCTAAATCATTATCCAGATTGCGATGCGCAATAAATCTTTTAAAGATTTATAATTCTTCGAAATAATTTCTAAAATTAAAATTAGCAATTCAAACATATATGCGTTGTATGCGAAAGCAGTTAATATTGTGAGTTTTCGAGAAAATAAATGTGTAAGGTAACACGTTCCCATGTATTTTAGATGATCAAAAACTATTTCTCATTTACCTTACTATTCCATACCTTATAAGTAATTAAATAGTACTTAATTTCGACTATTCTAAAATTTTCCTTAGAGGTGAAACATAAATTTATCTTTTAGTATGAAAAAAATCTATGATTTAGGGTTTTATTATGTTAAAAATGAATATTAAAGCGGGGCCCTTTAAAATGATCGAAAACTACTTAGCTCCTTAACGGTAATTCGCGAAAAATCAGTGAATGATTCTCACAACTTTCTCCAGACACGGCTGGAAATAATCCAGTGAAGCATGTTGATTCGTATCGTTTCGATAACTATGCGAGAATGAAATAATGAATATTGATGGACGCTCCGAATCGATCCTGTCGCATGGAAATGATTATCGCGGGTGAAGTATAATTAAGTTCGTGACCATGCCCGATTCAGTGAACCTACTTACTCGGAACACGCGACGGGCTTCTGCGGTGAAGTTCCTACGTGTTCCAACTTTCATCGCCATTTATTTTAAATAGAGAAGCAGACGATGGAGCCGCCGAATTTTTCGTATTTCCTCCCGTTCCTTCTGCTCGATATTGCCGTCGCGGTGCCAGCAGGATATCAAAGCAAATAACACGGGCAACGTCTGTGCAGCCTGCATTCATATAAGTTGGCGAAGAGAGTGTAAGCATGAAATTATCGTGTTACGTTTGCTCATTGGGGTGTTCTATTTTTAGTCCGGTCGGCGGCAGAGTTTTTTCATTTCTGACTTTATGGTTATGGAATTTTCGCATTCCCATTTAAAGGACTACAATATCCGTGACATCACTAAGCTGCTGGTACGACTAAAATAATTATTGGTAAAGATCGTCGCAGAATTTTGATCTTGGTAGTTGCCCATACAGCACACTTCGTTGCGGCAAAGTTGCAGGATGGTTGCAGTAACCTTGCGATGTTGCATGGTTGCAGCGCAATGTCGATGTATGGTTGCTGCGACGTTGCCGTGCAACATTGCACGGGGCGGACATGGAATTGTTTCTGCATAGTTGCTGCATAGTTGCGTTGCAATAATGCACTGCAACTTTGCCGCAACTATGCCGCAACTTTGCCGCAACTATGCCGCAACTATGCCGCAACTATGCAGCAACTTTGCCGCAATTATGCCGCAACTTTGCCGCAGCATTGCCGCAACTTTGTCGCAACTTTGCCACAACTTTGCGGCGTTAGCAAATTTTAAAACATAATATCTCCAAAACCGGCTGAAATAAAGTGTATACATTATACTTTATTGAATTCGTCTTGAAACGCACTATCAAATGATCTGTTAAAAAAAAGAGTTCCGTAGTAAATTTGCCCCCTCCAACCATGCAATTTCATGTAAACAATTTCTTTTATATCTCCAATACGTTAGGAAATATCCAGGTGTTTACTGTTCCCGCGGACATCCAGTATAATGAACTAAAATATAAAATATATGTCGGAGAAGGCAACCATTTAATCAGTTCCAAGCATAAGTCAGAATCTACTTTACTGGTGGCACGTGCCAAGCTGATGTTTTCGTGAAGGCGAGCACGACGCACAGTGCTTTTGGAACGACAATATATGGGGGTCGTAGTACTCATGTAGTATAAAGGTTTTTAACGTACGGAGTAATCAATATATATACCATCTACAGTACTCTACATCCAAGAAGGTTCCGTGGCCACAACGGTAGCGCGTCGGATTGTCATGCGGGCGGTCCGGAGTTCAAATCTGTCGTAACCGATAACTTTTTTTATTTTTTTTTAAACAGTTTTTCGTTACCTCAAAGTTGCCGTGCAAAGTTGCCTCAAAGTTGTTGTGCAACATTGCAGCAGGCGGACATAGAATTATTGCTGCATTGTTGCGACAACGTTGCGTGAATCGTTGCAATCTTGCACCGCAACTATACTGCAACTATGCTGCAACGAGAGTGTGCTGTATGGGTGAGAATACCTTGCCACTCTTTATCTCATTTTTCTTAATATGAAGTGGATAATTCTTTGTTTAAAAAAGAAACGTATGTGAGAATTTAAAAAAAAAATGGGCGATGCAATGACAATTTTTTTTATGTATAGCAGAATTTTCCTATTTTTCCTAATTTTCCTATTTTCTTGGAATGAGTTAGAATGTTACTAAACTCAAGGAGGAATCATTTTTGGGGGAAAAATTTATCCTCCCGCGTTACTAGATTTACGAAGCTATTTAATATTCGAAAAAATTTGAACGCGTTTTTGTAAGAATAAAACACACGAGTAACAGTATATACGTACGATTGTATCGTAAATTTATTTAATCTCTTTGGAACTTTGGGACACGAGTGTCTTGAACGGAACTTTGTCTGCGAATGACTGCGTAGTCTCCTGCACGCTCGCATCGCGCGTCCTTTGTTTATTTCGCGCGATCCCCATGCCCCTCCGATCGTCCACCAGGGCGGGCTCCTTGAAAAATCTAAAGGTGACGCCGCCGATCACGTTACCGTCGGAGATTCTTATTACCCTTGATTTTCTTATCTTACATTTTCGTATTTTAAATAGTACAGGTAGCAATCGCCTGCTCTGCGCGAGGTAAACCACCCTTGGCGACAAGTTTTGGGGAGTGGAGAATTTTGAGCGAAATAAATTGCGAAAGATTTAAACCCGAAAGCTTGAAACAACTTCAAAAACAATTCACTTTTCATTTCATCTAGCGAATTAGCAACAGCTCATACGTGCCATATTGAATTAATTTTGAAATTGTCTCGACTCTTTTAAATTAAACTATTTGACGATATTTTCCGGAAAAGGCGGCAGACGCTTGTCAACTTAGGGGAGCAAAATCTTCAAATCCGCCCTTGCTTAATAATCCTCGGCAGAAAATGCAATTATCCAACAGTAAGATCGCACGTGTGTCGACTTTCTAACGGACCGCCGATAGCCACGGATTTACTTTCACGTAGCAATTACATCTCCACGATGTTTGCCATGCAATTACTCGCACATGGTGCGATAGATGCTAAAATTAGACGGTAAGAAGCTCGAGTACACGCCGGTGCAGTGGTTTACGTTTTAATCTAATTGCTTTGTAATTGCGTACTGCTCGCACGAAGTGCCGATCGAGAAGTTATCTTCGCTCCGCCGGGAAGCAACCGCCTCATCTTTTTGCCTTCATCGAGCAATTACAAACGCGCAGCGCAAAATGTATTCCACGTCGAATAGCTTAATGCCGAACGATGATTGAAATTTTACGTCGAATTGCGAGTGCTCTGCACCTCAAATGTGACGTTATTTTGATCTTGAAATAGCGACTGCCATGTCTGCAGCAGCTATTGATTCTCTACCATTCGAGAAGAAAACCTGTACCTTCAATTCTACATCACTGAAATATCATTTGTCTTCCTCAATTCCGCCTTATCTTTACGTAGGAATTTGCACTCCGCGCAAGGAGATTAAGTTCGTAAAGGCTTATTAACTCTTTTTGAGTGATTTACAACGGTTATTCATAATGCATTAAATGATTAAAGCCTGCAATCATACATTATACATATTTAAAGATACAGAAACTCGTACACCTACTTAAGATTAATATTTCTATATAATCTACGTAGGTTCATTAACTTGGCAGTGTAGAACGTGAATTTATCGAGCAAGCCGAGATACACGAGTTCCTCTTGACAAAATAAATTGGAAAGATCGTGTACTTGGGAATAACGAATGCTCGAGTGACGTTCCACACTGTTACACTGACTGACCCCTCATATTTCTTTCCACCATAATCCAATTAAAACATATTTCAGAACTTGAGGCTTTAAAGGTCGCCCAGCACTCCCAGTAAATTATTGCACAATGGTGCCAATTCGCTTGTATTTCATTAAACACTAATGGCCGCGTAATTATAGCTCGCCCGTAAGCGTAACGCCCGCGTAACGTCCAGGGGCCTGTTTACTCGCGACTATCGATTGAATAATCCAATGAAGCCGCTCGATGCTGACTGATCGGGCGCCGAAAAATCAGAGAGGAACAGCTGATGGGCGGCTATCAGCTGACCCGTGGCGCGAGGCGAGCCGATCGTCGACACCGAGAACCGAGACATATCTGACTGAGCCCCTGAGGATCGGCGTGGATCTATTTTAACTCAATTCGAGATACAACAATGCCTGACACCTTGGTAACGTAGGTTTTGAGCCGTCGCTTCGATCACACCGACGCAGATTCGCGCGCACGTCCCCGAGGAATTCGTGCCAGTAAAGTGGCGATAAGGGTGTGTCGATAATACGTATCTTGGAAATTCTGTATTGCGATAATTTCGCGTGGAAATATTCGAAATAGTTACCTGTATTTATAATTAGCTGTGCGAGGCGATAAGAGGAGTCTATTTTAATTGGTGGTATTAATGGGGTCGAGTGCCACGATGTATATTTCAAAATCCATGTTTACGAATGTTGGGTTTAGTGTCTGAAGTCTGAAGAGCTGTATAATATCGATAAGAAACTAATTAATGGGGACGTGAGATAATTTATAGTAAAGACAGGTAAGGCGATAAAAACGGGTCAAAAGGCCGGATGTTCTTGTCAATGGAATGTGGTTGTAAAGATTCGTGTCAGGCATAATAATTAATCCAACTCGATGACAAAGGTAAATGTTCTCGATAATTCATATCTCTTCTATATTAATGAAAAAATATGTTTATTTTTAAATCATTGCGTTGCCCCATCCCTTGCCCCATAATGGGGCCATTCACCTCACGTCGTTACGTAACTCATGTGCAAAAGATCGTCATGCGTTTAAAAAAGGTCCAACATTAGTTTTAAGACATCTCATACTCTGCATTTAAAATACTTGCATTTTTAATTCATAAATGGACTGATTTACGAGCTCGATTAAGTAGCGGAAATATTTTGCAAATATATAAAATTAATTAATACATTTCAAGGGTAAGGAGGAAAACAGTGAATGTCACAAAATAGGTTTAATACTTTAGTTATCCGGTAAAGAAGCAAAGTTCAATGAATTTAATTTTCTTATATAATTTTCTTCTTAAATAATTTCTTGTGGGGACATTCCGTATTTTGTTCCAGTGCAGAGTGGACATTTTCTGTTTCTAATAGTGCCTGTACCAAATATTTAACGTTATCTCTCGGGGGTATTTGAACTTTATAACCCTTTGTGATTCGCACAATTCTGTAATCCCTTGTTGCAACCGACAAAATATGCGATAAATCGCAAAATCACGAAAAATGGACATTCCTCGTTTTTCCCCTCACCCTTCTTATTTCTTTCTGTGAATCTCAGGTACCGACTCGATTGGTACTACTCTGAGTACATGCTAAACTTGATGTCACTATTATCTAAAACACATGCGTAATAAAGAAAGCTTCGAAGAAGACGAAATATAGAATTCAGTGTAAAAAACTGATATACGAGGGCAATCGACTCTTTCAACATTTTTCACTTCCATCAATCTTATTTCTCCAAGGCTTCGGAGCGGCTCACCCAGGGGACCAGTGACACGTGAAAAGCGTGGAAATAACGTAACGCCTATACCGAACGGATACATCTCATTAAAATAGCGCGGTGTCGCGTGAGACAGAGAAAAAAAAATACTTGGATACAGCATGCGCATCTGGTGTCATGTGATTTGGAGCGATGCCATCGGAAGGCTCGCCTCTTCTGATGTGTATTCGTAATAAAGGAGACGGTGTCGGACCTCGGTTGAGCTCTAGTACCTAGGTATCGGTAAGCAGATCGAATTTGCTTCTGGTGTCTGATCGATCGGTAAATCCCTTTCCACCTTTCTTTCCTTTCGCTGGGAAAGCTGGCGTAAAGCTCAGCGCAATGGGCGCCACTGGCTCATGTAGCTTTGCTGACTGTTGATTTCGAAATTAAAACGACAACAAAAGGAGAAAATGATAAAATATTATAAAATCCCTGAAATTTTTTTATCCTGAAATTGACTTCTAATGTCTACTTTTTCTTTTATCAGGTTTGACGTCTTTATAACCTAAAAGATGCAAATTTATTTTTTGTAATAATAATAATAATTATAGAAATAGAAATTAAAAAGTAATATAAGTGAATTTATTTTTAAACGATTTTATTCAGCTTCGATCCTCTGTCTGTTTCTATGGTTCAAATCTGGCAACTCAAATTTAACCCACTTCTAACTATTCAATTGTCTTGAAACTTTGCAGGCGTGCGTAGTTTGAATGACAATACAATATTTAAAAAAAAATTAACTTCGAGCGGGTGAAAAAGTTACCCAGTCATCAATAAATATCATGTCACAACAAATTCATTTCGACGCTTGATTGATTCTGTATTAAATTGATTCATATTTTGTTATGACATATTCTGCTCCACGATTTTATTTAAAGTGAAAAAACACCATCGAAATTGTAGTATAAGAAAATAATTATTTTTTATTTTTTAGTGCATTTTTAATAAAATCGTTTAATATACAAATTACTTTTATATATATATTTTTTTTCTTTGTTAAAAAATTCGCGAAAATCACTTTCTTTCCAACGCTCTAATCTACGTTGCTCCCTTAATCAATGGATATTACCGGTTACCAATTTCGTTTTTAGTTGAAGTATAAAGGAACAATTATATTTTTCTCTGAATGTAACTTTGGTATTGTCTTGAATACACCAGCAATTTTGGGACTAACCTGATTTCGAATAGCTACTCTGTCTTCGAAGACAGTAATATATTTTGCGCTCCCAGAGGTTGATAGAGCTCCAGCGAAGTTAATTATTAATGTTATTATGATCGTCTAAAGTGAAGTTACGTGTGTAGTTGAAGACAGGCGTAAAAATGCTCGCAGATCTCCAGAAAGCTGTGGTGGAAAGTTCAAGTAACACGAATTACTCGTTAATCAAGCGCTAATGAAGTAATTGCACGTTCCGGTTCAGCCAAGTGTTGCAGCCTAGAACCGCAAAGATTCTAGAAAATTGGCAATTAGAGGATCGCTTCTGAACGGCGACGCTTTGGACGCTGTCGACCAAACGCTTCTGACCACCTGCATTGTTATTACTTCTTGCGATAATCAGGTGTAACGAGATCGTATCTGGCGCAATTAAACCCTGCCTAAACCCGAATTAATCATTCAGCGTTTGTTACTCGAGTAGCAAATCAATCACCATCTGTAACTCTTCCTGCCTTTACTATGCGATCAAAAATCGACGGAAGTCGAGGCTGTTTCGTGTCCTTGAAAATTCCAACGCAGCCCCATCTCGCGCAAAATATTCCCGAAGGTTTCACCTTGCTTTTGCGGAATACGAATCACGAAATCGATGGGCTTGTTCGTTTTTACGTGTAAAAAAAACCTTGGTGCTCACTGCCTAGCTCGGATGTTGCGCGTGAAAACGTGCATTTGGCGAGACCCCATGAATTATTCAACAGATCCAGCGGAGGAATGAGATGATAACTCCGGTGGATCGTTGGAATCAAGGCTACGATGATATTAGCGAGCCGCGTACGCATATTTGGCACTCTGGCAATTGCAACGAGAAATTTTCCACCAGACGTTTAACTAGCGCTAGTTTCTTTCTTCCGATGGTGTGCCATTATTATGCAACGATATCGTTTGCTCCGCTAATGCGTCACACATGCTAATCTTCAAATAGTATATGTTTCTATGGACGTTCCCCTATGAGCGAGATGTTAAGAAAGATTTTGAATGGGGAATATACAAAGTTAGGCGTTATTAAAATAAATTTTTATTAATAATCTTCTAATAAAAATCGCGAATAGAATGAAGTTATTCGAGGATAACGAATAACTTCTTATTCTAGGATAACGAATAACTTCTTATTCGAGGATAACGAATAACTTCTTATTCGAGGATAACGAATAACTTCTTATTCGAGGATAACGAATAACTTCTTATTCGAGGATAACGAATAACTTCTTATTCGAGGATAACGAATAACTTCTTATTCGAGGATAACGAATAACTTCTTATTCGAGGATAACGATTAACTTCTTATTCGACTAAATTTTTATTCGAATAATGCCAAAGTTTCGACGTATGGTTTAATGACTGGCACGTGCTGAAAGATCCGATTTTATATGTACTTCGAATTGGGTGGAATATTGTTTATGATTACTGACTGGAAGTGTATATAAATGGTACCGTATGCTTAAGAATCTGGGCAGGTTTCGGAAGTGAAGGAGGAGAACCAGGAAATCCCCGCGACGATTCAATAGAAATGTGTCATCGGATGAACGCGGTGCACTAGAGCTAATTAAGCACTTAGATCAGCGTCGACAATTACTGGTGCGCATCATTGCTCTAGGACACAACCGTCGTGAAATCGGAAGATGCGTTTGCGACAGAACGTGACACATTGCCCACAGACCGCAGCTTTCGGTGGGACAGCTTTACAATTGCTAGAATGTATCCCACGTCCTATATTGCCTAATTTCCCTTCAGAATATAAAAATCGACGAGACCGCGTCAAAATGTGCCAAGAGTGACCAGAAATACAAGTTCGGGCGTGAAGAATTGTTACTTGACAGTGATTTATAATCACGACGAAATGTTAATATTAATACAAGAATATGTTATTTCCGACCAAATAGAACGTACCCTGTGACATCTTTCTAATTATGTATACTATAATTATCTACAATTTAAAATGTTGCTGAAAGTATCACAAATACAATGTACTGATTGGTATTTGTCTAGCACTTCTATATCTTCTGAATACGGTGTTAAAGCAGAGCTGTACCATATTCGCGAAGAATTGAGGACCTTTAGCACGAAGGGTGCAGCTGCATATTTACGAACTTCAAGTAAATTAGAAAAAATTGTTTATAAAATTATTGCTTTGACTTAGAATTAAAGGGGGAAGACTAATTGAAAAATATATATTTGCAGTTAATAAGTAGGGTAAGTGTGGGTATTACTGCGGATGCCCCGATTACTGCGGATATTCTAAAACAGATCATATTTAATGTTAGAAAGTACATAATCTCTTAAAAATTTTTAATAAAATTATTTTAAACTCTATTACAGGTAATTATTAATAAATATGTACAGCAAAGTTATTATTAATTCTTTTATCGTAGTTTGAAATTCGTCAAGGCGAAACTTCGGTCGATTCCCGATAGGGCGGTCATGAACACCTACTAGAAAAACATTTATATTTTTGTTATTAATAGTAATACATGTAATGTAGCATTATTGCTCGGTAGAATAAGAGTTATTTTTCCAGAAAAACAATCAATCTGTCGTCTACATTTTAGTTTTAATTTTTATTTGTCACCGCAGTATTAGGTGCAGTACTTTACACCATGTGCATGTATTACTGCGGACCGACCATTGCGCCACCTAACCTTTCTTCCGACCGTATTCACTTCTGTCTACATAACCTGCAAAGGTATTAAAGTTATGTTTCGCCTGACATCAGACCACAGTAATACATGCGCAGTAACTGGTGTTTCGTTAGTAACTGGCACGCAGTAATACATGCATGTCCGCAGTAACTCATGCAATGACATTGATCGACAAATCTCTGTGTTTTTAATTAACTGTACATATTACCCCGCCCTCATATTTTTTTATGGAATTATTAAGGTCCCACCTTTCTTTTAAAAAAAGAAGGAGGAACTTTCATTCATTTGAACGCCGTATCGAGGGTTCTAAAGTTAACCTACCTTAAAAGTCCGCAGTAATACCCACACTTACCCTAGTAGTTATTCAGTTGATAAGTTTTTACTTCTATTTTTGGCAAATTTTTCAAATTTGGAGAGCAAAACAGTAATGGGTGCAGATTCAAAATTTGCACTAAACCGCTCATTTGTTATCGTATTTGTATTAAACGTGCACCACATGATGTAGAATTTTTTCTACGTTATAACTCACAACTGTCAAAAATGAAGCTCTACTACTTTTTGTGGCAAGAGCCTCAATTTTATTGTAAAAGTATTCGTGAAACGCGTTTGTGGTAGTCGGGCCACAAACACTTTTTAAAACGTGTCAACCATACAGCAGAGCTACGGAATTACGAGCCGAAGAGAGCGCATTGTGGGTGAGCAGAATTATGCAAATTTGTCACTTACCGCGCCTCATAGCACGGGTCGAGCCCTATATTGTTTGCTTTCGCGTATCCGACAATGGAACGTCGGCGCGTTCGCGTATTTGCCTTCGTCTCCCTGATGCGATATATTTATACTATCAAGTGGTTCGAGCGCTCGGCAGTTGCAATAATATTTATCTACCGAGGCAACTGCAAGTCTCCCGGCGAAGTCGCCTCCGTGCGTCTATCGCGACCGCCCGACGGAATCGCGCGTTGAAAATCGCGCTACTCCGCGCGGCGGGAATTTCGGGCGTCGAAAATCGCGGGGACCTTGCGCAGTAAGGGTTTCGCGCGTCGAAATTAGCGGAAGCTTGCGCAGTAAGGGTTTCGCGCGTCGAAATTAGCGGAAGCTTGCGCAGTAAGGGTTTCGCGCGTCGAAATTAGCGGAAGCTTGCACAGTAAAGATTTTGCACATTGAAAATTTTATGCGTCGAGAATTGCGAAAGCTTTGCGCTGTAAAGATTTTGCGCATTGGAGATTTCACGTGCGGACAATTACCAAGCTTGCGCAGTAAAGATTTTCCGCATTGGAGGTTTCACGCGTGGCAAATTAAAAAGCTTGGGCAGTAAAGATATCGCGCATTAAAAATGTCACACGTCAAAAGTTACAAAAACTTGCGCAGTCAAAATTTCAGGCGCCGAAAATTGTGAAAGCTTTGCGCAGTAATGACTTTGCGCGTTGAAGATTTCACGCGTCGAAAGCTTGGCACAGTAAAGATTTTGTGCATTGGAGGTTTCACGCGTGGAAAATTAAAAAGCGTGCGCGGTTAAGATTTGCGCATCGAAGATTTCACACGTTGGAAATTGCGAAAGCTTGCGGCAGTAAAAATTTCACGCGTCGAAAACTGTGAAAGCTTGCGCAGTAAAGGTTTGACGCATTAAAAATTCACGGAACCCTGCGCACCGAGAATTTCGCACGCGGAAAATTGCGACACTGCGTAGCAAGGATTTGGCGCGTCGAAAGTCGCGGGACTTCTCGCAGAGTCGCGTCGCGTGCTTCTGTCGCATGGGACCAATTCTCTTCGCTACCAAGCCGTCTTAGCACGCTGGTATATATTAATAGATCTCTGGTTTCATGCGCGGCACACTTTACAGCGTCGCATCTCGTTATTATTAATCGACGAGCATCGAACGACCGTTTCCTCCCCACATGCCTCGGTATCGAGCATTACTTCGCGCCCGTACTTCGGTCGGATCCCAAATATCCGTGTAATTAAGATCTTACTGGCTCGAATGATACAGCGGAGTTTCATGAAATACCATCGAGCTGTAAGAGCGGCCCGCGTGTCAACGACTTCGTTCTCGGAGGGTGAATGGATCATCTAGTACTCCCGCGGCACAGGAATCTATTTAGAGTTGATTGGAAGATAGTTAAATGGGACGCGTGTGTTGATTTCTATTATGGCGGGTGTCGGAGCGTTGCCTATTGCTCGCCAGGAATTACGATCGTGGATTATTTTGTTACCCTGAACAAATATTTGCTTTATGGCGTACATTGTAATAGTAGACGTAGTTCTTATAAATATTAAGATTGCGCTCCTTCAGAGGCGCTTAATGCCGACGCGACCCGACGACGAGATTCGTTTCAGAACTCGTGATAAACTTTCATATTCGGTGGTAACTAGTTTTAAGTGCCTGTATAGACATATCAAAGGAAAAAATACTACTCCGATCATGTAAAGTATTAAACACAGACTTAGCCGTTTTATTCGTGGTGTAAAACGATCACATCGAATCTATATCCATACTGAGCGCCAAGTTTAAACGCCGCCACTAAGTCGCTTAAGTATAATAGCTCTTTCAGGGTACTGAAATCTACAAATCGAGCCGCGAATCTCATGATGCTATCGTCATTCTGTATCCCAAAGCAAAGGAATCTGCCGATTGAAATTGTTATATCCAGAGTTTCCTCTATTCGCGCAAAGAACCAACAGAATTTCAATTTCAGTAATGCACGAAATTGCGAAGCAGGAAATTTATACCTCCCAAAATAAAATGTAACCTCTAACATCTCTTATCCTTGCAGCAAGATAATTTCCAAATGAACTTACAATATGTACTAACAGTAAACTAAACTGTGCGCCGTTCTGTAAACCAAAACATCGCCTCCTTTGAAACTCCTTTTTCTCTATTTCCACGATGGTTAATCTGTTGACCGATGTTAATTCCGTGCCGCGATAAGGGGATTCTGTTTGCCGCGCAGCCTCCAGGGCACAACGGCACATCGCCGTATAAAAAAGCTTTATCAGCCGAGCAGTCTGTCTACGGATTGTGTGCAGCAATGGTCCCGGGTCGCACATGGTGTGTTGATAAGCATTAAACGTGTTTATGGCCGCAAGATAGCTCGCGCATTTTATTAATAACCGTTAAGTACACCGTGCAGTGATTATCGTCACTCACGGTTTCGCATCTGGCTGGTTCGCCTTATTATTAGCGACAGCTTTTACGTGGCTAATTATAGGCGATATTATATATCCATTGTCTCCTGCTGGCTGCCTCCTTTAGAAACACGTCGTCGAGGTCATTGTCTGATCGACACTCTCTCGTCCCGCGCTTCGCGAATCGAACCCCACCATCGTGCGGATGCTTTGAAAGTCGCATCGCTCAATCCGCGCTCCCAATGCACCACTGGATCTTCATATCTCTCGCCGCCACCAGCCCGCGTCCACGGACTTTGAAAACCAGGGGTGGGAACAATGGGGAACAGTAGGAAACAGGGGGAGATCGTGCGGGATATGAAGTCCTTCGTATCTTCTTACAATTACCACTCAGAATCCTAAAATAAACATAGAAGACAGATCACCACAATGTATGTGGCTCCTATCGTGCACACACGATCATTAATATTACACTTTCCTTATTGTTCCACGAAATATCGTATTTTCACGCTAAGTGGTGTACGATTCCCGGAATGAGTGTCACGTTACTTCGCGAAGTACACCCTCCCATTCGGGGCTGCGGACAACAAGCCACCCCATATATTAAGAAAGTTGAAATGACGGTCGTGGTTGCCCTCTAGAAATATGAGAACTGGCGTTCTAACCGCGAGCCTTATTTACGCTGGCATCTTTACAGAGGACAATTGATTTCAGTCGCGAAGCGAGCAACGACGCGCGCTGCGACAAACCGACGTCAACGAAAAGTATGCTGCGCGGGTAATGCGAGAGAGAGATGCGTTGGCTCTGATATATCCTCTCCTCTCTCGCCCTCCGCCCCGCCCCGCCGCATTTGCTTTTTTTTTCACATGTCTTTTCGCTACGAGCGCCGCAGCGATTAAGCGCATCGCGGGGACTAAACGGAGGGCGATACGTTTAACCACAGTCATGGTTATTATGGGAATGTTTACGGAAGATTCTTGGAATCGTGAACGTTCGTGTTCGGTCTTGAACCCGAGTCGAGTGGCGATCCTCGCAAGTGGACACGAATGACAGTGTTGAACGGTTCGCCAGATTAGAAAATCGGCGATGTAATCGAGGGTAATACGTGTATACACACAAGTATTGGATGCTGTTGGATTTGTAGTTTGGTTTGTTCTTTTTTCGTTTCTTTTTTGGAATAATGTTCGTTAGTGAAAGACTGTGGATGGAATTAAGGGGCGTTTAGGAAGCGTGTGGTCATTGTTCGCTGGTACGACGATTAACTGGCGTTCGATTATATCCGAACGCCGTTTCGCTGCACGCCCAATTATCTGCACAGTGCCATCTAGTAAGGGAAAACAAGCATCCTGTGTTTGCGTTGGCTTGCACGCTCGGGTTATCATGAATTTGTCGGTATGGTAGTTTGGATGGTATCGGTACAGAAATAGAGCACGGAATTAGGGATTGATTGAAGAAGGAAAGAATTGTATGCAATTGGTAACGTCGATATTTTGCGATGGACATGCAGAAAAAGTGCTAGGCTGCAGAGAAAGTCCAACAGGCTGCAACAAGAATGTTTACTAGAAAGTAAACTGTACGCGTCGCAGTGGTTGGTTAATGTAACGAATGATTATTGTTCAGGTTATGTAAACACGTGCACAACCAGTGTAAAAAATTGGTAATAAAAATATTTTCAATGTACTGCCTTTCTTTTTAAATATACCAGTAGACACGTCGCTTTGACTTTACCCTGCCACTCGAGAGTGAAATACAATGTAGATTTATGGGTTATGATTCTGTGGTGGACAATTAATTATAATCTACGATGAAGTAGCGAAGAAAATTTGTGACGTGTGATGGACGCTATAACGTGTATCCCCTATTCTGCGATAATTTAACAATGACGAGTCTTCGCACTTGTGTATACATACCTCCCTGAAAACGAATACTCTAGGTTAGAGCTCGTGTTTATTTGCTTTCCAAATAGCATACACGTTTCATCCACGCTGTATCCAATAAACCAAAGAAGACCTCCCATTGAAATCCATCCTTCTTAAAGGCATCAAGCGTGCGTTGCATCAACAGTGTAAACTCCCAGGGACATGTTCAAGTGATATAGAAATCTGAAACCCTAGTTTCGGGTGCTGACCACAGTAGTCGATACCACTTAACACACAGGGCAACGGAAGAAAGATGATCACCCTCGTTTGTTTCATCGGTTCTTTATTCCACTCGTTCCGCTCGTTTATCCCCACTACCATCCTCTAAAGTCGCGCTCCCACTTGTATAACGCCTACAGAACATAGGACCATTTTTCTAGACAAACAATGCAAAGGCATTCTATTTTAAGTAGCTCAAGCGTATATCACACATGAGGAGATATAACCGAAGAATTATATGCAGCAGGCTCATTCCTCAATCATTATCACTCGCCTCGATATCGCCGAATCTAACGAGAGCTTCTGTTTCAGATGAAAATTGAAACGTCCCAGGACATGACGTAAATATCGCGGGCACACAGTGTAAGGGCAGAAACGGGCATCATGAAGAGGAACCTCGCGCCGTAGTTTCGCCTATCTGCGATGTTAGTCACACAGCCACCCTCCTCGATGGACAATCCGTCGAATATGACGTCGGTACTCGAGGAGGAGACGAACGCCGATATCGACGACGCGTTCCCGCCGCACGTCGACACGACGAACATCGTCATACAGCCGGAGTCGCCCACCAGCAAGAAGCAAGCGCTGAAGACCTTCAACGAGGTCAACGCGCTTCTCCAGGCTGGCAGAAAGAGGGAGGCCAAGCTGATCATAAGGGAGAACGCGTGGCCATTGAACAACGGGATTAGGGCGCAACTATGGCCGGCTCTCTGCGCCCAGCATGCGCACGGCAAGAACATGCTCGATGGATTCTATTGGGACATGGTCAACCAAGTGTTTGGGACTACAGGTAAGTTTCATTCGCACAGGAAGACGGGCAAAAGGGAATGCAGAAAATTCTGCAACTTTCCAAAGTAGACTAGTTCGTGCGTAAAGGCGGGTTCTCATAGCTGCGACAGGCCGCAGCGATCGGCAGCGACTCCTCTAGTGCAAGGGAGAAGTATGCATCTGTTTTCACCGTTGCACTAGTGAGGTCGCTGCCGGTCGCTGCCGGTCGCAGCTAGGAGAACCCGCCTTAAGGATGTATCAGACGTACAATATTAGACAAAAGTATATAAAATTTGAAATACTTGAATATTTACGTCGTACGCATAGTAAATCTGGATGTAAGGAACTCGGACGAGAGTTGGAGTCTTATTTTTACTCCTAGAAAGGTATTTTTCACTTTACAAATGCTTTTTCAAGCTTTATTTGTTGAACTTTTGCCAGTGAAAATGCCCTGAATTCACAATTTTCTCAAGTTATAATTTATTTCTTTGAAACGGTGTAGTGAAAAGAATTGAAACTCGACAGATATTTTCATCTGTTCATATACTACATGTACAAAAAAATTGGAACCATTGGTTTCATTTCTTCAATGTTTTTGCAGCTGTTTTATCTTTTAAGATCGTCTTTTTCTATAAGAGGACGTGTAAAATCAGTGAAAATTAAAATCGTTATAACTCAGCAACCGTTTAGTGAATTCGTTTAAAACTTTTGGAGCACATCAAGACGCTTAAACAAAACAATCTCACAAATTTTCATCAACTTGGTACCATTTCGAAGATAGGTTCGATACATGCTTAAGGCGACCCTATTTTCTGTTAGAGCCATTTTCTTTTTCGTGGAATAGAAGTTTAAACAAAAGTTGCACCTCTCTTTTATATCTACAAAACGGAGTAAAAGTAATTATCGAATTAAGGATTGGTAGTGGGGGTAACTTGAAAAGTATGGATTCTTCGATAATTATTTTTACGCAGGTTTGTAGATATAAAAAACGATGCAACTTTTGTTTATACTTTTTGATACCGCTCAGCGTTCTCGAGATACAACACGAAAAAGAAAATTCTGCATTTCTTTCAAGGGGTGATTTTACCCCCTAAACCGCACTATAGCACCAACAAAAAATAGGTTTGCGTTACGGATAAACTACTCTACTTGCACACAAAGTTGAATTTCCAGGTTGCCTAACTTCCCTTGTCACTATGATAACACGCTACTAGCTTCTGTGATTAATGCTAAGGAATCCATTGAACATTACTAACTTTGTTTCAGATGAAATGAGCTGTGTCGTCTAGTGTAGAGTGTGTTAGTGGATGTTGTTCTTGTGACGTAATATTGATTTTACGATAAAATAATGTTCCAAGGACTGTGTCAAGTTGGGTTGTAAGGGGTGTGACTGTGTTTTGAATGAAAGGGGATGTTTCATTGAGAATTGAACCGTAGCGAATGAGCATAAGTAGGAGAGATTACCGTGCAACCATAGACCAATATTTTTGTTGAGTTAAGGTTCGAAGTTGTTCGAGATCGTGTTTGCTGATCTAATAATAACGTGCTGAAAGCCCATGTACGCGAATCTGTATTATTAGCGTCTCACAGCACATGTACAACCTACTAGGATTCTCTAATATTGATACGTTGTTTTCTTGGAATGACGTATTTGATTTGTTATACTAATTAATTTCTGTTTTTGTTTTTTGGGATTCTTTACACTGGTTCTGCAATTTAGAGTTCATCCATTGGATAATATAAGTACAGTTACATATTCAATGGAACAAAACGTATGCTCCGCTAATTTTTTCGGTCACAAAAGTTATATAACAAGTATTTAACCCTATCCATTTTAAAATGACCAAAAATGTTTAACGCGCAATCTTTTGAAAATTTGTCCAATTTATATGACACGTGGAAATATGACATAATACAAACACCATACTCTGATAAGGAATTATTACTGACAATTATGATCAAGTTTAAAACTTAAAATTTTTGCATTCCGAATTCTTTGGTATTTTATAATATTGTGTGAAAAGCTTAACACGATTAAACAATGAAATAAGTACCTTACAAGGTACTAAAAACACAAAAAAAACGAAAAGGTTTACAAAACATTAATGACTAAATTTGCAAAAGCCATCCACTCGTTGTTCCAAGCAATGCACGAAATGTCAATAGAAAAGATACTAAAAGAGAAAACTCACATAGCAGCTGTTTAAAAAGATTGCCCACGGTGCATTCGGTAAACCAGACTCTTTACGCCACCATAACAATCGACTGGACAGCATAAATGCTTGTCACTCGTTTGTAATGCACGCTCACTCGAAACGATCCTACCTCGTCGAAGTACAAACACAGACTGAACGCGTCGTAAACATAAGGGTTCGTAATATTCCCCCATGTCTAGTCGGCAGTGTCTTGTGTCCTTCCTTTGTCTACGTAAAGAATGCACGTTCCTAAGGAATCCAATTGGACAAATGCGTTTCCTCGTACATATCTCGAAATAAGCTAATTACCGATTTCTTTCAATTTCGGGGCCATTGTTATTAACGAAACTAGCACATAAAATATATGAAACATTGCTGTACAAACAGCATATTTCAGTGATTTCCAACCTGTGTGGGTGGCGAAGTGTTTTCTGGGGGTTGCCACGTTTTTTCGAGCTTTTTTTAATATTATTATGTTAGAATTATAATCTGAAATACCTATTTTTAATGTATTTTCTGTACCGTATTAAATTATCTTATATTTGGGGGAGGTTATTTGAATATTACAAAAGGGGATCGTGACTCAAAAAAAGGTTGGGAAACACTGGCATATTTGATACCTTTATTCGAAAATGAGGGAATAAGATATGTTCCATTTTCAAATTTTCTAATGAAACTATGAAACATATGATTAAGTTCATCTCATTAATTTTAATACCCCCTTTTGTTTATTTGAAAGACGAATGGTTTTCGGTAAGGAAAGAAGCGTACTAAGAACTTAAATGAAATCTAACTTCAACAAAATTGCATTAAAGTCCGAAAAGTTGCTCCTTGAAATGAAACTACTTTCTCAAGTGGGAAGAACCAATCTGTGCCAAACAAGTTTACGTTATAAAGGATACTCAAACATTATTGAAAAAAATTGAAGTATGCCAATTTTTTGTGATAAAAAGAGAGGAAAAGTTCTTTACTCTTGTACAGTGTTGGGCATCCCCTTCGATACTGAATTAGATTTCGATAGGTATCGCCGATTATAAGCACGCGAAATTTAAATATCGATACAAACACACACTCACACATAAACACTTCTAGATGCATATTTACATGACTTAATCATTTGCAATAAACCTTCTGCTCTATTCTCAAGTTCCTTAAAGCTCTCTTATTCTTATCGCCAATGCAGTTACTGCACTGGCATAAAATAAGAATAAATTACTTCAACCGTAATATAAACAACCTCATGTTTTATATAACATCTTCCAACTTAGTGATTTTGTTATATAAGACCACATAAACGAACCGGTTGCTTTATATCAGTGTATTGCAATGTTCTTTAATTAAGAGTATCAAACCTGGAATAAGTCTCTAGGAGAAAGTCCTCAGAACTATGCTGCTCAAAACAATCAGAGAATGAGTGAAGCAAATATTAAAAATACATTTCGTACAGTAAATTTTTTACCGAGCATCTAACACGTGCAGCGTGCTGGGGCTAACTTAATCAATGATAGTCATTTGAGTGATGAAGGATCTAATTATTCCGAGTAGCGTGCTGGGTCAACAATGTGACTGAAACCTGAAAATGTATGTTTTCAGAGCTGCCGGAAAAATCAATCATGTTACCGCCGTTCGTGGACAGTACTCATTGTCTGTCGTACAACTTGACAAGGAAAGGCAGGAGTGTCGCCGACAGGGTCGTCTCTGTACTGGGATACGCTTCCCCCGACATCACTTACAGTCCTTCTCTTTATCCCATTACGGCACTTCTTCTTCACTTCATGCCAGGTGTGTATAAATAAATACCGCGCCCGAACAGCGATGCTTCCTCTTAGACGCCTCTGATTTGTTTCCAAAGCACAATGGGGATTCACGTCGCGTGCCGTAAGTCGAATTCCTTGCCCGTGCGCATAAATGAAGATGTAGAAACGGAGTACAGTTGGATGTAATCCCAGAATTATTAATAGCCTGAAATCAGAATATTCACAAAGTACCATTTTCTTGCAGAGGAGGAGTGTTATCATTGTATGGCCAGCCTGGTCGCCGCTAAAGACAAGATGTTTATTACGCAAACGAAGCTTCTGTACGAAGTTACCTGGAAGACGGTGGAGCAGATTACCAAGAAGCACGTGGTACGTGATGCTCAGCTGTTACACTCGAGAGATGAATCACTGTAGCTCGAGCCAAAATGCCTTTAATTTATTTATAAGTACAAAACCCACGAAGAAAGTAGCGTTCTCGATTTTTATCACAGCGCCCTTTCGTTGTACCTTCGCCTCTGTTTCTCAGAGATTAAGAGAGAGCATAATTATGAGCGATACGTTTATATATCATTGAGGAAGATTTGTAGAAGTTGAATGGTTCGTTGCAGAAATCTGCCGCAGTACATTTAGCAAGGCACTGCTCTGGATCAAGGGCAGAAAGGATTTACATGGATTGGATCTGGTGGATTCTGCAGCTTCTTCCCTTCCAACATCTAGTCAGGGTTATGGACTGTTTTCTTCACGAAGGCATCAAGGTCGGTATAGAGAGAACTCAGAGGCAACTGTCGGCATTCAGATCTTTTATTGCATCTTCTCATGGCGCATTGAAAAAGTTTGGCCCCGGTTCAAGAGGGGAGATGAAATAAAAGATACGCATAACGTGAAGTGCTTTTCCAGGAATAGGATGAATGATAAATCTAGGCGTCGCTGACTATGTGCCAGTAGCAAATCTGTTTAAGATACAATTTTTACGTATTCATCTTTCCCACTGTGTCGTGCATGATATTCTATAAATTTCGTCGATAACTCGTCTTTTATCTCCCTTTGCGAATGTCACTTGTTCACCAATTTGCTTGGTTCTATTTCAGGTCTTTTATCGGGTAGCAATGGCTATAGTTTTATTATTCTACAAGCACTCGTCATTGCAGAACTCGGAATGGATGAATGAGATTTCTAAGAACGGTATTGACGCGGCACTCTCGAAGTTTGTCAGACAAATACCGGTGAGTAAGAAGACACCAATGCCTGTTCCAGCGCTTGCGAGCCAGGAATAATTGCATACGTTATTACAGCAGTGTTTATGAACTTGCAGGTAACACCAGCGAAATTTTTACGTACCGCATTCGGGATACGGGGACTCAGCTCAGCATACATATCAAGGGTATTTTTGCGCACAGAAATGGCTCTTAAAAGTAGAAGCGTTTTAACGGGATCCAGATCGTTGGCTAGATCGCGATCTACAGACAATCTACCCACGAGTCAGTCTCAAGTCAACATTCAGATGATGTCGCACACGCTCACGATACGAGAAGTACGTTATTCTTATTCCTATTTCCTTTATGACGGCGCAGAACGCCATATCCATGGAGAATTCTCATCGACCAGTGGACTCACGTACATGTTTGAAGTTCTCTTCCATTCTATCTGGTTGTTCTCCATTGCGATTCATACTTATCTATTGGCCTCTTGATTTTGTAGCTAAAGGTGGGATTTGACGGCACGTGAATCGGCGATTTTTGCGCGCGTATCGCCGATCCACGCGCCGTCAGATTTCACCTTAAGAGTTGGTTCTCTATATTAGTAACGTCGTTACTATCCTACTTCTTTCTTTCCGGAATAAAGAATTCTATCGCCGAATAATGCACATATATGTGAGCCCATTATACTTTTATACATTACTTTAATATTGTGAATGACTCTATCCTTGTTTTGTAAAGAAACATTGCAGGTCCAAAGGTTTAGTATCAATAGTGTATGTTTATTAATGTAATATTAAAATAACTAGTAGACATTACCAAGATCATCCGTTAAACCGTAGTTACTTAGGGTATCAGAAAAGAAAAGCGTACTGTGGAAAAGCCTGTTCAATGATTCACTTTGTTTTCAGAAAGAGTGTGAAGACACATACAAAGACAGGGTATCGTATGATTATCTTTTTGGGAAATGTGTTGTTAGTTTCATGTGCTCTGCCCTCTGTTCCTGAACTACTACCTGTTACATTCATTCATACTCACCCATTGTTACATTTATCGTGCCAGCTTTGTTGCTGTTACCGTCTATCCACTTGCAGTTACTGCCTTATTCAATAATAGAATAACAACGATATCTTCCGTTTAAATATCATTCTCCATACCACTAGGTCTTCACTGGCTTTTCAGTGTTCCGCAAGTACGGCACAGCAATCGTGACGATTTTAAAAGCAATACATATATATTCGTTGATGATCAGAATGTATAGATGGTGACTGTTACTGGTGAGCTACACGAGGTTTTTGCTTCTCATTGATCGATAGGATGGTCAGACTTTTGTCTTTGTTACAAGAGAAAACTCTCGAGAAATCCTTCGAACCCGAGAAGTCATCAGTTTCGATCAGTGAATGCAGCCGTGCTTCGTAAATTCCAGTCTATCGCAGTTCTATCACGATTTGGTTGTAACAGTTGTAAAACCAACGAGGAGGGAGAGCTGGCGTTTTAAACCTGCGCATTTTAATTTTATACTAATTATGTTAAATGCTTCCTTAGCGCCATCGACACCATCGTTTCATTTCTTTTCGAGATTATACATCGGTCGCACTGGTTAACAGTGAGTCGAGCATTCCACCCGTGCGTGTTGACTTGTAAAACCATTAGAGTACAATTGGCCTGATGTTCTCTTGTATGATCCGTGCCTCCGATGGATTTTAACCAGTGTCTCGTATATAATTACTCTCATTGATACGTAAAGTCGAGCCCAAGCCGTGTGGCAATTTATTATTGACGGTTCTGTGTTGTCTTGTGTCATGCTGCGTTACTGGAATGATGATGGATTTAATGGTCATGGGTGTAGGGTGCACACAGTCCTGGACCGCGTGCTCTGTCAATGGGCGTTTATCCCATACAAAGCATATGCTCCCAGATTCTAGACATGCCTGATGTAAGTACTCAACGGCCGTTCATTAATCGAAGTTCGGCAATGAGCAGAGTTTTCTGTAGTTCGCTGGCTGCCTCTCTGTGGCATGTCGATATTGTTCTCGGTGTACATACAGCCGCCTTTGAAGTACGTATCACGTAGGTTGTGTACATCGTTCTACATCTTGGCTGCTATACTTGATACTAGTAGCCCTTAAACGTGCGAGAATACGAGCCACGTCAACTAAACAACAGTGACAATCGTTAGTGAGATGTTCTAGATCGCTAAGAAGGGTCAGACAGACTGATGTAAATGATACTTGACTCCCATTCGTTTGGAAGGTGTACAATTATATTAGCCGTTACCGGTCAAGTCATTCTTTCAACTTTGTTGCCGTTGGTTTCGTTATCACTTCCGTTGTACTACTTTTTTGCCAGAGGCTCCATACCTTGCGGTCGATACGTTGTACTGAATGGTGTATCAGCCTGACTTGTCGATCTAATTAGAACCACAGCACTGTTTTGTGATCCTCCGAACAAATATGAGCGCTGAATTTTATCACCCTTTGCTGCTGAGTTAGCATGCGTTGTCTCTGTATTTTTTTACGCATTCATAGTGGCATTCTAGAATCCCTACCCCCGTACCCTCATTGATTTGTGTCGCAACACTTTTCTCGCGCGAGTTTTAGACGTGTTCTCTCCTGAAATGCGATTAGTGTGTAACACCAATAACAATTAGTGAAATGTAGTAGCGATCCTAAGTCGTTTGAGTATTAGTAGAAACACATGTAATTAGATGGACGCGATTATACATTTTTAAAATTAGCTAATCTCTCATTATATGTATCATTTGCATTCTATCATCAGTTTCCCCATCTCACGGCAATCGATTCATTTGAAATCGAGGTTTTATAATGTTGTGGCAATTCACTTCACACTTGAATGGCTCGTGCATTTTGCATGGTGAATGTTTTGCATTTTCTTTTAGTTTTCTAGCATTTTTAAGTGTTCCTAGTAGTGTCTTTAATTGCACTAGTGCAACAGGTCTTTAGAGATCGACTGAAGTTATTGTGGATAAACGCACTATACGCTCATTCATACGATTAATAATAATACTAAACGAAACGAAGATTAAAACCGTATCAGAAGTAACTTAGGACCCCTTGTACATATCATAATTAGCCCCAGAATAATGAAAGCTACCGTAGACACCGCGCTCAGAACTATGAACAAAGTGTACATCGTATTTAAAATGAAAGCACAAATTTAATTTTAATATTTTGTGGCTTCGTAATCACACATTGGTTTCATTTCTTTTTTTTACAGTCAAGCGCATGATCTACTGCTGCTGTGATTTAGTTTTGCTATATTCTTGAGGGTCTAGACAATTATTGGAAACTAATGTTTGCACAGTTTACCTATGTCGATCGCAATGAATATACACCGTACTAAACTTCTGCCTTTGCTTATCAACAGTTGTTCACATTGTGGTCCTGGCTGCCGATGAGGATCACTATGTATCAACCGATTCTACTGTACACGACAGAAGAACATGGTTGCTCGCTAACAACATTCTACGTAAGGGTAGAGCAACACGAGCCCACCCTGCTAATGATAAAAACATGTAATAACGAAGTAGGTATTTCGCACAACTAACGTACGATTCTATCCTTTGCCAGAGACGTTCAATAAAATTCTCTTCTCCCCTGTCTGTTATAAGGTGTTTGGTGCCTACTGTTCGACAAGATGGTGCGAACGCAATATGAAGAACGACAAAGGACAGAGACAAGCTTATTTCGGTACAGGCGAAACGTTCCTGTTCAGTTTGTATCCCGAAAGGTCAAAGTACCCTTGGGTAGGCATGGACTCTTCGCACAACGATTCGAAAGTCCATCATTCAGCCGAGTTGTTCATGGCAGCGGATTCCAAAATGATAACGATCGGCGGCGGGTAAGCAGCTTTCCCTTATTCGTCGTTTTTTAATGTTCACTCGTAGATTCTTGCTGCCTCGGCTCATATCGCTCACGCGGTGCTAATCTATTGCTTCCAGAGAGGGGCAAGCGATATGGATGGACGAGAACATAAGATTCGGTAAGACAGATCGGTGCTCTACATTCAACAATCCACCTC
Source organism: Andrena chrysosceles (assembly GCA_963855975.1). Taxonomy (NCBI): domain Eukaryota; kingdom Metazoa; phylum Arthropoda; class Insecta; order Hymenoptera; family Andrenidae; genus Andrena; species Andrena chrysosceles. The sequence goes on along the minus strand of OY979766.1, from coordinate 112,385,908 downwards.
TTTGTGCTAGTGGCGACTTTGAGATTAGGGTACTAGAAGTATATGGTTTCGCTGGTGCTTGAGGAGGAGACTGGACTTGGCACTACGGCGTATCAGTTTATTTGATTCCTTACTGCCATTTAGCAACTCTCTTCTATATATATATATACGTGCAGAGTTGTATACATTATATACATGTACCCTCGTATATATGTGCAAAAGTTACCGCGCCTCGTCGCGAATTGGTATTGTCAGTGATGCATCCTCGGTCGCTTACAGAGTACTAGTATTAAAGTGTGCATGTTTTGTGGTTGAGAGGCGCCATAAAGAGGTTCTGTACCGATTGAGATTATGTAGATTTATCTCCTTCGTTTTATTACGCTTTCTGTTCGATTATTTGTCTCGACGTCCGCGAAAAGAAGAGCACTGACTGGGCGATTCTCGCGTTCCTTGTATCGTCAAACTTATTCTTCTGTATAGAACAAACATGGTGTAATGATGGTTGCTAGACGTATCACGCGCGACACAAATGAACTTCGACAATAATCAGCGTTCGAGTCACTTTCAGTTGCGTAAGCCCTCGGTGTCCCGTGTGTACATATGTAAGAAACGATTGGTTATTTACGTGAATACTTAATATTCATTCGACTACTAGATCCTATTATTCTGTAATTGTGTATATACCGTACGTATGCACATGCACAGGGCGGGCCACCCACGCAATTCCAGTCCTTTGGTGGCGCATACTGTGTATGCATATATATGCCGCAGATTATTTCATCGGGTCTGCGGTTAATTCTTACGGCTCGTCAGCAATGCTCGTATATATATATATATGTTAACGGTCCTGTAACGTTTATTTAGTATTGTTACGCCTAGCTTTAATCAGTTGTTAAACGGAGGTGCGACAGAGCCGAAGGAAAGAGTACTGTTTATATTATATGTTAAATATTGTGTATGTCACGCGTTAACTGTGTATGTCTGTATACACCAGATACATACGTGTACGTTAATCTCATGTAATTTCCTATGAAAATATTATATAGATATTGCCCCTTGCGCAAGTAGGATCGACACGTACACACGAGAATCATACGCATCGCGTGCTGCCACGCGTGTATCGCAGCAAGATACCGAAAGAAGACCGGCAGGGGGCGAATGGTACTTTGGAACAACGACATTTTTATTTTTTATCTTCTAGTGGCGATTGCGCTGAAACGGAAATGTTAGCCGAGTCGCGAGAGGGGTCGTACCGTTTCCTAACATCGGACACGAAAAGCCATAGTTTCTTTTTTCACCGTAGTACCTTAAGGAACTTGTATATTTTATATAGAATACGTAAAGTCCATTGCCAATAGCGATGGTGAAGTTAACGCAGACGAAAATACGTACACCGAAGCGGCGCGGTTTTGCTTTCGTTATGTATTTTCCGTGTTACTCTTCGTTCGACACACTTCGGGCATTCTGAAGGAGGCGTGCTAGCGTTTACTGTCGTTATTATATTATCCTTTGTCTCTCTTTGTGATGAAATCTGTATCGGTGTCGTACGGTACACGATTTAACTCTTAGAGTACCTGCTTCTGTGTTTAGTTTCTTGTTGTTATTATTTTTTTTCTTTTCTTCTTTTTTTTTAACGAGAATGAAAGGGAGAAGATGGAAGAGTGAGATCGAGCGTGAATGGAGACTACAGGTGTCGATTTTTAATAGATCCCTTGGTTGTGATGTAGAAGTGGCTGGCACCACTTTTGTCCCAGCGACAATACGTAATAATTATAACGTTTGCATGGGAGGATCGCGTATGTATCTTTCACTCTCCGCGTTATCAGCTGCAGACTAATGCGACAAACGAACATTTCTGCGTTACTCTCTCGAATACGGCCGCGTGTTAAATTGATCGTCGAAATATCGAAGCACTTAACGAGAAGAAAAGCCTAAGGTACATCGATCGAATCATTCTTCGTTCATACGTGACTGTATCTGATCACGTTTAGTCGTAATCATGCGTGTCGACTCCACTGCACGATCGTTTTGTTTTTAGAGACACAAACGAATGGACGATACCATATGACGAAGTACAATCAACACTATGTATGGCGCTACTGAACTAGATTCTAAATGTGACGAGTTATATCGAATTTAACGACTGAATTACTTTCGAATTTACGTATGCGGTGTTAACGGAGATCCTTGTAACAAGGGACGAGTTCGACAGTTCGCGAATGGTCTTTGCGGATCTATCAATTGAACGAAATTGTAGATCGTATCGAGTTACATTCGATCCACTTTTCATCGTTCGACGAGTCTATATGATATTGCGCAAAATTAACGGAAGGAAGAAGGGAACACTGCTGATCTCACCGAGGAGCCAAAATAGAGTAGCGTTGAATGTATCTATTTTACAGCGTTGCAAATCTGTTTACCGAGTGTTCGAGTCAACGCGGGTGTTTACCCATATTCTTGAATGCGAAACGTATCATTTCCGAGGTTCGAAGTGTCAGGGACTCACTGCGAAGCGTTACACGAAACTATGTTTGCGAATGAAACGAAGAAGCTGAGCGGGCAACAGGATGTAGCCCTGCGAACGATGCAAGTGAAAGTGCATTTTTGTACGATGCGAGGATAGTTGAGGAAAAGGGAAGCTGCGTGCACAGAGTTACACGTACGAGTTAAATTATTGTGTTGTTAATTTATATTTATATAAACACATCCCGTCGCGTGTTTATTGCCAGAGTCAAAGCTTCTTTATTTTTTACGCTATTACCCCGGGTTTCTTTCAACTATGCTCCGATTATTATCGAAAGAAAACACTTCGCGAACAAGTGGTTGCTGCCAGAGTGGGGATAAGTTTATCTAAATAAAAATCTCAAATAACGAACAAAAGATAAATAATTTTTATTCATTACTCGAGGCTCGAATAATCGAAGTTATCTTTATTCGAAGAGCAACGAATAAATAATTTTGTTCGATGAGAATTTATTCGTCGAATAAATTCTCATCGAAAAAGAATTATCTTTATCCGTCGAATAAAGTCTCATCGAACAGAATTATTTATTCGTTCCTCTTCGAATAAAGATAACTTCGATTATTCGAGCCTCGAGTAACGAATAAAGATAAAGTATTATTTATTGGACCGTTATTTAAATAATTTTTTATCTACATAATGCCCAACTCTGGTTGCTGCTAATACGAACGAATCATTCTCTTTCTTTCTTTTCCTGTGTCAGACTATAGTCGTGTGATAACTGCAAACTGAATGAGTGAATATTTATTTATTGTATATCCGTCATTGCGAGAAAGATGATGTGCTGAAAAATGGAAAGTATTATTGTTCAAAGTTTCTAACGTAGCACAGTATAACAATGAATTTCACGCTAGGAAATAATATATACATATTACAATATATATACATATATACATACATACATATATAAATATAAATATGCCTATTAAACGACGCGAAACGAAAAATAAACGTAATTGAATGGAGTGTTGTCAAGCTTTCCGCAGTGTTGTTATATTGTATTACATTATATACGTACCGAAATTATATATATATATAATGTAATATATGCGTATATGTATAATGTAAGTTATACCGTTTCCGGAAAGAAATTGTTGCCTCTCGATGCTACTTTATCATATCATCGTTGTGAATAGAATATTGTTATACACAAATTTATTGTCCCGTTTTATTCCTTCGATTTTAAGAAGGACATCTCATGCGACATTATTATAATTACACATACATATATATGTATATATATGTTGCATGTGACCCTAAGAGCCAATATACGAAAGTGAATTACAATGCAAAATCTATTTAGAAGTATCGTGACATCGAAATCTTCGAAATTCAATGATAGAAATTATCATCAATAAAAAGATTTTTCTTCTACTTTCTTCTAGTTATTGAGTTAATGCATTAGAATCACCAGCGAGATCTTAGACCACAAACTTTATTACCGTTTAAAGAATTTTGCAAACATTTTTCAAATACCTGCGATCAAAGACAGCCATTCGCAGGCTTGATTGTCTTTTCAAGTTTATATCTTAACTCTTTTCAAGGATTCTCGTAGTAGGAGTCATGAATCACTTGTGTCGTCTATAACCAGTTTTCAAAACTATATACATACAGTTTCTTTAAAAATTTAAACTTATTCTATTAATGTACTAAGTTCTACTGTTAGTTCAAAAAAAGTTTCAATGATTTTTACTGTACGAGCCGTAGGAAGCAATTATAGATAACTAAGCTACATTCTTATCTACAAAGATGCCCCTGAAATATAATTACATCCGCCTTGTGTTTCTCCCCCTCGCAAGCAATTTATTCCACCGATGTATTCTAAATGATATGCAACATCAAGATTGATTCTAAAACAATTTTTACGGCTGTTTCATTGATATGCATACGTTCGCAGATTATATTCGATTGTTTCTCACGATTGTGCGAAATTCGATATGTTTTCCCTGGCGGTTAAACGATTTCTTAACAGTGACTCAACCGCCGTGCAGCGGTGTAAGTAGGGACAACACTCGCTAGGCGTTGACATAACAGTTTCGAGTCGTATCGTTTGCAGTTGAAAAGTCACCAGTATTGTACGCGCAGTGCTGCCCACAATTTCGACGGTGCGTCGTGTGTTCATTAACGATATCGATCTTTATATGTAGATCTCGCTTTCAAATAAAACAACCATCAAACTACGATCACGTGTTCCGAAGGGGGTAGGGTGCGAATAGTATTTCCCCGTGAAATATTCGCGGGCGGCGATATTAATTTAGTGCGGCATACACGTGAGCAGGATTATCAAACTTACAATTTTCTCCGATGGTGTTCGAAATTAATTCTCGGAAATGAACAGTGATCGTGCGAGCTGGCTGCCGATAGAATTCTCGATAATTCTCCGCAGCTCTGAAAATCAAGGTAACCATGCGGCTAATTATCAGGGAATTAAATAAATCAAATTAACAAATTAAATTCACTACTAATCGAAATGCTTCGCGTGAATATATTGGATATTAAAATAGATTTACGAAGTAGTTGTGAAGTAAAAGCATCGGGCGAGAAAGTGGAAGGGGAACAAAAGAATCGCGGGTGATACAAGGAAGTGAATGCCTTTGGAAAGCAAAAGGGATAAGAAGCGCCCTGTTTTTTCTTCTTTTGGCAAGTCTGTAAGGGGTGGGAGACACAGCCGTTACCTGGGCGCGTAGCCCGCAGCTTTTATTCAATACCGTCTCGACCCATATTTCATTTTGTCAGTTACTCGTCCTCCTTCCAATACCTCGCTTCCTCTTTCTCACCACACTTACGTCATCTGTGAAATTCGATGGTGTACCTAATCGACCGAGCAATAAAATATGCAAATTAATGCAGATGGCGGCGCGTCCATCCTTCACGTGCTCGTCAATAACATAAAAAGCAAGGGCACCTTTAAGAACTCGCTGAAACTCGCAAAGTTATGACTCGATTATTAATCTAACTATTATTGGAGATTTCCTACACGAAACTCGGAAATGACAATCCACGAATTTTGTTAGGTTATAGTGTTTCATGTTTCACGGTACTCTTATGGTAAACCATAGCTTTGGGCGGCATGAGATATTTAAATGGGGTGCTGATAATTCTCTTTAACAGCTGCTACATAGTTATGTATTTCGGAATTCTATTAATTATAAACTAAACTGATTTTAATAATCGCGAGAGGTGGAAAGTTAATCACCTGATGCACCTCGAGTTCAAACAATTCTTGGCGGGATGCGTGCAGATCATTCTAATCTGCAGGATATGTTAATTCTTGTGATTATTAATATTTCTTACCTGTGTAATAATTCTCTGATATTACACCACGATGTTTCACTGTAACGCTATATCGAGACTCGCGAAGAATTGCAAAATTTTATCAAATCAGTTGACCGCGATTCGCTGCACCAAATAATTCGCGATACACTGATTTCTGCGCATATGCGATGCGCAGCACGTGACCCGGGTAGGTTTGAAAAATTTGCCAACCGCGGGAAAATCAACCCACCAAGAATTGTTTGAATTGAATATGCTGGCCAACGTAACGATCTTTTAAGATTCATTAACTACGACAGCATATTATAACAGATATTTTTGCACGCTGATGTGTATCACATAATACAATGATACTATTCGGTGATTATTAAACATAAATCCGGAATAGTACTGTTATAATTATTAATATAAACGTACTGTGCAGTACGGTTATAGCAGATTATTAATAATTTATTATTTCCTCCTGCATCCATAGACATTCTTTTATTAAACTTTGCTTTAAATATTCTCTGCCAAAAACTGTATTGTTTCTGACATAAAGTCTCAATTGAAATTTGATTATTCAATTACTTCATGCGTCACCATATTTTTTTAAGAAGACAGAAAACTTGAACAAATATATTCACACTATACTTCCGACGCATTGGTCACGTTCGTATTATCGGCACGTGTCGTTTTGCGCAAAACGCCAGAAGAAACGCAAGTGAAGTTAGATAAACATTTTTACGTTACATAATTAACACCTGTATACATATACGCGTTGTTTGTGACTTTTACTAATGGAAATTACGCATATGATTATTTTTTTCCTATGCATGACATTACGCTGCAAGTATTTATAACTTGTACGGTGACGCATCTTAAAAAAGTATTTTAAGAAACAGATTTTTGTTACCTTCTTATTACGCAGTATTTGTACAAAAAGGGGAATGTGTAATTTGAACTACATAATGCAAATATGCATGATTGTGAGGTTTCGCACATAGTATCGAAAATGAAATTTTGTTTTACCATTAAATTTGATTTATAAGACAGCAATTGAATTTTTTAATCTATTAGGTGTCGTCAGTGTAATTTATTTTGCCGTTTATTGCTTGTGTAAAAAAAAAACGTTGAAGGTATTTAATTAAAATGTTACGATTGCAGTACGCGCTCCTTAATTTCATTAACCTTGTTGACAACGCAGCACGCGCAATAATTGATTAAATGAAATTGTGCCAATCTGTACCCAACTTTCCTTCGATTGTCTTTTTAGGACTTTACTAATTGCTGTACTCAACTAACAGGTGAACCAATTAGCAAGTTAACTTCTTTTATTTCCCTCTTAATTTACATTCGAGCAATTAAGTTCCATTTACAATGAGTTCCAATTAGATCGATCAACTAATTAAAAGCCACTTAATTAATCGAAGATTTACTCAAGTACGTTTCATTTTTCTAAGAGTGTAAGATCAAATCAGGGACTTAATACCGGTATAACGCTCATACCGGTATTTCGCCAATACAGCTATACAGAAACCGATATCATACCGAAACAGATAAATGCCGAAACCGATATTGTACCGAAAAAAACACTATTATAAAAAATTTTTAAAAAAAATAATAAAACCGACTAACCACTAAAGCACTAAAAAGTAAAAAATAATTTTTTCCCTTATTTAATCTACGACTCTCATATTTTTTAAGTCGGCACCAGATTTACACAGTGCAAATGATGAGGCACCAATTTAAAAAATATGAGAGTCGTAGATTAAATAGGGGAAAACATTATTTCTTACTTTTTAGTGCGATTTTATTTTTTTAAAGTCGGTTCTAATTTTTTTAAAAATTATTTTATTTTTAACTTTTTAGTTTTATATATATATATATATTGACACAACATACTGAGGAGATATGCGCGTACGTACATAAAATAATAATAATTAGGCGACAATAATCTTTATTGTTAACCAGAACTGGCAAAATATTGGGCCAATATTGATTCAGTGTTGGATGGTGTCATCGGGACATCGCCCTCTTTCGAATAAAAAAAAGACCATCAAAATCTGTCCATATGCTGAGGAGTTATGCGGGACAAATATAAAAAAATACAAACGGGTCGAATCTATAACTTCCTCCTTTTTGAAGTCTTAGTAAAGTGAAGTCCTTTTTGAAGATTAGTAAAGTGAAAAAGAAAAGCATTTCTATATTAAAAAATGTAGTATAACGAATTCACCAGCTATGTTACGAATCAATTTTCCTTGTAAAGCTGAATGAAACCGCAGAATAAATCAAATGTTATGAGACGCGTGGTTACTACTTTTCCCTGCCTGTTGTGCGGAAGCCATTTCCTGCTTTCTTTTCTTCAAAATTTAATTTCTAATATGCCCTCAAAGTCTCTACAATTATCTTTCGCGATTCCTTGGATTCCAATAAAACGCGACGATCTCTACGTCAGGTGTAACGGAGGAAAAATGCGACAATGACGCGCAGACTCATTATCGGCATCATTGTGGCGCGGAAATAAACCTTGGAATTGATAAAACAAACGATTTAATACGTCGCCGCGCGCACTCCTCTCGAACGATAATCGACCGGACAGGCTCGCCACTGATAAGCGATAATTCAGAAATATATTACGCATATAATGTGTATGTAGAGCAAGTTAGTGGGCAGTGGCTAATGAGCCGTGCGCGGGTTAATTACCATGAAGCCGGACTTTCGATTGGGGGTCGAAGAGGAGGGGGCCCTGTCATTGGTAAATTAATTTCACTGACCGTACAACAGCTTGTTAAAGTAATGCGCCCCTCGCTTTTAATTGCCCCTTAACAATTCTAACGCTTTTGCATCTCATTACGAACAAATCACACTATTAACAGAATTAAATGAAATGCAATTGTCTTGGAGACGCATGGTGGAGTCGCTTCAAGTAATTGGAGAACTAGATACGCTCATGTCACTTTATAAGTTCCTCACTTCATTCGCCGCTGAGTGCTTTAAAAACTCTAATATTTTGTGTAAATTAGGTAGTGGACACAGACGGGGTTCATTTGGAAGTTTATATCGAATAGTTAAGAAAGTGATCATCTTTGAATTATTATAATTCTTTCATTGGGAAAATGGGGTGCAGCTTTTACTATTATTGCCTTTTTGAAAGCTCAATCGTGACAGAACTATTCATTTTATTTTTAAATTTGACGTATTCTTCTGGATCGTCTTTCTTTAGTTGAATATAGTTTACTTTAGCGAATACAGTACAGTTTTTGAAGGAGGATTTTTTAACTAGATGTTTGTACCATATACACTTTTGTAAACGGAGTGCCTATCAGTTTCTTCTTTTTTTGCAAATGTAAGGATGATAATGAGTGATCACATTTTCCGGGAATAAATCAATTATCCAGTGACATATGCATTTACGACTCATCTCGTTACAACATCCTGCTGAACATCCTGCAGCTTCGTTGAGTAACAACGCGATAACATTTAATATTACAACTCGCCAAAACTATTGTAATGGGAGTAACAGAAAAATGTCACAACGAACGAGTCCGCTACGTAGCCTCTCCAACGATAATCGATCAGCTGGGTTGATATAATTGATAACTTAGTAGCTCTTGAAAATACTCCAACTATTCGCTACAGGGTGCTTCAAAACAGTCGATCCGGGCTTCACTTGCTAGTAGAACTCGTTGCAAGGAATAAAAAGGTATGAATAAAGTCTAAAGGTCTTAGTTCGCGAACTAATCGTTCTTGAAATACCCAGCTTTTTTTTAATCTCGCCAATCTCCCCTGGTCATAAACATAAATATCCATAATATCTGCATCTCTGAGTAAGCAGCATTGCAAATTAAGCGCGGAGACAAATCTTCTCCACGCACAGTCCTTTACTCAATAGTCATTGAATATACATTCTGAAATCATTCATTAATCGACGCACTGAGCGCTCGAGAAATCTCAAGATCAGTTCGCGGAGCAAAGCTAATTAAAACCTTCTCATTTCTTTTCACGAGCTTCATCAACTTAGTCAAGTTTGCTCCTCCAGCTCTAACACACCTTGCGCACTATCAGATGCTCAAACTATTCTCAGGTAAAGGACCCCGAGTGCCTACGAAATCTAAATCCGCAATTGCACCGTAATTGAATGGAGTATTCTCAGTTACGCGAGCACCTCAATTAACGCGCCACGATCATCAGGGAGTTGAGCGAACCGTGATTCTGCGAGCGGTCGCGCGGAGTCCGCTTTAATTTATCAAACGACACATGCCGCGTTTAATCCCCCTCGTTAAGAAGGCAAATGATGGAATGGAAATGAGTAATGTGCACACAGTGGCAGTGTGTACCTTGCCGCGGCACACAAAGCGCCGCGAAGCATGTCAAATAACGGGTGGGCTAAATAAGGCCGCGAGATAACAACAGCTGTACTCGCGAGCGGAATAATAATTATGACTACGATACCTCGGTGTGAATGTACTCGAGGCTCCTCTGTGGTAGTAAGGACGGAAGATTCTATCGACGTTCTCCTTCCTAGCCATGTATCCGAATGATTACCATAAAGGGACTTTGAAATATTCACCAATGGCGCTCGAGGTTCCTCCTCTACTCTCAAGGAGAGATTCCTGCGGAATTTTATTGTATTTAGAAAGTCTTATTCGCTCGCCACTCAGACTGTTCCTTGCGACCATGTACTTCAACATTTTTATGTCTAATTGTGTCTTTCTATGGAAATCTTGAGTTATTTTTATTGTTTTTTTTTTAAATGAGATTATCAGTTGTGTTTAAATTTATCGTATAGTGTATTCGAAGATAAACTTAATCAGGTGAATAAAGATTTGAAAATTCGAATCTATTCGACTCTCCCTACAGTAGAAACAAAATGAAATTGTACCTAGAATTGTCACCTCAAGGTTTTCCTCAAAGTTCGCAAATTTTTTAAAGCCCGAGAAGCCTGAATGGCAGGAACATTCTGCGGTGGATTCTCCAATGTCTGGGCTCGTGGGATCTTTGCGCGGCTTGGAGGACGCTTCCGGTAGCGCGGCGCAACCTTATCGAAGGAATAGCCTCGCCTTATCTTTGCATTCAAATTTGGCTGGTTTCGCAGCCAACAATCACGAAGTTTCGCATTTTCACGTGGTCGACTCGGCGAGGAGGAGATTCAGCAATGTCAGCGACGTCGTCTCCAGGAAGATCTCTCATACCATACGCTGGAGGACCGTTTCAGCTTCCGTTGAACTCACTGTCTCACAGGTAATTCCACCTGAAACATATATTTTTTACACGTTAGCGGAATGATTGAATATTTACTGTGCATCAATGTTTTCGAATTTCAAAAAGTGAAGCCCATAGGCAATTGATAACCAATTAATACATGACAATTCTAAAACATCCTACCCCTCTCGAAATAATGATATTTAATTTCTTATGCAGGGATCTTCATTGTGCGCTCAGTACATCCGCAATCGTTTAAAACGGTCCGGAATTTTCCAACGAAAGTTGGGCCTGAAGAGGATGAGGAGCGCTATGCTACTCCCCGGCGCGGTGGTAGTCGGTGAAGTTTACCCCGAATTAATATCAGTCGGGGCAGAACTCGAGAAAATGCATCCGAACTTATTTAATCGCATCTACCGACAAATTGGCTGCGGCAGTTTCTCCTCCGAGCAGTCCGCCAGCGAGGCCATAGTCGACGTCTCTAGAGAGATGATCAGAAGCGGTGAGATGACTTGGAGCAAAGTGATAGCCCTTTACGCGATTGCCGGTGGCATTGCCGTAGACTGCGTGCGCCAGGGCAAGCCTGAATATCTGCCTGCCATACAGAGAGGTGATAAATTCTTTTTCCATTTCTTTAATCTTGGTTTCCTTATCCCAGCAAAACGAGCTGTCCGAGAGCCTTGAGTGCAATATTTACGAGTTACGCGAGTATCGCGACAAGGCTGAAGATTATATTCTTCTTTTTCTCCTCAATGTTGTACTTGCTCTGTTCTTTTTCGCATTGTCGGTCAACTTTTATGGTTGCAGGTATGACGGACGTTTTGGAAGAGGATCTTGCTGTGTGGATACAAGCTAACGGCGGATGGGTGAGATAAACATATGTCACGCGATAAGAACAAATTATCACGAGTATTTTTCTTCTAATAAAATATGTATTACTCATTTCAGTCCGCTTTAACGACACGATATAGACCTGCGACAAAAGAGACAGCGTGGTACTCGCGGAAACTTGTGCTATTATTTATATTTACCAGCTCGATCGTCATTATGATATCGATGTTTTTAAAGTTTCTACTCTTGTGACACCTGCTGAATATAACTACATACGTAAAAACTCTTCTATTCTAAAGCCCCTTGTAAAATCTTTCCGCCGCCGATTTTGTATAACGTAATTATAGGCTCAGTAATTACGGGATATCTGTAACTGAAGTATTGTGGAACGCAGGCTCGTTGTACTTAGGTTTTATATACTTTAATAAATAATTTGTATAGACGAAGCTAGTATTATGCTTTCACATATGCATTTCTTGGTCCGACGTTTCATGCTTCTGCACTTCCGTTTCCGGTAATTCGACCTCGTTCAGTTTGATCGAAGGTTTCTCAGGGGGATCCTGGTGAAAATAGGGTTTGTCTCACTGCTCAGGGAAGAGATACAGAATTATGTGCAAGTGGTGGAAACAGTGCGATCGAACAGGGTGATTTATTTTACTTGTGCTTTGGCAACGTTCGCCATGTACGCAAGGAAGCTTTGATTAGTCTCTTCCTTATTGATCACTTGCAGATATTTCCTTCTCGTTTTCAGCACTTCATCCTGTTGCTTTTTGTGCCTGATTGCCAATTCCAATGCTCTGAGCCAAAATAACAAAATTAGGAGCCAGTATATTGCTTAACATTTCAATATGAAGAGACGCAGAAATACCTGTTCCAGTTGTACACTTCGATGTTAATTCGTATAGCTTCCTCGACCAATCCATTTTGCAAAAGTATGCCTTCCGCAGTTAATAAATCACCGGATAGAAGCGCCATTTCTGCTAGTCTCTCCGTTTTACTTGGCAGGCCCTAATCTCCAACAAATCCAAGTTGTACGACCCACAAATTGAATAATGATGTTTTGTGTTACCTTTATGTATTGAATATAATCGACTTTATCGAATCTCCAGATTGCCGCGTACGCTTCTTCCGCAGCGCTCAGTTCTTTATTGTCAGTTGCCATGACGGCCATACAAGTCCATAATATCTCATTCTAAGTTATTCGATATTTTAGGGGAATCTCGAATTACTGAAGGGTGAAAAGGGAAGTGCTATGCTAATTACCTGAGCAATTCGGCAAAGGGACAGTGCTTCTTTCCACCTCTTGTTCAGTATATGCTGATGAAGACTAATGAAAAATGTGTAAAAAGAAGAAGCTACCAATGCCCCATCACCGCGTCGTACCATTACCATACCATTATATACACTTGCTATACTCGGTTGTTTTCCAAATTCACTAAAAGTACGAAAAAAGTGTAATTACGAGGTGGAGAAGATAATGTATTCTATCGAAAACAATAAAAACTGAGCGTTAAACCTGCTCTCCTTGTCGATCCTTGTTTTCCTTATTATTTTACGATCACTGTAATGAACACAATTAGGACACAACCATACAGACAATGTCGCGTCCAACATCGCTGCAAGGACATTTGCATCAGCTGCCCATTCGATATCTTGCGCCATAGCGGCTGAAACAAAGGAACCAAGCTATAGAAATTATGCGACTACATATTTAATATGGATACGAAAGGGCATACCTATTTTGCATACTCTACCGAAACCAGTGGTCCTTATAGAGATCAGAAACAAGTCTTTATTGACATCGATCAACGCCACTTGTCGATCGTTAGGTCCACCAATATGATTCAGTACCACTCTCGCGATATTTTGGAGATGCGTGTACGGCTGAGTTTCCGTTATAGGCTTGTTGTACGCTACTTCCAAAACGTGAAGTACTAAAAAATACCTCTGATAAGAGTTTATATACTAATTTTCCTTTTCGTATCCAGAAACATGTGTCATACATTTCTCGTTGCTTTGAGACCTTATGACTAAAGTGTCGGAGCACAGGGACACGCAAGGAGGATAAAGCCGTTCCTGTGTCATCCCTTTCCATTTTGGAGTTCCTAATAAACGGCCTTGGTAACTGTATAAGGATACGCTGCTCCATTCGACTAGCAGGAAGTGCCTAAAGAATAATGTTTGGATGATAGATATTTAAGTTAGTTTATAAAAGCATAAAACGACTGCTACTTACTTCTCTGCGAGAAGCACTGCTGATACATTAGTATTTTTCAAATCGAATATGGCTGGTGTATTCCAGTTTTTTACCGAGTAAATGTGGCACTGCGCTGGCGTGATAACAACTAGGTGGTCGAAACCAAATTCTAACTGAACCACCCGATCCGATATGTCCAATGTTTCGCGAATCTCGTTGGTAACATTCCTCACTTCGATTATCTTTCTTTTAACCAACGTAGCTTCGTAATTATTCCATTCCAATCTCCTGTTTTTTATTTTATTTATATAGAACGCGTTAAAATAGTGGTATCTAATATTTCATTGTTATATTCTTGTATATACCTGTCTATTATGTGTCCAGTTAACACAGTGCCGTTACTGCAAGCCATAGCAACCTGTGTACTATCGCTAGACCAAGCAATACTGTATATACTTCCAGCGTTAATTTTCTCTAACGAATGGGACCACTAGAGAACATAAATTAATGATTAGAGAATTATTTACGCAACTAATGACAATGCGATGTGAAAATACACTGACTCCTGTTTTGTCGCAAAGTTTAATTGTATTAAAAGATCCAACAGCGAAATTATTCCCAGCGTAACTCCAACTCACTGCTGTGATGGGATGATTGCAGATATTGCTGCAAAATAGCTGAGTGCCATTGGGATCCCATACCTTCGAACAAAAGGATTTAATGTTTTAGTTTACATCGATATGATCTTTTAATTATACACACTTTGTATCGACAATCTTCTCCACCAGAAACTACCAGTCCATGCGCGTGACTCCAGCATAAAACCAAAATAAAGCCGTCATGCGCAAGGATCTGAAATAAAATTTTCCATTATTCTATCTGTTACCCGCGCAGTTGTTGCATGCATTTACTAAATTAGTTAACCTTTCTAGGCTTGGAATTAGAATTAAGCGACTGGAAGATCAAATGAGCTCCCTGAGAATACAATACTGTCGTGCAGTCTGGGCTCCACGCAGCAGATAAAATAGGAAACGTGGCTCTGACTATAACAGAGCGAAGCATTCCGCTTCTCGACCAAACTTTTATCAAACCATCCTCTCCGGCTGAAACATTAATAAATTAATTTCATATTAAAGTACCGCTTTAAGTGAAATGTTTCGATCACCTGTTAGAAGCGCAGAACCATCGCTACTCCATCTGCCTACTGTTGTTGCTCCTTTGTGAGCATCGATACTTTTCTCTATACGTCCATTCTTATTTATTAAGTGATACTTCCCTGCAATAAAGATATGAAATTAGGGAATGGTAGTATTACAATGGAAGAAAAAGTAGCAACGGATAATAATCAAAGAACATGAATATAGTTCCTAAGTTAGAATAAAGCCAGGAATCCACCAAGAAACTAAGCTATGCTATGCCATGCTACGTTTTAAAAAAATTAGCTTCAATACATTCTTATGAAACCGTTTCCACTAAAAGCTACGTTAAAACATAGCATCGCATAGCTTCCGGTGGATTACAGGCTTAAAGGTAGCATTATTTTAAAGATGAAAATGAATACCATCAGCGGTGGTAATCAAAAGAACATCCAGCGATTGCTTCTTAGTAATTAAAGCTGCGTAGTTTGGGCGCGGGTGCCATTGCATGTCCGTTGCATAAAAGTCATCAGGGAATTCTGTAACTACGCTGGAGTGCGCTGTTCCGCCCTCCAAGTGCCATGCTATCAATAAATGGTCCTCACTGTAAAACAATGGGCAGATAGTTTGTCCCATAAACGAGACTTTCTCCGAATATTCAAACATACCCGCAGGAATAAATCTCTTCTGCCGAACTCCATGCTACACACGTTACCAATCGCTTATGACCATTACGATTTTGCGAAGATATTTTGAATCTCATTTTATGCTACCACCTTAGCTTATACTGGAATATGTTCTGCAAAGTCGTCTGTACAATTACCATGCATTTGGCGTAATGCAACGCGAGCATTCTATGTACAAATTCGATCGCGTGCTCGGTAGAACCTTGGGGCGCTCGAAGTCTTGTTGCTGTATAGGAGTTACTATAGTAACAGGACTTGGCATTATCTCTTTTAACCGTACAAGGCCATTTTTAAACAGTAATTTACGCGATTATTGCCGAAGCTTCAGCACACGGAACAGAAAGATGTTTCAAGTTTCATTACAATGGTACCATATAATAAATGCAATGAGAACCCTCTCGAGTGAAACCCAATTTTACACACGTTTATTAAAGCTTCCTCGATACAATTCATTAATCTTCATTAGCACAACCTCGTATCTTCCTCCCAACGATACAGATAGATCCACGATGCTGGCAAACCCATTCAGGGGTACTAGCCGCAATGGACTTTCACAACCATTTCTTTTCCACTTCTTCTTTTTCTTTTTCTTATATAAACGACGGTGTCATGAAGTGTGTTACAAACATTTCTCAACGCGATGCAATGCCGGCATTGGAAGATATCGCTTACATTGAATGCAATGTAATAATTATATATAAAATAGAACATTTTGGAATTAACGCTTCAGATCTGTACAACCGAAAAATTATACATTCATCGTGTATACATAATATGTATATATATAATATATATCTCTATTTACGTAAATCTATGTAAATGTACATATACGTTAGTTTCTCTGTATCCTTATAAATATTTGTTTACAGACTGTCGCGCAAACCTCGCGGATGAATAGTTAGGATAGTTGGTCGCGTGAAGGTAAACTGTGAATTGCGATGGAAAATGAGAAAGGAAAGTACGTTAGAAAAAGAGAGAGAAACGAATTCGACGTTCTACAGATAACTGCAAGTTGCCGTTCAATGAGATACGCAGTGACGAGACTCGTGAGAAAAGAAATTCTCAGATTCAACGAACAAGACGTGCTGCATTGTCTTATGCACACTTAACAATTGCTCAATGTGTCATTGTTCCTGATCGAGAAACAACCATGCATTCTTCCAACATGTAGATGACTTACGTAGAACGCTTCCAAAAATGGTTTGAACACTTCGCACTGTATTTGTTCAAATGAACTGTACTGAACTTACACTCAAATAGTACTTTGCGCATTGATTCCAGCATTGTCAATAGAAAATACCTCATGTCTGAGGGAAATGTATTTGGTTAAATTATATAATGCATCCTATGCAAACACAGTGTAAAATATCCAAGCCATGTAACAATTATCCCAAGAAACACTCTGTACAGAATATATTAAACTCGTTTGGTACCGCATAACAGTTTAGCAAAAACGCTTTGTGGTATTTACATATACATATTTACGTGATTCTGCTTTCTCGATTAATTTGCTTGCACTCCCCTTACTAGTATGCGTTAATATCCATTACATCAACACCCTATTATGTCTACATTTTGATTAATACGTAACCTTGGTTTATCGTCTTTGATAAGAAAACACGTTTTCCTTCCATCTCATCAGATCCAGACCGATATTGATGATTGGTAAATATTGATATTTTACAATCAGGATATATATACGGTGTCGACAAACATTTGTAAACGTGCACCCCTCATATGTACAATTCACTAATTAAAATCCTTTACATTTCTATCTGCCTTCTTGCCATAAATAATATATCATTATGCTACGACGCTTGTTATTCCTGCATCAGGTTTTTTGGCATAGGAACCTTTTCGACTCACGCATTATCGAGCTTCTTTCTAATCAACGATGCTAATACTGTTCGTTTAAATTATGCGGATATAATTCGCCATCGTGGCAGCCCTTACGATAATTCTAACGGCGCACGTATACGCGTCGCGTTTGAAATAGGACTGGGACTATTTGTCGAATTTTTCGGTATTTGAATATTCGAATATTTCAGTTGTTCAATTATTTGGCGAATATAATTCGAATATCCAAGTATTCGATTACTATTCGAATATCCAAGTATTCGATTACTATTCGAATATTTAAGTATTCGAATACTTAAATATTCAAATAATAACATTCGAACACTCAAATATCCGAAATTTATTCATAGCATTCGAATACTTGTAAAATATTCGAATATTAAATTATTCGAATAGTCCCAGCCCTAGTTCGAAAGCCACCCTGCTGGCCAACTGTTAGGAAGTGGTGCCCAGTTTGCAGGATCATTATTGCATTTTTGTCACTCCGAAAGTAATCCTAAAGGTGTCTGCCCGCGTTGGATTGCTATTACAGCAAGCTTTACAATCGGTTCCACGGCTGGCATCACACTATTTACATTCGCGACAATGATAAGATCGCTTGCCTCTGTACCCGATGCGACTGAATGTTCCTTTCTCGTTAAAAATCTCGATTTCGCCTAAAATCTTCGATGAGACACGAAGAAAGTAATTTGGTATTAAAAGTAATACCTGCAGCTGCCTCTTCCCTCCCTTCCCCTTTTCGCATCCTTCGATAGATAGTTACTTTTACGTGAGCAATTAAATATACTTCTTGACTCGATAAAATCCTCCACTTTCCCCGGAAAGTAGCCACGAAACGTACAAAGACACAAAATCATGTCCCGTTCACATAAAATGTTCTACAAAAATGTGTAAATTACGAATTAATACATAATTACAGATTCTTATATACAAACATACAGTCTCGTCATGGAATGGTATGACAATATATATATTATATATATTATCACCTAGCTTAAATACCCTTACAATTGTTTCTTTGCGACTATAATACAACGTTAGTCTAAGATTTCGTATTACTGGCGAATATTCAAACAATGACGAACGATGGCGGAACAAATAATACGCGAAATTCGAGGAATGTACAGACGCTGTTCGATGAGAAAGAAGAAAAGTGTTACCCCGCCCCATAATCCGTGTCGGTGACTTGCCCACCAAATGGCACGAACGAGCGGTTGAAAGATGAGATCAATGAAAACGATTCGCAAGGGTAATGAATAAAAAAGAATGACTGCTACCTTTTCCTGTGAACTTAAGCAGAGTTAAGAGCACAGCGGGAAAGTTCCTGTTGAAAGAAGCTCAGTTCAACGCGTGACTGTTTCTACGTCTTAGGAACACCCTGCTATTGACCGGGTAGACTCTGGTCAACAGTATCAGCGAGCTGCCGAGGGCCAATTTCACAGGAGCCTGTCGGCCACCTGGCAATCTGATAAAAACCGTGGCCACAGCCGCGACACCGTCGTCCGTTGGCTCGGCCGCGACCGGTCTCACGTCGCTGTGAAAGCTGACTAATTTATTGCGCCGGTTTTTACGCTGCGGCGAGCTCGGGCTGCAATCGTTGCCGTCCCGATCGTAGATGATAGTAGCCGAGGCGAAAGGTCTCTTAGCCATGTGCAGCATCTCTACAACGTGCCTTCTCCGTGCCCTCCGCACGTCCGCTGCTTGTTTCGTCTTCCACGCGACCACGCAAGCGGCTAGGAACAGAAAGAAGCAGGAGAAGAACACGGAAAAGAACACAAAGAGATCAATATGCAGCTGATCCTGGCGGAAGAAAATCATTCCGTAAGCAGCTCGGCCACTTATCTCCGGGTGCATAGGGTCGATTGCCCTCAACGCGATGTGGAATTTCGTTTGATGGAGCTCGTGTTTGTCCTGGGGTAAAGTTAACACTAATCGATTGGTCAGGTTCCTAACGACCAGGAACGTGTTCCTCTTCTCGATCGGTAGGAAAGTTGCCAAATTCTCTGCGTAGCGTTCCATCACGATGTATTGGGGGCCGGTGTTCCAATTTGGCTCCGTGGTAGAGCCGTTAGATGCGAATGGAAATGTATTGTGCGGGTGAAACTCGACAATTCTCATTTTACTGTGGGTACGCTCGTCTAGCCACATGCTATGTGGATCTCTCCGCCACACGAATCTACTGTCCAGGTCCACCTGAAGAGGAAACGGCGATGAAACTGGGAATACAGTGCTTAGTAAACAGAATGTATACACGTACTTCTTGGTAGCCCGTTGTGGAATTTAACGTCACGACAAAAGAATCGTCGCGCGGACTGAGGAACAGATCTAAAGCTCCTTGAGTTACGTCCACCATAACTCGGATGTCGACGTTCATGAAACGAGGCTGCACCATGTAGAATACCGTTTGGCCGGGGTTCAACGGCTTCGGTTTCATTTTGCACTCGTCTGTAATTAATTCAAATAATATATTACAATGAACGACAGAAAGGTTGATAAAAGAACACGTAATAAGTCACCGTTGGAGGAGGACGAACCATAAGATCCTCCAGACATAATAGGACCTTGCACTTTGAGAAAAATATTGCTTATTGTTAGTTAAAGTGCACAGTGCACGAGTGTGAGAGACTTGTAATTAACATAGTGGTGATGGGGCCTTTACGCAACAGAATTTAATGCGTATATAATCGCTTATCAGATTGCTCACCTATTAATTTCGTGTCGAAGCACATTTTGTTATCGGCCGTCACAATCTTGTAACATTGATGTCCCATGATCGGTGTGCCAGCATAATTCTCCTTGCATTTGCTGCACTGGACCATCCAACACGGTGGATTACCAGTATTCGTACCTTTCATGGGTCCACTGGTACAAGTGGAGTCACTTTCTGTATTATTACCGCAATTACATTTTTCTCCTGTCACAGGATCACAAGTGAATCCATGTCCATGGCACTCGCAGCTAGAAAAAAAAGATGTCCCTTTAAAATAACGTCTAACAGCGCATTCGAACGTAAAGATTGTCATAAAGATACTAACGGTCGGCATACATCGCGGAGATCTTCTGTCCCTCTGAAATAACCAGTCATACACTCCCCGCATTTGTCACCTTTCGTGTTGTTCCCACAATTCACGCATTTCGCTTTAGCCACAGGACCCTCAACCAACTGTTTCTTCAACAATTCTAGAGACATTTTGTTAATGGAATTCGGATCCTATAAACAGAATGATCGTCATTTATTCGATCTTTATACACCCGCTTAATATGCGAATTGAACTTAAATTACCGGCACGGTCATGCTTTCATTGATGCAAATGCGAGTGTGTCCATTGCAATATTCAAGGCACGGCACGCACTGCCCGTTGTCCGCTGGATTCCCAACGAATAAAGGTAAACACTTGTCGCATTGTGGCCCCATAGTGTTATTGTGACACTCTAAACATACGTCCAGCTTATCTGGGCCTGCACAGTTGCTGTGGCCGTTGCACTGGCATTGAATCGAACAATTGGCACCCACGTAACCAAAGTCGCAGCGACACACATTTGGCTCTACGCATGTGCCTCTAACGCAACCTTGCGTACACATTGGCACGCAAATTTTTCTAAAGATAAAACACATTATGAATATAATATGATATATAGTTCCTACCCTTGAAGGTTCATTAAAGTTATACATTACGTAAATCATACCTTCCAAATTCATTGAACGAAGATGGCCTGAAATACACATAAACCAAATTAATAACTTGTTAATTTTCTTACAGTTAATATCGCAAGAAAGACAAAGAAGAACGAAATTACGTTTCAGTTTTGTATCCATCGCCGCACATGCATTCAAATCCTTTTTCCAAATCAAAGCATTTCTCGCTCTTTGGAGAACATGTATGGTGCCCATTGGTACATTCATTTTCTGGAGGACACCGCACGTAATGCCAAGAGAATACTGGTTTCGATATTACATTAGGGATTAACATTGTAACATTGTCTGAACTTTCTAAAGGCTCTATGTAATGTGGGAGCAGTGTGGTTACAAGTGCTGCAATCAATTATAAACGATCATTGGTAAATACAACACTAGATACAAAATTAAAACGTATATAAATATTTAATCTTACGTGGCTCTGTCTGAGGGAATTGTTGATTGTAAAGCATATCGCACGTTCCACCAGCCGGATGATCTGCGGGCGCTTCGAGTGAACCCTCTGTGCATATCCCTTGACCAGTTATGTTAGCTGAATCTAAAGAGCACCATCCGCAATGCGAGTGCTTCAAGCATGTGCTGCATTGCTTGAAAACCGAACACGGTTCAGGGCAGTGGTCCATATCAGAACTGCGTAATACTAAACCGCATACGCCGCCAGCACAGTATAGAGGTTGATACGATGGAGAGATGCACTAGGATTAATTAATAAACAGATCCGCGTTACAATGTTACTCAAACGTTGAATAATTATCTCGTTATCGCTGTAAATTTACTTCGTTAAGCTGCGTCGACCATCTGCATTCCCGCCATCCACCCTCGGCTCCTGTACCCTTCAGACAACTTCTACAACCCTTATGGTCAGCGCACCGCTTTTCACACTGCGTGCTCCCCATTTTAATGCTCGATCTCTCGAATATATCATCTGGCACGCAATTCCAGTCGTATACGGGTTCTCCAGTTACCGCAACCCCTAATTCAGCTGAAAACATTGATAAATAAAGATTTTGTTAAAGAAAGAGTACAACGTCTAAATTAATGTTTGAAACTTACAAGTCTTCAAGACCTGTCTCGTCCATACGCAACCCTCGAGGCTGTTGCACTTCTCGCAATCGCTAGCTGGACATTGCCGTTCGCCGCACTGATTTACATCCGTCACCGATATTTGCCTGAGACTGCATTTGTTCAACTCGTCGCAATCTTTCTCATACGGTATGCACTTTCCGTTCGGACAGTTCGTGCACCACTTACACACTGGCTCCTCGTTTTTATAATACGGCCATTCTGCTAAACATTCCGTACAAGACTTGAAATTCTGGCATTTTCTACTCGCCATCCATTCTGAATTGCAAAAGACTCCGTTGGATCGTTGAGCTTGAGTAACATTAATATCGCATCTAAAATAAGATTGCTTTTAATATTCTATGGATATAATTAAGAGCATGTTGAGCTGGGTGTACACGCGTACCTATCGTCTTTGTTAATGGATACTTCGTTGGAGAAGCAGAAGGAAGCGTTAGTCCCGCTTATCGTGGTGACAGAACAAAACGAGCATCCAAAATATTGTCTGCAGGTTGTCTTATCTATCCAAAGATTGCACAGATCTTCGGGTATACTTATGAGGGTCACGTGACTTTTAATGCCACCATCGAAACCGCCAACAACGTACACAGCGTTAGACTCTGGATCGGCATGGGTCATTGCATGAGCGTACGCTGGTGGCGGAGGACTCCCAATAACTTCCATATCCTTTGTTATTAGACGGATCCATAAATTACATGAATATTTGTAAGCGATCAATGAATCGGAGGTGTTATGAGGATTTTGGCGACCACCAAATATCACCATGTATTCGTCAGTAGTAACTGCAGAATGAAGAAATCTAGCTTGAGGCTGGAATAAAACGGTACTTTTACAATTACTATTTATTCCCTTACAGCAACAATTGATAATAGGGTGGTCCTTATTTTTCAACTTTAAAATTTGTATTGCATGACCCTCTTAAAATCTTCTATTCGATAAAAAAAAGAATATCTGCGTGTTTTTTATTTGTATATTTTGATATATAAAGGTCACTCGAGAACTTTATATTTTGCATGTACCACAAGCTTGGCAACTGCGACTTTCCATAATTGTCACTTGTCAATTTTAATGAAACAAGGCTCATATTTATATATTAAAATTATTTTGTCCTTATTGCAAACATTTCTATCAATTTATACCAAAATAGTAATATTTTATTGCCATTCAGCCACCTATAATCCTTAATATATTTTAACAAAATTTTAGACGAAATTCTTTTAAACTATTTGGAAGCTTCTGAGAGGGTCAGAAGAAATTAATAAAAACTTTGATTTTTTACCATACATATAAGGACCACACTAATAAATAAATGTCTGCTTACCAAGCTACTTCCATCCGTAAAGTCGTCATCGAATGGTGGAAGAACAGACCAGGCGCGAGTTTTATAATTCAATGCGTATAATTTGTTCGAAATGAATGTTCGATTTATCGCGTAAGTATATCCGCCAAAAATGTAGAAACTATCCGATTTGCTCTGGTACACTGTTGAGTGGCCATACACCCCTAACGGCCCATTTCCAATTGTGTTTATCGTGTCCCAGGTTTCCGTTTCCAAATTGAATTCCCACACTGTGTCAAGATATCCGTACTTAGGACTAAATCCTCCAATCAATATCAGACTCTCTGATTCTCCATTTCTACGCAAAGTCAATGTATGCCCAGCCAGAGGCGGTGGTTCCCTTTTAAGTTCATCCTGCGTGATTTGCATCCACCTCTGATTCTGCAGACTAAATTTCCAGAAGTCGCTCAGTGTATTGTTCGACAATCCTTGAACGTCTTCCTCTTTCATCGACAAACCACCGTAGACATATATCTGTTGCCTACTGTGGACTATTTCAGTCGCATGGAAATACCTGCCCTGGGGCATAGACGCTTCTGAAGTAGACTCCACAGTAATCGGCATCCACGTGTTATTTTTAGTATCAAAAAGTCTAATATCATTTAGAGGACCGTGACTAAGAGAATATCCTCCGAACATCCACAGACTACCTCTTCTGTCCGCGACTAATGTATGGCCAAATCTTGGTAAAGTTTTCCTCAGATGATCTAATTGATCCACCAAGTACTCGGAGTTAAATAATTCGGTAAACACCAATTGATGCTCTTTAACTTTGATTGAGCAATCACGCCCGCCGTACCCAGCTGTGCAGACACAGCGGCCGTAACCCTTGTCGCAGATTCCTTGCTTCTTAGACGAAGTGCAATTGTTGGGACACAGCTCAACGTCGCAATTGATCCCTACGAAACCTGGTTTGCACAAACAATTCCCATTCCGGCATTCGCGATTCCCGGGGCAATTGTTACACGTCATTATTACGTAACTTGCATTGAACCCCTCGACTTCGTCCAACTGTTTATAGTGAACAGTAAGGAATCCGGACTTAGCTTCCACTGTTACGGGATAGTCGGTACTTTCTGTACAGTAAACGCCTAGTAGTTGGCTCTGGTGACTAGTAGACGATGAGACAAATTCGGGAAGTCCGTCGTACACGTAAACGCTATTTTCTTGGCAACTAACATTAATGTCATCGTGTATAGTGAACTGGATTACGCTTTGCGTTCCAGAGAGCATGGTATCCGACGAGAGATCCGTTTTCGGGCTAACTATCCAAAGACACTCTCTCGTCGGTGACTCTCCGAAATGGCACTCCCACGATAGCTGGGAATGTCTGCTACCAAGGCCACGTTTGCCAGTTCCTTCGCCTCCGAGCATGCCTCGCGACATACAACCATAATAGCACATCCCGCCGTCTCGTGGATCGCCGTAATAGCCTTTCTTGCAACGCTGACACATATCTCCTTGAGTGTTGTCGCGACAGAAGCAGACGCCGGTTTGCCTGTCGCAGATCCCCAGATCTTTATCCCCATGCTCGTTGCAGTTACACTTCTTGCAACCTAACGGCGTTGTAGCGTTCCCATAACTGCCTGCTTTGCACTCCTCGCAATACCTCCCGGTGGTCCAGTCCTGGCATTCGTCGCAAATACCCGGGCCTTGCACGCAATTGGAATGATTGTAGCAGCCGCAATTCGTTCTACAATCTGGGCCAGTCCAGCCGAGATAACATTCGCATTTGTAGTCAGGCGCCTCGCTGCAATAACCGTTCACGCATTTCTCGTAGCAGGTCTTCGTGCAATTCTCTTTCCCATCCCCGTTGAAACCTCTTTCGCATTGGCAGCTAAAGCTGCCGTGAGTATTTGTGCACAGTGCATTGGGATGGCAGTCGTGCAAACCCAAATCACATTCGTCAACATCGGGACATTGGGCATACGCCCAACCTGCCTCTTCGGCTTCTAAAGTAGTGTTTTGATAATCGTTAATGACTAAGCTGCAATTAACGTGTGGCTGATTAAAATCCCCTTGCACGCATGCTCCTAGAATAGGATTCTCGAGGCTGTAACACCAGCCGCAGCTCAACGAGTGGAGGCAGCTGGAACAGTTTGTGTGCCGACTGCAACTTTTGCATTGATCATTGCCCGTTAAAGATGACCCGGACCTCGATGTAACTCCCATGAGACCAGCTTGATCCATCCATTCCCGACACAAGCCAAACTGATATTCAGATGTGTATACCGAGAACGAGAAGCATTCCTGCGTTGCTTCGCACCATACGCATCTTCCACGCTCGTCCAAGCACTGCGTGCAATTCGAACGCTGCCTGCACGGTATCGGGCACTGATCAAGGCTGACAACAGCGTTGGGCAGTCTACCTATTCTCGCGCAGCGTGTCTCCTCTGTCCACCATTCGCACAAGTTGCTACCGACGCACGACTCGCAGGAGATGTAATTAGAGCAATTAGCGCACGCTGAAGGAGTGATTGTTAAGTAATGCCATTCACGGCTCGGATTGCCATCCTCGTCCCACTCCACGTCCGCCACGCAGCTTTCGGTCTCGTTAATCGAACGAGAAATACATTTATTAATAATGTCGCACCACCCGCACGAAGAATCGGTTAAGCAGTGCAGGCAGTTCTTGTACTGGTGACAAGATCCGTTCTGATACGGTTCCAGATACTCGAACGTGAAGACCTTCGGATTCTCGGTTTTCTTATTATGAGTAATCTCCATTTTACTGGCGTACGCGTAACTCGTGGTGACCATTCTCTTCGATTCGAAATCCAATAAATATCGCCCCGGCAGCAGCAACATTTGGTGCCCGTCTGGCCATTTCGTTGGGATGCATTGCGAGGTCTCGGCCGTTAAATTTGCAACTAATTCCTGGGGGAAAGTTAATTGAAAGGGAATGTAATAGGTAATCGTGTTTTTCTTCTTACAGAATACTGAATACCATTTCAAACAAAGTATATTTATATCTAAAGTGCCACAGAGTAATTTAAATTAATTAAAAAATAGAAAGGCAATTTACCAATTTCTGAGGGTCATCGTTCCGCGACACATGTAGGGTTGCGCTGTTATAACTAACGCAGATCTTTAAGTGCTCCACAGTGCTGTCCCAAATATACGTCGGTGGTCTGAGGAACCCGATTAATCTAGCGATCATTTCCCCGCCAAGGGCGGATTCCGTTTTAGCCCCTTGCATAGACGGAACGTTAAAATCGACCGTAGTAGCGTTGACTATTGTTACAGAGTCCGGTTGACTAAAATTCACCGGCGGCTTGTACTTCAAAAACGTTAATCCCGGCCTTTTATCCATTTCTCGGCATTCCTCGACTTTTATAATTTCCGTGCCTTTCGCACCCCACCATCCCGGTATTTGGGAAGGCGTGTCGTCTCTGAGACCACAAACACCGTAATTATCGTCTTTGTGGTGGCAGCGTGCATTCTGAACGCACCAGGTGCAAGTACCAAGATTTAGTTTATTAGAAACAGACTTTCTCCCGCGAGCAGTCGTACCCCAGCCCCCGCCGGGCTGGCCGTGTATCAAACAGGAGTGGCAATCTCCGAGCGCAGGACAAACGCCTGGGCAACGAGTTGTTTGAAGATTAGTCGTGCAATTACTACCAATAGTTCTGCCGTAACAAATCTGGAACAGATAAGAAACATTCAAAGTAAATAATTGCTCTTCGTTGAAGGATAGGTAAATGTTTGTGTGTCAGAAGAATAATACCTCGTCTGCCGAGCACCAACCACATTCCGGATTAGCCGCGCATTCCATTAGACTTTTATGCCTTGAACATATTTGCTCGGGTTCTATGTGGTCCTCGTCCCCCGGCGCGAGCATCGGTGGCAACGTGTACGCGAGTAAATCCGCGTTTACATTACCATGATAGCCGCCCACTAGCAACAGAGTGTTTCCATTCCGCACGTCTGCCGCGTGTGCAAATACTCCTTGTTGCTTTGGATAACGGGAATCTAAAAGCGACACGGCGACATACGTTTCAGCGGAGAAGCAATGGAAACTTTAAAGTTTGTAAGCTATAAAGATTACCTTTGTCGTTTATGCCTAATACATCGTGACTTACCCAGGCATGGCAGCCTAGGTGGTAAAGATACATTTGATTATCATAACAAATCTCCTCTTTATTGTGTCTATGAGAGTATCCACCAAATACAACCAAATAATTTCCTACGAAATTAATCACATTAAGTCCGATGGCATTGTAATAATAATATAAGCAGGCTATGGAGCGTCTAGTTACCTATGATATTGCAAGTATGAAATGCCCGTTCCCTTGGAACGTATGTGTCTCTCAAATGTGCCCTGGGATAATCAATTTCGGACCAAACTTTTCTGTCGAGTTGAAACACGAACATTCTATCTGATAATTTACTAAAGCGTGCTATACTAGCCACTACTCCCCCATAGACTAATAAAGAATTAGTTGCACGATGGTACACAGTCGAATGTGCAACGACACGTACGTCTAACTGTTTACCCCCTCGAGGATGTACTTCCTTCCATCTTTCTGTAGTCACGGTAGGATCAGCTAAAATCCATAATACATTTAATATAAATTATTCTTCTTTCATCTGCGATATATTACACGCAATTAAATATTCGCAGACATATAGGCTTACATAGATTCAGTTTAATCTTATAAAGGCTCGACGAGAATTCACCATCCACCGTGCTACCACCGAACAGATAGATATAATCGTTCGCCAAGGTAAGAGTGTGTCTCGTTAATTGCGGCGGATAGAATGGAGAATTTTTAGCCCGCAATGTCCAAACGCGAGTATTAACATTGTAATGCCATAATTCGTTTGACAGAGTACCATCTTGTACTTTCCCACCATATATGACAAAGCCATCTATAATTAATAGATTGTAAATTATATTACATTAGTTTCTGCAACAGCTGTTACATTTAGGTATAACTAACCGTCGTATCTGCAAGCAGCGTGGCCATATCGTGGACTTGGTTTGGGTAATTCGACGGTCGGTGGTTTTGTGGGTTCGTCGTTGAATGATTCATCCGCTGTTAATTTCGGTTCTTGAATGAAAATATTCTCTTCAATGGGATCCTCGACGCTTTGCTCCTCCCAATTCAATACGTCACTCTTTGTATTTGGTACGCGAAGTTCTCGATAGAGGTTTAAATTCTCAAGATTTCTGCGATGTCTAATACAATAAGAAACAAAGAATACATTCTAATTACTCGAATGCAAGTTCAATAGATTATATAAAACAGTAGATTTCATTTGTACCTTGCAGTTTGCGCATAGCGTGGCTTCGGATGTCTAGAATGCTTTCTCCTAAGATCGTCGTTCCTTTCTATCCTAATTGTACTTTTACTCTTGTCACCATCCCTGGTTTCTTCAGCTTTCCTCTCGCGCTCTTTATGCTCCGCTGTATTTCTAAACTCCGACCAACCGTGTTGACCATTTTCCACGTTTCCATGATTGGGTAAGCTAAAGGTATTATTGTCTTTAATACTGTAGAGTACTCTCCAAATGAGGGAGGACGTACGAAGACCATACAATTCTTTTGCGCCTGAACCTATCCGCTCTAATTCAGTGGCAATGAGCATAGGATCTAAATATTCTGCAGACGAGGTGCCTTCTGTATTAAAAGAAACATCGTATGTAACAATTGTAATGCAATAATTTCTATAATTACAATAAATAATCTCAGCTCTTACCTAATACACTGCCATATTCGTCTTCCCACTGGCTTGTACTAAATCGATACATTTCCAAATCGCTGAGTATGTAATTGAGATCATAGCCGCCGAAAACATAAAGCGAATCGGTCTCTTTTATATATACTGCCGTGTGTGCCGCACGCGGCCTCAGTCCACCTTCCGAATGCGATAGCCAGTGCCACCTGCTTATCACGCACAGTATGTAGAAAATGATAATTGGTATTTAGATTCAATGCAACAGCGTATTTAGTAACATACTTATTGCCTTCTGGATGCGTTCTATGCAACGAACAAGACTGCCCCGAGTATCCGTTATGGCACTGACATCGTTTCAAACCACACTCTCCGCCAAAGCTGCAATTATTGGGGCACAGAGCCCGGGAGCAATCTCTCCCGCCCCAATCGTTCTCGCAGAAGCAAGTATTATTAATACACTTCCCATGATTTGTACAATTGTTCGGACAGTTTGTAACCGAAAATTCTGCGTGAAAGCCATCTAATACGTAGTTCGTGTCGCTGTACAACAATATTAACATCTGTAAAAGCGGAGTGAAATTACTACGGATCGCTTAAAAGATCGTCGAATATGAATTATTCATGACATCGTAACTGTACTTTTACTCCCCATTT
The DNA here is from genome assembly GCA_963855975.1 of Andrena chrysosceles. NCBI lineage: Eukaryota > Metazoa > Arthropoda > Insecta > Hymenoptera > Andrenidae > Andrena > Andrena chrysosceles. Next base: position 112,355,790 of record OY979766.1, on the reverse strand, counting down.
GTAGCGAGCGTCGTATTGCTTATTACTGTAGGATTTTGTGTTCACTTACATAACCAGACGATGATGTCACTTGCTGTGGCTCTGTTTTTCCGCTGAAGCTGCCCAGCAGTGGAGATCGGAAGGAATCTCCGTCGTAAACGAAAACATAGTCGTAGCTACATTCCGTTCCCATTGTACGGAAACTCAAGGTAATAAATTGGCGACTGTTGTTCGCTACGGAGTGATAGAAATTTATATAGTAGCCTCGCATGAAATGAATAAGAAAAGGAGATTATTACGAATGTTTTAAGAGATCTTCACCTTTTATAAGCCATTCACAATGCGAGTCTTGAGTATAATTCGAGCCTAACGGTCCGTCGCTAATGATCCCCCAAGAATCAGTAAAAACTTTCCTTGTTTTATCACATGGAATTTGTTTCGGAGATGTCTGCGGAGCTAAATCGAAGCCCCGCAACAGGCAACTCCATATAGTAATCCATACTGTGGTGGACGAGACCCACCCCATTACAGTATATTCGCCTCACTGTTGCTCGATAAAGTAAAGCTCATCATCCACCTTCATTGGATTCTTTGAGCAATTATGGTGTAAGGAACTGGCAAAAAAGGTCATATCTAGAAATATATGTGTCTCATTAAACCATCGTATAAACTTCGAAGAACAATTTTCTTATCAAATTTTGAAAAGCCTTAATAACTTAAAAAGAATAAAAAGTTTACAGTACTTTATAACAAGTTTAAAGCGATTTAAACGAACCAATGGATCGCGAATGTAACTTTACTAAACCCGCCAGTATCTTTCGCATTAAAAATCTCAGTTAATACCAAACAAAGCATTGAAACGTTGTTATTGTTACAAATGATACGCACAAATCGAAGAGCAAATCGGAAAGTTTGAAACTAACACATTCTCAGTCAGCGACACGAAGTAAAATTTATAAATGTAACTGTTTACAGAAATGTTTCTTAATTCGTTACCGAGAAAGCAACTTGAAATCTGTGTGATAATATTGAAGCTCGAGGTATCACAGTCGCGCTTCGTTGTTGTCCAGAGCTTTGCATGCTTATTGAACAAAAATGTTTATAATGTAACAAATGTCGGCTGACGGGTGACGCGCCGTGAAACCTGTAGCGCTGAACAACGAGAGAATTAACGGCTGTCTACAATTCTGTCGGTGAGACGATGTCGAAGGATATCATTCCTTGACGAAACAGATGCAAAAAGAGAACCTCGGCCGAGATTGAATCAAAACATTACATACGTATACACACATACACGTCAGAAGAATTTGCACCGTGCTACTCTCCGAACAGTCGCATCCTCCAATCGCCAGTTATTCCCGAAGCATGTATCGCCGATGCAAGGGCCCGAACGTTCTAGTACGATGCGATAAACAGCGAAATAAGCATGCAAATACGAACAGATGAGAATTATCGCGTAAACTCTGTTCGGCCTCGCCTGTTGACACCTTGACTGCCTCTGCTGCATACGAGGTCAGGGTGGGGGCTGCCAGGCCGCCATTAAATTCCCCTCGTTACGAACGCGGTCCCGATATTTGAAAGTTTCCAGGGACACTTCGTTTCAGAAAATGCCGCACACAGCTAGTCGAAATTCAGCCCCTAAATGTGGCGAAAGAAAATTATCATCTTCGACTTCGACTCAGTTGTTGCGTAGATACGTGAAACATAATTTACTGGGAGAATAGGAATGGTTTTATCTGAAGTTTGTAAAGACCAGGGTAGGTACTATTCGAGTGAGGAGTATTGATAATGCAAAGTTTAAGAAGTATGTAAAATGGTTTTAAGTAGTAATGTAGCAAAGTATACTCGTATACTGTGTGACAGTATTTATTTATTTAAGATAAAGTTGGGATAAAGTTTCTTTGTAATGTTTCAAGGGTAACGTAAAAGCGGGAAGTTTACCTGTTAAATATTTAACTAGGTTTGAAATAGAACGCTGATAGAAGACTGTGGGTGGAGAAGGCATCCCTTCTTGTAATGATCGATGTCGATTGCTCTGTTGGGAACGGATGATCGATACAACCACATTTCGATTTACTAGATGGCCATAGCACATACATACCTCGTCTGTGACTATAGCGTGTCGTGGATTGTGCGGAAGGTAAAGAAGATTGTAACATCAGTCGGTTAAACAGGTATTTTCGTTATCGGCAGAAATAGTGTTTTAAATAATTATCATTTTAACTAAATGTAATAACGGTTCATTTAATAAAAATCTTCAAACCGCAAAAACGCTTATTGCATTTCTATTTACTTACAATTTATATTCCAATATAAACTATACACCAATTACACCAAATTCTAGCACATCTTAATCCACCAAATTTTCATTTCATTAAACATTCGAATTTCCAACACAAAATGAATTAAAGCCCTTACATAAAAAGGATTGTAAGGTCTGTAACTTCTAAAACATTTAATTTTCAACTAATTGAAATTACGTTACATACCTAGTTGGTTTAGAGAAACCTCAAAAAGGCACATGACGACTGTGCCGATTAAATGCTAGAAGTTTCCAAAGAAACTACAGATCTTTATAATTTCCTATGCAAAGAACCCGATATTTTACGCGCATTAGCCCGGCAGGATTCGAATATCCCGGTTCTTAGTCGCTTTTATCGTTCAAGGACCAAAATACCCGTAGACTGCGTCCAGAGGAGATCGATACCAGCATGGCGGTAAAGGAGCGGCTCCATTCAGCGTGATTGGAAATCAAGATTATTATGGCCCGTATTTTATATTACATAACGGAAAAGTGCATTTCCATCGAAGTGCATTTTTCGCGACGCTCAGTATCATCGTGAGCGACGGTAAAGACGGAACGGAAAAACTTTGTCGCTCGAGTTGCCGTGCCGTGTGAAAAGAGAGAAAAAAAACGGACCGAGAAGGAAGACGGGGTTGACGTCGCAAAAAGACGACAATACCGCAATCGAAGTCTAAGCCCCGGCAGACCGAAGCGTACACACGATCACCATGGCGAAGTACGAACGATATTGCGTAACGCCTAGCCTTATCTAATTATAGCAGCGTAGAAAGTGCATCTCTAATTCAATGATAATGCTTTGTTTACTATGCCATGCTGCACACTGACTCATTGCTACACTTCGATTCACCGGCTACTTTTTCGGCGGCATGTCCCTTTTCAAATCCTTAATCTTTGTGAAAGAGAATGCTGACTTTAAGTTGGTGTGAGTTCGTCGATTGCTAATCGAGAGATCTTGGCCGCGCATCATCCTGCTTCTTTTCATACTTTGCAACAATATTGTATCAGTTAGCGAACATGTATTCCTTTCTTTCTGTTTATTAAGTTCATTAACTTCGAAATGTTTAATTTCTTATTACATTGTTCGTAGTATTATACATATATGTAATTAATTGATTTATATTTAGATACTCGTGGTTACACTCCATTGCTTTACATTTCTTTTTTTTGTAGCTTAATGTTTATGTAAATAAAAGTATGTATTGTTTCTGTATTGGTTGGATTAATACATATGCTCTGTAGAAAAGATCTTTTGTTTTCATTGCACACTAATTTTGATTCCCTTTATGCATACAAGCATGGTATACTGCGAGAAATATGTTTCGTTTATAGTTTGCAGCATTAAACATTCCTAGTTTGAAGTCCTGCCAATTATATAAAGTTCATACGAGAATGAGTAATATGATTGAAAAAAACTTGTTGACCTTTTCGAACATGCCGCATCATAATACGATGAATTTCTACACCGAGTGTACTACTGTGTACAATATATAGCTCTTTCGAAGAACTTATTCTAAACTGTAATCTTATCTCGTTTATTTTGTTATCGGTTACTGGTGCAGCTAATCAGTAGCTCTCCATTGGCAATTGTTTACTTCGTAGACTCATTCGTATATTGGAATCAAAGGAAGTAACAGACATTAATATTATGTCTGCGATTCTGTAAAAATGAGCGTCAACATACGTTTGCGATTTTGCATAGAATATTTTTATCGATTACTTCAGGGTAAGCTGATTCATTTATAAGAGAAAGAACGTTTCGAGTCGCTATCTTATATTTAACGAGTAGCCGTAAATTATATATGGTAGTATTATGGAGCTGTTCGTAAATCATTCACCAGCCGCAGAGTTAATTAACTGTATGACATTAAGTTGAAATGATTTCAACATCCTTTTTTATGTTTTTAGAGAGATGATGATAGTATTTGTTTACGACACTGCAAGGTGTTGTAAAGAAGATGATGATCCTGCAGAAGCAGTTATGTATTTCCATCCAGCATGGGTATCTCTTACTCAAAGGCTAGCTCTAGCGGGTCAATTAATGGCTGTTAATCAATTCCTTACATCCTCGTTTTCTTCTCCGAAATCCATTACGTTGCAAGGGGGAAAATTTGTATTAAAAAAGTTTGGACAATACATTCTTGTGAGTGCATTATCACTTGTTTTTTTCTTTTAACATTGCGCAGAAACTTCTGAGCTTTCAGAGTCTAGATGCGATTAATTTAAAACGCTACGGGATGAATTAGAAATTTAGAGAGACTAGTACATAAGTAGAAAGAACAATAAGTGTACAATATGGAAAGATACGTATAGTACAAGTTTATAGTGGTAGTTATCTGCTACAGCGGTAACAATTATCAATGTACTCTTAATGAATGAAGCGTAGAATTTTTCTTACTGTTTTATGCGTCATACACGGTATGAGTTAACATTTAGCACGCGTAGCTCAGTGTTTATTGTTTTGCAGGCAGTGGGAACTGATAGGAATATTCAAGACTGGATTTTAGAGAGGCGTGCGAATACACTGGAATCGTTGTTGAAGTTTTTTCATTGTGATTTGAATAAGATACTAGAATCATTCAACAACGACAGGAATAAATTTACAGAGAAACTATATCAAATGTTTGAAACATATTTGCCAATACTTCAGTACAGTGCCAATCTTTTCTCCAACATTCCCATTATTAAGCTTCCGAAGGTTAGCAACGCATGATATCAATTTCAATCGTTTGTACTTTGTTCTCGCTATTTATAACTACTCATTCGTACAAGTAATCTTTTTAGACCGCCAGTAACATATTTTTAGAAGCGATTCAAGTTCTACAATATTGTCAAGAAATTAATGGCATCATGGGTGGCGCGCTCTTCTATAACAATAAGTGAGTTATTTATTAATAATTATGAAGAAATTATATCTTGTATATTTTCTTTTTGTATACTAATTTTTCAGGGTAGTTGCCACTCAACTGAGCGCAGACTTGACTAAACAGATTGTTATAACCGATCCATACAGAATAAAGGTATTTTATATTTGTATAATACAGAATCTTTTATAAAACTTATAATAATACTAAATGTGACTTTTTCTCAGGCTCCCGCGGAGAGAATATCAACAGAATTTCATTTACCCATTGGAGTACAGTTGTTGCGAGTGTATATAGAACAAAAGCAATTTGGGAAGCTTGTTCAAGAGGCGAACAATGAACGACACTACAGTTCTTACTTGGACTCTGTCACGAAGAAGGTGTTGCAGAGAAAGGTAGGAAGTGTTCGAAAGTGAATCGCCAATAATCGCATGGTAACTAGGGCTGGGACTATTTGTCGAATTTTTCGGTATTCGAATATTCGAATACTTCAGTTGCTCAATTACTTGGCGAATATAATTCGAATACTGATGTATTCGAATAGTATGGTGTGAATTTTAAATCAAGTTCTTTAGGTTCATTTGTCAGGGTCAAATCTTGTAAGCCAATTTTGACCCACTTCACACCATACTATTCGAATATATCAGTATTCGAATACATCGGTATTCGAATAATAACATTCGAATACTCGAATATTTGAAGTTTATTCGTAGCATTCGAATACTCGAATATTCGAAGTTTATTTGTAGCATTCGAATAGTCGAATATTCGAAGTTTATTCGTAGCATTCGAATACTTGTAAAATATTCGAATATTAAATTATTTGAATAGTCCCAGCCCAAATGGTAACGTGACAATTATGTTTTCAGACTATGTCGAAAAACAGCAAGGAACTACCTCTGTCTGGAATGAAACGTGACACTTCTCGTATCTTCACTGTACCTGAAGAAGGGGAATTAGATTCTTCGCAGTACAACGACAACAGCCACTACGTACCCTCCGTTCCACTTACAGCGTACAGTTCGCCAGTTAAACGTAAACAGGAAAGTAAAACAGACCGTCCTAAGTGTGTGAATCCTTTAACTCCTAGCGTTTGCTCTACGCCCTTAAAAGATATAAATAGAGTGCTGCATGGTAATGCCATGCTGATATGTAACACGAACGAGGATGCGAGTGTTGAACCGGAGGAGGAATTGAAAGAGATGAAGACGAATGTAGATGATATCCCAGACGTTGTTAAGGAGGCACTTAGATGTAAACGTTTGAATAAATTGAGGAACATTCTGCCGAACAAGAAGTTAGTTAAAAGAAGGGAATTCAATAAAAAGAGCTTAAGTATGCACGACCTAGATTCGTCCGTGAGTTTGTATTCCAATCGAATATCAGTTAGAACGTATGGCTTAGGTTTGCCGCAGTTAAAGAACGCTTTATCCCCCGAATCCTCCCCTCAAAAGAAATCCACGCATAAGAAGCAATTCCAAACGATCACCGATCCTTGCTACCCTGTATTTCGATGTGACGGCCTGCCAGTATCTAAATCGCTGTACGAGCAATACATATCTTCGCACTACGAGGAACTCAAAGACGACAATAGCGACGCAATTGATCGTAACGATTTCTTAGCGAGTTTCACTAACAATTGTAACGCTAAGAATGTAACAAATAACTGTGATATCACGAGCGAAGATAATCTAGAGAAGCTGAATAACTCTCGTGACATAAAGATGGATAATAAAACGAAACAAGAATCATATCGCCGATCGATGAGCCTCCCTTTGAAGCCACTGAACATCACGGACAACGATGATAGACGGAAATCAGCCTCGGAGTGCGGCAATACGTACGAGTTTCTTCAGAAGAAGAAGTTGGACGGTTTGCAATTAACGCCCCTTATGTCTAAGCTTAGCTTACTCGCTGACGAAAGGACCAGCGGCTTTTGCAGCAGAGAAACCACCCCTAGCGAGTTTCGCGATTTATCCGGATTCTCAACGGCAACAAATCAAATGATCAAGCAGAAATTGGGGGCAGTTAACAAAGAAATCGGTAGCGACGGTGAAGATGAATTGGAAGAGGACTGGGTCTCTACGTCCAAAGACGAGGTTTGTCTTGAGAAATCAGAGCTATTTCTCTGCGGGCATCAAAATATGGTACTAGTGTTGTTAATGGAAAATGGCACCGCTAATAATCCTGACCTCATACACTCCCTTGTGAGTATACTTTCCGATCATATTTCGCCGTCATTTAAGTTCTTACTGAACAATATACGTATGTTGCAGTGGCAAACTTGCGTAAGCACATTAGGGAAGCTGGAAGCGAGACTGCAGCAATGTCTTGAGCCTCTACCGTCGAATGAAAACAAAGAATTATATAGTATTTTAGGCATCGATCCACAATGGGACACGGTAAATCGTTCTGGACTATGGGGCGTTACGGAATTGGATATCGTTTCTTGCCTCCACGACAGATTTACGCATGCTAGTAATCTCACGGATATCATCGTCAGGTAATATCTTGGGTATTAAAAGACCTCTTTGTACTAGTTTCTTTTTGCATATTTCAGCTTCAAGTCGCTTTTGTAGATTTGCCTTATATCTTCTCGCTTCGTTCAAATTGCAATTAGTGGGTTAAATGTTTCTTAAGCTTTCGAAACAAAAACTTGTAGAGAAATTTGAAACGTTCCTTCTCTTTCGCATAAACTTTCTTAACCACTTATTCCACCGTAAGATTTTTACTATGACGAACGGTATTTGTAGCGACATTTTTTGAAATGTGATAAAAAATGAGTATGTTTTATTAATTAACTAGAACGGAGGATACGGTTGTTTATGGTAACCAGTGTGGGAACATAGAGGTGTTTTATCAACAAGCAGTAGCGCCGAATACCACTGGAGGACTTCCAACTCCTGCAGATTTAATGGGAATTGTATCTCTTAAAGCAAAACGTAGACTAGAAAGAGATCATGGGATCGTATTATTATAAATTACAAATTATCCGCAAATGCTTCCACTAGAATGTCGTTCACGATCGAATTGTTTCGCTCTTAACATTCCGTTCCTTATATTCTGTGGCATGCCAAATTAACGATATTAAATGACATTCTGTATATATTCTTTTCTGCATATAGTGATAGATAAATTTATCCGATGTTTTAACGATATTGATTAGAAGCGTTCTCTTTGAGCACCTTGTTACTTGATAACACAAGGGCATTAGAAATGAGAATGAAATCGTTTGAATTAGTAGCTAGCATGTAACAGTAGTTAAACTCTAATTACCATAGCAATGACTTTATAATAATCGCGTATAAATATCGCGTATACATTTTAGTGTTTATACAGATAGTATTATACGTATTTAAAGCATCCACATCTTGAGTAAGAAACAATGAGTTCAAATTTCCATATCTCTACGAAAATTAAAAAGGAGATCGAACAAACATTCTATTAATTTAATCGACTAAGGCTACTTTTACAATAAAAGAGCACGACGTTGTTGATAGGAGAAACAAAAATTACCGAGTTTTCTACACGTATTTTTGTAATCAAACTCACACTATATCAAGTATAATTAATTTAAGAATTGGCTGTAATCAAAGAACTTTTATATTGCTCACATGTATCAACCATACATAATGAACACCGCTATCCAGACATCGCTATTTTCTCAAGTACGATAAATAATGTATTTTAATATGAGACGTTGGGTATTTTATTGAGAATATTTATTTGATAACAAATTTTATATGAATTATTCGTAATATTACAATTAAGAGAATTTAAATCATCATAATTCTATGAAAACAATGACATTCGTCGCAGATATTTGATGTATTTAAAATTAAAGAAGAACACGAAAGTTCTTTATTTTCAACATATGATAATTTGGTAATTATGATATGGAAAGTTTTGTTTTGACTCGTTAAATACGAATATGCGCAGTGAGGTACTTTTAAGATGGAATTTAATAAAACTATATTTCACATCCTAAAAACGGTGAACATTATTATGTATGGTTTCAAAACTGTATAGAGTTATGCGAAACTGTAATGCCACGGCATGGTACGAGAAATGCTTTTTCGAATCTACGCTTTTACTGTCTTAGGTAGAAGACAAAGAATTCTAATATTCTAGTGCTACGTCCAAATTAACTGATAATTAGAGCTAAATAATTTATTTGTGTATTTATACATTGTATTATTATGGGTAAAGATTTTTATTACAAGTAGGTTTAAGATAAGCGATGTTGTTTATCGTTTGACTTTTTAATAATTCAGTGTTATACAAATGAATTTATATTATATGTATCAAGATTACAATTAACTCTTTGTATATAAATATACGTGAAAAGCATCTGATAATTTATTTACGTAATTCATAGGTAAGAATGAACGAATTTTTTGGCATGTAGCGCGGGTAGGTCGAAATATTATTAAAGAAGAGATGCCGCAAAGCAATGTATTACGTCAAAATTGTTTTAGATAATACAAGTGTGATTAAATTGCCATGAAATGAATTATAAAATCTCACTAGTAAATAGTCAGTCTCTAGCATCTGATAATTCTGTCCAATAGTAATTGCTAGATGCCTCATTTAAATTTCCATTTGCAAAATAGCAGTTTCTGTTTATAATATATATTTTGTACATAAAAATTTCTTTTTAGGTTTACGATATATTAACATCCCCGTGTAAAACAAATCAGCTTTGGCGCAGACAGCGTCAAACATTTATGAATAATACTTTTACGTTGTAAAACATTTTAGACGTTACATATTTATTATTTATATTATGTGTCATTTTTAAAATTGTATTTCCAGCAATTTAATCTAGTCAATTGTACGTATGTGTATTCCCCGAAATTCTAAATATTCTGAGTTTATGTAATGCAAGTCCACTAATAAATTGAAAAGCTCCAACCAATCTAAACAACGTAGTCGTATTTAGGAACGTGTGAACAGAGATAATAGTTTGGAAGCAATGTAAGACAGTGCACACAGTGATAGAACTGTATAACATATGCGTCGCCCACAGAATAAATTTTCAACTATTTACTCTTGCAATTGAAGATTTTAAACGTTTAAAAACTTTAAAACTTTTAAATACTTGCGCCAAAAAGTAAGATAAAACATCATGCAATAAGTTTCTCGCAAAAGGTATGAAACAAAAAAAAAACAGTGAAGTTAATTGCAATTGTTACTTTATTTGTATGGCTTTTGCATTCATCTCATCGTTTTGAATTCTATTATTATTATTTAATATTTCAGAAAGCCTCGTTTCTTTCCATAATCTTGGATATCGATATAAAATGAGCGTGGAGAACAGATTTCGACAAATATCGTAGACTGATGTAATTCTAGTTTACTATTTAAGAGTCATGCTTAAATTTATTACTCATATTTACCATGTATCCTGAAATTGTGCCGTGTTTTTTTTCTTGACCTCGGCGACGATGGAAATGAATCGAGGCGAGCCTCCTGGTTCTGCCGGTTTGTTAACAAATTTACATTAACAGTGCCTGCCTTTTAAACAAGAATCCAAGCACTGACGCACAGCCAATCCCGTCGTTTCGATTGGCGAGCCTCCGCGAATGGAAAGTTTTGCTCGCATTGAAAGGGAATTTTGAATATTTAACACCGTCGCGCAATATTTTCCAAAGTGGTGTCCCCGATATTGAACGAAACTAACGAACTAAAAAAAGGACGATTTTTATTTAGTCCTCCAGAGAGATAAAAATCTAAACGTTTCGTCGCGGAGCTTGCGACGTCTCCTTGGAAAACATAACGATTAAACGTTCTGTTTACGCGCTCGCCATGCAAATGCAAAATATTAGATTCGATCAACATCGCGATCTCGCTGAAAACGGGACGAGAAAACAACATTCTCTCGTAGCAAACATATTATAAGTACTTAGGCTTGCACAGCACGAATGCTTGAACATGAATTTCTGCCGAAATATTAAGGCGTACACTAAATAAATATTCTTACATGGGCGTCCGGAGTGGGGTGCAAAAGGGGTAGTTGCCCCCCTCCCGGGCTTTTGAGAAAAATTCGCTTATTTTTCAAAACTGACCTTTATTAAGTTTATATTAAATAAAGGATATATTTTTAAATTTTGGTTTTAAATTTTTAATTAAATTGACACTATAAAATGGGTTAAAAGAAGCAAGAGGGGCGAAGCAAGAGTTTTTCTTTACTATCATCCCAAAGTTGCCCTCTCCTGGAAAAAAGTCTCCGGACGCCCTTGTATCCTTATAAGTTTTTTAAACATTTCTGTAATATACTTATGTGAGAATGTTTAGAACCATAAGTGACTAAAGAACTGAGAAAAATTATCAGTTTGAAAAGGTAGCAAGCAGGCCCGGATTAAAGGAGGGCTAGGGGGGGGCTATAGCCCCGGGCCCCACTTTCCGAGGGGGCCCCGTTCTAAGCGATTAGCTCACTACCCCCCCCCCCCGCTATTCAACCACGGAGGGGCCTCGAAAGTTTGATATGTAGCCCCGGGCCCCAAAAATCAACCACGAGGGGGCCTCGAAGGTTTGATAGCCCCGGGCCCCAAAAATCTTAATCCGGGCCTGGTAGCAAGTAGGATAAAGGTACCAGTAGTTGATCATGTATCAATAGTTGACACTTTTCAGAAAAACATAAAAGGATAAGGTTTTTCTAAAAAGTGTCAACTAATACGGAAAAATATGAAAAATAAGGTTTTTCTGAAAAGTGTCAACTACTACAGAAAAATATGAAAAATAAGGTTTTTTTGAAAAGTGTCAACTAATACTGAAAAATATGAAAAATAAGGTTTTTCTGAAAAGTGTCAACTACTGATATATGGTCAACTACTGGTGCCTTTACCCTATGCGAATGCAAGGTTGAACAAGAACATTGACAGCATGTAAGTTGATGGACTTGAAGGAGTGATGTTAAATATGATAATTTCAGAGAGCAGACCTCTATCAGGAAAATATCGGGTGATAATGTGCAATAGTCTTGAAAAACCTGCTCGCTAGTCGTAATGAAATTAGACTGAATAATTTACGATTCTAGGAGAGTCTGACGCAAACAAGCATCCGCGACGAACCAATCAGCGATCGGGATGCCGATCACCGATTCGGACGCGCGGATATTTAAGCAGTACACACCTTCGATTCAGAGCTGTTATAAAGAAATCAGTACGACAAATTATACCAAAGCTTTTATCGATAATTCGGAATGGTAAATTTTAATAAATCACCCTTATTTAGTCCCACACTTACAATGATACTGTCTTCTTACTTGTATTTACCATAATTATTTTCCTATTTAATTTTACAACTTCATGCCCATTCTTTTATGTTTGCAACTATTTATTTAAATTTTAGCTTCGATCTTTAAAGCTCGGTATACTAATTCCATAATATTCTGTAATTTTCTCAGACTACGTACACGGATAAAGGACCTAAGGTAATTATGATTTGCGTACAATTAATGATTGGATATAATTAAACAAATAATGCGTTATTAATACAGTTTTGGGATTTCAGCCTTTGGGAGGAAAATTCCTGTGTTTTAATCATATAACATTTTGGGTTGGAAATGCAAAACAGGTAATAAGAGCGAAATACATACTATGTTAGTAATAAACATTATTGGAGCTTATAGAATAAGTAAATAATAGAAGTCACCTATTTCTTATTGCAGTATTTAACTTTGTACAGAAAAGTAGTTTCTAATAGTATTATAGGTACAGTACTTTGGTACTATATAGTATACGATGCTAACACTATAATTTTGAAAGCATTATACCACCAGAACTTATTTCTAATGAATTACAATAATTTAGCAGCGTCAATTATATTCAAATTTAAATGAATCATGCTTCTATTTAAATTCGCCATAATTATATTTGATATCATACGTATTACGATTGGAAATGGTAGACAAATTTTTCAAGGTAGTACTATTTAAATTTATAACAATAGCGCTTGTTAGTAATTATTTAATTGGCGATGCTCCGTAAATGTATATCTGAATCCATTTATTATTGCAGGCTGCCAGTTATTATTGCACTAGGATGGGTTTTCAACCTCTATGCTACCGAGGTTTGGAGACTGGTTCAAGGCATGTGGTATCTCATGTAGTTAAACAAAACCAGGTACACAAAACACATTTATTATTTAACTCCGAATTCCGTCTCATACTTAAAATACACTTTCCGCGGGAATTAAAATGGGCCGACGAAGCCCTCATTGCTAGTGTATCATTTGTTTAAAGGACCGATCTTGCTTTCACTTGCAGATTATTTTCGTGTTTGAATCGGCCTATGAACCTGACAACAAACTTATGGGAAGTCATCTTTCGCGACATGGGGACGGCGTTCACGACGTTGCATTTAGTGTCGAGGACATTGATACCATTGTAAAGGTAAATTTAGAAAAAAAATCACACATCGGCGAAGAGGAAGTGATTATAAATTTTGTAGATTGCGAAAGAAAGAGGAGCCAAAGTAGTGAAGGATATATGGGAGGAAAAAGATGATTACGGTGTTGTGAGATTAGCCACTTTGAGAACTGTAAGTATATCACACGAGAGTGAAAAAAGTAAGCGGATGAATGAGTAAAATATTTTAACAAATATTACGTTTCACTCACTAGTACGGGGATACGTACCATACTCTCATTGATAGATCAAAATATAAAGGAGTTTTTCTGCCAGGATTTCAAAAGTTACCAGAGGATATGTTCTCGATGAATTTGTAAGTAGATAAATTGTGTTTTCAGAAATGTATTAACATGTTTTGAAGAATTTAATCATTCATTTAGGCCAAAGATTGGATTGAATTTTGTGGACCATATTGTCGGTAACCAACCTGATAAGCAAATGGAGCCTGTTGCAAAGTGGTATGCAGCAGAGTTTAACATTTACTAGCCATTAAAAGAGTGTAATTCAACAGAATTTTATTTTAGGTACGAGGAATGCCTACAGTTCCATCGATTCTGGTCGGTGGATGATACTCAACTGCATACAGAATACTCTGCTCTGCGCTCTATCGTTATGACTAACTGGGAGGAAACAGTCAAGTTGCCTATTAACGAGCCCGCACCTGGCAAAAAACGTTCACAAATACAGGAATATGTGGAATACTATGGAGGCGCAGGAGTGCAACATATTGCTCTTAATACTCATGACATAATCACAGCTGTAAATTAAATACATTTTTAGCCATTCTTTTCTTGAGCCGAGAACTTTCGGTACTATTTCCTTCAACTTTTTTGCAGATACAGAATCTGCGTGCAAGAAACGTAGAATTTCTGGACGTACCAAACGCTTACTACGATATGTTAAGAAAGCATTTGAAGACCAGCAGTGTACAAATTTTAGAAGATCTTAATACTCTTCAGGTATGGAAGTCAAGAGAACTTTACCGAAAAATTAGCGTAAGCTTGTTGAAATTGGACTTGAAATATTATGCTTTCAGAAATTAAAAATCTTAATTGATTATGACGAGAATGGATATCTTTTACAAATATTTACTAAAAACATGCAAGATCGACCAACACTTTTCATAGAAGTCATTCAAAGACGCAATCACAATGTAAGTGCCCTAATAATTCTTGACACGGAAAAGAATCCTTTAAAATTAAGAACATCAAAATCTGTTAACTCCGATTTTATTTTAGGGATTTGGAGCTGGGAATTTCCAAGCACTATTCGAAGCTATCGAAATGGAACAAGCTAAACGTGGGAATTTGTGAAATGATATAAACTATCGATAGACAATAATTATACTTATTAGAACATAAATATAATTACGTATAGGTACTTTGTATTTAAGAATTTTATATAATAAAATCTTATTACAAATGTAATAAAGAAACAATTTCCTTTACTTTTAATTTATATTATAATTAGTACCTTCTAATGTTGCACATTGGAGAATGGAAACTAACATTGCATTATTCCAGATGTTGTATTTAATGGCCAATATCTGTTTTACAAAAATACACACAGCATGAAGGTTTAAAATATGTAACAATACAATTTGAAGCGTAATAATCGACCATTAAAATCAAACATTATATAATATTTATTGTATTGTATTGTGGTGTTATAAGTGTGTAACCAACAATAGGCATATTTAAGAATTAAGAAGTTAAGGAAAGCGAGATAATTATTAAACTGTGTCTATTTTTAATGCTCTCTTTTTCTATCTTGTGGCCAACACATAAGCAAACGCTTTGTTTTTTTTCTCATATAAAAATTGCGGTATCTAGAAAGAATGGAATAATATGTGATGACAAAGGATATTATAATGAGAAAGTAGCTCACTTATTTCAATCTCTGGGGAGTCCATGGCTCAGATATCTGTCTGCCATTAATCATGATGAACTCTTGCGAACACTTCTCTTCATGCAGTATCATGAATGCCAAGGCGAAAGATGTCGTGCTGACAGAAGAATGAATTCCCCAGTGGCTTCAACACAAAGATTTGCGAGAAGGCATGTGGTGGATCTTCATCTGCCTGTAACAGAATTACAGATACTGCTGTTATGCACACAAGTACACGCAAAAATATTAAGTCTGTTATTCGTAACTAATGTCAAAAGAAATTTAACAAACATTAGATCAAACAAATTCATTATATAGAGACAATGGAATCTAAAATGTAGAAACAAAACATGTCTGTGCCCTTTGATGTTCTTTTCTTTATTATGATACTTGTTCTTTCCAATCAAATTAGGGCTGGGACTATTCGAATATTTTACAAGTATTCAAATGCTACGAATAAACTTCGAATATTTGAGTAGTCGGATGCTACGAATAAACTTCGAATATTTGAGTAGTCGGATGCTACGAATAAACTTCGAATATTTGAGTAGTCGAATGCTAGGAATAAACTTCGAATATTTGAGTAGTCGAATGCTACAAATAAACTTCGAATATTTGAGTATTCGAATGTTATTATTCGAATACTATTCGCCAAATAATTGGGCAACTGAAGTATTCGAATATCGAAAAATTCGACAAATAGTCCCAGCCCTAAATCAAATATCTTTTTTATCTCCGCAAAAATAATGGAGATATTTCAGATTCCAATGTTACCTGACTCATTCCGCACGAGAATGTACCGCTGTACGATTAAATTGCTATTACCTAAGCTAAATTAAAATTAAACAAAATGAACGATATTATTAACAGTCATGCAAAAATTATGCAAATCTTGCATAAATGTAGTATAAACAAAAAATGTACTACAATGATGAACTTACCATGTGACAACATTAATATTCAATTATTTCTTTGGCCTTATTTTTTATACAACTATACTAGAACTTTCTGCTGCATTATGATGATTTTAATTATTATCAATTTACGTATTCCTTATAGCAAAGAAAATATAATACTACTTTATTGCTTCAAATGGTAAAAAATAAAACCAAATTATTATTACATTTTACTTACTCGCTGCAACTTTATATATTGCTATTCTACCCATTCATATAAAAAATATATTAATTATACTAATAACACATATTTATTTTCAACGCATCACGAGCTATACATCGAAGAAGAAAGATCGGACATTATTCCTGTCAGTTCAGCAATTTAAGGTCTTTCATATAGCTATGCTCGTTAAGTTCATTTTGTCTAAGCCCGATTGAAGTGAGAAAATCATACTAAACCTAAAGAACTTCGATACATTAGAAAGTGCAGACAATGGATCTATCGCTACAAAAATATTTCAAGCGCAGGGTTCATCGGTATATCATATGTCAAAGCTAATTGGTGCAAAAAATCATTTTCTAAAAAAAAAAAAGAAACATAAACAAAACATTGCGATATGCATCGCAGTATGCATAAAAGCAACATGACACAAAAAAAAAGTTCCAGTGACAGTTAATAACAAGCAGGCATTCTGGCAAACGTAAAGCAAGTGAAGACACTAAAAGTTAGTATCGGGCTTGCCTGTACCGTGGTACGAAGATCAATGAAAGGTATCAATACCTGACGCCTAAACTGTGTCGTGCAGCGCAAGTCTGAAGATGTCGTGCTGCACGTAAAAGCTGGTGCCAATTGGCTTCAGGACAAATGTCTGGATGTATGCATGGGGCTGATCCTCATCAGTCTGCCCAATCATCAACAATCACTGACTGAATTTTCTTATTTCATCTTCTTTGCGGAGGTAGGTATATAGAGAGATTGTTGCTGGACATTAGTCATAGCTCAATCTCTATCTTCATATGGCAGCACAAAAAATGTAAGGCAGTACAGTACACATTTGTGTAACATGTCCAGCCAATAAAATATAATGTACGAACGAGCACAAAATATTTAAAAAAAAAGGAGAGAGAGAGAGATAGAGAGATATATATATACATAGAGAGATATCGAAGGCAAAATTTTTCCTCGTTTATGAAAAAATGTACGAACATTAAAACGAAGGCGGTAACAAAGAATTAAATTACTGAACCAATTGGAATAAGAATTTTATCGCACGCTGCGTCATCGAATGCTTTTTACGACGATAAATCTTTACAGCGTATGCATACGAACATGTGATAAGACTTTTGTACACGAAACTTTCTGTTCGTTTATACTACGCATATCGTAAACATAATATAGTAAACGTTATTATTCTTACCTGCAACCTTCCTAAAACATTAATGAGTACACCTCCATCGAACATTGGTTGGGAATCGATAGCGGTTATTATCCGATTAATTTTTTGAAACGATAAACTCTGAAAAAGAAGATACGAATAGTTAAGATAAAGAATAAAGACGTAAGATAAGTCTATTCTTATTTACACACCAAACTATATGAACCTTTTTATCGGCGAACAATGAAACTTATCAATTTTCGCAATCATTACTCCACTCATACAAAGTAAATTCATCGAACGAGGATGGTGATTAAAGTGCAATACAATATACTCTGCTCTTTTACGCTACGTACTTACAGTTAATTTTTCCATGATTTTAATAGCACCCTGTATTTGCAAACCCTCAAATGTCATGAAAGACGACTCGGTCTGTAAACGCAACATCGAATGATTATGTTTAAAACAATCGTCACGGACGATTCGAATAGCCGCGAAGAATCAAGACTTACATTGTACATATTTATTAAATTTGGTCTTTGAGCGGGGTCGTCAAACAGTGCATAATACTGCTGTACGAAACCCTTTCCGATGACTTCGTATTGAGGGTTTAGTGCCATTACGTTAACTTGATCTATTCGCACCCACTACGCAATATCAGCACTATCAGTCTTCCCAAGTGAATTCGCTCGTTCCACACTTTCGTCCTTAATAAAAGTTCTACGGTAAGAGTAAAATAATGCCTATTAACATCCCTCGTGTAGGCTACAAGCGAGCAGGAAGCTACTCATGCCGACCAATCATTTCGATGTATCGAGAAAATCGTCGGGATTATTCTCGAACTCTCGAAAAGTGTAGATATTTGGCAACGATTGCATTCGTTTTTGCGCGGACGATGTGACGCCGTTGATTTATGATTTCCGTAGTTAAATATATGCAGAGCTATATAATCAGCGCTCCAAACGCTATAGAATACATTTATATAAAGAAGATGTGAAGCATTTTAATTTTCTACGAACGATATATACCGATTCGAGCAGAATTCTTTACGGAACAATTCTGTCGAGGATCATTTAAACCGCGATGCTGGATTGGTTCGCAGACATCACCGGATGTCTAGTGGCGCGACATCTGCAGGGTGTAGTTGGAATATCGAATGGTTAAGTTCAGTGATGAAAAGTTAGGTTAACTTCCTTTTTTCCGGTGTGAAAAGCCGTGAGGTGTGTGCTATTTGTTACGGTATAAAGTAATCCAAAAACATCGGAAAACAGAAAGATAATTCGCTCGTATACGTGTCATTATTTCAAATACTGCATATTCCGATATTTCTGGTATATTAAACGTTTTTTTCTCAGTATCTTGTTAATAACAGATTTCGGAATATATGAAGAAATGTTTTACCTTTGTTTATATTCCCTTAAGCGGGGAATTATATGCACCACTTTCGCTTCACGCGGTCCAACAAATATGTATTTTGTAATATTTCGATTTTTCATTTAACAAGTCAAACGCGTTGTGTGGGAGGTTATGTGCTACTTTCGGACACAGTGTTTACAACTGCCAATGTAATCTAAGCGTTACGTTCTGTACAGGAAAAAGAATGAGATACTGGCTAAAAGTGTGTTACATTGCTTGTCTCTTCGATTGGTAAATTAATTGTTTTTTTTTTATTTCGCAGTACATATCTTCAAGATGGTGAGGATTATGAAAACAGGAAAAGTCGTGTTGGTCCTCAGTGGCCGATACGCTGGGAGAAAAGCTATTGTCATGCGTAACTATGATGATGGCACCACAGAAAAACAGTACGGGCATGCCATGGTTGCAGGCATCGACCGATACCCACGTAAAGTGCATAAAAGAATGGGTAAAGCGAAGCTCCACAAGCGTTCTAAGATCAAACCGTTTGTGAAAGTAAGTCTTTTGGAAATTGTTACATGGATTTTTTTTTAGAAAACTTCAAGTCCATAAAATTTTATATATTTAATACTATTTGCGAAAATAAATCGATTGTATTCCAGGTATTAAATTATAACCATTTGATGCCGACAAGATACACCGTAGACGTGCATTGGGAAAAAGTAACTCCCAAAGATCTTAAGGATCCAATGAAGCGCAAGAAGATTCGTTTCCAGACGCGTGTTAAGTTCGAAGAAAAGTATGTATCTTTATTTCTTTTTTTTTTTGATGGTTCGATACTATTTTGAATATTATCTAATGGATTATTTGTTTTCAGATACAAATCTGGTAAAAACAAATGGTTCTTCCACAAACTACGATTCTAATTAATTTTAAATAAAGATAAAATTATATAAATATTTTACGAGTGTATTTATCAATTATCCTTTTATACCAAGATGAGAACAGATTTTTTTTTTATTATATATATACTCACAAGGCATGATTCTAGTTTATTTTTAGTTTACGGTGTTTATACAATTAATGAAGGTTTTCTGCTTGTACAATATACAAGAATAATAATTAATTCGAATTATTTAAAATACTGTGTTTGGAGACTAAAATAACTTAATGAAATCATGATAAAAAAATTACATTGGAAATGCAGTACACGATCGAGTATAGAATTGCCAGCAATTGAATGAAAAATTAGTGATAAATATACAGTTTAATAAATATATATTAAAAAAGTTCAAGTGTAATAATTTATAACGAATTTATATTATCACCATAAATTATCACTTGTTAAGCTTTTTAATACGTTCGTCTAACGATTCTATATTACTCTTTATAATCTCTAAGTTCGACGCAAAGCTTTCTTGCACCCCTTTTAAAAGAGATTTGTTACTTTCCAAATCAGCATTAATTTGTGATTGTAACTCCTCTAAACGTGTTAAAGATTTATTAAATTCAGCAGCTGAAAAATAAAAAATATATTACATATAAGAAACAGGAGAAAGAAGAATTACTTTATTTAAATGCATACCTTGTTGGTGTATAGCGTTTAAAGCCAACATTCGATTCACAGTTTGAGGTAAAATTTCTGACATAGTTTCCGTTTGTTTCATAATATCATACATTTCCGAAATCTGAAGACAATGGTACTACCAGACTTGATCACCCGTTATTTAAACATTTACAATTCACGAATAATGGCTTACCTTTTGCTCCTGTTCCGAATCCAGAGTCAACGCAGATTTCTTCTGCGTGATAGTATCCATTCTATGAATTACAGAAGCCAATCGATTTTCAATTATGTCTAATTGATACGTATCTAGTAAAGAAGCTTTTGCTCCTAATTCTTGAACAGCCTCCATTACTCCTTGGCATTTGAGATTCTGTCGAAAAATTTGATCGTCACATTTCGTAATAAGAGTACTTTGTTAGCGTGGCAAGTTCCAGCAGTTATGCAAGAAATAAATATTTTACCTGTGAAAATTTGGAAAGCTTCTCGCTCGTTGTCCCAATAACGCTTTCTAAGTTACAAAGCCTTTGTTCGAGTAATGCAATTCTTGCTGCTTCTTGCATTCTCGCTTTCTCCGGAAGATACATCAGCTGGTATTTGAGTACATTAGGTTCGGTCGGTTTATCAGCTTTCGCGCTCTGCTCCTTTGTATCGGATTCGGAGGTGAGAATACTGGTTTGTTTGAATGCTTCTATTTGCGATATCAGTTGTCTGAAACGGCAATTAACGAAGGAAAACTGTGGTTTGTTATGGTCTAAATATATTTTAAGCAGACTTACTTCAATCTTGTGCCTTGCGGATCGGATAGAGTTGCGACAAGATCGGCACCAAGACACTCTTCCAATTTCAAGGAATCTAATTGTTTTTCTAGGTCTTGTACTTGTGAGATTATATCGATAACAGACTTAACTTCTCCTTCCTCCTTTGATTTTTCCTATTTCACAGAAATTACATAACTATAAATGGAAGTAACAAAGAACGGTACACGTTCCAAGTTTAATAAGAAATCTGATACCTTCAAATCGTTGACTTCTTCGTATAGTTCTTTAATTTCACACTGCAAACGTTGATACTTTTGAATCGGCGTTTCTTTCTCTCCCTCTCCAGGAAGCTCCCAGTCTCCGAATCTGAAATTTTTATATAGCTTAGTACATATAAATCGCTAATGCACGATTATTTATACAAGCAGAATTTACTTGTAGCCCGTTCTTGATTTAACCGACACACGGTCTGAGAAGTCAATTCCTTTGCCGATGACATGTTTGCCTTTAAATTTGTTAAATGCTTCTGTGGCGCTGATATGTAATTTTTCTATGGAATCAGTGTCGTCCTAAAGGTGAGAATATTATTAGCGGCGAATAAATGCCAGTGATATATGCAGTGGCGGATTTAAGAAAAAAGGCCCAAGTGGCAAACGTCCTGAGGGGCCCATTTTTTTAGGCAGAATGAAGAGGTAGTTTACTAAAAGGGTAGTAGGCTAATGGCAGTAGTACTGAAAAAAAATATAGTTTGCACAAAATCAATTTTTTTTAAGGAGGGGGCCTAGGGGCTCTCTGGAGGGACCCATTTTTCAGGAAAATGAAGAGGTAGTTTACTAAAAACGCTCTTAGTGTAGTAGTACAGAAAAAATATAGTTTGGATAAAATCATAATTTTTTGAAGGATGGGGACCTTCTGGGCCGGGGCCCAGGCGGCAACTGCTCATCGGTCACCCTGTTAAATCCGCCACTGGATATATGATGCATAAATTAGCACTATACCTCAGGGTAAATTTGAAACTGTTCGCATTCTGGTAAATCAGTTGTCTCGTACACATCCACTTGATCGTATGCCTATTTACACAAACGGGGATATTAGTAGGAATTGTAAGAGTAGAAATAAATACGGATTTATGGGATATATCGCATTAAAATGCAACACACAAATTCATGTACCAAGTTATGTTTACATATAAAATTATTTTCACGTAGTTTTGACATGAAACACATAAAGTACTTACGATGCCAGGTAAATCGGCATACTTAGGATCGGCCATTATTTGTAATGAAGTTGAAAAGTATCGACAGCTTTTAAATTATTTAACACAGCACAAGGAATCTTGCGTTTTATCAACAAGTGACAAGAGAAGGAATTTCTGTCGAAATCTCGAGATTTCGATTGAATATAACAGATTGTTACTGACACCCAGTTTTACGTATTCATTTACGCCACCTTCACGAAGCCTCGCAGCGAACACTTGAACTACATCGAAAAGTGGGAACTTTGAAACGCGATGATTTTAAAAATGACAAATATTGTAAACGTTGGGAAATAAATTACGATTATAGGTATATTAATATATCGTCATTAATTACCCCTTCTTTTTCGTTAAATTAATAATATTAGTTGATAGTTCTTATATACTGTCATTAGTAAAAGTTAAGGGATTTAAATACATATGTTAGAAATTATAAAAAAAATAAAACTAAGATTACATGCATTTCAATTAAATGATATCTTAATATTTTAATTAGATTTATTCATAAACTTATATAGATATTCCAAAAATTATATGGAGTTGCATTCTATTTGCTTGTAAATAAATAGAATTAAGTGATTTTTAATCTTAAACATCTACCTATATACATATTCAAGATTTATTTATAATTTGTCCAATAGCAATGAACATATACTCCACTTATGTAATCACTTGTTGCATGCAATGTCTAGACACAAGCTTATCACCATGAGAAGTGATATTTTTAAATCTTAATAGCTTTTATCAACCTAAGTATTTCAATTTAATACAGTTTGTAAGTTATTCAATGTAAGTTATTCAGAGTTTCCTGAAATATATAAAGAAATTTATGTAATTCCTTGATGTATAACAATGTTTGACTTCATTAAAGATGCACACTGGATTAAGAAATACTCCAACAAATTCTCATGCAACAAGTATACTGCAATTAAATAAGCAACCACTTCCTAAACAGCCTGTGCCAGATTTAAACGAGACTGCTGAACAGTACTTAAGGCGGGGATTTACATCTTTTTAAATTAAAAATAGAAATCTATTATATTTTTTATATAGGAAATCTGGCATATGGTCGATATGAAATATTAATAAGTATAAAATTCCTTTAGATCGCTCGAACCATTGCTCAATAAAAAAGAATATGAAAAAACGGAGAAAATTGTTTTGAATTTTATTAGCGGCGAAGGTGTTGGTTCTAAATTACATAAAAGATTGTTAAATAGATTCGAAAATACTGATAACTGGGTAAATTTAATAAAAGCTGAATTTATATTTTATCAATCTTAAGTAATATTATGTTAAAGAACTTTGGAAGCAAAGTATCTGATTTTTAAAAAGTTAAAAGACAAATATATTTAATCATCTACAGATGAGCGAATGGTGGTTGAACACTGCTTATTTAGGCTACAGAGCACCAGTGATTGTAAATTCCAGTCCTGGAATTGTAGGCCCACCGATTAATATTAAACATCCGGATGATGTCTATATCCTTGCTGCCCAACTTGTGAGAGCTATCTATGATTACAAAGACATAGTAAAGAGGTAGATTAACAATGAAAATATGTAAATGAATGTATTATAAACAAAGAAACATATTTTAACAGCGGTGCTATGAAACAAGAGATGATTCGCTATGTACCACTTGACATGCAACCTTACGCTATGATTCTTGGTAGCAACAGGCAACCTAGCGAAGGTTCCGATGTACTTTTACAGACCGACGAAGCTAATCATATCATAATTATTAGGAACAATCATGTATGTATATTTCTGCGGAGAAAGAAGATATTATTATAACGTTTTAATCTTACAGTTCTTTAAACTGCACGCTGTCGATAAACTGGGCATTTTAAGTGAAAATAAGTTCGTAGCTGCGATCAAAGACATCGCAGAGCGTTCCTATATAGAAGCAAAACCTGTTGGAATCTTAACTGGGAACGATAGAAATACATGGGCAAAAGATTACAACTTACTCTTAGGTTTACTTCGTGTTTTACTCCTTCTTCCTTCTAAAGTTTTATGCGTCTACTAATTTCTGTATCTTACACCATTTCCAATTACTGTACAGAACTCGGAAATAACAGGAATATAGTAAAGGATATCGAATCTTCAATGTTCGTGTTGTGTTTGGATAAAGATATACCGAAGGCAGTATTCAAAGAAGAAAATAATGCATCCGTAAGAGCCGTTCAGTGTTTGACAGGGTTTAATAGTCGTACAAATGCAGGGAACAGATGGCACGATAAAACTGTGCAGGTAGGTTCCATAAAAAGTGTTTATTTTATGTTCGGCGAAGGATGTATAAAAATCATGTTTCATAGTTTATAATATCTTCTGATGGATTTATGGGTATGGAATATGAACACAGTCCGTGCGAGGGGACACCGATTGCAGTATTGTTTGACTATGTTCTGAGGTATATGTAACTCATACTTGAGAATCTTAAAATAAAATTTGGAAACAAGTTATATTCGTATAATTCATTTTCAACATTTTATTTCGTCATTAGTCATGGTAAAGGAACTGCAGAACACGCTAGTTCAACAGATTTTCCACAGGCGGAACACTTAAAATTTGAAATTAATAACACTCTGGAACGCGCGATAGAAAAAGCAACTTATGTAGTGGACAAGTAAGATAAAACAGTTTTGAACAACAGTGTGATTCAGCTCATTGTGAACAACATTCACGAAATCATTCCATAATTTGTGCACGCTTTATATAATTTTTCAGGCTCTCAGCAGATGTAGATATGGAATGTTTCACGTTCGACGAGTTTGGGTCAAAGGCAATTAAAGAAATTCAGTTAAGCCCAGATAGTTTTATACAAGTTGCAATGCAGGTCGCTTTTTACAAGTTGCACGGTAAACCGCCGGTTCATTATGAAGCTGCTTCACTGCGCAGATTTAAAAATGCACGCACAGAGTGTATTAGATCTACCAGCTCCGAATCCATGGACTTTGCAATGGCCATGGTTTTTAACAATTTGAATATAAATAATGAGAAGAAAAGAGAGTTAATGGTTAAAGCGATACAAACGCACAAACGGATTGCTAACAAGGTAAAAATCGTGACTTATGTAATATATTTCAGATAATAAAAGTAACTTTCTGATTAATTGTTCTTTAGGCAGCAATAGGCAAAGGTGTTGATAGACATTTGTATGGTTTAAAAATGATAGCTGAAAGCGAGGGAATAGAATTGCCAGAATTATACAAAGATATAGGATATATAAAAAGTACATATTTTACTTTAACGTCCAGCCAGGTAATTTTAAATTATGACTACAGAAAAGAGAGTTACCGAGCCGGTACAATATCGTTTCATTAAAAATATATACGAGCGATACTTATATGTATCTGCCATTTTAAAATAAATATATCGTAAAAAATTTGAATAAGTACTGTATTTTAGGTACCTTTTAAAAGCGCATCTTTTATGTGTTATGGTCCAGTTGTACCTGAAGGATACGGATGCTGTTATAATCCGAGACTAAAAGACATTCTCTTTGCTTGTTCTTCTTTCAAATCATGCAATGATACTAGTTCAAAAAGATTCGCAAATGCCTTGAAGGAAACGTTATGCGATATGAAGAAGTTGGCAAGCGCATAAGTATTATGCATTCTTAACAGCACTATCTTTATCATCCTAATTATAATTGAATTTGTATCGAATGCTGTACTTATGTTAACTAAAATTTAATTCAATTATATGTACATAATTCTCCCTAATTGAGAAATAAAAAGTTAAAAGCACATCAAAATACAAAAAAAGGCAGTTTTTGTAATAGTTTAATTAAAGTTAATATGAAAATTGCAGTATTGATTATCAATAAATGCAAATGAAACGAGAATATAAAAATAAATAAAAAAATAGTTACAGGTTGTTTTTTCTACAATTCTTCGTGTGGAATGGAAGACGAGGGCCTTTCTGTAGGGAAGCCCCAAAAGAATGTCGGATATCCTTTAATTTCTCTTTCTCTTGCAACAAAAGCTGAGAAGGACGAAATACAATTTCCTATAAAATAATTGGCTCTTCCAAGAATGGCCAAATCCAAATGAGGCGATGCAGGTGAATCCTGCCTAAAAACTAACACCTGTAATAAACAAAAAAAATGTTTACAAAAGTAATGCGTATCCAATAAATTTCTGTGCAAATTGGTATGAAATACAGTGACTGATTTCTTACTTCCATACGTGCCAGAGCTTTAGTGAGTTCCTTGATCATGTAATTATTGTCAGATGCCACGAATACTGATTTCACATCGTTACCATTTCTAATAACACGTTTTACATGTCGTAATACTAAATCGAACGATGGTAAGCACATAGCAGAAGTCGCTTTTCCACGTTCGTTTCGATAACCGAGACACTGCGGCGCAGCAAAGAGGTTTGGTGTGCTTGATATAAATTCACAAGCACGACTCTGTAAAACATGCAATTTTTAATTATACATATACATTGTTCTTGTAACTAATATAATAAAACTTCGATACTTAAAGCATAACGTAAATATATACCCAATCGATTCCATTGCGTAAATGAATTCCTATGAATGCTCCCTTCGGCAACTTTTGCTTTATAAATGTCTTTGCTTTATTCAGTATATTTGTGTTCCATTCTAAACATTTGTGCAGCCTTTTATTTTCCAACTGAACAGGAAAACTAGCAGGCGCACCTGTAAATGCTAATACCGGCCAACTTACTGCCGGATACTTTCTTTTCCATTGTATTGCCATGTCTGTATGATAAACATCATAATGTAGAGGACCGTAAAATTCTGACTTTACAAAGTCTATGTTATACGTGTCCCAAAATGGACCAAACGGATTTCCGTCTTTGGCATTGCAAGAGTCTCCTTTGCCACGTGCAGAGTAACAGAACGCTGGAAGTAATAGTACGTCTCAGAGAGATATCTAATATTTTTCTTCAACATTCAAAACTTACATACTCTTTCCTTAGACTGCCATATACTTGGTGCTATATCTTGCATGAAATCCTCCATTAATATCGCTTTATGACAAGTTTGTACTTGTGAAACATTGAAGTAGACATCGAAAGGAACTTGTATCTAACGAACAGATTAAAGACATTTAATTATAGAAATGTCATCTATTTACAGTTGGCTTTGGTAGCGAAAGGATTACGTATGGTCGATTACTAACAGATCTCGTCTCTCCGGTTCTGTATTCGACCCATGGCGGTAAAATTAGAGTACGATTTAACGCTTTCGCGAATCCTAAAGCACCTAAAAAGTGATCTGCCTGATTTCCAAATCTTCCTAAAATACACAATCAAATTGAAATGGGTCGTTAGTTTTTATGGGAAATGACGGTTTGGTAAAAGAATGTGATTCAAATCTTACCCATGCATGGACAGTAAACAATGTATCCGTTTGTGTCGATGTCAAAATTTTCACAATGTGTGCTATAAAACTTGTGCAATAATAGAATAGAAAATATAATACTGATCATTATGATCGTGTTTTGTTTAATGTAAACAATTTGTTGTATAATACGTTTTGCGTTAAAATGCCAACGCACAATTCAATCTACACTATAACCTATATACAGTATTAGTTTATACATTTCCTCGATTACTAGCAATTACCATGGATACGTGCTGTCACAAATTTTAGCGGCGCGTAGTGGTGAAAGGGCAAACTAAAATAGGCGCTGAATTTAAATTTGAATTTAAATTTATTGAAAGACAAATAATAGGCTCATAATAACGAGCCCTTGAACTTAGGTACATTTCAAAATTCAAAGTAGACTTACTTTTTATATATTATATATTTTATTACGATAAAAAAGTTAAAAAATTTAACTGCATTTTGCAGATAAAACAGATCTTATCTGAATATATATCATACTGTATCGGTAACAATAATTACTATTGTTGTAAGTTGAGCACAACGAGACAGGCGATGCAAGTCCCAACATTGTTTCACTTGTTGGCGGTTCAATTAAAAAAAATAAAATATCTCCTTTCGCAATATTAAAATAAAATCATTTAAAAATCGATAAAAACTATGACTGTCCTCGCCTTTTTAACATTTCACCTTAACTTAAACGATTACACTATTTTAGGTATTTTCGAAGTAATTATTACATTATTAGGATTATTGACAATGTACAGTAAGCATGCCAACGTCCACTAAAGCTCTTAAATCGACATCCGTTAGGTAACTAAGTATTCTTTCGGTACAGTCGCGTGGTATCACAGGGGAATTGTTAAAGAGATGGTCGAGAATTTTGTTACTTCGCTCCAGAAATTCATTCCTTCTTTCCCCCTTTCTAAAATTATTATTAATCATACTACCATATATCGGAAACTTTTTTTTATAATCGCCAGATTCGAAGGCCTCTACTATACTTCTATTCCTGGCATACATTGCTAATCGACTTACATCTTTTGACAAGATATCATAGAACGTGATATTAGCATTAGCAACTTTCTCGCATTTCATTCTTTCTACTTCTTTCTCACATTTATTCTGTAACTCATTTATATTTAACTTTCTTTCTTTACGAACCCTATTATTATACATGTTTCCCATTTCGTCCTCATTTTCATCCTCCAAATCAGCTATTCCTTCAGAAAAGTCCCTCGATGTGAAAGAGGGAATTGATACTGTAATTTCGTGACTTGCATATAAATGTGCAGCTATAATCTTAACCATGTGCCGTTCGAGAATATCAGCAATATTTTCATGAGGAGACGTGTCACGATCATCCTCATAATAATTAAAATCAGTATCATCATAATCATCGTAACCATAAGCGAAACCAAACGCTGTGCAATTATTTTTACTCCTAATAGTAATATCAGAGCCGTGTTCCAGTAGAATTTCAACAATTTCTTCATGATCTCTGCGACAAGCAATGTGAAGTGATGTCATACCACATTTATCTCTGGAATCGATGTCGGCACCTAATTGTAAGAGAAGCTCGACAGTTTTTGGATGACCACATTCAACAGCAATGTGGAGCGGAGTCATTGATTTATGTATCGTCCTAGCATCAATTTTGGCCCCGCATTTTACCAATACTTCGACAACCTCTTTATGACCTCTTTCAGTTGCACAAAACAGAGCAGTCATTCCACCGCGTCGCTCAGCGTTTATATTAGCTCCTTTGTTCAAAAGCATTTTGGTAATTACTGCATTACCTCGTTGAGCAGCAACATGGAGCGGTGTCATCCCGTCTTCATGTGTGGAATTAACATCCGCGTTATATTCCAAAAGACCCTCAACGACTTTCACATATCCTTTGTCAGTAGCAGCATGAAGCATCGTCGTTACGCAGCTAGGATTTGTATCAGCTCCCCAATGAAACGTCATATAATTTTTAACTCTAGTGTTTGCATTAGCTCCCCTACTTAAGAGCAATTTCGCAACTTCTCCCATAGCATTAGGATCACTACGAGGAGATTCAAAACGTTTTTGTTCTTTCTCTATAACAACAAAATGCAATGGCGTTCTTCCATGTGTATCAGTAGCGTTAACATCAGCGCCAAGTTGTAAAAAAATTTCAACGATTTCTCTGCAATCCTTTTTAACAGCAATATTCAGTAGCTTAAGCTTATTGTTTACATTAGCTTTATGAGCTAAAAGTAGTTTAGTGATTTTTACATTGGCATTCTCAGTAGCATAAAATATTGGTGTATTTCCAGTTTTGTCTGGTGCATTTACATCAGCTCCGTAGCTTATCAATAATTCAGCTACTTCCTCTTGTCCGTTTTTGGTTGCGACATGTAAAGGTATGGAATATTTTCCTAATGTTGACTTGTATAACTTATTAACATCAGTACCATGTTTTAAGAGTTCTTCAACAAGTTCCACGTAGCCTTTCTCGACAGCAGCATGCATAAAATTATTTGCGTCTATAGGGTTGACAGTAAAACCATATTCAAGCAGGTCCATAACGATCTTGCTATACCCTATTCCATATCCGTGCACCGCAACATTAAGAACACTGCTGTTGCTTTTCACATTCAGATCAGGACAATGCTTTAAAATATGCCCGACAGTTATTGAACATCCTCGTTGAACAGCCAAGTGTAGTATAGTTTTACCGTTCTCATCTTTGGAATTAACGTCACCTCCGCATTCTAAAAGTAGGTTTACAATCTTTTCGTGTCCATTTTCAACAGCGAGGTGCAGTGGTGTAGGACCATTCTCAGATGTAGAATTTATACGAGCTCCATATTTTAAAAGATGCTCAACAATTTTTAAATATCCTTCCTGTGTTGCAATACGAAGAGAAGTTATACCAGCGATTCCTTCAGCATTTACGTTAGCGCCATTACTTAAAAGCAATTCGGTAATTCCTTCATTACCATTACCGACAGCAAGGTGCAGCGATGTATAACCTTCGCGAAACGTAGAGGTATAAGCAGAATTGGCACAAGCTCCGTTTTTTAAAAGGTACTCGACAATTTTTAAACTCCCATGCTGCGTCGCAAGATGAAGCGGAGTTGCACCACATTCACCTATAGCATTTACATCAGCACCTTTACTTAAAAGCATTTCGATGATAGCTAGGCTACCTCTTTCAACGGCGCAGTGCAGTGCTGTATAACCTTCCCGAAATGAAGAGTTATACACAGAATTAATTTCAGCTCCATATTTTAAAAGATGCTTGACAATTTCTGAATACCCCTGTGTTGTTGCGATATAAAGAGCAGTTGTACCATTGTTTTTTTTAGCATTGACATTAACACCTCTACTTAAGAGCAATTCAGTAATTTCTTCATTATCTTTACCAACTGCAAGGTGCAATGGTGTACTACCGTCCCTAAACATAGAGGTACACGTAGAATTAACGTAAGCTCTATATTTTGAAAGATGTTAAAGAATTTATAAATACCCTTTATCCATTGCAATATGACGAGAAGCTGCAGCATTGTTTCCTTTGCCATCGACATTAGCCCCTCTACTTAACAGAAGGTTTATAATTGCTTTGTTATTGTTTGCAACGGCAAGGTGCAAGGGAGTTACATTGCTTTCGTCAGCAGCGTTAAGATTCGCTCCCTGATTTAAGAGCATGGTAATAATTTCTGTTTGCATAATTTGAACTGCGTTGTGAAGCGGAGTTCTGCCATGCGTATTTTTAACATTAATATTAGCACCTTTATCCAGAAGCATCCGAACAAACTGTACATCTCGATTTACAATAGCATGATGAAGTGGAGTATTACATGAACTTTTATTTCTATTGTTAACTTCGGAATCACTTGTTAAAAGTAGTGTAGCAATTTCTGTATGTTTCTTCTCAAGAGCAGTACGAAGTAAAGAATATCCACCTTTCCATTCTTCTACGTAACATGGACCGCGAGAACTAATTATTTCCCTTACCCTGTCTATTCTTCCTTTACGAACTGCAGTCATGAAAGCGTTACGTTTATACGGTGAATATCGAAGACCTGGCATTTTTGCTGATATATTATTCTTAATCTCGTGAAGCGCATTCAAACTTCTGTTGGGAGCACTGATGCCAGATTCGGGACGGGTTCCCTCGAGAATTTCCCCCACCTCGCGCATACTACACCGGAGCAGTGTGTCCGTGAGTTGACTCCGAAGCGCCGAGCTCACGGACACGCTGCTCCGGCGTAGATGCGCGAGGTGGGGGAAATTGTCGAGGGATCCCGTCCCGAATCTGGCATCAGTGGTTGGGAGACGCGAGATGAAACACGTGAACTACGCAGTGTCCACGGGAAAGGCCCCCACGAGTCCGGATTACGCACAGTAATGCATGCGCGCTGATGCGTGATGACGTTAAACCAATCAACGCCAAGATGGTAAACAAAACGGCGCCACCGTAAAGTCAAGCCAAGCGACGTGATTGGCTTGGCGGCAGTGTTGCCAACTTAGATTTTTGAAAAACCGTAGAGAAAAGTTCAACATTCCGTAGAATTCCGTAGATCCCCCTCTGAAAAATCCGTTGATCTACGGATTTTCTTCATAAGTGTTAATTATTACACTCGGCTCAAACGATTGTGGCCGATCGAGATTCGATTGCATTCGAGCTTACTAAGGCTGACTTTTTTGCATCGCTAACATTCTACAGTATTTCATGAATATGGTGAGAGCACTGCCAAGCTACAGGTTCCCGTCTCACCATATTCATGAAAAACTGTAGAATGTTAGCGATACAAAAAAGTCAGCCCTAGTAAGCTCGAATGCAATCGAAACTCGATCGGCCACAATCGTTTGAGCCGAGTGTACATATATGAAAGAAGCTAATTCCCTTGCTGATGGAAACCGACCTTTCCCAAATTCTTTTTAGAAATCTTATATTCCGACCCTCCCCTAACATCCTCAAAAATTCACAAATTACGAAAAAAGTTCACGTGCTAAAGTTGTGAAATCGACTTTTACTAATTCCATTTCAATATAAGAGCTTTTCCCAAAAATAATGTTTCCCCGAAAGTCGTTTTCGCCAAAGACTTTCGTCCCGACGTAAATTCACGAACAGGAATTAAAAAAGTTCACATGCAAAGATTCTGAAATTAACTTTGCTAATTCCTATTGTACTCGTTCAAAATGCAGGGTATAATAAGAGGCGTCACTCGACAAGGACAGAAATAACCTAGGGAAATCACTAGACAAGAAATTTAAATGCCCATTCGGCAATGATCGGTAAACTTCGACAATAATCAGCCAATTGCAGTAAGGTACATTTAGTTGATTTGAATATCCCGCTCGAATAGAAAACCAATTTAAATGCCAAGGTCAAGTAAGGACTTCAAAGGTTCCGCCCGGAGTGACGCCTCTTATTATATCTCCTCTTTGCCACAGCATCAAGCAATTTGAGTGGTCCTTTCACTAGTGACAAATATTTCTCCTAGACGGCAAAAAATCGATTTTCGATTCTTACATCAAAGAATCGATTCTGGGAAAATCTAATACCAAAGAATCGATTCAAAAGATCAATCTTTTAACCAAAAGAATCGATTTTCTAAAGAATCGATTCGGAATCGAACACCCTAGTGCCCAGCACCGATATTTGCACCAATCACAGATTGTGAATGCGTTTGGGACTGAGCAGCGCCGTGAATGGGCCTCAGCACCGGATTTTACGGTGCTCGGCACCGTTGGAAACGGTGCTGAGGTCTTTCCATGTAGCACATGGCGATGAATCGATGATATTTGTTTAGAGTGACAGAGAGGCAGTACCGCTTAAAAGACGTAGTTATTTACGTTTAAATTTTCGCGACAGAAGATGAACTTTCCCTTATTGACGGGAAAGTAAAAATTACATTTCCACGTTGTATTGCAACGCATATAATGTGAAAACACTTTATTTTATAGTGGATCAGACGTTGTTGAATGTTGCGCGATGCGTATTAAGACAACATAACAATATTCTTTTACGACTATTTAACAACATCGATGATTGATGTACCGATAATTTACCGAAAAATTTATTCTCTTCGAGACAATGTTTTTTGCGCTTACAAGGTGCATGCTTCGAATTGAATTGCATTTGTTTAAACGATGCATTTTCTACTCCACTGTAAGGAGTACTGAGCATAACCAAGAGGAATATATATTACAGCCTAACGAAAAGCTGATACTACGGCGGGAAGGTAGAAAGTTTTTAAAGGTTGCTATCTTAGGCCTCCCGAATGTTGGAAAGAGTACTCTAATAAATCAGCTTGTACATAGATCGGTATGTATCCTTATCCAATGCTCACTAGTAGTTTGTTTATAGGAGCGGTTTACTTAAAACAAATACCCGTTTCGTGAATAGATATGCCCGACGTCTTGCAAAGTTCATACCACGATACACAAAGTAGAAGCGGTGTATTCGCAAGATGATACACAGATCGTATTTATGGATACACCTGGGCTAACGACATCTACAGAGAGGAAAAAGTATAATCTAGTGGAGACCTTCCAGAAAGATCCAGAGGTTTCAATTTCTCAGGCAGATGTTATTGGGATAATACAAGATGTAACAAACATATATACCAGGCATAAAATCGCCGACTTCATTGTACAGTATTTAAAAAGCAAAAGAAGCGATACACCATTGTTACTGATTTTCAACAAAGTTGATAAATTGAAGAAGAAAAATGTGTTGTTGGATCTCGCGAACTCGTTTATGAACAATGGGGATGGTCTAAAATTCGAGGATATTTTCATGATATCTGCGCTGGATGGAGACGGCATAAATGATTTAAGAGTAAGATACCATTTGTAGGACGCGAATGTAGAAGCTACTTTGAAACTCTAATTTACGTACTCGTGCATTGTATATTTTAATACGCATTTCAGAATTACCTGCTCGACTCAGCCAAGGAAGGTGACTGGGAATACGAAGAGGATAGTTACACTGATCAGCCAGCCAGGAATATAATAGAGCAGACGGTAAGAGCTTCCTTAATGGATCACCTTCCGCAGGAAGTGCCATACGAAATAAAAATACAAACGGAGCATTTTGATGTCGGCGAAGATGGTAGTATTAACACTGTTATAAGATTAGAATGTGATCGCGCGCGTCTTATAAAACATTTATTAAGATCTAAGGGAAGCAACCTGAAATTGATAGCGCTATCAGCAGAACAACGATTGCAGCATGCCTATAGAACTCGTGTACAGGTGTTATTGTCTGTAATCAGAAAGTTGAAAAGTTAAATCCGGACAAACTTGTTAATTAATATACGGCACTTGCTCTTCCCTACGGGAGAATGTATAATAAATTCTGTAAACAGTTTATACACGCTGAGCGATAAGCTTCGCTCTACTTTTAAATGTATAGTCATTTAATATAAAATAATTGTTAATAGGAAGATACCTGTAGTATCTTACGCGATCCTGCCACACATCTTCAAGAATAATTTCGCACCTATTTAATCACGGCTGTGTGAAGAGCATCAACTACAGCTGCTGTCAATATTGTTGTTAAAATACGGGAACGTGAAATCTGTTCCTTTAAGATTCTCTTCTATCCATTTGTTAGCCTTAGCGTCAAGATCCGGAGTGAACATATCCCTCCAACCACCACTCTGTCCCTTCCTAACAAATGTCCCAGCTGTTATGATATTGCACTCCTTTAATTCGGACGAATTCACCATCGGATTATTTCGGAAGTTTTTGATATTCAAATAATCTGCCGTTTCTCTTATCTGCTCGTCTGTATAAGACTTTCCAAGAAACTTTGCGACGTTTCTAATAGCCTTTGGAAAATCCTGAGAATAATATACGCGTATTATCGAAAGTGGTTAAAAATGAAATTCATGTGGTCACAACGCTTTCTTTTTACTCACATGCTGCATCTCTTCGTAGAACATGAACAGGAGATTTGGGTGATCTTTATGTGCCCATGCTTCTTTTAAATGCTCCCAGTAAGGGCTCCACGGGGCTAAAAGAGTTGAGGGAAAAGTGAGTTATACTTCAGAGGATTGTATTACTTTGAGTATGTAACTTCTGCTAGAAATACTTACTGAGATTATTTTGAAAATAATCCCAGAACGTTGCGAAGTCGCCTGTGTATCCCTGAGTTTTGATCGCGCTATTCAAATGGTACCAAGAAACGGCCACGTCTTTTGGATTTCGCGCCACGTATACTATCTATAACACAACAGCGATATCGAATTAGAATTACGATAGTGGAGGGTTAAATAATTCTGCTTGTGTTTTAATGTTAACAATTATTTATCCTTTACCTTACAGCCGGTGTCTAAGATTCCAGGTAATAAACTGAATGGGAAATGCGACTTAATGAACCTAGGAGATGATATCCCCTCTACGACCTTGTATCCTGGCTCGGCGATATTTCTACACAGTTCTACTTTATCCTTGTCGTGCTTGTTCATTTCCACAAATTCACGCGTTACTTCTGGATGATTAAACATGCTAAACCTAAAAAAATATTTAGTTTCGTGAATGAACGGTAGATTTTTATTCGTTTATCGATTATAAAGTTCAACAGAGCTGATCAGTTGTTAAGAATATCTCGAATTCGGAATATCTAGAGATTCTAGAGTCTAGACTCTAGAGGTAATTATATTCGATATGAAATAATTTCTTGTTTCTTATGTTTCCAGTTTCTTCTTTTTTTTTTTAAAAAAAGGGGGATATAATTTCCTGTTATTATCAGTTGCACGCAATGCCAGTCACGAAACATGGTAAAAACCATGTAATTTCTCGCGGATGACATAATTCTCCAACTATAAGTCTCGAAACATTACGCAAGTATTAGAATCCTTATTTTACAAAATACCATTTAATGGAAATCCATGAGAGAATTATAAGGTCCCGATAATTGGTAAAGAAATCGACTTAATTGCTAGAAATTAATACAATGCTTGTATTACTGAAAAGAAGCAAAGGTAGATAAAACTAATCAGCTGTACTACAGATAATCATATCTCGAAACTATAAATAAGCAAGTGAAATTTATGTTTCACCATACTAACTCGAGAAACGGGAATCGCTCCGCGAGGAGCTCCCTCCTTGCCCTCTCGAAGTCTAGATTGTTCGATAACAGCCAAATTAATTCTTGAGTCCACGTTGTACCTTAAATAAAACAATATCTCGCTTTAAAAACTTTTAAATACAAAATAGCAATCGTTTCCTTTTAATTTCACCATTTCGATAATCGAAACAATTGATTAAGTCATTCAAATTATCTTCCGAAATTTGGCGCGTCAACGTTGCGCATTTGAATCTTGCTATTACTTAAAAATTTCTAAGAATTGATGATTCTTTCTTATTCATCGTCCACCGGCTATTTCACTTCCCAAAGCGATTTAAATGTGCTTCAACGATAAAGATATATATAGACTTACCAGACCTTGGATAAGATAGGACCCAAGTGTCGTCGGGTCTTGCCTTAAAGTTATAAAATCCTTTACCCTGCTCCGTGTATCTGTACGGGAAGAACCACTTTTTCGATCCCACGAGCACCCAGCCTGTCCTTTCACCCTTAAATACCTTCAGCATCTCTTTGGTAGTCTCCTCGTTCAAGAATTCGTATTTCGGTGGTGTGAGAGCCATGGTGTGTAAAGCAGACTTGGACAAAGATTATATAAAATACAAAATAATACCAGAATTACATTGTTATGACTATATCAAGAATAACTCAGAAAACTCCCGCACGATTACAGAGAAATAAAAGTGGAAAACTTATTTAAATATAAAATAAGATAAAAAACATTTGAACTAGTAGCTAAATAATACAATAATTCGGACGAGAATCGTTTGATTGTTTTAAATAAAACAAGATATCAGTATTTAACAACAACTCTCAATCACATAAGTTAATATATTATTTGTATAATCACTTTTTAAATGTTCTCTTTAAAGAATGCCCAAGTCCAGCGCAAAGTTGTTGCCAACAAGCGCAAGCACCTTAACTTGCCGACAGCCGCGCAACTTGTAACGCTCGCTACTCTCAATCGCGGTTGAATAAAACGACTAAGTAATTAAACAGTGTTCCACCGCCTTCGTTTTACATTCGTAACCAACGTTTCATGGCGTGCGCGCACCTTATTATTTCGATATGTATTACTGGCATCACGGTTTCCGTCAATTAAAGCGCGGGAAACATACGTCTATTTTTAAAACGCGCCAGGACTGTCAATTCGCGCATCTGCTACGATTAATCGATACATCGATTCTGGGAAATATGAATTATTGAATGGTGTACGTACTCATGCACCTTGGAAAGTTGCTATAATTTGAATTATAAGGCTGGAAGTCGATCGAACGCTTCGCGAGAATTTATGTTGCTTTCTTATTTTCATATCGAGGTATTCTCGGTTTATTAATTGATTAATATAATATTTAAATACTTACGAAGAAATGTCGTTATGAATAACTGCTTATTGTTGGTCGAAAGATAAATAAATCACAGCTTTTGACAAAGGAGAATCATGTTCTCGCGTCATAAGAAAGTGCACAACTATCGGAATGAAGTCTAAGTGTAAAGATTTGGGTCAACGGTAACTTTCACGTGACCAACCTGTCCCACTCTTTTTTTTTCCCAATAATTCATTCTAGCAATGAACTTGAATCTTAATACTGAATTCTAATCCTCCGAATTAATTTAAATGAAAGAGTTGTTATAAACTGATGCGTCGTTGTTCGGTTCGGCAAGAATTGGGCGATTGTTTTCTTGAAGCACTTTCCGATTGCTCTTATATATATACTGTGTTTTGCGAATTAAACATGCAGGCATTTTCAAAAGAATATCTTTATTCTTTGTTCTAAACAAACACTTGTTTGGCTCCCATGGCAAGCATTTCATTTTAACTCCGCCACTCTAATCCTAAAGGATGGACTATTTAAAAGAAATTATTCAATTCGTCAATACATTAATAATTATCATAACACTCACAAACAGGCGATTCTCAGACCTGCAGTGGCTGGTTCTCTCATGTAAACGTGAGAAATTGATTTATATCGAATCTTCCATTGCCTACTTGCTTTGGATAGGAACTTGTCGTTACGAATTCATGTAACGATTATCATCAGTCTTATTTCCTTACTTGCTAGTGAAGTAAGCGTAAGAGTCATCTCGTCCTAAATTGATGAAACTTGCTTGGCTAGCTAGGAATTATAAAAAAAAAATGGCAGTTTCTTTGGTCGTGGGGTCGAAGTTCCCATTAAGAACGAGCTCACTAACACTTCAAACGAAAATCGGGATGCACGAACGTCACCGCAGTTACGTCGACTTTAATTATCGCCCGTGCGAACCGACTTTCGCGCAACAGCCTAACTAATATAATCGAACGTGAAAAAATATGACACATTTTCGTTTAAAAAATATCAATACAGCCTTACGCTCTAAATTCTAATCAGTTTCTTAATCTACTAAAGCACGGGAATGATTGAATGCATCGAGTGTACGAAGAGAAAAAAATATAAGACACTCGATACCTTAATGGTGTTAGATTCGTTAAGACTTTTAAGTACCTTCAAGCAACGTTTGAGAAATGACATTCCGCGTGTCGTTTACGATTTAAAGAGATCTCTACTAAGTGTACGAGTTTACGATTCCTTGCATGCGACTGGTTTTGTACTATTGGCTGCCGTTACGATAATTAATTCGTAATATTCTGTTTAATTCATTCATTCTATCCATGCACCCATAAAACAGCCATCAGAAGCTCTCTGGTCCCAAAACATTCTCGAGGACTGTTACATTCTCGTTTTCCGGAAGGATCTGAATCACACTGATCTCGGTGGACCTCGTTATCCCATCCGCATTTGCATACACGTCCTCGTGACTCCACGCTTGGTCGGTGGACTTAATGCATGATATATTCAGCCCTAATTTACAAAGGTTCATCTCAGTCTTTTCTTTATCGTCTACATTATTCATCGATGATTCCTCGTCCGGATCATCGATGTGGGACGCAGAATTCGACGAATCGCCGTTCTTAAAATCTTCGGTCAATTCCGCCGTTTTATTGAAAGGCGCGCTCGGCATCTTCTTGCTCCATAGATCCTTTAAATCTGGATTGGCGAGGAACGGTTTACACCGTTTAGTGTGTATCTTCATGTTATCGTGTCGGTTGAAAGCTTTGTCGCACGCAGGACAATGAAACCTGCAGCAAACACATTATGTAATCGAACAAAGTTGCGATGTATTATTAAGCAAGGAAACATGTCAGCGAGATTACCTAATCTCACTATGCACAGCCATGTGAGCAGCTAAGTGAGACTGCTGGCCAAACGTCTTTTCGCAGACGTTGCATTTGTATTTTCTAATACCTTCGTGCTTTAAGAGATGTTCTTTCAAAATTTGACTACTTTTGTACACATTCGGGCAGAGGGAGCACTTATACTTCGCAGCGGCATGAACCTGCGAACACGGGGATGGTATTTTATCCTCAAGTGCGATGATAATTTACGATAACTCCAATAAATGAAGATTTATCGAAAGCCAGTTTACATTTTGATGATTATGCAAGGCCTTCCTCGATTTTACACGCTTGCCGCAGACGTTACACACGTAATCCTGCATGTGAAAGTTCCTGTGATGCGTTTCCAGCGATTCTACGTTGGACAAATAGGCGGAGCATAATTTGCATATGACTACTTTGTCTTTATTGTGTATTATCATGTGCGCGCGTAATCTGCCTCTTGTGTAGAACTTTTTGCCACAAATCTGACAGCTGATGTCCTACAAAGTTTAAAAAAAAAAAAAGATATTATGTAAAATTGGAAAGGGTGTCGCTATTAAAACAATTTCACATTCCACTTCTACTTACTTTTATTGGCTTATGAGTGGAGGTGTGGTAACTAAGCATTTGCCTACTTGGGCTTGCGAAATCACAGAGTTTACATTTAAACGGGCGTTCACCCGTATGAGTATTAATATGTTCGTCCAGCAGGGCCGAGGTCACGTATCTCTTTTCGCAAAGGTGGCACGCAAAAGGTTTAATCTTCAAGTGGCTCTTCCTAATATGACAACGAACATTGCTAACTGTTACTGTCGCGAAGTCACATGCCTTGCACTGATATGGTTTCATTTGTAAGTGCCCCCAAATATGCACCTGTAAATGACGATAGCAATCGTTACTTATTCTACTGACGAATTAGACTTTTGTGGTTTACTTTCAAAACTTACCTGACACTTATCCATCCTGAGGTAAAGCGTGCCGCAGATATTGCAACGTATATTCTTCTTATCAATTATCGTTAAATTCTCCTGCACCTCTTTCGAGTTGACGATCGACATATCAACCGTGTAGTATGTTTCAATAACTTGCTTCTGTTCGTCGCTGATCAATTCGGAGACTTTACCAAATGATCTATCCCTACTCTTGCTTTCGACTAAACTGCTGTTTCGCCTGCGACGTCGCGACGACGGCAATTCGGCGGCGTCGTATTTCAAATCATCTTGCGCACTATCATCCATCTCAGCTGTGACGTTCGACTTTTCAGAATCCTCCCTTTTCTTTTCTTCAATGCTGATTTCTTTGGTCTGCGAAGATTTTATAACAGTCACGCGGTTCTGCTTCGCGAACATTTTTGGTCCCAGGTCCTCGCGATCGGTGCTAGTGGAAACGTCAGAATCGTCCGAGACGTCAGATTGTACTATGGAATTGCTCTCACTGCTTTCAGTCCGTTTCGATTCGTTCCTCAATGAAGGAAACACAGGCGACGATTCCGTGTCCTGTTGCACCTTACGACTTCGACGTTCTGGCTCCTGCATAAGCATCTCATTAGGGATCCAAACGAGCTGATTTGATTTACCAGTTCGTTGCAGGGGTGCATTCGCAGTCTCTACTTTCTCCTGCTTCACGATAACCGATATCGCTTTGCACGTCATGGAATTCTCTTCCTTCTTCTTCAGAAAATCGTCTTCCTTGGTTTTAGCTTCTATCGAGTTGTCGAATATGGGGCCATTGTTGCACACAATGTTGTTCTTCTTATCTTTGCTACTTTTGCCGTGAGAATCGCTTAACATCGTATCTACTACTACTTTCTCGACTTCGGCTTTGGATGAAATCACAGCACTGTTAGGTGTCTTTGACTTATTATTCGTAAAGATTGCACGCAGGCAATGTCTCTTATATTGATTATCATTAGTTTTATTGTCATCTAAATTACTTTTAGACAAACCAGCTTCTTTCATCTTCTCTAACTTACTCTTCCTGCCCCGTTTACGGCGTACAGGGAGCTCTGATTTCATATCACCATCACTAATACTCTTAAAAATTGAATTTATCGAATCGCTCATGGATTCTGATTTTGTGGTACGAATTACAGTCGCCTTTGGAACGTCTACTTTTTCTGGTATCATACTTCTTCTGCATTTCAAACTGCTACTACTGTGCTCCTCGTCCTTCGAATTTTTCTCATGGACAACGATATGATCCAACGTGGATTGTTTCTTGGGAACGAGACTACTGTTCACTTGTACTGTCCTATCCG
Organism: Andrena chrysosceles; assembly: GCA_963855975.1. Lineage (NCBI taxonomy): Eukaryota > Metazoa > Arthropoda > Insecta > Hymenoptera > Andrenidae > Andrena > Andrena chrysosceles. The sequence continues at coordinate 112,313,244 of OY979766.1, read as the reverse complement.
CAGCTGACTGAACTTCATTACTACAATCATTGTTATCTAGGCGACGAGGACTACTAATTTCATCTTTGCTTTCGGCTTTGTAGTACGACGCATTGTTTAGGGTCAAACCATTTTTTGTATTTTTTGAATGAATAGGCGATAAGGGTTTCGCTTTCCGTTTCACGTCGTTCGTCGATAGGAAGGTGTTCTCCTTATCGGATTCGGCGTCGCTGTCTGGTTGGAACTGCTTCGACTCCTTTTTATTCTGTCAAATATAACGGGAAATGTTGAATTAAATTAGTGACCATTTTACGCACTCCATCCAAAAGATTACTATAGCTTACAGCCTGCATAAATTCCTTTTGGGTGAGGTGACACTGCTCGTAGAAGTCGCACAGAAATTCCAATGTTCCCAAACATCGCACACAAATATTCTGCGGCAGTCCATCATTCTCTTGTATCTGAAACAGTAAGAAACATCTTCTGTGTTCAGTCAATAAAATACCTTGAATTCGAAGTAGCTGAGATATTTCTACCCCGATTTCAAAGTTCCCTAACATTATAATTTTATCAGAGAAATATTACTTCTGAATATATCACTTGAAAGATCTTCTGTTATCGATTAACAATCCTACAGAGTTACTACTGTATTAAAAGAGAATTTATCTAAAAGTCACTCTATGAAAGTACAAGATTCAGATTAATGTTATGAAACACAAGTAATAAAGAGAAAGAGCACGGAGAAATTGACACCGAGAATGAAATAATCAGAGATCCCAAAAATATTGTACCTTTATTGAGAAATGTTATGGAATCGTTAAACAAATTCGTCTTATTGTCGAGAAATCGTTATACGCTATTTATTTACTGGACATTACTTCAATGACGTATTAACATCTATCCTTATAAGTAGTAACTCTATTGACAAGTACATTATCTCCTCCATGGAAAAATAGTTCGGATTGACAAACGCCTCGTACAAAATAGGAGTTATTGCTTATTACCTAACTATATGAGGAAAGTGTAAACATTAGAATATATATCATTCGCACGGGTTTATTAATAGTTCTCGCGTGTACGATTATATCAGTAATCGTTCCATTGTTTTGAGAAAAATTAATGGTCACCATTGTATGAAATTCTTCACGCTCAGATCTGAAGGTCTAACGGCAAAGGAGAACACTGTAGTTTGTAAAAAAAAGAAACTGCTGCGTATGTACTCCCTTCGTTTAGTACTTTTGATTTAGGATATATTTAATAAAAAAAACTTTCTTTTTTAATATTGAGTCATAAATAATAAACAGCAAAGTAAAATTCGGCTGGAACACATTTGTAAGACTCATCTGACCTTAAAAGAAAATCAACTTCTGAGCGTCAATACTGTCATATGCGACGAATACAGTACAAAAGAATTATCAATGCTGTTTTCGTACAACAACATTTGCACCGTGCGTGTACAAAATATATTGATTCGACCAAGGCACTTGGATATAGTTTTACTATTTTCGCGCATCACAAAGATAAGTTTCGTAACAACTTCCGCAGCGAAATCTCTGTTATTCTTAATAAAAAGATCCAGCGAAAGCCATCGTTCGCTCGTTTATAAAATTTAAATGAAAGAAACATTTCAAATGTCGAAACGCGCAATAGCTTCTGCTGGATCTTCGCATATGTACATACAATAATCTTAAATGTAAAATATAATCGAAAATAGAGTAAAATATATCTTGCACATGTATCTTCTAAAAGTTTTGCAGTTCATCTAAAAAAAACAGCCATGTAAAAACACGTAGAAAATATTTTCACACCCCTTTTTTGTTGAGGTTTCCGACTTTGGAAGCCCTGTCCATTCTGTCTTTATATTTTTCACAAATCAAGCTATCTTAGAAAGTTAACTGTGCGATAAACAATTTTCCATCTGTAATAATGCATCCAATAAAACCCTCTGGCTTCCTTGAACTTTCTTTTTCCAGCGTAAACAAATTTGATCGAGAAAATCTTTTTTTTTTAAACACTCCAATACGAGAAATGTAATGTTACGATGCTTCGAACGATAGATTATCGAGTCATGTTTCGTGGCTTGTCTTTATTACAGCTTTGGTAAAAATCTAATGGATAGATTTCCACGTGCAAAAATCTTATACCTTAGTTTATGTAAATGGAAAGAATACTTAAAAGATCTCAGTGATTTCTTAAATGCACACCTACTACGTTATGTACAAAAAAGACTAACGCACCGAAGAGAGTAATGTGAATGAAATGGGGAAGAGTTGAACTGACTCAATCTCTCGAGCTGTTTCCAATACCCGTCTGGTAACGTAAATCGGTCCTTGGAATTAAAAGTAAAATTCTACCTAAAAGCGAAAACTGCGCAACGAACTCTCACGTATCCTAGGCCTAACCGAGAGCTCTTAATTAATATCACTTCGTATCTCACAGCTGAAGAGAGATTTTACTTTTAATTCTCCGTTCGTAGATTACCTTGCCATCAGTTCCCTTTACATTTTGGCAAATGTTATTCATTTATATAATATAACGTTAGAAAGTATCTGTTTCAGAAGGTCCTAACGTCACCCGTGAATTAAGTTAGTCTTACAAAAATATCAGAGCTATGTCAGTGCCGTTACTTTTCGTTAGACGTGGTGGAAGTGACGTCGGTGTCGGAGGCATTCTTTTGTTTATCAGTGCCAGTCTTTTGGTCCTCAAAATGTCTTTTTCTATGTACCTTCATGTTATCGCGCCTATTGAACTTTCGCCCGCACTCCGAGCAGGCGTGCGTTTTCTCGCCGTGCACGTGTCGGTGTGCAGCCAGATGACTAGCTTGCGCAAATCTCGCACCACAATTCTGGCATATGTGTTTCCTCAGCCCTTCGTGCTTCAGCAGATGTTCGTTCAGGAATGCTTTAGACGCGTATCTATTGTTGCAGATGTTGCACGCGAAGGGCTTCGGATTTGAGTGCTGGAGCACGTGAGCCTTGTACTTGGACGCGACCTTAAACGTTTTGTTGCAGACGTCGCAGGTATACGTGGTGGTGTGGCGCGTTTTAATGTGCTCGTTCAGGACCGCGAGGCTCGAATACAGATTGTAACAGAAACGGCACCTAAAATTCCGACGGTTCTTCAAGTGCACGCTAGCCACGTGGCTAAGCAATCTCGTACGATATGGGAATATTTTGCCGCAATACTCGCATGCCAAATTCTGAGGAGGTAAATGCGACTTCATGTGAATCTGCAACGATACTTTATGATGGTAACTCTGGCCGCAGTCCGAGCAAGAATAAGGCCTTACACCCTTGTGCACGTTGTCGTGTTCCATCAAATAGAATTTGGACTTGAACCTCTTTGGACATTTCGGGCATTGTATCGGCCTAGGGTTTGTGTGAGAGCATCGGATGTGCTTCATCACGTCGGATTTACATACGAATTTGGCATTACATAGGATACAAGTATACTGTTTGATTCCCAGATGCGTCTTCACATGCACCATACACTTGTCCTTCCGCTCGTAGAACTTACAACACAGTTTACAGGCATAACCATTCTGACTATCAGTCACAACATGCTCGACGTTGTCGTCCACCCGGATCTCTTCTCCGTCGATCTTGAACAGCTCTTCCGGGTTCTGAGAGGCCTGCCACTTCTGCTCGAATTCCGTAGAATCCTTCACCTTCGGCGAGTTCCCGTTCTTCACGCTGCTGGTGATAATGGTGTTTATTATACTATTTATTTCTACGCAATTCTGGTTCTGTAGAAGAGCTATAATATCCTTGTCCACCAAGCACGAGCCTTTATCTGGAAACACTCGTGCCCGCACAGTGGCGACGTCCTCGCTTTCCTTCTTACATAATTCTACGATGAAACTGATGTCCTCGGAGTCGTTGCTTTGATTTCTGGATTCCTTCACGGACACTTCAATGTTTGGTGAGTTTGATACGATACTGAGGAGTTTGTTTAAAGCTGAAGTTGGAATTTGAATGGTACGTGGGTCTTGTGGCTTTTCAATGTTCTCGCTGGAATTATTGCAAGGCGAATTAATATTTATCTCGGTGGCAGTATTATCATGACTTCTAAGCCTATTCGCAATCGGTGTATCGGACGCTGCTGTTTCATTCGTGGAAGTTTCTGTATTCTGTCTACTTCTCAGCCATCGCGGGGGAGTTGTTTCAGTACTTTGGACAGGGTTTATAATCTCTGCATCGTCTTCGCTCAAGGTTGCGGGATTATTCTGATCGTTCGTGGACTCTTCGTTGCTTTTGACTTGCTGCTGGCTTCGTAAATTTCTTTGCGGCTTCGGGGTTGTTCTGGAAACACGTTGCTCTACTTGCTTAACACCCCCGTCGCTCGGAGAATTAAGGTTTTTGTTGGTATCATTGTTGTTATTGTTTGTTGACGTACTTGGTGCTGTATCTTCAGTCTTTACCTCAGCCTAGGGATAGATTGAAATGAAAGTAGAGGTGGGTACCAGCAAATTTGTTAAATTTTATTAAAATACTAAAAGAACGAATTACATCTGGCATTTCTGGCGTAAATGTATCGAACGAAGTTGCGCTTAATCTCGATAAATGTTGCTTGTATATTTGCCATAGTTTCGCTTAAATTTCCATCGACCAAAATACCAGATGATACCTTCTGTATTTAACTTGAATTTTAAATATAATATGTAATAAAGAATGAGCTGCATGCTCTGGTGGCATCATAAATGAGCGGTAGAGCTGTGCATGAAATTGATATGCGGACTTACAATCTCTGTTAAGGGCGGTAGATTGTATCGATCGCGTAACACTTGTTGGGTGCGAAGACACTCCTCTTGGAAGTCGCAAACGAATTCGAGCTTGCCCAGACACTGAACACAGATCGCCTTGGGCAGAGGATCCCTCTCATCTATCTGCGATTCAAACAAAATACCTAAATACTAAATGTATGTGATTTTAAAGTTTTAATGGAGAATTCGATTCTGTACAACTTTCGACCGATCCGAGAGAATTTTCTACGTTTCCTGTTGCGAGACAAATCTGAGAATGAATTATGTACAATCATATTTAAACCCTACCGCTCTGTAGATACACCATTGTTAGAATTATTACAATTCCAATCTGGTACCCACTCTAATATTATACAATAGCGACCTTAATATTTATCATTACAATTGCCCGACTACAACAACGTCTTATAATTATCTATAAATGCACTAAGTAGAAATAGGCGCGTACAAATCTTTGCGCAACTTGTATGAACTTGACAATGATTCATTCTATATTTGTACAAATCTTCAAAAATATCTGACAAGATTCCAAAAGAGACGCATTAAGCGATGCCACTTACAGTACATTACAGTAACACGATAAAACATCTAAAACAAGATAATAATTACAGATCAAAGGATACAACATACACGTATAATGTAAAAACGAATCGGATAAGATGTCTCTACTAAAACGTTCTCTACTTTTCATAGGATTTACGAATCATACGTATCATGAAATGTTCCATAATCTACGGTACAAAGAGAAATGAATTTTTCTTTGAACGAATGCTTCTTTCCCACGCTAAATTTCTCATTCCACGATAACAAGTCCACGGAACATAAGTGTTATAACAAAATGAAATACTCGTATTCTCTGTTTAATTAAAAAAATTACACAACACAGAAGTAAACGTGCTACTATCAATTAAAGTCCCAAAGACTTGGTTGAAATTCATGGGCAAAGTGCGAAATAACGAAAGAAGTAGAACGTCTTTTCTTCTCGTGCTCTTCTACCCCCCCACCGCCCTCGGCCATTTTTTCTAACCCCCTCCTATACGATGCAAACGGGGCCCCGGGACCCCATGGCGCACCTCTCGCCTTCTACTCACCAAAATGTTGATTTTCGCGTGGATCTTGAGGCCCAGAAATCTTTTAGTCCCTTCCTCGCCGAACACGTCGATGTATATGCTCTCGCACTGGCCACAAAGTCGGCAAATCTGCGCCTCTCCCTCCCCTAGCTCCATTTTTGTTTACGTTGAAGGCTGCCTGAATACGCTTTCGACTACTTGATCCCACACTGAAGATTAATCGGCCCTCCAACCGGTGCTGGCGGTGTACGTTTCCCCGGCGATCCCCGAGCACCAGCTAGCCGTCCCGGCGACACCGCGTTTTTCGGCCTCCACTCCTCCCCGGCGAAAGAAACATAAAGAATAAACAAAAGACAAAATCCTAACGTGTTAGCGTTACTACTTGCTCGCTGGTCTGGCACGGGGATGCAGCCGCGTTCGGGCCAGACCAGCGCACATCGCCTTCCCCTCCACGCCCCCCACCCCGCCCTGGGGCGAACGAATTTCCACCAATCAGCGAGACCTTACCCGCGATTGGCCCACGGCCCCGTCGCGCTCCCACTTCAAGCATCGCGTATGGACGCATCCCTAGATCGACAAAATCAAAGAAAATTTACCTACAATCTTTTCCAACGTATTTTCCTTACACTTTTGTTCCCTAGTATTGCCGTTTCACATCTGAGTAATACGTTCGTTCAACAATGACAAAGGAAAGTGGCTTCGTTTCTATATTCCCGAATATCATTAATCACTAAGGACTGTCAAGTTGACACGCGAGGACATCCTGTAATTGAAATTGAAATTATGGAATTATCTGTTAGACTGATTATTTTGAATCTTTCTTTCATTTTCTTTCTTTTAAATACTTTTCGTATGTACCGTAAGTGCTTCTGCTGTTCTTTGATCTTTTGCTGTTTTGTCAGGAATTAGGATTGCAAGTAGTATAGCTATAGCTTGTCGAAAGGTGACAAGGCGACAAAGTAGTGTCACCTATTATAAACATGTTCTCGACGTTGGGTACTGCAATGGAAATGTAATGAGATTTAATACTTGCGATTTAATATTGGAAATGTAATGCGATGCTTTCGTGTAGATAAATGTATGTACTGCCTTTTTTTTAATGGAAGCTGAATAAAAGGGGGAACGATGTTCGTTACGTGTTGTGCAGATGTTTTTGCATGTTTTGCAGGGGAATTCCGATCTGTTCGAACTTCAGTGTTGTGGTTGCTGGTGTTTTGGGTTATGTCGCGGTGGATCTGACTGCTTCCGACGCATATCTTTTAACGATTGCTATCAACATTAATTCTAATTAATGAGAAAAACGTGCAACCACTTTCTTGCGTATAAAAAGTCTCGCGAAAAGTAGCGCAAAATATACACGATGCGTGAACGTTAGTTATTTTTATATTACACATAAAAGTAACACACCGAAATCACTCGTTCGCGTAGACACAGTAATTTCGAGAAGAAAATATATTTACAAGTGCCGTTTTCGTTTATTTTCTCTCGGATTCATAATGTCGCCCACTGTAAGTACCAAATTCCTGTAATGTTTGTTAAAAATACTTTTTGGTTAAGGCTGCCATTAAATTCCTTAAGAAAGCGATCTGTCGTAAAAAAGCAACTTCTTAATAAATAATATAAATGTTGATACCCTAACGAATAAATAATTGCATAATGAGCGAGTCGAACGAGTCTGTAATAATTTGCGATGCATTTTCTAAGTCGTCTTTGAAGAGAGCCCACACGAAGAGTAAAAGGCCAGCTAAACGTGCGAAAAGAACGTTCTACGAAAGCCCACTAAAGCATATTCAATTAAGGTAAAGGAAAATGCTAAAGAGATATTCGATCGTACCATTGTAATGTCCACGAGTTCTTCTGTGTAATTGTAGCAGCAAAAGATGGGAGCAACTACAGACACAAAGGAGATTAATGTGCAGGGCTAAGCAGGCTGTCGAGGAGAAACAGCGTTTCTTTCCTTCGGTAAAAGACTCTGCTTTTCAAGATTGCAGTGTAATTGTTTTAAGCGACAATGAAAGTGAATTGGACAACGAAGAGGACGAGAACAACTGCAGAAATAATGCCAAAGCCAGGAAAAGATGTTTGGAAACACAGGCGGAGGAGAAATTAACTGTACAGTACAGCTTGCGTAGTTCGAAGAAATCTTTGAATCAAGGAGAAACAATATTGAAACCACGTCCGTGTAAAAAGAGGAAAATGGATACTACTGTATTACTGGATTTGTCTTGTTCAGTGGTGTCAGACACGGAAGATGAAACAGTTGAAATTGATGATGAACTAGAAAATATAACGGATAATGACAAAAGCATAGGTAAACAAACAGACGATGAAAACGTAGGTAAAAAAACAAATGGGGAAAACATAGGTAAAGAAACAGATGCCTCCAAACTATTATGGAACTACATTGGTATTATATTTTACTGTAATATAAATTTCTACAGCGTCATCTGGTTCTGTCAGCCAAGGAGTGGACGATATTGTTGTAGTATGGTCGTCGACAAGAATATCTTCGCCAACTAAAGATCAGCCTTCAGAGAAAGAGACAGAACATAAGGCTAAACAAAAAGAGACCGCAAAACAGTATGAAGGAAAGAAGCCTGCGAAGCGGTCTAAAGAGAAAGAAACTGTAAATGTGGAAGAAGAGGATAGAGTTTTTATGGTAGATTGTAATCCAACTCTACAGAATCTTAGTTGTTTGTCTAACAAAGATCCAGTAACTCGAACATCTGAAAGGAATATTTCTAAGATGAATAAGAAAGAAGATTTCGACCTACCTTTCAATAAGCCAGGATTGGTACTTCCTTCAGCTCAGAATATAAGCAAGAATATAGTGATGAAAAAATCAAGGAGAAGTACTGCGCTAATGCATCTACAACGACAGGCATTAAGATATCCCGCTGCAATTCAACCATCGGTTAATTCATACCCTCCATTAGAAAAGGCAACTCCTTTGGGATATGCAACCCCATCGGAATCAAGTGGGAGATTAAGAGAGATAATTATTGATGGCAATAACGTAGCTATGGCGTATGATTATCTTGATTTCTTAATTCTTCTATTTATTTTATAATTTACACATGTATAATGTGAGCTTAACATTTTTTAGACACAAAAATCACCACGTATTCTCGGAAGAAGGGTTACAGATAGTTATAAATTATTTCCAATCAAGAGGTCATTCTGTGAAAGTGTTTATACCTCAATGTAAAAGGTCGATGACACGCCCATTACTTGAGAAATGGTATGACCAGGGGATTGTAGTTTTCACGCCAAGTCGATATATCGGTGGTAGATGGATAACTTCTTACGACGATCGGTAAATCGCACGCTCATGATCGTTTCTTTGTAGCTGCTTTACTTGCTGTTTAAACCCATAGAGATCTTCAATTCTCATTGCTTTTAGGTTTATATTGGAATATGCCACCTTATGTGGAGGCATTGTGATTTCATCAGATCAGTACAGAGACTTGTATAAAGAGAAACCAGAATGGCGCAATACAATTATGAACCAGTTATTGTCACCAACTTTCGTTGGGAATATCGTCATGTTCCCTGAAGATCCATTAGGTAGGACCGGCCCTAAACTCGACGAGTTTCTGAAACACTAACTGTAAAAAGCTGATACAGCAGCGAAATATTGGTAAGCATAAGGTAATGGCGTGTATAAACAAAGCTCTTCACTATTCGTTTTATAAGAAAATTTTTTTGTTAAAGACATACATTCTCTGTAAATGTATAAACATGTATCTGTATATAATGTTTATTGTTTACACGAGTATCGCAAAACATTTTCGACAAAAGATGTTTTCACGAAATCTAATATAATATATAATAGAAAATAAATATAATTCTTGTACCGAGGGCTTGTAATTGTTGACAGGTGAAAGTATAATTGAGTAGATTAATCGGCAGAGAAAGAAAATAATTCTATAGACCGTCAAAATATTTATGTTACTTTGTGTTTAGTTTTCTTATTTATTTTTTGCACACCCCAAAGTGCCTAAGATATTCACACTATCTCATCTACGTGGCGACGGACATGATAGAATCGTATGGTTGACACAAAACAATGAAAATTTTCATTTTCAGACCGCCAAAGTAAAGCATACGTACTTTTTGTTCTTACAAAAATAGCCTAATACTTAAATAACAAATTCTAGTATAATCACTATGCTTTTTTCTACATAACTGCGGTACATAAACACTAGTGGTGTATTGTTAATGTATATATATATATATATATATGACTATTGGAACATACATTAAAGAATATTTTTTAAAATAATTCTTCTGGCTGGAAAAATATCTTCAATTTCTGACGTTAACCAATGTTAATATAAATTACTATATACAATGTTCGTCGAAGCAAATATCATTCCGTATAAATCTACATTCGAATCCATACGAATCTCCTTAGGTTTTTATTTGTATTAACTGGAAAGTTCAAGATCATAAAATGAAACAATTTAGTTTTTGATATATAATCTCTATTTAATTTAGACGATAATCACCTGCGACTTATATATAAAAAGAAAAATCAGTCTCTTCTTCTTACGATGTAGAATCCCACGTGGGTTTCCAACACCATTTACGAGATTTGCGAATGTTATCCATATTCTCTTGCGCCGTTTCCCGTGCTAATCGGTGCATTGGATTCGCATTTTCTGAATTGTACCCGGAATTCGATAATACTGTTTCGTGCTGGAACGCTGAAGTCACAGCTGCAAAACATATAATTATTAATTAATAATTTATAATTATTTGAGAAATGCGAATCCAGCCATTCGTCTAATGTAATTCGAAAGATAATTACTCGCTTTGGCGAACAGTTTTTCTAAGACATATTGGTCATCTTCGATTGAAGTGATTTGATCTGGTTCAGACCGCCCAAGACGTCGTCCGATTAAATGCAAAATACGTTCTCCTTCGAATATAGCCGATTCTTTTTCCGATTGGGCGCCCTTTCTCTTTTGTTTGTGTTTGTGGTGTGTTTTATACGGTTGTGATATTGTGTCTTCATTTTTGCTACATGGAATTGTATTATTCTTTTTACCCGACTCCTCTGAGACTTCAACTTTTTTAGAATCACAAGACGATGTAGAACTTTGTAGATTACTTTCGTCTTGCGTTGCATCTGCTGCAGAACCTCTGGAGTCTTTCCCTTCATCGTTGCTCTCAATTATATTATTGGAATTTGGTGAATCTTTTTCCGTAACACGCTCGATATTTTCCGAGGCTTTATTTCCTTCTGCACTGGTTTCACTGGTAGTTTTCTGTAGCTCAGCAGCCGCGTGTTCAATTTTCTCGCGAAAATCACTTTCGATCTCAGCCGCGTATTCCATCAAGCCATCTTTGGATGCTCGAGTATTCTTTGAATTATCTGGACTATTACTATGTCTCAAGGTAGAACTATTTTCCGAAGTAGCCGCATTTTGCGTTGTAGACGTCGAATTGGAGGCATTCTGACTTATATTTTTGCTAAGCGTAGCAGCCAATCTTCGCATCTTCTCGATTTTGCTCGATGAGAATTTAGCCGTCGACGGTGTTAATTTAGATTCGCGAAATAGTTGATCGGATTCGCTAGAATTTCCATCGATAGACTCGTTAAAATTGAACAGTTCAACTAAATCGGAAGTCTTGAATAATCGACGTTGGCGTGGATCTTCCAAAACTTTGTTTGAAAGCAGCACTTTGAATATTTGTCTGTGATATATCTAAAGCGAAATACAATTATTTCATAGAAATTAGTATGTGTATTATTCGTACGAACGGTTCTATTGGACGCTTGAAAATTTACCTTTTCTTCTATAGTACCTGCAGTAATGAGTCTGTAAATAGTGACCCTTTTGTTCTGCCCAATTCTCCAGGCACGTTCTCTTGCTTGAGCATCAGTGGCTGGATTCCAATCTGGATCATAAATAACCACTCGATTTGCTCCAGTCAAGTTTACGCCCAGCCCTCCGACGCGTGTAGTTAGCAAAAACACAAAATACTTGGGATCCTATAAAAGATAAAATCTACCTCCCATCTGAATGCATTAAAAGAACTTTAAAAGCCTATTAGCACACATACGTTATTAAACAAACGGATTGTTTCTTGTCTCTGCGACATTGGGGTAGTTCCATCCATCCTCAAGTAAGTATATGCCTCGCTTTGCACCAATGATTCCAAAATATGCATCATCTGTAAATGAGAAGTCGTCATTTTTTCATCTCCGAATCATCTTTTTACCAGATAACATCGAAATGAAATGTATGTATTTTCTGCTTGCGTACTTGTCTCCCTTGAGTAAATAGTAGAACCCTGTGGCCTTGTTTCTTCCAAATTTTAAGAAGCGATCGGACAACTGTCATCTTCCCGGAACGTTTCCAATAGCCAAAGTTTTCCAACGACTCTTCCGACTCGTTAATGTCCTCGTCAGAATCCTAACAACAGATTTAATTAACCGCAACGAATGTTACGATACCTGAATACGAAATAAAGAATCTTACGATTTGGCTCGTGTACAAAAATATATCGGGATGGTTACATATTTTTCTGAGCGACGATAACGCTATTAAAAGACGTGCTCTGTATCTTCCATTATCCGCGTGTCGTTTCTCATGCAAGACTACGGAGACATCCTCGGATAGCAAGTACCTTTTATACAATTTTCTCTGCTCGTCCGTCAAGCTGCAGAACAATACCTGCAATACGTGCCGTTTTCTTAGACGCTCCGAGAAACTACGAAGTTGCAATTTGTTGTACAGAAACGATGTAATGTACCGCAAACCTGTTCATTTTTTTCTGGCAAGCTCAGATGATGTTGGACATCGTTTTTCGTCCTCCTGAGCATGTATGGTGTGATAGCGTCCCTAAGCATGGTGGCAACGTGAAGCGCCGTAGCTTCTTGCAGAGGAGTAGCATTTGCGTATCCTCCTCGGGTTATGGGGCTCGCGCAATGCTCTAAAAATGCAGGTAAAGTACCCAGTTTGCCTGGCAGAACGAAGTCGAAAAGGGACCAGAGTTCTTTCAAGGAGTTCTGCATCGGACTACCAGTTAATAAAAGACGGTGTGGCGTCAAGAATTCTTTTACTGCCTGACTGACCTGCAGAGGATCGCGTTTGTAATTAGTCAATGGTATTTGGAGCTTGAATTTTGCTGTATCATGTTACCTTTGCTTGTGGATTCCTTATTTTATGACCTTCGTCAAGGATAACATAGTGCCACTGAGTGGCTACGAGTAAATCTTTATGGTTAAGCATGCCGGAATAAGATGTGATTAATACACCACCGGGTTTCAAGGAATGTATTAAATATTCTAGATCACCTACGAAAGTATTTGTTGCTGTTAATACAGAAGTAATGCGATTGTATTTCCTGATATTCAATTTAACTCACCACCGTAAGTCCCAGATTGGTGTAGGATAGCTATTCGTAAAATAGGCCACCATTCATGAAAGTGCTTCACCCATTGTTCCATTAACGTAGCTGGACAGACAATTATGGTTGGCCCTAATCCTCTAAATCTGTCAATGAAACGTATATTCTGTATTAAAATTTCATGAGTTTAATTATATACTAATGAACTATAGAAGAATAATCATTAAACGGATGAAGCATCGACAAACAATGTGTTTAGAAGGTGATTTTTACCTCCCGCCATCGGAAAGTAACTCGCTGCAATCCAAACCAGCCAGAAAGGCAATGACTTGAACAGTTTTTCCTAATCCCATTTCATCTCCCAGTAAACCTCCTAAATTACGGCAATGCAGTTCCCAAAGCCATTGCACCGATACTCTTTGATACCTGGAAAATATAAAATAGATCATCTAAAAAACGAGACAACAAGGTTCGTTTCATATTATCTTATTAATACTTGTATAGTTTCTTCCAAATGGACTGTGGAACTTTAAACAGATTATCTATTTTATGCAAAGGTTCATTTCTTGCGTAACCATTTTCCTCCACTCTCTGTCTGTACATTTCTTCATCTCCATCGTCGAAAACTAAAAAGTATATAATATATTAATAATATAAACACTGTATTATATAATTATTTAATACATACCTCTCTTTGCAGGCACAGATTTTGTGGCAAACCTTTTTTTCTTGGCCGGCGGTCCCCTTTCATCTTCTGAAAATTTTAAATTACGTTTAATGAAAATTTTTAACGCTTGTGGATTTTTGTTTCTGCTGTTTACCTGAATCGATTTGTTCATCACTTGGAACGTAGTCGCTGCCAGAGTCGTTCGCTAAATCTATAGGCTCTGCGTTATCTGTTCCTTCAATTGATATCTCTCTAGCATTATCTTTAGAATTTAACGTGTTTCTCGAATGCCTATTTCTTGCGATAGAATCATTGACTCGAACAGATAACGTACTTTCGGCCCCACAATTAGTATTATAGTTTTCATTCGAATCTTTGGCTCTCTCAGCTTCCGAGATTAATTTTCTTTTATGGCTTTTAGATTTTGGTTTGTCCACAGCTTTACATTCCTTCGAGTTGGTATTTAATAGGTTTGGTTTTTTCAATGGGACTGCTTGATTTCTGCTACAAGATGCTTTGGAGTTTTCCTTCAATTGTTTTCTTTGTTTAGCGAGGTCAGCCTGCTGGCGAAGATATTTCTCAAGGTCAAGCAAATGGGACGACTTATGGGATGTCCTATAAAGAGGAAGTTAATGTATGTAGATTTTCTTATAGTCTGTCATATAAAGTTTAATGTTATTTTATACCCTTCGGCTTTAGATGGACTAGACTGTTTTGCGATTGCTTGAAATGGTGTGATCTCCCCAATCAAGACTTGTTTCTCTAACTCTGCATGCCGTGTAAGATCCGTAACATTTTTATCATTCTTATCAGCAGGCAGATACTCAGGTCCTTCCCTAGCTTCACTCACAATACTTTCAATTTCCTTCGATGCTTCGCGAAATATACTTTCCTCACTTCTCACGGCCAAAACCTAGAATGATTTGTCATTGATAGTCTAAGGAAAAGTAGAGTTGACCTGATATGTAAAGATATGTCTCACTTCCTCAAACGTTAAAATTATAAACAAACAACAGTAACTCTGTTTTTCATCATAGTTTTAATTCGAGTAAATTGCAGGCTTAAGGTTCGAAGAAATGTGTTGATGGCAACATTGGGATGCTCGTAAATTTAAAACCATTCGAAACAAAGTGATCATACAGTAAAAATAATAATTCTCTGTTTACGAAAGCCTAACCTTCTCCGCGAAATGTTCAGACACTTCATTTACGTATACTTCGCTGGATTTTTCATCGTCAGGTTCTTGACCACCATGATCATCGGTCTCCATGATTGCGACAATGAAATAGCATTTATTTTGCAATGTCTAATCATAGAAAGCTACAGTAAGTTTACGCCCGGAATTCCATTACAAGGGGCAAAGGAAAATGAAACAATGGCTTGTATTGTTATGAGCATAACATTACGCAGTGGTTTCGAAATATTAATTTTACCGAGGAAGTGTTTAATATTAAACAATCGTTACTAATTGCACAGTGTCCTGCAATTCGCAAAACGTGATCTCATGCAGACACGTGCTCTCATTATCCTGCTCGACTTCACCGGCGAATTAGATAAACATCGAATCACAGACGAGGTATAGGATAGACCTATCACCTTGTGGATCTTTGTGTCGCCACACAAACTGTGTTACCGACCCATAATTTGAGAACTCAATATAGTGGCACCTGCTCATGAAAAGCGTCCAACTCAGCAACTACTTTGAAATGGGTTGAAATCAGTGATGCCAGAAAGAGGACGGGTCCTCTCGAGAATTTCCCCCACCACGCATGCACACTACGCCGGAGCGGCGTGTCCGTGAGCTCGGCGCTTCGGACAACGTCGGAAAGACGAGAGAGAAAACGAATGTGCGTCTTTCTCTCTCGTTCTTGAAACGCTGTGATTCATGGTGGGGTGCAAGCGACACGCGGCCGTGCGCGATGTTCTTGGGTGCCTTGAGATTCACTTTTCCCTTTCTGACATATGTATAATACTCTTGTAATGAAAAAAAATTTGGAAAAAATTTTATTACGGAAATCACGTTTTAAGACCTCCTGATTACGTTTTGGCTATTTAGAAAAGAGCTTTTTTTTAAATATCTCATATATTTGTTAACACGATTACGTTTAAACGGCAAAATGGATTTCAATGAAACTTTATATTTAAATTTTATATTGTCTTAAGATCCGATTAGATCACGAAAAACCATAATTACCCGTTGTGGTTCTTCGATTTTTCAGATGTACGAACTAAATTCTACATAAAAAAAAGGTTAGATAAAGTTCTTCTGTAACTTCTTTAACAAAGAAAAATGTACATTCATAATTTCTTGTTTTCATTTTAAATTTCCGTACTTTTTATTCGAGCTATTTCTATTTTTCAAACCTTAAAATGAATTTTTTTATTAAAAGATGAATATTTTGATACTATAAATTGATGAACTTTGTTAAAATTAGAATCTACTCTTGGCCAGTAGCATGGACGCTGTAGCGCCTTCGATAAAAAATATTTTTTCAGAGTATGATCTAAAATCTAAACGTAATCACATTTCTCGCTAGATTTTTCGATAATTATATCAAGTTGCGACAAAGAATCACGCACTATTTACAAATTTATTACGCGCAGCGTCCACGCTACCGCTCGATGGAAACTACGGGAAAGTGGTGGTCTCTTCCATCGGGAGGGAAATATAAACGATTCGTTATGCAAAGCTAACATCGCGATATACGGTACATTAAAATGTGTAAATCGGTATGAAGGAATATTCCTTATGTCAGAAAGGGAAAAGTGAATCTCGAGGCACTCAAGAAGATCGCGCACGGCCGCGTGTCGCTTGCACCCCACCATGGATCACAGCGTTTCAAGAGCGAGAGAGAAAGACGCACATTCGTTTTCTCTCTCGTCTTCACGACGTTGTCCGAAGCGCCGAGCTCACGGACACGCCGCTCCGGCGTAGTGTACATGCGTGGTGGGGGAAATTCTCGAGAGGACCCGTCCTCTTTCTGGCATCACTGGTTGAAATGCTGAAAGGTGTGTGCGTGCTTGTATATGTGTGACTTGTTTGAAGGCAGGCTTTTGCTACGCTATGCTTTGACTCGGCTTGTCAACGACTCACGCGGATTTCTCTCCGAAAATCCATTTTGGGGATCAAGACACTATGGCGCCCAAAAATGGTATTTCTTCAAAGCCCGTGTAAGCTATAAATTGCAAGAAGACATTGTTTATTAGTACTTTGCGTGTAGCAGAACCCTTTCACGTATCGTACGCCGAAAAGTATTAAAAATTCACGCTGTTACTAACACTCTCGCAGGTAGTGATTGGATTCGAAGTGTTTTGAACCGCTTCGAATCTGTCTTGAATATCAGGCGAGTACTTTTAAGCACTTTTAACAGGATTCGAAGCTTAAAACTCTTGAAAGTCTTGAAAAGTCTAGAGTCTTTATAGAACTTGAAGGTTTTGAAAGTCTTGAAACTCTTGCTTCAAAAGCTTGGTAGGTTTTGGACCCGTATCTACGTTCACCGACAACTCGCGGGACAATACAGTCGTAAACTGCAACCCTGGCGAAACCCTCTGGCCGATCAACGTGGCTAATTTTTAGCAACCAGATGTTCATTTTCAAGACTTTCAAGACATCCAAGACTTCCAAGACCTATAAAAACTCAAGACTTATTAAGACTTTCAAGAGTTTTAAGCTTTGAATCTTGTTCGTGCGAAAAGTGCTTCGAAGTTTTCGCCATATACGTAGATTCGAAGCGCTATTCATTTAAGTACACCCAGTTCAACTAAAATGTACTTATACATTATAAATAATACTATGTAATATGTATAAGCATTAACATTCATTTATCGAACGATTAAACATTGAGAATAAAAGAGAATTTCTTCAGCGTAGAAAATCATTTGCAAATCCAAGGCCAAATGTTACTAATTGCGTGATATCTCGAGTTTTATCGATTATAGTTAATAATTATTTATACTGGGTGGTCAGGGTAAATGTTGTTAACATGATTTTTCATAGTAATAGTCGTTGGAATGAATATTTCAGTGGAAATATCAATTTTTATCGAATAATTAACTGGCTTTCGCAAATGAAATTAACCGTCGACCTTGTTGTGATTGCGGCTGTTGTTGCCCAAAGTGCACACGTACCTCCAAATCCTCAGTCGTCGTCGATCCTCCAAGCCGGCAAAACCTCCGGGTACGCGGGAGCTCCTGAACACTCTGGACACCCTGGACACCCTGGTCACTCTGGTCACTCTGGTCTCGATCGGTACGAGCCTAATATGTATTTTCTTAGTTCCCCCCAAGCATATTACACCATTGCTAATATAACGTGTTCGATTGTATCAGCTTTTCAGGTTCACTCTTCTGCGGGGAAGGGAGTGACAGAAGACATCTAAGGAAGCCTAGGCTAAGGCCCCATGTAAAATTGCCAAGTAGTCACTCAATCATTAGCTTTGTTGCTCGTTTACTGGCTGCTCATCTTCGATGAGGAGGTCTGCCCCCGTTTTCGGAAGCAAGCGACTGAGCATGGAATTGGTATGAGTGGATCAGTTTCATCCCCTGGTGTTCTTGTCGAAAGGGAAAAGTTTCGGACGTAGGGGGTGTACCGCTTGGTACACTGCCTGCGTAAGTCTCCTGGTCCGATTACCCAATCTCCGCGTAAGCCGGCTTGAGTCAGGTCACACCTAGTGTGCTCCTGGCGGGTTGCATGAGTCGGAGCAACAGGAATCGCCTCTGGGAGACGCCGAGCGCTTTTCCCTTTCGCCTCGGTCATTAGGGTGGTAGGAACTGCGCCATTCAATACTTCCTTTATGCTCACCTGTAGTCTTTCCCTCTTTGCTGAATTTATTTCAATCGAGTGATTGCTTGGCAGATCCCTAGATTCGATATCTAAAACAAAGGGATCGATGGAACTATGTTTCCACCTATCTCTTTGGTTTAGTAGGCTAAGATTTTCATGTACCGGGCCAAGTAGTCACAGAATTTTATTAACTTTGTTGCTTTTGCGTTGGCTCCTCAACTCGGATGAGGAGGTCGCCGCTGCCTCCGTTTTCGGAAGCAAGCGACTGAGCATGGAATTGAGTGGATCAGTTTCATCCCCTGGTGTTCTTGTCGAAAGGGAAAAGTTTCGGACGTAGGGGGTGTACCGCTTGGTACACTGCCTGCGTAAGTCTCCTGATCCGATTACCCAATCTCCGCGTAAGCCGGCTTGAGTCAGGTCACACCTAGTGTGCTCCTGGCGGGTTGCATGAGTCGGAGCAACAGGAATCGCCTCTGGGAGACGCCGAGCGCTTTTCCCTTTCGACTCGGACATTAGGGTGGTAGGAACTGCGCCATTCAATACTCCTTTCATGTTCACCCGTAGTCTTTCCTTCCTTGCTGAATTTCTTTAAATCGAGTGATTGCTTGGCATTTCTCTATTTCGAAACCGAAGAGATCGATGGAACTTTGCTTCCATCCATCTTTTTGGTTTAGTAAGCTAAGGTTTTCATGTATAGTGAGATCGACGGAACTTTGATTCCATTTATCTCTCTACGGGTCTCGAAACGCAGCAACCTCCTCGTGGTGAGACCTGGTAATCGGTGAAAACCGAGCCGATAGCTGTGCTTGTTAAATATTCTAATCAGATATAAGAGTTACTTTAAAAAATGCACGCATGCTGCATACTATGGTATTTTTAAGGAAATAGTATTCCACCTAATGGAACTTTGTGTCACCACCCGAACTGTGTTACCGACCCATAACTCGAGGACTGAATGTAGCGGCCTCTGCTCATGAACAGCGTCCAATTCAGCAAATACTCTGAAATGTGTTCAAATGCTGAAAGGTACGTTACGCGCTTGTTCACGTGTGACTTCTAATGTGTGAGTTTGACATAGGTTTTCGCTATGCTACGCTTTGACTCGGTTTGTCAATGACTCGTGCGGATGTCTCCTCGATAATCCATTTCGGGGATCAAGACACTATAGCGCTCAAAATCTAGTTCTTATAAGCCTCGCAGAAAGTTGCATGATGCATGAGTGTCGTAGGGTGCATGGATGCAACTGCAAATCGTGCATTCTTTAATTTCACAATCATACGGGATGCATAATGTGTCGAATACAAGTTACATTTCTGAAGTTAAACTCTCTCGTGTGAGTTCTTTCAAATCTTGTCTCTTAACAATAATTATTACATTCGAGTCATTAGAAATTGAGAAATTTCAACTTGCATGGGAAACAGTTGTGGTTGACGGCAACCTCTACCAATGTGACAACATTGACGAAAGGTGTGAGCTATCAGTTCGACTTTATCCGCGATAGTGATCGGATCGGTGAATATCTGTGAATGTTACAGTATTATTTCCTGATTTGTCGATTCCTACACCAATTAGTTCGACTACTGGACTAAATAGAAAACCGTTTAACAACATTTCACTGGAATATACCTTTCATCTAGAAATTTTTTTGACGAAGCGTTGCCTAAGTAGTAACTGAGAAAGGAGCAACCGTTTGGGAAATATGGCACCAAGATTGCTATTGGAGTCTTTTTTCTTTAATATTATTGGAGAAATAAAATGTAATTGTAGAAGAAATATTTGGAATCGAATCTGGACGGATGGAATATAGATTAACGAAGATAGATGATCGCAGCCAATCGGCTCGTATTACTTGTCACGTAATTAATAATTGTATTACAATGTTACTTGTCATACGATTAGTAATTATACTTCAAATAATACAAATTGCCCAGGTCTCACCACGAGGAGGCGCTGCGAGTGGAGACCCGCCCTAACCGCGGCCCATCCGCCCTCCTTTTATGCAAAATTTTATTTTCATTTCCATAGATCCCCCTGATGCACGGTTGCAAAACGATCCTCGATCGCTCGACAAGCGGGCATCAGAGGGAGTCCTTCTGTAAAAAGCTACCGCGATAAAGCTAAGCTGAATTTAAAATATTTCTTTGTTTCTTTCATTTCAAATTTTAAAAACTTTCTGGTATATTTCTACCATGATAATTATTCACTAATTGCGAATAAAACAAAGAAAAGGGGGCAAATTTGAGGGAAATTATTAGGGAAAACAGTGATAGGTAATGATACATCATTATAGGATATGTTATATGATATATCATTATTTAGCAAAAAGTTTTCCCTTTTTTTCTTTATTTCATTCCTAATTAGTGAATAATTATTATTTCCTATTCATTACTAGGAAATATGCCAGTGTATATTTGCTATGCTTACTTAAATACTAATAATTCCTACCTATACGAGCGCTCGTATTTAATAATTGCTACTTATATTTAGTTATATGCTACTTATGTTTAGTTATATTTAGTTATAAACACTGCAGTGTTTAATTATTTCCTTAAAAACTACTTAATTCTATGTGGCCACTAAACACATTACCTCATCATATACATATCTACTTAAATTTAAATAATGACCTGCCTAATAAAAATCTGAAATTGTCATGTGTTTCTTACTTCCCTCGACGGACCCACGATGTTACCTGAAACATTCTCAAAAGTATCTATTAATAAAAATTCCTTGAGATTTCGTTTCTCAAGGATGATGAATCTGAAATCATATTTCTGAAATAATCTTCACACATAATATATCTGAACAGAAACTTTCTCAGTGAATTAGTACCTACAATCTATCTCGATTAAGTAATGTAATTTCAACAGATATAGGGTAGATGTAACGTTTGTGGCCATTGCACTGTTTTTGGCCATGTGCATTATTATCTTATTTTTAAATTGCTTGCAGATCATTATTCTGTGGAGAATTTCACATCATAAATATTTTATTTAGTATACCGCCCGAAATATAAGGTTATATGTATTGCTTAAACGGAAAAATATTAAATTTTTTAAGAAGTGGCCAAAACTGGTACAATACCTTAAAATGGTCACAAATGATGCATCTACCCTAGTCTTTTCATTGAATCACTATTGCCCAAATATTGAAATATCATATTTGAAGCTACAAGCCAAAACTCAATATGAAATATCGATTTGGTATTAAGATGAAAGAAGGAAGAGATTAAAAAATACTGCTTCATTGTCAGCAGACAAAGTAGGCAATCAAAACTTTAGCAATTCGTGAAAAAGAAGCTACTAATGATATTACATTTCATTCCGAAACAATTAATATTCATAATATTAAGCACATTGGGTGCTTTGTTACATCAACTCAATAATTTCCTTCTAATTCCTCATTAATTGGCATCTTCAAAGTTGATGTATCGACAATCAATCATAATATACTATAGTTAATCAAAAACATTTATGCAAATGTTGAAAATTGGAATAATTGCACTTTACTGCACAGTATTTGAAGTTACTGTCATACAGAAAATAGCAACAACGAGCACGTGTTAATATTGAAAATTTACTATCAATATAAAGTGCCGAATTGCAGTTACCTACTTTTTCAGTGCAAATTTCGTTTCAATATCATCAAATTAAGAAACAATCGCGGGTGAATTTTGATCAATGCAAAGGAATGTTGAAAATTTATAAAAATAAAAAACTACATTTCTTATCAATCTGAAAATAAATACAGCGATTGACGAAGTTACTATACAAAAAACGGCAACGCTAATGAGGAATAGCTACTACTACTTTTCAAAGACTCTAATTAGAACTTGAATTGAATGGAGGTGTGTCAGAAGTCTGCGATTTCTATTACAAATAATGAATTACACCATTCATCGCCATTCCTTAAGTCACAAAATAAAATTTTTCAAATGCCATTCCATGAAAATTGGAACTTGAAATTTAAAAATATTCTAAAACAAAATAAAAAACATTTGTCTGCAAGATATGAATATACTTTTAAAACAATATTTCCAGTGACAAACACTCGATTCAAGGGTGGGTAGGCGGTGATAGGAGAAGGAGGATGGTGCAGCCACTTTATCAGTAGCCAGAAGGGCAGCTGATCATTGGGCACTCATTGATGCAAGAAACCCGTGAGTGGACCGTTTCTATCTTTCGCAACGCTAACTTATTACAGACTAAAATCAACTCCCGAGCACAGTCACTAGGACTTTGGACTACTCGCAGCACTAATTTCTCAAACAACTTCAAAATTCCCGGATGGTGCGTCATTACTGAAAATTCTACTATACTCAATACAAATCCCGAATAGCAAACGAAAAAGCTCCCAAGGAGCTATACTACTCTAACAAATATAAAAATCTATCGAGAACCACCAGATGGGTGGCTTCATTTTTCGCAAAACTAATAAAAATTTAGTGCACCTGTGTCTGGTAATACGCAACTCTAACTTTAATTCGTTGCAACCTTCCTGAAGGCTGTGTAGAGTCCCCTGTGCTGCAAATCCAGCAGCTCGGGACTCTTTTTTCCTAGGAACATGTCTCCAGACATGTCCCAGGACAGTTTCGGGGCATTGGGATCTGGGGGTCGCAACTCTAATTACAAACGCGATCAATCATCATAGCAACAATACCTCAAAAAAATATCAAGAATCAAACTAGGACAAGTAATTAAAAAAACGCGATCAGTCGCATCGCAACTCTATGGACATTCCACGCGAAATCGGACACTTTTCGGAGTGTCTACAAGACACTTTCGAAGAGACTACAACATGTTCGAATTCCAACAACATTCGAAATGTTTCTCCGAAAAGTGTCCGATTTCGCGTGGAATGTCCCTCTAATAAAAAGAATACCATGAATCAAAAGTAATACAATGAATCAAACTCTAGTAACTCCAATTCAAATTTCAAAATACTAGAACAATCTCAAAAACAATCGCGACTCTTTTTTCGGAACACTAAAAGCAACCACGATCGATATTTTTTCGCAACACTATGCTGGAACCAAACGCGGGGAATACTTGATTTGCAACGCTAATTCAAACCGTCATCAACATTTAATCGCAACGCTAATTCAAACCGTCATCAACATTTAGTCGCAACGCTAACTAGCCCCGTAATCTTTTTCGCAACCCTAATTGAAAACGCGGGGAGCTCAATTTCAGGGGGGGGGGGGTATCGATGGGTCAGCCTATCGCCAACCAAACTACTACTACTACTACTACAACTACCGACGAGCATAATGGCAAAGTAATACCTATGAAGAATGACCCTGCACCCGAGGATGCAGGACCATTCTTCGTAGCCCACATGATGTGGCCTCTTTGGCCGGGCTATCTTCGGCTCTTTGGCCACTCCTTTGCTTCGGGCGGTCCGCCCTTCTGAAAGTTAATAGCGTGCCCAAGCCCGTCCTTCGCGACCGCGACCAGCGACAATATGCAATGTCCCACTGGCGTCAAAAAGTCGACATAGCGAGGCTAGAAGCGAGGGCATACCCCACTCGCGCTAGTCTGGCCGTCGACTTTTCTCACAAATTTCCTGAAAGCAGGTCATCGTGCGGGGAACATGCGATCAGAGAATACGATGACCTGCCCCGGCCCTACCTACTTATATTTAAGTCACACATTCGTACCAGAAGGTAAGTTACCTATTCTACCTAACACCTATATTTAAAAATGGCAAAACAGTCTCTCAAACACAATCATCAGCCAACCCACTCCACGATTCTCAAGCATCGCCGCCCGGGTGCAAAAGCCTACACTAGAGAGACCGTCCCGGGACGGCTCCGTCACCCGAGCTTGGCTACAATCACACTCTAACTTTACGTACCAGTTTTCACTGAAATCGGCTGACAAAGGCAGTGACCATTGCGTATAAGTATGATTTAAATAGCAATTAATTATTTTCAATTTCAAACAATGGATTACTTGATAATGTGCTTTGTACGTATTATGTAGGTATATACATCAATCCTTATTACTTTCTCATTTGATTATATGAGATTGATTAAGTTTCATATTCCAAGATTATTTACTAGAATGATCATCGTGTACAACAAGGAATATGATACATTGGTATCGTTATTGTAATGAATAATAATATAATGTTATAGTTTCGTTAACATGGTCTCTGATGAAAATCTTTCACCGCCGCTAATTCCACCGCCTAACCACACAAACACACAGGTGGAAAATGCGACGTGCACGATACACTAACGCAATGCCAGCCGCCGACATGTAATTATTTAGTAAAGAAAGTCATCGTGCCCCATTGCCTTCACTCACCCAAGTAGCGCATGGGCACGTGGATGAATTAAAAGGCAATGGGTACGGAAAGATATCCTGAAAATCCTCAACTAGAAAATATGATTAGTTTCTATAGTGTCTAGCAGGATATTATTCTTTCATATTACATTATTAAGCAAAATGACTCGACTTTCAACTTGTGAATACTTTAAAGTTCGATAAATAAGAAAGGACTCTACTTTAGATCAAGAAAAAGGACTCTACTCGACATTTAATTACCGAGAAAAAGGACTCTAAAATTGAATTATTTAAGAAAAAGATTCTAAATCATGAAGAATTTACTTTAAGAATTTACAACGGGCTATTCCATCGTCAAAGTAAATTTCATAAAACAAGAAAGTATGTTCTCATGCTAATTACTTTGAATCTGAAATTTGCCCACCCTCAATTGTCTTCTTGCACATGGAAATTAATTATTCAATTGTGTGCGCAAACGAGTGACCTTTATAAGAAAGGAATTACACTTTTATGTCTATTATCATCATTTAGACATCAAGTTACTTTTGAACAAGTAATATCAGAAAAATAAAAGAAATTCAAGTCATTAGAATCGTCGCAATGACGAAATCGGAGGGCATCCGATTTTTCCACTACGTATTAAATAAAAATGATCGTAGCTGTGGAGTCTGAAATTATCAGACTTCTTCGCTACATAAAAATTAGCATTCAGCTGTATTGATATTCATACCAATACCTTCTGAATTGCTATGCACCTTTACGTGCATTATTTAATAAATATCTACATCAATGTATGATCAATGATAAACATTCGTGTTAGGAACCGTTTATCTTGGAAATTATAATTATAATTTGATTCTATTGAAAAGACGCGGCGTACAAGAAGACCCTAGCCCTCGTCTAATAAATACATACACAGACAAAATGTTACAATTCACAGGCATGGTTACCATGCCCGCGGTCATTATGCTCGCCAAAGCACGTATACAACCAGTCACTCGTGTCGATTCGGACCAAACGTCCTACGACATGATTGAGTGACCAGAGGAACCATAATGCATGCGCACTCACATTTCGCTGTGCCCCGGTGACGAAGGCGCCAACACCCCTGCTACTGCTCAGAGGAAGTCATCAAACTGCTAAGAAGTCATCAAGCTGCTCAACTGCGCCCAAACTGTAACGAAGGAACAGAACACGATTATAATTTCTTTCTAAAGTTACGATTGTTTCAACTCTAATAAAGAACCTCGAAACAATTCAAAACTAACGAAATTTTTTAACATTTAGGCATTTTAAGAAACAAATTAAAAAAAATTTTTTCTTAAAATGTCTAAGTGATAAAAGTTTCGTTAGTTTTTTCATTGCTTGGTGATTCTATTCTAAAAATTAATTTTTTAAAATTTTTTCTTTCTAAAATTTGGAAGAATGAACTCTACTTTAAAGGAATTAAATGAAATACATAGATACTTACATCTTTCTATTAAAATTCTGCGCACAAATCTCCTCTTCAGCTGATGCCTGACTCTAATTTCCGATAAGGAGTTTCGCTTCCAAAAGTAAAAAAAATAAAGAAATAATAGACTACCAACGCGCCCCAAAGATCATAATTGGCGAACAAAGTCCTGAATCTATTCTCGCGATTGGAAAGTCAGAGCCGCGACGCTCGAGAAAGAATATTAATTGCGTAGAAAACACTGACTCTACCCTCGCGTATCCCCAAATTGTTAACGACAATCTACTATGAGCAACTGTGCTCTTCAAAATGAAAAACTTTGTACGTCATAAACACTGACTCTATTTGGCCGCATTGCGCGCGGTCACAATCTCTGAAAAATAAGTAGGATAGGAGAGTGGAGGTAGGTGTGGTTTCATCGAGGTTTCATGGTTTCATCATTTCATCGAAAACTCTGGTGGGCAGGAAGGGTAGATTTTACTTCAATTACCATTTTCTTGGAAAGTAGCACAAAGTAGCACCTAATTCTTTTTGTTTTTAAGAGGGAAGGGTTGATTCTTTCATATGATATCAATTACACCCATTACAAGTGGTTGCAACTCATTAAAATATTATGAAAAGTTTGTTAACATTTTACCCGAATGTATGGTCTTAATAAAATACACAGCTATGTAATTAACTTTGAAACTAACTTAAATTGCACCTCTTAAAGAAAAAATTTTCAGAATCGTGAATAAAAACTATGGGAAACATAAAAGTTTGTGATAAGTTCTTAACTTCTGCGATTGTGGCAAAATTTGAGCACCAATCACATGAAAACAATAGCAAATAGTAAAAAACAGGGTTTACCACAATATAACACAGTAACTAGTAAGTATGTTAATAAAATGAGAATTGTAATCGGCCAGTAACCCGAAGTAATTTACGAAAGTAATTTACGAATATATACTTACTAAGCCATCTGTGTTATGTTTTATCAGTTTCATTAAAGTACACTCTTGTATTGAGATGCTACATATTTTATAAACGACGGAAATATATTACGTGTAATATTTCTATTTTACCCGTAGCAGAACGTATGCATAGAAACGATTCCAGGAATTGGAAGTCACCTCTGTTTAGATGGCTCGGTCACGAGCCGCGATATATACGTCACTCGGCGTACAATACAGACCTATATCCCAACATTTCGGAAATACGTACGCGTGTATTACTTCGCGTCTCGCGAGGCCTGCTCGTCTCCCCCCACCAAAGCCAATATTCGCCGAGGTACAGCGCCGGGCGCGGGGGTCATTCGCTGCGTGGACTTCGTTCTGTTAAGACATTTCGATAGCTGCGTACTTAAATGGTACGCGTACATTGTCTGTCGTCACATAATTACTTCCAACCGGTATTAGTCTTCTTCTTTACTATCTATCGTCACTTGCTGCAACTATTAATACACTTTCGTCCCGAAATTGATTAAATATCGCGAGAAAACAGTTAGATGTTCGTCGCGTATTCCCTTCGTTGCTTCACCGATATTTCTGTGCATTTAGTGCACACATATCGCGTCTCGGTATTCAGTTACATCCCTTTTCAGGTATATTTCAAGCTTATTTCTTGTTTAATTGCCTTACGAATGTTTTAATGCTTTTGTTTCAAACTTGTTGCATCGTTCGATTACAGACGTTGAGGCAAGAATCGAAAGCAAACGGCAGGCGACGCCATGACACTTGACCGTTAATTTGAACGGTGCTTGGATGGCGTCTGGTCATACCTTGGAAAAAGAAGGTGGCAATACGTGTGGTATACGTATTTTTCTCGTTATTTTATTGAATCATTGTTGGCTGTGAGGTTGATGGGTAACTTTGCAGTCGGTTAATATCGAGATCAAATGGGAAAAGATTGAATTATGATAACTTGAATAATTTTAATCAGATTTGTTTAAAATTTTTAAAATGGCGCCAGTACATGCTTACGAAATATTGGAATGATCGAATTCTATTGCATTTCGGTCGCGTTTACGTAGAATTCAATGATATTTCAATGATTTTTAAGAATATATCTTTATGAAGCTGTTGTAATTGCATTTACGTTCGGTTTTGGATGCAAGTATTCTTCTTTATGTATAGAAATATCGAGGACATGCCATTTGAGCATGAATAATTAACGAATTTTGATTCTTGCCATGAGTTTTGGATATTTATAAAGATCGTGATTAATAATTTCAAGTATTATTCGAATAACACGAACGTGCTTACAACTTCAATGTCGAAAGCCACTACTATGATTCATTTAAATGTAATAATTATTTCTGAAGCAGTATATTCTGGATAATATCGAAACGTTACTGAAATGTAAAGCTGCTCCTATCGAGCGAGCATTCTGTATTTTCGCACCACACCTTGTATTCTAAATAACAAGGAGCGAAAGTCCCTTGGCTGGTTCCAAGAAAAACATAATTTCCTCGCGGCAAATACTCGATGAAACCACACCTACCTCCACTCTCCTATCCTACTTATTTTTCAGAGATTGTGACCGCGCGCAATGCGGCCAAATAGACTCAGTGTTTATGACGTACAAAGTTTTTCATTTTGAAGAGCACAGTTGCTCATAGTAGATTGTCGTTAACAATTTGAGGATACGCGAGGGTAGAGTCAGTGTTTTCTACGCAATTAATATTCTTTCTCGAGCGTCGCGGCTCTGACTTTCCAATCGCGAGAATAGATTCAGGACTTTGTTCGCCAATTATGATCTTTGGGGCGCGTTGGTAGTCTATTATTTCTTTATTTTTTTTACTTTTGAAAGCGAAACTCCTTATCGGAAATTAGAGTCAGGCATCAGCTGAAGAGGAGATTTGTGCGCAGAATTTTAATAGAAAGATGTAAGTATCTATGTATTTCATTTAATTCCTTTAAAGTAGAGTTCATTCTTCCAAATTTTAGAAAGAAAAAATTTAAAAAAATTAATTTTTAGAATAGAATCACCAAGCAATGAAAAACTAACGAAACTTTTATCACTTAGACATTTTAAGAAAAAATTTTTTTTAATTTGTTTCTTAAAATGCCTAAATGTTAAAAAATTTCGTTAGTTTTGAATTGTTTCGAGGTTCTTTATTAGAGTTGAAACAATCGTAACTTTAGAAAGAAATTATAATCGTGTTCTGTTCCTTCGTTACAGTTTGGGCGCAGTTGAGCAGCTTGATGACTTCTTAGCAGTTTGATGACTTCCTCTGAGCAGTAGCAGGGGTGTTGGCGCCTTCGTCACCGGGGCACAGCGAAATGTGAGTGCGCATGCATTATGGTTCCTCTGGTCACTCAATCATGTCGTAGGACGTTTGGTCCGAATCGACACGAGTGACTGGTTGTATACGTGCTTTGGCGAGCATAATGACCGCGGGCATGGTAACCATGCCTGTGAATTGTAACATTTTGTCTGTGTATGTATTTATTAGACGAGGGCTAGGGTCTTCTTGTACGCCGCGTCTTTTCAATAGAATCAAATTATAATTATAATTTCCAAGATAAACGGTTCCTAACACGAATGTTTATCATTGATCATACATTGATGTAGATATTTATTAAATAATGCACGTAAAGGTGCATAGCAATTCAGAAGGTATTGGTATGAATATCAATACAGCTGAATGCTAATTTTTATGTAGCGAAGAAGTCTGATAATTTCAGACTCCACAGCTACGATCATTTTTATTTAATACGTAGTGGAAAAATCGGATGCCCTCCGATTTCGTCATTGCGACGATTCTAATGACTTGAATTTCTTTTATTTTTCTGATATTACTTGTTCAAAAGTAACTTGATGTCTAAATGATGATAATAGACATAAAAGTGTAATTCCTTTCTTATAAAGGTCACTCGTTTGCGCACACAATTGAATAATTAATTTCCATGTGCAAGAAGACAATTGAGGGTGGGCAAATTTCAGATTCAAAGTAATTAGCATGAGAACATACTTTCTTGTTTTATGAAATTTACTTTGACGATGGAATAGCCCGTTGTAAATTCTTAAAGTAAATTCTTCATGATTTAGAATCTTTTTCTTAAATAATTCAATTTTAGAGTCCTTTTTCTCGGTAATTAAATGTCGAGTAGAGTCCTTTTTCTTGATCTAAAGTAGAGTCCTTTCTTATTTATCGAACTTTAAAGTATTCACAAGTTGAAAGTCGAGTCATTTTGCTTAATAATGTAATATGAAAGAATAATATCCTGCTAGACACTATAGAAACTAATCATATTTTCTAGTTGAGGATTTTCAGGATATCTTTCCGTACCCATTGCCTTTTAATTCATCCACGTGCCCATGCGCTACTTGGGTGAGTGAAGGCAATGGGGCACGATGACTTTCTTTACTAAATAATTACATGTCGGCGGCTGGCATTGCGTTAGTGTATCGTGC
Organism: Andrena chrysosceles; assembly: GCA_963855975.1. Taxonomy (NCBI): domain Eukaryota; kingdom Metazoa; phylum Arthropoda; class Insecta; order Hymenoptera; family Andrenidae; genus Andrena; species Andrena chrysosceles. Next base: position 112,282,480 of record OY979766.1, on the reverse strand, counting down.
ACGTCGCATTTTCCACCTGTGTGTTTGTGTGGTTAGGCGGTGGAATTAGCGGCGGTGAAAGATTTTCATCAGAGACCATGTTAACGAAACTATAACATTATATTATTATTCATTACAATAACGATACCAATGTATCATATTCCTTGTTGCACACGATGATCATTCTAGTAAATAATCTTGGAATATGAAACTTAATCAATCTCATATAATCAAATGAGAAAGTAATAAGGATTGATGTATATACCTACATAATACGTACAAAGCACATTATCAAGTAATCCATTGTTTGAAATTGAAAATAATTAATTGCTATTTAAATCATACTTATACGCAATGGTCACTGCCTTTGTCAGCCGATTTCAGTGAAAACTGGTACGTAAAGTTAGAGTGTGATTGTAGCCAAGCTCGGGTGACGGAGCCGTCCCGGGACGGTCTCTCTAGTGTAGGCTTTTGCACCCGGGCGGCGATGCTTGAGAATCGTGGAGTGGGTTGGCTGATGATTGTGTTTGAGAGACTGTTTTGCCATTTTTAAATATAGGTGTTAGGTAGAATAGGTAACTTACCTTCTGGTACGAATGTGTGACTTAAATATAAGTAGGTAGGGCCGGGGCAGGTCATCGTATTCTCTGATCGCATGTTCCCCGCACGATGACCTGCTTTCAGGAAATTTGTGAGAAAAGTCGACGGCCAGACTAGCGCGAGTGGGGTATGCCCTCGCTTCTAGCCTCGCTATGTCGACTTTTTGACGCCAGTGGGACATTGCATATTGTCGCTGGTCGCGGTCGCGAAGGACGGGCTTGGGCACGCTATTAACTTTCAGAAGGGCGGACCGCCCGAAGCAAAGGAGTGGCCAAAGAGCCGAAGATAGCCCGGCCAAAGAGGCCACATCATGTGGGCTACGAAGAATGGTCCTGCATCCTCGGGTGCAGGGTCATTCTTCATAGGTATTACTTTGCCATTATGCTCGTCGGTAGTTGTAGTAGTAGTAGTAGTAGTTTGGTTGGCGATAGGCTGACCCATCGATACCCCCCCCCCCCCTGAAATTGAGCTCCCCGCGTTTTCAATTAGGGTTGCGAAAAAGATTACGGGGCTAGTTAGCGTTGCGACTAAATGTTGATGACGGTTTGAATTAGCGTTGCGATTAAATGTTGATGACGGTTTGAATTAGCGTTGCAAATCAAGTATTCCCCGCGTTTGGTTCCAGCATAGTGTTGCGAAAAAATATCGATCGTGGTTGCTTTTAGTGTTCCGAAAAAAGAGTCGCGATTGTTTTTGAGATTGTTCTAGTATTTTGAAATTTGAATTGGAGTTACTAGAGTTTGATTCATTGTATTACTTTTGATTCATGGTATTCTTTTTATTAGAGGGACATTCCACGCGAAATCGGACACTTTTCGGAGAAACATTTCGAATGTTGTTGGAATTCGAACATGTTGTAGTCTCTTCGAAAGTGTCTTGTAGACACTCCGAAAAGTGTCCGATTTCGCGTGGAATGTCCATAGAGTTGCGATGCGACTGATCGCGTTTTTTTAATTACTTGTCCTAGTTTGATTCTTGATATTTTTTTGAGGTATTGTTGCTATGATGATTGATCGCGTTTGTAATTAGAGTTGCGACCCCCAGATCCCAATGCCCCGAAACTGTCCTGGGACATGTCTGGAGACATGTTCCTAGGAAAAAAGAGTCCCGAGCTGCTGGATTTGCAGCACAGGGGACTCTACACAGCCTTCAGGAAGGTTGCAACGAATTAAAGTTAGAGTTGCGTATTACCAGACACAGGTGCACTAAATTTTTATTAGTTTTGCGAAAAATGAAGCCACCCATCTGGTGGTTCTCGATAGATTTTTATATTTGTTAGAGTAGTATAGCTCCTTGGGAGCTTTTTCGTTTGCTATTCGGGATTTGTATTGAGTATAGTAGAATTTTCAGTAATGACGCACCATCCGGGAATTTTGAAGTTGTTTGAGAAATTAGTGCTGCGAGTAGTCCAAAGTCCTAGTGACTGTGCTCGGGAGTTGATTTTAGTCTGTAATAAGTTAGCGTTGCGAAAGATAGAAACGGTCCACTCACGGGTTTCTTGCATCAATGAGTGCCCAATGATCAGCTGCCCTTCTGGCTACTGATAAAGTGGCTGCACCATCCTCCTTCTCCTATCACCGCCTACCCACCCTTGAATCGAGTGTTTGTCACTGGAAATATTGTTTTAAAAGTATATTCATATCTTGCAGACAAATGTTTTTTATTTTGTTTTAGAATATTTTTAAATTTCAAGTTCCAATTTTCATGGAATGGCATTTGAAAAATTTTATTTTGTGACTTAAGGAATGGCGATGAATGGTGTAATTCATTATTTGTAATAGAACTCGCAGACTTCTGACACACCTCCATTCAATTCAAGTTCTAATTAGAGTCTTTGAAAAGTAGTAGTAGCTATTCCTCATTAGCGTTGCCGTTTTTTGTATAGTAACTTCGTCAATCGCTGTATTTATTTTCAGATTGATAAGAAATGTAGTTTTTTATTTTTATAAATTTTCAACATTCCTTTGCATTGATCAAAATTCACCCGCGATTGTTTCTTAATTTGATGATATTGAAACGAAATTTGCACTGAAAAAGTAGGTAACTGCAATTCGGCACTTTATATTGATAGTAAATTTTCAATATTAACACGTGCTCGTTGTTGCTATTTTCTTTATGACAGTAACTTCAAATACTGTGCAGTAAAGTGCAATTATTCCAATTTTCAACATTTGCATAAATGTTTTTGATTAACTATAGTATATTATGATTGATTGTCGATACATCAACTTTGAAGATGCCAATTAATGAGGAATTAGAAGGAAATTATTGAGTTGATGTAACAAAGCACCCAATGTGCTTAATATTATGAATATTAATTGTTTCGGAATGAAATGTAATATCATTAGTAGCTTCTTTTTCACGAATTGCTAAAGTTTTGATTGCCTACTTTGTCTGCTGACAATGAAGCAGTATTTTTTAATCTCTTCCTTCTTTCATCTTAATACCAAATCGATATTTCATATTGAGTTTTGGCTTGTAGCTTCAAATATGATATTTCAATATTTGGGCAATAGTGATTCAATGAAAAGACTAGGGTAGATGCATCATTTGTGACCATTTTAAGGTATTGTACCAGTTTTGGCCACTTCTTAAAAAATTTAATATTTTTCCGTGTAAGCAATACATATAACCTTATATTTCGGGCGGTATACTAAATAAAATATTTATGATGTGAAATTCTCCACAGAATAATGATCTGCAAGCAATTTAAAAATAAGATAATAATGCACATGGCCAAAAACAGTGCAATGGCCACAAACGTTACATCTACCCTATATCTGTTGAAATTACATTACTTAATCGAGATAGATTGTAGGTACTAATTCACTGAGAAAGTTTCTGTTACAGATATATTATGTGTGAAGATTATTTCAGAAATATGATTTCAGATTCATCATCCTTGAGAAACGAAATCTCAAGGAATTTTTATTAATAGATACTTTTGAGAATGTTTCAGGTAACATCGTGGGTCCGTCGAGGGAAGTAAGAAACACATGACAATTTCAGATTTTTATTAGGCAGGTCATTATTTAAATTTAAGTAGATATGTATATGATGAGGTAATGTGTTTAGTGGCCACATAGAATTAAGTAGTTTTTAAGGAAATAATTAAACACTGCAGTGTTTATAACTAAATATAACTAAACATAAGTAGCATATAACTAAATATAAGTAGCAATTATTAAATACGAGCGCTCGTATAGGTAGGAATTATTAGTATTTAAGTAAGCATAGCAAATATACACTGGCATATTTCCTAGTAATGAATAGGAAATAATAATTATTCACTAATTAGGAATGAAATAAAGAAAAAAAGGGAAAACTTTTTGCTAAATAATGATATATCATATAACATATCCTATAATGATGTATCATTACCTATCACTGTTTTCCCTAATAATTTCCCTCAAATTTGCCCCCTTTTCTTTGTTTTATTCGCAATTAGTGAATAATTATCATGGTAGAAATATACCAGAAAGTTTTTAAAATTTGAAATGAAAGAAACAAAGAAATATTTTAAATTCAGCTTAGCTTTATCGCGGTAGCTTTTTACAGAAGGACTCCCTCTGATGCCCGCTTGTCGAGCGATCGAGGATCGTTTTGCAACCGTGCATCAGGGGGATCTATGGAAATGAAAATAAAATTTTGCATAAAAGGAGGGCGGATGGGCCGCGGTTAGGGCGGGTCTCCACTCGCAGCGCCTCCTCGTGGTGAGACCTGGGCAATTTGTATTATTTGAAGTATAATTACTAATCGTATGACAAGTAACATTGTAATACAATTATTAATTACGTGACAAGTAATACGAGCCGATTGGCTGCGATCATCTATCTTCGTTAATCTATATTCCATCCGTCCAGATTCGATTCCAAATATTTCTTCTACAATTACATTTTATTTCTCCAATAATATTAAAGAAAAAAGACTCCAATAGCAATCTTGGTGCCATATTTCCCAAACGGTTGCTCCTTTCTCAGTTACTACTTAGGCAACGCTTCGTCAAAAAAATTTCTAGATGAAAGGTATATTCCAGTGAAATGTTGTTAAACGGTTTTCTATTTAGTCCAGTAGTCGAACTAATTGGTGTAGGAATCGACAAATCAGGAAATAATACTGTAACATTCACAGATATTCACCGATCCGATCACTATCGCGGATAAAGTCGAACTGATAGCTCACACCTTTCGTCAATGTTGTCACATTGGTAGAGGTTGCCGTCAACCACAACTGTTTCCCATGCAAGTTGAAATTTCTCAATTTCTAATGACTCGAATGTAATAATTATTGTTAAGAGACAAGATTTGAAAGAACTCACACGAGAGAGTTTAACTTCAAAAATGTAACTTGTATTCGACACATTATGCATCCCGTATGATTGTGAAATTAAAGAATGCACGATTTGCAGTTGCATCCATGCACCCTACGACACTCATGCATCATGCAACTTTCTGCGAGGCTTATAAGAACTAGATTTTGAGCGCTATAGTGTCTTGATCCCCGAAATGGATTATCGAAAAGACATCCGCACGAGTCGTTGACAAACCGAGTCAAAACGTAGCATAGCGAAAACCTATGTCAAACTCACACATTAAAGAAGTCACACGTGAACAAGCAAGCAAACAATACTTTCAGAGTATTTGCTGAGTTGGCCGCTGTTCATGAGCAGAGGCCGCTACATTCAGTCGTCGAGTTATGGGTCGGTAACACAGTTCGGGTGGTGACACAAAGTTCCATTAGGTGATAGGTCTATTCTATACCTCGTCTGTGGTTTTACCCGTGTTGAATTTTAATTCCTGCCACGCGTAGCGTTACAATCTTATTTTAGACTCAATCGATAACGTTGGGTGTGACATGAAAATGGTGGCTTGCGAGCCCCCCGAGCGTGTGACACAAAATTACATTGCGTGATAGGTCTATCCTATACTTCGTCGATGCTTTGGCTAATCTTCCGAAAACTCCCATGCTTCAAATTGGCTGAAATTTTGGAAACAGTTTCATTTTGCAATGAAACAATGTTTGCGAGAAGGATTTCTGGCGACTTGAATTTTTTTTACCATTTCAATGTCAGTCACCGTCGCAATGTAATATAATGTATAATGGTCACAACTTCTACAACAATTAATTACCGTTTATCACGCTTATCTGTTACGGAGAGGCGTTCGATCAGATGAGCAAACCTGTACCTGGGACTGATCGACGAATTGACAGCGATGCACACAGTTTGTGCAGGTTGCAGTAGTATTTCTCCGAATTCGTCGGTGGTTGAGTCATTAGAATTAAATCACCACCGTTCTAATACACCTGCTTGCACAAATGAAGTGTTCTCATTCTGCTCGAACAGCGATTACGGGTAAGCTTTATGCGAGGATGAACAGACATTTTTCATACTATCTAATCATTATTCTCGGTAATTACATTTCTGCGTGTGTATTAAACGGTACGTCAACAAACTACAAAACGTTTGTTTATAATAATACTGCCCAATTGCATTTTATGAAACGTATACTTCCTAATTTTTTTTTAAATTTGCACCAAAACAGTGGGCCAACGTGGGCAGCATTTTTAATTGCATTTTTACAAAACAGCAGTATTACATTTTAGTATTACATTTACAAGCTGATAAGAAGCTTGCATGTGCTAGCTTGAATATCTTAATTTCTGTCCGTCATAGTGAAACAGTTTTGGTCCCAGATAAACGTTAATCTAATCGGTGCCTGCACAAAATATGGAATAGAAATCACAGTATACATTTCATGAACGGAAAAGTTCATTCAAATGTTAGAATTAGTGGGTTACATTGTTACACTCTAAATAACACAATGCTACGATTATCCATTATGCAAATAGCTTCTTCCTTCTGTTTCAAACATCCTCAAGTGTGCAACTTAATGGGTGCAATGAAGCAATGCCGTGGGCGTTGAAATCATATTAACAATGCATCTGATAATAGAAAATTTACATACATATGCATATCAGAAGCTGCATACTACGGGCACCTGAATAAAAAGCTGCCAGCTAAACGTCGCGTGCTTAGTCTCGAAACGAGAATGACGAGGTTGTCGATCATTCTACTTGTACTGGGCTTCGTGAACTCTTCCTGGCAGGAGGAAGTTTCAAGGGTTCAGACAGATTTAGGTGACATAAGTGGCTATTATAAGAAATCTTGGGCTGGTGAACAGTACGCGGCCTATGAAGGCATCCCTTACGCGCAACCCCCAGTTGGAAACCTTCGTTTCCAAGTACGTCCAGTACCTGAGCTTCGAAATTCACTAAGGTTCGTCAAAAAGGTACTTTCTAAACTTGTGTGATCTCTCGTAGCCACCGGAACCTGTGAAACGATGGGACGGGGAGCTCAAAGCAACCAAAAAGAGTTCGGTTTGCACTCAATACCTCATGCCTGAGTTATCAGACGGAGACAGAGTCACCGGTTGCGAGGACTGTCTGTACATGAACATTTACGTGCCAGTTAGAAATAATAGCAAAGGACTATGGCCTGTGATGTTTTGGATCCATGGCGGAGCCTTCCAGTTTCTCAGTGGAAACGATGAAGACGAGACGCGTCTGATGGACCGAGATATCATATTCGTCACGTTTAATTATCGTTTAGGGCCTTTCGGTGAGGAAATCATTATCGATGACTGGAACTGTGGATTATTTTCGATGAATTGCCGTTCTAATTCGCATTCGAAAAAAATTCATTTCAGGATTCCTCAGCACGGGAAACCAAGTGGTCCCTGGAAACATGGGATTGAAAGATCAGAGCATGGCTTTGCGATGGGTGTCGAAGCATATTAAGAGCTTTGGTGGTGATCCTGATAGTGTAACCCTTTTTGGATTTAGCGTGGGGGCCGTGAGCGTCCACTACCATTATCTGACGCCCTTCAGTGCTGGGCTCTTCCAACGTATGTTCTTACGATCAATTTCCTATGAAATATCCGCTACTTGTTTGAGCTTTCGAATTCCTGTCTAAGAATATTAAAGTCTATTAGTGTTTCTCGTAATGTTTGTTCGTGATCGCTTAGGTGGTATATCGATAAGTGGGGTGGCATTGGATCCTGCGGCACTGACAAAACGTGCCCCTGAAAATGCTAATAGGTTGGGCGCTATATTGGGATGTCCCACGAACATTACCACTAGAATGATTAACTGTTTGCGAGAACGTCCAGCACGATTGATATCGCAAGCTGTTGGCGATTTCATGGTAAAACATGCATTCGGATTGAGGGAAGAATTGACTTTAGTGACGGTGGATTATTTTATCAGAAAAGTCTTCTGTGGATGAAAGTAGAATGACCCCTTAAGGGGGTATACCCGTTTGGACCCTCGGAAAATGTGTACATTTTGTGGATTTTTTTACAAGTCAACGGCTTATTGAAGATTTCCCGTTTTTTTACTGTCTTTACATAGTATTATGAACTACTTAAGAAAAAAGTTTCAGTTAAAATACTAATGTTTTTCAGAAGTTATGGATACATATCCGAAAGTCTCTCGATTTTAGACGGATAAACGGTGGCCCTGAAAAAACTGTATGTCGTGTCTGAAATCCAAAACAGTAAAATTTTCGTATAAAAAATGTTAATAGCTTTCTTCCTACGGGGCAGATTTTGAAAATTTTGAAAAATAAAGAAATGGTGAGATATCAAAGGTAAAGTTAGATTTTTCTGAGAGAAAAGTCCACCTTTTTTCTTTATAAATAATAAACGGGGAATTGGAATAAAAAAAAACCCTCGTAGGACGATGTGGAATCTTATTTTGATTCTGCATGCAAAATTGGAAGTGAATTGGTTGAACGTAGCGCGAGTTTTTAGGGCCACCGTAATGAAAAATATAGTTCCGCTGCGATCGGTCGAGTCGCCGTGCCTTGCCGCCCCGCACTACCTGGGTGGTTCCACTCAAATGCCTCTAAATTTGTCAGTCATCCGAATTTTTACATGGGACTTAATTTATAATATTCCTAAAACATCAATCTATGAAAATGTGTAAAAAGAAAAAAATCCGATTTTTGACACTTACAAACGGTTATACCCCCTTAAGGCAGGGTTGCACAGGGAGCCTTTTTCAGCGTCTAGCGGCGACCAACCGGCCATATGTTGAGCTGTCCCGTTGATAAGGGTAGAATCAGTGAAGAGAGCAGTTGTGCAGGTGCAGGCTCGTAGGCGCGTAGCGTAATTATATATGGCTGGGTTCCTTGTGGGGCCCCAGTGCAGAGCAAGTCTTAATGGTGCTAATAGTACTAATAGTGCTAATAGTACTTATCTTTTTAGCGATACAGTAAATAATTAGAAAGTTAATACTATACAAATAAATAACTCGGACACAAAGAAAACAAAATTTTAAGCAACAATATATATCATTTATAAAATCTAGAACATAATATATGAATAAATATATACATATGTACAGTACACATCTGGTGCTCATCATTGCGTTTAGTGATATTTGCAAGCAGAAAGTTGCATAACTAATAAATCTGTACATGTAAAGGTTTGCTCACACATATCGAACTGTTCGTCGGCGCTATTCTGTCATAGGGGCGATGCATGGTCGCTGCTGTTCTGTCATATGAGCGATGCGTGGTCGCCGCGCTTCGCTTCGGCCTAGTGGGCGACGATCTTAATACTACTGCAGTTCTCCTCACTGATCCTACCCTTAGCAACGTTACAACTCGACGCAGGGCTGGTTGCTCAAAAAGGCTCCCTGTGCAGCCCTGTTCTAGCGATTAATCCTTAGAACTATGTATATCCTCAAGATGGAAACTGGGGATCCGGGTTGTTCAAACTCTATTCTCTCTTCAATCCTAGGATAATGCCACTCGTTCTGTACAAGAAGCACTTCTTCAGACCATCAAATTTCAAATCGTAGTATTGGTTGTACAACCCACCCACCCCATTTGGGCCAGTCGTAGAGACACAAGTAGATCCCCGTCCCTTTATTAATCGCTCTCCAATCGAAGTGATCAGCAGGGGTGAGGCTCTGGATGTACCATGGATTAGTGGCGTTGTGAATGGGGAGGGACTCTACCCCGCTGGAGGTGCGATATCTCACTAGGAAAGCCTCGTTCTTATTTCCGTCTCGTCGTAAAACCAGAAATCCTATTTGTGCAGAATTCGTCGCCAACGACACACTTCTGAAGGAGTTGAACGATAATTGGGACGATATTGCACCGTATTTGCTTGCTTTTAACGACACTATTCCTCTGAACGAGCATGCAAACGTATCCGAGACAATTAGGAAGTATTATCTGGGAGAGAGTGAAATTAATAATGAGACAGTGATGCCTCTGATACAAATGATCGGCGACCGACTGGTCTCTGTTGATTTTGAAAAGGCAGTTAGGCTGCAGGCTAAAATGAAAAAGAGCCCAGTATGGACGTACTATTATAATTACAGAGCTATGCACAGTATCAGCGAGACGTTGAGCGGCACTACTGAGAATTTCGGTAATCTACTGAGGCTTTCTTTAATAAAATACAAGAGTATTTGAGTGCTCGAAAGGGTTTTAAAAAGCTTGGTGTGTCAGGTGTTGGCCACGGCGACGATATACTGCTCGTTATCAATTCGAAGTTCGGCAACACTACAAGAGCAGAGGACCACAAGATGCAACAGGCTTTGGTGAACTTTCTTACTTCGTTCGCTATTACGGGGTAATTATATTGGAAGAATGGGCATAGATCATTGATGCTGCGTGTTGTTTTCTAATTCCTATAATACACACTCTGCGAACATTTTAGGAAGCCGACATTTCTCAACAGCGAATGGAAAGCATTGAATCCTGATGAAAAAGAATTTCGTTACTTGTACATAGCGAGTCCAGAAAACGCGACCATGCAGGGCAACGATGATTTTGCGCAGAAGACGTTCTGGAACACGATTCCTTTTGAGGAGAACCAACTGTCTTCGAATCCAAGGGGAACTAATTGATCGCAACTGGGGGAAGAAAGAAGTAAGGAATGGAAATTCAAATATGTATCTTCGACTAGATTCTAAGTATTTAGTAGCAATATAGGAAGATTTCATTTTCACTGGATGGCAAATAATGGCAAGTGAAAGGAGGGTTGGAAGGGAGCTCGAGCCTTGATATATGTACAAAATCGTTTAGGGTATTTGTATAAAATGACACTTTATAATAGCACGTACTGTCTGAAAAGTCTTAGAGAGAATGAATTTTGCAATTTGTTTTAAATATACATGGGCAGGACAAGGAGGCAGGTTATCACGTTTCCTCGGGTTTAGAATTGATCGACGAATTAACAGTGAAGGCAGCAGAGGGTACAAGTGATGGATACAGTTGGTGCAAATTGTAGTAGTTATCCTTTGAATTAGTCAATGCTTAAGGGGGTAGTGGATTATTGGATACATACGTGAAATCGTTAGTTTCTTTGACGCTAAATTACATTGATAACAAATAATTGCTATAGTCGTGCTCTTCACAATCTATTGTGGGCACGTTTGCGAATAATTACCAAAAATAAATCATCGGAATGTATAAAATTGTCGAAGTTATTAATCGTTGAAGATAGGCCTGCACGGCGCGCCGTTGCAGGTGGTGTACCTATATCGATTCAGGTGGGCCAATCATCTGAGAGCAAAATGCTTTGGCATGAGTACTTTCTATATCAAAATCTACAGAGTGGAACTTTGCCGATGAATTTGAACAAAAATTGCGGAAGTTACGCACGAATAAATATATTCCAAACATTTTTACGGTAAAAAATCGCCTTTAATCAGTTATAAAATGTTTTTCACAAACATCCAATGTTGATGTGGTAATTTCACTCTGTAGAGGAAATAATTCTACGCATCCAGTAAAAACTTAAAGTGAAAATATTCATTCGTTCAAGAGTTATGATGTACACCGTATTTTAAAATGGAGTTTCGAGATAAACGGCTTGAAAGACCCTATGCCAATAGTCGGTGATAGTACAAAACCGCGTATGAGCAATTTGTAAATACCGCGGATCTGCAAAAGTAGAAAAATTCAGATTTTGCGCCCACGGTTGCCAAGCGCTGTTTGGCTTTTTTAAAAAATCACACCATTGATGTTAGATTTACTACAAGGAGTGCTAAAACTGTCCAAAAAAAGTTAAGTCTAAGAAATCCCTTAAAATGGCTAAAGTATTAAGTTTTTTTTCCTCCTGTAAAATTGATAAAATACAAACTGCTCATCCGCGGTTTTGCACCATCACCGACAAGTACCGTTCTGCGAGGCCGTTCTCGGCGGTGCAACCAATTACGTTCGCTGCTCTAACTTCTACAATTATGAATTTCTCTATGAAGTTTTGTGTAAAATGTTCATAATGGGTAAGACTTTCAGAATCAGTACAAAAATTAGCGATTTTTTCACTACACTCTTAATTTATTAATATTAAATGAAGTGCAGTTACTCCGTTCGAAGATTCATAACAATTTTTCCCGGGGGGGGGGTTAGGGGCAACGTCGGGATGATGGTAAAGAAAAATATACCCCTCTTGCTTTTTTAACCCATTTTATACAGCCAATTTAATTAAAAATTTAAAACCGAAATTTAAAAATATTCCCTTTTTTTTGTATAAAATTAATAAAGATCGGTTTTGAAAAATAAGCTATTATTCTTAAAAGCCAGGGGGGGCAATTGCCCCTTTTGTCCCCTCCCTCTGCAGACGCCCATGCATGTAGGTACCAGCAGCGATTCCAAGATTCGTTGATTTCAAATCAATTTATGGCAGCATTTTTAAGCGTAATTTTACAAAGCAACGTTTGGTGCTATATTTGTAAGCTGATTTAGGTGTTAGCTTGAATATGTTAATTTTTGTTTCACATAGTGAAACAGTTTTGTCCTTACATAAACTTTAATCTAATCAGTCTCTGCTGGAACTATGGAATAGAAATAAAAGTGTACATTTTATGTAGGAATAAGTCCATTCAATTGTTGGAATTAGTGGATTTTATTGTAACACTGTGATATACCTATCAGAATGCTACGAGTATTTAACAGATTCTTTTTTCCGTTTTAAGCATCCCTAAGTGCGTAATTTAATGGGTGCAATGATGGACTGTGTACTTCGGACGTTGAAATCTTATAATGGGAAATGGTAGTAGGTATATATTTGGTTACACGCGCATCAGGTGTCTAAGAATTTTTCAATCAAATAATACATACTTCTGGAAATTTCGGATGCAAATCTAATTACTCTTTTCCAATATACTTCTCTTCCCAATTCTTTTCAATAATACTATTTGCCACTATTTTCGCTATTCCTTCCCATGAAACCATAATGTTTCCTGTTTGTCGAACTACTGTTATCTTTATTCACATTTGCATGGCGTCATGCAATTCATTCCTAATAATGCACCCGCAAACTGTAAAAAGCTCCACGTAACCCGTGTTTAAATCAACTCCGTTCTTTTACCGCTATTTCCTCGCCGATAAATTAGGAGATAAGACAGCTCGGCATGAGATAAGACAATGTGGCGTGTTAGTCTCAATTCTTTTTATTCGAAAGCCCCCACCTTCGTTTTTAATAGCGGTTTTAATGGCGTCATCATTAGATAAGCAAACCTTCGCATATGTATGTGGATGTCGAAAGTTACATGCCACGGGCAACTCAATAAAAGATAGCCCGCTAAATAACGTGTGCTCAGTTTCGCACCGAGCATGACGAGGTTGTCGATCATTCTACTTTTACTGGGGCTCGTGAACTCCTGGCAGAAGGAAGTTCCAAGGGTGAAGACGCGTTTAGGAGACATAAGTGGCTTCTATAAGATATCTTGGGGTGGTCAACAGTACGCGGCCTATGAAGGCATCCCTTACGCGCAACCCCCTGTTGGGAACCTTCGTTTCCAAGTACGTTCAGTAATTGTGCTTCGGCAATCGTTAAGGTTCGTGAAAAAGATAGTTTTTAAACTTCTGTGAACTCTCGTAGCCACCGAAATCGGCGCAACGATGGGACGGGGAGCTCACTGCGACCAAAAAGGGCTCAGTTTGTACTCAATACCTGATGTCTCCGTCGTCAGACGGAGACAGAGTTATTGGTTGCGAGGACTGTCTGTACTTGAACATTTACGTGCCAGCTAGGAGTGGCAGCAAAGGGCCATGGCCTGTGATGTTTTGGATCCATGGCGGAGCCTTCCAGTTTGCTAGTGGAAACGAGGCAGACGAGACGCGTCTGATGGACCGTGATGTCATATTAGTCACGGTTAATTATCGTTTAGGACCTTTCGGTGAGATTATCATTAGCAAAGACTAGCAGTTTATTATCTTCGATATATGAGCCGTTGTTTTTGAAAGTGGTATAAGTCCATTTTTTTGGAAAAATGAGTTAGTGGTGGTTTTAGTCAGATATAGATATCCTCTTTTTATATTTATATTCACACAGTAAATTGTGTACAATATCCACTTAAATTAATCAAAGAAGGTGTACCTACTGTAAAATGTTATTGCAGGAACGTTTTTTTTGAAAGTGGTATAAGTCTATGTTTTGGAAAAAAGTACTTCACTAGGCTAAGTGTAAATAAGATTGCTATTATTAGTTATCTTAACGAAGCTATTTACTTTTCACACTTGGAAGTAACTGATAAGATAAGATAACTAATACTAAGGAACTATGTAAATAATGAAGCAAGTAAATATTATTTTTTACATTAAAAAATACATTTCAGAAAAGCCAACTTCAATTAAAATATAAATTTAAAATTTTTATTGGTTATATTTTTCATAATATGTTATTATTGAAAGTGGTATAAGTCAATTTGTATCTAAAAAATCGCTTTTTTTCTTTAAAATTTTTATTGATTATTATTGCACAATAAAATTTAACAAGTATATAATTTTAAAAACATTATTGAGAATTGATTAACGTATGCGAATATTTTTAAATTGCTTCAAACGCAAACTCATAAATATCTCAATGTATGAATAAGTGGACTTATACCACTTTCAAAAACAATGGCTTATATACGTTATAGCTGGCCGTTCTAATTAGCGACTGTAGATTTTGTGCTAACGACGGACGTTCGGCAACCCGGAAATTCAGAAAATTATGAAAGCTGTTTAAATTTTATATAAATACTAATTTAGATATGGATTTAAGAAATCATTTTATTAATGGAAACTACTAAAATGGACTACAAATTCGGTAATAGAGGATTTATTTGTTTACAAAAAAAATATAACACAAAAATTTTTTATACGTATGAAAAGTGATTATCCACAGGTATTTCAGCATATACCTTCAAAATACAAAACCTTAATATTACGGGTTGGTGGTGGGGGTTACTTGAAAAATATGGATTTTTCGAAAATTATTGTTACGTTTTTTTGTAGATATAAGAAAACGATGTACCTTCTCTTTAAACTTGTTTTCGATGTCTTTCACTGTTCTCGAGATACCTATTCCATGATATAAAAAATTCTGCATTTTTTTCACCCCCAAAAATTGCATTATGGCACCAACAAAAATTAGGGTTACGTTACGGATGAACTGCTCTATTTGCACACCAACTTTCATAATTTTCTGAATTTCCGAGTTGCCGAACGTCCCTTGTAAGTAAAAGATTCATTTAAGGATTCCTCAGCACGGGAAACCGCGTGGTCCCTGGAAACATGGGACTGAAAGACCAGACTATGGCTTTGCAATGGGTGTCGAACCATATTAAGAGCTTTGGTGGTGATCCTGAAAATGTAACAATTTTTGGAATGAGCGCGGGGGGCGCGAGTGTCCACTACCATTATCTGTCGCCCTTTAGTGCTGGGCTCTTCCAACGTATGTTCTTCCGTTCAATTTCCTATAAAATATCTGCATCTAATCACTTGCTCGACCCCTCAGAGTTCTGGCTAATAACTCTTTCTCTTAATCCTCGCTCGTGACCGTGTAGGTGGTATATCGATAAGTGGGGTGGCAGTGGATCCATGGCCACAGACAGAACGTGCTCCTGAAAAAGCTGACAAGTTGGGCGCTTTATTGGGATGTTCCACGAAGTCTACGAATAGAATGATTAGCTGTTTGCGGCAACGTCCAGCACGATTGATAGCGCAAGCTGTTGGTGATTTCATGGTAAAACTTGCGAGATTAATTTGCTTATCCTACTATGGGGGTTGAAGGAAGAATCGACTTGTGGGACAGCTAAGGACTGTATCATCAGTGTTTAGATCACGTAACAAGTTAGAGTACCTAATGCGAGGTTGGTGTTCGTACATCAAACGAGAATGAAACATTCATTTAACTTTCTAGTGCATAGATTTTTAATTCAATTCGAAAAATTAGACTACTTTAATTTGGGGATGAAAAGACCGAATCCGATGTCTGTTTTCAGTCCGAATGAAATAATAATAATAATAATAATAATAATAATATTTTTTGCAGCGTGCGTAGCTCAAAAATGCACTTCAAACTAGATTTCTGTCAAATTGATATCTCAGCTTGACATGTTTTTTAGACCAATATGTGCGCTGTGGTACTACTTTTAGGGCTGGCAAATGAGAATTCCCAATACCCCTGGATTAAACAGCTACCCGCCTTAAGGCAGGCGTATGCACTAGAGGGTGAATAATGGGGTGAAATTCAAGACTCATGTGGAGGTCTTCAAATTCGATTCTTTCTTCGATCCTACGATAATGCTACTCGTCGTGTACTCGAAACACTTCTTTACACTATCGAATTTCAAATCGTAGTATTGGTTGTACAATCCCTTCACCCCATTTGGGCCAGTCGTGGAGAAACAAGTAGTCCCTCGTCCTTTTATTCGTCGATCTCCAATCGAAGTGATCAGCAGGGGTGAAGCTCTGGATGTACCATGGATTAGTGGCGTTGTGAGCGAGGAGGGACTCTACCCTGCAGCAGGTGCGATATCTCACTAGAAAAGCCTCGTTCTTATCTCCGTTTCGCCGTAAAACCAGAAATCCTATTCGTGCAGAATTCGTCGCCAACGACATGCTTCTGAAGGAGTTGAACGATAATTGGGACGATATAGCACCGTATTTGTTAGACTTCAACGATACCATTCCTCTGAGCGACCATGCAATTGTCTCCGAGAAAATTAGGAAGCATTATCTGGGAGACAAAGAGATTAAGAAGGAGACAGTGTTACCTCTGATACATATGATCGGCGATCGACAGTTTGCTGTTGATTTTGAGAAGGCAGTTAGACTCCAGGCTAAAATTAACAAGAGCCCAGTATGGACGTACTATTATAGTTACAGATCTTTGCACAGTGTCAGCGAACAGTTGGGCGGCTCTACTAGGAATTTCGGTAATCTAGTGTGGCTTTCTTTTCTAATATACCGGAGTACTTGAGTGTTTGAATTCATGTTAACAAGCTTGGTGCGTGTAGGTGTCAGCCATGGCGACGATATATTCCTTGTACTCGAATCGAAGGTGGCCAACACTACCAGACCAGAGGACGTGAAGATGCAACAGCTTTTGCTGGACTTTTACACTTCGTTCGCTATTCATGGGTAAACAGATTGAAAGAATGGGAGTGGACCATTTGCGACTGCGTGCTGCTTGCAGATTTCTGTAATACACACACTGCGAATATTTTAGGAAACCGAGAATTCCTAACGCTGCATGGGGAACATTCAATCCTGATGAAAAAGTGTTTCGTTACTTGCACATAGCGAGTCCAGAAAACGTGACCATGGAGGGTAACGATGATTTTGCGCAGAAGAAGTTCTGGAACACGATTCCATTTGAGGAGAACCAACTGCCTTTGAAATCAAGGAAAAAAAATTGATTGCAAGTGGGGGATGAAAGAAGTAAGCAATGGAAATTTAAATATGTATCTTCAATTGGATTCTAAGTAGTTACTAGCGATATAGAAGAAAACGATTTTTTTTTTGCATAAAGCAACAGTTGAACGTCACGATAATATGTTCCCAAAGCCGCAAAACGAAATCCGAAAAATTAAAGCGGATATAGTTGGTTTTGCTACGGAGCACCAGTTTCCTAGAAAACTTTAAATGCGTTTTTCTCGAAACGACAGTTTTACAATTGGCGGACAACGTAACTCGAAAAATATTCAACCGATCGACTTGGCCTTGTGAACATTTTCTTCACAGAACTTAGCTATTGGTATGATGATATTGTTTAAATAAATAACTTTTTTTGGACATTTAAGGCAAAATTTCGTTGGAAAAAGTGAACTTTTTTTCAAGAGGTCGCCATTTGTTCAATTTTGCATTTTGAAGTTATAAATTTATACGATTTGTGCGTGCACTCATACACTAAACAAAATTTTTTGAATTTTTGGTTTCAGATGAATATGTACAGTAGACGCTACGTTGCCCACCGCGGAAAAATTGCATCGCCAACGGACTGGGAATAAGTCCGTTTAACTCTGTTATTTGCCGCTCTTTTTTAATAAATTATTTGTTTTTATCTGCCTTAATCTGACAATACAATATCCTGAACGTTTCAGAAGGATCGATTAAATAGTTTCTTTAAAACAAATTCCCGAAAAATGTCTCGATTTTCAGATAGTTACACGAGGTTCCCCCCTTATGAGTTTCGTTTTACGACTGCCTTGTGTCTCCTAAGGGCTCATATTTAAAGGAGACTTTCCCTGGGGGGTGGCGGAAGATTGAGAGGGGGTAGGAGCTTTCCTTTAGCAGTCTTGGACCTGAAGACGCCTTATCTGGTTTGCGCATCTTTCCGAAGACAATCAAGGGAAAGTGGTTTTTGACGTTCGAGCATGATTTATAGGGTCCTTGGTGCGAAAACTTTATTTAGGGTCTTTTGAAGGAATGCATGGAAAGAAGGTCCGGTCTATTGTGTTCAATCTTCCTAGAGGAGAAAGTGATCAGCCACTTATCTAGGGTGAAGATCAGGGGCGGATACAGGATTTTCGGGATGGGGGGGGGGGCGTAGGTCTGACAAATGAACCAGGGACCTTTCCGATATTTTCCTGCTAGATGAAAGTGTTTTTTTTTTGGTATCATTTTATCATATTTTCCCTCATATTGCTAAATTAAATACCCTCCCCCCCCCCCCCCCTCTGTATCCACCATTGGTGAAGATCTTAGCGGACTGTAGGTAAAAAAGGGGGCGGAAGGCGAAACCAGGAAGTTTACACTCTTAGGAGAGTATAACTATTCAGGCAAAGTACGTTAGGCTTACCTCGAAAAACAGCAAAATTTTTAACAATAATACAGGAAACACGCTCTTGTTTGACAAACTAACCCAAATCAACAGCCTTAAACAAATAAAATCGGCAATGATGTTTTATTACTGACATCCTTGAAATACCGATAGTGCGAGGTCTCTCCCACAATTACCCTATGTGCGTGATGACGGTGATAACGCCGTGACGTCAACCAAGCCAAGTGACGCCACGCGAAGCCAAGACGACGTCACATGCTTGTCACGGAAGTCACGCCAATGCGATAATTGTGGTACTAATCGGTAATTACGTGGGAAACACGTGGGACGCTTACGTTTGAAAAATACAAGGTCCTCTACTTCCCTGTTTCTGTTCAAATTAATTGAGATATACGTAATATTGATGAGATTTAAAAGAATGCACGAAAATAATAATAGAAATACTATATGTTCATGCAATTATTCTTCTAAATTCGTGGAATGTTATAACGTTATGTATAAATGCATTTCTTTATATAGTATTTACAGAATATATACACAAAATATAAAATTTAATATTACAGTTAAAGTATGATTTAATATACATATAAACAAGAACATAAATATATACATTTGAGAATATAATATTTTCTAATTGTCGCTAGTCTCGTTATCACTTTCATCTGTCTCATCCGGCAATAAAAATCCAACGAGGTCATCTGGTATAAATTCTCTCTTATACATGCTGTTATTAAATAAGTTTAGCATGTTATCAGTAATTTTGTAATCGAAAGAGTTTGCATTTTTATTGATTAAATCTAATTTAATTCTAGTTAGTGCAGCTATCGTTTGTAGCTGCAAACTGTTTCTCTGTTTTGTTTTTATTTCTGTCACAGTGGAAAAAAATCGATCAACATCAGCGTTCGAATGGGGCAACGATAAACACAACTCTGCTAGCTTTGATATGTTTTCAAATACATATTCCCCGGAAATATCGTTAGTATTACGAATTTTGTGCCAGAATTGAGGTATACTAAGTACCTGTAAGTTTTCTGTTTCTTCGTTTGAAAAATAAAATGGTAATAAATGCCACTCATTTAATACATCGTTACGACTAAATTTAGATTTAAATTTGTTTAAAACACTGTTTAATTGGTCATTCTGATGTCTGGTAATATCTAAAGCTACGTTCGGGCTTAAAAATTCTAGTGAATTTAAAAATGGTTCCTTAAACGGCAATCTTGTAACAATATCTTCGAAGGCGGATTGATAAAATTTCTTTACATTTTTAAAAAATTCTATAATTTGTTTGTCCTCTTCTACATTACTATGCATAATCTTATTAACTGTTGTCATAGATTCCGCTCCAATAAACATTTTTTGCATTGGCACTAAATTTGCGTCGTTATACACGTCTATTTTGTGTATATTGGGTGCCGTAATATATCTAGACTTTATAAAATTACCTCCCAATAATCTTAACAATCTCAAGCATTCGGGGACCAGGCAAGGAAGTAGAAATTTCGAGCTCTGAAACAGTCTGTTGAACCCAATAAATATGGTTAATGCGTAATTTAGAAATTGTACATATGCTTTAGTATAAAGGCAATTTAAATTTCGAAATAATTTGTTCGCGATTTTTGACTTTCCTTCTGTTATTGCCTCCGCAGAGATAGCAAGTAAAACTGGCCACTGATTCAAAACTCTTTTCACACATTCAGCTAGTGCTAGCCACCTGGTTCTCGATGGCTGTAGAAGTTTTTGTTTTGCAAAGTTCGCGAAATCTTCCGTACCTTCTAAAACGCTCTGATGTTTAGGATTTTGGGAGAAGTATGTACAAACTGTATGCAAAAATTCCTCTATGTGCAATGGCAAGTATCTGCACGCACCGGACGTAACCAAATTCATTGAATGGCACATGCATGAGAAGACAGAGATTTCTTCATTGTCTGCTAATATACGAGTAATCAATGAGTTCTGTCTTTCCAGCATTACATTCGCATTGTCAGCGCACACACCAACGATATTGCTAACCGGCAAATTACATTTCTTTAAAGAATGTAGAAAACCCTTGTATAAGTTCTCTGCCGTACATTCCTTAACTCTAATTAAATCTAATAAATACGTATGTATCTGTTCTTCGTGGACATATCGAATTAAAAACCATAAAATTTTCGTATTACATATGTCTCTGGTCTCGTCTATTAAAACGGAGAAGAATTTGCCACGTAATATTTCCGTAGTTTCTAAAACGATGGATTTATTTATAACATTTTGTATAATGGCTGAGATTTTATGTCTTTTAAGAGACATGCGTTTAACAATAGCAGGATCTGCCGGTGCCATATTCGTAATTTGAATGAATTGTCTGAACGAGTTAAAGGATCTATTGTGCTCGGCTATGTCTATGCAAAACCTTATTTCTGCCACCTTTACGCTATCCATAAAATTTTTTACTGGTTCAACGTTTTTTATTGGCCCTTCTTCTTGCCTATGTTGCATGTTCACGCGGTGCGTTCTGCTGTTTGCATGCTTTCTCAAGTCGTTTTTGCATCCCACAAAAGTTTTGCAGCAAACTATGCATTTCCCTTTGACCGGATCCTCGTCTCGTTGAAGCCAGTCTTTGAATTCTGGCTCCTCCATCCAAGTATGGCAAAATGCTTGCCTCTTTGCTTTCCTTCCACGGGGGCTGATGAAGCTGCTATCACTGCCTATTCATAAAATAGTAATTTTTATTTGTACAATATTAAAAAGCAATTTCAAGAAGATAATCATTGAACGAAGCAAACTATGTTCTATAATTCTATAATTCGAGAAACTGTTAAATTAAAGATACATCTTACTTGATTCATTGTCTATATCCAAGTTTTTAACAGCTCTACGGCTAGGTCCAGCGACGCTGGTATCAATGCCTGTGTAAAATATTAATTATTAGTATATTTCTAACATCATAGCAATACATACTATAAAAATTTAAAAGAATAAATATTAAAGGAAGAAGCTAATGAACATAATGTTCAGCAATCCTTGGTAAAAAAGATACTTCAATTTCTCAAGGAATGATCATTTCTAAAATTATACTGATGCAAAAGTATCAAATATTTGTTTTACCAGAATCCTTATTCATACTGGAACTTGAATAAAAAACTGTAAAACTCCAATGAACGGTGCAAATCACGATTCACTAACTTCTCGCATCACGCATCGGGAAGATGAAGCAAACAAAGCACGTCGAAGAGGGCGCCACTAGCGCACGCATATTGTACTGCTGTTTGCACGAGTGCGCATGCGTGAATGGTTTGCGCGCGAATTTTTCATTTGCAGAATGTATGAACTGGGTAGTTATATAATGTTTTATAACGCACCGATGACAAGTGGCATGTGTGTTGATGCCGTCACGGGTGGGAAAAACTTGCAGTCATTTTCCTCTTGGCGCCAGTAGCGCAATGTTACCAGGTCGAGGGTAAAAAGGGAAAGCGGTTGGAAGTGGGGGACGTAACTCAAGTCACGTGGTGCAAGCAAGGTAGGTGATAGGTGTAGAATGGTAGTGGGGATAATGTGACGTCATAGTATTTTCCTCAGAGGGAATTTTTTTCTGGCAACGTCGGGTTGGCGTCGGTTACGTCGTGCCGTCATCACGCGCACATAACCGTACTGCAGTAAGTGTTCTCCTTAGAGCATATACTACTGGAGGTCTCACTCTCATTGTCTTATGTCTCCTGTCCCCGAAACTGTCGCCAATCACGCGAGAGAGAAAGACATGTGCGAGCTAGTGCGAGTGAGAGGTGTACACCGACGCATGCGCATTGTAAGTGATTGGGAGTCCATCGATCTATGTACATCTCTCACTCGCACCATCGAGAAAGTATCTCTTTCTCTCTCCCATGATGTTGGCGACAGTTTCGAGCTCTCAGTGAGACCATCATGTATATATGTTCTAAGGTGTTCTCCCTCCACTACGGTAGGGATATTCCTGGCAACCCTGCCACAAAGCGGGCCGAGGTGGACCGAAACCAGGTAATCAGTGTCGGATTAAAGAAAAAAGGCACAGGCGGCAAACGTTTTGAGGGGCCCATTTTTGGAGAAAAATTCAAAGTGGGCTAAGTGTAGTATAACAGAGAAAATATATAGTGTTTGGATAAAATCATAATTTTTTATTGAAGATAGGGCCCGATCTAGGGCACGAAAAAATATAGTGTTTGGGTACCTATACGTAATCATAATTTTTTTTGGTCATGAGGCCCTGCGGGGGCCTTCTATGAAGGGGCCTAGGCGGCAACTGTTATACCTACCTACCGATACCTACCGATACGATAACTAGAAAATCAGAATGGTTATGAACTGGTGCACGTCATCGGCTATCGATGGTATTCTGTATAAACCTTAATAAATTGTACTCAGCACAGCCGTCAGCCGAACAATGGAACAGCACTTGATAATTTCAGATAAGTAGGTATTTTTACTTCATGTAGAAGTTACATCCAACTAGAATATTTGACAATCACAGCCATCAACTCGGTTCTCACCAATTACCAGGTCTCACCACGAGGAGGTTGCTGCTCTTGGAGACCCGTAGAGATATCAACGGAAATTTTCACTAAAATATTCATTCCACTGACTATTCAGTACCATGAATTATGTTTACAACATTTACACTAACCACCCAGTATAAATAATTTTTAACTACGATAACACTTGGACTTTGAAATGATTTTCTACTCTTTCCCGTGAAAACATAATATTTTTCATTTTCTGAAACACTGTTATCTTTATTTGCCTTTAAATTGCAAACAGTCGTCACCTTTCGGTATGTAGGTACATTTATCGCGATTTTCTTAGCTCATCACAAACCTCAAAAGCTTCGTATGACAAAAATTTAAACGAGATTCATCCTCCCATTTTTATTTACTCGCTGATTAATTAAGAGATAAGGCATCCCTTAATTGTATAAAACACTAAAGAAGCAATAAGGCTCGTTGTTTTCAATTTCTTTCCTCCACATACCCCCACCACCGTTTTAACAAATCCATTACGAATATTGCAATAAGCTGAGCAAACATTTACATATGTATCCCGGACGTAACATACGACGGGAAATTCAATAAAAGGCTGCCCACTAAATGACACGTGCTTAGTTTCGAAACGAGCATGACGACGTTATCGATCACTTTACTTTTACTGGGAATCGTGAATTCCTCTTGGCAGGAGGAAGTTCCAAGGGTTAATACAAGCTTAGGTGACATAAGTGGCTACTATAAGAAATCTTGGGGTGGTGAACAGTACGCGGCCTATGAAGGCATCCCTTACGCGCTACCCCCTGTTGGGGAACGTCGTTTCCAAGTACGTTCAATAACTGCAATTCGAAAATCGCTCATGGTCATCCAAAAGATGCCTTCTAAACTTGTGTGACTTCTCGTAGACACCAAAACCGGCGCAACGTTGGGATGGAGAGCTCAAAGCGACCAAAAAGAGTTCGGATTGCATTCAATACCTCATGCCTGAATTATCAGACGGAGACAGAGTCACTGGGAACGAGGACTGTCTGTACATGAACATTTACGTGCCAGTTAGGAATAGTAGCAAAGAACTATGGCCTGTGATGTTTTGGATCCATGGCGGAGCCTTCCAATTTTTCAGTGGAAACGGTGCAGACGAGACGCGTCTGATGGATCGCGATGTCATATTCGTCACGTTTAATTATCGTTTAGGGCCTTTCGGTGAGATATCATTATCGATGACTCCAACAGTTGATTATTTTCGATGGATACCCGTTCTAATTCGCATTCGAAAAAAATTCATTTCAGGATTCCTCAGCACGGGAAACCACTTGGTACCTGGAAACATGGGATTGAAAGATCAGAGTATGGCTTTGCAATGGGTGTCGAAGCACATTAAAAGCTTTGGTGGTGATCCTGATAATGTAACCCTCTTTGGATTGAGTGCCGGGGGTGCGAGCGTCCAGTTGCATTATATGTCGTCTTTTAGTGCTGGGCTCTTCCACCGTATGTTGTTACGTTCAATTTCCTATGAAATATCTGCATCTAATCGCCTATTTCTTTGCTACTATTCGTGTTTCTCGTAATCTTTGCTCGTGATTGCTTAGGTGGTATATCGATAAGTGGGGTGGCATTTAATCCTTGGGCACTGACAGAACGTGCCCCTGAAAATGCTAATAGGTTGGGCGCTCTATTGGGATGTCCCACGAACACTACCACTAGAATGATTAACTGTTTGCGAGAACGTCCAGCCAGATTGATATCGCAAGCTGTTGGTGATTTTATGGTAAAATTTGCAAGATTCCTCTGTTTTTCTAACTATCAGGTTGAAGGAAGAATCGACTTTAGTGACGGGGAGTATTTATCAGAGAAGATGACCCAGAGCATGGGGCTTGTTCTAGGGATTATATTCCCTAGAAGCATGACCTCAAGACGGGATCTGACGACCCCGGGGTACCTGGGCTGTCTCATCGCCGTGTAACAAGTTCGATTAATGAAAGGTTGATGTTCGTACCTGAAACGAGAATGATCAAATTCAGGACTAATGTGGAGGTCTTCAAAGTCGATTCTTTCTTCGATTCTAGGATAATGCTACTCGTCGTGTACTCAAAACACTTTTGCACACTATCGAATTTCAAATCGTAGTATTGGTTGTACAATCCCTTCACCCCATTTGGGCCAGTCGTGGAGAAACAAGAAGTTCCTCGTCCCTTTATTCGACGATCTCCAATCGAGGCGATCAGCAGCGGCGAGGCTCTGGATCTCCCGTGGATGTGTAGTGTCGTGAGCGAAGAGGGACTTTATCCCGCATCAGGTACGTTATCTCCTCGAGAAAGCCTCGATCTTATCTCCGATTCGTCGTAAACCAGAAATTCAATTTGTACAGAATTCGTCGCCAACGACACGCTTCTGAAGGAGTTGAACGATAATTGGGACGATATTGCACCGTATTTGCTTGCTTTTAACGACACAATTCCTCTGAGCGAGCATGCAAACGTATCCGAGACAATTAGGCAGCATTATCTGGGAGAGAATGAAATTAATAATGAGATAGTGGCGCCACTGATACAAATGATCGGCGACCGACTGTTTTCTGTTGATTTTGAAAAGGCAGTTAGGCTGCAGGCTAAAATGAACAAGAGCCCAGTGTGGACATATTATTACAGTTACAGAGCTCTGCACAGTTTCAGCGAGGTGTTCAGCGGGTCTACTGAGAATTTCGGTAATCTATTGAGGCTCTCTTTTCTGATATACGAGAATATTTGCGTGTTCGAAATAATTATAAGAAGCTTGGTGGGGCAGGTGTTTGCCATGCCGATGATGTATTCCTCGTTCTCAATCCGACGTTGAACGCGGTTACCAGGCCAGACGACTTGGAGATGCAACAGCTTTTGCTGGATGTTTACACTTCGTTCGCTATTAATGGGTAATTAGATTGGAAGAATGGGCATGGAACATTGCGGCTGCCTGTTGTTTCCTAATTCCTATAATACCCCATCTGCGAACATTTTAGGACACCAACAATTCCTAACGCTGCTTGGGAATCATTGAATGCAGATGAAGACGAATTTCGCTACTTGCACATAGCGGATCCGCAAAACGTGACCATGGCGGGCAATGATGATTTTGCGCAGAAGTCGTTCTGGAACACGATACCTTTTCAGGAGAACCAACTAACTGCCTCTGTATCCAGAAGAAAGTAATTGATTGCCAGTGGGGGAAGAAGGAAGTAAGGATTGAAAATCCAAATATGTGATTTAATTAGATTCTGAGTATTTAGTAGTTCGGTTGACAAATAAAGGCAAGTGTAGAAATGAGTGGAAGGGAGGGTTAGAACAGATCTCGAGGCTTGACATACAAAATCGTTTATTCATATAAAAGGACACTTTATACTAGCACGTACTGTCAAAAAACTATCCTACTTTCGTGTACAATCGGGCCCACCGAGTGGTGGATTCCCTTTCGCTCGCTTCTCCTCGTGTATCACATTATTATTATACGCGGCAACTGATAACGGATTATGCTGAGAATAATGGGGGGATAACTGCCATTGTGGTCGTAGTCGGAGTATAAAAAAATGAAAAGAAGAAAGAAAAGAGGAGGAGAGTGTTTCGAGGAGAGTGTCCGATAGATCCATCACGGGCGTTTGAGTATATTTGCGTACTGAGCGCCGTAGTCGACTCCGCTCTTCACAGCATGATCAATTTTAATCCGCTCGATCAGCCCCCCTGGAATTAAATTATTAGTTAAACCACGCTGCTGCAATCGAAGACTATAATTGGCACCAGATGAAAATTGGTCATTCTGTGCATAAATATTATGCGTTTATGTATAGGTACATATATAAAAGTCGCGTGGACGAATCGTGCTGGTGGGTAACGCCTCTGTCTCGAGCGACGCTTGGATCCCACCAAAATCGATCTCATCGGTTTTGTTATTAATTACATGCATCCTATGTGTTCACCATAATTAATACGCCTTACGTTAGAGTTACATATATATCATATAAATGTACCGCCGTAACACTCGTTACTCTCAAGTACACTATCGCTATGAGTGAAGTGGATATTACGATAAATACTAGGCTCGACTAATTGCTAGAATCATTAGCTCGGTCGGAACCGTTCCGATCGAGTGATTACCGAATTACGACCAGGATCGACGGATAAGCCAGCACAGTGCAAATTGGAATTCGTTGGTGGACGATTATCGGTTGCGCAATTTTCAACGCGTTTCGCCGACCGACAAAGTGCTTTCACGTGTGATCGCGACTTAAATGGGCGGTAACTTAGATTGTGGAGGAGACTTTTGAGGGTCTTCACAGAACGAGTGTAGGTATTTTATAATTCAGAAGACTGAATATCGCAGTGAATTTTGTCGCGATTCATCGGAAGCTTTCCTGGGGGATTAAGACGCTTACATTCTTCTTCGATTGAAATCTATTAAGTGGCTACTCCATCGTATGGAATACCGAGAATACTCCAGACGTTGAACGTATAGAAGCTGGCTGTGTCAATGGTAAAAAGTGGGCTACAAATGCCACTGTTTTGGCTGAAAGATGATCTACTAGAATTGATCACTCGGCGCATTTCGGTGTCATTCGAAATCAAGCACCCTCTAATGATGACTTTAGGCCAGGATCGAAGAATATTGAAAGTGATTCCTCGGGAGGCCTCGGGAATCTATAAATGAAGTACGTTTCGAGAGAAATGTTTTACGAAGCGAAGGGCGGAAGCGTGCTCCATACGTGTATCAGCTTTATTATCGACGTGTTGCGCACGTGGAAAGAAACAATTAATGTTGAGGGGCAGTGACAGTAACAAATATGGCCACTTGTATCACGATCGAGTTGCCTTGCGTGGAAGCACTGGGTGGTTACTTGCTGACCTCTTGTTCTTTTCGATGGACAGAGAGCTCCTCTTTCTCGTATTATACTTATGCAGAACACTTTTATTGTATGGATAACCGTGCTAGGGGTGTCCCGTCGCGGAGACGAGCTAAATTAACGAACCGGTGGTACAAAAAAGAGAAGAGTAGAAGTAGGTTTCACGGGTTACACTGATACCAGGAAGACAGCGCTTGGACTCGTCGACGTCTTCGATCCGATCATAAATACAGACAGTATGCGCAGTATTTGTGCGACGATAATAGCGTTCATTCTATTACACCTAAAGAGCCCCGTGTTCCGAAGTCTCAAAGCGTGACGACGTTGTCTCCGACATTGATTCGCCTCTCCCCCTGGATCGTGGCACGAACGCCACCCCCTAGCGTTCAGTGCTCGTATAGTATCAAATTAATTGACTGTTTAGTGATATATCGCGGCAGGGGTAGGGGTGCAGGAAGCACGATTACCATCCCCCCTCCCCCCGTGACACTTTGAGACTGGAGAACTAAGGGGCCATCGTAGATTATACTTTCGTACAAACGTATAGAACATCGTTTAAGTATTATCATTAGGAGGGTACAGTGCATATAAAGAATCGTATAAATGTATATATTTATATTTATATATATATATATTTCTATATATATATGTATAATGACGCCAGCTCGCCGGAGAAGCAAATTCGCGATCGGTCCTCCGCGCGAGCCGCTGTTTGAGCTTTGAGATACGCGTACCTTTCGTCTTATCTTTCTTCCTTTCATCATTTTTTCTTTAACACATAAATGTACCATGCACACACACACACGCACGCTCGCGCGCTCGGTTACGATCCTCCCCCCTCTCCACTCGTAGTACGTAAGTACACCCTCCCGATCGGGGTGCATCGTTCGCGCGTTTCTGTTGGCATCTCGAGCGATAGGAAGACGGCTATGAAGCTGCAAATTGGAGTGTGGTGGGATTGATTGTAGAATGCTTGTCGGTGGAATGGATTGTCGGTTCGGATCGTGCTCGAGCACGCGTGAACGCCAGCAGACGTGAGTAAATGCGAACTGGATCTCGTTGGCGCACGTTGACGCGTGCCAGCCAAGGAGCGATCTAAGATCTACCTCGATCGATGCAGCGGTATCGCCGTGGATCATCGTTGTTCGAGCCGTCACAGTGGCATTACAAGGGGCATCCTCCGCGTTGGATCGCGCCCAGGGAAACCGGCGGGCAGTTGTCCCCGAAATGATCGCGATCGCCATTACAATGCCACTGTGCGCGAGAGACCGTCGGACGTGATTTTTTCTTCGAGTTTTTCTTCGCCGTTTGAATTTTTTTTGGTCGCGCCTCGCGTCGAAACGCGTTTATCGTTTGTTTCCCGTCACCGCATTTTTTATGTCCTGATCGACGACTCACCCTCCCCCTTCCAACGAGGGTCGGGACTCGAACGACGACGATCGCGGCCAACATCAGCGCCGATTTACTGTCACGAAGCGAAAGTGTAGTGCCGCCGTTTGCTCGGCACTGACGAAGGCACAGTCATAAGTCTCGTATGTTCGGCAAACGTTCTTCGTCGCTCTCCATCCTCCGCTCAACCGTTTACACGTAGAAAAATGGCGCGAGACGTGAGACTATCACGGATATATTCCTCCACTTTCCACCCGGTCGATTTCTCTCCGTCACCGTTTGGCACCAGAAACGAGCCTTCCCTCCTTCCTCCTCCCACGCTCTTCTCTCTCTCTCTCTTCTTTTAAGTCCCTTTCGCTTCACCATCTCGCCCTCCCTCCCACACCTCTCCGCTCTCTCGTGCTCTATCCTTATCTCTATCTCCCTTTTTTTCTTTTTTTATATAACATAATATAATATTATAATATAAACGTTTACGTTTTGGCCACACAGTTCGTGATCGCCGAAGCACATTATTGTCTGTGGTTCTGCGACATTTCGATAGTTTAGAATATTCTTAATTCACTTTTATACAACACTGATCTTCCCCTTGGACTTCCTCGTGTGCGCGTGTTTCTTTAGTGGATCCCCGGGATCGTGTTGGCCGGCTCATCTCCTCCTTCTGGCTGTGGCTGCCGCGATCATTTGCCTCAGCATCGGCTCCGGGCTGCACACTCGTGGGTCGCACTTCATGTTACCGTCGCCTCCGCAGCTGAAATTACAAAACGCTCGTGTTTATTAACAAATTTCCACCGAGAAGCTCCGAGCTCATGTCTACTTTATAACTAGGAGTGCATTTACTCGAATGCTTAACACTAGAGAAAGTTGAGTAACTTACGTGCACTGAAGACAAGGTCCCGACGCGGACCTGATGACCTCTCCAACGCGATACGCCTGGCCGCGAATTTGGCAGCCGCTCCGTTTCGCGGCTCCCTTGTACGCGTGGGCGTGGAAGTGCGGCGGTAACGTGGTGGTGGTGGTGGTGGTGGTCGTGGTTAGGTTGAGTGACGTGGCCATCGACACAGGACACTCGTATCTGGGACAGCAGAAGCCACTGATCGGTTCCTCGTGGCAGCCTGGGATAGGCGGCGGGCAGCTCTGCTGCAGGCAGATGATGTCGCTTCTGAAGCAGAAGCAGAAGTCGCAGGGATCGTCCCTCGGTATCTGTTGCGCCGACACGTAGACCTTGCCGCCGTATCGGCAGGTGCCTGGCCCATAGATAGCTTGGTCATCCTCGTCGTAGTCCTCGTCAGGATTCAAGTAGCTGCCAGTGTTTGTGGGGAAGTGGGGGTTCTCTTCTCCGGATACGGCCTGGTCGGGGTATTCGGGCACCTGAGGAGCTGCGGTACTCGTGGGTGCTGCGTGGAGACTGGGTTGAACCGGTCGCCCAGTGGTTTCGATGGTGTCGTTGGCTGGCTGCTGGTGTTCGTCGAATCCGACGGTCAGTGGACCTTCAATGGACCCCTCTTTCTCGGTGGTTGGTACTGTTTCTGGCAGTTGAGGTTCACCTGGAGGTCGCACTTCCTCTCCTCCTTCCTCGTGTTCCTCCTCCGCGAGTGATGGTTCCGTTGGGAGCGCGCCGGTCTTTGCAGGGT
Source organism: Andrena chrysosceles (assembly GCA_963855975.1). Lineage (NCBI taxonomy): Eukaryota > Metazoa > Arthropoda > Insecta > Hymenoptera > Andrenidae > Andrena > Andrena chrysosceles. Next base: position 112,251,441 of record OY979766.1, on the reverse strand, counting down.
GCTCTTCGATTGGCGCCTCGGTCGACTGTGGGCCTTCTTCAGCTTTCACAGGAACACTCTCTTCTGTGTGTTCCTCGGGCAGTGGTTGCAACGTACTCTTCTCTTGGGACAGTTCCGTGGGTTTGACTGTCTCCTCTTCTTCGGGGGTCTTCTCGGTTTCTGGCTGCTTTTCTGCCTCGGCTTCTGTCGATGTCTCGACGGCAGGTTCTGTGGAAGGCTGAGCTTCCTCTGACGGTTGGATCGGCGGAGTTTCCTTTGTGGGCTCGTGCTCTTCAGCCGCAGCTGGAGCTTCTGTAGATTCGACCACTGAAGGTTGTTCCTCGCGAAGAGATGTCGCTTCAGCCTCCGGAGCAGGTGTACTTGGTTGTGCTAATTCTTCCTCGCCAGTGATTGGAGCCTGCGTCGATTTCTCTTCGGCTTGGGGAGCTTCGCTTGGCGTTTCTTCAGGCAATTGTTCCTTGAGCAGAACGCCTTCTGTAGTTGGAGCTTCTGCTTCTGGTGGCAAGGTCTGTTGTTCACCTTCCGCGGGTTTCTCTTCTACCGGAACAACCTTCTCTGGCGCTTCAGTGGTAGGCTGCTCTGTCTCCGGTAGAACCTTCTGTGGCTCTTCAGTGGCAGGTTGCTGCTCCTCGGGCAGAATCTTCTCTGGCAATTCGGTGGCAGGCTGCTCTCCTTCAGGAAGAATCTTTTCTGTTACTTCAGCAGGTTTCTCTCCTTCGGGAAGAACTTCCTGGGGCGCTTCTTCGGGGAGAACCTTCTCAGGTGCTTCGGTAGATGGACTCGTTTCCGGTGTTTCACTAGGAAGTTCCTTTTCTGCCATTTCGGTCATAACTTCTATCGCTGGCGCCTCGGATGGAATCTCTGGCTCTGGAACCCCTTCAGCAGGAGTTACCTTCTCGGTTGAAAGCTCTTTCTCAGGAGTCTCGGTTGGAGTTTCCTTTTCTGGTACCTCAACAGGCAACTCCTTTTCTGGCATTTCAGTCGGATGTGCTACCTTTTCAGGAACTTCGGTAGCCTGTGCAGGTGCCTCGGTAGAAACTGCTCCTTCAGGTGCTTCAGGAAGCTTTGGTTCTGGTGCTTCGCTGGGAACTACCTGTTCTGGCGCTTCGGTGGGACTGACTTCGGCAGATACTTTAGGAACAGGTTCAGTTACTTCCTGAGTTTCTCCTACTGGAGTTTGTCCTTCGAGTGACCCTTCTTCTTCTTCAACTGCAGGTGTTCCTGCTTCTTCTTCTACAGCAGGTGCTTCAGTCTGTGGTGCTGCCTCTGGCATGCCTTCCTCCGACGGTTTCTCACCTATCATAGATGGTTCTTGTTCGTGAGTTGGACTTGTTTCGGTTGGTGCAGCTGGAGCTGTCTCTTCAGTTACAGCTTCACCTTCCGTGATAGGTTTCTGTCCTTCCTCAGGCACAGCTGGCGAGCTCTCAGGCATAAATGTTGAAGCTTCAGGGGCTGGCGACGTTGATTCGCTAGGTTGTTCTTCACCTGCTACAGTCACCTCTTCCTGAGGCATCTTGGCTGGCTCCACAGATGTTACACTCTCTTCCACGCTTGGCTTCTCAGTTTCTCCTTCAGGTTTCTGCTCCCCTTCACCTTCAGCCGGCACAGTAGCTTGTTCAATTGGCACTGTTGGTTCCTCTGGCACTTCTTTCAAAGCGGTCTCCGGTTTCTCTGTCATTTGTTCTTCCCTTTCCGTTACCTGCTCTGGAATTCCTGTTGGCTGTGGAACTTCATGTTCAACCGGTGCAGTTTCAGGTGCTTCAGTCTCAACTGGTGCAACTGGTAGCTTTTCAGTTGCTGCTTCTTCCTCTGGTTGAGCAGGTTGTTCCTTGACAGTAACAGCTTCCTCAGTAGCAGGTACTTTAGCTTCTTCCTCAACCGTTGGCTGTTCGGTTCCTTCTTGAGGTGAAACTGGTTCAGAAATTACTTTCGGAGTTGTAGCTTCGGGCCCTGATGCCGTGGTTTCTTCTTGAGGAACTATGGATGGTGTGGCCGCCTCTTCAGCAGGCGAAACAGATACAGTTGCTTGTTCCTCTAACGATGGAGTCACCTCGGGCTGTTGTTCTTCACCTCCAGGTGGTGAAACTTCCTGTTCAGGCTTCATTTCAACTACACTTGGCAGTTCCTCGGTGACTAGCTCCTTATCTTCCGTTGCTTTGGTTGCAGTAGGCACGGACGGTTGTTCGGTGACAATTTCTGCAGCTTCAGTCGAACTTGGCAGTTGCTCTTCTGGAACTTTTTCAGGTTCTTGCGCAGGTACTTCAGTCTGCTTTTCGATGCCTTCCGTGGTTGCCTTCACTTCACCTTCAGCTGCTGGCGTTTCTTTGGTCTGTTCCTCTGCTTCAGAGGTGGGCACTAAAGTTTGCTTAGTCTCAACTGGCACGGTGGGCAGCTCTTCAGGAGACACTGGTTTCTTAGTTGTTTCTGCAGCTTCCATTAATGGGGTCGCAGCTTCAGCTGCTTCAGTGGCAATTGGTTCCTGCTTCACTGCACCAGGAACGGTTGCTTCCTCTGGAACAAATCCTGGAGCTTCAGTGGAGGCGCCCATTTCTATTGGACCAGGTGTTTCACCTTCCACTGGCTTAGCAGTTTCTTGTTCCACTGGTGGCTGTTCTGGAGTTGACGCTTCTACTGCAGGAGATGGGCCTTCGGTCTCTGCTTCACTTGGTCGAATAGTTTCTAATTCACTAACCGGCGTGGATTGTTCAGGTTGAGCGGGTTCAGTTGGCTGGGAAGCCGTTGGTTCTTCTGTCTTCTGTTCTCCAGGCTGTTCTACTGGTTGCAACCCAGTTGTCGTTCCTTCTTCTAATGGCACCTGACCTCCGGTAACTGGTTGTTCACCTTCCGACACTGCAGGCTCTGGCATAGCAGAAGAAGTGGGTGTTTCAGCTTCTTTGGTCACACCTTCTTCTGGCATTGCAGGGGAAGCAGTTGCTGCTTGCTCTTCCGTCACAGCTTGCTGTCCTTCAGATGGTTCTACGCCTATTGATTTCTCAGTGGTAGGAGCAGCTGCCTCCTTCTCAATACCAGTAGAGGTTTGTTCTTGTTGCACTGCCTCGGTCGTTCCAAGCGTCTGTTCTTCGCCAGCTGGGCTCGAAGGCTGTTCTTCAGGCACATGTCCCTCAGGAACTTGTTCCGCGGGAACTTGCCCTTCGGTAGGCTGCTCAATAGACGGCATCTTAGTTACATGTTCTTCTTCTGGAGATTCCTTCTCTTCTGAAGGCACTTGCTCGGGCTCCGTGACAGATACTCCAACGGTAGTCGGTTGTACATGCTCCACAGGTTCAATAGACCTCAGCGTTGTGGGTGCTTCCTCGACCAAACCAGGCGTAGCAGTCTGTTCACTAGTTTCCTTGCCAGGTGCGGGCACTTGAGGTGTCGTGTGCTCCTTCACACCTTCAACCGGCTCCTTCGCGGAAACTTGGACCGGAATCTCTGACACTGGCGACACCGTCTTCTGCTCAGCTTCCTCTGTTTCGTATTTAGGTGTTTCATGCTCGATCATGTGATTATCGGACTCCAAGACCGCCGTAGGTGTTGAATCGCAGGTGTACATCGGGCAGCAAGAGTCTTTACCAGTGTGTATGGGCATGCAGTTGGACAAGTGGCTTGGGGGCGGCGGACACTCGACAAGATCGCACTGAATGATGCTGCTGATGCAACGGCACTGAAGTTGACAGGGATTAACAGGAGGAACAGCAGAATTATTGTAGAAAGACTGTCCTTCCACGAGACAGTTGCCTTCACCTGGAATCACCGCCGGCACGTGAGCTGGGTACTCCGATGTTGTTTCCTGTACAGGAGTTTCTACAGCGATTGTAGATTGCTCGACAGCCTCCTCGGTCGTTACCTTAGGCGATATTTCTGCGGATGGTGTAGATTCTGGGATGACTTGCTCCTTTGCTGGTTCTGCAGTCGATGGTTCAGGACTTTTCTCTTCCATGACTGGAGATTCTGTCTCCTTTTCCAGTGGCACTTGCGTTGAAGCTGCTTCTTTCGATGGGGTTACCTCCGTTTGAACTTCTTCCGGAAGGGAAACCTTTTGCTCCTCTTCTGGCAACGCCGTTTCGACAGCCTCAGTGGAACCTTCAGACACTGCAGGTTCGGTGGGGGATACTTTAGGCATCTCAGTACTAATACCTTGTTCTGGTTCTTTAGCTTCTGGCTCACCTGTCGTTTCAACTGGAACGGCTAGTGTTGAAGCTTCAGGTGCTAATTCCGGTTTCTGAGTGCCTTCTTCTGGTAATTTTTCTTCTTCGACAGGCTGTTCTGGTTCAGATGGTTCTGTGGAGGATTCTTCATGAGGAGTAGGAGCGTCGGTGGATTTCTCCTGTGGTAGGACGCTCTCTGTACGAGTTTCTTCCGTAGGTAAGATTTCTTCTTCATGAGCGGCTGTAGAAGTCTGTGGTGCTTCCTTCAAAGTTTCAGTCGACGTTTCAGGCTCCTCTTTAGCAACAGTAACACCTTCTTCTAAGCCAGGAAGTTCTGTAGGTACTTTTTCAGTACCTTCAGATGGTTTCTCTTTAACCATGGGGCCTTCTGTGGAAATTTCTACACTAACTGGCACTTGACTTACACCCTCCTGAGGGGGTGTGGCTTCACTTGCCTTCTCTTCTTCCACAGTTGCTTCTGTTGGCTGCTCCGGTATAATGGGACTTTCGCTTGGTTCCTCAGTTGATTTCTCAGTTGCCTTTTCTTCCTCAGCAGGCTTTTCAGTTGACTTTCCTTCCTCGGCTGATTTTTCAGTTGGCTTTTCTTCCTCGGCTGATTTCTCGGTTGGTTTTTCTTCCTCAGCAGGCTTTTCAGTTGGCTTTTCTTCCTCAGCAGGCTTTTCAGTTGGCTTTCCTTCCTCTGCAGGTTTTTCAGTTGGCTTTCCTTCCTCTGCAGGCTTTTCAGTTGCCTGTTTTTCTTCAATAGGCTGCTCAGTTTGCTTTTCTTCTTCGCCAGGTTTTCCTTCCTCTGTAGGTCCTTCAGTTGGTTTCTCTTCTTCTAAGGGCATCTCAGTTTGACCTTCTTTTTCAATTGGCTTTTCTTCTTCAGATGGTTTTTCCTCAGCTGCAGGTCCTTCTTCAGTGGGTTCTTCCGTTGGTTTCTCTACCTCCGCAGGTTTTTCTCCCTCTACTGGTTTCATCTCTTCCACAGGCCCTTCAGTTGCTTTTTCCTCCTCGGAAGGTTTTTCCTCCGCAGTCGGTTTTTCTTCTTCCATAGGTCCTTCTGTTGGCTTTTCTTCTTCAGCTGGTCTTTTTTTCTCAATAGGCATTTCAGTCGGCTTTTCTTTTTCAGTCAGTGTTTGCTCTTCAACAGGGCTTTCCGTAGGCTTTTCTGCTTCAGCCGGCTGTTGCTCCTCTATTGAAGGCCTTTCAGTTTGTTTTTCCTCCGCAACGGGTTTTCCTTCTTCAGCAGGCGCTTCAGTTGGCTTTCCTTCTTCAGCAGGCGCTTGAGTTGGCTTTCCTTCTTCAGTAGGCGCTTCACTTGGCTTCTCTCCTTCAGCAGGTGCTTCACTTGGTGTCTGCTCCTCAGTTGGAAGTTCAGTTGGCTTCTGCTCCTCGGCGGGTGTTTCACTCGGCTTCGGCTCCTCAGCAGCTTTCTCTTCTTCAACAGGTGCTTGAGTTGCTTTTTCTTCTTCAGCAGGCTGTTCTCCTTCAATCGGTCCTTCAGTTGCTTGTCCTTCTTCAGCAGGTGTACCCTCTGCCATAGGTCCTTCAGTTACCTGTCCTTCCTCTGCAGGTTTTCCCTCTGCCATTGGTCCTTCAGTTGCCTGTCCTTCTCCTGCAGGTTTTCCCTCTGCCATAGGTCCCTCAGTTGCCAGTTCTTCCTCTGCAGGTGTTCCCTCTGCTATAGGTCCTTTAGTTGCCTGTCCTTCCTCTGCAGGCTTTTCTTGTTCCATGGGACTTTCAGTGGGCTTTTCCTCCGCAGGTTTTTCATCTGCAATAGGTCCTTCAGTGGGCTTTTCCTCCTCTGTAGGTTTTTCCTGTTCAATGGGTCCTTCGATGGGCTTTCCTTCCTCTCCAGGTCCTTCAGTTGGCATTTCTTCGCCGAAAGGCTTCTCTTCTTCACTGGACTTTTCAGTTGGCTTCTCTTCTTCAAGAGATGGCTTCTGAGTGCCCTCTGCTACTGGCTTCTCCTGCTCCTTTTCTCCACCCATTTCTTCATCCTCCTTACGTTCACTAATCGGAGGCTTAGTTGGCTTCTGTTCCCCAAGAGGAGCCTGAGCTCCCTCCTTCTCTAATCCTGCTTCAGTGATCGGTTCCTCAGTCGACGGCAGTTCAGCCATTGGCCTTTCAGTCTGAGCTTCCTCTTTCATCGCAATACCTGGTTCTTCCGTTTTCTGTTCCTCTTGAACCCCTTCCGTGGAATGTTCTGTGGTTAATGGTGCTTCAGTCTGCTCGACACCAGGTTGCTCTGTAGGCTCTGTTTCCTCTGTCATCTTTTCTTCCACGGGAACTACCGTTGGGTGAACTTCCACCGTCAAAGTGCCCTCAGTTGGCTTCTCAACTCCCGCCTCCTCAGTCACCGGCGAACTTTCAATTTCCGGAGCAAGTGTTCCCTGAGGAGCTTCTTCTACAGCAGGCTGCTCACTACTTCCACCTTCACTGACAGGCATTTGGGGTGTGCTTCCCTCAGCAGCTTCAGACACCTTGACAGTAGTTTGCTCTTCACCTGAAACTGGTTTCTCAGTCACCTGTTCCTCAGGTTTCTCACTTGGCAAAGCTTCCTCTGGTGCACCCGTAGCTTTTTCTTCCTGTCCCATAGGCTTCTCTTCTTCAGCAACCGGTTTCTGTTCTGGTACTGGACTCACTTCCGTAGAAGTGACCCCCTGTTCAACGAGTGGAGTCTCGGTTGAGTGAGCCAAGGTGGCTGCTTCCGTACCCTCAGTAATCTGCTCTTCACCAGCTGGTTTTTCCGTTGCGTGTTCCTCAATAGCAGGTGTCTGTGCTGGTGCCTCGGATGAGTGCTCTTCAGATTGCCCTTCTTCCTCACCCGACGATTCCTCTTTAGAGGGAACCTTTTCACTAGAGTCGCTCACTTCCTCAGAAGAGGTTTCTCCGGATTCTTCGATAGTTAATCCCTTCGTTGGCAACTCCTCCCCAACGGACACCTCCTTCGACGGTGGAGCCTCAGATGATGGAGCCTCAGTAACCTGTTCCTCTGGTAAACTGGCTTTCTCTGTCTGTTGAGTCTGTTCCTGCGGCATCTGTTGTGTGGAAGCTTCCAGGCCAGCCTCAGTAGTCTGAGAGACGCTTTCAGTTACTTCTTTCTTCTCCTCGGGCACCTGAGCAGCTTCGGTAACCGAAGGAACGACTTCTGTCACCTCCTTCTCCTGGCTTACTGAAGTTTCAGTCGCAGAAGGCAACTCTGGCGCCTGCGCCGCAACTGTAGTTCCTTCCTCAGCCACCATGGTTCCTTCTTCTTTGGGACTAACAGTTGTTTCTCTTGCAGGTGGAAGATAAGTCGTGGGAACCTTCTGTGGAGCTTCAGTGACGAGACTGCTGGGTACGTGAAACTCTGGTGGCTTCATGTCAACGTAGCCTTCCGTTATGTGAACCTCGGTGACTGCTTCCTGATCCTCTGCCTTGCTTTCAGGTACACGATCCGTCGCAGAGATACCGGGTGGACCTTGCTCCGGGATCACAGGCGCTTCTTCTTCTGCATGGTGTTCGTGGGCAGGTTCTTCAAGAGTAATAGGCTGATCGGTAGGAATGCCATCCTCTTTCTTGGGAACTATACCGGGCAGTTCATCGGGAGCTTTATGATCGTGCACTTCTAATTCTGGTTTCTGTTCAATGGCGCCTTCCGTAACTCCTTGCTCTTCGCCACCTTGTGGGATGGTACTGCCTTGCGTGGGTTGTTCTTCAGCTGGACTGGGCTCCGTCGTCTTTTCCTTCTCCTCTCCTTCACTGGGAACCTGTTCAGTGCTTGGAGCCTCATGGACAGGTTTCTCCGTGGGCATTTCTTCCACTGGAGTCGCTACTTCTTCTGGCTCTCCTTCAATTGGTCCCGGTGTCGATAGCTTCTCCTCTGCTTCGGGAACTATTCCCGGAGCTTCGGTTCCTTTGGCTGATTCCGTTACTGGCTCTTCACCCAAGCTTTCAACCGTAGTTATTTTCGCTTCAACAGAAGACTCAGTCATCTTTTCTTCAACTGGAAGCTCCGGTGCTTCCGTGGCCTTCTCTGCTTCCACGGCTGGCTGTACCTCTTTGGAAATGGAGGCTTCAGTGGCAGCTGGCTGCTCCTCCAAGCTAGTTACAGCTTCTTCCGTAGGTTTTACTTCAACCATGCCTTCTTCCTCCATCTTTCCAATACCTGGCAGCTCCGTTGGCTGCTCAGTTGGCAGCTGAGTTGGCTGTTCCTTTTGTGGCACGCCTTCATCGTGCTCCTTTTCTGCCAGAGTTCCTTCCGTGGCTGCTTCCTCTTCGACTTGCTCTTGAGTGGTAGCTTCTTGAGGCACCTCCTCCGCCTTCGCGGAGGTCGACTCTGAGACTTCCTGTGGAACTGAAGCTTCTGTAACTCCTTGAGTAACCTCCTCTGCAGGCCTAGCAGTAATTTCTTCGGCTGTTTCTTCCCTGATTGGCGCCTCGGTTGCTTGACCCTCAGCTTCTTGTGGCGGTTCCGCCGAGCTGATTCCTGCGCCAGGTTCTGTTACAGAAAGAACACCCTCCGTGGTGTACTCTTCCGAAATACCAGTCTCCTTCTGTGTCGTTTGAGATTCCGGAGTAGCAGTTCCTTCCTCTGGAACAGCCTCCGCTGAAGTTTCTTTCTTTGGCTCCTCTGTGGGTGGCACACCTTCCGCAATGCCTTCAGTACTGCTCTCTGCTTTGTGGTCCTGTGGAATAACATTATCATGCCCTGGGAAGGATTCTTCGGTAGTTTCAGGCTCAGGAACTTCCTTTTCTTCTTCAGTTTCCGTTATGGACGGGCCAGTAGACTCTGGAGCTGGTTCCTCGGTGAGTTGGTCTTCGCCTCTTGGCAACGTTACGAGTCCACCCTGTCCTTCGTCGTCTGCACAGAATAAAGGTTCCCGTACAGTCAGGTCGCCGGACACTGAAGTCTCAACTTCATGTCACTCGATGGAAACTAAATGGAAGATCTCTTACCGCATTGGTACGTGGTTGGGCAACATTTCCCTTCTGGCGGTGGCATAGCGGTGCAGTTCTTCCCGTGAGTTTTCATGGGCGTCCCGCAGTTCTCAACGGCGCAGGCGATGTCGCCGTGGAAGCAGTAGCAGTGCTGGCAGGGCTGCGTCGAATTGATCAGGTCACCATCCTCGTACACCTTTCCTTCGTGGTAGCATTGCGGCGTCGCTCCGGGGGCCATCGTGGTGGTCATGATGAGGCCAGGCGTTGGTTCAACCGTCGTCGCAAGTTCCTCGTCGTATTCTGTTCACAGATTACCAGCAATTATTTATAGCGAAATTATAGGTACACTGAGTATTTTATAACTTTTAAAGCGTAATGTTTTTTCAGACACTTACCGCAATTGTATTTGACTGGGCAGCAGACTCCGGGTTGATAGACTGGCCTGCATCCAGCCACGTGCAACGTGCATTCCTGCATCACGCAAGTGGTCCTGTTCCTGATGCAATAACATAGCTCGCAAGGATTCTGTGGGTCGACTGACAGCTGGGCGCCATCCGCGTAGAAGCGATCGTTGACGTTGCACCCGTAATTGTCATGGAAGCCGAGCGCAGTGGAGCCGGACGTCGCTGGCACGGTGGTCGTGGATGTCAACAGTTGCACCGGCACCTCCGGGCAAGTGATGACCGGGCAGCATTGATCCGGACGTTTCTCGACTGTGCAGTCTTGCCCGATCGCCTTCGTAAAGGGGCAGACCCTCAGGTAACACATCAGCATTCGATTGTGGCAGGTGCAGTTCAAGCATGGCTCGTTCGTGACGATTCTGTCGCCTTCGTCGTAGTGCTGGTAGTTATAGTAGCATCCTGATGTGGCTGTGGGGTTTGTCCAGTAATTAGAATACTACTCCTTTCCTTTCTTACATCTCAATTATTTATTAGTGATTCTCGAACGAATGGAATTTATATTTCTTTCGCCGTGGGTGTCAGAGGATACATTGCTCCTTTTTTTTTTAAATTATTGCAATAGGGTGTAATGCTTCGCGATTCGGTAAGACGTGCCGCAATTTACGATCATGCGACACGGTAATCGGCTAGGTGGTAAACGTTTTTAATATTCATCGACAGAATCGATTGAAAGCGGTGCCGTGTAAGAGTCACCCAGGCAGCACGTACCGCCTGTTCGGCCGTGATACAATTAACATCACGTCGGTGTCGCGTACATTTATTACGAGCAATAAAACTCGCCGTATCGTACATACCTCCATCGTACTCTGCTACTTGTGTGGTATCCTGGTCGTATACTGGGGCTGTAACAGAAAGAAGATAAGTATTGTTCGAGTGTCACGTGTATGGCGCGTGCGGTTAAATCTATCGCTAGAAATGATCGATGATCCACGTCAGTCCTATCCAAATCCTACTCTCCGAGCAAAATAGAGTTCCCTTTTTTCGTCTGCGTTACCATAGCACAAGAATAACGTCTATATGTGCAGATTCAATATAAAATCTCGGTTGATTATTTGTTTATGATTATTGGACCATGGTTTCGCGATTTTCTTTGTGAAATTTGGAATAGCATACTCCATAATTTTCACCGCGCACTCACTTCGATATTCCCCATTAAGAATTGCCCTACGCTGTTGGCGAAATTAGCTCTATCGAGAAGAAACAATGTCCGGGCAAATCAGTGAATGGATTCGAGATGAACGCGCCACGTCGTTGGCGCAATATTCCGCGACGCGACGCAAGGCGAGATAATCCTCGGAACTCCATTTCCCATGGAATTCGCGGGGAAGGGAGTCGTGTCTCTGCGTTGCGCGCAGTTTATCATAGTAATTACCGGCGGGATGCGTTTGTCCGGAGGGTGAACCGGCCTTAACAACAGAGTGAGTCAAAGCGTCATATGGCGCGAGCGTACGTGGGCGAATTCTCGTTAACACCCTCGCCCCAGTCGAACGAATTGTATGGCGAGTGCGCACGGAATACAGAATTCCCTTTTTGCCCTCTCTTTCCAGACCGATCCAGTCCCCCTTCCTTTCTGTCCTGTTCCCTCTGTCTACGGCGACGGAGCCCCGCGGAAACGCGTGCAGACGCATATCCAGCACGCCCGCGCCTCATTCTCTCACCAGCGTGTTTCTCTCCTTGCGCGCGCCGTTTTCGCAATTTCTTTGGGATTGAAGTGCCCGCGCGTCGGGAACTCGAGAGTTCGATTGTTTCCCTGAAACGCGACGCGCCACCCTCCGACGGCACAATCGCTCAGCTATTCTTCCCACTCGCACAATAAGCCCTTTCTCCTCGTCGATAGGATCTTCTGCTCCCTTTCGTCATATTTCAAAGTCTCAGGCTTTTCCAAGATTCGCAAATTTTCTTGACAGTCGTGCGAACGGCGAGGGAGGTAAAGTTTTGGAAAGCTTCCCTTGGACTTTCCTCAAAAGCCATCCCAGGAACGAACTCTCTTTGGAATGCACGAAACGTGCCCGGACGCGGATACGTGCATTGCGAGGCGAAGCTTTCGAATGCCCACCATAATTCTTCTTTCATTGAATGTACCCCGAGCTGGCAGATTTATTATGAGGCAACGAAGATTGCTTGCTAATATTTTCGCTTCGCGCTTTATGATGGGAATTTTTCTCCAAGCACCGTCGCCGTTCTTCCCACTGAGACACCGGTTACGTGATTTCCGTGTCAATCTTCGTATAGTACGAGGAATCTTCCAAGTTACTGTAGGAGAAAAAGAGTCGGCCGATCGGGTTGCTTGGACCGGAGATCGAACTCGGAACCTTTCGCTTGCCGGGCGAGTGCTTCGACCACTGCGCTACCCAGAGCCGGCGACTTTTCTTCTTCTCCAAGTGAACATATTCTAAACACAACTTAACTAACAGGGCGCCACCTAACGTATATATTACCAACTCGTGTATGTAGGTATTCAGGTAGCCGGCAGGTACTTGTGTGACAAAACAATTCAACATCGATGCAAAGTATCCACCCACGTCCCATTCCCGAGCACCCATTAGCGACGCGGTCAGAAATCGATGGCGCGAGGTTGAGATGCGCGACGCGTGCGTTTCCGCAAGCTGGCCCAGGCCGAGCGCGCGGACATTCGTTTCCGTACGCGGTGGCGACGGGCCTTCGCGAATCAGCATTCCGCGGCGGCAGGCCGCGCGGACTCGGCGGGGACGTCGGGCGGCGGTGCTTTCCAGCGAATTGAATTGTACTGGGAAGCAGAGGCGAGCTCCGTGAATGGAAGGGCCCCGCGGTTCGCCGGGCGAGTCCCACGAACGTGGCCCAGCCGCGTGCCTCCACGTTACACGGAGCCACCGGCACGTACGTAAATACGTGTACATCGGGGCCCGCCGAGACGATTCTTGTCTCGCACGGTGGCTGTGCTAAATTATTGCGCCGGTTCGGGCCCGCTACGCCGACTCTGCCGGCGACACTTTATCGAGGTGTCCGCGACTCGCGCGTGATTACAATCGCAGATGACTCTCCGCCGCGAGAATAATGCCCGCGAACCGGGGTATTCGGAGGGGGGGGGGGGGGAATTACGCGAGTCACAGGTGTACCGGGGCCCCGTTACCCTTTCCCGTCGCGAAACAGCTTGCGAGGAAATCGTTTTTTGCGCCCGCGAAGACTATTTCCATGACGGAGTACCGGTTTCTTTGGCGGACCGTTTCCGCCGCGTCGAAACTGTATGGACCGTTGTTGCGCGACAGGCGAGCCGCGATCCTAATCGATTTCGAGACGATCGATGGATTTAAACGCGGCTGAATCGACGGCTGGTTAACGTGACCGTTCGCTCCCCGGAGATCCTATGGACGCGAGGTGTTTCTGTTGCTGCGATGTAGTCGGACGAGCCGAGTGCTTGACAGCTGAAGAAACCGTGTTCCGGTCACTCTGTTACGTGGAGGCTCCTTCAGTCACGGAATTCCAGGTTAATTGCGGTAATTAACCAAGGACAAACGGGCCGTAAGGCCTCTGGTTGCTTATCGTCCCCTGACAATAATCGCGATCTCGCCTCCAGCGGGGAGCAGAGATTCCTGCATTTGCATGCACGCTGATCGAGGCCAGATCCGGTGAGCCTCGGTGACTCGCGGTGAGTCATTATGTAAGTCAACGTTCTTCGATTGTCTTGCTTCTCTGAGCAATCGTTACTGGCGAGGGCATTTGGCGATCTCACGTCACCTAGAATTTCGGGTGGAGGGGAAGAAACCTGCCCGTCAATGGTGAAGCTACCACATTCAGAGAGCTGGGTTTACCTTTCAGGGGCCCTAAGCTGAATGTTTGGCGGGCCCTGGTTAAATGTAAAAAATAAAATGACGCTGATTTGATTTTTTTATCATAATATTCGTATAATCTAAATAAGAATTTAATTTCAAAATTAACATTGAATATCAAAACTAAACATAATATTAACATAAATAAACATTAAAGATACAAGTTAATAAAGATAATATAAAAAAACTGCTAATTTTTCGATGAAAATATTTAGAATGAGGGGCCTCCAGCTAAATGGGGCCCTAGGCTTCAGCTTTGTTAGCCTAAGGGTAAATCCAGCACTATCCACATTTCAAGATCCAGGGGAGGTAGAAGGGCACGAGAGCAAAGAAGGGGTTAAATGCAACTGTTAACTTTTATAAATAACAGTTATTCATCGAACTTTTAAATTTTAAGGCATTTACTTTTAACAGTTACTTTATGCTCGATTAATAAAAGTTCTGGAGGACAATATAATTCTGAACAGCCATTTAAGGGTAAAGTAAAGAAGTTAGAAATATCTTTCTGATTAGTATTATTTAAGGAAATGGAAACAAAAGGAAGCACATTGTGATTTTTATATAATTATTTTCACCGAACTATTTAATTTTTCAAATTCAGAAGTATCTACCCCGCAATAATTTCCGGAAATCTGCTTGTTACAACTTAAACTTTTTCAGAGCAAAATCAATGTTCCTGTTTAACTGTAACTTTTTCTACTTTCAAGAAAATAAAAGCTTCATATTTACAGAAAAATGTATGCAATAAGAGTTTCAGTAAATAACAGTTTTCTCGAAACAGAAGAAATAATAGTCAGAAAATCAGAGTGATTTCATAATTAATTGAAAATTTCAACAGCTTCATTCGACCCCCGGAGCAAAGTGATCGAGCGCGCGTTATGAAATCATCCACGGCGGCCTTGCCTCTCGCGAAAGTTCATTACCATCAACCGCACACGCTCCGACGAGCAACCGGCTGCCTGCTCCGCGGCGAGTATCGCGTGCACGAAATTCTGCACTACGTGTCTGCCAAGGTCGCGGTTTGCCTGGACCGCAACCGCCGCCGTGAAGGAATCCTCGTCCTCTGGACGGCGATGAAAAACACGATGCAACAATTTCGCCTCTCGTTGGCACGGATGAAAAGGCTCATTAGGACGGGACGACGAATGTCCGCGGCGTGAATGGATCTGCGGTCGTCCGCGCTCGCTAAACGCTTTATTACTCTGCTGTTCAGCGAGGATTCTTTTCTTCCTTCGTTTTTGTGGAGGAAAACGGTGCAAGCTGTCGTTTGCTGGGTAATTTGAATAAAAATTCGAAACACGAGTGTTGATTAGAGTCGAGTCCTTTATGGCATATGAAGCTCAGAATTGGAAATGACAAAAAAATTAAGCGGTGAATTTCCACAACTGGATTTTCTTCTTTTGAATTTCATAGAACATCCCGAAACTCTTCGCAAATCAAATTCGATTCTTGGAATTAAATCTTAGCCTCCCGATTCGTTCCTACGGTCTCGCGCGTGAAGTTTGATAGAGTCATCAGTGTCTGTCGTTTACAATCCAGAATGCTGTTTTCACGCGTGCTCGTGATTGCCAGGTGACACTGATTGTACAGGCGGGACAATGATCCCCGGCACCTGCTCTTAAGCTTGCCACGGGAAATTCAAGTCCCCCGTAATGAGTCGGGGAGTATCGTCGTTCATGGCCTCCCGACAGTCAATGTCAATGTCACTGGTATCGAGTATGTTGCGCGGAGAGAAGCTGGCCGACCGGTTCTGTCGTAATACGCTGGTGCACGCCTGCAACGGCCGCGCTGCATTCGAGGACGGGCATAAATTATTTTCTATCTGCCGTCGAGTTCATTGCCGCGCTATTGGAAAGCTTGCGGCGTCGTTCGATCGATAAAAGGAGATTAGAGTCGCGTGGGGCCTGCGATCGAGTTCCGACGATCATCGTGGATGCTAGTGTGTCTTTACCAGAGAATTTGGAAAATATCTTGACGATCAGTTTATGGGAAGTTTCTACCAGTTCCCCCGATTCGTTGACACTCTGGGTACGAGCCACCCATAAGCTGATTCTCACTGTTTATCAGTGGATATTCGTGGAATATCTCTTTTTTTTTCAATTACCGAAATAGTCCACTTTCCGTACGCAGAATAAATACCTTTTTCCAAAGCCAACTTAAGTAAAAACTATTTTTTCCCTCAAAGTATTATATCTGAACAACAGCTCTGTAGATTTTTAGGTTCCAATATTGAAATTGGTGAAAGTTACAATTTCCTGAAGATTTTACCGTATTTTCTCGACGTATGGTAATCTAGAATATTTTTACAAAAGCTGTGATAAAATTTTAATGAAAAAACTGTTAGAATACATTCTGGACATCTTGAAATTGACCCATGATTTTTTACACAACGATTGGACTCTTTACATGAGAATGGCAGACGTTGAAAAATTGTTCTAGGTGTGAGCTACCCAGTATGTCAATCGAAAAAAGAGGTGTGTTAACGGAAGGCTAATCTTCCCAGCAATAAGTCTCCACGTAATCGATATTCCACAGTGGAAGATGTTCGTGCAAGTACACAAGCTAGCAGTCTATTCCCCAGAACACTGAAAGACGTTGGTCGACCCGAATGCACGGAGATTTCCCGCGAGTAAGCCTGCACAGGATCCCGAGTCGCGGACCGCTTGGCAGGAATTAACACGATTATTTAATCCGTGTCACGGCTGTGTTGCACCCACGTGGCCCGTTATACCCTTCGTCGAATGACCGCCGCTGACCTTTTGCAAGTAGCCAGGAAAGCGCAGTGGAGAGAGGAAAGAACGGAGGGAGGACGGGAGTGGTGTCCTCTTACGAAGTATCGTTGCAACGGGGCCCTTTATCCTTGCCTAGCGGAGGATCCTTCCACTCCCATACCACCGCTCGTTTCGCAGCTGGAAGCTACCGGTTGCATCGTAAACGGCAATGATAAGGAGCACGACTCGCGAACATAGTAGACTGGAAGACGGACGTACTCTGGAGCCAGCGATCTAGCGCGACAGTAGAGAGAAGTGGAGAGAAGCTTGACAGAAGCAAAGTCGAAGATTTCAAGGCCCCTGATAGTTTGCCGGTAGAGGAAATGGGAATTGGAATGCGAATGGCTCCTTTAGGATCGATGGCCCCTCGGTTATTGCCTCTCGATCGGGGCCCACGCGATGTATCTTCAGCGACAGGCTTACGTAACGGGTACGTAAGAAAAAAAAAGACGCTAGGAAAACCAACTAATTATGCAGGAGTGTTTGGACAAGTACCGTCCACGTGTACCTTTGCTAATGGCACTTGACCGCTACGTTTACCTTTCCTCTACACGTCCCGAATTTTAAGCACCGCCCGAATTCGCTGTCTATCCTCTCGAGTACCTGGAGACGGACAGTGCAGGCTTGTGTGAAATTGAAAGACAACGTTAGACCGTGATAATTAATCATCGCGGTAACGAGGAGCGATGAGTATGCTTAAACAAGAGACAGGACTCTCTTCAGGGGTAAATACACGGAAGGTGTTTGCTCGAGTGTAGTCGACATCTTTGCATTATTTGCTGGGCAAACCTACCGTCGAGGACGAATCGAGCTTGTAATTAAGTCAGTTTCAACGGAGGTGAGGTAATATTCTTGGACATGGCGAATTTGAAGAGGAGCCTCGAGATTTTATCGTGGGAATTGAAGTAGAAACTAAATCATTAAACGGTAGCTTCTTCTAACGTTTCAAGAAAAGCTGATTTCCATAAAGAAAATAGTCCACGTGGCACAACTGACCAAAAGAGTCTTAGCTCCGAGCGAAGTAACCGTGCTAGAAATTTCCTTTCTGTTGACAAATCCCATCTAAGATAGCCTCGACTCGTGGTGCCGCGGAAGTCGAACGATATCAAGCAATGATTGATGCGAAGCCGGGCCGCGCAATTTCACTCGTCGATTCCAAGAACCGACGGGCACTTGCTCGGCCTCCGCTAAGATATTCGACGGTGCTCCGAGGAAGCGTTCGTACACTGGGGAGTTTGATCGTCACAGGCTTCCAGTACGCCGACACTCGAAGATAACGACACTTTGGCTGGCATTAAGGCATAAATATGGAACGTCTCTCGGGGGTCAGGTGCGGCGACATGGACCGTAAGTGGGCAACGGTGAGGTACGCGGTCAGTGACATCCCGACAGGCAGGCGGCCTCTTCAGGGCTTACAGGTTTGACCAGAATTCACAGCATCACGTGGATGCAGGCAAGTACAGGAACCGCTATTCGTGCAGCTGTGGTGTCTCCTCGACACGCATTTTTCCCTGTCCACCCCGACCTCGTGAATCGCTTCCGCGAGGGTTCTCGAAATCATCGAGCAAATCAATATTATCAATTTTACGAATTTCCCGACGGGTCTTATTGGATTCCTCGATCAAGGTGGGAATCGTTACGTTTCAATGATAAGAAACACCGAGGCACGAACGTAACTTAAAGGCGAAGGTGACTTTTTGCCGCGGAGGACGGTGGACGACGATACGTCGAAGATATATCGTTCCTTTCTACGAATGCAAACGTCCCTGAGACGCGGCGATCGTAGAAAACCGCGGACAGATAGATCGATGGGATCAGGCCCCGTGGATCTCGACGATCGCCGGCTCGAAAGGGAAACTGCTGCAAGAAGGAGGACTCTGGCACGCGAGGGACAGGATCGCCTAGCGATTCGATTGGAAAGAAAAGGGAGGAGCAGGCCAGTCGAAGAATTCGCGATCGTTCCCGTCCGTTTATCCACACCTGCTGTTCGTTGAATTAGCCACGGCCAATTGCCCGAAGGGCGGCGGGGCTGGGAAGGGAGCGAGGCAAAAACGACGCATCCCCAATGAGCTCTCATTGACGATGCAACGTTTTTGCACGTCGCCTGCGTTCGCGGTAACACGCTGTTCCCAGAACGATCCTCGCCCTGCGCGCCTCCTGTCGACCGGCAGGATCGATTCTAGGCTGGCGTTGATGGATCATGAGCACCGATGACTGAGAATCCAGGAAGCAATTACGGGTGTTAATATTTGCCTCGCGGATTTTTCATCGAATGGTAGCTCCGAGCGTGTGTGACTACGTAACCGGACACGTATTCGTAGCAACGAGTGGCTCATGACAATGGCAGCTCGTGAGAAGGTTCATTAGGAATTCCAAATTGGGCGCGCTGCTTGTCGGAATACGAGGCGGACGCGTAACAACGCTGCTGAACATTGAGAATTAGAATACAGATGGGCCATTCATTTTGCCGAAGCGTTCAGAGATCCCTGGTAAATTATAACGTGGGGTATAACCGAGCCAAGTGGCTGGCTTGATCCTCGGAAGTTCGTAACAGGTTGATCTCCCTGTGCACCGATTTACCCGGTCGTTTCCCACGAACTTGACCCCGAGATTCGCGTGACGCAACCGCGGCGCAGGTGAAAGTAGCCCCGTGCCTTTTCCGACCATTTCCAATGGCATGCATCTACGTGGACGGGGGGACGACTAATCGGTCTCGATCGAATCTGTCGGTCAGCGTCGATCGATCTTGCGATCGCGAAAGGCGGAGGGAGAGTGGTACGTAATTCGAAAGCAGATGGACGTAAACGGAAGAGGCCTACACGTCTATGCGATACCTCGGAGAGCGCGGCTCGAGAAGGCTGCCGCTCCGGGGCGACCTGCGAGCCGTCGAAGAACGAATATGGTGTGCCAGGTCCATGGGAAAGCACCTTGGGACGTGGCCGATGCCAGAGGTGAGCATTATGAGGCAAGCCGGACCGTAAGGCTCCTCGCTGGTGAAGAACAAAGATAGGTTCGACGTCCTGGGACCTGGCTCCAGCTCATTCAGATATTGCCTGGCTGTGCTGGGCGACGAGCCATTTCCCGAAAGAAGATTCAACGATTTAGGCCCATTTTTAGCATCGAATTTTTTAGGGGTGATTCAAAGTAGGGAGGATGATCGAATTTTGTGTGAAAATTTTGGGAGATTGAAGGAGGGGAGCTTAGTTATTTTTGTGATAAGGTTTTCGTTAGGTAAATCGATCATTCTGACCGATCTGTATATGAAGCAGACTTGTAGCAGGTAGGATAAAGGCACCAGTAGTTGACACTATTCAGAAAAACCTTATTTTTAATGTTTTTCTGTAGTAGTTGACACTTTTCAGAAAGACCTTATTTTTAATGTTTTTCTGTAGTAGTTGAAACTTTTCAGAAAAACATAAAAAGATAAGGTTTTTCTGAAAAGTGTCAACTACTGATACATGGTCAACTACTGGTGCCTTTACCCTAATAGGTTTCGTTTTTAAAAGCTCGAACAGGATATTGAAATTTGTCTGTCGAAGCCGAGGCATCGTAATGCAATGGTAATCGCGGTGGTTGTTTCTTTGGGAAGACGAGTGCGCAGAGAATGAGAGGTCTAGTCGAACGAAACGTCTCTTCCTCGTCGGGGCTGGTTCTTCGTGCCATCTCACGTACACCTGTTCGCTGCCAAATGAGTTACGTTTCGACGCGTCTGGCGTGTTCGGGGCGTCGAAGCAAGACGAGCGAGAGGATAAAAGAGGGAAGTTTTATCGGCTTGTTCGCCGAACTACTCACCAGAATTGGATTGCGATGCCAGTAGAACAACCAGGCAGAGTATAATCCCGGGTCGACAGGGCCCGGCGCTCAAGGCCGACATGTCGGCGCTCTTCTTCCGTTTCCTGAAACCACCGAAAAATGTGCCGTTAGTCATCTAGATTTCGTTCTTACTCCTTCAGTATAGTCATTGCTTCAGACCGGATTAAAATATCATATTACTCTATCCGCTAACCGCTTACTTATACTTCAACGCGACCCGACACACTTTGATATACCCCAAAATTATTTTGTTACACTCCAATTGGGGCCAAGTTATGCAAAAGCTACAACTCAATGATCTGAAACTGAGTGTTAGTTTAAAGATTTTAATTGTTAAAGGAAAGTAGCTTCATTTCCATTGGGTATATTTTATTTTAATGGGTTATTTAATAGCGAGTGGAATAATTAATATTATTTTAAATTTTCTGCAGTTCTTGTTTTTTAAGCCTACAATGGAACTATGGCTTGGTAGTTTTAATAATTGTATAATAAGAGTTGTTCTATGGGTTGGCGATTTTTGCAAAATAAAGATCGCAAATTTATGGAATCTGTAGTGTGTTTAACTATTTCTTTTTCAATCTGAGGGTTGATAGATTTCTACATAATTTGGCCCAATCATGGCTATCAATTTCCACTCCAAAATAATGATCTAATTGAACATAAATTATATTAACTTTTAAACATCGAATTAAATCTTAACATAATATATGAAAATAATTATTTAACTCAACGCAAGTCATATTAATTTCTAAACCTCCAATTAATTCTCAACATAATCTATGGAAATAATTATTTAACCCAACGCAAATCATATTAATTTCTAAACCTCCAATTAAATCTTAACATAGTCAATCAAAATAATTATTTAACCCAACGCAAATCATATTAATTTCTAAACCTCCAATTAAATCTTAATAATTATTAACCCCAACGCAAATCATATTAATTTCTAAACCACCAATTAAATCTTAACATAGCCCATCAAAATAATTATTTAATCTAACATAAATCACATTAACTTGTAAACACCAAAGCCTGACATAATAGAGTCACCGAACAGTGGGGCTACTTCCAACAAAGAACAGCTCGATAACTTCCATTCGATTCGAGGAATCATTGGAAATGAGTTTCCACGAGCCGGGACCAGAAATACCCGGAGTAAGAGCATCGCTCGATCGCGTTGTCTATTATTATCGTCGCGTCCATGGACTTGCAAAGTGTAACAAGGCATTGTACGCTCTCCTCCGTTGAATGTTAAGGTCGCGTTTATCCTGTCACGTGGCATTCTGGCGTAACTGTCTGCCTGACAGCTGAACGTGCCGGTAACTACGATCTGGAATCGCGCCAATAGCATACCTTCACACTTCGACTGGCCAGTTCCCGCGATAATCCTCCGCGATGGTATGCAGATCAGCACGCCTAGACTACAAGCGCGCGTATTTCGGTGTCGGATACGGCGAGGAGCCGCTCGGACACGCCGCGTTCAGCTTGCGCGCGGTGTCAGCCGAGCGAATGGACATCGCTAAGCACGAGTATACACGCGTGTACGCACGTACATGGGGTGTGAATTCTCGAGGCACTATTGCGTGGGAACATACGGTCTCTATTCCACCTATTCGAGCACTTCATAGAAACAAGTATTCCACCCCTTTCAACCGGCGGGGATCAGACGCGGAATTGATCCAGGGATCTATAACTTTACTACCCTCCCGGATGGCCGGAGAAGAATTTCGCGAAGGAAGTGGATTTGCCGAAGGAATCTCAAGGTTCGCGAAGCCAACGATCGCGGGTTGACAGAGGTCGCGTGGGGAACGAATTACGTATGTGGGGGAGCGAAGTTGATAGAAGCGACGGCGTGGAGGGGGTGGCATGGGAGCCGGACGAAAAAGAAGAAAGAAGAATCGACAGGAAGGGATGGTGGACTTTGGTGATGCCGGCGCATACCAGTTGCGACAGCGGCTTGATACAAAGGGCCCAGCGAGATAAAAGAGCGTGGGCAGTTTCTCTTCTACCCGTCGACTTGATCTTTCCCCTGAGCCGTGGCCGGTTGCCTGGACGGCGGTGCGCGTCGCGTCTCATTGTGATCAAGAGGAAGGAACGCGGCTCGTGACACCTAAGCTCGCGCGGTCCCTCGTTAACGGCCCCTGTAAACCACGCTGTTGGATATATCGTAATGAATCTCGCGCTGCCCAGCTGAATTTCTTGCCGGTGTTTTTCGCCGCGGCTGGGAACGGAGCCGCGGGGATCCCTCCGGCGAAAATCCGCGCGTCATTGCGTATTCAGGATACGGCCCATTGAACCGAGGAATTCGGTGAATGGGTATGAACGCGCATTGACAAGCGCGCGCGCACCTCTGCCGGCCGCTCAAGTATTCGCCCGTGAAGAGTACGGGTAGGTACTCGACGGCGCGCGGAGGCGATAGAATTCGCGGGAAGCGAAGGTCAAGCTTCTGGAATTCCCTTGCGAGCCGCCGGTTTTGCGAGCCGTTGTTCGCTGGGCCGGCTGATCGGCGAGTCATGGACCAGAGGAATATTACTTTGCGCTTGGGAGCCGTCGGGCGACTTTCCATTAACTCTCCTGATATCTTCGCGTAGCAGAGTAACCTTTAATCGAAGATCGATGATTCGAGTTTGAATTTGTAAGAGTGTGGCGCTTAAATAGAGTCCAGAACTTTGAGAACCGGGGGAGTCGGTTTTGGTGGAATCGGTTAAGGCGGCTGACCAGCACGCAGTCAATCCAAAGATCGTGGGTTCGAATCCTATCGCCCGAGGTTCCGTTTTTTCTTTCTACAAATTTGGAAAATTTATTCGTCGGGGAGTTTCGGCGACGATCCGTGAAGCCCATGATAATTACTCGCCCACGAGTCCCTCGATAAATAATTGTGTAATTAAAAGGGCCGCCAGTTTCTGCCCGCGGGGCATTTCCTTCGAAATTCAATGAATCCCCACGTCCCATTGTCCTATTATCGCATTCCCCGGCGAGCGTGCTGTATGCCGCGGACGCCAACGCCGTTACGTTGACAGGCCGGGCTAGGGAAACGGCAGACACACCCACGCGCGGTGACACGCGGTGAATGAAAATGCGAGGCGAGTGGTTTTAGCGGGGCCCCGGGGCGGGTGTCAGCCGCGCCACGCTTCTGTCCCCGTCCCCCTGTTTCTTTCCCGGTCGGGTTTGGTTTCCCTTTCTTCGGGATCGGCATCCACGTCGTCGATCCACCCTGATTCGTCGCGAGTCGCGTTACTTTCCTCGTTGCCGGGGCTCCCCTCGTTCTCCTGCGCACTCGTCGAACCGCGACTAATTTCACTTGCGCTCTCGGCACGGCCGTGCCGCAACCTAAAGGCCGATTACACCAGGCGATACGGATCGCTTCGAATGGGTACCGGCGCGGCTGAGGATGCGGCCAGGGGAGCCGAACGCGCTCCTCAGAGCAAGGAACTCGGCGTCGAATCGTCCACCAGCAGCTTCTTACTCACCAACTGGGCTTTCCCACTCGTCAACGAGGAACGCGTGGGATTTTGGATTAAGATCAAGAACGTATTCGTTTCGGCGGAATAATCGCTACTCGCCGTGATTGGAAGGAATACCTTCTCGCAAGGATGCTGTGAGCGAGTCGGAGTTTAACGGCGGGGAATTTATTAGCAGATCGAGGGTGCCCGGGCAGGACAGTTAGAAACCACAGTTAGAAACAACAGGCTGATAACGATCGGCTGAGCCTCTGAGCCTCTCCACTATACCGGGATAACAGCTGTTGGCGCGATAATTGCCGCAACATAGGAGTTTGGCCTGAGTATAAGGTGCACAGGTAGGTGCACCCACAGGTCCGGGTGAAATGGGGTGCTGGTGGCAGAGGTTCCGTTAGAGCCCCGGAGGCTGCGTTCGTTCACCATTACCGTGGAACGCGGAATATGATTACCTTCACCTGGGAACAGTCTCTGCGCTGGTATCCCCCTACTCCCGCGGCGAACGAGACCGTGGGCGAACTTTCCACCGTGGATCCTGTGTCCCGGTTCGTCGTCGATGCCCGACGATGTTCCGCGATTAGCTAAAGACTAGCCATCTGCCCGTCCTCCTTCCTCAGCGGGCACCCCCTTCGCTCGGCTACGCTCTCGCGCGCACGATCCTGGATGTTGCCGGGCCGTGAGATCGAGAACGAGAGGAAATCTACATCGACGACAAACGAGCCAATACGCCGGGATCGCCCGGGAACGTTTACGCGTCGAGCTAATTCGATTTCGCGTTGCGTGTTATGCAAATCCGATCGGCCGCGAGCGGACGGCTCGCGTGCATGCAGCTCTCGCGGGTCGGGACTGGTCTCGGGCGCGGCGGGGAACGTTGCCGCGATAACACGTCCACTCTTCGGCCGTATCTACTAATTGGAACATTCCCAATAATTCAAGGGAGCGCGCCCAGCCCCGTGAGAGCCTACCCTTTATCACCTACCGTCCGCGACTCTATGCAAATCGACGAACTTCGCGACCGATCGACCCGCTGGACCTTTTATTGTAGCGCGCGTCTAACGGTGGTGTGTTTCATATATATAAAGTGACTTAAACAGCCGCGACGATGTTGAGGCGACGCGAGCCGGTCACTTCCGACATTGTAATACTCGGACGGACGGTGTATCGGTGCCGATCGGCCGAATGGCTAACGGACCCGTGTCCGCCTCTCTCCTAAAAGGCAGAGTGACCCGTCGACGGGATGCTTCATCTACCACGGTGCGACGCGAGATTCGACGAGTTGAAAAGTCGATAATTGACAGCGGGGTCTGCGAGGCTGTCTCTCGAATCCTCAGCGACCCTTGTAACTGGACGGCCAGCTTTGGGAACCTGCACGGCCTTCCTACGTAGCCCGAGGAGCCCGATAGTAATTATTCAGCCGGATAAGAGGTAATTGCTTTCGGATAAGGTTTTCGGAAGCTCGGTTCGGAGGCGCTGGCATTCCTTGGAAGACGGCAACGGGACCGAGTCGAATGGGGAATTCTTTCGACCCCGGCCAACGAGCGGGTCTTCTCGATATGAATGCCTGTTCGTGTCCCACGTGGACGGTTGCGGGGAAAAGAAGCCGCGGAACGAGCTGCGCCTGTGCACGCGATACGAGTAATCCTCGTGGGGCCGTGGAGCGTGTAGGCCGAGTGCAACAGCAACTGCGTCGTGAGCTGCACGTTGGAGGTTATGGGCGCCAACGGGGTCGGAGATCACGGGATCAGCGGGGATGGTGGACACTCCGAGCCGAGGTGAAGCCGGTAAACGGCGTTATGCAAATTACAAAGCGGACCGTGAAGATCCGTGACCCTGCTACCATTACGATCGACCGCGGCGATGCCTGTGACCTTCTCGTCCTGGGAACCCATCCGCGTTATTAATTACGCGAATTAGTCTCTCCCACCCCGTGTGTCCCGTTGCCCTCTGCCTTTCCCGTGCTCGAGGAAGCAATTGGACCCGGAGGAAGCGCCTCGTCTCCTCTCACCCCCGAAGGTGACTTCCGCGTGCCGTGTACTGAACAGTTCCAGACTGGTCCCTGCGGCCTCCCGACAGCTTGACGGGCACCGCGGCTCGTTACGCGATCATCAACGAGCAATCTCCGCACGAAAGGAGTCGTTGCTCTCCTGGGCAACTGGCCCTACCGCGTAAGACCACCGATTCGAAGCTGGGGCTAGGACGAGCAAAGTGGTCGCTTGGATTGAAAGTTGATCCGATCCCGAGGCGGCTCGGCAGATTATCCTTCGTGATTCTAAATGCTCGATCCTCGCGAGGATTACGTGCTACATACTCTAGCCCCTGGCGTTAGCGGAGCGGATCAAAGTTTGCGCAGATTTGAATATCGGAGCCCGGGAACGAAGCCAGCAACAGTGTGTCTGTCTTGCAAGTAGATAATGATAGCCATTAGTCAGACCGCACGGGCGACTCGGGATTAACAGAGCACTCGTCATCGGACAGGCCTTCTAACGCACCAGCACTTTGTCTGCACGCCGTGAAACGACCTGAACCGCGATAGGATGGAAACACGGTCCCCTGGAATTTCTTTGAAGCTCGGCTAGAATGCAACGGATATTACCGCGGTGGAAATCATTAGCACCGGCTGAAAGCCGTGGAGGAGCGAGCGCTCGACCGTGTTTAGAACTCTCCGCGAGGCGATTATATTGCGGGTTAAGGGGCTATCGGGTATTCATTACGCCTAATGACCTCTCGAAGCGGCGAGTGCTTTTGGGCACGATGGAAGGATGGAAGGATGGAACGTGAGGCGGCGGCACGGCAGAGAGGATACTCTCTCTCGGAACAACGGGGTTCGATTACTCAGGGCCTCGACGTTCACACGAGGGTGCTCGAGCAACAGGTCGGGCATCATGTACAACGGCCTCTATTTATAGATCTACCTGAGCTAGAATTACGTGGGGTCGAGGATGAACCTCCCGACTGACTCCTCGTCTTCACCTGAATCCACTACGACGCGGCCGGGGCCGCTGCCGCTACCCTCCTCGGCCATATTTGGTTCGCTCGCACCGGCAAATCGCGTTTCACTCGGTGATTCTTCGGAATTCGCCCCGATCGACCGGTTCTGTACTTTCCATGTGCGCTCGCGCAAGCCGGTGTGTGCGTGCCTTTTTTACCACCGCGCCACCAGAGACTTATCGGTTTCGCGGAATTTAAAAAAAAATCCTTCGCCGTACATGACTCCGTCATTGGCTGATGCGATCCCATAAAGCACGCTGGTGGAGAAAAAAAGTTATCGCCTCGATTAAGTTGCTTTTTCCTCTAGTCTCTTCCCTCCTCGTGAAGCACGGTTTTACGAGGCTCGTTTGGTCAAAAACGAGCCGACTAAATCGCTCAATCACGAGGCTCCCGATAATTATGTATCCTCGCGGGATTGGACGGTTTTATCGCGGACGTCGTCCTGTCAAGCGCTGAGACCAGACTTTATTGCTGGAATAGCTATACCGTTATGGTTAGAAAAAAGGTGACCGTTCCCCCCGTCGCATTTAGATTGCCCGGAGTCGTTATTAATAACTTAATGGCCTACATAAGGCGGTGTAAAAGCTGCAGGCTCTCTAAAAACGCGATATCGGCGCAGCGACACGATCGGGGGAATAGGGCAAGCGGGCCAGTAGATGGACAGTTTAACTGATTCCGAAGTTTATATCAAGGTGTTTCTTACAAATATCTGTTGTATTAAAAAAATCAAAAGCTTTGCACGTAAAAATGTACAAATTTAAAGAAACAAATAACTGCAAGTAAAAAAATTTATTTATTTAAGGATAAAATGATGGAAATTCTATTTATAGCCTGTATCACCAGTAGATGGGCAGTTCAGAACCATTAAATGGACGGGTGTCTGGTTAGACGAGTAAAAGACTTATTAGTTCTAGTAGGTACCTAGATTAAGTTATTTTTTGTTAAAATATAGTTTATTGCATCAAAACTAAAAACGTACGGAGTCTTCATTGCCAGACAACGGTGCAACAGGTTATGGGCCCAGGCCGCAAATAAAAGATTATGTCAAAGTGAGATTATTAAATAAAGTGACTCGCACATGATGGCGTAAAATCGTATATACGAATACATTTTTCGCATATAAAATTTTGTTTTCGATAAATATGTTAATGTTTTATAAAACATCTAACGTTTTTTTCTACAAAATCAAAAACAATAATATAGATTAAAACTCTAGTTCCTTCAACATTAACGATTAACTAACGATTCGTCCATCTACTGGCGTGCTTACCCTATAATGTGACCTACAGCAGGGTTGACGCCACTTGTTTAGTAGCCTCGGACTACCATCGCCTGATTTTTAGAAGACTCGAGCGTGTGGTAAGAGTTTAGAGAGGAGCCCATCAGGGTATTCAAAGTCCCCCCATTTATCTTGCCCATCGTTCGAGTTGCGCGTCGCGATTGAAACGTCCCCTCTGTGTCGATCGTTCGCTCGATCGTTCGATCGTTCAGCAGCACGTAATAACGAGTATTACCGCAAGATGCGGCGATTCCCCTGGTATTATAATATCTGCTTAAAAGATCGCATCGGGCCCGGGTGCCCACAGCCTCCAGAGATACTCATCTTCCTCTCCTCCCTCGTCACCCTCTTCATCTTCTTCTTTCTTTCTTCGGATGCTCGAGCGCTGCTCGCGTTCGGCATCGGTGCACCGGAATACTTTTCCGTGCGGGTACGTGCGTGAAAAATCCGCATAATGTTGCTGGCGTTCAATCACAGGCCGCGCGCGTGCATCAGCGATGATTATTAAATTTCAGCAATTTGCCCGAGTCGTTCCCTTTTCAGCACGCACACGTTTCGCCAGAGTGTCTACATTCCGCTCCTTCTCTCCCGACGAGAGTGAAATTGTTTCTCTCGTGTTTCGTTGCCAAATTAATACGCTGTAGTTACTCCCAAGAAATTCAATCGATCGATAGCGGTCCCTCTATAGACAGAAGACCGCGCGCACAAAGAGTGACCCAAGAAATAGCCTCTTTTTGGTCCCACGATTTTGGAACTGAATTTTATGCGAAACGATACCTTATGATGAAACATCAATCACAGAAAATTTTCAAGTTGGGATGACAATTAGTTTCTGAGATATGGAAGGGCAAAGAAGTGAAAATTCGTTAACGCGTCAGCCCATACGCTTCGATGTAGGTACGGACTTTTATGTCAGTCGGATAATTTAAACAATTATTTCCAGGGGTTCTGCTGCCTGCCAACAGCGAATTTGAACTTAGATGTTCAAAATTCACGAAAAGAAACAAGATCAAGAAATATACATGACTGTGTAGTGGGCATTTTTTTTAAATATATCGTCCACCATATTGAATCAGCCATTGTGAGTTTTGCTGACTGCTAACACCGAATTTGAGCTTAGATCTTCAAAATTCACAATGACCGATTTAACACGGTGGACGATATATTTTTAAAAAAACACCCACTAAACGGACATTTATATATTTTTATTTTGATTTTTTTGCGAATTTTGAAAATCTAGTTAGCAGGCAACAAAACCCCTGGAAATAATCGTTTATATTATCGGATTGACGTAAAAGTACATACGTCGAAGCGTATGGGCTGACGCATTAACGAATTTTCACTTCTTTGCCTCCCATATCTCAGAAACTAATTGTCACCTCAAATGGAAAATTTGTTGTGATGGATGTTATATCATAAGGTACTATTTGACACAAAATTGATTTTTGGGTCACTCTTTCAATCGGGCGTTGAAGAGCGTTCCTCAAACGCTTCCCAGGAAGACGTTCTACGTTCCACATTTACAACGCTGCATCCGAACACACCGCAACCTTTCGCCACCGTGCAATTAGCTCGATATTATTACCGCGCGCACATAACTCGCTCGCAAGTTACTAGCATTCTCGGGCATTCCGCCTCCCTGTATCTCCCTTATGTATCTAGAAAAAGTAATAGAGCCGTAATACCATCTTCCACCCTAGTGCCGTTTTGCTTCTCTTTCGGCCTCCTTCACCCGACTTCAGCCAATGCCCCTGGGTACGTTTACGGATCACAAGGAATTTTCCTTCACGCCATAGAGACTCTTGGAAATATCCACGGAAGGCGACGAAACAATTTCCGTTACACCGCCCTATTCCCTCGCGCTGGCCATGGCTCGGTTTTTATAGCGGAAGTCGCTGCTTATCTAATTTCTACGGCGCCACTCCGCCTCCCTTCCTTTGGCAAAAGCTTCCCTTTGCGCTCGGCGTTTGCGCGATCCGTTAGCGCTTTCGACCACGCACACAGAGGGACTTCCACCCCGTTTCCGTTCACCGAGCATCGTTATCGACAGCCCTTTGACGCGCTCCTTTTCCTCGTAGTTTTCCAGCGGGGAATTTCGAAGCCGCAATAAAAGGTCCCTTTTTCTGTTTGACTAGAGCCTTTTCCACCGCGTCTTTCGCGTTCCCAGGCGAGAAGCCTCTCCTCGCCCCCGTTCTGCCGCGCAAGTTCGCCGGGAGTTTCCGGCGAGAAGTGGCCCAGGCCTCGAGTGTAAACACGAACGGAGGCCCGCGGAATGCGACGACTCGTTCACGGATAATCCGTAAGTGGCTGTTTCGTCTGGCCTGGCGTGTCCTGTCCATTCTCCTCCGGAGCCGCGTTCCTCGCGCACGCACCGGGTCCCGGCTCGCTCGCTGAGTTTCATCGTCGTAATTCCAGGATGACTTCTCGATCGCGCCTGCCTCCCTCCCCCTGTAATTTCCATCCTCCCCCCGGACGTTTCCCGGATGTCTGCGATTCGAGACGCGGTAATTGTGAAATTAATTTCGCCACAAAGTAGTGAAGCGCGTAAAACAGGTTACCCCCGCGTCGCACTTAGTACCCCGTACCCCGGGTGATGGCTCTTCAACCCCCCTCCCCTGTATCCGCGTGTCTACCGGTTTTCCTAGACAGCTAAGTAATCCAATTACGCCGTTCTTTCTTCCCCGCGGCACGTACATAATATCCCGGCGCGATATTACAGATACGAAGGCGAATGGGTTGCGCGCGGCTTCGTTGGCCGATCATCGAGGCAATTTGCACGAAATTAAAATAGCCGCGATCCACGGGGTGCGCGGGGTCCCGCGAGCAGGGTTAAATCGCCTCGGCTCGAGAGGTAGGTAATCGGCGGGGCCGATGATTGGGACAGGTGTAGCGCGGCCGGTGTGTCGCGATGACGATCGCGATCGTTGCGCGGATCGCAAGGAAGCCCGGCTCTTCGGGGCCGAGTAATCTGAAACGTCGGGGCGTTTCGATCGCGCCGCTGCCTATCAGGATCGCGTAATAACAGGAAGGCGTACGGTGATCGCGGTAATTAAAACACGGCACGTTGTAATCTGCAGTCCATTAAAGCCCATCAATTACGGGCCAGCTCTACCTCCCCACCCCACCCTCCCCCTCGACCGAGAGGCTGCATCCCCGAGCGAATCCTCGCCTGGCCTGTGCATAATTCAGGACGTGTTTCGCGATAATGGCGGCCGTCGGTCCGACGGAATCGATAGGTTCCTGGAAAGGGACGTGATTTAAGGTGCTCGCCCCTTCCGCGGCCTCGTCCTTCGTCTGCCCCTCTCTACGCGGCTCTCGATTAAAATTTTTCTTCTTGCCACGCAGCTTCGTCCTGCCTCCCCTAATGATCCTTTCGCGCAGCCCCGGACCGGCGGCGTATAATGGATCCTATTATGCCGGGCTGATCTCGAGGGAAATTAATTGGCAGGAAATGTCAACGTGGTCCGTGGGACCCTCTCGACGCGCTCCGACGTGAAATCGCCCGGCTGCCTGAATCTCGATGGAGATACAATAAAGGGGATTAGGGGCTTCGTTGGTGGTATTCGCGGATTTCACTTCGCTGCTCACCGCTTCCCAGAAGACGCGGCGGACTGTCCTACGGCTCTTTTCGCTGCTCTCGCTCATTTTCAACGCCCCCTCCCTTGTTTCCGCACCGAGGGAAGGGGGGAGGAACCGGGGTCCCCCCCGGTGTTTTACGACGCGGCGACGGAAGCTTATCGCAGAGTCTGCGAAAAGCGAGCGCGAAACTTCTCAGGAATGCTCGGTTGCGCGCGAGGAATCAACGCCCATTTCCCCCTTTTCCCGATCCCATTATCTACCCCCCTCGCCACCGCCGCTGGGATTTATAACGCTACTTAGGCGCTTCTTTACGTTCAACGGCCGTGAGCCGAGCGTAACACAGTTGCCAGGAGTAATCTCGCTCGCGTTGGGTAATGCATTTCACGCTTCCGCCCTGCGTTCCGCCGTCGCTTCCCGTCTGACGAGAAGGAAACATTCGAGCGCGCAACCACGAGTGCTTCTCAGCGAGCGGTGGATGCCGGTGTCTGGTCGTTTCTCAAAATGGCACGCGAAACGTCCGATCGTTCGTTCGATCGACAACTCGCCGGCGAGCTCACGCTCCTCGAGCGCTTCCGTTATCGGCTAGTACTCCTCTTCTCTACGCGTTATTATCGGCAGACGCGGTCAGTTACGATCGAAGGAGCGCCGGAAATTGTCCGTTACGGGGAGCACCGGTGATTAATTATTATGCAAACTAGCGGTATCCACGTTCCTCGTCCTTTAACCGTCTCGGAGATGCCGCTGCTCCTCTCGGCGGCAGTCTAATGGCCGCGGCTTTAGAGCACTGTTGCGAACGCTCGAAAGAAACGGCGCGATGTAGATTGACGCTCTCAGCAAGAAGAATACGCGGAGCGTTTCGCCGAGGAGCTCTTCCCGGCCAATTGCAGCCAGTCCCCGTCGCGCGTCAGGCACCTTTAGTGTCGTTGACTCGATCGCTGATGTTACATGACATTCGGAGGTAAATGGGGAAGACGCTCTCGGGGAAAACGCTTCTTCATCGATGCTCGCGCAATGCCGTAATCGGCACGGTGCACGCGGACGATGCGCGGAGTCGTAAACATATCGGAGAGTGCCATTTTCTGTTGATGCTCGAGGATTGATAGTTGGTAGCTGCGTTCTCTTACTGCTAATGTGGAATCGATCGATGTACGATTTGAATAATGACGCGTGATGCTCGTGCGCGAAGTAGAGGAATTGATAGAAGCGTTAATAACTTGAAGCTTTTATGAAACAAGACGGAGAGTCTGCGGTAATATCTGCGGTAATTTTAATCGTTGCGCAATGTGTCCGCGGGATGTGAGAGGGATTTGTAGGAAAATCAACATGTCTGAGAAGTCGCGTTTAGATTCCCGTCCGCGAGGGGCAGTTTACTCTCGGTGGTGAGTTTTAAATCGACGCGCCTCGAACGACGCGGTGGCCGCGCGCCGAAGAGGATGACAAACCTGCACCGAGTTCCAGGGAGTTATATATCGGGGATGCGCAGCATCCTTCGGTACCGGAATGTCGATTGCTCGTTCCGCGCCAGGTCTCGAGGGCCTCTTAACGCCTTTGCGAGCCTCGAACGCGAACCCACGGAGAAACGGCAAAAACGAGGGACGAACTAAGTAGATAATTGCGAATATCTGCTGATGTGTCTGCCGAGTACGGAAATCGTCGGAGGAGTCTCGTTCGCTTGGTCCAGCGTCTCGCGCAACGTCGAATCTAATGCGTCCGCGAGTTAGAAGCGAATTCAGTGGAAAAATTGCTGTGTTGGTCGGACACTAGGGGGAGTTTCCATAGTACCGGAAGCTCAAGGGTTTTCTCAAGTGAGAAGGAAGAAATGATCTTAAATCAGTCTTCTTAGCTGTCCGCACGCGACTGGATCGTGTCGAAACCTAAGTAATTAGGTTTCGACTCTAAACCTAATTACTTAGGTTTCGACTCTGCGGTTTATGCGGAATATCGGCTCGACAACGTTTCAAATAGCACAATTTTTCGTGTAACAGCTCCTGAAATTTATGATTTTTTTTTTAAAAACTTGTCAATATTGCATTAAACTCTTTTGGGATATAAGCAGGCATCTTTAAATTTGCAAAAAATGTTTTACTGCTTTTTTCAAACGTAAATGGTATACTGGGATCGTGACAGACCCCAAATAAAAAAGGACACGGAAATTTGTAAAGTCGACACTAGATCAACCTCTATGAATATTTTGGTCTAAGGTAATGTATAAAATAATAGAAACGTAGAAAGTTAAACTATTATTATAAAATGAATTAGAAATTCAGTTTACAAAGTTGGGCAACCGAAAATTTTGCAGTGAACTTTGCGTGCTTGGGGTCACGACCGACCCCAGGATACCAGTTAAGGGTTAATTGTTCGGGAAATAAAAAATGAAACAAATATTACACGTATCATTCTGGACATTTTAATATTTGCTATAAAAAGAAATATAAGTAAAAGTATTCATTTATAGCGGAATAGGAGGATTTAATAGAATAAATTTATAAAATTGTTTCTTTTGTTAATTCCCGAAAAAATGAAGTTTTCTTCAGTTCAGTCCTTTCTTCTGAAAGAAACTTCCCCTACTTTTTCTGACCGCCTGTACCTCGCTTCATTCTTCAGATTTACTCAAGCTTCTCTGACCATCGGCGTAGGCAACAAGATTTTTCCATTCACCGCCGCCCATTCTTACAATTTGATATTCACCGCCTGTGATCGGTCGTGACGTGTTTTTTTCCCTTTTTCCCGAGAGATTGCAGGGTTCAGGCCCGACGTTGGAGATCCTCGATACTGTTTCCAAGTACCGTTCCTATCGGGGCCGATACTTGAAACGCGCGTTTGCATGCTCCGGCATATGGCCGCTCTCTAATCAGACGCGCGCTAGCGTATCCGGTGGCGGCGCGAGATTGGATGCAAATACGTGGAGGTACACCCGGGCGTGTACAAACAGGGGAATAATTAGAATGATAATGGAAAGGCGCGGCCGGTGGCGGGGAAGGTGGCCACCGCGAAGCAGCTGACTTTGACTTCGTTCCCTCGGGATGTTTGCACATCGGGAAACCCTCAAAGTTGCTGCATTGCCGCGCTGTTTGCCCTACGTTTACGTGGAAATCCTGAAATACGAAGTTTGCTTTGGCCGCGCCGTTCCACGCTTTTTTTCTGGCCAGCGAGCAGCGGCCTTTAAGTTGAAGGCACCGTGGCCACTTAGCGAGACAATGTTGAGAGTAAACAGAAGATCCTGGAGAGCTTTATTGGACGTTTGTCTTCAGCGTGGGAATCTTTCGACCCTTCGATGACAGATTTCGAATGGAACGCAAGGGTTTCGAGCTACAAAGTTTCGTCGATATAGAAACTAAATAAGCAACTAAGTAGCAATACTGCAGTCATCTGACTTGACCTAGTAAACTGAATCTATGCCACACTGATTCCACTGTGGAGCTTACCGCGAAGAGTCTGCGCACTATTGGCATCTAAATTTCGTGATAGCTGAGTCGATACGCTGATCCAGCTGTCCGAGGAGACGAGCGAGGAAATGACTCGCGGAGCTGATTCGAGCCGCGCGTTCGGACAAGCCGTCACCTTCGTCTTGTGATTCCTCGTAAAGGTCGGGGTGAAGGAACCTTAATGACTGGATACCGGGAGGACAAGGGGAAGAGAGTTAAAGAAACGGTGATCCTGTCCTCCCTGGAAAGAGGCATGCGCACCTGTGTCGAGCTTTACCGAAGCAACGTGCCCGATCCCTTAGCGAGTCACGATGGCCAGTCTTCTTGTACAAGGTTTTCAGATCGACGCGACATCCCGACTAGGAAACCAGTACAAGGAAGTACAGGACGATAGCTGGAAGAGGCTGGCGCTCCTGGGAAGTGGCTACGACGAATGTACATGAGATTTCGCGGAATCGAACGTGACTCGTCGAGTTTTGCCGTCATCTGCAACGCCGTTGTCGTTTTTCACAGTTTGGAAAAAATTCATATTCCAACGCCGTTGCAATATTTGGCGAATAATTCCAAATCGATTGAGGAATATGGGGGCAGATTATTCCTGGTAGCTAAGGTACTTGTGCGAGATACTTAGGATTATCAAAAAACAGAAACCTTGATACAGTGAAGGATTTAAAGAAAAAGGCCCAAATGACAAACGTTCTGAGGATGACAAACGTTCATTTTTTCGTGAAAGTGAAGAGGTAGTTTACTAAAGACGGGTTAAATGTACAGAAAAAAATAGTGTTTGGATAAAAAACACATTTTTTTTTTAAGATAGGGCCTACACTGTAATCTCTTAATTTTTACGTCGATATTTTTAATAATAGGCTTTTAAAATATTTTTAATTGTAATTAAACCACCGATATAAACGTGATCAACACAGAGCCACAAGAAGAAGATGAAATTCGACAAGCTGGAGGGAGATTTTGACCGATTTTCTGGCGTGTGTCGGGCGATGAGTCATAAAAGGGAGCCAGAAGAAAGGTCGATTGGAGCACGAGCCAGAACGAGGGACACGCCATTGTCCGTTTTGGTCCAGGTGTTACGTCTCCCCTCGTGAAAACCACGGCAATCCTGGCTCGTGATTAATATACGCGCATCCGGCTGGATTCGACTGACTCCCGTCCCTGCGCTCTGCGACGAAGCGAGAGCTGTCAGAGCGTTATCCATGGCGGGCGAAGAAAACGAGAAGATCGACACGGGGTCATGTACGAACTGACCAACGGGACACCGTTGTTCCGGTGGCCCTCTATAAATAGGATGGCGGAGAGCTTGATGGTCAATATTCGTACATCCGGCTGGTCGAGCGATCCGACGGATATCCCTACTTTAATTTCATAAGAAGTAAATATTTTCATGCGCACTGACAAACAAGCCAGTCTGCTGCTGAATATCTTCCACGTCCACCGCAATTCTACCAACAGCCACACTTTTCTGGAAACGTTTCCTGGAAACGCGCAGATTTCGTCAAGAAGAATTCATTCAAAGATAA
The DNA here is from genome assembly GCA_963855975.1 of Andrena chrysosceles. NCBI lineage: Eukaryota > Metazoa > Arthropoda > Insecta > Hymenoptera > Andrenidae > Andrena > Andrena chrysosceles. The sequence goes on along the minus strand of OY979766.1, from coordinate 112,215,249 downwards.
AAAAAATCAGTGATAGCACTACGCGCAAATAAATCCCAAAAAACGAATAAATCCCTCGATAGACCGAAAAGGGGTGCCGAATTTTTTCCACCGCGCTAGTGCTATCTTTGGTATGCCCCACACAGAAACGGCACACCGTGCCAGCTCTCACGGACCGAATAATGCCAGTTGGTGTGCTCTGGAACGAGGCAACCGGAGGTGTTAGCGGACTATAAAGAGAAACAGAGGAACGGTCAGCTTGTGCACGAGCCACACAGCGGGACACTGTTGTCCCCGTGGCCCAGGTGCAGGGCCACCCTCGGGTCTTTTCCCTCTTCCCCGCCGCCCCCACCGTGTGCTGTACGTGGGGCAAGGCGAACAAGGTTACTCGTCGAAGAGGAGCAGCGCAGCGCTGCTGGACCAGTAAAGATCGACTTCTTGGCCCGAGGACAAGGCGCGCGGGAAATAATACGACGACGGTGAACCGGATGCGAACTCGCGAACCCACGAACCCACGGACCCACGAACCCCAGCCACCCAGCGCACAGGGCCCCGGAGGAGTTGTCTTACCCCGTGTCCGAGACAGATACGATCTACGTGGACTTCTGCCGCCCATCGGGGGCCCACCTTCGGGACAGGTTCAACGGGGGACGACAAAACCTGTCGACGGCTCCGACACGTCAGCCTTGGAAGGATGATAATCACCGGTAAGGACACTCACGAAACGTCGTTAGACAATCGACGCTGGTAATCGATGCGTTATAAATGTTGCGGTCCCAGCTGGTCGCCCTGCAAGCCAGTTCCGCGGCGATGTGCAATTAAGTTTTACGGCCGGGGGGGCCTGTCGATTCGAGATACCGTCGGGGGAGTCGATGCTTCAGCGACCTCAGGATATAACGCGGTGCATATCCAGCGATTTCCTCGGCGTTGATCTTTCGCCGGGGAGCTAACTGATTGGGGAATCATTGCCGAGGAACGTCTGCGAGGCTGTACGGCTTCCTCTTCACTCCATGAATCCTTACGAAATTCTATTTCGATATCCCCAATGGTGAAGACTGTAGGTACTCCCGTGGCTCCCGCCTTCGTCGCGGAAAATCAGGAAAATGTTGGAGCGCGCAAAGAGCGAAGCCTCTGGAAAAGGGAGAAGCTGGTCGAGCCGAGTCGATGGAGGGAGGAAACTCGCTACTCTTTCTATTCGGCCTCGGATAGAGCCGCCTCGGCGCAGGCATACTCTGTTACTATCTTATTACAAGCCTCCGCAAATGGTCTTCATCAAGGCAAGACCGTGTTCCACCCGGCCCCCGATGCTTCCTCCTCCTCCTCCTCCTTCTTCCCTTTAGCCGTCTCTACCCTCCTGGCTTTTTTCTCCTCGCACGGTTATTTCTACACCGTCAGCGGCCACTCGAGATGCGGACGAAGGTGGATGACTTTCGTTCGTGGAGGAGCAGGGCAGAAAGAGGGCCCGTGGTGAAGAGGACGAGGACTCGAGAGCACGAGGACGAAAGGAGGGGTGGGTCGGACGTTATTAATCTCGGGATGGCCGTCACGCGCGACGACGGTCGTGGTGGTTTCGTCTCGCGGTGCATCAGGATGGATAGATAGCGGGTAGCCCCAGCGCCATGACTTCCACAGTTCATTCTTCATGGTCGAGTGACTTTTGCGTATATACGAACAGCGGACGATTAACGACCGTGCCCGTCGTTGCGCTCGTTAAGCGACAGTTTCTTTTCTGCCGGAGATGAGGGACGAGGCAGTGCAACGGATGGCCGGTCGAGGGCCAAGAGGACGAAGGAGAAGAAGAAGCAGCACGAGCTTGGGGCCCAGCGAGGGGGAGGAGTACGGAGCCGGTACACGGAGATCATCCCCTTGGCCGAAGACGAATGATCCGGACTCGCCGCTTCGATACATTATCGCTGGCCGCGCGAGACCCGTGGCCTGCACGAGAGAACAGCAGGCGACACTTTCGTAGAATCGTGGATCGAGTACGTGACGACGATGGCGATCTGGAAGAGGTCCTCGAGCCAAGGTCGTACGACTAATAATAACTCGGTAGCCAGGAATCGATTTCCACACGAATCACGACCTCCTTGCAACCAGGACGAGCATGTGGGCCGATGCTTCGCTCTGGTACAATCCTACGCGCGATTATTCTTCATCTAATTTAATCACGCCTCGGTAGATTCGTGGGATGGTTGATCGAAGTGGGCCATATTTGAAAGTGGATTATGAACGCAGGATCCTTAGGCTTGGTCGATAGTGAAAGTGTCTTTATATTATCTCATCTACGCCGAGTCTGCTTAGGTATGGAACATTTGTTTCACTTGAAGAATCACATTTGCTGTTATATTTTTTTGTAAATTTTTCGATAGATTCGATGAATATTATTCTGCTGCACAGCGCTTGCTTTATAGAAAATAGAACGTGATCGGGCAACCGTGCAACTGATCGTTACATCACTTCCAATTAACCCATTGCCGGCGAGTTTTTCTCGTTTTTCTCCCGCGCAAATAATCGTGCGAAAATCCTGGCAACAATAGTAGGAAGTAATGGGTATGGGCGTACGAAGATACACGGGCCATGCATCGATGATTGATCGCGGGGATTTCCTATGTGTCACAGTTCCGCTCCATTTTCCGGTGCACGGCAAAATGGATGAGGAGAAAGATAAAAATCATCACGGCTTCAAAGTTGTACAATTTAGTGGTATCATATTTTTACGGCTATATACAATATGGAGATGAAGAATAAATCGTTGGTTGTTAGAAGAATATATCTAAGAGGAACCACTGAAATATACAAATGCTACGATCCGTTTCGCGGTTCAGATCAGTCTCCACGATCGCTGGCCAGGTTCGTCTAATGGCGTTAAAGCAGAAACCGAGCACCGGTTAGAAGCTTTACCGTTACCACGGGCCGATCACCATTCGAGATTAGTTCTCACCCAAGATCGCGGCTCATATCTGCTCGTGGATGTTGGACACGTTCCTTTTTCGTCCGCGGCGGCGAGGATCGAAAGGGGCCAGCTCGCGTACGCTTCATCAACGGCTAAGGTTCCATCAATTCCCCTGCAGTATTTGTATCTGCCACGACCGCTGATATCGTATCGCGAGCACCACTCTCGGTTCGACCGGCCCGTAAATCGTCGCGCCGCTAGTCGCTCTTCCACCGGCCTCGAATTAACCGTAAATTCTATAATCGAGCGGTATTCAAATTACACGCCCGTTAGCCGGCTACTTTACCCTCCCAATTCACTGCACAAGATAGGAACGCGAGCGCCTAATCGATTACAGTAGAACTCCATTTATGAGAAGGAATTTTGTCCCAGCGCATACCTGCTTCGCCTCTAAGCTCTTATTATCCGAACCCGAGGCGTACCACTTACATGCCTGTCCATAAGTAGGTAGTAGGACTTAGGGCACCTGCTCTGGGTGGAATAATTTAGGGAAACGGGGGAAATTCATCGAAGAACTCTAAGATATTTTCAATTCGAACTTGGAAGTGGAAAATAAAAGCAGTGTGAAGTATTCGATCTGTACCAAGTGTCACATTTTCTGCGAGTAAAACAGGTGTCGTAATACTTATAAAAGGAAGGTTCACAAGGGAAGATCCACAATCCGTAAATTCAAAAAATTATGAAACTCTGGGTATATGCGTATTTCTTACGCAATTTTTTTTCATGGCACAAATTCACTCTAATATGTGAAATTAGTCCGTGAAAATCCCGTTATTTTCTCATTTTGTATTATAACTCGCGAACTGTAAGAATTGTAAGTTACCAAATGATAGTCCTAATTAAAAGAAGAAACTTTTGCCCGAGAACTTTTTTCCTATCTGTTACAGTTCGCGAGTTATGTATAACACAAAACCGGAAAATGGTCGGATTTCCAGTTGTCAATTTTCACCCTCCCAAAGTGAATTTTGGCAGCAAAAAAGTTGCGTAATACATACCTGACCAAGGGGCCCGGCACCCCAACGAAGGGGCTTTGCAAAACGCAAAGAAGACTGGATTTTATTCTTTAAATAACTTTTTACAATCACACAATGAATTTTATTGAATTTGCATTAAAAATATTGTTATCCCTTCAACTAGGCTGCCCCCAAGATTAAATCCCGAGTGCGCCACTGCCTCTACATATCCCGAGAGTTTCATAATATCTGAAATTTGTGAGTTGGGTATCTTCCCTTGTCAATGGGTACTTAATACCCAAACGACCCAGTAATCTATACCGCCACGTCCCCCGACATGTTCGAATAAACCCGATAAACGGAGCCCCACTTAGGGTTGCCACCTTTTTTTACAGAAAAATAAGGTACATTTGCTTTCGTGAGGTAGACAAAAAAGTACGATCAACAAATTAAAAGTACATTTTAATCTTATTAGTTTTTGTTTCTTCCAAACATATTTTCTAGGTATTGTTTTTAGCATTACCGACTAAATTTTTATTATTTTGAAATATCTCAATGAAATATCTCGATCATATTGAAATATATAAATAATTCGTTTTTTATTAGATTGAGAGAGGCCTTGTTTCTATCATCCCGCCACTTCACATTCATGACAGAGAAAACTCTCTCAGTAAATGCTGAAGTGGCGGGAACAGATAGAAGAATATAATATTACGTTACATTTCACATTCACGTAAAATCATCAATTGTGAAATAAAGTATTTTCGCGTACTTTATTGTTAGTCAAAAGTATAGAGTACCTACATTTGCCTATAATAACGTAAGATACTTTATTTTAAAGTACGGGTGGCAACCCTAGCCCCACTGTACATGGAAGCGAGTCGCTGCTACGAATCAATCGAGGGTACGATCGGACGCGTCCCCGTGCCTTTCCACCGCTGCCGAATGACGTCAGGCAAAAATCCCAGAATGATTTCTAGCAGAATCACGGCTGCTTGCGTCAAGCTGTGTCGCGCGAAAAATAGAAGGGGTGGCGAAATCACGATTTCGTTTCTCATTAACCGAACACCGTTCGACCTCGGGGGCTCCGCGATAAAACGGTGAACAGAGAACGGAGCCAGCCAGTCGGTCGATCGGATCGCCTCGCCTTTAATTCGCTGTATAATGTTACGCGCTATTGTACTTAATCCCGACGCTGTTACGGTACCCGGTTCCCCAGAACCGTCGGTGCACCGCGGGCCTCCCTCTTTTATTGCCGGCCACGATAAATAACGACACGGCTTTCCAGAGGATGCGCCGAATATGGAAGACGCACGGTGAATTGAATCGCGGCGTGGAAACGATTCGATTGTCGAGCACCGAGATGCTGGCCGTCTGCTTTCCGAGCTCTGTCGTGTGCCACGGGGATAACTGCGTGGTTCTAGGGATGGGATTCATCTTCGTGGTCAGATTTTATGAATTTCAGGGTAGGCTTCTCATTTGGGAGTATATTAGACCCGGGAATTTTCTTTTAAACGAGGCTGGGTGTTGCAAGAATAGGATTTCAACAGATTTGTTTTGTCTCCTCGGCGTTAATATTCAGCTGGCGGATTGGTGCCAACATGATTCACGCTGTTCTTTCAAAACGTATCTGATTCGAGTTGACTGCTTATGAGCTGAGCTAATTCTTTGGATCGATTATACGGATCGTTTGCTCGAGGCAGATAGAAATTGCGTAACCATTAATTACGATGAATCGAACCCGAGCCGTCCGCGTGCAGATCAGTCGCGTTTGCCACCACGGTTAACGTCTCTGCCTTCCGAACTTCTCATAAAGAAATACCAGCTATGTGCTAAAGTCACACACTAGGCTGACTAGGCCGTTGCCTAACTGCCGCATGCCCACTACAATAATTAATCATTGGTTTGCCTAGATTTGTGTTTATATCACTTTGTGTATGACAAGATCGGGTACTCGATAGGATTTGTCTAAATGGTACGACTAACACAATGAACCTGTGCCCCACGTCTTATCTACGATCGCATCACTTGCCGGGGGTCTTGAAAAACGCCGGCGTTATAAAATGGAACGATCTATAGGGGCCATTACGCGGCTTAATAAAACAGCACCGGTTACCTGTTACCGGTTACCGGATTATTTCGTGAATAAAACGACGAGCGTCGCGTGCATGTCCGACGTGCCTTCTTTTGTACGCCACGAGGGCAGAAAGAAGGCAGGGACGAAGGAGCGGAGAAAGAGTGACGAGGGAAGAAAAGAGACGGATAGGTCAGCGACCGGTTGTCACTGAACAATCCTCTCTGTCGAGCGACAGTCAGGTATGCCTGCGTTATTAGAGGAACTAGGCCAATAGTGCAGGTTCACTAAACCACAGGTGAACTGGATTACACCTTTATTTTCGTTCGTCCAGCAACGGGGCCGTGATATGTTTTAGGTCACCCGCCTTTTGACCGAATTCGAAAAGCAAAGGAACAAAAACGCCCCACTATTATTCCCCATTGGCACTCGTAAGTATAAGTAGGTAGTCATTGAGTGGTCCTGCTGCGCGCGAATTTGGCCCACTTTTTTTTTTATTTCCGAGTCGCGCGAGTCGAATGAATCATGTGCCATTTAGGGGACCAGGAACAATTCGAAGGAAATGTTGGGTGGCTTCGAATGACAATTACTTTCTTTTGAATAAGAACTGTCGATCGAGGGAAATGCTTCGCGACGTTGATTCGGGACGCGGCGACGGGGACAAAATAGAGTCGGCGTCTCGTCGATTAAACGTTCTAAAAACCGTTCGTGCGCTCGTGCAATACGTGCGACGAGTCCAAAGCTCGGGAGGCCGCGCAGCCGATTCGTGTGCGCATTGAAATTCTCTGGGACCTCGTCGGCGCAGAGTAGCCGATTTTTATCGAGTACACGACTGGTTACCGGGCAGAGCTCATAAACCGCATTCGACATGGAGGCACCGGGCAGCCACGTAAGGAATACGAAGTATCACAAGGTAAGACCATTCGTGGTATTTCAATCGACCGGACAGAAACCGTTCGAAACCCGTTCGGGCCGCGGAACGAACGCTGTAGAATCGTGCTGCTTGTAGTCCCCTACGACGGTCGCGTGTCCCCTACAAGCCTATCGTAACAATGCCGTTTTTTTTTTATTAGAGAATATCGTAGCTCGGAGAGGCTCGCAGTAAGCCATGGGTATTTGCGATTAATAGATTTGGAAAATCAAAAAATGGGAGCCAAGAATCTCGATATGGAACATGTGCTCGGAAGAAGCAGTCGCGCGGAGATTTGTAGCAATTGAAAATGGCCCTTTTCATCGTATCTCCGAACGATCCATCGTCCGACAGGGCCGCCAATAAAACGAAAACTGGTAATTGAACTTCTTTGTTCCTCCCTAATAGAAACAACCGTGCTCGTGATTCTGGGGGCTCCGCGAGCGAAACGACGCGAGCAGTCTGCGGTTCTGACAGGAAGTCGATATTCCGTGCATCGCGAGAGCAGTGGAATCGATTCTACCCCTCGCGAAAAGGGATTCTCGCCGAGGCGAAATTGTTAAGCTTTCTATTCTCTGCGACAGCGGCAGAGTCAACGGCCGAACGTAGCGGCGAATTCCGCGCGGTTTGTTCGCATTTACGCGCGCCGATTCTGGCCGTATCCGAGTTCCTTGATAATCGTGGGAGGACCGAGGATCCGTGAACACGCGTGTCGTGGTTCTTTGAGATATTCGGGCGTCCCTAGCCGCGACAAGGCGTGACGTCGAATTAGCACTTCGTGTACGAGAGGGACGTGCCTGGCATACGAGAAACGGATCGCGGATACCGCAAACTTCGTGTGAATAGAAGTTGAACTCGATGGACGCTCGGCTCGCTGTCCCGGGAACCTTCTACTGTACTATCTCTCCTTTATTTCTTACGCACAATGAGACTTTCATTGCGATCTAACTGGAATCCGTCCACTGTGCGACAGAGAAAGAGGAAGAAATATTTGTCGCAAAGGAAAATTCGCGCCCGGCCAGGGAAATCCTGCAAGGTCATTTGAATTCTCAGCCGTCAATGAAGGCTTACCGAGAATGAATAATCGATCAGCTCTGTTGAGGGGATATAGAGTTTTACGGGCCGATGGGTCCAGCCTCGTTGCTCGATACTTTTAATATCCCTTTTTCAGTACCCCGGAGCCAGTGGCCGGCGAACCGTTGCCTTTTCCTTTTTCAAGCGCTATGTGGCACGTCGCTCTTCGATAGGACGGCTCTTTTTAATGCTCGGTCGCTTCCGAATAGACGGGCGCTCAAAAGATCGGCTCGATCGAGGCCCCGGTTGCAAGCACGCTCGCGTTCACTGACACTTTTCGTGAACCCAACGACCTGTCGCCGAGATGCTGATCGATCGAATATTCCGGCATCGAGATAATTGCCTCTGAATGCGGGGGAGGGGAGTGTGGCCATGGCTCTTCCTAGTACAGCCCGTATCGAGTTAAATTAAGAGTACGGGAATACCAGTTCGTGAGGTCAGTGGCCTTTGCCAGAGTTTGACAACGACGGATTTATCAGCGTTTATTTCCGGATACTTGAAGATTCTGGCTGACAGTTGTTATTGCAGTAATTCAGGATAAAGGAGAAGTTATAAGTAGAAGAGTGACGAGAGTTCCCGGGGAATATTGAAGAATCGAAGATGCCCGGACGAAGAACCTGTCCTTTCCGTCGAAAAGCAGCGAGTCGGTCACGCGACCCGTATTCAAGGCGCGACACGAGCCGCGCATCTCTCGGTTTTTACCGTTCCGTTTGGGCCTACGTGATCCAAACGCGCGTAACATCACGGATTCTTGCCCAACGATTCCCGGCCCACGGATACTTTCACTGCGATAACCGGCGTCGATACGTTCGATTCACGAAATCGTCTTCCACCATGACTGGACGTTAATCGTCCAGCTCTGCACGCATCGTTTCCCCGAGATCCCAGTAAATTTCAGTAGGAGTAAAGCTGGACTCTCACTACACCTCGCCTCGGCTCATTTTATTTTTCCTATATTTTTCTTATGTAGTTTGACAATTTGACTGCGCCTAGCCTCGGCGCGACTCTGAGCCGCGGATTCTTTCTCGAGAATATTTTACAGGAAAGAATCGAGGCGTAGATTCATTGGATGCAATGTCACCGCACAGGAAGAGGTTGTGAGTGCGAAAAGAAATTGCATCGAGGCGAGCCGTAGCAAGAGCCTTCCCTAAAAAGAGGCTCTAACGCACCGCCGGTCGCGACTAATCGCGTGTCGTGCCAAGAAGTTGTGCGACATCGTTTTCACGCACTCGCGTGCACCGGGGGCTAAGAGAAATGCGAGATGCGCGGGTCTCGACCGGTGCAAAAACTAATATTCACATATGCGAGAGGGGCAGGCTGAAGGAGCGGGAAAGGAGCGTGCGTCCGACTATTGGCCGAGCCAGTTATTACTGGCAGTAATTAATTCGCGTCGCGTCAGCCTTGAAACCTGCTACGGTCCCTTGTTCCTTTTCAAGCACAAATCGTTTCTAATTTTCTTTCAACCTTCGAAACGTGACGGATGCCTCGCGGACATCCCTTCGAAACCTTCTGCCTTACATAAAGATCCGTCCACGCTCCTTCCGCGATCGATCGCGATTAACCGCCGCGAACGATGGATTCGCCACGGTTATTGCTCGCGACACGCGTGCCCACGATCGCCTCTTACGCTGCTCCGTCTCATTTTCGTCGCCGTGCGTCTAACGAGGCCCACGGGACCGTCTATCCGGACACACGCGGTCTCGGTAATTAGCGTTTAGTAATTAGCAATTAGCCTGTCGAGCCGAGCAGGCAGTAATCAGTGTATTGTGCGAGGATGAAGATCCTCGCGGTGCATGGAAAAATGTGTATGCAAATGGCGGACGCTGGTAGCGGATGCGCAACCTTTTCTCTGTTAGAGTCACGGCTGTGTTTCGGAGCAATCGCGCGGGTGACTCGTCTCCGAGGATCTTTAGCATCGATGAAAAAATTCTTGGGTGCATCGCGGTACCCGTGGCATGAGAAACTCCGCGATTGTTGGCAAGGCGAGGTGGGATTTATACAGGAGGCTAGGGTGGTCGGTTATCGAACTCCCCAAGCGGTGTATACTCATGGAAATTCATATCCCGGCGTGAAATAGAAACGCTGCGCGGCTCTAGAGCCATAATTAGCGAACTTGGGATCGCATAATTAATTGGTCTTTGCTGTTAGATCCCCGGCGCGGGGGTAAAGTGAATCGTTTATTAGAGACCCCGCATTTCCTGGCGCACGTTCTCGTCTACATCGTGATCATGGATCGTAATGCAATCGCGACTTCTCCGGCGTACCTCGACCGTGACAAATTCGTTCTCTCTAGTCCCTCTCAGCGAGCTGCTTCGACTCCTACGGAACATGGTTTCCATCCGAGAGGATCGCGCGTGCACGCTCCCTCGCGGAACCTTGCACTTTGAATCCTTTGAATGATGGAATATTTCCCCCGCGATAAAATCGATTGAAATTGTGAAACAAATCTGTTTCGAGTATTCGTGAACTAGTATTACTCTCCTGATTCTAATAGCAAGCGGAAATATTAATTCATAGAAAGAGGTGGATTGCTCGCAATATGAAATTTGTTAGAAAACGAAACTATCTACTTAAGGGTTTTACAACTTCTATATATTTTGTTATAAGCAATCGCCTCATCCGCGGTTGCACGTCGCCGCGCTGGGATCTCGGCTCTCATGGTTCTCGTCATCGCCGTCGCCGTTTCTCCCATACGTTAACGCAAGAGAATTCGATTCACCGCGGCAGTTGTCCGTCCACGCACGTCATTCCGCGCCGCCGTCGCCGTAATAGAAGCCCAGGACCGTTCGCAGGATACAAAAGGGTCCGCGTGCCTCTATACATCCTCCTAGTTTACATTCTTCGTTCCTGTTAGCGCGTCGCCCACGGGAACGATCCATTATTCCGATCCCTGGAATTCCTTCTGACTCATTATGCCGGGCCGCGTTCCGCCGCGGACCCCTGCTTTATATTCCGTCCGAGCGGACCCGCCACGGGAAAAATCGATACAATTTCGGCTGTTCGCCTTTGTTCGGGACCGGAGCTGAACGATGGGTCCTCGAGTTGGCCCCTCGCGAATCCTTCTAGGAGTCCGATACTTTCGCCCGTTCCCTATACGAATTAATTCGATCCGCGATTAGAGGCGAGTATTTTGGACTATCGGCTGGTCGAACGGGGATTCGTGGCGGTTCGCGGATGTTACCCGACTCCTCGAGATTCGTCGGGATACTCCTTTGGTATTCACGCATCGACGGCCCCCTTGGCTCGGTATTCAGACACTGTTTCCTAATTGTACGAAGTGTTCGTGCACGTCCGACTAGCCTTCGCCGGCTGCAAGTCGGCACGCATACCTATTGTACGCCGCGTTGAATTATTTAGGCCCGGGCCCCTCTTTGACTCGGTTCTGTCGCGTACAACCGGTCCATCCTCGCGTGACTCTTTCGCGGCTGGAAAAATCGCAGTCGACCGATCGTTCCCGCAGCGCGGTGAAAAGCGAGCGCGTCTCCTTCGGCGTCGGAACGCGCGGCGCTCGAATTCTCATTTCGGTTCTGCACGTCCCGCCGGGGTATTTCAGGGTCGAGCGTAACAGGTACACGCGTATGTACGCGCCGTACGGTCGCGATAAGTCACGGACAAACGGCGATCGCACACTGGCACGGCGGCTTTATCGATCGCGCTCGAAATCCAAACGGATCACTTGCCGCTTACTCGGTAATCTTAGCGAGCGGAGCGTACTGGTACCCGATCGAGCCTGTCGGCGTCGAGTCTTGCACGTACATACTTCCGGTGAGGGAAACACTTTTGGATCAAGATATCCCGCAGCGAGGCACATTGTCACAGTCCATAAGAAATCCACGGTAGTTCTAGCGACGACGAACGGTGACGACAATGACGAGGAGCAGCAGGTGTAACGGGGTGTTGCTGCGTGTCCTGAATCGCGCTAGCGAGGAAGCACAGTGCAACAGAATCACTGATCTTGATCACTTGGTAACACCAGATCGAGGAGAAGCCGCGAGCGTGCGTAACGGCAACATTATTACGCGGTGCGTGCGCGTACGTATTCACTTTTGCCACCCTCTAGCAAAGCCCCATCCAACGCACGACAATGCTCCTCCGCTGTTCGAGATCGAGACTTACCTATCCAGGACGGTCGTCGACGACGGACGACCCTGACGATCCTGCCCGACGGCGTGATTCCCCTCGGTGACTCGCGTACGGTTCGACGGCGAACGGTGTGAACGGTACGAAGGTCCGTGTGGCCGCGGAATCCCACCGTTGGAATTCGATGTCTCGCCGAACCTCGGCACTGTTCGAAGCGGGAGAGCGTCACCGAACTATTCGAAAACGGCGGTATCGGGGGACCAGGGGGCAACACCGAATTATTGCTCTCGCTCCGCTCTCGCACCCTCCAGCGAGCGTGTGCGAGTTCAGAGCGCCTATTCTTTCTCTCGATTCTCCAGTCTCCCTTTTCTCTCCCTTGTCCTCTCTCTCTCTCTCTTCTGTCCCCTCAAAATCACCGCGACACCGCACCGAACAGAAGTGAACTACTCGTGCGCCGCCGGTTCACGGTACCTTAAATACCTTGGCAGCCGCGCCGCCGCCACCGCCGCCGCCGCCGCCGCAGCACGCCACCGCCACCACCGCTGTGCGTCGTGCGGCCCCCTACCTCAAACTCGCCCCACGCCGCGCGCGCCGATTGGCGAGGGAGAGGAGCCCGATGTGTGCCTGTGCCCGCCGGCTACACCGGACCCATCCTCTCTTCCTCTCCAGTGCTCTTGCTCCTAGTCTCCTCTCTTCTTTCTTTCTCCCTACCCTCTGCCCTTGCCGCTCTCCTCTCTTTCTCTTCTAACCACCACAGAGAAGCCTCCTTCTCGCTATCCTCCCCCCTTTCGAGTTTGTGCGTTTCTCTCTCTCTCTTTCTCTCCTCTCCGCTTCTTCGCCCTCTTTGCTCTGCTACGGGTAATTCAACCACCACATGTGTACCCGCAGGACTCTGCTCCCGCGCGTATACGAGACTTCGCCGAGTTCCCGTGTCCCCTTCTACCCCTCCGGAGAGGATGCTGCGTGGAGGATCGTTTTGGGGGGTGCGAGCGTTCTCGAGCCCTCGTCGAAGTGGAAGAGCTGAAATTTCGGGACGAAGCGACGCGTCCTGGCGTTGGACGTCGCTGTGGCTCCTCGAGGGTCGCGCCAGAGGACGAGGAAGAGCAACGCGGAGCCGGCACCGAGCACCGTGCGCAATCGCGGCTGCGCAGAGCCGCAGGAGTCAACGGAGCGCGGCTCGCCTCGCGCATTCGCGCTCCGCACGCCGTTGCGAGCGCATCCGTTTTTACACTCTGCCTGCTCTATCTCTCTTTCTCATGGTTGGAGAGTTCATCGCCGAGACGTCGACTCGCTGCGTTCCTCGATAGATAGTACCTGGGTTGGGAGTTCAGGTCGCTTCGAACCGAGGCGGTGTAGTGGGTGGAAGGAGTGCAGGGTGTCCCGCGAGGTAACCGTCAATCTTTTCCAGCATCTTTGCCAGGTGATCCTGGATCACTTGTATCGTGTAGATCTCTAAAATTGAAACGCTGTTTAGCCTTTTGGTTCATGGCTATCTCAAACCATATTTATCTCAAAGTTGTGAATATATTGTAGAATTTCGAGTGATCCGATTACTTAGTAGTTCTATTGTCGTACGAGCTTTTGCTTCAAAATTATGTGTCAGGCATGGAAAGTTTGTCGTTATCACAGTCCCCCATAGTTTCTGACACTACGATATTTGAAACTCAGTCGTACCAAGATGAACGGATGTTTTGGGTCTGTAACGCCCTGTATAACATATTTAGGGAGCTGTATCCTCAAGAGTACCACGCCGCCAACAATCCCCGCACATTTCTTCCACCCACAATTTCCATAGGCAAACGTTAGACTCTTGTTTTTCCACTCGGAGTCCGTGACCGATATTGCAATTGCGGAAAATCGTCGGCAGACACGAGATACCCGAGGAAGCACCGAGTCACTCCACTACAAATATTTGAATACTTAATTGCAACGAGTCGCATGATTCACGGCGCTTGTATCCGGCAGTTGAGGACGATGTTGAAATTATGTTAAGGTCTGTCCGGCAATTGGTTTCGAGATATTCGTCGGAGGGATTGGTAAATGCCGTTGGATACTCAATCTGCTGACTCACTATCGGTCAGCACGTCGATGAGCACGAACGAGAGGACACGCGAGGCCTCTCGAAACGAGTCGCCACGCATTGCTCCGAACTCACCACGAGCGTTCCCTGAAAAATATCGTCTTCTAGCCTTGGAGCCTCCGACGAATCGATCCTCGTCACTTCATCCTGTTTATTTGCCCCGTCGCGAAGCCTTTTGGTATTTCGTCGCTTACGGTCCTTGGGGATTTTCTCGGCATTCCCCTAAAATTGTGTAACAGCCTGTTGGAAGGTCGGTTAACGGCTCTGCGAGAAACTAATAATCAGCGGACGACTGTTTATTAGAAACGCAATCATCGTGAACGATTCCTGGCCCTTTGCGAGTTCAACGAAAGGAGGCCCCACAGTTTGCCTGTGTCTGTTTCTGGAGACACGGCATCTGGAGGACGCCACATTTGTTGATATTCCAAATCTTGCGATTGTAGCAGCCGATTTTATCAGTTTTTTCGAGGCTAGTCCTCTTCAGATCACCTGCAGCTCAGAAAGAGACCTAGATTCAGTGATAATGTCGCGTAGCAGGTAGGGGGTCGTCCTTAACCCTCAGCCGTTACTCATCTCACTATCTGAATCTGCCCCTCGGTGTGAAATAGACACAGTGGTATAAGATCGATGAAATGACGAGGTACTCGGTGATTTTTCTATATTTTTTTATTCAAATCGATGAGTTAACATTTACATCTTAGCTTTTCACAACTTTCACATAAAATAAAATGCTGAAAACAATTATAGAACAGTATAATTTATTACGGGAAAACTGTGTCAAATTGACACGAGGGACGGATGAGGGTTAAGTTACGTACGGGTAATTTTGGCAAATTCTTACCCCGTTCCTCCCCAAACATAAGAATTCTAAAGATTTTATATTCTATTTCCCTTGGGCAATATTGTTATATTGCATTCTTCCAGTTATTAAAATTCTGTAAAATGTTTTTATAATTCATTTGCCTCGGTTTTGGGGAAAATTAGACTGAAATTACGTTTTTGGGACATCAATGATAGAATTTGTATTGATTGAAAAGTAGATGAAAAAAATATTACGTTAGACGCTACCGACTCCCTCCCTTGTAAGAAAACATAAGAAATTCGCGACCCTTCCTTCCCAAAAAGTCTTAAGGAGGGAGACCACTGTAATGGTCTAAAAAGTAAGGGTGTTTTCGGGATTTTTTTCAACCAAACAACACAAGTAAATCAGTGGATTGCTTAGTATAGTTACTATGTACATATTGAAGGGTAAGAAAGGAAATTTTCAATCAGATTCATAAATCAGTTTCCGGTATACTCTCTGTCACAATGTGCGCTGCGGCAAAATCGCGCCTGTGGTGTTGACAGTGCCGAAGTCATATGATTAATCCGAATTCAAAAAGACAACAATACTTAGAAACTAGAATCCTGCGTCTCTGCAAAAAAAATAGCGAAGTACTGAGAAAAAATCATTTTTTTGGGAGTAAAAAATTGATGAAATGTTCATAAAAAATAATAGAAGGAGGCCTTAATTAAAAAAAGCTGATCGTCACGTAACAGAGACGGGTTTTTTGTACCACAAATAGTTTTGCTCATATCAATTGGTTGCATCATTTTCTGTGTATACTGTCAAGGTGGTTGAAAGATGTCATTTTGAGAACAACGTGTTCAAAGTTCCGCTCGGTTCAGTTAATTTTATGAATTTGTACATAAAATTTCGAGAGAGCATTTTTGAAGCGCATGTCTTTCAAAAAATATATCTAAAAAAAATCGATTTTTCACAGCGGTCTTTCCCCTTAAGTAATTTAAAGACGACTCCTAGAGTCGTATGACGAACTCCTCGCATATGCCTCCGGCTCGTACCTTTCCCCAGTCGCGAATCGTGCTTTTCAACAAAAGCTACAACCCCCTGGAAGAACGAGCCTGCCCGGTGTGCCCGATCCGCACGCAAGTCTCGGCGCCCGTCGCCCAGATCGAGAGGCAGGAACGGCGCGGGCGGTTGGAGGACTTGAGTTTCGCCGTTAATCTTGCCGTCCTTTATGAATCGGCTCTCACGATCCTGAGGAAGCCACTCGACACCTCGCGGCCCGGCTTCTCGATTCCACGGGACGCGCCCACGTCCGAAAGGACGCGTCTTCTAATATATTCGCGACACGGGCACGTTGATCCTGGCCGAAGAGGACCGGCCCGTAAAGCAGCCCGATCGGATGGGGCGCACCGGAGATATTCGAGACGCGGCGTTTCCATCTGGGTTCACCTTGATTCAGCTGGCTTCAGACCGCGCCACGGGAAGGGAATTCGGTTCAGCGGACCACGGTGCCGAGCGCAACTCTTACCTGGGCAGTGTTCACGTTGCCGTTGACACTGACGTAATAACGCGGCCGACGAACGCCGACGGTCGCGATCCAGCGGCGCGAAACCGGCGGCGTAGGGCGACCGGTGGCATCGCCGGTGATAATCGTCTCGTTGGGAAAAGATCGGCCAACAGGGGCAGGGGGGCGGCCGCGGAGGCGAGGAAAACGAGATGGGGGGGAAAGTGAAATGAGAAAGAGAGGAGAACAGCGGTCGGGACAGACTCGGTGAACTTGACCTGAATCCACGAGCTGGGAGAAAGAATCGTCGGTGGTCGCTGGCTGTTCGTGGAACGGAGAAAGGAGAGAAAGACCGGGATGGAGAGGAAATTACTTTCGATTTCGAGCTCTTGGGGATCGGTTACACTTTCTCTCCCTCGTGCCTGCCACGGCGAGATCGTCGTCGCCGCTTCCTTCCTCCTCTTTCACGGCCAAGTCTGTCGTTACGTGACTGTTCCGCAGGTCAAGGACGGGGGCCCCGATGACCCCGGCCTTGCCGGGCAAGTTCACGATCGATCGGTTTCGCGGGCGACTTTCGAACGGATCCCGTGGAATCGCTCGACTTTGCGGGGCGAGAGTGAAACGGCTGGGCCACGGTGAACGGGGTCAGGTTTTCACGGTCGATGACGGTCAGGGAGCTTAACGGATCTGAGGCAATGGCTGGGACATTGGGAATCCCGATGATTTTCGGGATCCAAAGAAAACAAAGTCACTAAGTACACACCATTTCTCAAATTTATGTAATTAGAAGATTATGCACTTCTCGATCATAACATTACTCAAGCTCTTCCAAGCAAAGTAGCATAAATGGCACTTTTATGCACTCGATTAGTCATCCTTTCCACAATCAACGTCGAGCCAGGTTCCATAAAAAGTTCATAATATCGTAAGAATTTTAATAATATCGCGATAAGGCTGCAGCCCGCCAAGCTCTGACGCAACACGCCTGGCGGGGCCATTTCACCGAAACGCGTGGGTGGCGCATTAAGCAAGAGTGAATGTAACTTAAA
The DNA here is from genome assembly GCA_963855975.1 of Andrena chrysosceles. Classification (NCBI taxonomy): domain Eukaryota; kingdom Metazoa; phylum Arthropoda; class Insecta; order Hymenoptera; family Andrenidae; genus Andrena; species Andrena chrysosceles. Next base: position 112,197,806 of record OY979766.1, on the reverse strand, counting down.
CAAGTGCAAGTGCGGCTCTCGAGTTTTCGCGGCAAGTGCACGGGCGTCGTTCGCCTCGATCCGGCGTGTCGACGACCGGCCTTGCGACGCTTCCTGCGCCTGCCGGCTGCATTCCGCTCGCAACGAAACACCGTTCACTGTTATCCGATAAAATATCAATCGAGGATCGTATCGACATCGACCGGCCGGTCGCGCATCGATTTTATTATAGATCGCCGTTACTTTATCGCCAGGCTCCGTTGTTCCCGATAAAACGCTGCGGATCGAAGGCGCGACGTGCACTTTACCGGGCACTCTTTCGCGAGATTAGAAGGGAAATTATGGCAACCCTCACCACAGATGTTATCTGCGGCGTTCCCGCGGCGACAATGCGCCCGCCTCGCCGCGGGAACATTATCCGGCCCGTAAGAAATCATTTGTTCCGCGATATTCCAATAGAATGCGGAAAATCGCTGGAAACGCGCGTTCTGTTCTCTGCTTCGAGATATTATTGCAGTCTGGAGCGTGTAAACCGGGGGGAATGTATGCCTGCTCGGTGGAAGATGCGCGCTAGTAACCGGAAGTGGACTGACGGCTTACTCCACGGTGTAGAATTTAAGGATGCGTGGCGATGTGTTTGATAGGGCAGGATCTTGATAAACCCAGGGGAGATTTTCTTTGAGATGCGCGCTGGCGGAAATTAATAGCTCGCTTGTCTAAGGGTACCTTTATCGTAATTGGATAATTCTTTAGGATTTTAACCGCAATTAGAGTTAGAAGAATTGTATTGTCGCAAGATTCTACTTACACTCTGGGGTCAAGTACGCACAGCTGGTCCCTTCTCTAATTAAATCGTCAGCCGCGTTAAACAATGAGAACTCTCTCACTTGCTGGCGAACGATCGCGTACAGTCGTACACGATCGCGATCTAATAATAGCCGGCTGATAACTGTGCTTAACGATTACCGTAAATCGTGGCATTTAAACGAAGACACGCGTTGGAAAGTGATCGTCTGACAATCAGTCGCGGGATAGTAAATTGCCGCGCAATCCTTAATCCCATTAGCGGCGGGACAAACGAGACGCGGCTATGACGCACGCGTCAGAAAATTCCAAGTGATTCTTAGCTCGATCCGCCCGAGGCATCACACGATTTTACAATGGCCGTGCGCCTTGGAGCGTATTTCAGTTTCTCTCTTTTTATTTTCCATCCCCCTTTTCCTCGCTCTCGCCCCGTCGGTTTTCTTTCGCTCGCGCGGATCGAGTGGCGCAGCAAACGTCTTGTCCCCCTGACGCGACGGAGTTTCACGGGCATTCAGGCCGCTTTTCCACGAAAGAGGGTAAATTCTGCGAGATAGTTCTCGCAAGGGGGGCGAAGGAAATCAATAGCGTTGCTAGGGCCGGCCGGAGAGTATGGGACGATGATGCTTTTAAAGCCCAAGCATCCGGAGAGCTCTGTGTACGCAGAACACTCCGAACACAAGCTCGCGGGATGTCGCCTTTCAAATATTCTATTTGGGTTACGTAATTCTATGAAAATCGCCGTTAATCAGAAGGCCTCGGGTTTCAACGGATCGCGACTGTCCGTGGTGGATTACGCGTGTTCGTTCGTGAATTTTAATTCTGGAAAGAAACCGTGTCATTCGGATTTCAGTGGGACATGGATTCAGTGGAGAAAAGTAGCAGAGAAGTTGAAGGATTTATGGGGACGATTTATCGTCGAATTGAGATTGATCGGGGTTGAGTGTGATTTTTGAAAAGTGGTCAGGAGAATATTATTACACGCAGCCGAGAAATAAATTGATCCTGGTAGGGCAGAAGGATTAATGGTTGATCGCCAGGCACAATCCCAAGTCTTAATTGCCACGGTAATTGGAAAATGGCCCTTCGACTTTTCCCACTTTCTCTCTCCCCGATGACGTGCCTCATTTCTGAAGTGTCACCAGCCAAAACAACACCCTCGAAATGAAAAACGACTTTAATCTCAGGCTGAACCGTCGATGCAAGGGGTGGCTCGTGTGTCATGTGCGCGAGGGTGTACGAAAGGGAACGGCGTCGAGGCTGGAACACCCGTTTACTACGAAACTACGAAATTTCCGATAATTCTCGGGACCTTGGAAAGTATCTTTTCTCCCTCTGCCCGCTGGAAATTTAAAAGAAACTTGAGAATTAGGTTTAATTAGTCTGCCCCTTTTATCCAGGGGTTGTTGAGTATATTTCATAAAAATTACTTCAATATCTCTGGCTGTGAAAGAATCATCTGCATTAAATTAAATTTCGTGTTCGTAATATTATTAATAATAATAATAATAATAATAATAATAGCTTAATTATCGGAAATAAATTCCACCTATACATCGAAAGAATAATAATAATAAAGCCTTTAACTAATACCCCAACAACTAATATAATTTTAGAACTGAAAATGCGCATGAAGTGGGCGAAAATATCGGCCAGTTGGTCGTCTGTCTGTAATATTCACGTTACTTTCATTTCTAAGAATTAATGCAGGATACCAAAATCCCCGAAAATCATCGAGCAGCCGTCGAACAAAAGTCTCGTCAGCGAATTCACCCCGCGCAATTAGATCTCCATCGTTCGACGGATATCGGCCCCCTTTCCACGGTGAAAATCTCGTTTGTGCCATCTGCGAGGCTGGGCGTCGCTAATTCCCAGGAAAATTCTCGGCGTGTTCGAGTCGTGTCGGGTGCCACGTACACGTGAGTGGAAATCCACGGGCGACGATTGATCCCGAAGCGCGACGGCGGATCCCATTTGGCTCGCAGCTGTCTCATCAGCTCATTGATCCCGATTAATCCGTGAGCGAGCGAGATTCGACAAAGGACGCTGCAGCCCTTGGCGGGGGTGGCAGGACATGTGCGTCGGGGAATAAGATGACGTCAGATGATGCATTCACTGCGAGGTATCGGGAGGGTGACAGGGACGCCGGGGAAAATGCTCCTGAGCGAACGCGGCCGAGTTTCTCGCGGCAGGTGATCCCGTGTCCATTCGATGCGTCAGATTTTGGGGGACGGCCAGACAGACGTCACCCGCGCGTTAATTGCGCGTTGTACTCATTAATTCCATCGATCGGTGCCTGTCTGTCTGTGCTGCGGCCGGCTGGTCATCGAGCTGGAACACGCGTCCATTGACGCGGCGATATGAAAGCGTATACCGTTTCGCGTTTCGCCTGCAAACACCGCGTCGCTCGATTTGGCTAGAGGGTTGAAGGGATTCGGAGGTGGTGGAATGCCTCGTGGACGCAGTGCGGGCTGTGGAAGATTTTCGATTCCGTTTAGAGTGGAATAGGTGGCTTGTCTGGGTGAACGAGGCGCTGGTGTGTTCTTTGGAAGATCATGTCAGCTTTTGTCTCCATTTCGTGCGGGAGACGGGTGGTTGTGGAAGCTGGGTTTAAGGGATCTTTCCACTGTAACGCTGTAAAAAATTACCGTTGTTTGGAACCTTTTTTGTCACAGAAAGAATGTGATTATTAAATTGAAGTTTTTTCTATTTCTTAAGGGGTTAGCCATGTTGAACGAAGCAAAGTTGTAGTCACTTTTGGCAATCTTTTTAAGGAGATAATGAAGTAACTTGAAAATTCTATATGAAGCCTGTCATTGTACAACTCTCGACGGAAAAATTCGTATTTTTTTCGTACAAATTGACGGCAGTAGAGCCGTGATACCCACGCAAATCTTACCGAAAGACGTTTTGCACGGTGTTTAACTTCACGGCTAAACCGTTTGACTTAGAACAGGAAACGAAAAGGTTTTATTTTCTACATGCATAAAACTAAAGAAATACCTACATACCGATTTTGCGATATCTTGAACATATTCTTTGCAAGTACTTAACAATTTATAAAAAGAAAAATGCGCTTTTTCTTCGCATGTTCACTATTTCGACGCAAATGAATGTTCGTGGATATCCATACTTATGCACTTCTTTAGTTTCAGGCATGTAGAAAATAAAACTTACGGGGGTAGGTTACTCTCGATAGCCCTAAAAAAGGCCTTTTTTCAAACTCTAATTGTAAAGTGATAAGTAACAGTAGAGAGAACGTTTTTTTCTAGTTTTAATCGTTATTCTATGAGCTTTAACACGAAGAAAGAAAAGTCTAAATATCATAAAAGTTGTGAGTAAAAATGTAAATGTGTGTACGCGGTGCACCGTTTGATGGTGAACATAAAATCTTGAAAACTTCAACAAGAATTTGGATGAAAATTTAATAAGAAATGCTGAAAACCATTTCCTATGATGTGTCGGAACAGATTTTCGAGATAAATTCTTAAAAAAAGATAACCAATATTTTTCATACAAGAAATCGATAAAATCGTATTTTTTAACATAAAAATTGTGTTATTTTTTTTAAAAAATCTGCTCCCGACACATCTGCTCCCGAAATCGTTGGAACGGTTCTCGAGATTTTATGTTCACCATCAAACAGTGCATCGTATACACACCTTTACGTTTTTACTCACAACTTTTATAACGATTAAAACTACAAAAAAACGTTCTCTCTACTGTTATTTATCACTTTACAATTTGCGTTTGAAAAAAGGCCTGTTTTAGAGCTATCGAGGGTAACCTACCCCCTTAAGACCCCTTAAAGGGAATGCATGAGTTGCATATGTGATACGAAAAATGGAAGATATGTTGGAAAAATGAAGGATAAGCCTGTTAACTTGGATTCATTGAAAGAAGAGCTAGAGCACCAGCCAGCCTCGTTCTTAAAACGCTTAAGATCTTGGTATTTTGCTTTTCAACGCCCGGAGGCGCGCATCTCTGAACCCGGCTCGTAAATTATTGCGAACGATCGTCACGGTTATCCTGAATGTCGGACCTTCGGAATTAGGTGTATTTACCTGGTCTGGAGGTAGAGTTTAGGTGCTCGACCGAGTATAACTATTTCATTTCGACATTTACGAGGGAATTACTCCCGGTTGCATCGGACTCCAGCAATTTCGCGTCATTTTACAATCTTACCACAAGGGAGAAGCACTAAGAGAATCGTGTAATGAGAAGATAGTTTCGGATCAGTGCTTGATTTATCCCGCCACGAGATCCTTCACCTTCCCTCTAATACCCTCGCTATTAATCCGCCCAAACTTCCAAATCTCTTGTACCTACATACATCTAACGTGGACTCTTCTAATTAGAAACACTCCCGCCTCCCCATGTTTCAACGCATCTGAGAATTAATCCACCTGCACCCCGTACCGTTCGCAGCACCACATTCGAACGTCGCAAATAAACCACGCAAAAGCACCCCCTCGCGTTTCCCTTATCCCGGACGAAAGGAGACGTGAAGTCCTCCGTCGAGTTGTTCCGCGGGGATATGCGCTCTCGGATCTCTTCTCGTTCTTTCCTCGAGAAATTGATTCGTCTTTCAGAGGGTGATTCTGTTTGCAGGCGGGGGTGAGCGGGCCGAGAGCGTGCACGGACGACGGGGCGAAGGTTGATTACCGAACGAGAGGAACCGGAGGCGGAGGAAAGCATGGGCTTTGACATGAAGTGGGTCCTCGAGGAGGCTGTGGATAGGTCCGCGTGGTTTTGTCCAACGCGCCTCGCCTCGTTTCCCCGATTCCTTGCAACCCTCCGCGCGCGTGTGCGCGGGTTGCCGTTTGATTTCCACGCGTTTCCGCTCTGTTACCGTTTAAGCCCTTTTGTGCAGGCCGACCGTGACGGTGAAAAGGGCTCTCCCGCGAGCCAGTCGTTTAACAATCGCCACTAGGACATTGCAAAGGCTGCTGGCGCCGATGCAACGTCTCGATGTTCCTCTGGAGGACTCTCGAGTGGGCCATTCTTGAACGGGGACCAGCGCTCTGTGACCTTTACTTTGGAGAGAACCAACGACGCCTCGTCCCGAGTTTAATTAAAATTTCATTCACAGGCCAGTGTCCGGCTTTCCTTCGATTCCCTTGCAGGACGTGGATGTTTCCACAATGGTCCTGGGTTGGGTCTGTTTACCGTGGAAGGAAATATTTCATGGCGATGGTTATTGACACGGCGGGAGGCATTAAAGCGCAAGGAAGGGAGCGCGCGCTTTCCGCTCGAGTTAGACGAATGGGCTTGAATATCATCCCCCGTGCTGCCAGGCACCTCCCCTTTTTCATACTGAGTTTATTGTGCGCCGCAGTTTGATGGGAAGGGATGTTTTCCTTTAATATTTTCGGAGTCCATATTTCATTCGTTGTCTGGCTGAAATATTTCGAGGGTGGCGCTTTGTTTGCTGGCGTAATTCGAATTGCCGTCGCGCGGTGGGCGTTTTTAGAATGCTGCTACACGGCGCATCGAACAGTGGCCGGGGATTCTCGAGAGCTTGGACCGTTCAATTGATTCTAACGGGTGTCTGAAAGTCCACGATCTATCCTTCTAATTCCGGAACTTCGGTATCTCGATCGGCACGTAACTCGGACCTTTCAGTTCTCGGAAAGGGCCGATCTCCTGCTGCGTGTAAGTAATCGAGTCTCTCCGTTACACCATCGATCGTCGCCACGGTGCGTTACAGGCTAAATCGAGGGTTAATTTTAAAAGGCCAGATTCCTTCCATTGACCGCGTGAGCCACTGAATCGACAAATTCCTGAGCGATCGCTCCGCCTATTACAGAAGACTAACACGATCCTGCGAGATACCTGGCACGTGATTCCGTGTGAACGTATTGTAACAGCGGGCCGGGTAAAATCTGTTAATCGATAGTGAATAAAACCGACTTCAAAAAAAAAAAAATAATTAAAATGCGCTAAAAAGTAAAAAATAATTTTGTTCCTTTTTAATCTACGACTCTCAATTTTTCATATCAGCCTCTCATCATTTGCACTATGTAAATTTGGCGCCGACTTAAAAAAATTGAGAGTCGTAGATGAAATATGGAACAAAATTATTTTTTTCTTCTTTTAGCGCATTTTTTTTTTAAGTCGGTTTTAATTACTTTTATAATCTTTTACTTTTTACCTATTATTCATTTAAGTTATATAACTAAATTAAAGTCGTTTAGTCAAACAGATTTCTTATTTTTGGTGTAACATCAAATCTACTGAATCGATTTTGATAATTCTTTCTCCGTGACCTAAGTTGATCGAAGCTAAACTAAATGCAACAAGTTTTACGAAATTCGGTCCAGTAGTTTCGGAGAAATTCGCGGACAAACGTAATAGTATTGAACATAGAACTTCTTTCTTTTTGAAGACGGTTTTAAAATAATGGAATTGTCGGCAACCCAGCCACCGTTAAGGAATCACCGATCCATCTTCGCGACTGAGACGGCCGATTTGATACAGTGCACGAAGACAACGCGAACTGAACGCGAATCCAGCCTCGCCGGTAATGAATCGCGAAATACTGTTATCATTATGTTTACGGTTACCGCAAGGGGCCGCTACTCCTATCGCGCTAAATGACTGACGGTTATTAATATACCTAGGCGCATTTGGCGCGAAAATAAATAATGGAGGCCGCAAACTGGTTAACTGAAAATGTTGGCGCTATCTAGCCGATACCGGGCAAAAACCTGAAAGTGTAAAATACCATTCACCACGGCTTTCGTAAGAAGCGCCACGGACCAGCCGTGCCCTGTAATTATCCATTTAATATCGGCAAGGCAACGGAAGCGGAGCAACCTCTGCGCGTAAAAAGGCGCGGCAAAAAAGCCGATAGATATCCGTGAGGTACCGTTGCTCGAACGAATCTGTATCACCTACGGTTTCATTCATTGCCGCGGCGGCTTACGCGTGAACAAAACGACCGACAGCCGAGGATCCTCACGTAATTAACTGCCGGCTCGTCTTTTTGCCGACGACCCGATCGAATCGCTCCTCTGCCCGGGCGGACTGCATTTTCTGCGCGGTGGACACGCGGATGTACGCCGGGGACGATCTCGGTACCGTTCGATGCTTATGAATAAGTTCCCTTCTAGAGCTTCTTTCTTGTTTGTTTTTTCTTCTTTTCGTTGCTGCCGGGTCATAAAATAAATCAAGCGGAACGAGCGATGATGCGACGTTAACGCGAGGCCCCGTTTGTCATCCCGCGGATCGGGGACAATGAGCGTCCAGTTCGTCGCGACTATCGATTGTGATGACCGCGGTGGCGTGATCTTGGGGCAGGGTAAAAAAGAAAATAAAACTCCATTGATATCTCATTGATGAGGTCTTACCATCCCCAAAGCACCAAGGATGAGGTCTTTTTTTCATAAAGAATAAGTGTTTTCATTAACTTTAATTTAGGTCTGGTCTGGCACTACAGATTTTGTGAAGATGCTGGAATTCGTTTTGAATCGATTGGAACCTTCCTTTTTGAGTTATCGTTGCAAACCATTAAAAAGCCTCATTAAATTTTTTTAAAAAGCCTCTTTAATGATCCATCTATATATAGCGTCATATATAATGCATGCTTTTTATTAAACGAATTTGTTTTTTAAAGCTTATGATGCTATTAAACTTCATGCCAAAGAACAAGTTTCAGTTTCAATTGGTTTCCTTGTAATGACTTAAAACAGAAATGCTTCATTTTAAACGGGAACGACTGCCTACTCAGTACCCTGAAGGGGGGACCTCACCCAGAAGCCACTAAAAACTTTGGAATTTTTTTTGTTCGTATAAATAAACATATTGGGCTTGGATTTTTATATACTTTTAAAGCAATCTTTATTTTGCTAGAAAAAAATTTTTTATTGCAAAATTGGCCCACAGTCCCGGGAATGACTGGATCATCAGAGATGGAAATACAAAAGAGATATATAAAGGATTATATATAGTAGGATTTTATTGATATTTCAATTATTCGACTTTTTACAAGCATTTCAGTGCAACTTCTTGCGTAAAAAATTAAAGTCAATTCTTCAAACTGCTACAATTTCCAAAAGAATTCGAATTTTGAGGAAATCCTACGCTACATGGAAGATAATATGTTCCAATTTATATATTTCTTTTGTATTTCCTTCTCAGGTGATTCAGTCATTCCCGGGACTGTGTTCGCCGCCATTTTGTACAATTTTCCATAAAAAAAAAATTTTCTAGCAAAATGAAGATTGTTTTAAAACTATGGAAAAAATCCAAGCCCAATATTTTTATTTATAAGAACAGAAAAATCTCAAACTTTTTAGTGGTTTCTGGTTGGGGTCCCCCCTTAAGCGAGGGCTTGTGGTCTGTGTGCAACGAAAGTGTACCAAGGAATTATTTATAATTGAAGGGTTCTAGTAGAAAACACTGTAAGTGCCAAAAACAAATTTTTCGGGAGACAGGAAAAACTTTCTTAATTTTAAATTATTTACGGAATTTGATACAAGTATTATCGATTTGATACCAGTTTGATTATCGATAGTTGAATAAATGGAAAGCTTCCATTTAATTACGTAGTCGTTCGTGAGATTCCTGAGTTATTACTTTTTTTGTCCAACAGTCGTAACTAATTCTCGAGCGATGTTCCTATCGACAGCTCCTAGTCGATTGCGCGAAGCTGATTATCGCAAATTGCCTCGGCAATTTAATTGTCAACGATAAGCAAGTCTCCAGAGACCACGGGAGCGGAATACGCCGCGGTGTGTACGGGTGCAAATTGCAAGTCGACGATAAATACAATTTGCAAGGTTAATGACCGTTAAACTGCCGGACTTCACCTGACAATTACACTGAACAACATAATTCAGCGTTATTATATACGCCTGGCTGAATAGGAATCCGTGCAAAGGAACAAAGCCTTAATTGCCCCCTCGTTCTGGCGCGAGTCATATTTTACAAAGAATAATTGAAAATCCATTCACAAAGGGATATCTCTCATTCTTGCTCGTCGTGATTATATTTGAAGTGGCTCTACGGATACATGATTTTCAGTTTGTAAAATGTATTTTATTCTCCACTCTCAAAAACAATCGGGAATAGTAGTTGAATTAAAATAGGAGTTCGTTATACAAAGGAAGAACCGTTTTAAAGTAAGAAAAGCTGTAATAATTTCGTTATCGTCGAGGTTTGATCTTGCCCGATCCAGAAATATGCGCTAATGGGGAGGCAGCAACGCAGCAGCGTTCTAAGTAAAATTCATCGCGCGTAAAAACGAGTGTTAACTGTTGCTTAAACGGTTAAGCTTTAGAGCGGCATGCAGGTTTGGCGTTTTTTCGTACCCGCCCCGCGGCGAAAAGGCGATTGAATGCTGCATATTCATTTTCGTGGCTGTTCGACATTAAAGATAACATCCTGTTTTATGCAATCGAGAAACGCAAGCATTCCCAGTAGCGCCTATTGTTCCGTTCTTCGAAGCCGAGAGAGTAATCTTCGCTTTATTATTCCTCGAAATTGGTATAATCTTTTCATCCCAGTCATGAACGATCATGCTACAAGTTTGTTAAATAGCCATCCCGCCGAATGATTGATTGTAATTCAATCATGCGTATTAGTTAATTGCAGTCGTATCTTCGCATTGGAAAGGATTCTGCAATCACTGTGTTGCATCTTGCGCGCGAAGCTTAGGAACAATGCTGCAGCCAGAAACGAGCACTGTGCCATTATCTCTAGCGTTGGAAATGCAAGTGTACCTACCAGTTCATTTATTGACTTACCCTTTTCTACAGGGGAATGATCTCTTTAGTACACATCGAAATAATTGACGTGATACCGGGGCAATCATTTTAATAACATTCATAATCAGCTCTAGCTTTGAATCTCTACTTAGACCTCTACATAACCGCTATCTGCGTACATAATAAGCGTACGCCTAGTTCATTACCACAGGCATTCGCGGTCTATAATAAATATGTTGGATATCAGCTGCGTATCCTGATCTTGTACAAATCGGGAAACGAACGACGTAGTCGTAAAACGTTGGAATAAAATAAAAACACTAAAATACTTAGATTGATAATTTTTTGGTACACCTGAAAAAGGGTACTACGCAAGCTTTCTCATCAAATTTCGCACTCGGAACGATATTAAATTACCATGGCACGAGATTTCATTAACAACAGACATCCTGAAATCACGAACGAGCCAGGAAGAGGCACAGCAGTTTAATTTCGGCAAAGTGTCTGAATTCTGTCGCAACGTTTCAACAGGAAACTCTAATAATTCTAGAAAATGGGAGCAAAGGATGTATTCTCCCAACGATTTTCATCGCTGCCATCGTCCCAAGGACCTCCTTACATCCCTCCACTCTCATAAGCCTCTCAGTCGCAATGATTCTCGTTTCCACGCGTTCAAGGAAACATCTACGCGATCTTAGTAAATCCAGCCATGGCTTACTATTAAATTCCCTGCTAATAACTTCGACCGGGCATTGCGCGAATTCGCGTGGCGAAACGAAAGAAAAGACGGGGGAAGATCTGAGAGGCGGAAAAGGTGGAGTTGCCCTTGAATCGCGAGGCCCTCGTTTGATCGCTTCCTGTTGTGGTTTGAATCACTGCCCCCCTTCCTCATCCTGGACGATGCTCTGACAAATGAGAAATTCCCGGGGCCGATTTTCCTCGGTGGTATCGATCCGGGGAACGGGTTCAGGGACCCGAACGCGCGAGTGCCCGTAACGTCATTACTAGAAACACGATCCCGGCCCAAGCGAAATTGCCAGCAGTTTTTCCAGCGTGCTCGCTCCAGGCGAAACGCACGAAACTACCCTGCAACACACGATCCTGTCGGCCGATTTGCGCTGGCCATTTGTGTGTGTCTGTGTGGCTGCATGCGTACCCTTTGCTCACGGACGGATCTGTATGCGCACGCTTGCAGCCGCGTATTTATGGACGTCTGCGGTTACGTTTGAGATGCTTCCTTCGAGAAATCATCGCAGATGAGAATCTCGCGGAGACGCAGCGGATGATCGCAGGAGGAGGAACAGTAGTTCGTTTATACATGTACTGACTGGTGACGGTAGCATCTGACGGGCGAGCTTTTCCTGTGGAAAAGTTAGGGCGAAGTGTGGGTGAGAAGGGAGGGTGGTTGCGAAGGACATTGAGAGATTATTATTATTATTATTATTATTATTATTATTATTAAATGTCTTTATTGCACCATTACAATTAAAATTACAATGGAGAGTAGGCGAGGTTCAGCATTAACTGCTGCTCTACAACCTAACCTAAAAAGTTGTTGATAGATAAAAATGAAAGAAAACAAATAGACTATAAATAGAGATCTTGCCAGGAGCAATGGAGCTATCAACATTTTTGTATCATCGAAAGGACTTGTAGTTTGCAGAATTCAGCTTGACGATGAAACTTGATTCTATAGATTTTAATGTGGTGCACTGAGGATTTAATTTTGGGGGAGCTGGGTTGCAGGGCAAAAATATTTTTAATGCAAACTTACAAGGGAAGATTTCGAACCCGAAAATTCAAAAAATTCTGAAACTTTGTGAGTATGCAGGGGGTTGCCTTCTGATTACAACGCAATTTTTGTTTGCTGCCCAAATTCACTCGAAGGGGGTGAAATTAACCCTTGAAAATTCGTCTACTTCCGACTTTGTGTTATAACTCGCGAATTGTAAGAGATAGAAAGAAAGGTTTCAAGACAAAAGTTATTTCTTTTAATTAGATTTATCATTTGGTAAAAAAATTATTTTACAGTTCACGTATATTTCTTTTTACAAAGTATCCCTTCTTTCGAGGGGTGCCAGGGGCCCTCGGGTCTCCTCTGAACGCGCCATTGGATTTTATAAACTTCGATTGTCCGCGAAGTCGCCGACCAAAACTACTACAACATTGTTTCAGTTGTGAATAATTTTTCCAAACGCGTAGAATTTTGAATTCAGATTCCCTGGAAGTTGAGGATATCGATGGGTCGATTCTGGGATTTATCACGCGGGTACGATCCAGTGACTCGAAGATCCCGCACATGCGGGAAAATGAGTCATCGGTTCGTCCGAAGGAAATGAGGCTCGAATGTGGTTGCGTGAGATAAAGCGGCTGCGGCACGTGGAATTTCTACGAAGATAGGAATTGATGTAGAAGCGTGTAGTATCTGTATATTATTCAAATGCCGGTGCTTAGAGGTCAGATTAGAAGAAACGGGCGATTATTCGCCCATCATTCTGAGTAGTCTAAATTTAAAAAAAAAATACTTGGAAACGAGCTGTTTGTCAATGCTGTACACGTTGCTTCACGCGTATTATGGAACATAAATACAGATTTACGTTAGATAGATTAGCGTGGAGGCTAAACGAAAATAATCCTTCCAATGCTTTCTAACCAGTGCCTTTTATAATGTTATAACATCCTCGATCTTCGGATTAATGTCCCCATCTATCACGATGCAAAATTAACAACGCCATTCTCTGTCATCGATTCCACCCAACCACGGTCCAAAAAGATCCACCGATAGATCCTCGCTATTGTTTAGGCAGAATGGCCTGTAACGGTACCTTTTTGGCAAGATTCCCCTCCGTTCGATCTACTATTATCGATAGTTCCTTTTTATATGGGCATCCGAGCAATTGAACGTCCGTTGCATGAATTAAGCTATTATATTTCGTGCCCCATGGGGTCTCCATAGATTATCGATCCAATCACACGGCTCGTTCGTTTTAAGAACTCCGTTGGAACGGTTTCTCACTGTCCTTGGAGGTACGAGCTATCGTTCGTACTTACTCGGGGTTCAATTAACGGGGGACGTTACCCTCGGGGCTCGTATTTCCGCGATCTGCCATTTTCCGAGTCAGTGCTTCGACTCTATAACGCTGCCGGCTGGGGAATCTGTCGGTGGATAGATTTCACACTTTATGCTATAACAGCGTATTTCGCTTGCAGCTGCACCTGTTCGTTAAAAGTCTCCGATGTACCTAGTTGAAAGTGGAATTTTAGGTAGGGGATCGGTTGTATTTAATCGCAGCGTTTGGAATTGAAATATTTGTCGACCTGAGTAACTAGGTGCCAAATCCCGTGTAATTTCATCAAGTATGATTGAAGTTGATCGGCTTTAAAGGTTTACTACGAGGGCGCAACAGCTTCTCGATTCTCCAGTGGAAATCACCGATTACGCTTGCAGCATTCCCGACAATCTTCGCCAGGGTCCGCAATAAGCAACTCCTGAGCGTCGTTTTCAATCATTCCGCAGAGGATGTTTACGCCGGGTGAAAAATGTTAACGCGAAGAGGAGACGGATGCTTTTTCCACGGATGAACCCGTGTAACTCGGTCATTATACTTTGTTGCACGAATTCACGAAGCCAGGCCGGCCGCGAGCTGCTGAAGTATGGTTATAGGGAGGCATAACGAGGCAAGAGGCGACTTAACAAGGCTGTTATTGTTGCGATTACGTTAATTTACCGCTATCGAGGGCGACCGGTCGTGATGGTAATGAATAACCGAAGACGTGATTACACTTCGATGTCCCTCTAGGATATCGAATGCCTCCTCCCTTCAACAATGCATTTCCTGCTGCTTCGCTCGCTCCAGTCTGTGTAATTGACGTCGTTACTGTTTCTTTGGCAACGAAGGAGACTCCGCCAAGGAAATTAACACCCTTTAGGACTTCATCAAATCATACTCGATTACGTTGGATACTGCATCTTACACGATTAAATGGCGAACAGGTGCACATTAAGGGTACCTTCCCATCGAAGCACTCAAACAATAGGTCATTTTTAGGATTTTATTTTAAATAATTAAACGGTCATAGCGAAATATTGTAATTTCATGTTTTGGCACACGTTTGAAACACGAACTTAAAAAAAGTCGATGCGTGGACCTCTCAGGCGTTAGAAGTGCACCTTCTTATTAAATATCAAAACCGCTAATTTTTCTTAATGTGAATAAGTTTTATTCCTCTGCATTTTCATCGAAAAGTAGACTATGTGGTATATTTGCTCCTTCTGGTGCAATGCGAAGATACTTTTCATCATCCCATAAGGGTGTTTGCTGCTGTGCAGTGAGAGTATCTTCGATTGGCATGTCTTCACTAAATTCATCTATAGGAATTTGATTGATATTCTCATTATGAAACAAAGATTCATAAGCTCTAATGCCGCACAGCCTGTAGAGAGGAGTTTCAAATAGACATTGCAGCCAATTTTTTATGTTTCGTTTTTTCACCAAACAAACTATATACCGTGATTTATGTTTTTTTTTCTCTTAATATGAACATTATTAACATAATGATCGTCATCAATGTTTCATCAGAGTTGTTAATGCTTGGGATCAACTGGTTTCACACCGTTCTTAAACCATATTCAAACCGAAATGAAGCAAACTTTACCAAGCTTATTGTTCAGAAATTGTGTTTGAAATTCTTGATGAGCAGTTATAAAGAAATTAAAGTTTGTGTATGGTAGCTTAGCAACAGGGGGTGCATGGGTACTTGTTGATGGTACAGCTGAATCAACAGACGATGGTCGCGGCTGCAAGCTAATTCCCCTTTCCTTTCTTCGGTTTTAAGTAATTACCTACCTGGTGTATAAGAAAAAAAATATGAAGTCGACTTAAAACAAAATGTTTCACATTCTCCGCATCTCTCTTAATCTATTACCGATTTTGATTCGTTTAAATTAGTCTCTACCGCGATATGTAGTCTACTAAATAGGTAGTTAGGCTACCGCGGCTAAAGAAGTTTCACTTCAAAAAATGTTTATAAAAAGATGAAGATTGGTTGAAAAGTTATGATCGTAGAATCTTATAAACTTCAAGATTTTTCTCGGTTTGTTGATTTCAGATAATTCTATAAGGCGTTATAAATTCCTCACATTTCTTTGTATCACCAGTATAGTTACAGCCACCAACAGACAGCAGTATTAGATAAAATATGGAAAAAACATTTTCTATTATCTTCAATGATATACAAACATAGCCTAAAAGATTTTTAACACTGTGACCTTTACTTTTTTTTAAACGAAGTCCTAAAAATGACCTACTTTTGGAGTGATTTGATGGGACGGTAACCCTAACCCTCGTCAGGCGGCACAATTTTTGCAATCCTGAACTCAATCCCCTATCTTGGAAGGGGGTAGATATATTATTCTGAAATTTGGTCTATGTAATCTAGACCAAATATTTAGAGAAGACACAAAACATTAGCTCTCCACCGCTTCTCGGAAAAAAGTTATCCCAATTTAAAAAAACGCAAAAGTTACAATTGTACCTATGCCGCCTGACGAGGGTTAATATTGAATTATTTTTCAACCCTTCATTCAGAAGCTACAAGATAATTCTCCTACTAGAAATCCCCGATAATCCAACTTTCATTATCACCCAGCACTCTCCTTATTCGATTCTAGAACCCCAGTGCACTCTTATCATTGCCACGACTTCCCACTTACCACTCATTAATTTTCATCCCCAACCCTTAATCACTATCAAACTAATCTCCACTCCTGATCCACTCATATTTCCTCCGAATAAAAATCAATCTTCCAACGAATTTCGCCTCCACCAACCGAACAGTCAATGGACCTGGTCAAAGCGACGCGCTTGGGTCGCGTGGGTGAATCGTTGGACGCGCGGTGATGCCATTCGCGGATTGTTATTCATTGTGCAGCTTCGTGGTGCGCTCGTGGGACATAGATATGCGATAACGACGCAAATAATTAGCGTCGAGTTATTCGTTCCGCGTGGAATATTCATTCGCGCGCGAGCGTAACACGCGCGCCGGTTAATTTCAGGTGCAACGTATCCTACAGGCAACCGTTGGCTCGCGATTCGCGCGCTTCGGCTTCGCGTCTCCTCGAGGCGAGCGTGTACTGGAACGGAACGGAGGACGTGGCCGCCAACCCGTGAAAATATGGATGGCGGTGCCGCCTTGTTCCTTCACGGATGCTGAAGGCGGCGTAATTAAACTTAGGATACGAGCGTTAGATTCCTCTACACAGCACCGCCAAGCACCGTTCCCCGCCAAATTAACACAGGGAACGCCCGTCCTCTTTCGGATATCCTCGTTTCCTTCTCCCGACGCTCCACCGATGCACGCTCGCCTGTTATTTGGCAGAGCTGCAGAGACTCTGATGCTTGTGCCAAAAGGCTTTTATGTCGGAGAAGATGCTCATGTATGGGGGAGACTTGGGCTGGTAGGCCAGTTTTTCAGTTTTTGATTTTTAATCAATTATGTGGGTGAAATATCATTAAACCGGGTAGTATATTAATTGATAGGTCATACATTTGGCTATCTGATTAAATTATTAATGATGATTCAATGTGACAACAATTAAGGTATTTTAATGTTTTTTCAACCAGCCCCATGATCGGGGTTAGTTGACTTACAGTATGGGGTAGGTTGACTATATGTATATACAATCAGTTAAGAAAATGATATTAGTAACTTATCTCAGTGGTAATAAAATAACACAATGTCAGAAGAGTTGTGTCATTATAAATTTTTAATTTCTTACTTTCATATTTTAATAATAAGCTGAGAGTTTTTTCAACTTAAACATTAATAATTATAACGTATTTATAACATAGTGAAATTTAAACAAAAAATAAAAATCGCTTTATGAATAACTAAATAACAATTTAAACCTTATTAACGTTATTAATAATTCAATAATCTATATAATAATATTCAATAATCTATATAATCTTCAATTATTTATTATTTGTGTCAATAGATCGTCTAATAAACAAACTTTAAAAATAGTTAACATTTATTCTATTACAACTATATAGAGCGTGAAAAAATAAAATCTTTAAGAAAAAATATTTACCTACGTAGTCAATTTTTCGACAAACGCTGTTAACTGTTAAAAAACGTGCGATCGCGGGGTCGACCATAAATGCATGGCATAGTAGAAGTGATTTATTTCTAAAGTGAATCTTTCCGCAGTAGAGTATATATCGGTGCAAAGTTATTAACAATTAGTAAACCTACCCCTTGAGACAACCAGCCCCGGTCTCCCCTACACTGCGTAGTAAGTTGAAGTTAATTGAAGCTTTGGTGATTTGCAGAGGAAGATAATTGAATTCGAAGGACTTCTGTAAGATGGAGTAGGTACAGATTCTTTACGAGAAAAGCCACTCAATATTGCATCATATACATTTTCTACGAAAAGAGTAGGTATCTCCTCTCCGATCATACAATAAGCAACCAACCACCCCGCATCGTGCACCCTAATATAAAAACCGCTTTATTCGACCAGGAACATAGAAGACCTATACGCATTGAATCCTAGACGTCCCCATAGATTTCCCCAGCCGATAACCGATAGAATAGAATCGCTTCCGGGTCGCGCAATAAGACGAAATTAAATGGAATCCCCGAAATCATTTAACCAACGCTAAATTGCCGCCTAATAAATGTTCGGCTCTGGCTTAATCCCTGGACAAAGGGTCCCACGTTTCCCGGCTCGTTATTTTCCCGTGGCACGTTAAATACACCGAAATAAACGGTAATCCCAGTCTGGACCTATGACAACGAGGGTGCGGGTGAACGAGTATTGATTTTAAGGGAGGGGAGGGGGTGAAAGTATCGGCTCCAGCGACCGCCGAATTTCTCCTCCCCTATCCTGGGACAGGATCACTGGGGACGTTGTATAAAAGACATTCATCACGGAGCTGGTTTTAAGGCAAACGAAGTAACATCCGGGAAAGGGGCTGATGGTGAATCGTAATCGAATTCGAGCCGAGCGCCACCGCGAATCTTTCGTATTTATAGTCCTGAGAGGCAACACCTTCGTTGGAGAGACTGGATTTTGCGCGGGGCAGATTTATAGAACGCCGTATTTCTGCGAATGTGCACGCGTACGCCGACAGGTTCGTTCGAAACGAATTTGTAGTAAATCCTGCAGGTTTAGAGGCTCGGCAACCGAACTTTCAGTTCGGGCACGGAGGCGTTCGTTAAGCCAGCCTCGTTAATACTCGCAGGCATCAGGTACTTTATATAGAACGACGTTCCGAAATAAGATATGCAGTCTAGGGGAGACCGGGGCTAGTTGATACAGAGGCAGGTTGATACAGACGAATTATCTCGACACCGTATATATGTAGCTTCATTTCAATGGGATATGTGAAAATTGTTGATAAATTCTTTCTTACGATTCAGCGTACGTGGGTGTACCTTGACGTTAGCAATCGTTTTTTAACTGTTTTCGTTTATATAAAGAAAAAGTAAATAGTTGTGTTCACTTTCCAATCCGTCTTGAGACGATATAAAGAATTTTATAACCCGAAGTAATTTGGCATCATATTGAGTCTTTTGAAGGTAAGGTAATTACGTTTTGTAATTATGTTTATATGCTCTACATTTTTTTATGGACATGTTTATACATAATGACTTCCTGTGGGGTAAGTTGATACGGTTTCTCTGGGGCATGTTGATACAGTATATTAATTTTCCCCGACTACTTTTAATTGAATTTTTTCTTTATATTTCTTGGAAAATGGTTTGAAATAACAAAAAGAAGAAGACACCTCATGTTAAAGTGGGATATTCCAGACTTAAAAAAAAATGAAAATAAAAATGTTTTTCTAGGTATGTTTGTTTAAAAATCTGTTTGATCTTTGAACTTTTGACTGTTGGAAAGGTATTTAGATTGAAATTATATTTTTCAAATTTATTAGTTACTCATTAAACAGATATTTTAAAGATGTATCAACTTGCCCCGCAGTGGGGTAAATTGATACACTTTGCCTTCGTCCAAATAACATTTTTTCATTCATTTTGTATGTACTTTCTCAAGTTTTCGCTTACTATATATTAAAGAGGAAGGACCAAAGTATATTTTAGCATATTTGTTATTAAGTAATTGATTCAAACAAAAATGAAAAACAATGAAAACTGAAAAACGTATCAACTTGCCCCGGTCTCCCCTACTGGCTTTTGAATCGACTGGGTCAAGTCGCTACGACTCCCACGATTTAATATTCATCCAACACGGCACTTCATTTCCAGGTCTGCCCGCGAGTTTTACCTTCCCCCCTCCACCGAATTCTATGATTCCACGAACGAAGGCATACCGTTTACTGACTTTTAAAGCGACCCGACACGATTTAACACTCGTTCGAGCATTACTTCTCGTCTCATTTGCAAGTCCATTTCAGCGCTTCAGGTTTCCCATCGGGTCCTGATGCCGGGCAACATCCAGGACACTAATGCGGACAAGCGGAAAGATCGGTCGCGGGCGTGTCCGAAGAGGAAGCGAGCGACCGATTTCGACAGATGTCCGCGAGGGTTGATCGCCAATGATCGAGATCCTGGGACGACGGTGATCGACGTGCTCGCGGAGCCGTGCCAGGACATAAAGGTCCACGCATTCTTCTCCCTTTCTATTTTTATCGTTCGCGCCGCGACCGCTCTCCGTTAAACAATTCAGCCGCGTCCACTTCTCCGCGACTTGGCACGTAACGAAGAAAAATTGGCAAGCGATCCCGTGTTTCGTTAGGTGGTGGCTCATCGGAATTTCGTATTATTGTCCGGGGAGCACCGTTGACCCTGACATTTGGCAAACGCAAGCGATTTCTGTCGGGTGGCAGCGACGTTCCTTGACAGACGTCGACCGTCGCATCCGCCCGGGGAATCCGCGTGTCGGTAATAAGAGAAAATCGTCCTGGAGCACGGCAACTTCTTTCGAGATCCTCTCGACGATCCTTTGTGCTCCGGAGGAAGCAGAACACACCGAGCACGTTCTCCAAGATGATTAAGGGAACGTGGTAGGTAGATCTGTAAGCGACATGACACAGTGTTCACTTTCAGCAAGGAGGGTGGTATATTCGAATGAAGATACTTTGTGTGAGATGACTACGAGGTCTACGTCTAAATTAGAAACGTAAGATACTTTATTTTAAAGTACGAGTGGCAACACTGCCCTCCTTAGTTAAACTGTCCTATCTAGCATTTTTCATTTTTCGAGACATGTTGAAATATTTGAAGTTCTACACGTCTTTTACCTTTTAGGTAACGTTAGAAAACTCTACGTGCTTCGTAAAGATATATAAACAGTCTAATGTATTTAACCTAACTTCTTTCAAAATGGTTAAAATATCTTATCTAAAACAATTAGTTAATTGATACGTTAATAATAGTAATTCCTTACCGGTACACCTATTACAATAAATTATGTTAGGCTATTACGAAATAATGACAACATGTTTTAATTTGAATGAAGGGAATTAAGGATGGTCCAAAGTAAATGATAGAATTTCAGTTTTCTCGGTTGTTTCAAAATGCTAGATAAGACATTTTAACTAAAGAGGGCAGAACAGTAATTATCCAAGCCAGTGTGAACCAGCGAGTTCGTCCCAGTTCCTAAACACTGTCCCCAATAACCATCGCAATTTTCGTCCCAACTGGAAGCTACGGTTTCCCTTTTTTGGGACCTACGCCGCTCGAAGAGGGAGCGAGGTCGTGACGGCTCATTGGCAGCAGCTCGCACAGTAGTCGTAAAGTTGGTCGGAGCCGGCGGAACGCTTTTGCATGGCCTCACACGTACCACTGGCAATCGCGATCGGATTAGACGCACCGTTGGCGAGCGCAATGTGTCTCGCATATTTCCGTCACGCTCGGCCGATCCTGTGCCTCCTTGGCGCCAGCCGCTGCTTCATCTCCCTCTCCTTCCCTCTCTTCGCCGAGGGTCGAACCGCTTTTCCCTTCTCCTCGCCCCTGCGTCCTCGCGGTGCCGAGATCTGGTTCGATCGCGGGGCCAGGTCGTCGAACGGAAAAATCACCGATACTGATAATTAGCAATGGGAATTTGAAGAACACGGGCTCCTGCTTCCTGTTGACGATGCCAGTGATCGAGAGGATGCAGAAAGTACCATCAAAGATAAGCTTGAGGAGTGTATCTGCTCCGTCGCGTCAGCAATTCAGGAATGGAGCAACGGGGTGGACTGATTTTAAGTAGTAGCGGTCAATGTTAGGGCGACCTGCCACGCGAAGACGCCGAGCAGCAAAAGGAATGTATGTAGCTTTCCATTTTTCACAGTTTTTCAGTTATAACCAGGGTTGCCACCTCTCCGGTTTTGGCTCGGAGACTCCGGGTTTTGAAGCAAATCTCCGGGCTCCGGTTTTACTGAAAAAATCTCCGGGTTGTAGAAAAATATGAGATAATAAGAAATTGTGGTATTATACAGTGGCATCAATTTTATATACAATAATAGTTATTAATTAAAAAAACAGATACTTTTAAATTTTGAATTGTTTGAGCTTAATACAATCGCACATCTGTTGTCTGGATATTCGAGAACAAAACTTTTTTTTTCGCTTTTTCCATCTCCGGGTTTATATTCGAATCTCCGGGTTGGAATGTGTGGCACTCCGGGATTTATATGGCGATAAGGTGGCAACCCTGGTTATAACGTGTAATATACATACGTAATAGAATTCTATTTATTGCATATTTTTTAAGTCAGAGGCAACTCCGGATTTGAAAAGTTTGACTAAGACAGAAATTAAAACTTATCACTTCAATAAGATATATATTTTTCATATTAGTGTTCTCTTTTTAATCTTAAGTCGCAGAAATGATTTTATAAACATTTTTTCCAATTTACTCGGAGCTGGTAAAAATGGAGCTGCAGCTCTTCAACTTCTTTCTGCTGTGATTTCTACGTCGATTCGTGTGGGTGTTTTACAAGTGGTATATGGGGAAGTTGGATGACGAATAACGTGGAGGGGCAGAGCTTGGATTGGGATCGAACTGGAGGTCCACTGAAATTGTATCACACACAGAATTGCTCGACAAGAGGAAGCCTGAACGCTCCACGAAAGAGGGAAAAGAAGTGTCTCGTTGAGAGATTATTCGTTACCTGTTTCGCCCACTCGAAGACAATGCCTGATCGCACAGCTTTCTGGTCACCTTTGGAATCGTCTTCTGCTCAGTGGTACCCGCTACATTGTATCGAGACATTCCATACCGCTAGCAGGGGGCAAAAAGCGAAGACACTCAGCGTCCTGGTACCATACGTCTACGTGAGGCAATTTGATCCTACGTTTTTGTGGAAGCACGAGCGTTCCACGTAATAAGCGATGCTTCGCTTTTTCCGTCCACTTTTTTCTCCTTCTCTTTTCAAGGGACGCCGTTAGGATTCTCCACTGGAGCCAGAGTGTACCGGTATCCACGAAATGACCGCGTTCAATTTCATCGCTGAACACTTCTCGATTCCGAATTCATTGTTGGTACTTTGAAAATTGAAATCGTAGGGAAGAATGATCACTTTCTTTTTAGATATTTATTTATATATTGATAATTACAAATTCATACGAATCACAATTTAGGATTGTCGTTCATAGAGTATTATTGGGTAATCATTAACCCTTCCTGGTCACACGGGGTGCATCGCTCATATTAACTTTGTTAATATTTCCGTAAACGTTTAGACCGTAATAACCAAATTTAAAATTCTGGTGAACTTTAATGAAAAGAGATCTCTATTATCCACAACTGTTTGTTCAAATAAAAATTTCAACATATCAGAATTCACATTTCTAGAAAAAGAAATGGTGTTCAGCCGAATCGGCGTAGAAATCACACCAGAAAGAAATTGGGGGCCTTGCAATAATTAAGAAGGGTGCAGCTCCATTTTTACCAATTTCATGTAAATTATAAAAAATCAACTATTAGAATCCGATTGTACGAGTATTACCAAAGTACAATTATCACTAAAAAAATTAAAAGATTAAAAATTACGAAAATGCTAACGAAAGTGCAACGAACCCTGCCTGACCAATTTGTGATTATAAGAAGGTGTGCCCACGAAGGGTTAAGAGTCCCATCCCAGTTACTTCATCGATTAACATTTTCAACACATTAATAATCATCGTCTACAGTTATAGACGATCTTCGTAACAAGTACATGGACATTCCAAGGAGATTATACCTCGGAAAATCCTTTGAATTATAGAGTCCCCCTCTTTTTACCCAAGGACTGAGAATATAATCCAACAGAGAGCCTCTGTGGAGAGGTATACCTCCGCTCGCGTCTCCTAAAACGCTATTAACTGCTCATTAATCCACAGAGATTAGATCCCCGTCGACGTTGGATAAAAAAGAAGGGCCCGGCATGCTGGTGAAGGTCGGAGGCGAAACGGTGACGATCGTCGGATCGTCACGGTTGAACAGCCTCTTCCCCCAATTCGGTTTTTGCTTGTCAGTGCCGTTCGTTCACGGGCGAGCAGGTGCTGGATGAATAATACCGGCGCGTTACATGCAGGCGGATAACGTCACGGGAGATTTAGTTATAGCGTCTGGTCCCTACCTCCACGGATTTACACGTGGCCCAAGCCTCGCGAGCTCTAGGAAAGGCATTTATACCCTTCGAATTATCCAAGCTGTTCAAACATTGCCTCCGATCCGATCTAGAAGCGAACGTTACGCTACTCGCATCGCGGTTCTATCTTCCGCGAGGAATCAACCGAAGGACGAACAGAAAGATGTTCCCTCTCGCCCTCCCTCGGTCTTCATTTCGCGTCGTCATTCGGCATCGTTGCAAATTACCCAGAGGCGGGAAAACACGACCGCATTCCGATCGGTCAGAGGCTTCGCGCGTCAACGTCTTCGAGGAAGATCACGATCGAAAAGCCCCGCCGCGGTTGATTCAGCCTCATCCGTCGTTTGCATAGTCGCTGATTCACGGGACCGTGCGCAACAGGTTTGTGAATAAGAACGAGCGCAGGCGAAATTCTATGGGGAAAAAAGTGGCTTCCAAGCCCTCTCCTCTGGGACCGGGCCCAGCTACCGACACCATTACGACATCGCCGATGCACGATGCGTTCGAGGGCGGCTCCGCCATTAAGCAGCGCGGTGGCTCCCGGCGCTGTTCCAGCGGGGACAAAAAGACAGGACGTAAAGGACAGGTCTCGCGTGATTATAATAAAATCGCAGTTTGCTGCTGGTCGAGGGCCTTCGTGTGTTCCCACAGGGCCCACTACTGGCACAGTCCACCTACCGCATCCGCCACGGTAACTCGTCCTACGCTTTGCATACGCGCCGTTTCGGTCAACGGACTCCTGTAAGTGAATCTAGAAAGGTGGTCGATCTAAATGCCCTGGGACACGGCCCCGCGGACACCCAGCCTTCGATTTCTTGCTTCGCATTATCACTCTGCGGTCTTGCCAGATTTACTCGGTTTTCTCGAGAGAATAAAGCGGTCGGAAGTCTTGAAGCGAGGGGTGGTTCTTCAAGTGGTTCTGAAATATTTACTTATAATAATACGTTTATTTACGGAAGCCCATTGATACAATAATGTGAGAAAGAATAAAAGTAATGTGAGCGCTTAGAAGCGAACAAAGAAACATTGATAGAAACAACAAAACGCAAAACAGAACAGTTATAACAACAGTCAGCAATTGATGGCATTAAGGGGGTATACCCATTTGAACCCTCGGAAAATGTATACATTTTGTGGATTTTTTTACAAGTCAACGGTTTGATGCAGATTTCCCATTTTCTTACTATCTTTACATAGTATTATGAACTACTCGAGAAAAAAGTTTCAGTTAAAAAACTATTGTTTTTGGGAAGTAGGGTAAAGGACCCAATTACTGTCACCTACCCAATTACTGCCACCCTAACCTGTTTTACGTAAAATAACGAATAAATCTTATAAAATGATGCGTAAAAAAATTTTAGTATACAATTCAAATTGTTATTTATATGATACAAAAAGCAGTACTTAATTTTTTCTTCGTTAATTTGAATAAAACGATAAAACATTTTAAGCGAATATTAGGAAAATGGAAACGATGACTTCCTTACTAGCGAAAGAGAAAACAAGGCGTTAAAGAAAATGCTGTAATTGTAATATGTAAGCTATTAACATAACAAAATATAATGTTTTAAATAATATAAGCATCATAGAAAGTAATAAAGATCCGTATTCAACGATTCATTAAGATCTTTTACTTATTAATTGGGTGACAGTGATTGGTACAAGCGTTTCAAGCATTTTGGTATTACTGTCATAGCAGTAGTTGATCATGTACATGATACGAAGTAACCTTAAAATAACATAAACACTATTTGGTTAGCTGGCAGTAATTGGGGTGTCAGTAATTAAAACAAATACATTTGAAGGGTGTCAGTAATAGATCCCCAAATATATTTTTGAAATTGATGAATTTATAACATAAAAATCGAAGTTTTAAGATCCACCAAATTTTTTTCATCAAGTAAACATATCAAACAATAATTAATACCAAGAACAACATATACTTTTAGTCTATAAGTACAAAACTAAAAGATAATGTCAGCGTCAACCGCTTAATGTGTCAGTAATTGGGTCCTTTACCCTAATGCATACACATCCGAAAGTCTTTCGATTTTAGATAGCTAAACGGTGGCCCTGAAAACAGCTGTATGCCGTGTCTAAAATAAAAAACCATAAAATTTTCTTATAAAATATGTCAATAGCTATCGTCCAACGAAGCCGATTTGGAAAATTTTGAAAAATAAAGAAATGGTGAGAGATCAAAGGTAAAGTTAAATTTTTCTAAGAGAAAAATCCACCTTTTTTCTTTATAAATAATAAACAGGGAATAGGAATAAAAAAAGGCTTCGTTGGACGATAGCTATTGACATACTTTATAAGAAAATTTTATGGTTTTTGATTTCAGACACGGCATACAGCTGTTTTCAGGGCCACCGTTTAGCTGTCTAAAATCGAAAGACTTTCGGATGTGTATGCATAACTTCCCAAAAACAATAGATTTTTAACTGAAACTTTTTTCTCGAGTAGTTCATAATACTATGTAAAGATAGTAAAAAACAGGAAATCTGCATCAAACCGTTGACTTGTAAAAAAATCCACAAAATGTATACATTTTCCGAGGGTTTAAACGGGTATACCCCCTTAAAGACTGAATGTTTGAAGGAGGTGACAGAAACGTCAAAGAGATCAATCCTCGTGAAATACTCATTAACATGAGAGGCAATACGGTTAACAGCATGGAATTTGCCCAATACTGTACGATGAGGTTCGATGTAAAGTAGAGAGGTTCGTCTTATTATTCTAATAGGCGCATAAAATTTAAACAGTTTAAGATATTCAGGATAGATAGGAGATTGAAGTTTCGGATAATTGGGTAACAGAGGTATCGAGGGACAATGTAGATAAAGTATTTGGCCATGTTAACCGTTTGTTTTAAAGGGATGAAGCTGAGAAGACCATCTCTCTTTCCGGGGAGGAGAGATGGGGGAGTTATGAGTTATGACTGGGATGAATTCAAATTGTGGGTAAGAGATGACTCACTTTCGAAACGTTTATTCTATCAGTTAAATTTACAATATTTAGCGAGGAATTTTTTTTATTGGTTCTATTTACTTTTTTTGTTGTTTGATCTGTTCTTTACTTGTTTAGCGTAAACGAATTAAATATTAATTAATCTGTAGTTGTAGTCACTTATAAATAATTTCGCTTTCTTCGTCGTCACTTTTTCACGAATAATTATGTAAGTGGTCTCTCTCAACGACAAAAACCATTTTTCCCGGCACCTGTGGCTTCGGTTTCCAATCCGATTTTCAACACATATTGTTCTAAAACAAATATTAAACGGCCTGTCTGAATCAGCAGAAAATTCTGAACAGATTAGGTTTATTCTGATAAAGTAAATAATATCAGTTTTAGTTGTAATAGTGATTTTATTGTGAAGGGACAACCTCGCCCAAAAGTCAGCTGCGACTAAATACACGCTGCTCGTCATATCCCAAGATATAAAAAACCACGATCACATTTTTATATAAAGACACGTCACTTCTCAATGACTGCCTAAATATCTCGGTTTATCTCGCGAACGATAAGACAGAGTTCACGTACCTAAGCTTGCCGAATAATGGAGGGAAGCAACGGAATTAATCGTTCCTTTTCGAGGAACAACTCGTATCCCCGGCGTTTTAACGCGAAACGGAAGAAGCCAGATCGGGTTGTAGTTATTCCCCGTGATTCGCTGAAAATTTGACGCCACGCCGCAGACGGATACGAGCACTTCCATTAGTCTGACCGTCAAATTTTATCGCCCGACAGTTATAATGAATTCCAGCGAGATTTATCGCCGCGAGAAGCTGAACCGTTACGGCGACAGCGCAAAAAAGTTTGCACGTAAATGGCTGTGCACGCGTCCGAAGACCCAGCATTTCGTAGCATACTTCGGCGAAGTAACAGGTGTCTCCTCCATCAATCCTTATGGAGTCTATAGATGATACAGCAGCCTAACAATAATTAACACATGTCATTTTCAACCAGGACAAGTTTGGTCCACGCAGCTGACGAAGAAAGAAACACCTTCCTCCGCAATATCCACACTAATTTTTTATATAATTAATATCGTTCGAAATACAAGATTTATTTAACGACAACATGTTGCCGCACGACAGAGGAGGCTGAATATTTTAAAGGACACCCGTAAATCACTGGGTAGACGATAAATTAAAGAAGATACGCGCGCTGGATGTCGCGGAGATGGCTTTTGTACCTAGAGGCGGAACGCTGCGCGTGTGCCATCGGATGCGCCGATTAATATGGGAAACGCGCGAGCACGCTTTCGCCCATTTTTAAGCATTCCCCGGCTGGCTCGACCCGGCCGTTAGGATAATAATTTCAAAACGGACATAATGACATTCCGGTCGTGCCGGCTTTCACTGACAATAGATCCTACCGGAGAACATTAACGGTCCTCGAATGCGTCGGGCACGTACGATTCCCCGCTCGATTCACCGTTTCGTCTTCGTTCTGCCCCGTGCATCCTCCTTTGCCCCATTTCGCGCGATCAATTGTCTCGGTTCGTCGATGGCACAGAGAACAACTCGATGAACACGCAAAATGTTGTTATCTAGATTAAACTCTTTTAGACGCTTTATGTTGAACTTTTGTTTCTTCATCGTTAGACGATCTATTCTACTCTCTTTACATAAAATGTCCTATCTAGCAAATCGAAACATCCAAGAAAACTGAAGTTGTACCATTTTCTTTCTGCCGTTCTTGTAAAACGATTAAATAAATTAGACTGTTGCTAGATCTCTACAAAGTACGTAGGGTAGATGTCCCAATTACTGCCACATTAAGCTCATCGCGTAACTTTCGTTAATTATTTCAGAAGTTATTTAGCCTCAAAATCATTCCAAGTTTCAGCATACTAATGCTTAAGAACTCTTTTATCTAAGAAATTTTTTTTATAGTATAAACAGTATGTTTTAATTGTTAATTAATTGAAAAAGAATAAGGAAGTCCAATGTCCCTAAAACTGTCATTCACCTTTTAATATTAATTTATAAATATCAGTATGCAATGCTTCTCTATTATTATCTAACACGGAAACCTACTTTAACATTAAAATTTTTTTCCCTTACGATTTTGCACGCATTATTTCACTAGTAAGTAAAATAATTAAAGTGACAGTAATAGGGACACTGTCAGTAATTGGGACATCTACCCTAGGGATTTCTAACTTTTCTTAAAAGGTGAAACACGCGTGGAGCTTGAAATATTTCAGAATTTCTTGAGAAATGGACAAATGCTAGATAGGACACTTTAATTACTTAAGCATGGCAGTATTTTGTGGATTTACTGGATCCACTTTGGAGCTTTGAAATCATCGGGCGCTGTACTTACAGATACAATCACTTCACTGGGTGAAGTTCTAATTACCTTCGGTGGTGCAGCCTTGCAGGGAACTCGTTTGGAACGAGTTTATTAATAGTCCCCGGTTAAATCAATTCGAGCCAGTATCATCGACACGAGGACCAGAAATGTTGCTAATGCATATGTTGTTATATTATATACATTTTAAGCCGCGTGTTATTACGTACTTCTTTATATAACACGATTATTTTGTCTGGATATAGAAATGGATATCATTCGTTGTTGCTGGAAATCAGCCTGCGGCGTTGGGATTCAACAGGGGACCGGGGAAAGGGGCGAGGAAAAATATAGATTAACGGAAACGAGGGTCGTAAATGTATTAACCACGTGAAATACCATGGTCGTGGTCTTTACAGAGGAGGTCGTAAAGGTTTACAGTTGGTCGTAACGTTACTTCAATTCTTGTTGGAGATGTTTGGTCTCGATAAGTAATTAAGCAGCGGACGATCACGGGCCGATAAATTGTTGATTACGACAGATTGCCTAGACGGGCGCGGGTAGACGTCAAAACTCAGCTAAAGGTTCATTAACACGTTTCCTCCGTGGTCTACAGTTATTCGTATGACGGTCCATCGGAGTGACTCGCTTGGAAATGGAATTTCCGTGGCCGAGATGGCCGCTGATGCAATCTCTGTCCGCCATTGATTTAATCGGATGTGCCAGAACCCCGACGGTCCAACGAATCTAATTTAAATTCGTCCTTATCGGTTATCGACGCTCCGATTGGACTCCCCCACCCCGGCGATATCGAATTCTGGGGCGTATGTAGTCAATGCAGTCACGTACAATGGGATTACTGTTTCTTGAGGAACTCGTGCACGTTAGATACGTTTTAATGTCTTTGTTCCCTTTACTGAAATATCCCCAACGATGGTGATAAAAGTTCGTTGAAGGTAGGAAGCTAGCTCTTCATCCGCTCTGGGGAAAAATGGTTTTTGTTACTGTTTGTATTTAATAATAAAGTTCGATACTAAATTCAGACACGTAGGGGAGGTGTGCTATAGAAGACATTTGTATTCAGCGTCCATTTCTGATAATATCCTGATATACATCCTATTAATAGACTTGTGGTTTAAATACCTATCATTTAAGAAAACGTATTAGGAAAGTATAACTTCTTCAAAAAGCGGTAAAAAAGTATATATATAAAACTACTTAGGTTCTGATTTTGGTTATTTTCATTAACGTGTCACTTTCGTAACGTATAATGTCCCATTTAAGACTACCTAAGTAGTCATGGAAGGGACATTATCGAGTTATTTGAAAATGGAAGAATTTGTTATTTTCTGTTATTATTAAAGAGTTCGCTATACATTTTTATTCGAGGGCAATAAACACACTTCTTATTAATAAACTTCTGTTTTAAATACCTGTTTATTGATCTTCAATAAAAATCTATAGCGACCTCTTTAATAATAACAGAAAATAACACATCCTTCCATTATCAAATAAGTAGAAAATATCCCTTTCACGACTAGGTAGTCTTAAATGGGACATTATACGTTATGAATGGGACACGATAGTGAAAGTAAATCAAATGAGAGCCTAGTTTTATATACCTTTTACAGTTTTTTTAAGGAGTTGTACTTTTTAATTGATTTTAATTTTCTCTTTCTACGAATTTTGTTCCCCGCAAATTTGCTGATCTGGGCAGTTGCCCTGCTTTGCTTACCCCTCCCTAGATCGGGCCCTAGGTCACAGAAATAAAAAATAAAATTGTACAGAAATATCTGAAGAAAGAAGGGAGAATAAATGACAGTTAAGTAGTATCCCACCTAAAAGTGCCGGCAACAGGCGAATTAGCAGAGGAATTATGGTTTCCTACGGAAACCGCAAATCAACGAACGCCTTAAGGCGCGAATTACCATTCCCATGGGCGACGAGACAATGAAAGGAACGTATCAGCGTCATGGAACGCGTCGCGGCGCGTCGAATTCGCGAGAGCGTGCCGCCTCAAAGCCACTTCCGGCCTGGCTAATCATTAGCCATTTCTAATCGCGTGAACGTGACATTGGCATAGGCAGCGAGTCCCCTTGGTGCATGGTTAACGAGTCCGCGACACTCGAGGTGTTAACACGCAGCCCACGGCGCTAACAATGGGGCTAACTGTAACCCGTGGAGAAGGTTTCCACGGTTCCTCGTGCATTTCTTTCGCGTGCATGCACGACTACGCTCCGCGACGCGTCGCGCCGTCTTTCCTCTCGTTCTCCATCACCGCGGACCGTCTCGTTGTTGCGAGGCGAAATGAGTGCCCTGGGGTGACTGCACTTCTGACGATTCATTTTCGTCTCGGTAATGCTGAAGGAGCGTAACGCCGAGGCACAGTTCACGCGCACGAAGGGAGAAGTCGTGTATCGGTCAAACGCGTTGCAATTAGGTATCTATGTATGACGATTTCAGTCATGATTCTTTGGGGGTCGCTCGTGGAGTTGCAGAGGTCCGAAATTTTGTGGTCTCTACAAGCTACACTCTAACCCAGTGCTCCGCAAATTTTTCTCACCCTCGGCACACTCAGAGCTGGGGATTATCTCAATGAATTTTTATTCAAATAATTTAAAATGAAGTTATTCGAGAATAACGAATAATTTTTTATTCGAATAAATTTTCATTCGAATAATTTCGAATAAGAATTGAGAATAAAGCGAAGTTACTCGAGGATAATGAATAATTTTTTATTCGAATAAATTTTCATTCGAATAATTTCGAATAAGAATTGAGAATAAAGCGAAGTTACTCGAGGATAATGAATAATTTTTTATTCGAATAAATTTTCATTCGAATAATTTCGAATAAGAATTAAGAATAAAGCGAAGTTACTGGGGAATGACGAATAATTTTTTATTCGAATTTATTATACATTTTTAAATTTTAAAAATTACATTTATTTATGAAAAACTTTGTTGAAATCAAATCCTGTGCTTTTCTTCCTCTAGAAGGCATCGCGCCGCGGCACCACACTTCGCATCGTTTCGCGGCACATCGGTTGCGGAGCACTGCCCTAACGCACCGCAATCTTCGTCATCTTCTCTACATTTCTCCTATCCACCAAAGCTTTCCAAGCAACGGAGAAGATTGAATGAAAGGAAGCGTGGAGGTATCCCCTTCGAAGATTCTATTCTGTTAATGGAGGCACGAAATCGGAATGAACTGTTAACGAGAAGCACGATTGGCCGCGCGAGCCGAAGTGCGGCAACGCGCGGCACGATCCAAAGAAACAAGTGGTTTGTCGTTATTTGCACACAATGACCGCGGGCAACCGTGGCAACCGCTCGTGAGTGAAAGACGAATGGGCTCGGCAGCATCGAGCGCAGCTGTCGTGATTTTCAGAGACTTATTGCCGTATAGTTTTGACGGGAGCGCGATCAACGCTTGCACGGGGACCCGCGATGGGATTGAGACACGGGATCGGAGATGAATGGATCGGAATGGACGTCGGGATCGATCTCACTTTGGTTTTGACGAGCGAGTGCCGGGGAATGGTTCAGGAGTTAAGGTGGCCGTTCCAATGAGCAACTGGTGACGCTTCCACTAGTTGAAGGGAGAAACAGATGCATACTTCTCCCTTGAAGCGTCGCCAGCCTCTCATTGGAACGGCAGGCTTTAAAGGGAAGCTGACATCGTCTCTGTGGCAAATTAAGGGGAACCGAGGGTTCTATCTTCGGGAATAACTTGACCGATCCGAATTCCTCACCTCGGCCCATAAACTCCCTCCGGAGTCGTTGCCCCGGGGTGGACGTCAACAGCGACGCGTCGCTTCCGCCTTGGACCCGCGACAGGATCAAAGCGCCGAAACCTGTCGCGCTCATTAATCCACCATGTCGTAAAAAGAACGGAATCGCGCGGGGAAAGGCGAGAGATCGGCCGTCCGGGCGAGAAAGAGACAACGAGGGGCTACGTATCTCGAAGAGCCGCGATAATAAGAATCCCCGCAATGATCGTCACAATTCCGCGAGGCAGGAGCCAGGAAGAAGCCGAAGAACCGTGGCAGGGACGTTCGTCGAATGCCAACGGGCCATTTAACAATTTTGGGGGAGACACGGGTGGCAGAAGATTCGAACGGGGGCCCAGCGAGCGAAGGAAGAATGAGGATCCGTTGGGTGAAGAAGATGAAGCAGAAGAAGAAGAAGAAGAAGAAGGCTTCCTGTCGTGGGCCTACGTACTCGCAGGATCTTTGATCCACGGTGACGCGGTATAAATAGAAACCCGCTCCCTCTACAGGCCGAACCACTCTCCCTCTCCTCCTCTCCTCCTCCACCCCTTTTCTTTGCTCATCTTTCCTCTCGTGTTTCTCTTCTTCGTCCTCTTCCTCCGGCTTTTTCATCCTGCCCATGCTCGTCTTCCACATTCTTCCTCGCCTGTCCCTTCGTCTTCTTCCACGCGCGTCGCCTTCCTCCTCCTCGTCTTCGTCCTCTCGAGGGGTTCTTGCGAGCCGCCCTCCCACCCCCCTCTCCCGCCAGCCCGTTCAGGAGGCAACCTGTTATTTCAGGGCTGCGAATCGCCGGGAGTTTTTGCGGGTCTCCGGGCCCACGGCACTATAAATATCGAAGTTCCTTTTGCCCGTGGCCTGCTCGCCCGTCGACGTCGGCTCCAGTGGACGAGGCGGAATCGAGCCACCTCCTTCCCAGAAAACAGACGAGGCGCCTCTTCATGGCATCTGTCGCGCGACGACCGGCAACCCTCACAATTAGACAGGATCGCCAGCGCCTCGTACGTCTTCTTTCTCGGCTGAGAACATGCGGGGAAAAAGCATCATCCTCAGACGCAAGCTGCTCCCCGTCTTACCCCTTTCTCCTTAGATACGTATCGATCAGGTCCAGCGGTACAGCAACCTGGAAGATTAACTCACTTTGCGATGGGCCATCGCGCTTCGGTGGAATGGCACTCAGTATAAATGTCATTGAATATTTGGTAAAAGTAGGACCTGTGGGTTTTGCGAAGAAACACTTGCTTTCCTTCGTTGCCCATGTTGCATTTAATAATGGTTAAGGATTTTCTGCCTATCGCTGGCACAATTTGTTCGCAATGCTATCAGGATTGTATCCTGGAAACGGACGCAGGATTACCCTTGGCGCGTCCAAGTCACGGAAGATCGTTCCCTGTGAGCACGCGAGGATCGTCTTCGTGACTTCGCGATGGCTCCCCGCGAAACACGATTGCCGATAACGAGCGGCGCAATTATTTCGACGTGGTACGATGGGCTCGCATAAATATTGACAAAAACGACAATTATTTCCTGCGGTTTTGCGGGACGCGAGAGCGCGCACCGCGCCGACAGTACTTGGCTAACGGTCGCGCGGCGCTGTATGTGCGTGGCTGATTAATAAATCCAGTTAACGGGGATTTATTTAGTCAGATAAACATCGTGTGCACTGTTGCCTTATCGCAATTAAATTTACGCCGCGGCTACCGATCGCGAAACTGCTCGCTCTCTGAATCTTAATTAACGGCGACTCCCAGTTCGAATAGAACGACTGCGTCCATCGATCGTATTTTCTATTTAAAGAATTGGCTCGTCACAGGTATTTCAAAAGTGCCCGGATATGTTCCGTCCATTTTTATCTCCGTGAAGAGGTCCTTGTGGTGTAATCCAATACCTTTCCTGGTGGGTCGAGAAGCGGGTCGACAATGGAGGGCACGACCCTCCGGGGAAAGCCCTTTTTATCTGTGTAGGACAAGGTACACAGTCGGTCGACGCACGAGGAACCCACGTTCCCGTCATTGGTATTCCGCGCACACCTTTCTGAGTAGCTCTGATTCTAGACGTAATTCACGGAATTCTGGACAGACCAGGAATCCCTATATTCCGGCATGCCAGGCGCATTCGCGATGAGCTCGTGTCGACGAAAACTTCGAGGAACGCGACGCCGGATTTTCCGAACCGGTGACTTCAGGTCGGCCGCCGCGAGACGAGCATTTGGCCTCACGTGTTCTCACGGCATTGAGTATCAATGATTTAAGAGCGAGCGACAAAAATTGTGGGACTGGATGTTCGATTAGTTTGATCTTCTTAAGGAGATTGAAAATATCAGGGTCATCGTGCTTCGAAGGCTTCTTCGTGGTCAAATCAGTCCACGTAAGGGAGACCGGGTCAGATTGTAATAAATAAAGTTCTCACAGTTTTTTCTTGAAAGTGTTTTCCCCAATCAGGAAATAATTTGCGAGATTAACTACTTACATATGTGGTGAACTGATTAAATGAAAGCCCGTGACAAAATCTTGGGCACTTAGACATCTAGCTTCATCTTAAACAAATCTGAACCTTTGTTACAATGTGCTCCAGTCCGGGGTAACTTGTAACACACCTGTTTTACTTATTTAAATACAAATATGAACACAAATAAGCATTTCTAAAAAATATAAATGAAAACACAGATCATTATTAAATATTTGATATACGTCAGTTAAACACTTACTACTTACCTATTCATCTGATTATATCAAAATCTTCTTCTTCGCTTTCTTTACTTTTGCCTTTATACTTTTTTCTACTTTTTGGATCTTCGATCGTTTTGTTGTTCGTCTAGAGCATCTTTCTCCGGCGTGTCATCAAATAACTTGCTTTATCACCATTTGGAGCGAAGTAAATATAGTAACATGTTACAATTTACCCCGAACGTGAATTTTTGCATTTTATCTCAGCACACGATAAACTAAACATCAAATCACTAAAATGCGAACAATTATAATAAACCAATGTGTACTGATTCGTTTGCGACAAAGAAGTAAGATTTCAAACGGTTTCTAATGACGGTTAATTGAAATAAAAGTGCTAAGACAACATTTACTTACGTGCTCTAACTACTACAATTCTGGGCTATAATTACAAAATGAATACATAACACTCGTTTCTGTCACTAAAACGGACGGTGCTAATATCGTGAAGCAGTTCTCGCATGCTGTGAGTTACCAGATTTGTCGTTCAAAAGATTTTACTTATGTTACAATTTGCCCCGTGTTACAACTTACCTCGGTTTCCCCTACACTTTGAATTCAGAAACGTCTATAAGCTTCCACTTTAATAAATCAAATATGATAGCGTGACATGGGGAAAGAGGGCAATTTAAACTATGAAACGGTTCAACCGCGGTTGAACTGGCAGACCTACCCTAGCCTCCGTCAAAGTGTCAATGATTCTCCATCCTCGGGAGTCTGATCGCGAAATTTCGTTTGAAGGAACGCGGCGCGGCGCCACGAGGGAGCTAGATTTCTCTAGCGCGGATCGTCGAAACCGTTAGCTTGCATCCCGGTTACGCCGCATCCGGTCGGCACGTGGGTCAAACCGGAGATTAATCAGGTCTCTTTGTCTTGGTGAACAGCCAGCCGGCGTAGATAACATCGCCGATATGGCCGATGGGAAAAGCGCCGGCACGGCTCCGCGTATCGGGCCGATTTTATCCCCGTATCGTGACACGGTAGTGCACCCAGAAGAAAGTCTTGTAGCCGATCCATTTACCGCGATATACACGGCAGCGTTGCCTGTGTGCGCGGCGCGGATTAACGAGGCATGCGCCGCCACGGATGAAGACGGTCAACCAGCCTTGTAAATCCTGTAATCGAGGACGTGGCAAGGGCGCCATGAACTCTATATACGCGTTTCGAACGGGTTACGGTGTTACGTTCCCGTATTTCACGGATGAAGTCACACACCGCTGGCATTAAAATATTGACGCGCCCAGAGGGGCGAGAAGCCGAGGGATCGAGCCGACGACTACGAGAACGAACGAGATCCAATTTCGACGCGCTTAGAGCCGCCGGGGGTCCACGGCCAAATGTCGAAAGCGAGGGCGTGCTGAGAAATGACGGTCTTTTAGTGTTGCTACTTAGTTCGCGGGCGTTCACGGAGGACACACTGTTGTGGCTCGCGACTGTTATTTGGGGTAGGTTTACGCGTTTCGTATTTTAATTGGGTGCTCTCTTCTGCGGGCTGGTGTGTTTGATACATATAAGTTGTTAAGGGTACCTACAAGCATTTATTTTTTAACTAATTACAGAGGAATAAATTGAAACTGAGACTTATTCTTTGACACAATGTTTATTAGAATCAAAAGCTTTAAAAAACATGTTTGTTTAGTTGAAAATATGGATTGTAAATAAAGCTGCAGATGGATCCTTAAAGAGGTTTTTTAAAAAAGTTTCTCTTGTTTTGCAGTGATAGGTAACTCAAGAAACCGAGGTCCCAATCGATTAAAATCAAATTCGAGCATGTTAAGGAGATGTGTAGTTTCGGCCTGAGCCTAAATTGAATTATTATAAAGTCTTATTCTTTGTGAAATGGGTTTTCAGTTTTTTTTAATAATCGCCATTTCGTAGCTGTCATCTTCATAATTTTGTTTCTTTTATAGGTTCAGTGTAGAACCAGAGATATTCTGAAGTAGAATTTACAGGCAGATCGCTGAATTTCCTTTCGTTTCGTTAAAATCTCTGCAAAACAAGATAAACCTTTTTAAAAAGCCTCTTTAATAATCGATCTTTAGTGTCATCTATAATGCATATTTTTGGCAAAACAAACATGTTTTTTTTAAGCTTATGATGTTAATCAACTTTGTGTCAAAGAACAAGTCTCAGCTTCAACTTATTTCTTTGTAATTAATTAAGAAAGAACTGCTTCATTTGTTACAAAAACGACTGCCTACTTAGTAATCTTAAATGAAGGAGTGTTGAATCTGAGAAGGGAAACTGCAGAAGTATGTCTATTATTCTCGAGGGTCCATTTTGCTTGGAGTTAATCGGCGATCTTAGAGATCGCCGGGTTCGGTATTTTAAATACTGCAAAAGTGTTTAGAAAACCGCAAGTTTTCCCGCAACATTGAAAGTGTAAACGACTTTTATTGTTTTCTTCTCGCTCCTCGCTGGCAGCGCCGATATTACGCCGCAGACGTGGAAACGACTATAATATAAGGAACTTCGCTTAGGTGATTTTCATTGCGGATTCATCGGGATCCCCTTGGAAACGTAACTATGTAATTATTGTACGCTCGCCAATAACTGCTTCTAATAATACACCGGGCTGCCACGGAAAAATTGTTACGCAGCGCGTCTTCTTAATCACTCTCTTAATTTGTACCCGTTACTAGTATTAATTGCGCGTCATCGTCGATCGGATAGCCGAGAGGCCGCGCAGGAAACTTTGAAAAATAATGGACCGTGCCTTAGCACGTTTAATTCTTATGATTTGCGCCAATTAAACCGACGACTTCGCTCTTAAAACGTAATAACCGACTACCTATTCCGTGGATATTAAGGAACATATTAAATGATACTCGCGGGGAAATTGCAGCCCCTGCACAGGATATAACATGAGGATACGCTGTCAGCTGGCGGCGCGTCAGATCGAGCATTCCCTCACGCCTTCTATACGT
Source organism: Andrena chrysosceles (assembly GCA_963855975.1). Taxonomy (NCBI): domain Eukaryota; kingdom Metazoa; phylum Arthropoda; class Insecta; order Hymenoptera; family Andrenidae; genus Andrena; species Andrena chrysosceles. The sequence goes on along the minus strand of OY979766.1, from coordinate 112,159,004 downwards.
CTAGCCAGCCACAGTTACAACATTTCCCGCGACATCTAAATCATAATTCCCAGCAATTCACATCAAACTCATCCCCGTGACGCGTTCGCCAAATCCCGTTGCGACCCGTCATCAAGCCTCCATTTCTCTCTCCGCGAACTTCCCTGAAAAGTAAAAAAAAAAATTAATTCCACGCATAAATTTCTTCTCTCTACCAATGAAATCCAAAGATCCCAGGTCTTACAAACTCACAAACTTAACCATCTCCCAAAGCAGGCTCACGACATGCAGCGAGCCCACGATGCTCATAAACTCGACGTGCCCTGGAAAGACCTCGACTGCAGCAACAGCGGACAGAATTCTATCAGCAGGTATCTCTGCGATAAATTAAATCCATAAAGGATCGTAGCTGGCTAGCTACGTGACAACCTTCCCAGCCCTCTGCATCTAGGACGTCGATCTTTGCCGCGGACACGAGTCGCTCCCCGGCGATAACTCGCTCCAATGATCCAGATCCATTTACCTAGTTTCCTGGAAACATTCGCGGGACCCATGCGCGACGGTCGACCAGGACAGTCCCGGTGACAGGGCCCTGTCCAATACGGCGGTGTGCTGCGCTGGCACGCGCTTGCCTAGTCCTCCATAACGCTTCGAAAAAAGAAACCGCTAGACCGGTGGCCCCCTATCTAACTGGTACATCGTTTTCGAACGGACCGTTCGCCAGATTCCACGGAAGATTGCCCTCGCAGGCGAGCAAGGCTAGTCGAGCGCGAGCGCGCCGACGACGCGACGCCGCGACGCGACGGCCGGGGCACACGTTCCCGCTCCATTCCAGTGCAGCGTGTCACCCGCACTTCCGGTAACGCGGTGCCGCGCCGTACGCCTCCTAGCCTCGAACAAGAGGCTCTCACGGTCAAGGTCAGGCACTCGAGCTACGACGAGGGGGACGATAATTGCCCGGCGTGGTCTGCAGCGTGGGTGTGGTCATCGAGGTTATCGAGCTGCGCGACGTTGAACCCGTGGAAACCGTACCAGGTCGAGAAGTTTCTTGCACTCGATTCTATCCAGGGATGGTCGATGGGGGGTTCAGGTTCAGGGAGCGAGGGCTAGCGGTGTAGAGTTAGGGGAACGGGTTAATCGATTTATTTCTTGGGGGATGTTTTTGAAAATTTGCGAGAGCTTTGTAAGCCTCTACTCGGTTCAAATTCCAGGCGTTACTTTGGCAAGGTCGGACGTGGGCGTGGTCGTCGGAGGGTTATCGGGTCCTGTTATCAAAATGTGGCAGTGATTTGGAGCGGAGCTCCTAATTATGGGGGCCGCGGCGGTTTTACATGCGCGCGGTGCCTCTCAAATGGGACGTGAAACCTTTCGTGGAATACATACACAAAGCGATACGGTCCCGTAAAACCGGCAGATAAGATAATTCGCGCAAAATGGAGGTCTCACCGTTATTATTTCTCTGCAACGTCAAGCGGGAATGCCCGTTTTATGTTATGGAAAAATTCCAGCGGCACCCCGCGAGAAAAGTCGGGTCCCTCCGCTGTCCCATAATGGGCGGATAAAGTAGGAATATTATCGCTCCGCGAGAACAAACGGGAGTCACGATTTCACCTTTTTGATACCTAGGTATCCATTGAACGTTTACTGCTTCTTATCATCTAAGCTTCTACTAGATTTCTATCCAAATTCCTCTAAATAAGAGATCTGAAACTGGATACCTGAATTTTTAGCCAAACTCGCGACAATATCTTTGCCAGGGGCGTCTCTGTAACTGAATCAATTTATCCATTTTCGCGACACCGTGATAGCAAATCCCCTTCGTGCTCCAGAGGCCAGACTTTCCCATCGAGCGATACTTTCGTCTCGTCTGTGTCCCTCCCGTCCACGCGGGACGGATTAATCTCGTTACGAGGTACATAATCCGATTCTTCTTCCTCTGCGCCTCGATAACAGGCCGAACGAGGGCTCGGCGGAATCGTTATCATTATCGTGGAAATTTCATCGCCCGGCTTAGTTAATTGATTCCTCCCCTCCACGGGCAGGGCTGGGGGAGGAAAGACGAATCCGCTGAAACGCTCACGTACACGCCGCTGCGGACGTGGATTAATAGGGACAATGATCACGTATAACACGGGGGTTGTTCGCGACACGTAGCGAATAAATTAACGTTGCCTTGGAGGACTATGATCTGGCGAGCCTGCAAGTTTGTATCCCTTAAGTATAGTAGTGCCCGTGGTCATAGAAACATTAGTACAACTCGCAGTCGAATAAACCACTTTGTTGACTTCGTACTTCGTGTACTTGCCGTCTGGAAGAATGTAGTAACTCGGGAAGACAGCGGACGTTGGCCATTTAACCTTACATTGACACACTGCGTCCCATGAAACTACACTTCGCGAAGAATTTCACTTCATTGCAGAGGTGTACTATGTAGTACCAAGACCGTTCTGTTCAGAAACCTAATCTCTGTGTTTGTGAGTTAGCCGGGGTAAAAAGCTCGCGTCGCGATAGGGGAGGGTCTTATTCCGACTAAGTATCCCATCTAGGGAGGAATACGGCATGGTCCATTAATAAACACGTGGCTTTAATAGCCGTTCTACGATACTCCAGTTTCGAGTACGCGTCGGAATCTTTGATCGACACGTGCGGTTTCTGGAAACTTTTCGACAGAGGCCCATTGTCCGGGCCTTTTCACGGAATCACTGAGATTCTGGTGTATCCTTCGTTCTGATTATTTCGCAGCTGTAGAAGTGTAAGTAGTAAAGTTTGAAAGAAGTAATCTATTTCATGGTAAATTCGTCTTTATATGTATGGTAAAAAATCAAAGTTTTTAAAAATTCCTTCTGACCCTCTCAGAAGCTTCTAAATAGTTTAAAAGAATTTTGTCTAAAATTGTATTGATATTAAGGATTATAGGTCGCTCAATGGAAATCAAATATTACTATTTTTGTATAAATTGATAGAAATTTTTGTAATAAGGACGGAATAATTTTATTAACTTTTAAGTGAGAGTATAACATTAAAATTCGGGCATACATCGCATAGTCTAAACGGGTTTATAACGAGTGTGTATTGTATTGTGTTATGGCATAAAGCTTTACAGTAGCGGACAAAAAAGTTATCACTTTTTCGACCCACCCTAATTCTATTACTTTTTCAATACCAATTCAAAATTGTAGTATATGCATATTAAATATACCACAGTCCTAAATGTATGCTAAAAAAAATAACAAAAATAGAACAAATCGAAAAAGTGATAACTTTTTTGTCCGCTAGTGTATATGCACATTTAAATGTCTCTCATCAGCAGCTCTCGAATCAGACGCAGACGCAAACTCTGACGTACATTCTATTCAGGTTGTTAAACGCATAGATAAAAGCATGGTTCCGAATTCTGATATATAAATATGGGCCCCGTTTCATCCAAATTGACAAGTGACAATTATGGTAACAAACTTGTGGTAGATGCGAAATATAATGCCCTTGAGCGACCTTTATATATCAAAATATATAAATAAAAAACACGAAGATATTTTTTTGTCGAATCGAAGATTTTAAGAGGGTCAGACAATACAAACTTTAAAGTTGAAAAATATGGACCACCCTACTGGGGAAGGGCGAATTTTTTCGGATAAAGTTTTCGTCTCTTTTAAGTGATGATACGCATTCCTCACGGTGTAGAATATCTACCTACCTACCTACTGGAAGTACGTGCGAGCCTCGCATACGTCCTCTCGCAGCCCAGGCTCCCGAATGAGACACCGCGTAATTCCCAAATCGAATCACCGTGTTTCAGGGTCTCTAAGGTGCGGTACCATGGATGAAGTGGACCTCTCCGCTGCCCTCCGGGTCCTCCCCGCAAACAATTAATCGTAAATTAATTTCACGGCCCACGCAACCCCGCCTCGAGCCATTTCATCAGATTTAATTCGTTTCCCTCCTCCGACTCCTAATATTCCCTCGAATATTCGGCCCTCCCAGGGATTTGCCCGGTGTATAGAGGTATCTCATTGTTAGCTTTTTTTCTCCTCTTCCACTCGTGAGAAAACCGCAGGGAGAGGAAGACGCGTCATTCCGGGAACGTACGGGCGTAATTAGGCAATTATCAGAGCACGACCTCTGGGAATTTGATAGTCTATCGTGGTCCGTTTCACGATCCTGCTTTTTTACAGTCTTTTTTCCTCCCTCTTCTTTGATGGTCGTAAATGGTCTTGTCTCTCATCCGGACATTCGGAAAATATGAGAAAGTGGGAAGCAGTTTGGTGGAATTTAGATCACTTCAACTAATTGAAAGCTAAGAAAGAAAAGGAGACTTTTAAGTGGTAACGCAATAACAATTGAAGTGTCTTTGTATAGAACACTGTAAATCCCAAAAATCAAATTCGATATTATAGTATTATCATTGGCACGTAGAATATTTTCCAATAATTTTATTTTTAATTTCTACAAGGACTCTTCGATTTTATTACTCTACCACGCACAAAATACAGTTAGATTCGCAATAATTCTGTTTCAAAAAATCCCATTACAGTTGATTTAAAAATCGTTGTCGCAGAGATCGAAAACGATTCGAAGAAGCGTTTCGCCACAATGAGTCAGCCAACAGAGTGCGCATTAATGGAAAGGCAGAGAAAATGTTGGCCCAGACAGGAAGAGCGGGCGGCAGTTTTCACAGCACTTAGTCGACGCACGTGTCTCATACGAATTCAGTAAAAAAGGAATCGCGGAATGGAGGACGCGGGGACCTCCTCGGTGCCCCTTTGATCCTGCAAATTAGCTTATAGTTTATTGCATTTTTTACAGCGCCTTTCATCTCCGGGGAGACCCGCGCTCGCGCGCGTCGGCTAAAATCTCTCATCAATATGCAGGCCGGGCGTGCAAGGAGAAGCGTGGTGTGGGTATGATCCGTGGAAAGAAGGGATGCCAGTAACTAGAAAAGAACGCCGAGCCTGAAAAGGTGAGGTGGAGGCGGGGGTGTGTGGCGGAAGAACGGGGGAGGAGGTTAACGGATTTGGATTGCGAATCGCGATGAATAAAATCCACCTTAATCTCGACTCATCAGCCGAGAAGAAAGGGGCTCTTATTAAATTACACGTAGTAATATTTCAGAGGGAAACGTTGGGCTTTGAAGAGGATTTTCGAGGGAAAGATAGGGTGTGAGTGAGATTATTCTGGAATTTTTAAAGGAAGCTTTCAATCTGGCGCAACGGTCCATCATTTTGGCTGCCGCATTTAAAATTTGATGGCAGCTACTGGTGTTCAGCATTGTGGTCCACAGAAGGCATAATTAAAAATCAATTGGGTCAGGCAAAGAATCGTCGAGCTTTATTCTCTAGGGGAGACCGGGGCTGATTGTAGGTTGACTGATTGTTAATAACTTTGCACCGACATATGCTCTACTGTGGAAAGAGATTCACTCTAGAAAGAAGTCACTTCTACAATGCCATGCATTTATGTCCGACCCCGTAAACGCACGTTTTTTACAGTTATTAGCGTTTGTCGAAAAATTGACTACGTAAATGAATATTTTTTCTTAAAGATTTTATTTTTCCACGCTCTATACAGTTACAATAGAATAAAGGTTAAGGGACTATTTTAAACTTTGTTTATTAGACGATCTATTGACATAGTATTTTTGTTTATACAGTTATATAGATTATTGAAGTCAAAATGATCGGTCAGGGCTGGTTGACTAATAAGGTTTAAATTGTTATTTTGTTATTCATAAAGCGATTTTTATTTTTTGTTTAAAGGGTCTAGCCGGGTAAGCACAGGGAAAAAAGCCCCAGCACCAATTTTAATATTTATGTGTACCAAATAATATTCTTTACCTAAAAAACCACTGATAGAAATTTCAGATCTCTTTCCCCTTTCCTTAGGGTGACATGGGGATAACAATCCTAAACTTTACACTATGTTATAAATACATTATAATTAATGTTTAAGTTGAAAACAATTTCAGCTTATTATTAAAATATGAAAGAAAGAAATTAATATTTCATAATGAAAGAACTCTTCTGACATTGTGGTATTTTATTACCACTGAGATAAGTAACTAATAATATTGTCTTGACTGATTGTACCTACATATAGTCAACCAACCCCATACTGTAAGTCAACCAACCCCGTTCACGAGGCTAGTTAACCAGCATGGAAGGTGTTAAAAAAACATTAAAATACCTTAACTGTTGTCGCATTGAGTCAACATTAATAATTTAATCAGATAGATATTTCAAATATACTAACTGGTTTAATGATATTTCGCCCACATAATTGATTAAAAATCAAAAACTAAAAAACTGTCCTACCAGCCCCGGTCTCCCCTACTGCAACACGAAACGTTGCTCGTCAAACGTAATTTCCTTCGTATCGAAAATCATGTACCATCTGAAACAATATTCCATCCACGTCTCACGCTTCTTGCCCTAATCGTTCATATCAAGCCTCATCCTCCTCGCCGGGAATCCTAAGGGAACAATTCATCTGATAACAATTACGCTTCCGCAGGGAACAAGCTGGAACACGCTTTCCCTGAAACCTCTTCCTCTCGAAACAGATTAATCGAGAGCCCTCGCGACTAATTGCGCTAAGATTCACTGAATTTTTCATCCAGTTATCGCGACGATCATCCGCGGAACGCGGCGAGCGATGGGATGAAACGGAATCACAACGTAGGACTCCGGAGTGGCGAGGTAGTAAATGGCGCCGCTTTTTCTGCGCGCAGATTATGTTAATCGACCGCTAATTGCGAGTGCTCGTGGCCACCAGCCGCCACTCACTTTTCGTTGCGGGAATCGCCAGTGAAACGACGCGCGGTATGTAATTTCAATGGATTTGTCAGGGGCGATCCATCACGTATCTCTGCGCGTCGCTCGTCTCACGCGAAATGGAAAATACGCGAGGAATCGTGCGCCCGAGGTGGTGAAAGAAAACGACGCCGGGCACGGGACAACTTACTCGTAGTTATAAAGCAATTTGCTGGCGAGCTGGCATTGCTCGAATCGCTTGGAGGAGAGGAGACAAGTGTCGCTGAGCGAAACGGATACGTCGCTCGATTTGTCGCGAGAGTTGCCTTTCGATGTTTTTGCCGGCGCGTCGCGTTCCCTCGGATTCCTGATAGATGCTGGTATTTAGGTCTTTATGTAACGTTTAATTATTCGTGGAAAAGCTTCGTCATTCCTGGAATCCCTGCTGTGTTAATCGCTGAACTGTCTTGTGACGCGCGGACGCTAAGTCTCGCTCGGGTTGATAAATCTGTGGTGGCTCTTGCAGAGCAAATCGATATTAAAAGAGACAACACTCTTGCGATCTTATTGGACGTATAGAGAGTTCCATCTTCACCTGGAACATTATTTTGATATCCACTAATAACGTTAGGTATATAGCAAGCAGTGGCGGATTTAGCAAGGCGACTGATGAGCAGTTGCCGCCTGGGCCCATGCCCAGAAGGCCCCCAGGGCCCCATCTCCAAAACAAATTATGATTAGGCATAGGTATCCAAATACTACATTTTTCTTTCGTACTACTACACTTGGCCCGTTTTTAGTAAACAATCTCTTCAATTTCCCGAAAAAATGGGCCCCTCAGAACGTTTGCCACTTGGACATTTTTTCTTAAATCCGCCACTGATAGCAAGGATCCATCGAAGAGATCCCAAAGCAACAAACTTTCTGCTCGCAAATATTTCTTCTTCGCCGAGGTCCTGGCGAATCCTTTCGATTCACGAAGATACTCCAACTTCATCGGCCCTGACCGTTCGCACCCGAGAAAGGGATCCTTCCCGCGTTTAGTCATCCAGCCAGCGGCTATCTTCGAAGGAAGAGGAAGAAGAAGAAGAAGACGACGAAGAGGAAAAGAAGCGGCCAGAGATCGCAATCGGCCAGGCAGGCCACGACATCGGCGACGAATCTCGAGGGAACTCGAGTTCAACCTGGCAGCCTCTGACCGACCGGTTGGTGATGTCACTCAATATTTCCGTTTTCGAAGAACACGCGGTGACGTCAACGCTCTCATCCCCCGCAACGTCATCCCAACGCGACGCGGCTCTTCGAGTCTGTTTTTTCCATTTCTCGGCTGCGGAAGATCGGGGGGACCTGTTCAATTAGCTGGGGACGCTTCGAATTAGCGGTGATAGGGGGGCGAGTTTCAGGGAAATTTATGGGGCAATGAAGGAAAATAGCAAGCAGCTTGGTAATTGCGAGAGGTGTTTATTAAATTTAAAATTAAAGGACGAGGAAAAAGCGCGGTGGCTGCTGGACAAGGTGGTTTTAATGTACCGATGGGGAGATTGTCTTCAAGGTTTAATTCCGCTTGCGTTGCAATTAGAAGAAGAGTTACATACATGGATGTTCCCTTTGTGGGAATACCTACGTTTCCTCAAAGAGATGATAACGCGAGATCTGTTAAATTGAATTTTCGCGAAAAGGGAAGTCCCGTGTGAGAAGCCGCGATTTCACGCTGTCGATGTTATTTTTTTTTCACAGAGAATCGCCCTGCTTCCTCGTTCCCACCTTACATATAAAAATTCAATAGATAACCAACGGTTCCCAGGAAGGAAACTCCCTGCGCCGGCGTAACCATTCACCCTTTCCGTCCTCCTGTTCCTACTTCGATTCTTAGAAATAATGATTTATTCTCCACCTACCTGGATCCTTCCCGCCGCAGCCAGCGATTCGAATATTTTTCCATCCGTTTGGAAAACCAGAGCCGCCAATTAGACGCGGGATCGCCGGGGTCGGTTGCTTTCCTGTGAGATAACCCGGCGAGTTGAACGACACACGAGTTGCGCCGGGACCGGATGTCGTCTCACTCGCTTTGTTTCCTCCTCGCCGTGGGGCCGAGGGAAAAGACAAGACGGGGACATTGTCTGCCGCGGCGTGGCAATGTCAAGGCCCGGCGCTGACATTATTGGAACGTTTCCACGCGAGAGGAAAGCCGTGAGGGTCGACGGCGAAAAAAGCAAAGTCGCTGGGAGACGGTTCCGACCATCGATCGAGTCATCCCCGTCGATCCATCCCCCGTGCAAAAACCGATCGGCCTCGAGCGTCTACGTTCGAGCTACTGGCGTCGCGTGACGCGACGTTCTTACCGGGGAACGCCCGATTACGTTCCGCCTGATTGATTTTATCGCGATATTTATTAAAACGGGCAACATTGACGTCGTTCTGCATGTCGCGTCCAGTGGCGCATTCAGGATTTAATCTTGGGGGAAGCCAAGTCGAAGGGACAAAAGTATTTTTAATGCAAATTTAATCGAATTCATTAGGTGATTATAATATTTATTTCACGAGTAAAATCCAGTTTTCTTTTCTTCTTACAAAGCCCCTTCTTTGGGGGTGCCAGGCTCCCTTGGCCTCCCTCTTTGCGCATCACTGTTTGGAAAATATAATTTGATGTACACTAGCGGACAAAAAAGTTACCACTTTTTCGATTTGTTCTATTTTTGTTATTTTTTTTAGCATACATTTAGGACTGTGGTATATTTAATATGTATATTCTGATGGAGAATTTAAAGATGTATAAAATCCAGTTAAAGTTGAATTTAATTAACTGACAAGGAAAAGTGTTGTATGATATTAAAGGGGGTAACACATTTTTGGGGCCGACAAAGAAGTTACCACGTTTAGCAACTTTTTAGATTGTCCTAAAAGCACAATGTCCCCCCACAAAATATTAGATGTTTTTATGTTCAAAAGTGGTAACTTTTTGTTGACTTTAAAAGTGTGTTGTCTTGTTTAATGTTATGTGCGGTTTTTTGATTGTTAGTTAAATAAATTCAACTGTAACTGGATTTTATACAGCTTTCAATTCTCTTTCAGAATATGTATGTTAGGCATATACTACAATTTTGAATTGATATTGAAAAGTAATAGAATTAGGGTGGGTCGAAAAAGTGGTAACTTTTTTGTCCGCTACTGTAGGAGTAGGCTAAATACAGGATTGTACTGAATTGGGATTTGAGTAAAGTGAAATGAGACTGAGAATCGAGATACTTTGGAATTCCATTGGGAGTGATGAGGTGGGGACCAGGATGACACTGGTCTAGGATGATGCATTGTTTGGACGTACGCGATGTAGTGTTACGTACGAGCATAGTTGCGTTAATGGTGCCCACGTAACACAAATGAATTCACTTGGGCTCTCATAGGGAATGAACGCCAAAGAAAAAGAACGGAGAAGAAGCTTTTTCCTGTATTGTTCAGCGAGCAAGAATTTCTGTGGCGTGAGCCCGGCGCGATCCTTTAAGGAATCTTGGTGTATCTTCCCTCCGACCGAGAATACACCAATATTTGAACAATGACATCACCGATTGCAAACTCAAACACCGGGCAAACGATGCAACGGATAGCATTGTATCAACGTTGCGCGCGTCTATACTGGATTACAAAGTGAAGCGCTTTTGTCTTCCTGTATGTCCGGCTTAAATGCTCAAATGTGGCTACTCAGTGTCTGGAGCTATTAAAAGTACAAGAGGGTCTATTAGCATAGAACGAAGAAGTTAATGGCGAATTTAAGATGGTGGTCTCAAGGAATCTACAGAATCAACAGAATGTCTGACAGAGTTCTCCTCTAAACGTTGATTCCCATGCATCTTTTATCAAAGAGAACACCTGTCAGGGTTGGCATTAGAATTGTCTCTACCTTCGTCTAGGCCAGGGTAAATCCGGGATACGCGGTCGACCTAATATAAAATGACTATTAACACTAATATAGAAATTACTTATTTAGTCAGAACAAATCTATATGCTCAGATTTTTATACTGATTCAGAAAAACTGGTCAGTATTTGCTTTAAAACCATATTTACTGTAAATCGGGTGCATTGTCCCTCAATATCTCTACTATCTTATTATCCCAAACAGTAAACGAAAATAAACTGTGAAGTACATTTTAAATACGATTCTGTATTAGGGTGAAACGAAATATGGGCGCAAAATATTTTTTTATTATTCATGACTTCTAATAGTGGGCAAAAGTTGCCTTTTATAATGGTATTTAAGCTACCAAAGTTTGAACGTGATTTATAAATTTTTTGAGGTGTCACAAGCCTTTGAAAAATTAATATTTCAGTAAATATTTCAGACCAACTCTCCGGCCCGACCGTGTCTCCTGGATTCACCCTATCCTCTGAATATACAGTGAGTCAAAAAACCATTGACACACCCTTTAAAACAGAATATGTACCTTTTTTAAAACCGGTCCAATCGTCTTGAGTTTATTTTTGGGAAACTAGAAGAAAAAACCCCGATTACTCTAAGTCCTATCTGTTTACCAAATCCTGCTAAGACTTCATCATTCTCGCAACTACCTCCACCAAAGCTCAAAGGACACCAAACAATTATTATTATTATTATTAATTATTAAACGTCTTTATTGCATAACAAGCAGAGGACAACAGAGAGAATATAAGAAAAACGACAAAAAGCAAAGGCGAAGTTCAGTCCGAGACTGTTTTACAACTTAACCTAAACAATCACGCCCCACCTACATAATCAATCTTCCCAGCAAAGGTAACTCCGGCGTTACATCCTCAACCCTCGATCAAAGAGTATTCCTCCAAATATACACCTGCGTCCACCTGCGTCGAAATAACTGAGAAGGTGCCTATCGCTCTGACAGCTTCTCCGTCTGTCCAGATAATCGTCAGCCAGCCGTCCGAGCCACGGAACAGGAACGCTTGGATTCTCGGCCGGCTCGCGATATCTATTAACGATCGATGCCGACGTAATCTCGATCCTCTCGATCCTCCCCTGGCTCGGCCGAGCAGCGGCGCGTGAATGGAACGAGAAGGTGGCTGTCGCGTGACGCGTCCGAGCGCACGCAGAACGACGAACGTCCGATGATTCACAGGACGATGGCAGGTGGGGAAGAAAAAAGGAGAACTGCGATGAGGATGGCCGAGGACGAGGATCGGGGTTTGCGGGGAGGTGATGCGTCGATGACGACGACGATGAGCACGACGACCGAGGAGGAGCGAGCCGCGAGAAGGAGAGGAGTCTAGGGTATCATCGCCTATAAATACACGCGCAGCCTCGGGCAAGGACGTCGTTGGCTACGGAGGATGATCCTAGACGATCGCCTTACGACGATGCTGACCTCCTCGAGCGGATCGACACCGGCTGCTCCTCTAATTGCTGCCTTCAGCGGCCCAGAAAAACCATCCCTGGGCCTCTGTAATGAAGGGTATTACCACGGGGATTCCAGGATCTATACGCACGCTGGCCTGTAGGAAACCGCCACGGTATTATCCCCGGATAATGAGTCCTGAAACATCGTGCACGCGGAAGGGACGCCGGGGACGGAAGGATCCATGGCTCGTCGTCGATCTCCCACCTTTCGGAACGGAGGAAGTAACGGGTCAATTCCGGTGGCTTCTTTTCTTGATCCTCGGGCGCGATTAAAACCGTCGCAAGACATTTTCAGTGAGAATAATCGAGCACTTGGGTATAAAGAAAAATTGCGGGGTATAGACTGTTTAATTAGAAACAGTGGGGAATATTAAATTTTTTAACGAATATCAATGAAGAGGAAGAAGAGTATACGGATCCGTGAATTACTTCTAACAATCGCTAACGTCGCTTATTATCGCTGACGTAACTCGTGGACAATGCTTTACTCTCGACAACAACAACGTCTGCGCTGCGATCTTCACTTTCTACTTGCTGACGCCGCCGTCTCGGTAGGCTGTCTCGGATCTCCTGTTGCCACTGGATGATCGCTCTCGGTTCGGCATTGAACTCTCCGATAGATATCGTTGCATTACAAATTGCTCATCCACGACGGCCACTTTGATGCTTCGTTGCCCGCTGGGTAGTCAAATGTCTACTGCTCTTTATGCTTCTCGATTCTTTTCGCTGCGCGACAGGTTGTCTTTCACGGCAGTGGCTCCCGAAAATAATGAAACAACAAGGAGCGGATACAGATCGCGTTCAGTCTCTTCGACCATCGATCAAGCGTAATTGAGAAAAACGAAGGGGAGGACGCGTCAGGAAGCTGCGGATCGATTAATCGGTGTTTGAGTTGCAGGAAGACAGTCGTTTATCGGCGTAATCGATACCTTACTGGGCTAATAAATACATCCTTCGCAGGCATCGCCTCGCCCGTGCAATGTTCTCCTCGTGCTGCTCTTTCTTCGTCAAATCCGTGGATCGAGGAAGAAAAACCGTATTAATATAACGATTACGTTCATGCGCGGCCATATTGACATAATCGATAGATAGACTCGATCCCCGTATAAATATTAATATCGTGAAAGCGGTATTCCTTTTCTTGCCGTGGAATCTGCCGTCGGATATTACGAAATCGACGTTTAGTCATTCCCCAGTCAGACTGCTTAAACGTTCGACCATCGACCGTCCGAGCGCAAAATATTGACGCGAATTATGATAAAAGGATCGCCGGGAGTCGTGATTGGTCCTCTTCATCAAGTTTAACGACCACTCTCGCGAATTTTGTTCCCACGAGTTCTCAAAGAAACACAGTTATGTGTCAAATAGGTACATCTGTGTAATCGAAATGTCCAGTCGATAATATCCTTTTAGACGATTTCTTGATTGACTTCCCATGTTTCTCGTACGGTCAAGTGTACCCACTTCTATTTTTGGATTCACATAATCGTAAATGGTAGATATTCTTCGAAATTTCTGAGTTCTCGAAGCGATAATTGCAATCCCAATTTTTGGCTCTGTTGTCCTTTGATTGTTAATGGAGTTTCAGTTTAGTGCGCATCTCATCTGTGGCCTCGATTTTCAGAATTCGACTGAAAGTGCTCGGTGTTGTTCTGTTTTCAGTGGAAACAATCGCAGGGCCGAGGAGCATCCTGTTTCTCGAGCGTGTACATATCTGCCACATCTCGCTGTACCCGGTTCCACAGGATTCCCGGTGTCCATGGGTGGTTTAAGTTGCAGCAGCTTGATAAATGCTGCGCATTTCGCCAAATCCATTTATCTGACATATCCGCCGAGTACAATGTTGAAGTAGCAAGAGCTGTGCGAAGAGTACGAAACACGGATAAGATATGAAGTAGCGCCTCTGTAATGCGACTCGCTGGCTATCCAGAGTTGGTCACACTTATCTGTCAATTTATCATTTCCGCACCCAATTCATCATTGACGTACCATCAAACTGCAGGTATCGTTATTTTACGGTGACCACTTTCGTTTGTGTGACAATTTATCTGTCTGGGAAGTTGATCCGATGACTCCTTGAAATTTAATTCTTTAGAAATTCAATCAATTTGCGGTAGGTATGGTACTTTATTTTAGCATATTGCGAAGTTATAAAATCAATTGCAAAATCATGAAAAAGTTGAATATATTAGCCGTGCGACGACTGAGTTAATAGCATTTCACGAATAGCTAATTGGCGTACATGATTTCTCGAGTTCCAATGGTCCGATTGCAATAAAATTTTCCACACATATTCGTCGTGCACAGTTCTTAGGGTTGACCGTCGATTTTTCAATATTATTTTTTTATTCTAAATTCGAAACAACTTAGTAAAAGTTTTGTCTGCAAAAAATCAGCACAAAATGTTCAAACGTTTGCTATTTAGTGCATTCTCGATGAATTAAGGAAAACGAAAGGTCACCTAGGAACTGCATTATAATTAATGAAAAACGTTCGGTTTTTTTGTTTCCGCTAGTTTTATAAGGCACAATCTTGTACACCGATTGGCTGTTCGCGAAAGGCTATTAAATTCGAGTCTTAGAACAGCTAATATATTCAACTTTTTCATGATTTTGCAATTGATTTTATAACTTCGCAATATGCTAAAATAAAATACCCTGCCGCAAATTAATTGATTCTCTACTCTCTTCACAATCCATATCCAGAAAAAACATTTTTTTACTCGTCACATTAGCCTACCCCTTCATTAAGGGTACTACTTAGGCAGTCGTTCCTGTGTAAATAGAAGCATTTCTGTTGCAATTTTCAAAGCAACAAATTTAAACTGAGACTTGTTCTTTGGCACGAAGTTTATTAATATCATAAGTTTTAAAAAAAAATGTTTGTTTCTCCAAAAATATGCATTATAGATGACGCTACAGGTGGATCACTAAATAGGTCTTTTAAAAAAGTTTCTCTAAAGATCCACCTGTACCGTAATGCAAATTTTTGATTAACTTCATGCCAAGGAACGAGTCTCAGTTCCAATTTGTTTCTTTGTAATTAATTGAAACAGAAATGTTTCATTTTAGACCGGAACGACTGCCTACTCAAGGGCGTCCGTAGACTTTTTCCCAGGAGGGGGCAACTTTGGGGTGACGGTGAAGAAAATTATAATAATGAAAAAACGAATAACCCGCTTGCTTTTTTAAACTCATTTTGTAGTGCTAATTTAATTAAAATTTTAAATCCAACATTCATAAATATTCACTTTTATAGTAGAAACTTAAAAAGATCAATTTTTAAACATAAGCGATTTTTTCTCAAAAGCCAAGGGGGTGGCAACTGCCCCTTTGCACCCCCTCTTTTCCCAATAAAATTGAATCCCCTCTGCATCCATACGAACCATCAAACATCAAGTATCCACCAAACTCTAAAAGAGTCCTGCAAGAAACAACACCACGTACTCTTTTTTTACGATCTGGAAACTGGTCCATCTGACCGATTATCAATCCCCGTTGAGGATCACGGTTGCACTTGCTCCCAAAAAGCGTCAGGTCAACGACGCCGTGGATGAACCGTTGTAGCTGCGTTTCCCCCGTGGCGATCGCCACCAGGAATGCGTGTTTTTTCTCGGGCATCGATTTCGACCAGGAAGTGTCGACGACCCCGTGGGGAGCGATTAAGTAATCCCAGCAAACGGCCCGTTCGCTTTCTGCCCGGCCGGGGGAGTCGACGGGCGTTCCTCTTAGGTACGCACAGGTGGAAAGAAATCGAAAGGACCTGTACCTACTCGGCGCGCGTCCTGTTCCACGCTCGAGGAGGAGGGGGTCAGGGGGGAGAGGAAAAGGGTCAACTACCTTGTCGGTTGCAAGTGCTCGGCCAAGAAGAATGGTGATTACCGTAATGGTAGTCCTTTTCAAAGGATTACACGGTCTTTCTCGGCCTCCAGTTCCATGCCCTGGGTTGATGACCCGAAATTCTCGAAGAGGACTCCCATCCGTCGCACTCCCCCCGGTCGCCCCTTGGTAACAAGCGTTTCCCTCTCCCGCCTGGAATCAAATCGACGCGGCTCGCCTGCTTTTTACCTGGTAAAAATCGATTTTGTCAAGGGAAGGGGAGGATCGTAATCGATGGCTCCGTGCTGATGTCATCGCTGCATCGAGCGTCCGCGATTCCTGTTACCGGCTGCGTCCTTTAGATCGGACCGCGATTGTCTCCGGAGAAATTAACCGTTAGGCACGGTGGAATCGATGGCTCCGTCGCGTTTGATTTACCGTCGTGGGACAGAACCGCGGGGTGACGGGGGGCTGCGAATCGAGGTGCTGTTACGTGCCGACTACTTTTCGAAATTAAAGATATTGACAATTGGTTCAACCATCACGTGTTATGGGAATTTCCCTCAATCAATTGTCAGTTATCTGTGGAAGCTCTCAATAGTTACAGTTTAACCCAGCTTAAAGCCTGTCACGCCACGGCAAACTTTCCCATGCAAGATCGACAACAATCTCCCGGCGCCGTGCGATATTCTGAGAACGCTTGATATGATAAGGTTTCGAAAACTTAAGCATTGTAGTAGACCATTTATATTTGACTTTCTCCTAAATTTCCATTGCACCGTGATTGACAACTGATTCAACCATTGCTAGTTATGGGAGTTTCCCTCGGTCAATTGTCAATGATCTACAAACTGAATTATAATAATAATTAAATGCAAATCGTTACGCCACTGCGTTTCTTCCTTGAGAAAATCTTTCATTAGCATCGACGTTCTTGGAACGCCGGATGCGATAGCACTTGAAAACCTAAGCACTGCGAGGCTGGGAACGGTCCGAGACGATGACGGTTGGGCCGTGTGCATGAGGTGCGGAGTCAGCAATTTGACACTCTTTGTTTCAAAGGCCCGGTTGCTCGGGCCTACCCTGCAAACGCTCGGGGCAGTCGGCTGACAAGTCGCATAGTGCGTGGCCGATCTGTCCGAGGGACATAACTATTCATTGAAATAGTCTTTGAGCCGGAGTTCCAGTGCATCCCAGTGATCGTGGAAGGACTCAGTCCCCGTAGAGACTTATATATTTTTGCGTTTTTACCATTTTAAATTATAATCAAAAATTACCATTTTACGGCAGTCAGCTAGCAAGTCGCGTAGTGCGCAGTTGATCTGTCCGAGGGACATCGCTATTATTATTAATAAGCGCTTGAGCTAGGGTTCCATCGTGCAATAATAACGTGGAAAGACTCAGTTCCCTCGTAGTTACTACATAATTACTTATCATTTTATTCAAAATCTACCATTTTACGGCAGTCGCCTGTTAAGTCGCATAGTGCGCTGACGTTCTGTCCGAGGGACATTACTATTTGTTAAATAGTCTTTGAGCCGGAGTTCCCGTGTGTCTTATAGTGCGTGGAAGGACTCAGTCCCCGTAGAGACTCGATTTTTATACGTTTTTCCATTTTTAATACCGTACCTTAAAATATAATTATTATAAACTATACTAACACCTAGTGCTAGTGTATCGTGCGACGTGTGCTGCGTTACAACATCCATAAGCAGCCCAGCGATACAGATCACAGAGAGACAGAGAGACAGAGAGAGAGAGAGTAAGCGACACTTTAAAATTTATACAGTTTCTACCCTACATTGGTGAGCCCGTTTTGTTATGATATTGTACGGAAGCAGCAGCTGATTCAACCACCTAGTGGGTTATGGGTTATCCCTCGATTAGCTGTTACCTTCCCTTCGGCGTGTGACGTGATACAAAACTTGTCTCGCTTCGAGTGATATAAATTGCGACCAAGCTAATCATCCAAACAACTCGAATGAATGTACAAAATTAAGAACAAATGCGATTATTGATCCAACCACTTAGTGTTGTGGGGTTTCCCTCGATCAATTATTGTCGACTTCTTGTTTCCGTTCACATTCAATTCTGACTAAATTCAAACCTCACAAACAAGTCTAGGATTTTACACATTGTAATTGGACCTTTTTATATATAATTTGGCGTAACACAAATCCATGTAATTTTCCCCATTTTGTACCACCTTTCAAAAACTCCTTTATATATATATTTTGTAATACATGGTATATTATTCCTTAACTTGTCTAATTTTGTTTCGAACCAGTCTCCACCAAAATACCACATCCTGATTGGACAACCTGTACGGGTTGTAGACGAAAGCCGCGCCCCAAAGCAATCCTGATTTTTGCGTAATAATCACTGATTATGTTAAAATTATAACTTTTCCCTTTAAAATTCGTTAAGCGTTACTAGAGGAAATTAGACTCAACCGCTCGGTCTCTTTTGAAATTAACGCCCTCACGTAACAGTGCACTCCTCGGTCTGGCTAACCCCAGCCTCCCTCCCGCGTCGGGGAAATAAGTTAATCGTAATGTAATTGAAATATTTTCCTGTCGCCAGCGTTTGGTTATGCGGAGGCTGAAACGTACGACGTCGGAGCGTTTTATTTATCGCGCGATGAATTATGGAGGGGCCGCGGGGATACGTGGACACCTCCTGGCTAGGGTTTACTCTTTATTTATTAACCCCTTCGGTGGTGAACATCATAGCTCAGAACGCTAGGCCCAGCCACGCCGCGAGCTAATGTACATACACGCCGCGAGTGAATACTTTATCGCCGCAGCCGCGGCGTAGATAGTCGGGTAACTAGGTGTACTATTCCCTGTTTAACAGCGACCATTTCGCGTGTTATCCTGATCGATGAAAGGGCTGGATTTATCGCGGGGTTAGAGGGAGGATGTATCCCGCGCGTCTTTGTGGTGTGACTTTGAGGTTCTGGCAAAGCCACGTTTAGGTAAATGTATCATTACCGTTAGGGGCTTAACGAATAGTGACAATGTTTTCTCCTAATTTAATTAGGTAACACAATATTATATTATCAGAAAGCGAAACAAGTTTGTGTATTAGAATAGACTTATTTAAGGCAGTCAGAGCAACAACGGAATATATAACCCACTTTTTTCGAAATTGAATTAGTAGTAATAACGTATTTCAATAGGCTCTAGTAACCATATAAAATAGGAACCAAAATTTTTTTTAATGTGGGTTGGTCCGGTGTTGCTCTGACTGCCTTATTTATTAATGGAAATACGAAAGTATGCAGGTGTCCCAGTAAGCAGGCAACCTAAAAATGCGTGCCACCTACTGATACATTAGGGAAATTCTGGTACCAGTAAGTAAACTTATACTTCTTTCAAAAAAATTAATTTTCTTGCAAGTTTAACCGTATTAAACTAAATTTGAATCTCTCTACTATTATGCTAATGTGTTATTACAATATGGAAATACGAAAAGCAGTAAATATTTTCTTAACAAATAAGTGGCTTAAGCGTTTTAACAGAAGCTTAAGAAATTTCTCGAAATTTCAGGTGTGAATTCAACATTATGCCCACGAAGTGTTACAAAGTAATTATTTCTACTTAACGACTTTCAATCTTCTATAACAACGATATTAATTAATATTGCTAGATTCTTATTTTCAATTTCACTAAAAATTAAGCTTAAAAGTAAATAAAATTCGCGTTATTGTTCAGGAACCTACTGGGACGTTACATTCGCCTGGCACTGTTTCATTCACCTTATCCTGGAAGTCAGAGAGGATGCTGTTTCGTAGATACGTGCACAGATCACAGGAATGTGAATCTTTTTTTAGGCAAATCAGCGACAGAACGGTGCTAGACAAACGGGAGCCCAAAGAAAGTAATTGGCCCCGCGCCATGTGGTTGTGCACGTAAAACAGTAATCAGTGTCGTGTTACCGCCTTTGACGGATTGGCGATGGGCTCGTAAACCCCTTTTCAGCGGGACACGTGAAGTCAGGGTCTACTAAAGTCACCGAGCCACCCACCACGAAAACCCCAGAGCCTAGTTCCCCTCTGTTTATGCTACTCCGAATTCGGATCGGTCCCGATCTCGGACTTCCTTTTTCCCTAACCTTCCTGTGTATTTTTAGGCGTCTCCGAAACAGATCTTTTCGCAGCAGAGGGCATAAACACGTCTATCCAATCTATGCGGGGGAAATATATTAAAGAATCCAGTGTCCTTGAAAGCAGTCAGTTATCCAATCAGTAGAATAATAAATTACCAAAGAAAATTTGCCTACGCCTCGAGATCCTCCTTCGAGGCTACACCTGACTCTCCAGGAAATAGGTTCGTCCCTTTTTTATCCTCTAGCAGATGGCGTTCTGCGTTAGAGCGGTGCCCAGGGAACGCAGGGGACATTAAATACCGTTCATCGCGACGATATATCTTTGCTGGTTACGCATTTCGTGGCCGCGTATTTGGTTACAGGCCGCGTAGCAATCTTGTTGATTCACGAGACAAGTCGCGCTAAACGACGTCGTTCAATTATATTTATATTTTCGCTAACGGCCCATTCAGCGGGGATCGTGCGCCGCTTGGACAAAAACCTCTCTGCCCTTTCCCCCCTCTATTGAAATATCGATGCCGACGCCGACGTGGACATTTGAAGGAAGAAAAAAGAAACGGTACAGAAGAAAAGTACTCGAGCAGTTCGCTCTCGGCCCGGGGCCAACCGTCTCGATTCCGTCCATGGAAATGCATCAAGATGCACGTCGTAATCCGGCCCCCGCGGAACTTGTTTCTTTCCGCGTCTCACCCGATGCTGCATGGAAACGACATGCTTCAGGGAAGGAATCGCCGATTTTCGGGCTCCTCTCTCGTTTCCGCCGCGGCCAATTTCTTTTTACGCGCCGCTGCCCGGCCTGAATTCAAACGGCGCGCTCAGCGTTTCGGGAAAAATCGTAAAAACGCGCGCGCGCTCGGAGCGACCGGCTAAAAACGTCGCGATAAAAGTAATAACCGGCGACAAAAACGCTGCGGCTGGTTGCCAGCGGGTTGGTAGACAGGCGGCTACAGTGGGATATGATTTTGGGGAAGGAACGGGAATCCCTGTTCAAATAGAATTTAGATCGTGCAAGGAGGTCGTTAGGACGATTCTTTTGGTACTTTCGCAAAATTTTAAATATTATGGCACCTCTTTTGGGAAAGGGTACAGTTATGAGTTAATACTGTTTGAATCTTAACCCTTCGTGGTCACACCTTCTTATAATCACACATTGGTCACACGGGGTTCACTGTACCCCAGCGTCATTTTTTGAGTTACCATTTTCGTATTTTTTAATCTTTTAACTTTTTAGTGACAATTGTGCATTCGTAATACTTATACAGTCATGGTCTAATAGTCTTTTTCTAGAAACATAAATTTTGATATGATAAAATTTGTAGTTGAAAATGAGCGATTTTCCATGGTTGGGGGAAAAACCGATTTTTTAAAAAAAAATTTTTATTATTTTTTTGCGATAAATCCCCTTTGGAAGACGTAAAGGTGCGACATTTCAAATCGAAAATTGCTCTTGGGGTACAATACACCCCGTGTGACCACGAAGGGTTAATGTTAACGAGTCCTCTGCGTCGAATTCCCCGTTGATTGTCGGTGAATTCAGCGAAAACGAGTGTAAGAAAGCAAGCGAGGAGGAGAATGCCCATCTTTTGCCGTCTGGGGGAATAGAATCCTGTGCAGGGTTATATGGGAGCTTCCCACGGGAGGTTAAAAGCTAAGGAGCTCGCGTACAAGAAACAGGATTCTGTAGCTTTAATGACAACTCGGTGTCACGGTGTGCGGCGCTGTTATTGAAAACGTGGATGATCCTGCTCGTCGATAACGGTCCACCGAGATTGCTTTTAGATAATGCTGTCAGGGGATAATCGCGGTTGTCCCGATGAAGTTGTACGGGGTCGTGAAAGAAAAATGGACAGCGAATCGGGATAAGACGGTGGTGCGTGCATTAATCATGTGCCTGGGAGCGCTCCAAGTGTCCCCGGCGATTGGACATTAATGCCGGGTGGTTAATTTGCACGAGCAAAAAGTGTTATTAGGTGTTGGCAGCCCTGGATGCGTCTCTGTCAGAACCGCAGACGAAAGTGGTAAGTAGAAAAATGTGAGGCATCGATGGTTGGGGTAAATCCGGGAGACGCGGTCGAACTAATATAAAATGGCTATTAAAATTAATATAGAAATGACTTATTTTATCAGAACAAATCTATATGTTCAGAATTGTATGCTGATTCAGAAAAACTGGTCGATATTTGCTTTAAGACAATATTGACTGTAAATCGGGTTGAAAACTGAACTCATGACATGTGAGGTGCCGGGAAAGTGAATAAATAAACTAAAATAATAATAAAATAATAATAATACATAAAAAATAAACAAAAATAATACAAAAATCATAACTCGACCATCTCACCTTTCTGCAGCGAGAGATGGTCTTCTTGTTAGCTTTGAGAGGAAGAGTTAATATGTCCAAATACTTTGGCTGCATTGTCCCTCAATGTCTCTACTATTTTATTATCCCAAACATTAAACGAAAATAAACTTACAATTAGTATATTTTAAATACGATTCTGTACAACCGCTGTTTGACAAAAGAGGTTAAATGTAACTCCACTTTAGCTTTTAAAGCCTATAAATCCAGAAAAACACAGAAAGAAGCGAAATGACGCTATTCATTCAACTGTTTGGCTTTTAGAGAAGGAATTGGTCTGCACTTTAAAGCATTTTTACGTACAGAGTCTGAAATATAGCGACTCGACCAACTCTCCGGCCCGACCGCGTCTCCCGGATTTAGGGTAAACGCACCAATAAATGAACACTTAAGGCTAATGAATGAACACTATTATAAAATTATGTTTGCAGCGCGATTGATTCCACGTGCTGCAAAAATTGTTTGGATACGAAGCAAGAAATTAAGAGAAATCTCTAATTAATTAGTTGCTTATTTTAATAACTTATTTTACTCATTTTAATCAAAAATGACCATTCACTGGTTCGTGTTCATTTACTGGTACATCCACCCTACCCTAATTAAGACAATTTTATTCTCAAATCCCTCGAATTCCAGCGTGTTTTGATTGAATCGCTCGATCAGACCACGACTCAACCCCCGCGCTAAAGGAAATCCTTTAACGCTTGTCGCTCTATTTTATCGGGGTGAGTCCGAACGATTCCTCGCATAACTGGCTCAACTGTTGCGTGTAGCCGCCCACGCGAGACCCGTTTCCACTTCCTGATCGAGATTGCCGGTGTCGTCGCGTGCGGGCCAACGCAACAAGGAAAATCCTCAACGCCTGGCCGCGTGGCGCGGTAATTTGTACGCTCGGCCAGCGTTACTTACGAACGCGTTCCCGTATAATGAAAGGAGCTGAGGGCGTATCAATTATCGAATTACAAACGAGTGGGCGCCCTCGTCCGTGACCACGGAGCCACGTGCACCTCGGTGATCGGTGCGCTCTCTTTAAATTCTTTCCGAGAGCCCGATCGAGGTGTCGAAATGTTCGCGCGAGCACTCTGCACGCGACTAGAAAGATTGATCAGTTGCTCAGACAGTCTTGCGTTTCTAAGCCGCGAAATAATGGGGACGTTAAGAAATAATATTTGTGGATTGACTGGAATTTTTCTAGAGCTGGTTTGGCAAACAAGTATTCGTAGGCAGCGCGAAGCTGTACAGTAAGTGGCTTCAATTTAACGCAAGAAAGATTTCAGGGGCGATTCGTAACGCTCAGATGCGTCGCTGAGCTATCGGTGCATTAAATTCAATTATTAACGCCATTTGCGTTTCACGCGAATCAGTGCCTCGTGTGTTTAAAGCAAGATTAAGTATCACTTTTGAGAATAAAGAATATCTATAATATTCATTCTGATTAATCGGAGATCTTTTCAGTCAGCAAAGAAATCTTCTTCAACAACGCGCGCCCTCGAACGCAACGTGTCCTTACTCTCTGAGAAATCCACTCGACCATCAGTCATCGTTATCAGCGGATCTCGAAGTTAATTGGAACAACGACTGATCCGAGCAGATTACACGCAGCTTTCCCCGCGCGATTTCATAAATCCGTCGTGATTCCGCTCGGAATGCAGGCGATCAAGAGGAGAAGCGTGTGTACGCTGAAAGACAGATCGACGAAACGAGCAGAGCTCGATGTACGACGATGTTCAACGAGGAATGCCGAGTCGGTACCAGGCTAACCTTCTAACTACCGGTAGTCCCTCCGTGTACCAGGGGGATCGAAGGAATTTAATGGAATCTAATGGTTGTAGCTCCGAGGCTGAATACTCGAGAGAGTCATTCGCTTCTTTCTTTCCCTCGGCCGGTGTCCTTTATTGATAGGCACTGAACCACGGGTTCCGTTAAGGGGGCCAGTTCAGAGGTGGAACGGTCTTCCAAGTCGGATATGCCGAGGTCAGCTCCATCAAGGAATAATTGCGCCAAATGTCCCAGGGTGTCGTTAATTAACCGTGGTAAACGAATAGCTGCTGCGATAGGTACTTTGAAGTGGAGCAGCTTTATCGCTGTTTCATCGGGGTCGCTCGCGATTCGAGGGTGGATTGTGAGTTCACACTCCACGGTGTGTAATGAGTATGCAGTGGTATGAAATGGTAAGCGATTCTATTATTATTATTAATATTATTATTATGCCTTTTCTGCCCTCCTTAGTTAAAATATTCTACTTAGCATTTCGAAACAACAGAGAGAACCGAAGTTTTATCATTTTCTTGGTGCCGTCCTTCTTTTCTTCTTGCCATTATTTCGTAACAGACTAATATAATCTTTGTGGTAGGTGTACCGGTAGATAATATATTATTAACGTAGAAATTAATTAAATGTGTCAGATAGTATATTTCAACCATCTGAAAAGCAGTTAGGTTGAATACATTAGACTCTTTCTAGATCTCTACGAAGCACGTGGGGTTTTCTGACTTTACTTAATAGGTAACAGACGTGTGAAACTTCAAGTATTTCAACATATCTAAGAAATCCTAGACAGGAGATTTTAACTAAGAAGAGCAATATTATTTTTGGGGAACCTTGGAGATGTTTCTTTTGTTTCATTTCAAACGATAAGATCATCCTCAGTTATTCAAACAGAGATCAATAATTGGACCGTTTATTTTGAAAGTGGTGTAAGTCCATTTTCTCTTGATATTTTTTCTAGTTATACATAAAAAATTTACATTAAATTAAGCATGAATTACGTGATATCTCATTTTTTTCAAAAATGGACTTACACCACTTTCAAAATAAACGGTCCAATTCTTTGCTTGTATTAGAAATTCTAGGTACTTCAAAAACTAAGCTCCACCATATGAAATAGTACCTACGATAAAGTACCGCGACAGATTAAAGGTGTGTACCACAAGTTCTCCAAGTAATGGCTCACTTGTCCACTGCTACCAAGATTCATCTCAACTCTACCACCTAACGAGCCGCGCAAGAGAGAAGCTTTCTAATTACACGGGAGAGGTTGAATCTACGCCGCGGACGGCGGTGTACGCGGATTCCAGGAAGTTTCGGTAAATTTAATAGAATCCACCGAGTATTGCTCCGGGGTTAAGGCATCGGGCACTTGATGCTTGTTCCGTTGAAAGGACAAACCGTCTCCTGTGAATGGAGACTTAAATACATGTCCCGTTACAGCGACTGGCACTACTGAATCTGGGACCGAGCACTGGGACTCCGCATATTTTCCTTTCGTAGAACCTGCGGCTTTCGCCGCGAAAAATCCTTCCCGTCGCAATTACCGCCGACTTTATTGCTCCTCTACTTCATTACAGGCATCAGTATGTGGAACGAAAAATGGTGGAATCACGGTTTTCATTGGTGCCCTCGCGAGCGCATGGTAGAAAAGAATCTACGCCGCTCCACCGTTTATTTTCCTACAGTTCACTTCGCGGTTATTTATTCGTCCGAATTAAGGGATTACATACATATAGCTAGAACCGCGAAAAGAGGAGAACTTTTATCAATTTTTTTACCTACAAGTAATTTTGTTAATTAAAATTCTAATATGCACTTGAAATCTTGTAATTCAAAGAATATTTTCCAACAAAAAAATTACGATAATTCGTTTGGATCACCGTGTAATTATTGCTGTTGAACAAAGCAGGGTCGTCGCGTAAGGAGTTTGAGATGCCAAAAATATCTCCTCTGGGTGTCATCCAAAAGGAAAAAAGAAAAATGTCCCTTAAGGTGTGTCAAAGAAACCAGTCTTTATCATACGTTATTCTTAAAATTTTCATTTTTAAAAAACAGATGAGTGTTTGAACTTTAATTCAACCCCCTAATGCAATTCCTCAGACAAATTTCATCAGTTTTTTAATGATTAAAAGCAAACTGTATATATTACAAAAAATCCGCATGATAAAGACTAGATATTGATGTGAGAAATAATCGTGGTAAGTTTCGTTTAAATAGGTTCAGTAGCTTTTGAAATATCATTGGCACTAATTGAAAAAACGTAGGTAGTTTCAAGAAAACAGCGTTTAAAATTAAAGGTGCAGGTTAAAGTGAGATAATTTTTTTGAAGTTACGGGCAATCGAGGATTCCGAGGCCATACATTTTACCTTCCTTTGATGTTATATCTCCTGCGAATTCTTTATTGGAAAAATCGATTGTTTCGATCATTCTAACAAGGGGACCTTAACGATTGGAAAGTTCAGAAATTGTTTATACTTAGTGTACGTGAAGGTCTTCACTCGGACTTTACTTTCCCAAAGCAGTAAGGCGCGCTTTTCAGTCAAATTCGAGAAAATTGACTTTGAAAAATTCTGAGTTCCCTTGAGCTTGAGGGTCACGCGCCTACGATACACGCGTATTTTGGTGAAATTCAAAGTCAATTTTCTCGAAAACGAAGCCTTTATCGCAATTTCGTCACTTTTTCCTTTTCGTCTTATTTTTTGCCTGTATAATTACCCCCTAGAGCATTGGCCATAGGTAAAGGAACACCCTATATATAAGGGAACTTAGAATTTTTCAAAGTCTATTTTCTCGAATTTGGTTGAAAAGCGCGTTTTACTGGTTTGGGGAATTAATGTTTGAGTGAAGACTTTCGCGTACACTAAGTATAAACAATTTCTGAATTTGCTAGTCCTGAAGGGCCCCTTGTAAGTGTAGGGGAAAGGTGGGATAGTTGATCAGCGGGGATACATGACCACATCAATTTATATCACAACTCAAATAATTAAATACAATTAAAGCAAACCATTATTATTATTTTAATAAAAAAGAAAAACTGTGATCAACTATCCCACCTTTCCCCTACGTAATTCCTTAAACGCTTTGACACAGAATAACGAATAAAGAATCGAAGTCGTTGCATCTCTTATCGCAATTAAGAGAATCCGCTGATTGAAGGACTCTATTACCAGAAGGAATGCGATGGCACATAAAGTTATCATAACCGAACAGAATTTTCCTTTCTATCAATAACCGTCGGCTTTTCATTCTCAGCTTCAGTGTCTACTTAATTGGTCTGGACGACAACGCAGCTTTGATCGATAGCAGGACTTCTGCCACGGCAAATGTTACGCAACGTTCTCACCGACTCCTCGTCTGCTCAATATTATGTGCGATGTATCGCAACGATATAGAGTCGCGCGTGATATGGACTGTTCGCGATTGTCATTCGTGGGACAGCGCGGAAAATCGCGGCTGGCAGAAAGTAGGCGCCTCCTGATTCCTGGCTTCCCGCCAGGAGCACCGCGATCCCACACTCCGGACTTCCAGGAGCCGTGGCACTGGAAAAAAATTCCGCTATCGATCTCTCGAAATAGTCCGCCACGTAGAAAAGTGTCTTGGGCGTGTTTAAAGCGGGCACGCTGATGAACAGGGCAGTCACGTCTCGAAAAGTATGCGAGCTCATTCGTCGACCAAGCGGTCGAGCGAATGATACCATCGTCCCGAGACCATCACCGCCTAATTGATCCAATCGAGCACTTATTCCCAATCTTCCTCCTTACAAAAAAAATTACGCCGCTGAATCCCGCGCAACCCCCGCCAAAAATGAAATTCACCAGCCTCCCCCAGTGATATTTCCGACTCTCATCGATTACGTGGACGCATATTTACGAGACGTGTAATATAATTACGAGTGCTCCGTATACACGTGAGCCCGCCGCGGGATCGGCGGCATTAAACAGCGTATTCCCATCGTTATGCAGCGTGTCGGTGTTGTTCGCGGCTGCTCTGCGGATAGATAATTTTATTACTAAATTACCTCCACTTACGATAACTACTCGCCCGTTACTTGACGGGGCACGTCTCTATAAAGAAGAAATAATTAGTCGAGTTTCTCTATTTTCCTGGTCGGAAAGGGAGCGACAAGGGTGACGGTGGCTCGAGGGCGAGAATTAAGGAGTATCAGCATCCGTGGAGCGGCTGGATTCGTAATCTCTCAGACACCTTCTGACCGTGTCCATCGCGGACAGGTTGCTTCCCAGGCGTGCGTTTCTATGCCCGATGATGAATCCAGTCATTAGCTTGATCCCCGTCCGTACATTCGATCGTCGCACGGCGTCAGAATGATTAGCGGGGTACGTTGCATCGTCGTTACCGTTCGTCGGAGCACGGGGGTTAACGAGTCTACGCGTCTACGGTCATCCGGGGTTATTTCGTTATCGCAGCGGGAACCTCTCCTCTCCAATCGTTCTTCTCTGTCTCGTTTCCGCCTCTTTCGGCTCGGTCAACGTCTCGCAGATCATAGGAGGAACGCATGCTCTGCTGGGGACTTTGGCGGTCTTCCTATTCGCGATGTCCATTTGTGGTTTTACGTTTGCGGGTGTTTGGAAGATTTCTGGGAAGTTGATGGATGCGGGAAGCACGGTGGGGGTTTGTCAGAGCAGGTGTAGGGTAGACTGGGGGCGGTAGTAACACTTTGACTTTGGAATACGATAATGCAAAAGCTATTAAAGTTACAACAAAAGTTTTTATATGTAAATGTTATTTACTTATCTGACACTTATTGAGTCACAACAGCTTTGCTGTTTGTCAAGTAATATCCAGGTTATTAATACGAAATGAGAAGCGGACAAAGTGTTACAACCGTCCCCGACTCTGGGTCGGTTGTAACACTGCATGGAGTCGATAGTAGCACAAATTTAACTTTACAGAAGTAAAGTATTTATTAATTTTAATTGTAATAGTAAATGGAAAGAAGTAAAATTTATAACCAATTATGTGGTATCGTAATTGTGACAAAAATAGAAAACGGAGGGTCCGTACCAGATACTGAGGTGGTCGTTGAGGGGTTAAGGAATCATTCTGGTAACCACGCCGCAAAATTCGGTAACATTCAGGACTTTTTTTCTTAGTGAATACAATGAATAATAATGTCAAACTTCTTTTTCATTTATTAGGTTACTTATAATGTATATGGAACAATTTTTTAAATACACTTTTAATTGTGTTTTTCAATGTTATCTGGAGTTAAAAATGGCACCTTTGAAGAGACGGTGGGAGTGATTTCACCTCACAGACTTATTTGAAATAAAAAAACCAAAATGATTCTTAATCATTATGAGTACCACTATCGCAGGTGCCAGAATTAGCCACATGAGTCAAAATTTAACAAAATTGCGCGCATTCAACCTTCGAGAAAAAATGGAAAATTTCGAGACTTGAAGTTTAAATGCCCGTAATTTTGTTAAATTTGATCTTACGTGGCTAATTCTGGCACCTGCGATAGCGGTACTCATAATGATTAAGAATTAGTTTGGTTTATTTGTTTCAGATGAGTCTGTGAGCTGAAATCACTCCCGCCGTCTTGTCAAAGGCGCTATTTTTAACTCCAGATAACATTGAAAAAACACAATTAAAAGTGCATTTAAAAAATTGCTCCGTATATATTATAAGTAGGTTAATAAATGAAAAAGAGGTTTCAAATTGTTGTTCATTGTATTCACTGAGAAAAAAAACTCTGAATGTTGTCGAATTTTGCGACGTGATTACCAGAATGACCCCTTAAGAGGTTTTTAATTTGGACATTAGGTTGTTTATGTCACGAGAATTCCTTGTGCATGGCGGAAAAGGTGTTATTATGTTATATTATCTTAGAACTTGACATCAATGTTTCATTCCAGTTATGGCAGTACATTGTTCCTCGTACTCCTTTCTTTAATCGATAAACTAGTAGTTGGCACCGAGGCTCGTGAAAACCATCCAACGGATGACTCTTCGGTGTTTCTCTCATTCCCGGAGGATGCATCTTGCTTCACGTCGCATAAAACACAACAATCTCATAAATTTCGCGCGTGAAGAAGCCTCGGAGCTCCTTGAGGCGAAGGTTAATCGCGGTCTAGCAACAAAAATGCGCATACTTCGTACATTTCGTAAAAGCCTGTCAGCCAGCAACGGCGCGGTGTCAGCGCGCGTTTTCCAACCGCGTGCCCCCTTATTCGGTATTTTCAATACTTTTCCTCCCGATAACAACGCGCGGACAGAGGCTAATCGAGCGTCGGAATCGTGAATCCATTAGCTCGAAAAAGAAAACCGGATACGGAATCCGCGCCGCCCGTGAGTCATTGTAAGAGACAACTCGTCGTTACTCCTCGTCGCTATCTCGTTGCAAGCGCTTCGACTCGCTTCGACTACGGCATGGTTATAAATAATCGATACAAGTCATCGCGACCGCTAAACACCTGCAGCCCCTTCCAATTTTCGCGCAGGATTACCTGCTTCTCTGCCTCGTGCAACTTCCTTTGTTAATTACGTCCCATCGCGTTCTTGCCGATGCGACGCGCGGCGTAAACACGCTCGAGGTAAAAGTTCCAGCGAAAGGTATTGAGAAATCCTTTTCAGAAGCAGCGTGCATGGGAAGGCGACGCGAGGTATAATAGGTGTTTCGCTAATGTAAGAACTTTGATTCGAGTGCCAGAATATCGAGGCGCAAATCGGGTGCAAGTGCTCTTCAAATTTAAACCCAAATTTGAGGGTTGAAAGTGTTGCTTCTATGCTTCGTGATCTTCTACATATACTCAATGCGCAATTACATCAGTCGTCTCGATGGAACGTTACCAACGTCCCACCCTAATGATCACCCCTTCGCCTTCGTTTATCCTCCTCCCCATTGCTGGCGTCCCATCAGACAGACGAAAGAGCTCACGGACATAATCGTAACGGAACGACGAAACGCTGTGAGCAAATGGCAAACGTCGGGGGAATAGGGGAGCGTGGAAACGAAATTGAAGGGGTGCTTTTCCTTTTTTATTCGATGCCAGGCTTTGCGGCGAGCTTTCCCTCTCGTCCCTGTTTGTACCTCGAAATCCTCTGTTGTAGAAACTCCTTTTTCACTTAGGCTGCTTTGGTGTCCATCGTTTTCCTTCATCGAGAGAGATCTGGGGGCTAATGTCACTATTTATTGACGTTGACGTATCGAGTGATCTTTGATGGAAAGAGTCTAGGAAGATAAGCATGCGATACTTCTCCTCTTTTGTTCCATTTATTTTTTTTTAAGTAGGGGAGACTGGAGCAGATTGTTACAAAAAAGTTTTTAGAGGTTTTCCTCGAAAGTGTTTTCATCAATCCGGAAATAATTTGCGTGATTTGCTACTTACATATGTGGTGAACTGATTGCGTGAAAGTACGTGACGTTACCCTCATATTATCCTTAAACGAGAGGTAGGGATCTGAAACTTCACGGAATGGTGTTTCAAGTGAGGAGCAATGTTTAGCAAACAACAACAAAATTTGTCACGGGAGCCGTTTGCTTATATTTACCTACCTTGCTAGATTTTTCACTGATTACGCGGTGAGAACTTTTTACTTCAGTTTAATTTGGTTCCAGGCAACAGATCTTGTTCTTTATTATTTACAAGAATTTATAGGGTAAGTCGGGGAGAGATGGCCCACTTTTTTTAAAACAATCAGTACAGCGTAAATTTAGTGGTTTTATAAAAGACAAAAATATATTTGCAAGAGGAAATACATTTAGATAAATAATATACAATTGAATTACAAAAACAATCATACATTTAAAAAGAATAAAATCAAATTGGAGTCTATGCGAAAGGTCATCTCACCTGGATTGTCCGGGTGAGATGACCCATATAAAAAATACATGTTATGAGGTTAATAAGACGAAATATGATTTATTTTTCTTGCACAGAACTTTTCCACACTTATTGCAGAAGTTCAAAAATGTTGAGCATCCTTCGTGAAACCATTTTTACAGCGAACCCAGTCATCGGGTATCGATGTAAAGCTGTACTGTTCCCAACAATTCACCCATTTTGCCACTTTGGACTGCTTCTACGGTTTTCAACAATGTTTGTCCATCAACATCGTTTGTCCATACCGTCCTACGCTGATTATATCTTCGTTTATGTTCCGTTGGCATGTTCTACAAAAACATTTACTAAATAACTATTATGCATGATTTTATGATGGGCCAACTATCCCCGAAAAAATCAGGCCAACTAACCCAAAAGTCAAGGAGCACCGACTCGCTTGTTTTTTCAATAATGCTACGACAATATCTCACCACAAGCACGTAAACACAACCATTAAACATTACATTAATGCACTGAATTCAGAAGAAGCAATTACTTTTTCGCAAAATGTCAGCAAATTATAATTTAAAAAACACGTAGAAAATTTTCGAGAATAATCCATTTTTACATTACAAATAACTAACCTGATTTCACAGGTAAAAGCAAACAGGAAACACGATTAACGCGACGTGTGAGTTACGCGCAATATATCATTAAAAACAACTGAAAATCGCAACGTTCTAGAACATAAACGTGATCGAGCCATCTCACCCGGAATTACCCTATTTGGCGATCTACATTTTTCAGCTCGCGAACATCTACATCTCTTCTTTCACCATTTATCTACCACGCACGAGTCTCCACTATTTTCCACATACCATAGAAACTTAAACGTCGAAGGAGGCAAACTGCATGGTTTTATCGTTCCCTTTTCCCCATTGGGGCGTAAATCTCTCGCCATCGTCCCGCGAGATCCTCTCGATGACGTACTCGTTCCTGGACATCGTGATTCACACACGCCGATGGCTTCGCGGATAATTATTGCCGGTGCAATTAGGTGCACCTACGGTGTACCGTCGATTGACTCGCAGCTAGACGGGGGACGGCGATTAATTATCCGGTGGTTGACGCGTCAGAATAAGTAATTGTCGTTCGTCGACGTTCCACGGTGCTTGGCCAGCCGCTAAAAGAAAATCGCGGCAGCCGGGCCGGGGAACACGCGGTGAGCGGTGCCAGGTGATTTACCGATTCGAGCGTAATTGGTGATGAATGGCAATCGTTGGGGCCACCTTTCATTATCGCTGAAAAACACACCGACGGTATCATAATTAAAGGCGCAACAACGTCGGGAAAATCTATTTATCGTGACCGTTAGGCTGATAACGCGCCGATGCATTAAGCATCCTAGGGTAACGGGTACGACTGTCCTATATTAATTAGAGTATTATTAATGAGGCCAGTGTGAATTAGGGTCTTGAATCTCCATAATTTCAACTAGGGGTGAGTTATGGGCAGTCATGTTTTCAGAACTTATATTTTACTGTACTAATTATATTTACTTAGTAATATTTTACTGTAATATTTTGTAAAGAGAAAATAGGTACACTTCCCATGCATTGCATTTGAGATGGTTGAGTATCCCGTTTAATGATGCCGCTCCCATTGTGCTGTAATTAGCAAATAGGGCAGTTTTTGTCTACTATTAATCATAGGGGCGGCGACCCTCGTTAAAGGGAAAGCCTTTGGTAACCTGTGTGATCTACCCCCAGTGACTCGTCGCGACGGTTCTCAGGTATCTTTGGGGTTAGGTGTTTCCGACATTCACCGAGCTAAGTAGTCGTGTCTTTCGCGTCGAGCCGAATAAAATATTGTATTTCCAACGTTCTGATATTTCTGATCTGTACTTGCTTGTAGCAAGCACATAGGTACCTTGATTGAGGGTTTATTGAACAGTGTTGAGTGTAAATAGTGACAGACTTTAATGCAGTGAATATAATGATCGATAGTGCAGCAGTGCTGAGATCTGATTGTCCACACTTTATTTTGGTGGGCATTTCTGTAACTGATTTGTTTGTAATTACTTGCAACTCGAGTAAGCTAGGCTTGCTTGCACCTTGAAACAAGCACGTCGATTTCCTACAAGACGTCCATTTTAGTTATTTACTCTAGGCTATTACTTTTTCAGATTACAAATTTCGATTTCATTTCTTTGCGCTCGTTAGGCATTTTCTCTGGCAGTTAAGAAATATGGAATCCAGGAATAGATTAATAGACCGAGTCTACTCAATTTTATCAATCATATTGCGATGCTGTTTAAACAGAACAGAAGCGTATAACGTAGGCTGTTTATGGCGCTTTAATCAACTAGTAGCAGTTAGTTACACACAGGCCTTAAATATTTCTCCCCGCTGGAGGGGCTCTAAATAAAACACGCGGAATCAAGGAAAGAAGATCAATATAGCTGTACCAGATAGCGCTCCATTTCTTTCTCGTAATTTGCTGGGAGTAGCGAGCTACAGCTTCCTACTTGAAAAACAAAACGCTCGGCAATTTCGAGACCCAATTAGGCCACGTTCCACCGATCCAATCCCATTATCGATAAATTAAATTGCTCCGATAGCCTTCGGTTGCCAGGTAACGATCTCCCGTGAATTCGGAATCCGATTTAAAAATACATGCCACTCGAATAAAAGAGACTGCGCAGAAAGGATACAATAAAACCGCGACTATCCTCTCCACAAAACAGTGTTTATTAATTATTTACACATGTACTATAACTTCAGGATTACAACTCCATTGAAACCCCCCGCGATAACATTGAATCGTAACACTAAATACCCAGATAAGAATATCCCCACTAAACCGGCGGACGATTCCCTAATATCACTTAAAATTAATTCGCACCCATCGACGTATCTCTATCCTTGGCTTAACGTCGCATCGCGAGATCGAAGGGATAATTGCGCGAGCGTGTCGCCATATTCGGTTGGACGTTTCCCACAACACGAAGCTGCGAGGGGAACGCACGCGAGCATATGACGGGGACGACAGGTAACTAGGATAACGTAATAATTTTAGAAGCGAGCCGAGCTATATTTAGATCACATTGCCTCGCGCAAAGTGTCTTCTGCGTGCGTAGATTCCCGCTTATCGGACCATGACCGCCTCGACCGCCTCTTCGTCGTTCCTTCTTGTTCTTCCACTTCTTCTTCATCCTCTTCTTCTTCTTCTTCTTCTTCATAGTTGCCCGGTCGCGCGATCCACCTCCTCACTCCCCGCCGGTTCTTCCTTCATCGGAGAACGTCTGAGGCGCGCAGAGAACGAGTTCCCCGCACGACGTGCGTGTTATGGTTCGCAAAGGGTAATCAGCTACCGGATACTTGTCTTAGAGGGATTTCACAGATGGAATTAGACGGGGAATCGGGGAAAAATCGAGCGACGCCGTTGCCCAGGACGGATCATTACGCCCCGCGGGAGGGAGGGGAGAAATTCGACGTCGGAATGAGGGGGTTGCGCGAGGCAAGGAACCTCCGCGGCCGTACGGCGTATAATTAAGAAACAGAAAAGCGAATAACAGGGCGCTCGCCAGTGAAACAAAGTCCGAAGGGCACGGGAGGGGAGAGGGGGATGAAATTGAAGGGGAGAGGAATGTATGGTGGGTTTGATCGAGGGGGATTTGTGGCGCAGTTCGTGGCAAGGTGTTTTTCGATCGAGTGTAGTGGTTTAACTAGAGTGAAACACTGTTTTGTATGTAGAGTGTCGTATTTTTTAATTTGTAAATGCATGTATTTGGGGGTTGAAGGAGCTTGAGAGTCGAGGATAATTTAATCAGTGGAATATGGTATTCTTTTCGTGAGAGAGATGTTTTGAAACATTAATGGAGGATGAAAAGGGTGTAAGTTGAGTCGTTTTTGTCACAAATGAAGCATTTCTTTTTCAATTATTTACAAAGAAATAAATTGAAGCTGAGACTTATTCTTTGACACAGTGTTTATTAGTATCGTTAGCTTTTAAAAGAAATTTTTGTTTCGCCAAAAATGTGTATTATAGATGACGTTACAGATGGATCGATAAATAGGATTTTTAAAAATGTTTCTTTAAACATTCATCTGTAGCGTCATATGTAATATATATTTTTGACTAAACAAACGTGTTTTTTAATGCTTGTAAAGAAAATGTACTTCTTTAGATTGAATTCTCCACTTACGGTGGAGGGGAAGTTTTGCGAGTTAAGAAAAACACGTGGCATATAAAGAGAGCGAGCGTAAGACAGAGTGAAACTCGATTATTATAAAATTTCTAAAAAGGTATCAACAACTTAAAGAATAAACTTTAATTGTCGTTTCTTTGTTTTGAGGTAAGCGTTACTGTACATAGCACAAATAGGGCATTAAAATAATGAAAATAAATTCTTTGTTTTCAGAGCAACGCAATATCGTTTATTTCAAGAATCATTTCCCCTAAAACCCATAAAATATATCTTATATGCTTATAATGCTAATAAACTTTGTGTAAAAGAATAAGTTTCAACTTATTTCTTTGCAATGAAATGAAAAAAGAAATGCTTCATTTTCAATAAAAAAGACTGCCTCGGAAATTTTCCAAAGTGCACGGTATTTATAAAACAAACTGAAGCAACGATTTATACGTCATTGAACAGAAGACGAAGAAAAAGTTTGATCCGAGAAATCTACCCGAATTCCTCGAGCCAAACTGCTTACACTCCCCGAAGAAAATAAGCTTTTTCGGTTTCTCGCAATGAGTTGCTCAATCCGAAACCGACAGCCGCATACCGGAGGAAAGAGAAATGCCAGAAGAAGCGACAGTTGATTCGTGTTTACGATTGCAGCAAGGAATTTCGATAAGGCTGAAGCAGGGAGAGGACGTTAGGAAAAACAGGTATCGATCACGCGGCAGATCGATTCTGACCGTTCAACTTCTCGCCGGAACAGTCGAGAGCACCGTTACGCTGCAAACGATTTAGCCTTTGGCGCGAGGGGATCGATCAACCGGGAAATTAATCTCCCCGACAAGATACTTAATATTCGACGAAATGTCTCGGGCCGCGGAGGTTGTTCGCCGTGGCCGGGGAACCTCCCCCCGGGGCGCAGCCGGGCGTCTAGGTGGCCGATTTCACTTCGATTATCCGTTAAATTGATGTTGCGCGGCGCGCGAGGGACGTAACGAGTGCAATTATCAGAAATAACGCGGGGAGGCTGCTCGCTTCGGTGTCTGTCTCGTCACGGTGCAATTTACCAACGCCCTCTTTTCTCCCCCCTCCCACCCCCTCGTCCCTGCCTCGCCCCGGTGCCTCTTGCTCGGATACTCGCTCTCTGGGCACCAACAACGAATTAAACGCACTTTAATGAGACGATTTTCCAGTCACCTTTCGCGACGTGCGGGCCGAGAGAGCGAACGCTTAACGAGCGTGCGTGCGTGAAGTCGAAAAATAAAGAGAACGCCTTTCGAGAGGTGTAAGAGCGCGGCTACGTGTGTTTGCTGCCGCGGGTGTGTGCGCGTTTGTACGAGGGAGGCGTGGAGGAGATAAGAGGAGAGGAGCAACAGCAACGAGACATCACAGGACCCCCAAGAGAACACCTAGACCCGGGGGCCCACGAAGGGGCGATCACCGTGGTTAGATTGAAATTAAAATCAATTAGCCTCGGGTGTGTAATCATTAATCCGCCACGTTGGCCGCGCGTCACGTGACGGGGATCCTGATACGGCTCTCTACGTGTCCAGTTGAGACAAGCTTCGTAGCGAATGAGAGAGGTCGATAAAAACTTGTCGGATGTTCGGCGAAGAAAGGAGAGACGATGGAAACGCTAGCTGCTACGCTGGGACTTTGAATGGGGATAGGTTCGTGGCGAGAGTGTGTACGAGGAGTTGCTTGCCATCGTGTTAGATGGAGAGATCTGCTAATTGCGAATTTGTTAATGGGAGCTTCCGACGAAGCTAGAGGTTTGCGAGATGAGTCTGTCTTTTAGGGGTTGCAGTTTATTGCGGACTTCTAGCCACGCGAGTTTCATTGATTTTAGGGTGAACGCATCAAAGGAACGCTTTGGCACTGGTATCTGAGCTTCACAGTTCCCTTTACTCCGAGGGAAAATGTTGTTGATATTGAGGGGTCAGGTAGGCAGAGCCTCGGGTAGTGATTTCTAGGTGGAACTAATCGAATGGGTTCGATTTCTAGATGCCCCGAGTCCCCTTCTCGCGGCAACCAGCTACGAACCACTGCATAATGAGCGTAATTGCGCTTTGCCGTGCGCGGAAACGCGTAAAGTACGACGTCCCTGCACGATACTCGGCTCAGTCCCCGAGGGGTCCTTAAGTGGAAACGTGAGAAACAGGAACCGTCCGGATGGCACGTTATCGGCTGGAGAGCAATCTGTGCTACGTTATCAGGGAAAAATAATTCCCGCGCGTATCCCTGCTCTCTGACACTAGCGAACGCGCGACACTCGCAGCATGGCGCTATCGGGATAATTACCAGATCGAGTAAGAAATCGGATGCTCCATACCATCTTACATAAAATACTTAGCCCGTCCGCTCGTTCAAACCTGTTTCACTTCTCGACAATCCTCCATTGTCAACTACGACACTCTTCTCAATTTCTCCCCACTAACCTTCGCATTCAATTCCCACTTTCAATAGTGGAATCCCAATCGAAGAATGTCACTCGAATTCGTACGTTTGTTTATGCGAGCAAGGGAAGGAGCGAAATTGAGGCATTTGATGGAAAAAGGGCACATACGCCAAAATGCCATTTCGAGTAAATCGGTTTCAAAGCTTTCATTATAGTATAACTTAATGAAAAGTAATGCAATCAAATCCAATTTTTTTTAAAGATGTAGTATCATATCCTTCAAACGTTTCGTAAACAGAAGTCATGATTTGAAAATGATATGTGCCTTTATTTAATAGTTTTATGCAAGTGGTTTATGTGCCCTTTTTCCGTAAATAGGGTAAATTCGTAATAAAATTGCTTCTTTGTTTAGTTATTTACATATAATTTTGTTTACATACTTCGTTGCCAATTTTTTATACATTTCTTAAATAAAAAATACAAAATGAAGGGCAAAACTAAACAAAAAATGTTATGTTTTAAGTAAGTATTAATTTCTTCGATTTTTTGCAGCAAGCTGTCTTACAAATCAATTTCATCTTTCCTAAATTCGCTTCTTTCCTTGCGGATTCGATACACGCCTCACAATTTCCATAGTTCCTCGCTTACATTAAATCAAACGTATTGCACGACCAGACAATAGACAGCACGGCAGCGCGACCGCTCAGCGGCTATGTAGCTGCATGTCGCTCACGCTACGTAACAAAACAACATTTAGCTAATTTAAACGTGGGAGAAGAAATGTCCTTGATATATTATATATATATAACATATTCCTGAGTCGATTTAACCGATTTACGGAAAAAGGGCACATAAGCCTATGTGCCCTTTTTCCATTAAATGCCTCAATTACTCGCGGAACGACTCGAATGCATCATCCCACTGCTAGCCAGCGGTGGGTTATTGTCGTCGAAATGAGCGGCAATTAACCGCGAATAATTATCATCATTTGTTCCAGCGAAAAAGTGCCGCGCGCTCCCGTGGAAGCTGCTGGGAAACGAGAAGAGGGAGAGAGAAGGATCGCCCCCCGTCTGCCCCTTGGGAATCCCACGGGGAATAACGACGGCTGGCGACGGTTCGCCGCGTCCCCGTTAAAACGGCCCCTCCGCGGGCTTATCGAAGCCGGTTTATGAGGCGTCCGAATCGAATTTTTCCGGCGACCGCGGCGCGTAATCATTATATCGGACGCACTGGTTTAACCAGTCCCGATAACATCTTTCCCATGCTAAATATACCGGCGTGCCGGCTAAATCCGTATCGCGGATTCGCGGGGCGGTAAATCGTGGCTGGTTCGGCCGGTCCCGTAAAACCGGGCCTCTGGCCCTCGCGCAGCGACAGTGGTGTAATTAATTTTTCCGCTCATGCCGGGCTCGTTGCGTTTCAAAGAAGTTCGACCTGATCGTTTTGCTGAGTGGGTTAACGAAACGATTGTCTCTGAAGCGTGGGAGGTTGAGAGGTTTGTAGTGTCAGTAGTGATTAATTGGGGTGATTGGGTTACTGAAATTAATGGATTGTTAATGTATTGAATGGTGGTGAGATTTGAAGGCGCTAAGATCTCGGATATTCGTGTTGAGGAATTAATAAGGGTGCTAGTAATGTAAGGTAAATGTATTTACTTAGAAATGTGTTAAAGTTACGTATGCACGAGATACAAGTGAAATGGATATAAAATTGCATTTCGCCTTGGTTGGTTTAGATAAAGGTGGCTGGGGCACTTCACTTTTATCTCTGTATCTTAGGCGACGATTTTTCGCGGAGAAGGTCCTCAAGGTTATCTTTTTAATACCGCAATTATGAAACAATATTACAGGTATCTGTATGCATTTAAACTTTGACCTCATCTTCTCGGAATCCCCTCAATCGCATTCGATGGCGATGTTAAAACATTTATGTGCCTTTGTGCGGGCACGATGCCTTCCACTATCTACATACAATGCTTCCATTAACTTTTTTTCAGCGCGTTCGCGTAAGGACAATTTCAAACGCGCCAATAATACTCGGATTTCTTTAAAACCGTAAAAATCGTGGAGCGAGAAAGTTCAGCGAATGCGTCGGTCGATAGAAATGGGAGAGCGGGAGATAAAAGTATAGAGCCCTCCTATTATTCTCAACTCTGTCGACCTTATAATCGCGTTGGTTAGTATTTTTAATGGCCGCGGTTTACCATAGCGGTCCGGCCGGTAATAGGCCGATGTATCGTAGTGATTAATTCATCAGAGGATCGGTGGGAACAGGGCGACGTTGTCTTGGCTTGTTCGCGGAAGGCAGGCCGCAAGTGAATCCCAGAAATTTCACTTCAACTTCCTGTTAACGATCCCAATCGGTGGATGCACGGTGACGCTAAACGATGGTCCCGCTGATTAATTCATCAAACGGTGTCCGGGGTGGTAGTACATCGAGTTCGACCCTTCAGGAAGAGAAGCCGTGAGCGTGTCTCAGATAGTTTATGGTAATTCTTGCACGCTGACAAACCGGTGGGAAACTTGGGGACACTGGACGCCGTAGGAACGGTTTCCAGTGGCACGGTGTTGAATCATTTCGCGGTGATTAACTATTTCTCGCCTGGCATGCTGGGCTGATAATTTGGAAAAGGCAGAAACGCGTCTCAGAGATCAACGAAATGTGGTAACTATCGGTTCATAGATATCCTCAAAACTATTCGTAATAGGTACTAAACTTTACACAGAAACCTTCACGAAATTGTCACATTATCAAGTGGAAGGGTGACACTTTTTAGAGTCACATTTCGGATTTTGTTAAAACTTAGTACCTAGTATGTAGTGATATATAATTGTATAATTAAACGAACTTACCAAGTGAAGTTCGATTCTAATTGTATAAGCGCCTCCTCCGAAAATATCAAATTGTAGTATCCCTACTTTATGCCGATATGGTCACAGCTTTAACATAAAATAAAACGAGGAGGAGGCGCTAAATACAATCGTGTTCAGAAGAATTTTTCAAAATTTTAAAACTTGTGGATCTTACACCTCTTTAAAATATATTGTTGACCTTTTTTTATTAACTTATAACTGTTGAACTAAGATACTGATAAAAATGAGCTTCTGAGTGCTTACAGTGGAGATACAAGAGTAGCTAATAAAAATGATTTCGCTTCAAAAAAACAATTTTTGATAATTTATATTGCAATTGTACTAAACAAATGCAATTTTATAATAGCAGGGCACTATTTAACAATTTTCCACTCTTTAAAAAGCTCATTTTTATAAGTTTCTTAGTTCAACAGTTATAATTTATTGAAAAAAGATCAACACTATAAGATCCACAGTTTTTAAAATGTTGAAAAATCCTTCTAGACACAAGTATATATCACCGAAGACTAAAACATATCCACGTTTCACCAAAATTCGGAATGTTCCTCCAAAAAGTGTCCGATTTCGCATGGAATGACCCGAAAGGTTTAGAAAGCATAATTCAGAATCAGACACACGACTTGAAATTCTCTCCGCACTGCTCCCTTCTCTCATCAGAATCACCGCGACGCTCCAGTATCGTCCGGAGCGTCCCGCGTCGAAGATGCAGATACTCGGTATTAATTAGCGCGCTCACGATTACACGAGCATTTTAGCGATCTGGTTCGCGCGCTAATGCCTCCGGCTCCTCTCGCGTTTGCGGAATTACCGCAAGCTGGAAGATTAATGCGCCCGGCGGTAACACGATGAATTAGCCGCGGCGAGATTAATCGCGGCCGCGCTTAGACGATGAATTATCCGCGATCCGAAAAATCAATAAACCAAACGGCCGGCAATTAATTTCGCGAAACGCTGCTAATCGCGATGGAGGAGCCGCGCGGCTCGTCTTATCGGGGCTCTCCGCGCGGTATATCGCGGCGGTGACATTAAAATCACCGCGGACGATTACGAGTTAATTGCTATTAACGTTTTCATCTTTCCACCGCGATAATCCCCTATCTCCCGTCGCGCCTCGCCGCTTTCTCAGATGCGTGCCCAAGTCTAAGCTTGGACACAAACTGAGTATGCTAAACCTTTTGGGCCAGTGGCTGGCATAAATCTAAAAGTGCGGTTGCAGGTAATTGAATCTCTGAACGCCTTTCAGAACGAAGTTGCTTCGAGGGAATAATAAAAGAAAAATGAATCGGTATTACACCCGCCGAAATTCTACGTGGTATCGAACATATCGCGTTGATATATCGTGGCCATTGACGCGTAATTACGATCGGGTCTCAGCACAGAGCGCCTCGTCTTAGCTGCTACATATCTCACAGCATGATTGATGGATTTCTTTCCTGTTCGGTCGTGCAGCGAGCCTAAAGGGAGAGGTATTTAATGCTCCAGCGAAGGAGTAACGATTCGCATGAATACGTTGAGCCACTAATATTAGACGGGGGAGGGGGGCAAGGAGAAAATGCTTGAGTCCCTGCAGTTAAACGCTCGTTTCTCGACTACAGTAAAATATTAATGAAGGAACGCTCCTCTCTTTAACGAACCACCACCCGTTAACGTTCGTTCCTAATTGCGCCGTTCTGGTTCTAGGTAATTAAGGAAATCCTTCCGATAAAGGACACTTCCACGGAGCGCGGCAATCTCGACGGTGCTCTAGGTTTATCGGCGAATTTCATTATGATCCGATAAAAAGCCGCTTACTGCTTATATCCAGTAATTGTTTAATGGCCCGGCATAAATATTCCTCGCTCCTACGGTAAAATCGATGGGAACTGCATTCTGCTGCGAAATGTACGCATTTAAGCGCGGCGTAGAGCGCCGATTGTCGAAGAGGTGAATTGAAAACGGGCTGTTCCCACCGGATTACATTGGATTTTATACTTTCGTGAATAGCTCTGGGATATCGGCACGGTTAAATCGGAAACGCTGTGTCACGCTATTTAGATAACGTTCGAAACACGTACAGCCGCGAATTGTAACGGAATGGTAAATCCAGGACGTGGACACTTGTTTCGAATATTGTAAACATTTTCGTATACTCGCATAGCTAGTACAAAAAAAAGGATTTCATTGATTTTTCACTGTGTTTGTTTGGGGGAGAGCTAACTTGGTGTGCACCACCTGTCATTGCCAAAATTCTTCTGCGTTGCACTGTACTAAATTACACTTAGTAATGAATTTCCAGCAAAATTGCCAGGGCAGAATATAATACCTTCAAGCTTCGTATGTAATCACTGCATAGACAAATTTGCGATATGATACAGTCAATTTGCATCGAAGAGTCTACCTGAAATAATTGGGCTGACTATAATGGCTTATTCTACTTGTCTAGCTGATGGAAAGCGTTTATAAGTTTCGCGAGAAAGTTCATAGACACTCCCCGAAAGCACCTCAGTTCTTCGGACGACTTATAAACTCAGCCCGTTAGATATTACTAGCTTCGCCTCGCGCGACGACGGCGCGGGGAAGGTGAAAGAGCGAGAGGGACGGGCTGATCGCCCCGTTAGATCAAATCTAGGTCGTTACGCGCGTTTCTGAAACGCTTCGACATTAGGAGTGCTGTTCGAGATGCACTCGACCTTCATACTAATCTCGACCTGGAACATCGTGATTTTTATGACACGGTCGCGAATCTGGGTGTCCTGGAACTCGCCAGCCGATCGATAAACTCGATAGATCCGAACAGTCGATTCGATGGAAGAACGATGCTCCTTTCAGCCGAAGAAAATAAAATCGCTGAGGATCGTCGAAATCGCCTTTCCGATCTGATGACGCGTGATTGCAACGGCGTTGATTCGAGGTACCGTTTTCGGAAGAGAATGACGGTCATCAGGAGCAACGGGGAATTGAGTTCGTTAACCAAGAGCGACGACGTCTCTCCTCGGCGTCGTACAGATCGGCTGGCGATAAGCGCACGCTTGCGAGTAAACAAAGGGGAGTTCTCACACAATGCGACAATGAACCTGAAAGCCCTTAGGTAACATTAACAGACTCCAGACGCGACGAAGACGCCTCGCATAGACGTGATCTCGTAATTATGCGCGGCCCGTAGACAAACTGCCGTCCCCCTTCGCCCTTTTTCCTTCTCCTTCTCTTCCCCCTTTGTTTCCTTTCGAGCAACTCAGTGTTGCAGCACAAGCGAGCCTTTCGCCAGTGGCACTCTGGGACAAGTATTTACAGCGAATTGAGCTACTCCCTTGATTCTAGCTTAGATCTCTTTTTTAATTGCATATATATTATAAATCGGTAGAGTTCAAAGGAAACGTGGACCGTCACTTTCTTAAACGAATACACTGGAAAGTGAGGGGAAAATGATGGCCGCGGTGAGGGAGCTGGAAAAGAAAGAAGGCCCCGGCGTATCGTTCGTAATTCTCGGTAGCCGGTGTCGGTAGGCAATCTGATCCCAGGACAACGGTTCGGAAGCATTGGTTGACAGTAAAATATCAGCAGG
Source organism: Andrena chrysosceles (assembly GCA_963855975.1). Lineage (NCBI taxonomy): Eukaryota > Metazoa > Arthropoda > Insecta > Hymenoptera > Andrenidae > Andrena > Andrena chrysosceles. The sequence goes on along the minus strand of OY979766.1, from coordinate 112,114,052 downwards.
TACTAGTCAGTATAGCCGCGATTGGATCGAGAGAGGAGGCTGGTATATAAGCGTGTATACGTGGCTGGGCTGAAGGCACTCCTATCCTGGCAACAGTCCTCGGGGTACTGTTAGCCACCGATGAATGATAACCATATCGCGATATGCGCCGCCGATACAATGGAGAGTAAACGGAGGATGTATTGGTCAGGAAAGCGCGCACACGGGGCTGCGTTTCTCAAAATAGAAGGAGTATTGGATCGATAATTCATTCCGGGTGGAATAGTCTTGACTCTCCTATCAGCCACCCTCTGGCGTGCTAAAGTACGTCTTACCAAAAATAATACTGATTAGACTGTTAGATTCGAGGGTAGGTATCACAGTGAACGTATTCTGGGAATATAAAAAAATATATAAACAAAATTTTATCTTAAACGATTTTATTAAAAAGTGTACTAAAAAGTAAAAATTAATTCTTTTCTTGTAGATACTATAATTTCGATGGTGGTTTTTCACTTTAAATAAAATCGTGGAGCAGGATATGTTACAACAAATTCATTTCGACGCTTGATTCTGTATTAAATTGATTCATATTGTGTTATGACATATATATTGAACATATTGAACTTGATCCTATCCCTAGTTATATTTATTGATGACTGTAATTCTTTCACCCCTTCGGAACTAGTTTTTTTTAAATATATTGTATTAGCATCCAAATTACACACGCTTGCAAAGTTTCAAGATAATTGGATAGTTGGAAGTTGGATAAATACCAGATTTTGGAATACCAGATTTTACCAGATTGAATCATACATATATTAAAAAACAGAGGATCGAAGTTGAATAAAATCGTTTAAAAATTGCGAAAAGCAGTGCATTTCCAAAATTGCCACCGTTTTATGATTTTAGAGGAGGGCAAGTTGAAGGAAAAATTGCTTTCATAAGAAATGAGGTATGAAATTGTAATGATTTTAGGCGGTACTTAAATTAGATAATAAAAATTTTAGCTTAAAAATGAATTTTATTAGGTCACGCGTCCTCAGGGAGCCAAGTGACAGGGGCTTTTCCACTGCGCGTTTATTTTTTCTCAGCGTGAAGAAAATTTAATATGATTCTGCACGGTGAAACGTATATGCTATCTATTATATTAAAAGGTGAGAGAATTACATTACATTGCGGGAAATAATTAATTGTACAAAGGAAGAAAAATTTATGCATATTGTGGCATGTGCCTGTTTTCCACTGGGCCTCCCAATTCTCAAAGTGCCAAGAATACTTTTCTTTTTGGACCGGAAAGGAGGCCAATCAACCAGCCTCAATCGTTACAGCTTCCAACGGAACAATCTCGAAAGATTCGCTGAAACCTCGTTTTCTCCCCTCGCCTTCTTCGAGCTCGTTACACCCCGAAACTTACGAGATGGCGACAATAAGAGCTAATTAACAGAGTGCTCGTGGCTCACGGGTTCTCCGATAATTGAACTCGCTGCTCATGGGAAACGTTTCCGGTTCCCCTGCCCTCTCTTATCCTCTCCGGACACTTTCCTACTGGCTGGGCCTCCTTCGAGCAACCTCTCAGCCTGAGGTCTCGCTTAAATTTTATCTGTACAGACCTAACGGCGCGACTCTTCAGCTTCGTCGAGGATCAAACGTAACACTCTCCGTTTCCACGAGCTCGAAGGTTTGTCATCCGGCGCGATGTCAATGGCCTGTGTTTCGTCACTTTTCGGAATCCGGCGTGGTTCCCTGGTTGTCCTGTCTATCTCTCTGTTTGCTCTCTGTACACTTGCGCTGCGACGTTTCTTCCTGCCTTGTTTCGTGGGTCCCATTGAATTAATGGCAAAACGCGGGAAGAAGGTTGGCAACTATACCGTTCCGAACTTCTAGAGTAATTAAATTTCTAGGTGGAGCTTCCTTCAATCCTTTTCTTCGAGTAGAAACGTCACACGCGGTTGGGTTGCTACAGATCAGAGATAGGCAAAATTTTTATTGAAATAAATATTTCGAATAACGAATAAAAGTTCAAATAAGGTATTCGTAATGTATCGAAGTTAAAGTTGAAGTTAAAGTTGAATAATTTATTCGACGTTGAAGTTGAAACGCTCGATGAATAAAAGAATTATCTTTATTCGTCGAATAATCTAAATTCAGAGTAACTCGATGAATAAAAGAATTATCTTTATTCGTCGAATAATCTAAATTCAGAGTAACTCGATGAATAAAAGAATTATCTTTATTCGTCGAATAATCTAAATTCAGAGTAACTCGATGAATAAAAGAATTATCTTTATTCGTCGAATAATCTAAATTCAGAGTAACTCGATGAATAAAAGAATTATCTTTATTCGTCGAATAATCTAAATTCAGAGTAACTTTTATTTGATTCGTTATTTAAATAATTTTTTATTTAGTTAATGCCGAACTCTGCTACAGATGCCATCAGACGCCAGTGTTCGCAACACTGTACGCATTCAACTCCACTTCGCTACAGAGTTTCGATTTTGTCCAGCCCCGATACTTCTTGTGATCGCGACAGTAACCTCGATCTTTCCACCAGTTTCTTTATCGACTCGCTCGTGCTTCGCTATTTTCAGCCCCGTCTCGCGAGTTCCTCTTCCAATGGCGATTTCACGTGTCTACCGCTGGAAGCGGCGCAGACAACAGCCAGACTGCGTTCGCCATTAATCCAGAAAGTTGCAAGAAAGGGAGACCGAAGGTCCTCGCGATCGCCGACCGACAGAATCGGTTGTGGCGAAATCCAGCAACCGAGAAAACGGTGGATGAAGAAATTCGTCTCGCGCGTCAGTCGCCAGCCCTCGAACACGCTTCTTTGTTGCTACTTTCTGAACGAGAGGGAGCCTATTTCGACGCAGAGAATGGGGGGAGGGGAAGAAAGGAGTGCCGGTCGGAAAGCGTTTTAATCGAGGCTCTGAATTTGATGTGTAATACGTTGTCTCGCGGAGTCGTTAGCTTTTCATTTTTTTCCGTGGGGCCATTTTTATAGTTCCGTTTATACTTGCCTCGGGCAAGAGGACGATAGGGGGGAGTATCCCTGACCGAATTGTGCCTGGGGAAAACCTGTGACTACTTTGCAAGTGGCTTAATCCCACGATTCTTCGGCAAAGTATTAGTCACCATTATTTCTATACAAATTTAATATCCAAATAACCGCCTCGCTCTTGCATTAGATTGTGTATTAGTACTCTTCGCGCTAATAGCTATCATTCTGTTGATAGGGGATGCTAATATTTGACAAGCCCACAGACAGGACTTCTGAGTGTTTGATCCCATGTATTCCTCAAATATGTAAAAACTCGGGCCTCTCGTGAGTGTGTACATAATTAATGCAGGAGCAATAACTTCGTAAAACACTTCTGCTGTAATGTACATTCGATTCCCCGCGCTTTTAATGCTACGCAAATACTTTCTGTTGCGCAACAGCCTCGTGATATTCCCAATATCTCTGTCGATCCAAGAGATGAGTGAAAGTTTCAATTGAAGCTGAAACACTTGACATTCACCACGCCTTCCCAAGTGGTCAGTCGTCCGAACCACCAAGTCCAGAAAACCTGAAATATGGACCGTTTATTTTGAAAGTGGTGTAAGTCCATTTTCTCTTGTTATTTTTTCTAGTTGTACATAAAAAATTTACATTAAATTAAGCATGAATTACGTGATATCTCATTTTTTTCAAAAATGGACTTACACCACTTTCAAAATAAACGGTCCATATTTGCAGAAGCATATGGGCCACAGCCGTTCGTCCTCCGAGTTTCCCGCGATCGTTAGCCACGTAGGACAGAATTCCGATTCGTCGGGCATCTAACATCGTTTCGCGAAAATAACTTCGGTAGACCGATCACCTGCTCGTCACTCCCTTCGTTCGAAATCGAGCAAAACGCGGACGCGATACGTCCAATCGGCCGCTGGAGAAAAATTCCAACCGCCTCGGCCGTTTTGTCGCGTTTCACGCGTCTCTGGGATCAGTCACACCTGAGAATCTGGTTGGATCGGTGCGAGGTGACCGGCGCGAAAATCCAATGATCGGCCGGTATAATGAAACACCGTGTCGTTTATTGGCTACGGGTCGCGCGAACGCTCGTGTCTGTACCGGGCGGTGCGGTAAAAATCGGTTGGGTAATTGGTTCCGGACGATCGGCGATCGTAATTACCGGTAACAGGATGATCGAGGCGGGGCGAGGTCTTGGCAGGTCGTAAAGAGCGAGGAGGACGTCGTCAGTGCCACGCACGTCCATCGGCATCATCGATACCTGGCCAGATCCACGATCAGCACGATCGAGCTGGTAAACATCGGCCTCGACGATCCAGAAACGGTCGATTTTAGAGCGCCTCGGATCTCGACGACGCCGGAGAATTGCGAGCTTAAGACATTAGGAACGATTCCAAGGAACCCATTGGTCGATTATATTCATGTTGGTTCAGAGTTGCTATCAGGGCACTTTCATCAAAGTGATCGTTAAATGTAATATGAATAATTTTCTTAGAAAGGTATGAAACGCTGGGTGGAATTCTCGGTGGTACCTTGCGTGCTAATGAGGGACAGTAATCCTTGGACAGTTGTGATGCAAAAAGAGGTGTATGAATATTGTATTAAGGGGAAGATTAAATTTGAGATCGAATACCAAAAGATGGACGTGTCAAAATCTTCGAGGAACTTCTCTAAATAGTAGAACTTTTCTCAATTGTTTCGCACGGCGATCGTTTGTGATCTCATAAAAGGTCAGAAAAATGGCGAATGCAAATCAGCGGTCGTGGGGGGAGAAATAAGACGAAGATGGGATCGATGGTTGGCGGATAATCGCCGCGTGAGAACTGCCCGGGGACACACAATAGTGGGTCCTGGTCGACGATCGCCGCGCCGCGGTGATCCTCTCTTCGAGGATCACGTCTAAACTCCCTTAAATCGGGTCAACGGCATTCGCACGAGCCGCGGTTGCTGCTGATTCGCGATTCACTGACCTACGCCGATTTACGGGAGTTGCGGCTAACGATCCAGCTGACCTTTGGTAATCGCGCTTCCCCGGGCCCGCGCCCCCTCTCGGGGTGAAAAGTCAAGAAGACTCGGACTCGCCTCGCCTTGTCGAACGCCTCGGACCGTTACGTCAATAAACGACAATAAGTCATTATCGCGATGAAATCTCTATCGTCCCTCTGATGCATGAAACACCTGGTACTTGTGGCTCTTCCATTATTGCACTTTCAGCTTTGTACTCCAAGTATAAATTGCGGTAGTAAAATTGGTCATAATTAATTTCGAAATTGCAAATCCTTTCAAGACAGGATATAGAGAACAAGATGGTAAAGTGCAAGTTACATCTCGAGATCGTAGATGGTAAGAAATATAGTCACCCTGAGCAGTGGCGCACTGTGGATTTAATCTTGGGGGGAACCGATTTTTTATTAATGCAAATTCAATCAAATTCATTAGGTGATTTAAACATTTATTTGAAGAATAAAATCCAGTTTTCTTCTCTTCTTACAAAGTCCGTTTTTGAGGGGTACCAGGACCCCTTGGCCCCCCTCTGAGTTTATTAAATTGATTCTGGAGCTGAAGTAACCTGAGAATTTTTTAAAAAGTTATAAATCTCCAAAACACATTTCCAAGTATTCGATCACCTTCACATATTTATCGCCATCTTACTCGAGATTGTCCGAGTGTAATTTGAGAGCAGTAGCACCTAACCCAATTCCCGCCCTTTATAAAGCGAGGCTGAGTGGTTGATCCAGAAATATTCCCCGGCCTCGCCATAGGAAGCATAAAATAGCAGTTCCCCGGGCGGTGGAACTGCTATTACCAGGGTCTGTGGTGGCGCTCGAAAGTTTCCCTCGATGATCTTATTCAGCGCGGCCAGTCGGAAGTGTGGCATGGAACGGTTTCCGCCGTGGGATCGCCGCGCCACGCCGTGGCGGGTGACATTTCACGAAGTATCAGGAGGTGGCTGCGGATTCTGCCCCGGCGAATATATACGATAACGATTCCAATGACTCGTAATCGTTATGGGAGGACACAACGGGAGAGACGCCCGTTATCTTTACGACTCGATCTTTCGCGCAGAACCACGAAGTGGAGGGTGGTCGGCGATAAGAGATAACGGAGCTAGGGATCCAAAGGCGAGCTCTGGCTTTATTTATCGAGGCGGTGCGCCTCTCCGCCGGTCATCCAGGAAGGCGGTTCACGTGGATTCGAGTTCCACTCGCATTCCCCCTGACAAACTAAGAAGAAGCCGGAAGTCCGATTAGCCCGTAGGTTCATTCACTTTCAACGAGAGACTGATGAGACCGGTGTGAAAAGAAAGTGTATTCCATATGTAGAATAGAATCTGATTGCTTTCAAAGTGAATCCTTCGTCAGCACGTTGTGTCTCCGTTTTCGTGGCAAGGTGCATAAGTATTAACACTATTCCTACCACGAACCGGTCAAAAGACCGTTTTTAAAATATCGATTAGAATTTCCTATATACAACGTAATTGAATCGCCTTTAAACTTCACGACTTTGCCTCAAATATACGTATAATACATTTTTGAATATTCACTTCTTGTTTTATTGTTTATTTTCTGAGAAAAATTTGTAGTCTGTCTTACCTAACGCGACCGGTCAAATGATGTGAAATGTGTCGGTAGGAATAGTGTTAAGGGGGTACAGGATTATTAGACACGCAAAATTGATGGTTTCTTTTGTGTTGGATTGCTTAGGTACCAAGTAATCATTATACCAATAATTTTTCCAGATTATTGAGGGCGCGTTTCTGAGTAATTACCAACAAAAAATTGTCGGAATGTTCAAATTTGTTGCCATTATTAAGCGCTGATGATGGTCCTGCGTAGTGCGCAGATGTAGTTGGTGTACATAGTATGAACTGAACCAATCATCTGAAAGCAAAATGCTTTGGAGTAAGTAATTTCTACACCAAAATCTACAACATGAAATTTGACTGGCGAAATCAAACAAAAATTGTGAAAATTACACGCGAATCAATTTTTTCCCACACTTTTACGGAAGAAAATCGTATTCAACCGTTTATACAATTTTTTACAAACATCCAATGTTGATGCGGAAATTCCATTTTATAGAGAAAGGAATTCTACACCGCTAGTTAAAATTTCAAGGGAAAATATTAATTCCTTAAAAAGTTATGATGTACACGGTGATGTACGGTGTTTAAAAATGTAGTTTCGAAATAAACGGCTTCAAAGTTAAGTTCTCTACGCCAATATCGTTTTGCGAGGTCGTTACTCGACGGTGCACTCAGTTACGTTCAACGCTATATAATTTGCGTAATTATTCGAATTTCTTTACGAAACTTTGTTGTAAATGTTCACGAAGGATCACACTTTCAGAATGAATAGTAAAAAATCGATTTTTTCGGTTTTTCAATAGTCCTGTATGTCATTTGCCCTGGAAGTGGAGGAAAATGGGTTTTAAGAATTAAAGAGTTCTCGAAGAAAACACTAAGTGGTAAAATTAAAAAAAGAATTTATCAGAAAATGTTCTAGGTACCAATGGTATAGTACAGAATTTGATTTGTGGCACTTACAGTGTTTTCTACGAGGACTCCTCAATTGTCTGTGTAAGTAGCTTTATCGCTTTGTCGGCAGACCAAGTAGTTGATACAATCTTTCGGGAGGCTTTTTGATATCCCTTGTTCTTTTCGTCCCTGTGTGCAAATATTATGGCGAAGAAGCGGTTTGGGTGATTTTTCTTTCGTTTTTTCTTCGCTATGACTCTGGAATTCCACAGAAATTCGCGGGAAAACGACGAGCAACTCGGTATGCGACGTATGCGCGAGAGTGAAAGAGGAAGAATGGAGCCGCGACACAGGAAGCTGCTGACTTCGAAACGTAACGTTCTCCCCTTTTTCCTTTCACCGAACAATGAACATTCCAGTTTGCCGGGACAATTAGCGAGGAATTCAGTGATCGTTTGAGAGAATTCAGATCCCCCGTGACACAGCCCATACAGCACACTTCGTTGCGGCAAAGTTGCAGGATGGTTGCAGTAACCTTGCGATGTTGCATGGTTGCAGCGCAATGTCGATGTATGGTTGCTGCGACGTTGCCGTGCAACATTGCACGGGGCGGACATAGAATTGTTTCTGCATAGTTGCTGCATAGTTGCGTTGCAATAATGCACTGCAACTTTGCCGCAACTATGCCGCAACTTTGCCGCAACTATGCCGCAACTATGCAGCAACTTTGCCGCAATTATGCTGCAACTTTGCCGCAGCTTTGCCGCAACTTTGTCGCAACTTTGCCACAACTTTGCCACAACTTTGCGGCGTTAGCAAATTTTAAAACATAATATCTCCAAAACCGGCTGAAATAAAGTGTATACATTATACTTTATTGAATTCGTCTTGAAACGCACTATCAAGTGATCTGTTAAAAAAAAGAGTTCCGTAGTAAATTTGCCCCCTCCAACCATGCAATTTCATGTAAACAATTTCTTTTATATCTCCAATACGTTAGGAAATATCCAGGTGTTTACTGTTCCCGCGGACATCCAGTATAATGAACTAAAATATAAAATATATATCGGAGAAGGCAACCATTTAATCAGTTCCAAGCATAAGTCAGAATCTACTTTACTGGTGGCACGTGCCAAGCTGATGTTTCCGTGAACACAGTGCTTTTGGAACGACAATATATGGGGGTCGTAGTACTCATGTAGTATAAAAGTTTTTAACGTACGGAGTAATCACTATATATATCATCTACAGTACTCTACATCCAAGAAGGTTTCGTGGCCACAACGATAGCGCGTCAGATTGTCATGCGGGCGGTCCGGAGTTCAAATCTGTCGTAACCGGATAACTTTTTTTATTTTTTAACAGTTTTTCGTTGCCTCAAAGTTGCCGTGCAAAGTTGCCTCAAAGTTGCTGTGCAACATTGCAGTAGGCGGACATAGAATTATTGCTGCATAGTTGCGACAACGTTGCGTGAATCGTTGCAATCTTGCACCGCAACTATACTGCAACAATGCTGCAACGAGAGTGTGCTGTATGGGAGGGGGCAAGGGTGAAACTGCGGCGAGTTTACTGACTCGAGTGTTTTCTAATCACGGACGATTCTAATTAAGGATTACAGGAGAAGGCACGAATTCAAATCATCCCTACGGTTAGTGAACCTAAAAAGGCTCAGTAAAAACTCGCCTATCGCGACGATTTCAATTCTGAAAATATTTCTCCACTTACAAAGGCATAAAAACGGAAACTGAATTCGAAAATATTATAAAATGATGTTTGTCAAGCTTTCAATGATTCGTAAAGATTTTGTTCGACCAATTTCTTTTTATTGTTCTCGTAACTTGTAAGAGGTGGCATTTGGAAGAATCTGAAGATTACAGATAAGATATTGGCGATATTGAAAGAAGTATATTTTTAAAGCAGAGGTGACGGTGCATCGGATGTATTCTATGAATCGGAATCCCGTAATCCAGCCGCGTGACAATAAATCTTCGTCGACGTTATGCACGCGAATTCCTCGCTCCTCTTCTTGCTCCTCTTTCTTCCGTGGCACTCAAAGCACCCGGAGTAATTGCCAGCAAATATTTCTGAAAGCGTCAGCTGAAAGACAGAAGAAGGAAGAGGGATTGTCAGAGATGGACACGGTGTACTTCAGAATGCAAGCAGAATGAAGTTTATTTCTTTGCCCTCTCTTCCGATCGAATTCAATTACACACGAATTTTTTTTCAGTGGCGCGGAATTCCTGTTCGAGTGCCACGGTCAACGAACACGTTGGTATTTCGTTGTCAAGTAATTCTATTGACGCGAAGTGTAAGTTCAATGCACTTGTATTTCAAGTACCTACCTTCTTTGAAGTAGGTACGTTACTTTATCTTTCGATTTTACAATTTCCAATTCTAATAATCGTAAAGTTCAAACTACTACAGAACTCTGTTCGAGTGAGTTCCCGCCAGAATATTTTCCCCGATATCTATTTACTTATTAATACAGATATATTTAACTGTCCAAGAAATCGATAAAAATCAGTAATCTCTGTCTCACACTTGGGTGCGATTAAATCTTTTAATCTCTATCTTTGCAACTGCGATGTTCTTACGATCAGCAACTTTATCCCTTCAACCGCGAGGCTCGCAAGGAGTAATCCACATTTCAATTCTCGAAATGAGAATATCCCGACAGAGCCACCTTCATCGATACTAACATGAAAAATCCGGCTCCCTCGACGAGGTAGAAAATCGCATTAACGGGGCCCTCAGCTACCGTGGTCTCCTCGAAAGCAACCTGTCACCGTGTCTCGAGGGATAATCGCTAGCAATAACGTCCCTCCGTTTCGTTTCGACAATAATCGCTTGTCTGCTTTTTGTCGAAATAATCGCGACAGCGACGCGACTAAAAATAAAGTCGTCAGCCACTTGTCGCTCTTGTGAGCCGATCGTGGTCGACCTTTTCTTCCCACTCTTCTTCTTCCCTTTCTTGTTCGCTGGTCGGTATGCGGGGATGGCCCCTCGATCGAAGAAAAGAAGGAAGAGCCTCGCAGAAATAGTCAGGAAAGAAGAAAGCCAGGCTAGACAGAGTGAGCAAGAAAGTTGCCCAAGTCTAGCCGAGTGTTTACTGTTCCACTGGGCTGTAGATCGCCTCTATCTTCGATCTGGTCGCTCAGAAGAGCCAGAAGGCTGTGCTTGAAGTTGAATGGCAAAGAAGGACGAGCCATGTCGAAGTCCCTCAGAATAGTAGCTGCTGCTCGGCCGGGGATTTACAAGGCAGTCTTGTTCATCCGTTATTGGTACCATGAGACTATCATAAATCGCTAACCGTGGCCTTATAGCTTTTCGGAATCCGTTGATCGATTCCAAGGAGTTGGAACATTTTTGGAAACCACTAGCCAGGTAATTGCTGGGTGGATCGAGGCCTCTCTGATCGATGGGAGGATGAATGGGAACTTTATTCTCCCCCTTTAAGTCGAGAAGATTAAACACCGAGTTGCTGAAGGGAACTACCTAATCACATACATCTGAGAATATCTAGCCCACAGTTTCGAGCGGTAATTCAAAGTTATCTTCGCGTTGAATTCTGGTAACGTACTCTGCCCAGTCTCGGGCAGAGCTGAAGCAAAATGAAGACAAAGAGACTACATTCCTGGAGTTTCAGGAGTCAGTTGAATAACGGTGAACAGGGCACAGTGTCTGCATGAGGGACGCTTTAAATACAAAGAAGTTCCCAAGCGGCGCGGCGGATCGATCTTCGCCGGATTTCGAGCTTCTTCTTGCTCTCTTCTCGCTTCCCTTCTCGCCCCCTTATCCGAATATCTGCGTATGTAGTAACGAGTGCGCTCGACAAGCGGCACGCAGCATTATTCAACACTCCGGACACCCACGTTCGCGTGGGCGATCTGGACGGTGTCCTGCGACGCGAAGAGCTCGCGTTCACGCAACAGGCCCGATCGACATCGGTATGCACCGGCTATAGCCCCTTCCTGTTCAACTTCATCTTGCTCGATAAATGCGCGCTGCCTTTTAATCCCTTCACAGATTCGATACATCGACGGTTTAACGGTACCCAGTTTTACCTCGTGCCGCGAGCTTCGGGATAACTTCGTAACTAAGTACGCATAGGAAATTCCAAATCGCTGTGGAATCTTCCGTGAAGTGGCAAACTTTCAGCTTCTATCGGGCTTGGGCAACATTCTTCGAGGCTTATCTTAAGAAGGGGGTGAGTACCTTTACAGTAGGTATTTTTTGGGAATAATGGGATTTTGTTGGAGGAAGTAGAAGATTTCTGATATTTTAATTATGGTGAATTCTTAAGGGGGAATCCCATTTTTCAGCTAAAAACGTAATGAAATTTGGGATTTTTTTTTAAAAAACTAGCGATACAATTCTTCTGAAATTTGGTCCATGCTGCAGTTTTTTTTTATTAATTTTTAAACATATATATAGTAGTTATACATGATCGAGCATCACACCGCGCGAAATTCGTCGTCTGCCAGTGTGCATGATATTTCTGTGTATAATTTACATACACTTTAGGCAGAACGACACAAGTCCACTGGACGTTATAGTATATGCAGATATGTAAAAATAGAAAATAAAAAGCGATCACAAAGGAAAGATACGTCGTATTCTCCAAATTTTGTGGACTTCGGTTGTTTTGCCAAATGCGTATTAATTGAATATTGGACTTCGGTTAAATTGCATTATTTTTTCAACGTATAAAATTCGTTTTCATGCATTTTTTTCTGATAAAAACACACATCCAATATTCTACAGTTGAATTAATGCATAAACTCAAATTTTTTTAAATTGTGACATGGGTCGTTTTTCCTTACAACCACAGATTTATCTTTCAGGTAATCGCAAACAGGAAAATGAAACGACGTTTACTTTATACATATGTAGCAATTCATTTTGGTGAACCAGAATAATACAAAAAAATCTGAACCTTTAATATTTGCTATCAAATTTTGCGCCAACTTTCTTATGTAACAGCAGAAGTATATAACTTGTCAGTTAAAAATTAATTAAAACAACCTGTAACATCTTCGAAGATGCATAAAAACATCGAAACAATTTTCGATGAATCGAATCGCTAGTTTCTTAAAAAGTATTCCCCAATTTTGCTATGTTTTTAGCCCAAATAATAGGAAGAATGACTAAACAATTCATGTTACTAGTAATGAATTTATTAAAACTCTGAATCCCATTTATTCTGGTATCTGAAAATTGCGCTTACAGAGATATTTAGCAAGCCATGCATCGAACGTGTCAATTCTGCCTCGAAGGCCTGTACACTCGCAGCTCACACGCGTCATCGCTAAAGAGGACTCGCGGCAGTGATTTATACACGATTGTACGTCAATCAGAGACAGGGGTAAGGTCGCGTAATTGCAAAAGAATCCTCCTAAACGTACAGATATCCGCGTCATTACTGTTACATCATCGACACGCGAAATCTTGGCGTGTTTATGGTAATAAACACAATCGAATCTCCTCTCTCTCTTCGACAGCACAGCGATTCCCTGCCTAAGGTATCTGGACCTCGGCACAATCGACTGTTGCCCCGGGCCACGTGTCCGCCACCAAGTTATTCGACTGTTCCTGGAAACGTTACTCTGATATCAGAGATTCCACTCGACTCCTTCGCGAATTCTTCTCGCGAGCGGTATAGACGTGGTCTTGAACGGAATCCTGGAAGTTTCGGCCCTGCGAGTACCACTCCGGATATAATTTTCTTTTCATCCAAGCTTCTAACGGTGGCTTTAGGCATGCTGTTACATTATTCATTCGCTGGTTCAGACGTCTCGTCGTGCTTCATTCTTGAGACAAACATATTTATCTTCTACTTCATTCCTTGGGCGAGGGACTCTTACGCGCTCTGATATTACCATGTTATCTTTAAGACCCGCAAGGGTCTAACTCGTACTTCGTATTCCTTTATCCATCCTCCGCGTATCAGGTACTTCTCCGCACCGAGGAGAAGACAAGAGATCTTCGAGTAGACTCTTCTTTAATCTTCTTGCAGACGTTGCTTAAGTCAAGTAACAGGACTAGGTGTCCCAGCATTTCAATATCAACGCCCAATACCTCCCCGAACGCGAGCGTTATGGTACATAATAAAACAGCGCATTTATCCTGAAACTTCTAAGGCCCGATCGACTTTTCCAGAAATTCTCTCACTATTCGTAGGTGAACGGGGCGGGTGAATGGAAGGGCGAGCAAATAGTTGACGCCGGGACCTGTGCGGCGGGTTGATCCGCTGATCCTCCGACAGGACCTCCAGGCGCGAAGGATCCTCTGCACGCGATCCCTCGCGGCGATGCGCCATAATGTGTCGTTCACTCGCGCCCTTCTCTTCTTTCGCTTCCACGAAAGACAAACATATGTACGTTTAACGATCCGATAAACGTCCCGAAGATAAACGCGAGCATTTTTGCTGCCGACGAGTTGACCACGACGCACGCCTTGCATTTGCATGGAGGGGAAGGACGGAGCACCGATAGGATCGGCGAGCAACAACGAGAGTTTATCGGCGCTACCCACGAAACCGAAATTCATGGTGGAAGTTTTATACGAGGCGTAACGTTCAAACGAATGCGTCGGCGAATTCATAGCTGGGAAAGTGAAGCTTTTGAAACTCGATGCAGAGGAAGGAATATTTATTGACTTATTGTCCCGTCAGAGCTGGCGAATGCCGACGAACTTCCCTCGTAGTTTCATCTTCGCAGCGCACGAACAGCGCAAAGGGAGATCGATGGATCTCGACTTCATCTATCTTCCTTAGATCTCCGCTGGCAACTTCCTCGTGGCGAGGCCTGGTAATCAGTATCACCTGCGAACAATTTATTCACTTATTCACCGCAGTTAATATCAAGCTAATTGATTCCAGCTTTGAAATACTTCATTAACAAGTTCAATACCGCCTTGGAATTTCGAGCAGCACAGCTGAACTTCAAGAGCCCATTGCGGCGCTCAAATTGCGGTATTCAATTGCAGGGAACGTCAGTCGCAGTTCAATCTTCGTTTACTTCGCCATCTTCGTTAAAAAGAAACATGCTTATCCTTGAGATAAAACCCTGGATCTGAGAGCACGTCGCGAGATACCAAGAAGCAACTACTTAACGAGCCAGGGAGCAAGCTTCGGAAAGGTTTCGAGTCTCGAGGAAAAGCTGCGAGCGCTGACCGCGATGGTTCCACGCAGCTTGCAGCGTGCATCGCGATCGCGTTGATTTTTCGTCCCACGCAGCCGCATTTTCTTCGCCACCCCGCGGGCGCCGCTCGCGCCGGTATTTCCGCGATAGGGGATCGAAGGAGCGTCGGCGGCGATGCTGGCGGCGGCAATAACGAGAACATTGTTAAATTATCGGGGATCTCGCGTCATTATGGCCGCAGCTCGGTGGCTCCCGCCGCGGTACGCCGAGAATCTCGCCGTTTGAATCGACTCGCCGCGAGGCAAGAAAAGGGGGATTAGCCGGACAAAACGAAAGAACAGCCGCCGGTGGATGCGGGTGTCGCGGCGCGATAATATAAACACGCCTCGAGCTCGGCTCCTGCCACGATCGACCTCCTCCCTCCACCCTCGCCGAGGGAAAATAAACGAATCCACCGGTGGAGAGTTAATTCTGATACATCACGGCTTTCGACAAAAGAACGCCTCGCCGTCAAACGCCCCCCGTGTCCTGAATTCCTGAATCCGTAATCGGGGACACTTTCGAGGAATAGGGGTTTTCGCCCGGCGAGACATCGACGAAGGATGAAGGGGCCAATCGAGGAGTTTTCTGAGTAATTGATGGATGTTTGAAGACGTAAAGCGGTGAGAAGCTGAGCTGCGGAGCGATTGGGAATTTTTATGGGAGTGGTTTTCGAGAAAGTTGTATCGAGGTTGCAACAGGGGCAGTTTCCCCTCCCTGGCTTTTGTGAAAAAATCGCTTCTTTTCAAAAACTGATCTTTATTAAGTTTATACTAAAAAAGTGAGTATTTCTAAATTTCGGATTTTAAGTTTTAGTTAACACTATTCCTACCACGAACCGGTCAAAAGACCGTTTTTAAAATATCGATTAGAATTTCCTATATACAACGTAATTGAATCGCCTTTAAACTTCACGATTTTACCTCAAATATACGGATAATACATTTTTGAATATTCACTTCTTGTTTTATTGTTTATTTTCTGAGAAAAATTTATAGTTTGTCTTACCTAACGCGACCGGTCAAATGACGTGAAATGTGTCGGTAGGAATAGTGTTAAATTAGCACCACAAAATGAGTTTAAAAAAGCGAGCGGGTTATTCGTTTTTTCATTAGTATATTTTTCTTCGTCGTCACCCTAAAGTTGCACCCTCCTGGAAAAAAGTCTACAGACGCCCTTGAGTCTGCATAGGTTGGGTGGTGGTTGGGTTTGACGTCGAGGGAAATGAGGGATGCACACTTGTGATTATCTAAATAGTTTCCCGTTACGCCTCTTGGTATAATAGTCAGTTGAAGTGTATTGTTAGGGCTGTTCGTTTACGCCTTTCCAGTAGCTGCTAGGCGCTGTGCTAACTAATGTAGCTGCATATATTACTTGTACCATTACTTATCTGATATTCCCCCTGTAACGGTGTTTTTATAATCGTGCTCCTTTCTATTACCACCACTTATCTGATGTTTCTCGTTAATAGCTTATTAACAGCAGTTCTTTATACAACTCGTTAACAATCTTTAGACCTCGTTCTCCAAGATCGGTGGAGGAATATTGATGGAAATGGTAGAACAGTTTTCTTGTAATGATCTTTTCTGTGGCGTATCAGTGACAATGTACCTACATAGGTGTTTTTTCTTCTATGACTCCCAGGCAGAAACGCGAGTCTTTCTGCGGAATCCGTGAATAGACACCTCGATTACGTACCGACGAAGTACGCGGTAATTTGTATTGTAAATTATCGCCGAGTTTGACCAGGATAAAGGGAAGAGGTTCGATCGTTCGGCAAAGTGAGTTACGTCCCGGCTCGGCGATGAATCAAACAACAGCCTCATCAGGATTACGCCTGGGGGTACTTACGATTAGTGTCCATTCGACGCCGTCTTAAGGCCACCTTTTCCCATGACGACTCATTGTTACGGTACTCGCGTGACTTTTTCACCCTCCAACGTATCCGTGAATGCGCGTGCATGCAAGCGGGTCCCGACACGCGCAACGGAAACGAGCTATTCCAGTGGAGCTTTCACGATCACCTCTCCAGGTGGCGGAATTTCTTTCGCTCCAGCCCTGGCACGTTTTGCATTATTCTCGTTCGCGTAACAGTGTCCACTTTGTGTTTTATTTCTCTCGAAATTATTCTGCATAGGTACGTGAATGACAGTCGACCACTTGTCGCTGTCTTATTATTTCAGCTTTTAATTAGAGTTCGAGGAGAGAAAGATATGCATAAATATTGTACGTCCATTTTAACCTTTTCGAGAGAAACAGGTTTAAACTAACAATGGAGAAAAATATTATTTTTGACAAATTTGTGAAGGAGATATAAATGTGATTTTTATATAGCGCAAAGAAACAGTTGAGAACTATTTCTTGTATATAAGAACTGAAATTTCACAAAAAGTGGATATACAATATTTGTGCACTAAGCCATCAATGTGTCTTCTACTGATACAGATTCTGCTTATAATAAAATGAACAGTGTACATGCACCACTTTAGCATGAGAAACTATAACGCGTCTGACCAGTGGCGGTGCAAATCTCCTTGCAGCAGAAATATTCCGAACTCGACCGCGCAAATTAAACCAACTGTTTCTGTATTAAAAGTGCTTCGTAAACGTTACTCTTAAACAGACACAAAGGAAAGAATTCCAGGCGGTTGCAATCGTAAGCAAGATTTTCCACTGAACAAAGCATCGCAAAGTTTCTACCAAGCAATAAGTCACGAATCTCGTGAATCTCCTTCTACATAAAATACCCCGTAAACCAACAATCCAGTGTCCATCACCAATAATCGGCGAGTGACTTTGAGAATCTTCGCACGCTGCAGGTATCTCGTAAATCAGCAAGAGTGCCAGCAATTTGCATCGTTGCGAATATCTCAGTGCTTATTTAACTGTTTTCTCGTCAAAAGCTTATGGAGAGTATCGAAAGTATTGCCCGAGTGTCCCCGAATGTTTGCTCGGTGCCTCGCTTCATTCAAAGTGTTGAATAACTATCGGGACGTTGGCCAGCGAAGAGGAAAGGGGAAGGTGAAGGGGAATTAATCGAAAGCGAGGCGTATCGAGGCGCGAATCCGCGATATCGGCGCGCGGGGAGCAAAGGTTGCCGCGCCTCCGTTCCGTGCACGACACGACGGAAGACGGGACAGGGACGTCGATGGCCGTCGTCGATATTCCCCGGAATGGCCACGAGCCCGGGGCCCTTTTCCGTTGGAAGGTCGAGGGACGTACACGGGCACGGTTCCGGGTGGACGACGGCGAGGACGAGCCTGACATTTCGGGCCAGCGGGCAAGCGCTGCTAATGAGCCTCCTTTATGCTAATCGCTCGCGTGCTCGCCACTTCGGGGCCCCGCTCGGCTCATGAATTTTATCACGGGCCCCTATCATCCTCTCCGTTCCCTTGGAACCGCGATTGAGTCGTCAGAGCGAGAGAGGAGGCCCACTTCCGTTACCACGAACCGCTCGGCCGGGGTGCAAGTGTCCCCGAGTGAAAAAATCCAGGCACGGCGCACGAACACCGCGAGCCAAGCGGAGCTAGGGACTCCTGAACGAAACTTGGATCGTGAGAAATGCATTCGCAAGAGCGTTGCCAAAGATGTAGGTACAGCTGAGTGCGGGATCTTCGGATGTTTATCGTGGGGTTAGCTGTGTTGGAGGGTGGACTGAAAGGGTGGTCCCTAGGTAGCTGGACTTCGGTGAAAGTAGAAAGCAGAAAAGGATTAGAAAATGGACCATCGCATACCTCCAACTTCGTCACTAGAGGGCCTCTAGATCGATCCCGCTCGCTCGTATGTCCTATCTTCTAACACCCCCTCAACCCCTACCAGAAATTTGTTTAAAGCCGAGTCCCGATAAGTTCCAATCAACGCGACCAGACCCCCTCGAATCCAATGCACCATTCGAGGTATTCTTTCCCACCGCTGCAAGCGTACCTCGTCGAAAGCAGAGAGTCCCCGAGCGGCCGAACGAATTCCCGCGAATCCTCAGGGTCCTTGGAGCAGAAAGGCAGGCGGCGCGGTGAGAAAAAAAGGGTGGCGGCTCCGCGACACCCCATAGCGACTGTCTCGGGTGGCGCGTCCAGGCGTCCGGTGAAGAAAGAAGAAGCGGAGTTAAGCCGGCGCGTACGGACGTCCCTGAAGGGTTACCGGAGGCTCCCCCGTCAGGGGGAGGGACCCGGCGAGTACGTGTGTTTTGTGTGTATGGGATGGAGCCACAAAGAGAGAAACGCTGCCGAGGCGTACAATGTCGTGAAGCGGGGAATTAAGCCAGACGATAGCTCGAAGGCCCCGGCCTTGGTGTAACGAGTCACGCGGCGAGAAGTCGAGAGTCACGCCCCGCCGTGAGAAAATTAATTGATATAGATTTTTGCTGGCACTCGAGCCGTCTCGGTTGCACGCGTTGCAACGGGCCCGGCAACACACGATGCCTTACCCCTGTTGGAACCGACGCGACGCCAGGACCAATCTCTGAAACCCTCGCGCGCCTCTCGGTCTCGGGCACCGATCGTCGTCGTCGTTTCGCACATCGCCGTCGCTCAGCTCGCACAATCAGCCCGTAACAAATGGACGGCTGGGCCTTATCCCCGCTGTCGTAATAATAAAGCGGCGGATGCCGCAATCCCGTTCGCGGTCGATTAGTAACGATTATGCGCGATTAAACGGCGGCAATTACGGGCGGGACGAGGGGAACGGGACGCGGAACGTCCTTGCAAGGATGAGGATGAGCGCCGACTGTAACCCGCGAGACGCCGCGCCGTCCAGGTCCGCGTGAATACCTTCGCGTCGTTCGTTTCCACCTGGACGTTTGTCATCGACGCTGAATGCGATCTGATAAGAATTTTCCTTCACCCTGCCCCTCCCCCCCTCTCTCTCTCTCTCTCTCTCTCTCTCTCGCTAGCACGCGGCTGGGATTCTTTGTCTGGGTGTTTTTTAAGGGGTACGGGCCGCGGAATTTATACCCGACTCGGGATACTCGCTGCACATTTAACAGATTTTGGAAGGCTACTACTTAGAGAATAGCTTTGCGGTGAAATTTGCTGCAGCTTTCTTCGGGAGCATGTTAGAATGTCGCTGGGTGGTGAATGACGTGTGAGTTTTCATAGAAAGGGAATGATTATGTCAGTGGCGCACTCAGGAGTTAATCTTGGGGGCAGCTGAGTTGAACGGGTAAATATATTATTAGTCAAAATTTATTTAAAGAATAAAATCCAGTTTTCTTTTTTTACAAAGCTCTTAGAATAGGTACTTCAGTCGTGCTTACATTAATCTCCTTTGTCCTTTTTCTGTGGGGGATGACAAGGCCCCTTGGCGCTCTCTCTCTCTATCTCTCTCTCTCTCTCTCTCTCTCTCTCTCTCTCTCTCTATCTCTCTCTCTCTCTCTCTCTCTCTCTTTCTCTATCTCTCTCTCTCACTCTCTTTCTCTCTGGGTGCGCCATTGGATTAAGTAATTCTCTTTATTTGACGGTATGAACATGTTCGAAATTCAATTTATCGGAGATTGATGTTTGGAGGTTCCGTCATATGTGCATCCTTGGCCCCCCTAAAGTCTACACGAGTTGGGATTCGCGTTTTCTAATTGAACTCGGTCGTATTGGTTTCGCAACCATCTTACAATCTAGTAGAGGGGTTTAAGGGTACTAGGCAGCCGTTTTCGTCGAAACTGAAGCATTTCTTTGTTATTTAATTGCAAAGAAATAAATTGAAGCTGAGACTTCTTTTTTGACACAAAATTTATTATCATTGTAAGTTTTAAATAAACATGTTTGCTTAGTCAAAAATATGCAAACTATTTCTTTGTAATTAATTGAAAAATAAATGCTTCCTTTACTTAGTACCCTTATTAAAAGCTCACGCGTATAATTTCAGCATCGACGACCCTCGATGTCCCATCGCGCCTCTCATTTCCGCGATATCTAATCCAATAGCAAAGGAACCGATCGAAATTTCTGCAAACACGACGGAGGCCGTACACTGGGAAGTAGCTGGCCCGCCGTCAGCTCACAGCACAAAGCAAACACGCTGGACATTCTCGCGCAGTCATCGGATGAGTGACAGCCGATTTTCGTCGATTTCGCAAGCCCGTCTGTCCCGCGCGATCACGCTTCATCTCGAACGGGATTGGGCTTACAGGATTTGTTCACGAACAGGCACCGTCGTCCTTGATCGCCTCCACGAAGAAACGCCTCGAGTTATTCCCGAATCAGTCGCGAAATTCGCGCTTTCCTAGCCGCTTCGAAGACACCTGTACGCGCAGCTGCGTTCCAACCGTGCGAGCGCGTCCTCAAGGGTTTTCATTAAACTCAATGACGCCAACGAACACGGCGCACATGCGCTCGTTAATCACGGATCGCGGGTCGATTCGTAACGAGCTGTCACCTCGAAAAGGGAAATTGCCTTCCTTTGGACAGGGGATTCCGGAAAATTAGAAGCTCCAGACGCTGAAGGATGGCTTAATTCCCCGCGGATCGATGGTACAGGTGTGCTTCGGCGAATTGCATTGTACGAACGACGTCTCAATCTAGTTCTCATCTTATTTGGTACTGCCTTTCAGACGCCTCAATTACCTCTGATTTATCTCGCGGAATTTTCAATGCACATGCCTGGCTTCGCTCGAGCCTTTTATCTTTCTTCATTAGCTTCAGCAATTTTCATTGATATCAAATCTTGGGAAAACTTCTTAGATACTAATGGTTCTCCAACATTTTAGTGAATCTTTACTTAAGGGGGTATAGGAAGAAGGTATAGGACAATTTTTTATTATTATTAATTCTGAAAGTGCCATGCTCTGTGAACATTTACAACAATGTATCGTAAGGAAATTCGAATAATTACGGAAATTATAGCGCTAAACGTAATTGAGTATTGGCGTATGGGACTTAACTTTGAAGCCGTTTATCTCGAAATTACATTTTCAAACACGGTGTAGATCATAACTCTTGAACGAATGAATAGTTTCATTTAAAATTTTAACTGGAGCTGTGGAATTCCTTTCTCTACCGTGTGGAATTTCCGCATCAACATTGGATGTTTGTCAACATATTTTATAACCGATTAAAGACGATTCTTTTCCATAAAAATGTGGAAAAACACTTGATTCGTGTTTAACTTTTACAATTTTTGTTTAAATTCGCCAGCATAGTTCCACACGATATGTATTAGTATAGAAACTAAGCATCCCAAAGCATTTTGCTTTTAGATGATTGGTTCACTTGGAACTATGTATAGGTACCAATTACAGTTGCGGGCTACGCGGGACCACCTTTACCGCCAAATAACTTGAATAATTTTCAACATTCTTACAATTTTTTTATTTGATATTACATGTAAAAGCGTACATAGAAAACTGTGAAAAGTGTCAGTATGGTAATTATTTGGTATCTAAGCAATCCAACCGACAAGAAACCGTCGATTTCAGTCGTTCAATAGTCCTATACCCCCTTAAGAAGATGGTTAAGTACGAATTACTTTGCTCGTTGAAACTGAAGCAAGACGGATGACGCCAAATCTAAGTTTCCAATACTATTTTATTTCGACGGTCGACCAAATTCGAGATCATCTCGTTTCTCATCATTTCCAATATTCCGATATCGTTAACGATCGGTTGACCTTTCTATTTTGACCCGAGACTTTCCTCAGGCTAGGGTATCCTTTCATTCTGTTTGCGCGGAGGACGTGGACTAAACGCGACAGGCGATAAAACGCTAATGCTCGCGCCGTTGGTATTTTATTGGAATCGGAATTACCGAGGCATCGGAATCGTCGAGGCCACCGAAAGTGACGTCACCCACGCGAACGATGATTATCTGCGCTCAGGTACATGGGGCCTTGACGTGTCTTCTCGTCCTCGTGCCCCCCGAACGTCTGTCTAACGATCTATCGGTCCGTTTCGTCCGGGTTCTCCAAGTCCAACGAAACGCTGCGGTGGTTTGCTCGTGCAGAAAACGTTGCGAGGTTTCAACCTTGTGCCGGGATCGTGTCCGCGTTGTTCGCGAGTACGTGGCACGGAGGCAAGTGTCCTTTATAGAAGATTCGGCGTTGAATTGGGTAACAGATGCTTCTAGTATAGTCTGAGAAGCTCAGAAACTCGTGGAACGAGGGAATACGAGAATGGGTGAATAGAAGGTGAATAGCGTAGCTACATCTTAGAGAATAGAAAGAGGATTCTGTGCCCCTTAATCACGCACTGTTTAGATCATCCCAATCCCTCAACTCTGACATTACTACGTACCTCTATTTTTTGTAGTTTGAGAGTCAATATAATTAAAATGTTTCTGTCTCGAGATAAATTGATGGGCGTACTGGGTTATTATAAGACAATTTGGTGGTCGATCCTGCGCGTACAGACAAGAAAGAAGTTATCCGATTCCACTTAAAACATTCCGCTTAAAATATTCCAATTAAGAAGCCTAATCTTATTTATCATGGCAGTCGCCTCTTTGACCCACGAAATTTATTCCTTGATTTACTTTTTCAAGCAGAAGCTTGAAATAATTACTATAGACATAAAGACAGTAAAAGATTACATTATTTCAATCATAAGAAATCACAATGTTTTTGGATGTTGAAAAAAGTTAATGGATTCATCAATTCCCTTGACAGAACGAAAGGTTACTTATTTTTCTTCGATCTCTCTACCACGTAGATATCTCACTGCATCGTTTTAAACTTCATCAGAGAGGAAAGTGAGAAAAGTTGCAACTCTATTTTAAGATTTACAGCATTCAGTAGGTATCTCTATACCTTCTTTCTCCCTGCTTGCCTCAAACTTTATTCATCAAATTCTCACCGCGCGCGGTCGTACGCTTAAGACGTAATCACAACTCGATATGCGCGCAGATATTTGCATTCCCGAAGGTACTCAACATCGTGGTTATTTGAATAGATGTTTGTTTGACAAACCTCGTTCTCCTCTTCGTTCCTCGCATTTTAAAAGCGTTTGTCTTCCACTGCAAATAAGCTCGCTCTCTCTCTATTTTTCGCTCTGCTCGCTGTCGCGAATCCTTCGACTCGCGTTTCACCCATTTATATAATGCGTTAATTTCTATGCCAGGCGATATGACTTAACGGATGGAAAATGTCTAACGCCGTCCAGTCTCGTCCTCAAAGCAGCGACAGCTCGCCGCGCGACCGTCATTAAAAATTAATATTTAATTACGACCCGAGCTGGCCGTTTAATTATCTGCCGTCCCGATCGATGACTCCTCTTATTATCTACCGCGATACCCGGCAGGCCGGATTAATTTCAGCCGGTTTATCGGCGATCGAGCGTCCCGATGGAATTATCCGCGATCGCGAAAAATGAACGAGAAAACGTAACTCGCTCGGTTGACAGACGAAGGATTCTGCTTCAAAGTTGAACGCTATGTACTTACTTTGTATCTGCATATACAGAGTGGACGGATGAACGTGGCACAACTAGGAGGCCAAGTGAGCTCCTCGATCACTGTAGAACATTATCAGATTACTCGTAACATCGTTTCGTAATATTAAAATTAAAACGCCTTCTAAACTAAGCAGCAGTCCCATGGCACAGGCACTACAGTGACATTGATATATCGAAAGTATATACACAGCTCTATTTAAAAAGATGAGCCACCCCCCAAAGTAGGAGCTCCGTAAAAAGAAAAGAAAACTGGATATTATTCTTTAACTTTATTGAAATTAAAGTCTTTAACTTTATTAATTAACTTTATTGAAATTCCACTGAAAATATTTTTATCCGTTCACTTCGACTCCTCCCAAGATTAAATCCTCAGCGCGCCACTGAACCACCCTGTATAAATTAGATCAATAACATCCTCAACATCTTCACCCGACATTCAACGAAGAGCCCCGGCGTCGCTTTCAGACGCGGCCGCGGAGCGCGCAGCTTCTTTCCTCGCGGAGTGTGTATCGATATCATCTGGAATCTTGATAACGCTGGCTAGCAAGTCGGAAGTTGTAACTTGTCTAGGAAAGAAAGAAGCTCGCGGCTCTGGGATAAGGGAATTTCACATAATCTTTATGATCACGGAAGCTTTCGATATTTAATCGATAAGAGTCATGCGGACGCGCGCGCAATGAAATATGCGCAGTCACCTGCGATCCCTAAAGATGCCCGGTACTTTTAATCGCAGACCGCTGGGCATCACTCGAGCGTTTATTTCAGTGCACGCTCACGGCGGATCTATTTCTGCCTCGACGACAGACGAGAAAAGGAGACGGCAGGATAAACTGTCAACGCTCGGCTCTTATCGTCCCGCGAGAATCAGCGAATTAACGAAGCGTGGGGGAAAGGAAGACGCGAGTTTGCCCATCGCAAAGCGACGAGCGCGCTGAAATCTGACTGGAAAGCGTTCTCGAGCGGGTTGATCGCTCAAGGGGTTAATAAAGAACGGTCTAACGGCGTCGTAAGCGGACGTTTAATTAGCCTTCTTTGCGCGCTCGCCTAATCAGCGTAGTACGCTGCTCCTACAAGCGAGCCGGTGGAAGGAGAAAAAGCTCGTTAATTATCGCAGATGGTGGGGGTAACTGTTTCTTTGACAGCTCGTTAAACGCTTGTTTACCGAACGCTATGAAAACCGCGCAACCATCGTGACGGGGATAAAAGGAGTGGCAGCAGAGTTCAGGGGAAAAGGAGCGGAAAATGTGTTTAAATATTGCAAATCGATCGTTTCGCTAGCGATTTCGTGCCGCGGGGAGAGACCGGTGTGGAACCTGGATAAAACGCGGCCGCGCGCACGCGAATACAATTACGCGGACGATGATCGATAAATCTTGTGGGGGAGCCGCGCGTCTTGGCCCCAATGAGCATGTTTACTCGTTTGCAAGCGAGGTAATAACGGGACGTGGAGTACTCTATCGTGCTGTGCATAGATTAGCTCGCGTGTTAATTTTATGCCTGTTGAGAGCGTAATTAAAGGCCGCGTCACCGTTTCCAGACGCGATAATCCTACTTTCGAGACTGGGGGACAATCGCGACGATCCGCTGAGGTATGATCGAACGTTTGTTGTATTTCTTAAGCCACGTTTCCACGAGAGGCAGTGGGGAGACAAGAAGACAGACGGTGCTTTCAGGGACCGGGGAGTTTGGCAGCTGAATGCAGTGCTGGATTAATTAATAAGGAAAATAAGCACGTACTTAGGGCATCGGGGAAAAGAGGGTACAGTAGACGTTTGTCTGAATTTTAAAATCTAACTTTTGATAGGAACACTCTTTGTCTAAGAACTCGTACATTGCGTTCAAGTGATCGCCCTGTGTGAGGGGGCCTTAAAATCTTTTAAGGGGTTATGCCCACCTGTGAGGTCTGAAAAAAAAACATGTTTATTCGGTAATTTTTTGGGGAAAAACTTGAAGGTATTTTTATGGAAACTTGTATGTATGTATTCGAAAGTGTACATCTTATACTACTTGTAGTAATTATTCTAATGAAAAATATAAATAAATACAAGAAATATCAGTGATCGGTGACCAGTTTGCGGTGACTACTCTAATTTTGACGTGATTTATCTTAAATAAAAAATTTGGAGGAATTAAGTAGTATATTAAATTATCTTGTCCTTAATCGTTCATTATCCCGAAAAATTAATTTGCTACAATATGACGGCTGTTCAAATTAAAATATCGATTTTCGCCACAAAAATCGCACATTCTTCATTTGTAAAATAAAAACTATGCAACGGAAATGAAAAAGCCACGATTAAGGACAAGATTTTTATATATAGAATAAGCCTACAAAAGCTAAATTCATTCAATGTAGCGGATCTCGAGATATTTTGGTCACCTATTCTGAAAATGTAGTTTCGAGAAAAACGCGTTTAAAATTTTAAGTTAGGTTTACATCTTCCAGGACATACGTATACTAAAACTCGCACAGCTCCGCCAATTTTGGTCGAATCAAATTGAAACTTTCACACAATACTTTTTAAAATGTTGTACTTTAAAAAAATGTCAAAACCTCAAAATCCGTTTTCCGGATTTTGCAGGTAGGCATAACCCCTTTAGTACTTAGGGCCTCTAAAGGTCTTAATCCGTCCCTGGTTAAATGTGATTTAAAGTGGCTTGATATAGTCGATTTAGTAATGTGGGATCAGGAAACCGCTGTATAAAAGGGCTCCAGGAGCATAGACACCTTGGAGGGTCGACTTTGGTGGAGTTAGGCGGCTGACCAGTACGCGGAGAATCCGCAGGTCGTGGGTTCGAGTCCCCACCGCCCCGAGGTTGTTTTTTCCCGCGACTCTCACAAATACGTAGGAATTACGAAACCTATTCCTGCAGTAGCCATGAAATCCTGGCCCATATGATCCCAGCTCTCCACACTTCGACTCTTCATCGATTGACAATTCAGTCGTAAGTTGTTTGTAGCTTCTCCTGGTCCATTTAACAAAAATAGAGTCAAGTCGATTTGATTTAAACAGTTCAGCCGTCGGGATCGTCCAGGTCTGTTATCGTCTAACGATGAAAAATGGCAATTTTTCTTTGTTATGGATTGAGAAAACTGAAGGGTTCTCACTTTCGAATCTTCTTTATTATTTTCAACACAAATGGTATATTCGACTCTGGGTCGTACAGAAATGACAAATAGTACACGCGCTGACTTGTAGGAATCGACTGATTCCTTGAGAAGCCCTAGTAGCATTTCTGGTTGGCCCACGGTATCCCCAAGTTGCGAATTAGTTGGCCATCAAATTGCCAACAATAAATGCTACTAGGGGAGGAGGTCTTGTGTTTTTATCCCTTGTTCCAGCAAAGACCTCCTCCTCAAGGGGTCAGTCGATTCCTACAAGTCAGCGCGTGTACTATTTGTCATTTCCGTACGGCCCAGAGTCGAATATACCATTTGTGTTGAAAATAATAAAGAAGATTCGAAAGTGAAAACCCTTGAGTTTTCTCAACCCATAACAGTGCGCGCAGAGCGATTCTGTTGCGGGCCCCGTTGCACGTTGCAGGCCGCGAGGCAGAGGTCGAGCTAAATCGAGTGTCCAGCGATGAGTTATCGATCGGCCCCGTCATCGGCGACAGGTTATTGTTCCACGGCGTGGGCAGTGCCGCCCGTAAGTCAGTGCCTCGCGCGAGCAGGACGGACTGTCCAGCGTCTTGCCGATCGTGTCGTGCGATTTGTCATCGTCCTGGACCTTACGGCGTGTCTTCCTCCCCTAGCATTCCCGGGGGAGACACGGGACGTGGACGGCGACTCGATTAATCACCGATCGATCTCCCTTACGGAGACAGGGAAACGTCTGTGTATTCTGCAGAGGAGAAAAACAGCGTATACGCTCCGCCGATCCAACGGCTTTACCGTCAAAGATCCATTCACGCCAATGGGATTCAATTGATCGATCACAGTGGCCTGGCATAATGCTGAACAAGCTGCGGGGAAAGTTTGGATCTTTAACACGTTCCGTGCCACGTGTACCACCGGTGGTACACGGTAAACTTGATCGTCAGGCCATGTGTACCACCGGTGGTACACGATGTGATAACTGCTCTAAACAAGAGAACTACTTATCTACTGATGATATAATGAAATATTGTGTGATAATATATCGATCTTTAGTCAAAATATCAAATGGCCTGAACGACAAGTCAGGCAAAAATGGCTTGGCACGGAACGTGTTAAGGAAGGTCGGGACATTTTCGCGGAAAGTGTCAGGCGACTTCAGTGGTTTCCGAAGCCTGTTCGTATCTGCTCGTGGAAGATGAGCCGTGGTCGACGCCTTGAAAACGGACGGTTGGTAGGTGTTGTCTTGATCTTTGCGAAGCTCTATATACATTAACGTTTTAACTAGAATTGTCCCACATTAAAGTCACAACCCATTCAGAGGAATTACGCAACTACCACGCGACTATAACGATCTCGATCCCTGGCGAAGGCTAATGTGGCTCGAGCAATCATGGCCGACGACGTACACTTCAATGCCATCGGTTTCTTCTGCCGTAGTGGCGGATTCCTCGGGGAGGGCAACAGGAGCCGACGCGACAAAGAATGCAGAATCCAGTTTCTAGAAACACAATGTTTTGTCCCCTCCCCGTGCCCCGCCGGCTGCCCACCACGCCGCGTTCGTTCACGATCGATTCGACGAGGTTCAATCGGCTTTTATCTCCTCCTCGCACGAGCTACATCGATCACGGGCAAGGGAACGCGGCCACCGGCGTCGAGGAGGCCAGAACACTCTATTCTTGCAGAAATAGTCGCTCCTCTTCGCTCTTTTTTCACTCCTCTCACCCTCCCGGCTTCTCTCTCTCTCTCTCTCTCTCTCTCTTTATCTATCGTTCTCTCGCCTCGTGCTACGATCATCCTGTCCGTTTTTCGTCCTGGCGATTCTTTCGCCGCGACACGACGAAGCACAGAACGGCTGTCGCCCAGAATCCGCTCGGCGGACAGCCGTGAAATCCATTAATTGTGAATTCCCTCCGCGAAGTCACCTGGAGATTGTTGAACCCAGCTCTGTCCAACAGCTTTCAGACCGAGACGGGACTTCACCGTTGCGGAAACCCGCAGAACAGAAACCTACCCGTGCCACCCCCGCCGCACGCCCGCGCCACTTCGGCGTGGCCGCGACACCTGGAATTTCATTAATTAAACGCCGTCAAAGGTGGACGAAATTGTGAACAGCCCCGACGTGTGCACTCTCCCCGCATGACATTGCTGGGTTTATTTCTGGGGGGATTGCACGCTGCTCCAGCATCGTCGATGGAATTACTTCTGTGAGGGTGTTAGGCGGGGCTTTACTACGATGCTCGAGAGGAAAAGGGTAAGGCAATTAAGATGAAAGTAAATTGGGAAATTTGCTGCAAAGTGTTCTCTTTATTTTTGTGGCTGCACAAAAATGTATTGTCACTTTTAATGTCTGTAAATGATGGGTGAAGGATTATTATAAGGTGTCTATTAAAAGAAGAAACGTGGGGAAGTGTGAAGTCCCTTGGGAATTACGGAATCACAGAGATGAAATAAAAATGTAGGAACGTGGTATTTAATGATTTCGCAGGCTTTTGGAACAGAAACGCCCGGCTCCAGAGGGAAGAAATTACAAACAGCCAGCCGGAAGTCGCGAACAAAACTATCTCAATTCAGAGCGACGTTTCTGACGCGTGTAAAGGCCGCGTGGGCGGCAACGGCGTTAAATTAGACATCGAAAGTTTAATTTTACGGCGCTGTTTACGTCGACGGTAATTAACATTTGCCACTAGATCCGAGTTAAATTTAAACTTTCCACGGCAGAACTGGGAATATAGCGAGCTTGTTAATATCAGCGCAGAGCGAGCATTGGGTTTGCAGGGATGGCGGTGAGTAAAGTTAATGAAACTCGGGAAGTTAATTATTAAGTTGCAAAACGTGCTGGTGAGCGAGTATCTCTGTGTTAATGGTAGCGGAAATTTGATAAAAATAATATAGAAACCAAGAGGAGACAGGAAGCAAGGAATGCACTTTATAATGTAATGAAAATTTTCTGTCTTTGTATTTAGATGGGAAAGAAATGCAAAGTAGCGTAGTTTATTATTCCCTGCATAATGCAAACGAATGTGGAATGGACATGTGGAGTTCCCGCAGTTGCAAGAGAGGCAGAACTAAGCGCTGCGTCTGCAACAAAGTTGCAACCAGAAATCTCGCGTTCCGTGGGAACGCACAAGTTGCAAACCGGGATTTTGGTTTGCGAACACAGCAATTTCATTTGCAACATTGTTGAAAACATTTTGTCCTTTGCAACTGTGTTGTATTTTTGGGGCGACGCTAAGTAACGTACAATATTGTGCACGATCGTGAGACGACTTTTTCCTATGTTGAAAGCAGTGCGCGAGTATTGTAACAACTAATGCGTGAAGTGTCAAGTGTAATATGTGACGCAGGAATTGTGTGCAAATGATGTAGCAACAACGTGAAAGCAGCATAAAAACGGAAAGTCGTAATACTTTTAAAAGCGAAACTTTTCGTCTAAAACCCTGTAAAGTATGTCATAGTTTCTGCCATGCGTTCGTCAAAGCGCTAATGAATGGGAACAAATGGAATAGGACGAAATGTGGTCAGACCAAGGGATATACAAAATTTCGGAACACCAGTTTGCTATCTTTAACCATTTATTTATTATTTCACTTATCAAATACATTGCATACACACAATCCTAATTTTACAACAACTTACAGCGTATGAAAGGAACGCATAAATATTATAACAAAGTACAGTATAAATTATCACTAATTCCCACATTCTTTCTTTATAGGTTTCAAATGAGCATCGAAACTCCGATCGACCAAGGAAAAAAACACAATGGGTTCGAAGCTTCCACGTCCTTCGTTCTACATCCACGACAGCCCTCATTTACACCATACTGTAACAAAAATGAGATTACAAATCCCTGTAAACGTCTAAATTCGAGTACACATCCAATTCGCCCAACAGCCCAATAGAACTCGAGAATTTACCTGAGAGAACCCAGGAGGCTTCGCGGATCGATTTCACGCACAGAAAAATGCCTGTCCCTAAACCTCTGAGAGCCTATCGATACCGGTTCGAGTGGTACCCTTTTATTTTCCGCGTGCGCTTCGTCGTGAACCTTTCGATAACCACATCCCCCGTAACCGCAGCGATACAAATTAACGGGTGGGTCGAGGAAGGAAATTACAGTGTTCAAGCGGTAGGCTTCCGTGGCTGGGCTCTATCTTCGAGAGCACAATGTTGCTGGCCCTCGCCGCGCGCGATTAAGATAGAGTAGAAATTGTTTATCAGTAAACAGCACGTAGCAAAGAACGTTGCTCGCGAGAGCTCATCTCTCTCAACTTCGTATTTGCCTGCAAGTAGGTGGTGCCTCGACGACGGCCAACAAAACTGCAGCAATGTCTTCTTACTTGGTTCATCTACAACGCCAGAACGATGCGGAAGAGGAGCCTCGCGCGTGCACTTGTAGGCGGAATATAGGGGGTTCTTGAACTTTAACGCGTCTAGGCGTTCACTTCTGATCTTAAAATATAGAGCAGATCTTGCTATTAAATGTGTGAGGTCTTAAGCGCGCTTCCACTGTTCGTTACGCCCCCAAAGGGACCCATTATCTCGATCTGGGATAACTTGGATCTCTGCGGAGAGAAATGTATATTCTAAGTTGATGATGTACGATATAAGTGGAGAAGTTTCAGTTCAGGAAGCTTAAGGTTCGATCGTTCCAGTGGATTAGAGGCCGGGAGTTCCTGTGGATCGAGTAATCTTAATCCCGAAACTGATCTTACGGTCAAAGTACACTTTGATCTTACTTGGTTAGTGAATTGGTTTTGGAGGCTTTGAGAGAGGAATGGAGAATGAACTTTCCGATGGCTTTCGAAATTTTCAAGCTATCGTATATTCGCTTTTGAGATTACACCATATTTCTTTGAAATTAGGACTGAGTGTATTGATTCTTAATACTGATAGCAGCAATGAGCGTAACAATATCTAATCACCGCCTTCTGGTAGCGTTCAACGAGCCTCCCAGCAGATTCCCGGGAAGCCAAAGTCAAAAGTGATTTAATGGAAAGCATGGGAAAATAAAGCGGACACACGGTGCGATAAATAATGAAGGATTCTTTCGCGGGTACCCTCTCGTGGTAAGGAATGAAGGATTAAACGAAGGAAGCGGGGATAATACGTTAGGAGGGATAATAGACTGTTAGGTGGAATATTAAACGCGTGGAATAATGAACTGGCGAAATAGGAAAGTGTTAAACGGAGGAAATGAGAAGATACTTTGCGGAGAGGGGGATTGCGAAAAGGCTGGGTGGCGTGAGATATTAGAATAATAAAATGATGGAGGGAGCTGGAAGACATTGGCTAAAGTAAATAAGAAAATTTCAGAAGCGGGGGACGAGATTGAAGGGAGGCCAAGGGAGATATGAAATATCCCTGTGGCGGAGCTCTAGATTAAACCAGCTTAAACAACATTAAACGCAGAGATTAAACGCATTCAAGCTTCTAAAGAGTATTAAACGCGAAGGTTAACGAACGAAGCTCGCTATGGAAAAAAAACACCACTCGCCAGTCCCAAGTAGTTATTAAAGAACGAGAATTCCAAAATATTGTAACACGAGGGGTGATTCATATTTATTGTTAGATGAGAAATACAAGAAAGCCTTGCACGCAGCGATCAAACTTCATAGCTGAAAGCGCATAAAATCGCAAGATTATTACAGGTAATATTGGATAGTGGGCATAAGAAGATATTATACAAGACCGGCAAGGAAATTTCAGTCGATCGAGGGTTACGCGTTTAATATCGACAGAACCGTCGCAATGTTGCCGCGATACGATTCTCTAGCATCGGCAACAGGACGCTCCCGTCCAGTTTGACATGTTCAATCAACAACTTCCGATCGCGATCGATTCAATTAAAACGGTACTCGAAAAAAAGGACCCGATCGAAAACGGATCGTGCACGATAAAAGTATATCCATACATAACCGCTTATCTACTATCTATTCCCAACGACACCTGCTCGATCCCCTTGCTCCTTTTTCCAACCATTCGGCACGCTTCCATTAATCTGTGTTTAACAGGCACATCTGTTTTTCACTTCAACTGCTTCGCGACATCGGGCAACGACTGTCATCACGCACTCACATCGCCACGACGTTACGTGAGCTTCGTTTTCAATTTCTAAGGGGAAAAAAATACCTTCTCTGCCACCTGCGGATCTTCGCATGGCGGTAATGCCATGGCTGTTGTTTTAATTGAAAAGGGAAATGAAAGTGGTTTCGATAAAATTGAAATAAAAGTGTCCCGTTGATATGTCAGTAATTTATGAAAAGAATATAAAACGACGATTTGGAATGAAATAAGTGAGATTGAAAGTACAGTGCACCTTGTCTGACCAGTAACTTCTCAATCTACTATAAGAACAAGTTATTCCATGCACAGAGACCCATCTGGCTCTTCCACTGCTTTGGGCAAAAATGATTCTTGCCGGCCTTTTATATTTAATTACAAGTGATTACTTTAAAATATAATATTTTACAGTGAATTAAATTTTTTGTATGTATTTGTTGGATAACAAAAGCCTCCTGTTTTATACATAAAAATTAATATTCTTAAATTACCAATTAACCAATTTTGCTGCTCTGAATATAAATATACAGTGGTCCCATTTAATTCCCCCCCCCCAAAAAAATTGTCCTTTTTTGTATACAGCAAAAATACCGGCAGAATGATGTCCACGGTGCGTGATTTATGCCAGCGTAAGTAATTGCGATGCCTGGCGGAGTATGACCGGTGCTTTAACAGAATTCTAATTTGTCCGAGTAATAAACAGTCCGCGAGGCAGCAATTTATTTCCCTCCGTTCACTTCCGGCCGAACGAACGCCTGCGTAAATGCCTAATACTTCAGATCTGCCTGACACCTTTCCGCGCGCCACAATTTTGTATTGTCCCGCCGCTTTAAATCACAGCCGTGGCGGCTGCCAGAAGACGAGCAAGTTGGCAAAGAATTTTAATGGCTAGAGGCAGCAACAGAGCCACTTGTGAAGCAATTTGTAAGTTACTGAGAAAAAAAGAACAGAAAAGGAATGAATGTACGAATTTAGACCTCGTTAAGCCATTCGACTGGTTCCCAGACAGTTTTTTCTCGCCTACTAATCAGAAAAAGAGACAGGCCCGTTTCGATCGCCTGAATCGCCGTGCACGCGTTCTTCCAGATCGAAGCGCTCGAGCCAGCTAAATTCCAAGTCACAGGACCATGCGAGGCCTTCGATATCGAGGCGACAAAGAGCCGACGAGCTTCCTGGTTGTTGGCTCCGTTGAATGTAAAGGAGAACGAGGAGAAACCGATCGAGCGATCGCTGTTTCTCTGTAAACGGGTCGGTATTAGGTGGCTGAACACTTGAAGGAAGGTCGTTGTCATAGAGGGAGGAACCTCGATTCCAATTAATCTAACTTGATTAAACTCGTGACTGCACCGTTTGAAAATTTCAGCTCTGGGCCATAAATAAGCTTGAAATAAAACGTGTTCAAAATCAAACGTATCTTTGGATATCTCTTCTACTTCATTCTCCACTTTAATTTTCCACGAAATATGTTCCACGTATCTACATGTCTGAGATCTAATTGTCGAAGGAAACTATATAGCCGTTCATAAGTATTAGGACACCTACTCTGTGTGGAATAATTATGATAATCCTTGCAAATTTCTTAAATGTAAATAATCGAAATTGTCGCGATGTTTTTTGAAAACATATCACGAAATTTCTCTCACGAGCCTCTAATTGCATGAAAGTAATGACAAAATAATTAAAGAATAATAAAAAATGGAAATAATTGTGTCATGACTTATTTTCGTAAGTATTTTCAAATAGTATTCACTTTTCAGTGCTTTTAATTCAAATACCAAATAAAGTCAAATCTGTTAATTTGCAATTCCACGATGAGGCGAAAATATCTCATTGAATAATCTATATCAAATATCACCCTTTCTGCAGATAAACTAGGTAACATTTGCGAACGATACTGTACGTGCCCATAGTTCCATTGAAGTAAATTTTCCCACCCACAATGACTGGACGTTACCTACCTACTCTTCCCTGTTACGAGCCCCCAAAATTCATCGACCTGTTGTTTGCACCCGCTGGATTCTGTTCAGATCTGTACCAGATCTGTATCACCATCAGCCTGCGCAATTACACGCGTGAATAGGGAGGCCCATCCTGCACCTGCGAGCCCGGCGATCGATCGGCTGCATTCGGCGATGAGTCTGCTCTAATTACGCCCCGCCTTGTACCAATTTCCATTTACAGGAATATCGAAGGCAGGCCGTTCGGAACTCAATTTCGTGTGGCGCGGCTCCGACGCAACGAGAGTTCATTATCAGCGTGGCGGCTCCTTGGGGCTCCTCAGCATTAACCCGAGGGGTTAATTGCTGGGGATGAAGAGGGGAGACTATACATCTTCGTTACGCGCGATTTCGGTAATGTCCCTCGCGTACACAGAAATTTGAGACAGACTCTCTGCTGAGGGTTAGGTACACTGATTCCAATTCATCGAAGTCTGCGAGGGCCCCCTTATTTTTGTTCGGCTGAATGGTCCGGGGATACCAGAGTCTAGTGATCTTTGAATCCAGCAGCAGATTATAGGGTTGTAATAGTTGTAACTATCTTCAATTTTTTTATTACCAATGGCAGTTACTTAAGGGGTCTCCTTACGTTGACGAGCGAAAAATGATGCGAACTTTGGGAATTTTTTAAAACAAAACCATTAAATATATTTACTTGCAGCTTTACGGTGTTATTTGTCGATATTTAGAGAATATGAAGAAAAAAGTTGTATGCAAAAATAGTGGTTATATATGGAGTTATAGTGTTTCAAATAGACCGCCTTACAAAAATAAAGTGAACTGTTGTAGTTGTCTGAAATAGAAAATTTAAAAATTTGTGTAATCTGTATGAATGTGGCTATCGTCCGAACAAGATTAAATGAGAAATACTGAAAAGTAAAACAAATCCCCATAAAAAGCTTCAAAAAGTAAAAAAATTACGCCAAGTATATGAAATAAAAAAACACTAATAATAGAAAATAATAATAATTACAAAGTAAAAAAAAGATGTGAAATCAAAATGAGCTGCAAGTACATAAAGGTACTTTCCCGCAGTTTGCAAATGCGACACTGTATAACACAATAAAAGACAAAAAAAGATGTCTGCGGCCTGGAAGTCAAATACTTGGCGTGCCAATATGTATTAAAGAAGGAAAAGGACAAAAATGTTATGCATTTTTACCCTTGTAGTACAGTCACAAAGGATGCAATCTTATGGCAGGCTACATAAAGCCAAAATAAATCGTAAAAAAGTAGTTGCAGGAAAAATGTAAAAGAAAATGTTAATTTTTATATTGTATAACAAAATGTTCCAAAGACATGCCAATGTTCTCCCCAGTTTGCGGCACCGATTTCCAGTGTCGAACTCCTTATTTCAGGGACACCTTGTATTATACAAACGTAGCATTTTGTCCCTTATCTCTCGTCACTGGATTGTCCAGTCACGCGATCCTGCGATCGTTTTAAGCGACGAATCTATTTCAATGGGCTATCTGCAGCATCGATCTAGCATCGATGCCCATTCATCGAGCTCTCCAATTGAGTCTGCCAGGTCCCAGGCTACTAGATCTCGGCCGGGAGTCCCGGCCGGCCGAGATTTTCATCCCGCGGCGCCCGATAATCGATCGAGATTCGATTGGAAGCGGGTAAACGACGGCCAAAGCGGCGCGCACCGAGCCAGGCGCGGGTAATTACGTTCCGCGCGGCGGGCATTAATTAGACGCGACGAAATAATTAATCTCGGCCACTTAGATCATCCTCGAGAATCCTCTTCGAGCCCAGCATCGGCCGACCGCGCGAATGCGTGCGTGCACGTGAAATAGAGGCTGCCTCAAAGCTGCATCGACGAGGTTCAAGGATTTCGAGTCGCCGAGAATGTGTAATTAAATGATACGCGTTGCGAAGCTTATGCTAATTCCGTGGAATGTAAATACAATGCAACGTGCTAAAACTGCTAAAGTATCAACTCGTATTCCTGAGTAATTATACTCTGTATTAATATTCAATAATCAATAAATATACTTAATTACTTCTAAGTATTATAATTTCTAAGCATTTAGAATATTGCGCAATAGTTTAGAAATTAGCAATAAGTGATCACAGGACCGGTGCAAAATTGTAGAGTCCTTCTATATAACACTGTAAGTGTCAAAATTAAAAAAAATTATAAGAAAATGTTATACGTGCCAATAGTAATATTATAGTATAGAATTTGTTTTTTTGGTATCTTACGGCATCTTATAAGCACACTTCAATTCTTCGCGTCAAAACGTATCTACTGTCAAAAAGGTAAACAGGAAGTGGCAATATCTCTCACCTGAAACACAACCTTTCCTCTTTGTAATCCCAACAATCCAAATCCATCCAAACAATAAGCTAAACTTTAAAATGAGAGACGCAACGAATCGAGCACGGCCACAACAGATCCTCGAAATTCCCCGCACCCTTGAATCGCTCTGTACAAGCCCGAGGAGCATGTGGCTCCGCGGTCGCATATTCGGCCTCGTCGTCGCCGCCGTTGACCAGATCGATTTATCGCCTTCGGAGAGAGAATCCAAGGCGGAGAAGTATTCAACGCAGAGGCGCAGAGTTTTCGCAAGGCCTTACGATGCAGAAATTCAGTCAACCTCCTTTCGCATCATGTTCTCCTGATACATCGCTCCAAAATGTGACCAAAATTTTCAGAACGCCCTAAAATGAGCTTTGTAACAGGATAACATGATGTCGAAAGAGGTGGAACTAAGTTAGCACCTTCGGAGAGAGAATCCAAGGTGGAGAAGTATTCAACGCAGAGGCGCAGAGTTTTCGAAAGGCCTTACGATGCAGAAATTCAGTCTACCTCCTTTCGCATCATGTTCTTCTGATACATCGCTCCAAAATCAGACCAAAATTTTCAGAATGCTCTAAAATGAGCTTCGTAACAGGAGAACATGATG
Source organism: Andrena chrysosceles (assembly GCA_963855975.1). Classification (NCBI taxonomy): domain Eukaryota; kingdom Metazoa; phylum Arthropoda; class Insecta; order Hymenoptera; family Andrenidae; genus Andrena; species Andrena chrysosceles. The sequence continues at coordinate 112,075,957 of OY979766.1, read as the reverse complement.
TCGAAAGAGGTGGCACTAAGTTAGCGCCTTCGGAGAGAGAATCCAAGGCGGAGAAGTATTCAACGCAGAGGCGCAGAGTTTTCGAAAGGCCTTACGATGCAGAACTTCAGTCTACCTCCTTTCGCTTCATGTTCTCCTGATACATCGCACCAAAATCTGACCAAAATTATTGTAACATTGTAAAAGTCTTTATTCAAATAAATTGGGAGAAACTTGAAACAGACAGTATTATTATTGAGAAATACCTTTCATACATACTCCTATCCAAATTCCAAACCTGCAATTTATCTAAGGCGGAGAAATATTCGACGCAGAGTCGCAGAGTTTTCGAAAGGCTTTCGTCGATGAAATTCTGCATACCTCCTTTCGCATCATGTTCTCCTGATACATAGCTCCAAAATCTGGCCAAAATTTTCTGAACGCTTTAAAATGAGCTTCGTAACAGGATAACATGATGTCGAAAGAGGTGGCACTAAGTTAGCGCCTTCGGAGAGACAATCTAAGGCGGAGAACTATTCGACGTAGAGTCGCAGAGTTTTCGAAAGGCTTTCGACGATGAAATTCAGCATACCTCCTTTCGCATCATGTTCTCCTGATACATCGCTCCAAAATCTGGCCAAAATTTTCAGAACGCTCTAAAATGAGCTTCGTAACAGGATAACATGATGTCGAAAGAGGTGGCACTAAGTTAGCGCCTTCGGAGAGAGAATATAAGGCGGAGAACTATTCGACGTAGAGGCGCAGAGTTTTCGAAAGGCTTTCGACGATGAAATTCAGCATACCTCCTTTCGCATCATGTTCTCCTGATACATCGCTCCAAAATCTGGCCAAAATTTTCAGAACGCTCTAAAATGGGCTTCGTAACAGGATAACATGATGTCGAAAGAGGTGGCACTAAGTTAGCGCCTTCGAAGAGAGAATATAAGGCGGAGAACTATTCGACGTAGAGTCGCAGAGTTTTCGAAAGGCTTTCGACGATGAAATTCAGCATACCTCCTTTCGCATCATGTTCTCCTGATACATCGCTCCAAAATCTGACCAAAATTTTCAGAACGCTTTAAAATGAGCTTCGTAACAGGATAACATGATGTCGAAAGTGGTGGCACTAAGTTAGCGCCTTCGAAGAGAGAATATAAGGCGGAGAACTATTCGATGTAGAGGCGCAGAGTTTTCGAAAGGCTTTCGACGATGAAATTCAGCATACCTCCTTTCGCATCATGTTCTCCTGATACATCGCTCCAAAATCTGGCCAAAATTTTCTGAACGCTTTAAAATGAGCTTCGTAACAGGATAACATGATGTCGAAAGAGGTGGCACTAAGTTAGCGCCTTCGGAGAGACAATCTAAGGCGGAGAACTATTCGACGTAGAGTCGCAGAGTTTTCGAAAGGCTTTCGACGATGAAATTCAGCATACCTCCTTTCGCATCATGTTCTCCTGATACATCGCTCCAAAATCTGGCCAAAATTTTCAGAACGCTCTAAAATGGGCTTCGTAACAGGATAACATGATGTCGAAAGAGGTGGCACTAAGTTAGCGCCTTCGAAGAGAGAATATAAGGCGGAGAACTATTCGACGTAGAGTCGCAGAGTTTTCGAAAGGCTTTCGACGCTGAAATTCAGCATACCTCCTTTCGCATCATGTTCTCCTGATACATCGCTCCAAAATCTGGCCAAAATTTTCTGAACGCTTTAAAATGAGCTTCGTAACAGGATAACATGATGTCGAAAGAGGTGGCACTAAGTTAGCGCCTTCGGAGAGAGAATATAAGGCGGAGAACTATTCGACGTAGAGTCGCAGAGTTTTCGAAAGGCTTTCGACGATGAAATTCAGCATACCTCCTTTCGCATCATGTTCTCCTGATACATCGCTCCAAAATTTGGCCAAAATTTTCTGAACGCTTTAAAATGAGCTTCGTAACAGGATAACATGATGTCGAAAGAGGTGGCACTAAGTTAGCGCCTTCGGAGAGACAATCTAAGGCGGAGAACTATTCGACGTAGAGGCGCAGAGTTTACGAAAGGCTTTCGACGATGAAATTCAGCATACCTCCTTTCGCATCATGTTCTCCTGATACATCGCTCCAAAATCTGGCCAAAATTTTCAGAACGCTCTAAAATGAGCTTCGTAACAGGATAACATGATGTCGAAAGAGGTGGCACTAAGTTAGTGCCTTCGGAGAGAGAATATAAGGCGGAGAACTATTCGACGTAGAGGCGCAGAGTTTTCGAAAGGCTTTCGACGATGAAATTCAGCATACCTCCTTTCGTATCATGTTCTCCTGATACATCGCTCCAAAATCTGGCCAAAATTTTCAGAACGCTCTAAAATGGGCTTCGTAACAGGATAACATGATGTCGAAAGAGGTGGCACTAAGTTAGCGCCTTCGGAGAGAGAATATAAGGCGGAGAACTATTCGACGTAGAGGCGCAGAGTTTTCGAAATGCTTTCGACGATGAAATTCAGCATACCTCCTTTCGCATCATGTTCTCCTGATACATCGCTCCAAAATCTGGCCAAAATTTTCAGAACGCTCTAAAATGGGCTTCGTAACAGGATAACATGATGTCGAAAGTGGTGGCACTAAGTTAGCGCCTTCGAAGAGAGAATATAAGGCGGAGAACTATTCGACGTAGAGTCGCAGAGTTTTCGGAAGGCTTTCGACGATGAAATTCAGCATACCTCCTTTCGCATCATGTTCTCCTGATACATCGCTCCAAAATCTGGCCAAAATTTTCAGAACGCTCTAAAATGGGCTTCGTAACAGGATAACATGATGTCGAAAGAGGTGGCACTAAGTTAGCGCCTTCGAAGAGAGAATATAAGGCGGAGAACTATTCGACGTAGAGTCGCAGAGTTTTCGAAAGGCTTTCGACGCTGAAATTCAGCATACCTCCTTTCGCATCATGTTCTCCTGATACATCGCTCCAAAATCTGGCCAAAATTTTCTGAACGCTTTAAAATGAGCTTCGTAACAGGATAACATGATGTCGAAAGAGGTGGCACTAAGTTAGCGCCTTCGGAGAGAGAATATAAGGCGGAGAACTATTCGACGTAGAGTCGCAGAGTTTTCGAAAGGCTTTCGACGATGAAATTCAGTATACCTCCTTTCGCATCATGTTCTCCTGATACATCGCTCCAAAATTTGGCCAAAATTTTCTGAACGCTTTAAAATGAGCTTCGTAACAGGATAACATGATGTCGAAAGAGGTGGCACTAAGTTAGCGCCTTCGGAGAGACAATCTAAGGCGGAGAACTATTCGACGTAGAGGCGCAGAGTTTACGAAAGGCTTTCGACGATGAAATTCAGCATACCTCCTTTCGCATCATGTTCTCCTGATACATCGCTCCAAAATCTGGCCAAAATTTTCAGAACGCTCTAAAATGAGCTTCGTAACAGGATAACATGATGTCGAAAGAGGTGGCACTAAGTTAGTGCCTTCGGAGAGAGAATATAAGGCGGAGAACTATTCGACGTAGAGGCGCAGAGTTTTCGAAAGGCTTTCGACGATGAAATTCAGCATACCTCCTTTCGTATCATGTTCTCCTGATACATCGCTCCAAAATCTGGCCAAAATTTTCAGAACGCTCTAAAATGGGCTTCGTAACAGGATAACATGATGTCGAAAGAGGTGGCACTAAGTTAGCGCCTTCGGAGAGAGAATATAAGGCGGAGAACTATTCGACGTAGAGGCGCAGAGTTTTCGAAATGCTTTCGACGATGAAATTCAGCATACCTCCTTTCGCATCATGTTCTCCTGATACATCGCTCCAAAATCTGGCCAAAATTTTCATAACGCTCTAAAATGGGCTTCGTAACAGGATAACATGATGTCGAAAGAGGTGGCACTAAGTTAGCGCCTTCAGAGAGACAATCTAAGGCGGAGAACTATTCGACGTAGAGTCGCAGAGTTTTCGAAAGGCTTTCGACGATGAAATTCAGCATACCTCCTTTCGCATCATGTTCTCCTGATACATCGCTCCAAAATCTGGCCAAAATTTTCAGAACGCTCTAAAATGAGCTTCGTAACAGGATAACATGATGTCGAAAGAGGTGGCACTAAGTTAGCGCCTTCGGAGAGAGAATATAAGGCGGAGAACTATTCGACGTAGAGGCGCAGAGTTTTCGAAAGGCTTTCGACGATGAAATTCAGCATACCTCCTTTCGCATCATGTTCTCCTGATACATCGCTCCAAAATCTGGCCAAAATTTTCAGAACGCTCTAAAATGGGCTTCGTAACAGGATAACATGATGTCGAAAGAGGTGGCACTAAGTTAGCGCCTTCGAAGAGAGAATATAAGGCGGAGAACTATTCGACGTAGAGTCGCAGAGTTTTCGAAAGGCTTTCGACGATGAAATTCAGCATACCTCCTTTCGCATCATGTTCTCCTGATACATCGATCCAAAATCTGACCAAAATTTTCAGAACGCTTTAAAATGAGCTTCGTAACAGGATAACATGATGTCGAAAGTGGTGGCACTAAGTTAGCGCCTTCGAAGAGAGAATATAAGGCGGAGAACTATTCGACGTAGAGGCGCAGAGTTTTCGAAAGGCTTTCGACGATGAAATTCAGCATACCTCCTTTCGCATCATGTTCTCCTGATACATCGCTCCAAAATCTGGCCAAAATTTTCATAACGCTCTAAAATGGGCTTCGTAACAGGATAACATGATGTCGAAAGAGGTGGCACTAAGTTAGCGCCTTCGAAGAGAGAATATAAGGCGGAGAACTATTCGATGTAGAGTCGCAGAGTTTTCGAAAGGCTTTCGACGATGAAATTCAGCATACCTCCTTTCGCATCATGTTCTCCTGATACATCGCTCCAAAATCTGGCCAAAATTTTCTGAACGCTTTAAAATGAGCTTCGTAACAGGATAACATGATGTCGAAAGAGGTGGCACTAAGTTAGCGCCTTCGGAGAGACAATCTAAGGCGGAGAACTATTCGACGTAGAGTCGCAGAGTTTTCGAAAGGCTTTCGACGATGAAATTCAGCATACCTCCTTTCGCATCATGTTCTCCTGATACATCGCTCCAAAATCTGGCCAAAATTTTCAGAACGCTCTAAAATGAGCTTCGTAACAGGATAACATGATGTCGTAAGAGGTGGCACTAAGTTAGTGCCTTCGGAGAGAGAATATAAGGCGGAGAACTATTCGACGTAGAGGCGCAGAGTTTTCGAAAGGCTTTCGACGATGAAATTCAGCATACCTCCTTTCGCATCATGTTCTCCTGATACATCGCTCCAAAATCTGGCCAAAATTTTCAGAACGCTCTAAAATGAGCTTCGTAACAGGATAACATGATGTCGTAAGAGGTGGCACTAAGTTAGTGCCTTCGGAGAGAGAATATAAGGCGGAGAACTATTCGACGTAGAGGCGCAGAGTTTTCGAAAGGCTTTCGACGATGAAATTCAGCATACCTCCTTTCGCATCATGTTCTCCTGATACATCGCTCCAAAATCTGGCCAAAATTTTCAGAACGCTCTAAAATGGGCTTCGTAACAGGATAACATGATGTCGAAAGAGGTGGCACTAAGTTAGCGCCTTCGGAGAGAGAATATAAGGCGGAGAACTATTCGACGTAGAGGCGCAGAGATTTCGAAATGATTTCCACGATGAAATTCAGCATACCTCCTTTCGCATCATGTTCTCCTGATACATCGCTCCAAAATCTGGCCAAAATTTTCAGAACGCTCTAAAATGGGCTTCGTAACAGGATAACATGATGTCGAAAGAGGTGGCACTAAGTTAGCGCCTTCGAAGAGAGAATATAAGGCGGAGAACTATTCGACGTAGAGTCGCAGAGTTTTCGAAAGGCTTTCGACGATGAAATTCAGCATACCTCCTTTCGCATCATGTTCTCCTGATACATCGCTCCAAAATCTGGCCAAAATTTTCTGAACGCTTTAAAATGAGCTTCGTAACAGGATAACATGATGTCGAAAGAGGTGGCACTAAGTTAGCGCCTTCGGAGAGAGAATATAAGGCGGAGAACTATTCGACGTAGAGGCGCAGAGTTTTCGAAAGGCTTTCGACGATGAAATTCAGCATACCTCCTTTCGCATCATGTTCTCCTGATACATCGCTCCAAAATCTGGCCAAAATTTTCAGAACGCTCTAAAATGGGCTTCGTAACAGGATAACATGATGTCGAAAGAGGTGGCACTAAGTTAGCGCCTTTGAAGAGAGAATATAAGGCGGAGAACTATTCGACGTAGAGTCGCAGAGTTTTCGAAAGGCTTTCGACGATGAAATTCAGCATACCTCCTTTCGCATCATGTTCTCCTGATACATCGATCCAAAATCTGACCAAAATTTTCAGAACGCTTTAAAATGAGCTTCGTAACAGGATAACATGATGTCGAAAGTGGTGGCACTAAGTTAGCGCCTTCGAAGAGAGAATATAAGGCGGAGAACTATTCGACGTAGAGGCGCAGAGTTTTCGAAAGGCTTTCGACGATGAAATTCAGCATACCTCCTTTCGCATCATGTTCTCCTGATACATCGCTCCAAAATCTGGCCAAAATTTTCTGAACGCTTTAAAATGAGCTTCGTAACAGGATAACATGATGTCGAAAGAGGTGGCACTAAGTTAGCGCCTTCGGAGAGACAATCTAAGGCGGAGAACTATTCGACGTAGAGTCGCAGAGTTTTCGAAAGGCTTTCGACGATGAAATTCAGCATACCTCCTTTCGCATCATGTTCTCCTGATACATCGCTCCAAAATCTGGCCAAAATTTTCAGAACGCTCTAAAATGAGCTTCGTAACAGGATAACATGATGTCGAAAGAGGTGGCACTAAGTTAGTGCATTCGGAGAGAGAATATAAGGCGGAGAACTATTCGACGTAGAGGCGCAGAGTTTTCGAAAGGCTTTCGACGATGAAATTCAGCATACCTCCTTTCGCATCATGTTCTCCTGATACATCGCTCCAAAATCTGGCCAAAATTTTCAGAACGCTCTAAAATGGGCTTCGTAACAGGATAACATGATGTCGAAAGAGGTGGCACTAAGTTAGCGCCTTCGGAGAGAGAATATAAGGCGGAGAACTATTCGACGTAGAGGCGCAGAGTTTTCGAAATGATTTCGACGATGAAATTCAGCATACCTCCTTTCGCATCATGTTCTCCTGATACATCGCTCCAAAATCTGGCCAAAATTTTCATAACGCTCTAAAATGGGCTTCGTAACAGGATAACATGATGTCGAAAGAGGTGGCACTAAGTTAGCGCCTTCGAAGAGAGAATATAAGGCGGAGAACTATTCGATGTAGAGTCGCAGAGTTTTCGAAAGGCTTTCGACGATGAAATTCAGCATACCTCCTTTCGCATCATGTTCTCCTGATACATCGCTCCAAAATCTGGCCAAAATTTTCTGAACGCTTTAAAATGAGCTTCGTAACAGGATAACATGATGTCGAAAGAGGTGGCACTAAGTTAGCGCCTTCGGAGAGACAATCTAAGGCGGAGAACTATTCGACGTAGAGTCGCAGAGTTTTCGAAAGGCTTTCGACGATGAAATTCAGCATACCTCCTTTCGCATCATGTTCTCCTGATACATCGCTCCAAAATCTGGCCAAAATTTTCAGAACGCTCTAAAATGAGCTTCGTAACAGGATAACATGATGTCGTAAGAGGTGGCACTAAGTTAGTGCCTTCGGAGAGAGAATATAAGGCGGAGAACTATTCGACGTAGAGGCGCAGAGTTTTCGAAAGGCTTTCGACGATGAAATTCAGCATACCTCCTTTCGCATCATGTTCTCCTGATACATCGCTCCAAAATCTGGCCAAAATTTTCAGAACGCTCTAAAATGGGCTTCGTAACAGGATAACATGATGTCGAAAGAGGTGGCACTAAGTTAGCGCCTTCGGAGAGAGAATATAAGGCGGAGAACTATTCGACGTAGAGGCGCAGAGATTTCGAAATGATTTCCACGATGAAATTCAGCATACCTCCTTTCGCATCATGTTCTCCTGATACATCGCTCCAAAATCTGGCCAAAATTTTCAGAACGCTCTAAAATGGGCTTCGTAACAGGATAACATGATGTCGAAAGAGGTGGCACTAAGTTAGCGCCTTCGAAGAGAGAATATAAGGCGGAGAACTATTCGACGTAGAGTCGCAGAGTTTTCGAAAGGCTTTCGACGATGAAATTCAGCATACCTCCTTTCGCATCATGTTCTCCTGATACATCGCTCCAAAATCTGGCCAAAATTTTCTGAACGCTTTAAAATGAGCTTCGTAACAGGATAACATGATGTCGAAAGAGGTGGCACTAAGTTAGCGCCTTCGGAGAGACAATCTAAGGCGGAGAACTATTCGACGTAGAGTCGCAGAGTTTTCGAAAGGCTTTCGACGATGAAATTCAGCATACCTCCTTTCGCATCATGTTCTCCTGATACATCGCTCCAAAATCTGGCCAAAATTTTCAGAACGCTCTAAAATGAGCTTCGTAACAGGATAACATGATGTCGTAAGAGGTGGCACTAAGTTAGTGCCTTCGGAGAGAGAATATAAGGCGGAGAACTATTCGACGTAGAGGCGCAGAGTTTTCGAAAGGCTTTCGACGATGAAATTCAGCATACCTCCTTTCGCATCATGTTCTCCTGATACATCGCTCCAAAATCTGGCCAAAATTTTCAGAACGCTCTAAAATGGGCTTCGTAACAGGATAACATGATGTCGAAAGAGGTGGCACTAAGTTAGCGCCTTCGAAGAGAGAATATAAGGCGGAGAATTATTCGACGTAGAGTCGCAGAGTTTTCGAAAGGCTTTCGACGATGAAATTCAGCATACCTCCTTTCGCATCATGTTCTCCTGATACATCGCTCCAAAATCTGGCCAAAATTTTCAGAACGCTCTAAAATGAGCTTCGTAACAGGAGAACATGCCATTGAAAGAGGTGGCAGAACGAGTGAATTTGTTCTTTAAAACAATGCATTAACGTAGAGTTTTAAAAGCAGCTCAGCATGGAAGTTTAGGTGTTCTGTTTAGCAGGACTTTTATATGTGATTTGGAATAAGCAGGATAGGATGTAGTGGAAGAGAAAGGCTTATTAAATAATAGTGTTCTTTTATCATTTAACTGCATTTTATTGAAAAAAGTGATATACAATACAATGAAATCTTATAAATTCGTTTGTAATATAGAAGATAAATTCATAATTCAGATAAAGCCATGTCTTCCGCAATTTGCAAATCCGTAACTACACTCCAAGATGCAGTCAATGATCTCATGTAACCAGTGCTGTCTTTAGGCATGTACGACGATGAAATTCAGCGTACCTCCTTTCGCATCATGTTCTCCTGATACATCGCTCCAAAATCTGGCCAAAATTTTCAGAACGCTCTAAACTGAGCTTCGTAACAGGAGAACATGATGTCGAAAGAGGTGGCACTAAGTTAGCGCCTTCGGAGAGAGAATCCAAGGCGGAGAAGTATTCAACGCAGAGGCCCAGAGTTTTCGAAAGGCCTTACGATGCAGAAATTCAGTCTACCTCCTTTCGCTTCATGTTCTCCTGATACATTGCTCCAAAATCTGACCAAAATTATTGTAACATTGTAAAAGTCTTTATTGAAATAAATTGGGAGAAACTTGAAACAGACAGTATTATTATTGAGAAATACCTTTCATACATACTCCTATCCAAATTCCAAGCCTGCAATTTATCTAAGGCGGAGAAGTATTCAACATAGAGGCGCAGAGTTTTCGAAAGGCTTTCGACTCAAAAATTCAGGATACCTCCTTTCGCTTCATGTTCTCCTCATACATCGCTCCAAAATCTGGCCAAAATTTTCAGAATGCTCTAAAATGAGCTTCGTAACAGGATAACATGATGTAGAAAGAGGTGGCACAAAGTTACCGTCTTCGAAGGGAGAATGGAAGACGGAGAACTAACTAATCAACGAAGAGGCCGACTTTACTTGTGATTGTGAAATTTGTAATATAATTGAGAGATGGAAGTTATATAGGTTACAGTTCTAAAAGTTGTCTGATATGTTTTGGTTTAATTCTAGGGGGGATGACACTTTACGCTTCGAAGCCAATATAGAAATATCTATCGCTATATATAGAAATCACGGGGAGACACCTACGGCCTCTTCGTAATTGCTGCGGCGATTCCTGCTGCTCGTTTTAAACGCCGCGCGTAATGATCCCGAGGGCGGAGAGCTGTCAGGTGTCCAGATCCACCGAGAATCAAGCAAACACCACCCCTCCATCTGGGCTACAATACATGGCAGCGTGACTTATCGCAATGGTAACTTTTACTCCGTCCACTTGCTCTCGATTTTCAAGCGATCGTGATACATCCTCCCCCGCTCCAAGGGTGCAAACAATTCACCCCCGACGCCGTGAACCGCCCTGCGCGACAGGCCGGAAGCCCGTCAGCCGCGCGCTCTTTGATCGCCGTGCGATGAGGAAGGTGGGGCGTTCATTAAGCGTGCAACGCTCGAAAGCTTAGTGTTTGCCGAAAGCGCGGCGATTTCTCACTCGGAGGGCATTCAGCTCGAAGGCCTCTCGCGCGACGCAAGGCCGCCCGCGCCTCGGGAAACGCGATTGGCAAGGATTTGAAATTCAAATTTCTCCTCCGGGAGCACGCGCCGTTTAAGATCGCAAACGAGCTCGAGAGCGCTCGTTCGTCCGCGCGAAAGAAAGGGAGACAGTGGAAGGGCCGGGTAAAGGAGAATGGTTCCGCTTTCTTTCGCCCGTTCCCTCGACGGCGAAGGGGATAGCAGATGCTCGGCCGAGGATGAAAACGGTAGCTGTACATGCGCAGTCATCGGTTTTAATTGCAATTCAAACATTGAATTATGATAGCGCCCACAGGAGACGCGTCGCGGAAGGCTCTGTCAATGGGCTGGTTGGGGTGGACGTTTGTGTGAATCGCTGACAGGCATGGCGGTAACGTGGTCGTTGTTAATTAGTCGTTGTTTCATGACTGCTGGCTGTCGACGAGCGTCACCGAGCCTTCTTGTAGATTAATGTGGCGGCACTCTGATACAGAGATCCATTGACGTATCGAAAACTTTATGGTTATGTGGAAAGAAACCAAGATGGACTTTGCAGTGGCGCAGTTGGTCTAAAAATATTGGTTGCTCACCAATAACTATAAATTTTAGTGTAAAAGTTAGTCAGTTGGGTCGAACGTTTTAGTTGTATCTAGTAGTAATATTGGAACTTTATTATATTTTCAAGCTGACATGGAAAGATCCCGAACACGGAAATTCAAAAGATTCTGAAACTTTATGAATATGTAGGAGATTTCCTCCTGATTACAACGCAATTTTTGTTTATTGCCCAAATTCACTACAAGGGGTGGAATTGGCCCAGAGTTGGGCAAAATGTAATCTAATTACAACTTACAAATTACGATTAAAATGTAATTGTGTAGTTGGTTACACATTATTTTGTGTAATCGTTAATGTAGGTGGTTGACCATACTTTTATCAACCAGATAAATTGACGATTAGAGAAAATAATGTGTAATCAACTACACAATTACAATTTAATCGTAATTTGTAAGTTGTAATTAAATTACATTTTGCCCAACTCTGAATTGACCCCTGAATATCCGGTTATTTTCCAATTTTGTGTTATAACTCGTGAATTGTAAAATAATTTTTTACCAAATGATAGATCTAATTAAAAGAAGTAACTTTTGTCTTGATTTTTTTTTCTATCCCATACAGTTCGTGAATTACAACACGAAATCGGAAAATAGCCGAATTTTGAAAGGTTAATATCATCCCCTTCGAATGAATTTAGGCAGCAAACGAAAATTGCGCTGTAATCAGGAGGAAATCCCTTACGTATTCACAAAGTTTCAGAATTTTTTGAATTTCCGGATTCGGAATCTTCCCTTGTAAGCTACTAAAAGGTCATTAACATTTTTAACTAATGCCTCCTGATGTTTAAAGAGACCCACTTGCCATCGGGCAAGCACACTGGCCAGTCCGCCTCTGTGTCTTTTTTCAAACCATTTAATTTTGCTGCAAACATTTTTCGATATCGTTAATAGCTTCAAAAGTACCCCGCGTGCAATAGCGCACGCAATATTTAATCTTGGGGGGCCCCGAGTTGAACGAATACAAATATTTTTAATGCAAATTCAGTAAAATTCATGAGATGATTATAAAAATTTACTTAAAGAATAAAATCCAGTTTTCTTTTCTTTTTGCAAAGCTGTTGAATTACTTCAGACGTGGTTACATTATTTTGCTTTTTCATTTTTCTTTGCGGGTGCCTGGACCCCTCCCCCTTTACAGAAACACGAGGATTGTTGAAGTTAATAATACACTCGAAATAAATGTAAATCAAAAGATTCTAAGAGTGTCTATCAAGCGAGGTCACCGAGTTACTGAATCATCATCTCTAATTCGCATTGGCTAATTATCCTGTCGAATTACCAACGACTATACATCAAACAATCTCGACGCGAATCTCTAGCTGATGTATACATTAGTAACGCCTCTGTTAAGCCGCACTAAAACGATGCTGAAAAGCGCGAAGTCGAGAAAGAAACGAAGCAGTGACGCAAGCAGCGACATAATCACCCTGCTATTTAATTTCGCGCCTCGCGCGCCGGTCGCGTTAATTGACAAAGAATTATAGCGCAGCTTTACATTCATTACCCACAGCCATCGCTGAGAAAAGTATTCACGAGATCTACTCCCTTTGCTCGAAATTCTCAGATCAAAATTCTATTCTAGCTTCCTCAGAAGTGGTTGGATATATGCAGACAGGTTTATGAAGAGATTTTAATAAGGGTGTCAGGCTGCAAGAAAATATCAATGGCACTCCATCCAAGCACCGCGATCTAAGAATAGAAATGGAGCCATGATTTATGCCCGATTATTTATGTGCTTCGTCTATCGTAGCGATTCACGTTCCCGTACACAGTGGAATCGTCGAGCAGAGGAATTGCTAATATATCGTCGATCCAACAATGTTTTCCCCGGACAGTACTCCCCCTCTACCCCTCCGCCGCCACCGCCGCGTAATAACTAATTTCTTATCTTTTGCCGCGGGCAATTCTTATTTCCAACTTACCGAGTGACGATCCTGCGTAATTGACACGCAGGGGAGACTGAGCACCAGTGGGCATTCACTTGGGCAATGAATCGGTTAAAGTCGTCGGTGATTAATCGGCTTAATCGATACTGGTCGAAATGACGCAAGATTGGACCGTTCCAAGGAGGAACTGGCATGCAAAAGGCAAAAAAAAAATTTCATGGAAATGGCTCGATCGATCTCGGTTTTGAGAGGTGCGGGACGAAATTCTGAATAGCTGAGGTTCGTGACTAAAGGGGAAACCACTCATACTTCGGTATTAGGGGAATGCCGAATATTCTTTATTCGGAAAACTGTTCGCCAAGGTATTTGTGTATATGTATAAGCACTATGCGCTTTTATTCGGCAAATGACGAGCGTTTCAGAATTACGTTCAGAAGTCAATCGGTATAAGTGCAACTTTCCCTGAAAATAAGTTACGTATTTTACCATCCCCTTTATTTGTTAAAAGTTTCAGTTGATAAATCAAGTAAGTCAGTACTTTCATACGTAAGCAATAAATGGCGGTGCTTATATTCACCACGGAATTACTAGGAAAAATAATTCAGATGACTAACAAATCGCGGTTTTAATGCCAATGAACTTACAATGATTGGTTTCTGAACACCTCCATATGTAGTTGCTCGCAGAATGCCGAATGGTTGATCGAGGAATCCAGTGTAAGATTTGTACAGATTCCTTGCCTTTCCACCCTCTTCTTCCCGAGCCTCTTAACATAATCTTTTTTTCATCCCGAAGGTTATCACGTTGCCAAATGGCGTTTCACTTTTCTACCTTCGGAGACGACATTAACTCCCTCGAACGGAATATGAATTTCAGGGAAATTATGACACTTACGTCTTCCTTAACGACCTCGACTGCAATCACTGGCTGACATTAGACTCCTTAATTACGCTTCATGTAGGAAGGTCATCGAAATCACGGAGGTTAACGATTTCTTTCTCTCCTTGTCCGTGGACGCGGAGGATGAGGGCTTTTTAACAGCGCTGGTATAATCATCTGTTTTTATGACGTAATAAAATACAATACCGAAACGAAGCAGCGATCCAAGCGAGTGTCTCACTCACACTAGGTGCTTGTATCTTGGAGAAACTTTTCTTACATCTTCGATTTTGTTTACTCTTTGTGTCTCCTTGTATTTTTCTTTCTTTACTTTGATATTCTTTAGCACGTAGTTACACGATGTGGATGTAGTAGTAATAAATAAAGACGTAATTTGATAAGAAAATACTCCGGTTAACAGGTTAATCGATCTCTCTGCAACTTGCAGTCAACAAAGAATCAGAATCTGCATAATTCTAATTACCGTCAATTACGAACGTTGCCTACCAGGTTTCCATTAGTATCTTGCCACTTGATCACCGTTTTAGATCGTATCCCTGGTCGAGAACATTGCGAGACTCTCGTTGTTCCTGCATTGTGAATGAGTCTCTACATTGTGGACTCTACGATGTGCCACGTAGCAAGGCCTCACTCCCCATCGAGAACCTTCGTCCACCAGCTACAATGCGAGCATAATAATGGCCAGTTTACAGGCAGAGCTGTATGGAAAACAGTCTAATTGCGCGGATACGTTTAGATGCGGCTGTCGTCACCAGGAAACCGGTGGCAGGACGTGCCAGAACATTGCGAAATCGAGGATCAGAAGGAACGACCACGATCACTCATAGAGAACGATCGGTGCTGGGAAGCACCGAAAAGAAGAACAGTAGAACTTTCTCGCATAAGAAGTGATCTAGATATAGTAGAAACTGAAAGATTATAAATTATACATCATTGGAATATTTTTAAATGTCTATTCGTTTAGATAATCGAAATATCTTTAATTAAGTGACTCTATAAATTTCGGTTCTTCCATAAAGAACGATCTAAAGATAATTAAATTGCGTTCGTCAAAGTGACAATTGGGTCATGTTGAGCAGAAAGCTACCAACCCCTGATGTTCTGGAATTAAATAAATTTAGCTTGCAGAGTTTAATTATTGGCTATATTTCATTTCTTGTCATTAATTTACAACATTTCTAATGGGTTATTTAATAGCGACTACTTAGTATAATTAATATTATTTTAAATTTCCTGTAGCTTTTGTTTTTAAGCCTGAGCTATAGTTTTGTAGTTTTAATAGGTATAACAGTTGTTCTACAGGTTGGTAATTTTTTACAAAATAAAGGTCACAAAATTACTGTGATCCATACTGTATTTAACAAATCTTTTATCACTTTCAGGGTTTGCAAGTTTCTGCATAACTTGACCCAACTATACAACTATCTACTCTTCATCAACAATACCTATTATCCGACCTACACACTGACACACATTCCCTTCAGAGGCGTGACGACCAGCCCCGAAGGTCCAGCACTCGTGCGAGTAATCCGACCGATTACGGCCTGGAATTCGGCTACTTTCATAAACACGGTTTACGACGGGCTCCGCAATATCCTCCTCGGACCGCCAGCGATCCCCGAGCGACCTGCGCGATCCAATTTCAGGCACGTGCTCGAAATCGCGATGATTCCGAGCACGTGCACGAGCGATATAAAGGTCTACCCAAGTCTACCCGTGGCCATCGCCGACCCCCCTACCCCTTCCGCCATTCACGGTTTCGACGTGTAATCTGAAAATTTTACGCCGACATTACGATCATTTACATTTAGATTAATCTGTCGCGATGCGGACTTCGTCTCAGGTCTCGCCGTATTATTGATTATTCAAACACGTGAATATTCAAACGCACCCCGTCACATCCACCGCGCCGGGGCTACTTTCCTTTAAGTACACCAGACGTCGCCTCAAAACTCGATCCACCTTCTCCCATCGGGCATTTGCATTTATATTAGTCATTAAACGGGCGATATTGTAGCAACATTAAGGGATGCACGAAATCACAGTGTCGGCCGAGGACGAGCGTCCCCCGCGCGCCGTCGCGTCGGCTTCATCAATATTGCATGAACGGAAAAACGATTAACATCGAAGGGGAGGGAGAATCGTCGACCGGTTTCGGTGATAAATCGCCGCGAAAATTCTCCCCCTTTCCCGCGCTTCAACAGCCACGCTCCATCCCTCCTGGCCGCGTTATAATTTAGATTTCATAGCTGGATCCCATGAATCCTGTCGCACCTTCGACTGCCTATTTTGTCCTCTGTTTGATTTAAAGCGGCCTGCTCTTTCAATCTGTAATCATCCACTATGTATGCGACTCGCAACCTTTTGAATCGTGCGTCTCTTAACCTGCTGGCTATACCTCCGCGCCAGTTATTAAATAGAAAACGAGTATGCAAGCGAACGTAAAATGTAAGCTGGATAAATGAAACTGGATTACAAGTGGATAGCTTTGTGCACACTTGGCAGGCCGTTTTGTAGCTACAGGTTCGCGCTGCTTTCGATAAGAGTATCGCCTGGTGATTAAGGTAGTTTTATTTATATTTTCCGGTGAGTTCTATCTGTTCATTCGGAATGGTCACAGTGTTTCAAGTAAATGAAGGCGCAGGTTGTGTCGGGTGGAAACCAGGCGGCTTCAGTGTTTTACCTCTTTCCTGCGGCCACGTCATTATCGTCGAACGAATCTACCTTAATTGGGGGGCTTAATGAATGATATAACGGTACGTCCAGCTTCCGGAAGACGCGTTTCGGCCGCCACCGGAAGGTGACGCGTGTACCTTCGATCCCACGGACATTTGCATCTTCTTTTCTGGCGGAACATGTCAAGTTCATGGGGATTATGGTAATTGAAACGCTCTCCGTCTCTCCGTCTCTCCAACTCTTCTTCGTCTGAATTTTTATAATTGAGGACCTGCTGCGTAAATGTGTGGCGACTTTATTTCGTATTTTTCAGATCCATCGAAGTTTAAAAGAGATATGCTAACCATTTTTTCTGTAGTGGAACCTCTAAAATTATAGATAATTCAGTACAAAAATTATTGCGAATAAATTTATCGTGCACATTACGAACTAATAAACGAAGTCTATGTAATAAGTATTTTTTAATATATTTTTTAAAAGAACTCATAATCAAAAATTCTTAAAATCATCCATTTTTGCCGGAGCTAAACGTGTGTAACTCCTTAAAGCAATAAAGAACACATGCATTTTGATTTCAGTTAGGTACTCTAAAGTCTAACGCATGTGTTCTAAGATACATATTGAAATTACAGTGAGATTCGCGGAGCAACAAAAATTCCCCGAAAGATTGAAGTAAAATTCCCATAACGATCCATTAAATGATCCACAGGAAATTGCTTTAAAGTCTGGCAGAGAATTCCGGAAATGGAATGCCATAAAATAGACGATAAGACTGTGGCTGCTAAAAATATTCGAAACAATAAGCCAGGCTCCGTTACGCGACTCGTTCCACTGCCGATAAAACGTGGACGCTGGAGTAATTAAGCGCAAGACGATACAAAATAGTCGAGTCGGTCGATGGACTCTGTTAGAGCTTGAATCGTTCGATAAAAGCATTCAAACTTGCTCGACTGTATCTCTGCTCCGCAATTAAGGCAATACAATTTCATAAGATAAGGTAGAAAAGTGGGGGTGCTAAAAGTCTAAAACCACTGAAATTGCCGTTAATAAGAGTTAATAAAAGTCAAGTTGATCTACGCGTCGAGACTCAATTATAACAGTCTCTGCTGAAAAGCAATTACAGAAAGTACAGAAATGGAAGATCTCCACAGGAATACCCTAATCCCATTATGAACGCTTCATCCCCAATTCCACGGAATATTGATTTACCTACCACCTTTTAAATAATTCCACACACTACCTAACTTGCCCAGCGATGAAAAAACTTGACCCCTAGGGGTTGGAATATAATATCTCACGAATTCTTATACTGGGAGATGGAGGGGGTAAAAAAATCGCCAAAACTACCCTTACGTAATTGAAGGACGGGCCCTGGAAACAGACTATTGGGACCTCCAATCCATGCCTCATCACCCAGAATAGTTTCGACCCGCGTGAAACGATCCACGCAAAAGCCATCGCACTCCAACATCATCGGCGTGCTTCCCATCGGCGAGTGAACACCATCCCACTCCGTGGTTCCTGACCGGAGTGCTCCGAGGGCGGGTCGAGCTGTAACCCTAATCGAAAGGAGAAGCATGAGGCCAGCCATTTTACGACTTCATCCAGGAGACCGTTCCTCCTGTCCCGAAAGGGGCCGATGATTCCTAAAGGCAGTTTCGGCGGGCAGAGCCGTGTATCCCACGGTAGGCCGGCGAAGCAGCCCCCCCCTTTTTTTAATTGTTTTATTTTTGGTTCCAACACAGTTTGAGAAAGTTAAAGATTACAAAAAGAACATACAAAAAGAATCAGTCAATCTTAGGAAGAAATTTTTTTCCTAGTTAACCCATTTGTTCGCAAGCCTACGAAGCTCATGGGTAGGTATACAGTTGTAGTTACAAACGTAACAAAAATTTTTTAAGATTAAGCAGTAATAACCAAAGACAAGTAAATATGTCTGAAAATATCATTCACGCAACTAAAACTAGAATTGCGATGTCAGGTACATGGGGAAAAGAAGGAACATTAAGAAAAACCCCTGCTCCAATATACAATGAACTTACAGACTAAAGGCTTACAACTAGAACTTAAGAACTAAGAAACTATTTACAGACGAGCCAGAAAGAAAAGAAAAATCCAGCCCCATATGGTACGATCAGTGCTGGTTTTAGCCCTTAGGCTAACAAGGCTGAAGCCTAGGGCCCCGTTTAGCTGAGGGCCCCTCATTCTAAATATTTTCTTCGAAAAATTAGCATTTTTTTATATTATCTTTATTAACTTGTATCTTTAATGTTTATTTATGTTAATGTTATATTTAGTTTTGATATTCAATGTTAATTTTGAAATTAAATTCTTATTTAGATTATACAAATCTACAGCCCAACCAATGCTGGTATACAAATATACCAGCATTGGTTGGGCTATTGGGGATGATATTTCGCTTGGTAGACTTCTTTGGTTTTTCCCAGCCGTCCGTCGGTAAAAATACAGGTTGGCTATTGAGAATACTTTGCGATGCCACCGCAAGGGGCGGTGGGGTCGCAGACTTCCTTGTTACTTTGAGGTTAGGGATAATCGTAGAGGCTGGCTGGTAAGGCCCGTTTTCTTTGGCATATTGCTTATACATCCTGCCCAGCTGCAGAGAGTTCAGTTTGGATGTTTTCGGCCCCCTCGAAGTAAGAAGTGCTCCTTGGGAGCCTCCAAAGTGGGGACTCTCAGGCGATATGCTTCGCTTGGAACCCTGCGCCGAAAGGGCGTCCATTGGGCCCGATCCGCGCGAAGTAAGATTTCGCAGCGAAACGGGGCCCGAATCGCTTCCCACACACTCGGGACACATTGGAGGTTCGCTTGGACACCACTGGCACACTTTAGAGAATTAGGCATAAATGCTTACAGAAACTAAAAAAAAAAGACAACGAGGCTAACAGGCTTGCGTGCACAACGTGCGTGCCTCCTCCAAGTCAACTACCACCGCTTGGTATCGATACTGCTTGAGCAGTATCATTCCCATCACTCGCGAAGCAGCCCCCTCGACTGAAAGAGTGGGCCTTCGGTGCAGGGGCCCGGGGGCCACGGGAGGTCAAGTACTCGGCCTGGTCGACCTGCAATTTCGGTAATTTCGCGCCGCGAATCTCCGGTTATCGAACCCCATGGGGGGACGGCCCACGCGAGCAAGCCTACGCGCGTTTAGATGGCCCACGGGGCCCTTCGCCGTCCGCCCTCCGCACCACCCCCCGCGATCTTTCGGATCCAGGGAGCAGAGACTGGGTTGGGAGGAGAGGCCGAGAGAAGGACGGGAGGCTGGGAGAGATCGTTCTCGATACACCGCCGCTTCTTCACCCACCCAGACGGGCCCCAGGGGTCATCGGGAAGTTCGACGGGAGGTCGACGATGGAGAAAAGAACACCGGGGGATACACGTCGCGGAATTTATGGTGAGAGCGTCCCCCGGTCATGGTGGTCACTGAGACGTGGAGCCCAGCCTCGGCTGTTCGAAATTCGCGGCGCTCAGATGGCTTCTTACGCGGGGGTGGCTTGCCACGAGTAGTTGAAATATTCTAATCGACTGTGATTTTGTATGTGGGAACTGTGAGGTTTTATGATTATTTATGTCACTTTAATTAGAATTGTAATAATTAGAAGGAGCTTCTAAACGAGTGTGTTATTATATGTGAAATAATAGAAACAGGGGTTGAGAACTGTTATATCGGCGCTCGGTTTTCGATTCAATTATAAGAATAGAAATAATCTTGAAACAGTTATGACTGAAAAAGGTTCTGACCTATATCGGTTTCGGTTGCAGTTCTATAGAACCGAGATTATCTACATATATCGGTTTCATAATGGTAATATTTGATTGGGGTTATTTCGGACCCTTATAACAGTTATTAAGAATAACGGTTCTTCATAACTATTTCAGTCATAACGGATAGGTATATAACAGTTTGAAAGAATTATTTTCGGAACCATTTTAACCCCTGAATAGAAATATGCTACGCTATAAAAATGTGTGAGGAAATAAAAAATGGAAATAAAAAATATTCCTAAAATGTAAAACTGTCTTTTTTACTCACAAATGCCTTTCTGCCATTTTTACTCAACTACCCCTGTCAATTGACTTCTACCCTCCCACGCACAACCACCAACGCACTCACTAAAAGTCACACTAGACACTTCCCCCGATCAAAACCTTTAAACAGTATCGCAACACTTCCTTCTATTCCCCAAAAAGCGCGATGCGATCGTGACTACGCTACGCTCGAAACTGACGCGCTCAAAGAAGTGCCTTTTCAGGCACCCCGCAATACCGAGACGCAACCCCTCTTCTATTCATACGCTCTGGAAATCGTGAAAGCGATTTTCGTTTTCGTGGAACTGAATTCGTTTGTTTCGAAAGGGAAGGGCTGGAAGATAACCGAGCGACATTCCTGCGCCGAAGACGATTCAGTGGAGCAACGATAACATCCCGAAACCTACGCGCCACCGTGCACGAAAGAAGTTAATGACCATCGTTAAACGTAATGATCCCCGCTGTCCCGCTGGGTACCATGTAAAATAGTCGCTCGCAGACGGTGGGTGCCGAGAGGGGGTGGGCGGGGGGAGCGACACCCCGTATCACGAGAGAAAATCTCGGTGAAATTTATTCGCGACAATATGTTTGAGGAACAAGCATTTCTGATGGTGCAAATTGCGCTTTAATTGAATTTATCCGCGCTACTTTGTCGGCCGAGACGCCCGAGGATCCTCTAGGGAGGAGCGAGGCTGGAAGGATATTTATAAGAGGCAATATTCTCTCCGGTTAATGCTGTAAATAACGGAAATTGAATCTTTGTCGTGCAACGTGAACGAGTTACATTTTATTCGCGTTGCTCTGTTAGTAGAGTTGAGACGGGACGGGTTATGGTTAATAGATTTAACCGTCGGGCCATTATACAGTAATGGCCGGAGAAGTCCCGCTGAGAAGGAATAACAACCTTGGTTTGTTGCTCGATCAGACAGAGGAAGGAGGGTAAGCGTGCGACAGGGGTTGAGGCATCAATTTGAAATTGGAGCACGCTCGTCGCATCGCAGGAAGAACATCACGTTTTGAGGAACGATAAAGAGATTTATCTTTGGTAGGCAATTTATTTGATTCCTCCCAGTGGCTCACCCGGGGGGAGGCAAGGGGTCCTGACACCCTCTCCCCCCAAAGATAAAGGAAAATGGAAATTAATGTAACAACGACTGAAGTAATTCAAGAGCTTTGTAAAAAGAAGAGAAATTGGACTTTATTCTTTAAATGAATTTCTATAATTACCTAATGAATTTTATTAAATTTGAAGTAAGAATATTTTTATCCATTCAACTCGGCTCCCTCCAAGCTCCTGACACAGAATAGAAATAATATAGGTACCTGTGCCGTGGATTTTTTGTTTCAAGAACCTATCTACTCAGAAGCTAAATGCAACTTTACCAAAACCCTCGAATCACAAATCCACAGTTATTAAACTGCGATTGCTCGACGCCTTCGGCTACTGGATTTAAATTATTAACGAGGAGCAGTGCCGCGTTATGCAAGAAGCTTGATCGAGTAGACGATCTACGGCGGAGAATTGAACCGTTGCGGAACGGTTCCAAGGAAAGTCGGAGGATCCAATGGAAAGTAGAGACCTTTGGAATGAACGCCGTAAGCCACGTGAGAGATCGATCGTTAGAGCAGATTCGTAGGATCCAGCGGTTTCTTTTGTATTTAAATCCCGCGGTGGATGATTCGCGAGAAAAAAAGAACGGTGCAAGTTCGTAACCGTTCTTCCGCGGTTCACCTTGCTCCGAGATCCACGAGGCGTTCAAGTGTTCCACTCTAACGGAATTCGAATGCATCATTAGCAGCGAGCGGGATGTTTGACCTATCGTAACATTACCGAAACCTGTCGCCGCTAATAGGATATGTTAATCGGGCGGCTCACAAACATTCACGCCAACTTTTTCTGTATCTCCTTTTTCCATTCAAAGCTGAATCGTCCTCTTCCTGCTTCTTCTCTCAATGGAAGGCGAGTATAACGAATCGGCACTGTAGTAGACAGTGGCGTACTCAGAATTTAATCCTGGGGGGAGCCGAGTTGAAGGGATAAAAATATTTTTAATGCAAATTCCAGAAAGTTCATTAGATGAAAATTGTTTTCTTCTCTTTTACAAAACCCCTTCTTCTCTCTCTGGGTGCCCCACAGTTAGTAGAATAAAGAAATAAGAAATCGATGTTGCACCTAGCATATCAGTTCCTCTTATTTATAAACACTTTTTAAAATTCCAAATAAAAAAGAAATTCCCCCTCCTTCAACCAACAGAATTAAGCTTCCCAAGAACATTGCACTAATTACCCCCGAAAGGTCCCGATTCATTGATCCCTGACGCTTAAAGCACAATTAGTATTTCAATCTACCCGTAACGTAACCACAGTGCAATTCTTCGCGGCAAGAAAAGGTCGATAATCACGCGAAACAAGAAACATTCGTCCGCACCCCACAGGATTCTCGTCCTCCCCACGCTGTACTTAATCATCTTTAGCGCCGCAATTGCAGACATTCTTCGCGCGGAAAGAAAGCCCGCGCCTCTTCAACAGTTCCTTAGACAAATTAACGAGCCACGAGACTAACAATCTTTTCCCCCGTTCATAGAACAATCTACCCGCAAATGAACATCTCCTCGACTCTATTATTACGCCAGGAATCACCGTGCGCCTCGATACCGTTAGACGACAAAGACGTCAATCATTCGATCGAAGCTCAGCAATTACCGGACGTACGCTCGTAGAAAAAAAAATCCACGGGGATTAACAGCGAGGAGTATCGATCCTCGCTATTTTCCGCGCGATCGGGAGCGCGTTCGTTTGGACGGGACCGCGTCGATCAGCGGTAGGCAAATAATCCTGACGGATCAATCAGAAGGCGACGCGTGATGCTGCGGCCCACGGACCGATCCTCCTCGATGCATCCGGTGGCCATTTTTAATCGAGGCTAATTGAATCCTCATGGGACCTTAATGATATAATTCCAGCGATGTGCCCAACCTGGAGAGGAGCAATTAAATTCCGGGTTTTCAGTGGTAATCGCGTGAGAAAGGAATCCATAAGAAGGCAACGCGAAGAGGAAGAAGAGGAGAAGCGAAACCGAAGCAATAATGGGGACCCACGAAAGGCTGGCAAAGGGGTCATCATCCTCGCGAATCCTTGGACGAGCTTCAGCTCTTTTGCCCGATTACGGTTAACCTATTTCGAGGTCGATGGCTGTTGGATGGATAAAACGACATGTGGTGCTTGAGACTTTTGACCTAAGAGTGTCTATTTGGTGTCTATTAAGTTGCAAAGTGAATAACAAGTGGCATAACAATACTTTGATCGTTTTTCTTCCTGTTCTGATTTCTAAGTTCCTTCACTTCTCCAATTCCTTGTAAGAGTCTTAACACTTGTGTCAAGAATCTCTGATGATCTGGATTTTATGTCGACAAGGACCTCCAAATTCTCACGATCTACTGCTAAAGCAGTTAGCTAGCTTCATAGCTGCTACCTCTAATGGAACATTGGGAAGATCTAACGACAAGCCATTAGCACTCCCCTCGTCGGAGTCAAGGTAACGTCATACTCTTACTGAGGGACGAGGAATAGAATTAGTTTAAGGGGAGACATACACCTAGATATGCCAGAGATTGATCTTCTTTTTTTACATATTTTTAGTGCTTGATATGTCAAGAGTGTGTTCCCAAATTTTGGCACCGAAATTTGTAGAATATCGAAGAAATAGATATTAAAAGTGAATTATGCTCACGTGTTGCCATAGGTTGATGAGAACTTCCAATGCATTTTTCTCGAAAGCGGGGGTTTTGAAATAATACGGAACCCACGATTACTCAAAAGCTATTCAAAAGATGTATTTTCAATTTTCATGGATTTATGATACACTATTGCGCAGTGTTTGACGCGGCGGATTTCTTATTTCATTCATAGTTTCTTTTTTATTGCAAAAAAGGCAAGATTTCATGTTAGAAAATTCAACGTTTCATTTAGAGTGCTGCTATTTCTTTAAAAATTAACTGTTTTGAAATCGACCCTGTCAAAAACAGTATTTGTTCATATATTTTAAGAAACAAATTTGCTTATTTGCTTTCGTGTAGAATCAATTTATTTGGGAGTGAGTACCACAAATCACTGCAACGAATTACGTATTTGGAAGTAACCCCTGCAACTGTACTATATGATTAATATTTTTACATATCAACATTAAGTATTATAGCCAAAGATGTGACATAATTAATAAAAAAGATTACGAGTGCAATAGTGTTAATACTTTCTCAAAAAAAATTCTAAAAGGCCATTAGCTTAAAACGTAAGACCTCTCTAGACGTATGTCTTCTAAACGCGTGAAAATAAAGCATCTGTGGAGCATCTGAATTCTTTGTGGGAGTGTATGATAACGGGACGACTGCTCCTGTAATTCCATAATTATATCCTCGATGGGAATTTCACGGTATGACGTGGACGTCGTTAGAGAGATTTTTGGAAGTCACCGAACCGTCTCGGCGAGAAAAGAGATTCCCCGGAACGATCTGGCCTCGAGATTTCTGAAAGGTAAATGTTCCGTTTCCTCCCATTGTGTTCACGTTTTGACGCTGAATCTCGCAACGGTACAGAAGCTCAGAATCTAACGTTAATATTCAATGGATCGCGTGTTTAACTTAACATTTTAATAGGCTGCGCTGTTCTTGCGATCTTTCATGCAATTTTTTACAGTTTAATCGCGAATCCTATCTATTATGTGCGTAACTCGACGACAAGATGCTACAAGCATAACAGCGACGCTAACGTCGAAGGAGAAAAGAAAATCGAATGAATTCCCATCGAATCCACGTGCGTTGCTCCCTCGACATTCCGCGCGAGGTCGATATCACGATCGACTCTCGTGAAACGCACGTTGTTATACAACACGGCGGCCTTGAAACGCATAATCGTCGCCCGTGCCTTACGTCAACCTTACCGCCTCGGGTCGGCCCCCCTTTTCATTCATTTTGCAGAGCAATGGCGTGACTTCCCCTCATTTCCACGAATTACCGATAAAATGAGACTACGGTTAGAAATGAAAGGAGTGGTCTTTTTTCCTCGACTGTTGAAAGTACAGAGAAATTTGTGGGCACTGTATAAAGCTAGCGGAGTTAGTTTCTGGCGTTCCGAGGTAGGGAAAGTAGGGGTATAACGGGGTAGCGAGGTAAGATGGGGTATCTCCCTAAACCCTAATTAAAAGATGCTAGGCACGCGACAAATACATCATTAGAAAGCCACTGTGTTACAACCCATTCAGCACACTTCGTTGCAGCTGTATTGCAGGAAAGTTGCTGCAATATTGCGTTGTTGCAGGTTGCATTGCAATATTGTAGGAACGTTCCTGCAATATTGCCGTGCATTATTGGAGTGGCAATGATCCTACAATATTGCAGCAATATTGTAAGAACGTTGCCGTGCAATGTTCCATTGGCAACGATCCTACAATATTGCAGCAATATTGTAAGAACGTTGCCGTGCAATGTTCCATTGGCAACGATCCTACAATATTGCAGCAATATTGTAAGAACGTTGCCGTGCAATGTTCCATTGGCAACGATTCTACAATATTTCTGCAATATTGCGCGCACATCGACGTGCAATGTTCCACTGGCAACGATCCTACAATATTTCGGCTATATTGCGCGTTCCCTTAAGGAATCATCGGTGTCGCAAAAGTATCTTGCATCGCGCTTTCTGCTGGGCGTCCGCCGTGCGCGAACCGTTTCCGCTCGAGTTTTCTCGCGCGCGGTGTACCGTTCACGCGGTTCCGCGGGTGTTTTTAATCGAAGAGGCCCCCCGTTATGCGTACCCACGGCTCCGCGGTGTGCAGGCCCGATTAAAATGCATTGAATCAGAAAGGCGATCATTTGCAATTTATTTCGCGACGCGCTTCCTTGACCGAGCGTCGGGCCGACGGAGACATTTGCATAATAGCGCGCTTTATTTTCACCTATATCCGTTATGGTTTCGGCGACCTTGAAATTTATTTCACCGCGCGCCTCCGCTTAACGGATATGGTCTTTAGCCCCGCGGAGGTATTTTAAGTGACGCGCCGCGTCATGTTCTATGCAACGAGCGGGGCGTCGAAATCGCCCGGCGTCGCTGCAACCACGGGCGTCGATACTGATCCACTCGAGCGGCGCCCGGTGCCGTAACCTTGCACGGATTGTCGCGCACGCACAGAAACATCCGAGGAGCAAGGATTCGCGAAGTCAAGGCTAATTACAACGCGCTCTCACAGCTGGGTGTTAAGGAACAGTCCAGGAAGAGTTGAGTTGTGAGCGGAGATGTAAAATTGGTAGACTTGAGTGGTATTAAATTGAGAGCTAATGTGGTAACAGCGCTGTCGTTGGTAAGTATGTAAGTGGAGAGGCAATTACAGAGATAAACATTTCGCAGCGAATTACAAATAGAGTGTTTAATACTTTTAAACCGAGAAAACTCCGTAGAGAGGTTTTTTTCCTGATTAATGTTATAATAATTGGAATTATCTATAACGGACAGAAGTATCCATGAACCACTCATTAAATGTAGCATGCAATTTTATTGACTTGGAAAAAGAAACTACATGCTGTTGAGATAAGAGTTATCGCGAGAGGCCTGTGATTGCTTTTAATTAAGTGCCCGCGGCAGAATGCTAGCAACAACCGTAAGTGTTATTCATAATGCGCTGCTTAGTGAATGCTCCAACAGGGTATTAACGAATTTCGAATGGTTTTAAGTACGCTCGAGCCGTGGCGCGAGGAAACATATCTTCTGCTCAGAAACTGTGAACCTGAAAAGCAGCGCGGTACATCGAATCCCCAAGATACTTGAATTAAAACAATGGCTCAACTCAGCGAACCACTTGAAACTCTTTCCGCAGCTCTGGCCGCGAAGAAACAATTGCCACCTCGCGGCAGAACTTCCGCAACAAGCATTTATTCGCAAGTCGCGCAAATATTTCTGGCAAACGAACTGAGCGTTGCGTGAATGGCATCGCCCCGAAGGAGACACTGGTGTCATTCATGCCCGCGTGACGTCGCAACGAGACGCATCATGCGCCGAACCCATGCTCGTTTGCTTTTGCATTAACTCGATGCATCCCAGCGCGAGAGTAAAGTACCCTCGAGTCATATGCGAGCTCGTTGAATTTCCTGCGAAGCGACTTGCCTCGCTACCAAAACGGGACCTTGGTATTTTTCCATGAATATTTTGCAGCTGTGGGAATGCCTGCCTAACGATTTCTTACCAACGACTAGTGATGGGACTGATACCGTATCTATCGATTTCTATAAATTTAAATCTGGTATTGATACATATCAAAGTCAAAGGTGTCGAAAGGTATCAATGCATCTTTGATACTTACATATGCGAATGTATCGATACCTGTTTGATACCTACACAAAAATATCGATACCTATTTGATACCTATACGAGAATATCGATACGTGTTTGATACCTACACCAATTTCTGCACATTAAGGAATAATGTATATGTACATAATAATTTATTAATAAAAATTCAATTATATAGGAAGTTCACGATATTGATTCCTACCTACTCCTACTTCATTAGTTATATTATCAAATTATGATTGCTAATAAATAATATTTTCGTGATGTACTAAATTGTAAATCGAAACCGATACTTTCGTACAAGCATGCAGCAGGTATTATATAGTTTCAAGTAGATATCAGATAGATATCATAACAGGTTTGCCATCTGATCACAGAATTATCAAATAAATAACGATAATTTGCTAATAACGATAGTGTTGCCTACGATCCGTTTGTCAAAATTTAATTAAAATAACATTATACTTCCTCTCTATTCGCCAAGGAACTTATTAACAAAAAGGGACATTGCGCGACCTTCTCCGCAGTGACTTACCTTCCACGTCACTGATTACAGTCACTTTCTCCATTTAATTTCAATATTGCCGTTCTCGTTGTTCCGCGTCGGTATCCGTCGTCGACGAGGCCCGAGCACAGAGTTTTCGCTTCGCGATTCATTCGACGAGTACGTTTAATGGGGCACGAAGCGGCCTTCCTGAGTAAGGCCCTGCCCACGACTCGTTCGTCGTGGTGGAACGCGAATCGCTATCCTAACCGACGCTTATATCGTATGCCGGGCGAGCTACTGTCTGGACGGTATCGCTAATAACTGAACGTTACGATCGCTCACACTAGCGAGGAACGTGGGAATGTTCGCCGTAGAAATTCAAGACCCCCAAAATTAAAGAAACGTCAGTGATCGTGATTCTAAATTACCGAAACGCTGAAGCACAAAATAACGAAAGGTCCCCAAATTCTACACCCCCCACCGCAACAGCAACTTCGCCAGCTTTGCGCGTACACCCAAGCATCCAACGCATTCTCGCTCCCCCGGTCTCTGTCCTCTGCAGCTTCTGCAGCGGTAATTAAAACATTCCTGCCTAACCGTCCCCGCTGGAAACGCTGAAAAAGCACGGCGATCGGCGAAGGCAGAAAGGGGAGCAGCGAGAAGAACGAAAGAAGGAACGCCGCGACTTCGATCCGTCTAACCACCGCGCGCAAACCACCCCGTCCTCGCCCCCTTGGGAATATAATGGCGAATATCGCGGCTGGAGCGTGATCTATAGGCGCAATTGCTCGCTGGACGTGGAACGCGAGCGAGGCAAGCGACAGAAAACGACCACGATGAAGGAAGAGGGAGGAGCGGCTCGGTCCCCCCTCGATTCGCCAAATAATTGATGCACGCCCGAGCCTCCGCGCCGTTCGACGCGTAATGACGGGGGGTGCTTCAGGCCTGCTCGCGGTTGCATCCCCCCAACCCCCTTCCAGCGCCGCGCTAAATTGGATCCACGTGAAAAATGGACGGGGCTCCGAGATCCAGCCAAGGTGTTTCGGACGTGGCCGTTTAGGAGCCTCTATATTACACGCAGACGCGCGCCGATAATGCGTGGCGTCGATTTCGCCAGCGCGCAACGAGCAGAAGACCATGCAATCAGAGGTTGGCGGAGAGAGGGGAAAGGGTTATTTCGTCGCCTCACGCGAAAATGAAAAACTGGCCCATCCGTGCCGCTAACGAACGAGCCGAGTCGAACGGATTCCAGCGCGCTCGGGATTCCGTAGATTATTCATCGAGGCCCGCGTAACGAAGACGTATGGGGTGGAAACGATCCTGGCCGGGGGGAGCGTGTGCGAGCTCGGGAAAAATCACCCTCCCCTCCACGGCACGGTGCTATTAAACGCTCGCCAGCAATTTATTAATCGTAATAAAACGCGTCGGCGAGGGCCGTTCCGCGCGGAAAGATCGCGAAGGCCGATAAGGATGATTGCGGGGACGAAACTCGAGATCGGCTGAAATCTTCCGTTTAATTATATGGGACTGCGCGGACGCCGCGGACAGGCCAGTTTAATCTCTTCCGTTCCCCCGATGACGCGAGAACATGCGCCGCGGAGGATAATCGGCTGTCTGGGGGCGAGGAGTCTCGGCTCTGGACCCCGAGATCTAGTTTAGATTGTTGTTCGAGTAGGTGGGATTTGAAATTTCAATGATAGATGTGCCTGCGACAGGATGGATTAACGAGTGAAAGGTGTCTGATATGTTTTGGTTTAATTCTAGGGGGGATGACACTTTACGCTTCGAAGTCAAATTCCTTTTCTCCCTTTTTCTCCCCGTTGGAAAATCGAGGCACGTCGATGGCGCGACACATTTTTGGTTAGAAGATTCAATTTTCAACGGAGTGACCAGAAATAGCGGGATTGCGGCGGTTGAACGATAGCGCGGATTAACATTCCAGCCGGCGATCGTGCGAGGTATTTCGATAATTCGACAGAGACGTGTCGTCGATCGTGATCGGCGAGCGAATTCGCGAAACGAGGTGAGCAGTGTGTCGAACCTGATCTCCCACGAAACATCGATGTCACAGGACACTCTTCCTCTCCTTCTCTCTCTCTCCTCCATCTCTCCCTCTCTTTCTCTCTCTTTCTCCGTGATCACATAACGTATCCCCTTGCACATACTTAATGAAAGGAATCGCTGAGAATGAACGACCACTCCGCGGTCGAATATTCTCCGTGAATACGCGAATCGAAGTTCTGTCACGATCCGTCGATTTCTTTCGTTTCGCGTGCTTTCCGGTTCGGCGATCCTCGATTTCGCGCTGCTTTCATTGGACAGAGAGTTTTATAACAACCGGGGAATATCACAAGTTTCAGCAGTCTCTCGATATTGGGTATTCAACAGCTGGTGACTTTATAAAGTACACTTGGGTGTCGTTTCTGAATTACGTTACGAATTTCTTACGTTTCCTTCTAAGAGGGGGAGAGGGAGTCAGGTAGCGTTTTACGTAAAATCTATTAACATAATTTTCAATATGAATAACCTTCAAAAGAATTTTAATAACTGCAGAAATGCAATGTGAAAAATATTACGAAAGAAAGGGGAAGGTGGAATATAAATTCTTGTACTTGAGGAGGAGATGTAAGAAATCGCGAAATTACCTTTACGTAACTTAAGGGGGTATACCAGTTTCACCCCTCGGAGAATGTGTACATTTTGTGGATTTTTTACAAGTCAATGGCTTGATGAAGATTTCCCGTTTTTTTACTATGTTTACAAAGTATTATAAACTACTTATAAAAAAAGTTTCAGTTTAAAAACTATTGTTTTTCGGAAGTTATGGATACATATCCGAAAATCTCTCGATTTTAGACGGCTAAAGGGTGGGCCTAAAAACTCGCGCTACGTTGAACCAATTCACTTCCAATTTTGCATGCAGGATCGTAATAAGATTCCACATCGTCCAACGAGTGTTTTTTTATTCCGATTCCCCGTTTATCATTTATTAAGGAAAAAGCCTTTTCTCTTAGAAAAATGGAGCTTTACCATTGATCTCTCACCTTTTCTTTATTTTTCAAAATTATCAAAATCGGGCCCGTTGGACGATAGCTATTGACATTCTTTATAAGAAGATATTATTGTTTTTCATTTCAAACACGACGTACAGCTGTTTTCAGGCCCACCGTTTAGTCATCCAAAATCGAGAGACCCTCGAACATGCATCCACAACTTCCGAAAAACAACAGCCTTTCAACTGAAACTTTTTTTTTAAGTAGTTCACAATACTATGCAAAGATAGTAAAAAAACGGGAAATCTGCATTTTGATGCAGATCGGTTAGCGGTTTGCCGTTAACCTGCAAAAAAATCCACAAAATGCACACCCCTTTCGATGGTTCAAACGGGCATACCCCTTTAAGGACAACCCTTTATTTCATCAATTATTTTCCCCCACTTTGACATCGTTATTATCAACTATTCCTAAAACTCCACATTCACTTCTATCAATTCCACCATAACAGAAAGATTCCCCAAAGGAGCATTACCAAACAACATTCAAATCTCCCTCGATTTTGACTCCCACTCTACGTTCTCCAAACCGATTCTGCCCCACGATCCAACCGGCGTCGTCGTCGAGCACGGGTGCGCGGCTCTACAGTTCGCGAAGGAGGATCTCGCCTGGAAGCTGGTCGCCTGGCAATTAATCGACTAATGACACGAAAATTGCCGGGGCAGGCGGGTTTTTCCCGCGAGGGGGGAAGGTCGTCGACCCTTTAAGGCAAAGGTGCGCGGCGTCGGTATCACCGCGCGAGAATGTCGAATGGAATTACGTCAAGGGAGATATCCTACTCTTGGCGCGTTTACCGTTTCGCGTTCGACCGGCCGCCTCCTCTTCTCTCTGTATCTCCCTAAGAGAGAGGCTTAAAGGTTACAAACGCACTGACCCATGCGTGTCACCGTTATTTCCATTGATTTTTTCTCCATCCCTCTCCGTCCTCTCTTTCTCTCTCTCTCTTCCTCTCTTCTTCCCGCTCGAAAATCCTCGTTCGAGGAGGAATCGACTGGCGAACTCCTCCCGCGCTGCCACGTACACACCGTCACCGGCTGGCCTGGGAAACCGCCTGGCGAACGAGCCGCGCGATGTGCGCAGGGTGTATCGCGTGTGCAACCTGCTTCGGGGATGATTCAACCCTTGGGCACACTGACAGTGGCAGTTAGTGTCAAGCAGTGGTTTTTAAGGAATCGTGTTGGTACACTTGAACGTGTCGCTGAATCTTAGGCAGTTGAAGAGTTTGCGAGTGGAAGGTGGACAACTTTGATTATGATGAAGAAGATCGAGGAAGGATCCATAAAAGACTTGCTACTGACAATGAGTCGTAGGTAGTCTGTGATTAATTGCGCTGAGCCAAGGAAAATCCTATTTATTATATTATAATATATACTATGATATACCTAATATAATAAATGCGAAGGTGTGTTTGGATGTTTGTTACCTCTCAATCCCGCCGCAACTACGCAGCGGATCTTTCTAAGATTTGTTGTACACCCTACTTTAGGAACACGAATAACTTATAGGATACTTTATATCCCGATTTTTTTAACCGATCTGGACCAAATTGTGGATAATTACTCTCTGAACCCTGTAGAAAGTATAGGCTACCATGATATCTGGACATCCCCCACCCCTTCACCCCTATTTCACCCCCTTGACAGTGCGTGACAATGAAAGTTTTACCCGGGAAACGGCGTGCACTTTAAGATAGCATGTAATAATCGAAAGTGTTACTATAGTGCAAAGCTGTTTGTAATTAGAAAACTTGGGGATAATGAACGTGTGTTTGCGTGGACTTGTTTCATTATCCCTAAGTGCTGAATCCGTTGGTGAAAAGAGCGCCCGCATATTGCGTGGCACACACCCTGTATATACGACGGTTATTGGTTTACACTACCACAAATCACGGGTCATTATCTTATGTGGTACATGGGAAGCTGCGGTCAGACGTTTTCCAGAGAGTTGCCAGGCTGACGTTCCCCTTCCCCCCACCCAATTTGCATGATCGATGGGCCCCCTGTCTGCGTGATCACAGTCAATCAAACGCATCGATGTACCATCCTGGCTATGGCTATGCAAAACGCCCTAATTTCTCGTACGAGAATAAAGTTTCAGTTTCGAAGATATTAAAAAGGAGGAGCAAGAAGGATTTGCACCTCGAAGTAGATGAAGTATTATAGTGGCACTTAATTAAATTTAATCTGAAGAGAGCTCGAAAATTAGCCTAATACAAAAATTAAGAATATTTCAGATTCAATTTAGGACGTGTAGATTCAACGAGAAATTGAATCGTTTAATTTGTATTTTTTAATTTAGTGTATCGGGGACATTTCTGCAACCCATTTGCGTAAATCGCTGGAGAATTCAGGGGAGTATCGCGCTCCCTTCAGGAAATATTATAACCATACAGGAAGGTCCCCCCAAGGATGCTTCCTCCTTGTATCATGAATCTAACACGAATGTAATATTCATTGCCATAGCTTTCTGCACAGTGGTTTCCATTCACATCGAATAAAATGACTGCAAACGGGAATCTGACTTCTCAATTTCCCGAGTAAGCCTGCCTCCCCCTACCAAGAAGAACTTATTCTATCAAAAGCTAAGATCCTGGTTATTGGTTCTCGAGAATAATACTTCTTACAAGACAAGAGCACTTCATGCTAGCCCTATAAAGACAATTGTCCCTCCACTCTGCCCGCAGTGATCCACTGAAAGCTGCTCCAAATAAATAACCCCATCCCTCGGCGCACGAAAATTGATAAAAACGAAATTGAATAAGTTCTCGACGGCAACAGTTCTTGTCGAACAAGAGCGATTCGATATAAATCCCGCCGGAATGCAATAAACGTCCCTATACTACCTCCACCCCTTCCTCCCCCAAATAATCCACTAAAACGGGAGCAAATAACTCCGTTTCATCGCGAATAAATCAAGAACTGTTTGCGCCTGGGTAGCCAGGCTGTTTACGCGCCGTTAAATCGCGGGCTCAATATTTTCGCCGGGGGAGAATTCGGTACGTTAAAGATTTCGTTGACGACGCGGGGGTAAATCGGCGAGAAGGGCCTCGCAGGGTTTCGAAGGGTAGCCGAACGAGAACGGGCTCGCCCCCTTGGAGACGGTTGCACCCTCGACGTTATCTGGCCGTGGCAACCCCTCCGAAGACGTCCCTGCCCGTGCTCCGGGGATTGTGGACCCCGGATCGATCCGACGACGTCGCAGCGGGGGAATAACTATCCATTCCGTCTGGTGGCCATTTATGAATGATACAGGGCGCGTCTAACCCTCGCCTGGGACCGGGAAGCTTCTATATCCTCCATCGTCCCATGCCTGTCAAATTGAATCTTACCCCATCTAGCCTCTCGCCTCTGATCCATCTTCAATCGAGGAGCACCTTATCCGGCAGGAAATAAGGGACGTCGCTGCTAACGAGATAATCGACACCGGGGTTAGTGGAGCTCACGCCTTGGACGTTGATACGTGGACCCCGTTGGTGGAGTCGAAATGCTTTATAGTTTTCAGATTCTAGGGAAATTACTTCCACTCTTCAAGGACATGTTGAAAAGAAATCTTATGTTTGTTGAACACGATTCGTTTTTTTTTGTAAAGGAACGCAGATTGTCTTCCCTTCAGTAGCGTTAAATAAATGCATAATAAAATCGCGGGAGATATGGTTGGTACGTTAACGACCACGCTCTCCGTGTCCCCCGACTTCTTTTCAGGACAGTCGCTTGGCTTCAGGTTCCCCGGTACACGCGGTTTGGTTCCTCGAGAGGAAATACGCAAACTGGTTACCATAAATCCATAAATATGAAAACTCGTTACCATCGGGATTTTTAGAATCACTACCGTTTCCTATGCGCGATAGGCAACGAGCCCCGTCTTTGCTTACCCGCAGGAAACGCGAGAGCTCGTAACCATAAAGTCGCCAGTCAAAAATTTACTATCTACGCCGGCGCACGACTGGTACTCCCTGTGTTTTAGTTACGAGCGGGATTACCAAAGGGGACGCCTGTACATTTATCCGCGTCCATCCGAATCCGTGAGTTCCATTAGCCGACGATCAGAAATCACCGGACGAGCCTTAACATCGACGCGTCGTTCCATTTCAAGACCGAATAGCAACGGCTGAGAAAAAGGAGCATCGACGGGAGCGCGCGTGGGGCCTCGTAACGCAGAATCATCGAAAACCAACAGCCATTCTCCCTCGGCAGGGCCTCGGATACATAATTTACGCTCCACGAGAGATCCTTATCCCCCCCTCCCGATTATTCATTCGTCGTGAAGTTGGAGTTCGTGACGGCTGCGAAGTCACGACGGAGACCCAGTCAAGTTAC
This sequence comes from Andrena chrysosceles, assembly GCA_963855975.1. Lineage (NCBI taxonomy): Eukaryota > Metazoa > Arthropoda > Insecta > Hymenoptera > Andrenidae > Andrena > Andrena chrysosceles. Next base: position 112,040,122 of record OY979766.1, on the reverse strand, counting down.
TCGGCTCACTTCACCGTTCACTTCGTCCATTATTGATATTCATCGGGGTGGCGCATCAAGTGCCGTCCGGCATCGCGGGTAGAGACCTCGGCCTTCGACGTAGCGTCGTCGCGACGGTTCGAGGTACTCTTGCCCGCGGTTGCTACTTTTACGCCGGCGCAATGACACTCCAAATGCGCTGCGGACGTCGATCAGGATCCAAGGAGGATCCTGACCGCCGCAGGACCACCTACGGTCGCTACTTCTTCGTCTCCTTTGATGTTAATAGAAGTGTCTCGTCCTCGAACGGCGAAGCTCGTCGGGCTTAACGGTACCGAGGTTCGCTGTGGGAGAATGGCGGCCTTGCGAATGGCCCGGAAACTGCATCACCAAGGATACTTTAGACGCCGCGATTTATGCGGACCTATGCGTGGCTGAGGGCTCGAGACGACGGAGAGGTGCTGCGACCGATATTCCCGCGAATGTGTGTTAGAAGAGAATGGGCACGGTGGTTCTGAGACCGAGGCTGGAGAGGGGACTGTGCAGAGTCTGATAGCTTCCACAATGTCGACTGTAGAGGTTTGAGGTTGAAGAAGAGAAGAGGAGGCTGAAGAACAATAATTACCATATGAAACGTGAAAGGAGCCTTTTTTAAGGGGTTGCACCACTTTCGAGACTAAACAGAGCAGCTATCTTTAAGATTTTTCTTTAGAAAATGATAAGGAAAGTACTAGAGAAATATGTGGAGATTTTATACCTAAAGGATGGTTTCGGGGAAATGGTGAATATTTGATAAAAGATGTCATTTTATTACTTAAGGATCGAGTATAAAAGTGACCGTAGCAAGGTCAGTTTTTAATAAATCGCAAAACGGCTACATATTTCTTTAGTGAATATCGTGTAGAAAATGAGAATGTTGGGTGTTTTTGCTTTAGGTCCAACTGTTTTGCAGTTATCTTGCATGGAGAAGCTTACGTGGACTGATCCCAGAAACGCCACTTTTTTCGAAGGAAAAAATAAAAAAAATCCCTGTACTTCAACAGTACAATAAATGCTTTCTTATATATTCCTCATTTTCTTGACCATTTTTTTTTTTAAACCCTTAAGCTGGCTTCAAGCGACTTGAAGCAGCAAACTTGACTAATATGAACCTGTCATTCACTTCACTTGCAATATTCTTTCAAGTTTCAAGCGAAGTAGAGAGTGTTCCAACTTTTCTCGCCGTGAAATAATTCAACTTGAATAGTGTGAACGTTCGTGCAAGAGTCACGAAGGTAAGCCGACTGTCTATTGTTTTTAAAAATTTTCAATAATTCATTCCTAATTTCGTTTTGTGTTATGCACAAGCCAGCAAATACCACCTCTTTTGACACCACTTTAGATATCTTAATCTACTTGCTTCACTCTTCAGCTTAAAGCTTCAAGTACTCTTGAAACTAACTTGAAGGCAGCTGACACTGTCTGAACACCAACTTGAAGTCAGTGTACTTGAATTCAAGCAACTTGAAGCCAGTAAACTTGACTAATACGAACGAGGCATTACATATAGCTGCTTTTTTTAAGCTCCAAAGTGACATTTTCGATCTACGACACTTTCTATCTTGTATTTGGTATAACTACGTTGCAGGATGCAAATACAGACATCCCTAAGTAGCTCATTAAACATTCCCCATTGCTTGTCCTGTTTTGAGAAACGGTTCTAGCCAAACATCCCCTGTAATTCCTCCCTCTCGACACGCAATTAGAGTAGCGGCAAGTCGAACGAAGGACTCCCACGAGAATTCCTCTCCGCCCTGCACGGAGAGGTGATCTGGAGGATTCCTTTTACTATTCCTAGCGAGACAGTGGCAAACACGTAATCCCGTACATCGAGGCAGACAGGGTTTCAACCCGGAGTCCAACCTCGTCGCACCTCCCAATCCACTGCAACGGTCTCCCTCGTCATCTCCTTCCTAATTCCGTTCGGGTAAACACCGAACGAACGAGGACTTTCAAATCGGCGTGGCTGCACGATCTAAACGAGTGCAGACTCCGTGCGCGTTGACATGCAGACCCCGTGGGCCCTTAAGTCCACGCGTGTCCGCCCTGTAGCCAGCGATGGGATGAAGGCGCTTCAAGTTGCTTTAGACATGCAACGAAACTATCGAATCTGTTCAAGTGTTAACTTTCGAATGCTAGTCGTTAGAAGATTACAATAGTCCAGGATTCAATACAATACGCAGTCAACACTTGGTCATATTTTCCATCCGAACTTCAAATTTGGAAATTCAAGGAATATTTTGAATATTCTAGGTGGCAACATTTTACTTAACCCTTCGTGGTCACACCTTCTTATAATCACACATTGGTCACACGGGGTTCACTGTACCCCAGCATCATTTTTTGAGTTACCACTTTCGTATTTTTGAATCTTTTAACTTTTTAGTGATAATTGTACATTCGTAATACTTATACAGTCATGTTCTAATAGTCTTTTTCTAGAAACATAAATTTTGATATGATAAAATTTGTAGTTGAAAATGAGCGATTTTCCATGGTTTTGGGAAAAACCGATTTTTTAAAATTTTTTTTTTAATTATTATTTGCGATAAATCCCCTTTGGAAGACGTACAGGTGCGACATTTCAAATTGAAAATTGCTCTTGGGGTACAATACACCCCGTGTGACCACGAAGGGTTAAATAAAATTTTGAATAACGAATAAAAGTTAAACGAATTATTCGTCATTCGGTCATTAACCCGAGATAACTTTATTCGACACATGACGAATAATTTTTTTAACTTTTATTCGATATTCGAAATGTTATTTAAATAAATTTTCCCATCTCTGCCTCGGAGAAGCTCAAAAGCTTCGAACCTGTTGCAATTGAATAGCGATGGAAGTCTTACATCCACCTCTGCAAGTGTCAACAGAGATAATTGCCAAGCTGGGCCTCCCTTCAAATCCCTCCCCAGGTTCCCCCAAATTTTCCTACAATTCCCAAACTCTCCAAAGTCCATTGACACCGCTCGATCCCGCTCGCTCTACCCAAGCATTCCTGAATTTAAATAACACTCGAAGCGATTCGAAACTTTGTACGCTCAAATTGCTCGAAAACTCGACGGGTAAAGAGTTGAATGCCCATCGCTCACGGTAATCCTCTCCCCTCTGTCGCGAGAGGAGCTCGCGGGACACGCTCACGCACGCACGCACGCCTCGTGAGAACGGCGCTCGTGCGTTCTCCCGATTCTATTGGCGCCACGCCGCGAACTTGGTGTGCGTGCAAGAAGACGGTAAACTCCGGAGGAGAGGAGAGGGAAGGGGAGAAGGAACGCGACAAATTTCCGTGCTGTTCGTCGCGCATTGTCCAAGGATACCAGCCGAGCCGGGGACCTGAATGCATGGGAATACGGGGAAATTGTGTTCCGCGATCGATTCACCGATCGATCCAAACTGTAAATCCTGTGCGACGACGTGACCGTTACGTGTGCAATTTTGGGAATTTCTTTGGCTTTGGCAGCTTACCCCGGCTTCATAAAATCGCTCGCTCTTCATGTACATTGGTTTTCACAAGGAGCCTCCTGCACCCTACATAAATATTCCGCTTCAGAGTTGAGCATTATTCGAATTCATTTTTATTCGAATGATCTCGAATAAGATTTGCCAATAAAATGTTTAAAATTTTAAAAATCTATGCGAATAATGTCCCAACTCCGCTCTGCTTTAGTATCTTTGAACAATTTCCGCGGTGATCTATCCAGACTAATACGCGCATAAATCCACCCCGCGCGTCTCGCGATAAGAGGGAGCACGGAATATGGTATAAATGGCGTCTCGAATCAGCGAGGTCGGGGCGAGCGGTTGGATTACGCGCCCAGCAAAGGATGAGTGTCGGCGAATCGTCGATCAGCGCCGATAAAGTCGATTCGACGTCGCGATAAGGGCTGGCAGATAACGGTGGCTTTTTTGTTCCGCCGATCGGTTTCCCGGATCGAGCGCACCCGACGCGTCTAATGAACGCCGCGTCGGCCCAGGATTATTGATAAGTTCAACGGCAGCTGATATACCGTAATCCCGGCGCGGATTTATGCCCCCGTAACTGGATAGCGTCGTGCGGCTCCTCCGCGAGCAAGGGGACGTTTGTAAAACACGGGCGAGTCCCTCTGTATGCTAGGCGACATCGAGAGGGCCGAGGAAATCGAGATACGTTTCGGGTCGATGCTCACGGGCCCCGATTTATCACGACGCTTCGACGCCCCGAACAGTTTTATGAATATGCATGGAGAGAAGTCGATGCCTCGCGGGGACATCGTTACGTGGACAGATAAGTATCCGAAGCCTTCTGAAAAATATTAGTAACGAGCTTTCTCAGAGCCCCGAGAGACCAGAGGACCAGTTCCAAACCACCCCTGTCTGCTCGCCTCTCAGATAATCGTCTTCGCGCATTCCTCTGTCCGCGATCGTATTCCACCCACCTCCTCGTGTCGCACTCCCGATATTACCTCCGGCCGTGTCATAGCTTGAAAACGAGCGCCGCAAACACGCGCGTCGACGCCTGGCTACAGCCATTAAACACGTCGCCCGGGACCCCCGACGCGTTCGTCCCGAGAGCGTTGCTAAGCGGTGTACGACAAAGCCCCGACACAACCGGGGTCCGTTCGTGCGCGCGTTTCGATGGATGTAAAGTAGCTGCATCCGTCTCTATACGCGGCGCTGGCTGAATGGACGGCGCGACGGGGCCAGCCGTTAAATAGCGATAGTCGGGCATGCGACGACGCGGCGCTCCCGATCGAATATGTGTACAACACGCGCGGACGGGCCCGGGGAGCGAGCCAGGTATCCTCCGCGGAGTGGTCGAGCATTCTCAGTCCTCGCGCGGCCAATTCCATCACGTGTGAACGAATTGACCAGCTGGTCAATATAAATAAATAATGCCAGTTGGTATGCTGGACGCGAGCCGGCCGCTTACGTGATCGATCGGGCGTCGCTCTACGTGTAGGCGGTAATCGGCTGTAATCGTCTGCCGGGGCCATGGGAATCGCGAGCACCTGCTTCAATTGTTCCTCGCCTTTTCCCCTCCCTTTACCTGTTGTCCCCTTCTCGCTCCGTCGCGGCGCAAGCGTCCGAGCGGACGTCGCGGGGCCTCGCGCTCACCCGCGCCGAAGAAGCGGCGAGGAATTTCGCTCGGCGCTGAGACAACGAGGAATCGAAGATAATGATGGGACGTGTACCGGGTGTTCCCGGGGAACGGAAAACGCCCGCTGCTATGTTCCATTTATTTATTGCTCTTTCCCTTTACGTACCCATCGCGCGAGTATCTCATTCGTGACGCTTAACCTCTGTCTCTCATTCCTCATTCCCTGGGTACGGTCGGCCGATAAGAATTGCGGCAGCCGATCCTCGAAAATCGTGCATCCGCTCGCGAGAGAAGACTTCATTCATCGGACGTCGCCGTTTCTCTCCGTACGCCGACGGGGGCGCACGTCCCTCATTTCCGGCTGCAAGCAAACACGCGCCGCGTTCCCAGAGACGCGGTAAACACCGATCCGTGTAAATACGATTTAAAATGGACGGGGCTTGTCGGTGACAATCGGCGGTGAAATTAATCCAGCCACCGAATTGATCGCTTCCATCCGCGCGACTCGTTTAGAATACGAGGCACGCGTGCCTGGCACGGAGACGAGTCTGTCGGATCTTCGGCTGCGTTCCGATGGATTACGTCAACGGCGATTCAGCCGGATCCCGGCTTCGATCACGTCCATCCTCGACACTGTAAAACGACCATTCAACTGTACCAACAGATGCCTGCTATGTCGTTCTTAATTCGAGGGGTTTCGGGTATGGATATAAAAATTTTGTAGGGAATCGGCGTTTGGGAATAACCTGTAACGCGATTCACGTAATGGCACATACAGTAGCGGACAAAAAAGTTACAGTAAACCGGCGGAACATTGGCAGATTTTTTTAAATATTTTGTTATATAATGTAAAAATTAACATATTTACATTTGCTTTAAGTATAACTGGGTTTTATGCAGCTTTAAATTCTCCATGAGAATATGCATATTAAACATAACACAGTCCAAAATGTATGCTAAAAATAACAAAAATAGAACAAATCGAAAAAGTGGCAACTTTTTCGTCCGCTAGTATAGGTGGCGCTCTATTAATTTGGGTATTTGTAGACTTCGGAAAGGAGTAGCATCGGAGAGTCGACTTTGGGCGAATTGGTAACGCGGCTGGCCAATAACGCAGAGGATCCCCGAAGATCTTGGGTTCGATCCCATCACCCGAGGTTCACTTTTTCCTACTATATTTGTTTTATAGAACTTCAAATCCAACAGAAATGTAAAATCGTTACTATTAAAACTATTTACAATTAATTACGCTCAAAGCACAAGTTCGAATTAAGTGGGTGTCCAGAAGCGATGCGGTTTGAGAAGACTCGGTTTATCGAGAGGCCACTGTAATAGAATCGCCTCCGTTCCCCTGGATACGCGTATCTCGAAGATGGACGCTGGAATTCCTGCCGTCTCTTTCAAAGCTTTCGCCCCCTTGGTCCCCCTTTGCGTCCCTCGGACAATTACTTGCGAAGCCGTGGCTCGACCACGACGACAGAGGGATTCCCCGGGCTTTGGCGATCGTAGGCTTGATTCAGTGGGGCATTGTCTCCCGTGCGATACGCATACAATGGCTCAAAGCGATCTGAATCTAATCTATGACTTATGGCCGCGGCGCTCGCCTCCTGAATGAACAATGTGCCGCGGCGCGCGCGTTTTTCGTTTTCTTCCGACTCGACCGAAGAGGGGGCCCTAGGCCCTCTTCGCGCAGGCCTACCAACCGGAGGGCCGGCGGACGTCGTTCTTCCAGTCGCGCGTCGCTTTCAAACGGAACTTGGTTAATTATTCGATGTTCGCCCCCTCCAAGGTTCGTGGAACTCGACACTTGGCGAATAAAGTCACTTGGCGTTGCATTCACCGGAAGCTTTCGCTCGAGTTTCTTTTACGAAACGGGACTTGGAATCTAGACACCCGAAGTCTGTTTTATTCGGGGGTGTGAGGGCCATCGTTTTTCCCAATTCAAGGCAAACCGAATGTATTTCTTTAAATAATTAAAGTTAAGTAGGAAGAGAAACTTAATTGAAAGTGAATACAGGGTCCACTTGGACCCATGCTATGTATCAAACTACTTATGTTACTTTTAGTAATATCATTTCAAGAAAATAGGAATTTTAAATCATAACGTCATCGAAGTTTAATCAGGTACTTCTAAAAGTAATTTATTTTTGAAATCTATTTGAATTTTTGCTTGCAGATGCATCGTTTCGCCCAAGGAATGTCCACTAGCTAATGCTTAAAAAAAACACGATTCAATTTTGGTGTCTTATTTATGAAAGGGACACAACAAAAATTTATGAAGGGGACATCATTTTCATACCTGTCACCTTTGAAACCTTACTATTCTTCACTTGTTTCAGTGAAAATATGCCACCTAAACTTCGGGTTAGGATGCCAGTAGACAATTCATTATTTATAGCTATTAAGATCATTTAGTTACATAAGCTTAAGTGTTGAGTTTTTAGTTCCTATTACGAATTAAAATAGCTACTGTGATTTCGGTACCTGCATAAATAATAATTAAAAAAATGATATTAATATTACCTGTTTTTATTACACTGTCCCATTCATAAACACCCATGTCCCTTTCAATACAGCCAATTTATGAAAGGGGCAAAACACACTTTTTTAGAAAACGAAAAATATGACATGTAAATATAGAGAGAAGCTTAATAGGCCCGTGTATTATTATAGCCAGATAACTGACCTTTCTAATGTTACCAATTAGAACTCGAATGGTTATTTAGTTTTTTTACACTCTGGTTCTAAACACAAGTGTCCCTTTCATCCCACCTCTCCCCTACTTAATGGATATCTGTATCACACTTTACATCGTCTTACGTTTTCCTCCCCTTCTCGCGAGTACTACGCGACCCTAAATCCTCGAGCCTCCTCTTTACTCTTGACGCTTCTGCACGTCTGCCCCAGAGGACGCGCGCGAAGCGTCGCCGGGGCGCGCGTCGAGAGACTTCGAGCGGAAGGCCAGCGTACCCTGTTTCCCGTTGACGAGAAACCCGTAGCCCGGCTTCCGTCGGCTTGGTAAACCACTATACGCGAAGGAAGAAGTCAACGGCACGACAATATGCATTTAGCCGTGGCCGGCGGAGTATTACCTAACACACGCCGCGAGATTGGATCTCCTTACGCAGACAGAGAAGAGAGGACGCGCTGGATGACTTCCTACATAGATAACGATCACCACGGACGAGTATCCTCTTTAAGCGACGAGGTCGCCGGTTCTCTATACCCGCCATTATGCAATTCCGTGAATTCATCCGGACGTATATCGATGTCCTGCTCGTCTTTCGCGGCCGTATCGGTGTTGTACCTGCCGTCCCGCGGCCGTGCCCCGCGAAACGCTCGTCAATCGCTCGTGAACAGTTCCGAACGAGCGCAACGGGACATGGAGAGCTTCTTAGATCTGTCGACACCGGCCCGGCCTGCGTGAATGGGCCTTATCTGCGACAGAGGTGCGCCTCAAGCTAAGATCGATGGGATTACAGGGGATTAAGTACGCGGGATAGAGTTTTCGACGACACTTAACATTTCGAAAGAGCGCGGAGACCTGGCGGGATGGATGGAGGTGTGCGCGGAGACCCGAAGGGTGGGACCGTAGAACACGAATGCTACCACGAAGCCATGTTTCTTCTATCACACCTTGGCGCCTTCTTCCTGCTCGACGTTAATTCGTCCAAACGTAAGAAACTCTGAAAAAGAATGTCTCCTGTAAAAGAATCCTCCTCAATCCCATCGAAACGGGCGGAAGCGGCTAGTCTGGCTTACAGAAGTATGCGCGAGCCATCGTTCGTCAGCCAGGGCGAGCGTATATCGGTTTCCGTGTGCGTTTTACGTATAAATACATCGACTATCGGAAAATAACGTTACCGCGGTATAAATCTGTCCAGGCGGCGGGACAGGCTGATCCCGTGCCGCGAACAGCCGACTCTATGGTAATACACGTAGAGGAGAGGAGAACCGGCGTCAGAGCTGCGATGAGGGATGAGAGAGGAAGCGAGACGCACCGACGGGAAAATAGAGACGGGTAGCGCAATGAACTACGAAATATAATAGGTCTGAGTTACGACCGCGACTGTGTGGTCCTGGTTTGACCCTCGGTCGCAGCAGCTAGTTAGCTTTAAGGCTTGGATCGCGCGGTGCACAAGGCACGCGAGAAGAAGCGAAGAGAGTAAGCTTGGATCTCGCGGTCCAGCTGGGTCAGTCAACGGAAGGAACTCTTCTGTAGGAAGATCGTAGGAGACTAGCAATTTCTCTTCTGTTGCATGTTTGGATACTAGGATTCGTAAGCTTCTTCTTTCTATGAGTTGTCGTTATGAGTTTTAATTGCACATCTAATGAAACAGTGAGTTTGATTAGCTCAATGATCAATCACCCAGTAACTGCATATTTGAAAAATTGTAGCGAGCTGTACTTTGTACACGTGGGATCGCGGCTTAAGGCTCCTTCCAGACGTCCCTCCGCCACTTCACGGCCACCCCGTACATCGAACGACTGGTCGTCTCCGCGAAGAGGCATGTTCCCCGAAAGAGCGGAGCTTTCAGCACGAATCGGCGAGGGGGAATGCGATTACCGCATTCGCGCAGTACGTCTTCTGCATTTCGTAACCCAGACGAGGCTGGAGCGCTCCGACGAATACAGAAAACGCATCCGAGAATGACCGGAGGGTTAGGAACCTCGTACGGGAATCGCTGTGCGTCGCGATGCGTGCCCCCGTCGCCCGACTCTTACGCAACACTTCGGAAATGGAACTCGTACGACCGAGTATCATCATTAAAAACAAGTAAAGAAGAGCAACCGTTGGTCAATTAAAAATATCCTACAATCGACAGCAATTACCGAGGACAGCCTCTTTGCAAGTTGTTTCGAATAAGCGGTCACGCGAGTTGCTTAATAACCTCGTCTCTATTCTATCAATTTAAAAAATTCTTCTACGAAGTGCCTAAGCTACGAAGGTTAGTTGTACACCCTCCTCCTCCGTGTGACCACTTGGAATAATTCTAGCTTTGCTAATGAGGCGAATTTCAAAGTAATACCAGTGTCAGAGACACGTCCTCCGAGCTTCCTACTCTAAGAAAACGCAAAAGTTCGTTTACTTCAGCCCGTCCAGCCGTCCGTAACCCTTCAAACTGGACGACAGTTGGTTCGTGCAACGACCAAGCGGCTCTTCCCGACTTCTCGCGGCCTGTGGCGGTGGCCTTTCGTATCAGCCGCGTGTTGTCTTCGGGCATTACGTTTATAGGAGCACGTAATCGCATTCGCGAGCGGCTGCACTTGCACGACGGGAGTATAAAGCCCCGGAGGAGAGGAGAGAGAGAGAGAGAGAGATAGAAGCGGCGTATAAAGGATCGCGCACGCGTCCTCCCGTGAATCTGAAATCTAGCCTGCGCGGCTAGTTTCGAGAAGCTAGGCGAACCACCAAGGCAAAGCACTCGCGCGTAGATCCGGTCAGATCCCTGACACGCATGAAGGACCGCCGCATGAAGGTCCGACAGCGCGGCGCTGGTTTCTTGGTAGCAATTAAAATCGCGCGCTCACGCAATCCTCCCTTACCTCCCCTTGCCATTTCCACGGAGGACAGTCCCCTTCGTCCTTCTCCATAATCCCTTTCTCCCCGTTTCCAATTCGTCTGCCGACTTTCTATCCCCGTCAGCAACCAGCCAGCGTTTCCGCAAGGTTCACGACATGTTCAACGTCACAGGGTTGCGGCGCGTGGAAGGGCGACTGGTGGAGGCGCAACTCTGCTCCATTGCGGAGTCAGCTGGCCGCGAGCCAGATGTATCGCGGCCGGAAGGAATATAGGGGGTGCGAGACGATGGTGCATCAGAGAAAGCAACTCTACCCTTCAGACCACTCTTTCTCTCGCCGACCCTTACTAGTAAGCGATCGGTTCACTCTGTCGCCATTTCTTCTCGGTAGCGCGACGCTGTTCCCTAATGCAGATTGTGGAAACCTGTGGTGGTCTCACGTACTACCGTACAGTAACTCCGGAAACACAATTGTTAAATAGTGGCCTTAAGAGCAGTGACGAACAACCCGCGGCTCGCAATTGTTTAAATTGTAAATCTATATTAGAAATAACAAATTCGCCCCATAAATTAAAATTCTTTGATTAGGATATTGAAGTATTTAATATTGCGACCCGCGTAGAGTATTAGGTTCCCACTTTTAGCCCACTACTGGCCAAAGGTTGCTCATCACTGCTCAAGAGCATCCCTCACGCTCAAAGATGCCATAATCCCTAAAATCCAGTAGACTGGCGCACCAGCTGGAATTCCAGCGATCGGGTGTAGAGCAACCGGTCCGCGGTCCTCCGTAAGAGATGATTTCGTAACGCGTCCGCCTAACCGGGCGCACAGCTCGTCTCGTTTCGGTGGGCAAAAGGTAACGAGTCACGCGACCATGCAGATCGGGAGGATTAACGCGCGAAATGAGCCAGTGGCGAGGCCTGATCCGGCCGTTCCCGGGGATCCGCGCCGTGGGGGACGAGAGCAACGGGCACGCCGGGGGTACGGTGTATCTCGGTATGCAGGTCACCCCATTCGTGAGTCCACAAATCACCGGACGCATTGTCTGATCAGATAACGCGCGAGTTTATGTTATCTCGCGGCGGCTACCGCATAACTCTCGCGGCAGTTATCACGAGAGCATCCCGGTGAACCATAGACGGACATGCCGACGTTCCTCACGCAGTTCTGTAAGGACGACCCGCGGCGGAGGCACTTCTGTTGCGCGATCAGCCCCGTGAAAAACGGCGCGGCACTGGGGGAGGGAGAGGAGCGACACGTGCAGCTACGTGGGCTCGTTCCACCGCCAGATAACCGCGATTAGCGGAGGCCTTAGATCTGCACGTCGGGAAAGCCTGACACGGACTCAGCGAAACGGTACATCCGCTTTTCCGCCGGCCCCTAGGCGTACGACGCCTCTGAATTATAGCACCGCGGATCCAAGGAGCCTGGCAAGGTTGTAAAAGCAAACGCGGAGGAAATGGACACGGTGGTGCGGCAGAGTGGTAGTTAAGGGGGCGCTCTGCGGTGAATCTGCTGCTTGGAGATTGGTCGAGTAAACGTTTTTTATAGGGGTGACTATGGAGCTAGTGGTGGGGCCATTTGGTGACTTCTAGGTTGACGGTCCGGGTATACGTGTGGGTACTCTCTCGTCATGGGTCTCTCAGTTACAAAGTGACGGCACTGAACCGTCAAGAAGCTTCGGGTACCCCGCCAGGTTTCTTCCACCCACTCCAACTCTTGTCTTCCCACACGCCTCCTTTCAGAAAAAGAAGTAAATCAAAATATCGAAGGGAGAAAGGGAGGGTCGAACAAATATCCCCGTTCGATTGTTCGAGCGGCGGGGGGACATCTTTAAACATAACCCCGGCCAGGCAGCGACATCGTGGGACATATAGTGGCGAATGTTAAGGGGTCCCTTTCAAGCGTAGCTTGGCCGTGTCCTCAGCCACGGTACAGCCCAAGATGTAGTATAAACGTACGTACGAGGCAGGCAGCTGGTGGGAATACAGCGTGGGTACTTACCTTTAGCCGAGAGAGCCGATCGCCTTTCTCAGAATTAGATAAGTCCCTTTATTGGTGATCGGATCACAGCAGCAGGAGCAGCAGTAGGAGCAGTGGCTGGCGGCAGCAAGTTCAAGGTTGGCTGGTTAAAAATAACCAGCTTGGTGGACTCTCGCTCGCTGGAGGACTCCTCTCGCAGTTCCATTCGCTAGCTCAACTCCACCGGAAATCTACCGTCGTACGATCGACGGGCCTCTTCGCCGTACCCTGGACGGCTGATAATACTCGATCACCAGCCCTCTGAATTTGATTCACCACTTCCCACGGAAACTAATCAAGGCTTTATCGTCGTGGAACCGACGGGTATGTTGATGTGATCGATTGCAGCTGACCCGAATGGTCTAGCGAGTAGCTTTCCACGGGGATAGCTGGGAAAATTGCATCTCCTGATGCATCAAGGTGTGTATGGTTTTTCTCGACTGGTGCTTGATAACGACGCTGGGCCTTGAACTGGTTGGTTAACGTTACGGGCGGAGCAATGCGTGAATCAGGCGAACCCACCGATTGATAAGTCGCCAATAAACCGCTGTAACGGTACAACCGTGCGTTGAAACATGGATCGATTTTCTTTTGGGAATTTTCAGTAGCTTGGAATGCAATCCTTTCGATGCGTTATGGCCTAACTGTTCTGCCAATTATTGGCATTGTAACGCAGCGCCTCCGCGATGAGCTTCCATTTCCGAATAGTGTAACGACGTGATCCTCTGTAATACTGCAGGTGCGTAATTTCAGGGTAATGAGCGGAATAAAGTGCAGTGTAATTTTCGCAGTCTGGAATGCTACTCGATGGACACGTTAATGTACAGAAATTAGTGATAAAATTGATCCTGTTCCAGCTGTAGGAAGTTCGGAGTTAATATTTATTTCACCACGTCACTTTTCAGCTCCCCTTCTGCAGGCTGAAAATATAGAAGACTGTTAGTAAAGGCAAAAAGCGACGATTAGCCGACACGAAACCATAGGATACATGATAAACGGACGTGACGAGAACACAGAGAACAACGTAAATTCAACAGCGATTCCGTAAACGTCACGTTTTATTGAATAATCAAAGTGGTAACACTATAGTAGCGACATTCCTCATAAGTGTAATAAATGATTAGCCTAAAAATTCTACCGCTGCGTCGTCGTCTCCACCATCATCATCATCACCATAATTATCTTTATATATCGTCGTCGCGACAGATGAAACACTGTGTCCTCGGGCGAAGTACAAACGAACCGTTCCATCCGTCGACACATCATTAATTCTACACGCGTACATTGGTATTGCGAGAATCTTGAATAAAATCGGTGACGAGATGCGTGCTCGTATCTTTATATAATGTATATTTTATATGCTTTTGTTTTATAGGTACACTTACGGTGTAAGTCTCGCCCCGGAAGCGGCGACCAGAGGGGTTGGCTCCTTCCCCCGAGACGTGTAAATCGCGCCCTAAAAATTTCGACGTCGACGCCGACGAATCATTCGCTTCTATCCGTCGACGCCCTTAAATCTACGTCATTTGTCTATCTACCATCAGGCGATCCATTTTTTTTTATCGTTTTCTCTTCCTTGTTCCACATAGCCAGCGTAAAATCAATCGAAAGAGTGGGGGCTCCTTCGCACCCCTCCGCAACTCATTTCGGACAGTTCCGTGCCTCAAGAACAATGTTGTATCTTAGCAGTGACGAATAAAAACAGATAATAAGAATCGAAACTTGTGCATTATTCTTCCCCAAAGTACGTTCCACGGAGATTCCCGATTGGATTGCGGAGGGTTAACACGTCGCCTTCTAAAGATACCCTACTATCCGCCGAATTTATAAAATACACGATTTAACAAGTACATACCACGGAACATATCTAAAGGATACAGAATGACAGTTCGCGAAAGACTTTCGAAAAATCGCGCGACAGCCGGTTCCATCTCCGTCGATGGAATAAGAAGCCAGAAGGTCCCATTCGACGCTCGTCGAAACGGAGGCGGGAGGAGGAGGGATCGTCTGGGAGCGTCGCGACGCTCGCCACATTATTGCACTATTGGGGCTGCTGCTGGGGAAAAGGCCAATGTGACGTGATTCGTGGGGTGTATATTCAATGATCGAGCGTTATTTATTGCTTCGTGGCGTCGATCGCGATCGCTTCCATCGAGTGCCCGGCGCGACTGATTCTCTCTGGCTCCCTCCTCTCCCATTCTCTCCCGTTTTATCCCTCAATCTCTCTCGCACGCGCAATCGATCTAAACAACTCACGCTCCGTTGCCTGCCGCGGCGAGCACGTCCATTCTCTAAACAAGCCTACGGAGAAACGCTTGAAAAGTGGCAGCGAAAGCAGTGACAGTGTACGTTAGTCGCTGGTCAAAGTAAACGCACCTAGGGGCTCGACAATTTCGAGAAATTCGCTGACGAGAATGGGCCACGATGAGTTGGAAAAATTGTAATAAAGAGGCAAGGTATATATTCATCGATTTCTTGGGTTTTTGGTGTGCCAATCATCGTCGAGCCCCGCACGCGTCACTCCACTGTTCTATTTAACACTTTTTCTTTCGTTCCGCGCGCGAAACGTACGAGTTTTCATAAGGGAGCTTCGAATGTCAGCGCACAGGAAGTGCCGTCGCGTATTTTCGCGCGCAGCACCGTGCTAATTCTGTATTAAATGTATACGCTTTATAGGATAAAAGATAATATTAATCATAGCAGTAACTAATTATGAAATTAATAAAAAAAGAATGAAAGGGGCACGATCAAGAAGAACGTTAAGTTAAACTATACATCTTTCTCACGCGAGTAATCGTTCCCTCTTCCCGCGCTTTCTCTACTCTCGTTCATCGGTTCACTCTCTCTCTCTCTTTCTCTCTCTAAGCTCGCATACACTTTTACCGTATCCTCACGCGCGCCCGCGTGTCGATTAATCGCTAGGGATCGTTAAGTAACTATATCTTCATCGAAAAATAGGACGTGTCGCGTTTCCGTCCCTCGGTCCCTCGTTTCTCATCTTCGCCCTCCCATTTTCTTGGATTTTACGAAGCGAGGCGTGATCTGTGGCGCAATTCGAGGGGAGACGATTGTTTGATGAGAGATCGATCAAAAATGTGAAACGATGCTCTTTCATGGGGGTCTCTATTTTTTTTTTGGAAAATCGAGATGCAGTTAATTCAAGAAAGCTTCGTCTCATATTTTCGACTCACATTTGTAAAAAGAGAATCATTTCCCTCTCGATTGTACCACGAACTACGCATCACCCTGTAGATGCAAAGTGCAGCAGTTAGAACACCAAATGTAATGGATACAATCGCAATTATCTAACGAATCCTGGACCACGATTGTACCGATACCGATCAATTTAGAAGTTCGAGTATAAGGTAGCTCCCGAGTAACCATCTAAAACTAGGACAACATTGAAGTTCCTTACTAATTGATAAATGTCTCGATTACCTTGTCTCGGTGGTCAAATTCAGCAACACAGATTCCTCCGCAATTCATATAGCAATCGTGGTCGAGGAGTGGATGTGTCAGGGTGGGAATCCCAAACCGATTTAAGGAAATCAAAAAATCCTTAGAAACTCCTCCACTATGAATAAACGGTTCGTCTAAAAAAAATCACTCTGACGTTTCTCGATTCGCGATTCGTCAGGTGTGATCGAAAGTTCGAAGGAAAATTGATTGCAAAAACCTCCACATGACGTACTCATCGCCGATTCGATACCCTTCTACTCGGAATGCTCGTCATTTGTATCGTATCGAACCTGTTCCGATTCGACGACAAACGATTAACCCCCTGCGGCTGACACAACCGTTTACTTCCATCACTTCCGTTTCTAATATATCTGCGCGCTCTAGTCGACGATTTTCCAAAATAAATGAATAGAGCATGTGTCTCCAAAGGGTGTGCTAGCGGTGTAGTAAAATAAAATTTGTTAGTTTGCCTACCCCCAGAAGAAACGACGAATTTGTTCCGCAGCTTTCATCCTCCGCAGAAGGTTAACCCTTTGCTGACCGCTGTAGCTTCTAAAAAATCAGCGGGCACGAGATCTATTGATCTCTGTTACCTCCTAATTGTACAACTGGCGCTTGTGAGCCAACGAAGATCGCAGGCAACAAGAAGGCGCAGTTTCTGACGCGCGCGTGATATTCGATTTGGCATTCGTTTTGCCCACACGACGGATCTCTTTCCGCTCTGCGATTCATCGATATTCGCTCGTAACAGATCGCACTGCAAACCTTCCGATCGACGGTTCGATCAGTCATGGCGCGACTGCTTTCGCTAGCGGAGTCATCCAACATTCGTCGAGTCACTTTCCATTGGCGATTTTCGTTTGATTCGTTGCTTTCTTACTGTTCGCGATAGCGGAGCTAACTAGGTATAGCGACTCTCTGTGACCCACACTGTTTTTTTTAACTTCGTTCTTTTAATCGAATTCACTGTGTAACTTCGGAGAGCTCAAGTGGATTAATTCGATTAATGTCGCGGCTGTTCTCAATGTTAAAGATTCTAAAAAGATGTAGCAAATTTGCAGGTCACAGAGGGCGAAGAAATGAAAGGGAAAGCGGCATCGTGGGAATAGTGCAAAGGCCTCCTGATATCAGACCTTTAGAATCTACTAATTGCCTTTTTTAAAACGATCGAGCTTTAAGTTCTACGATGAAGCGTTTCTAACGATAAGTATCTTCTGCTCCGCGAAGGGACAGTCGTGCAAAAATTGCGATCCTTCACTTGGATAATGTACACTTGAATTCATTCTAATTACTCCTCGCTGGTGCGCGCAAACTTGATCGATTAAATGGAGCCGATTTTGCTCATAAAATTCCGTCAACGCGGCGCCTTTGGCCCATGGAACACTATCATTTTGGTACCAACTCATATCGGAGCTACCTTGATCGGCTTAATTGATAGAATGGCGTAACTCTGATAAAGGAAATGATTTCGATCGATCATTACAGTGGCATTAATTAAAGCATTTGAGCCAGCAACAGGATTTTGATTGATAAACGAGCGCCAATTAATTCAATGATATAATGCCAACTTCAAACACAATAATTAACGAATTGCTACCAACCTGACGGGCCAATCGACGCCAGGTTCGGCGAAACGGATTTACTCGACTGCGCCAACAAAAAAAAAGGAGCTCGGCTTTGTCGCGGTGGGCACGAGTAAATTAGCAGTGTTACGATTTCATGTCTTCCGCCGTTCGTGGGTTAACGCGTGCAGGTGTCGTGATTAAAAATTCACGCGGTCGCCAGTGTGCTCGACGCGGACACGCGCACAGCCGCTGGAAAACAACGAGGATTTGGGAGCTCGTACGGTATGGCTCGTAAAACTTTAACACGTTGCTCGGAATGCGAGTGTTTAAAATGCTCCCGGTGGTTCGTGCTCGTTTAAAATCGTCTTTGTGCTGTAAAAGTGTATCCTGCTTACACGCGCTAACACCGAGCGTCTGATGCGCTATAAAGAGGGGGCAAATTACAACACTTCTTGTGACAACTTACGGATCGGAGCAGCGTTCGAGTAACTATTAGACGTATTTTGTTTTTTAAAAAAATAAAAATGTGGTGGTATGGGTGTGTATTGACAGTACGTCAGTTGTGATTAGCAGTAGCTCTTGTTAATTATTTATATTAATATGCGTAACATATTGCCATATTAATATAGGTAACTACTAGAATTTTTAATTAATTTTGCAAGATTTAGATTAGACGAAGGTCGCGCTAGGGATGAGTGAAATTTGACCATTTTTTTATGGAAATTTCTAAAAAGTTCTAATAAGTTTTATGTAGCATGAAAGCTTACACTGCTTTCCTTGCATTAACAACTGTTTGGAAAACAGAAGTAATTGAAGGGATAACAGTGCATAGCTTTATGATACATAAACTATGGAAATTAAATAATACAACTGTCATTATTCTTCTCAAGGAGCGTCTGCGTAATCGCGCGTGGTAATATACTGACCAAACTCACCCACGCACCACCCCAATTAATTAAATATAAAATACAGTTCTGAAAATTGCAAGCTTCGATAAAATACACCTCTGCCCGTGACACCCTCGCCACCTGCGATCCGCGAGGTGTCACAAAACGACTACTAAAAGAAGACCGACGAGAAATAAAGGCATAGCAAGAATCGAAAGGTATAAGATGATTAAAAAACGTAAATACTACGAAGGACAACGAAAATCGCTTCGAAAAGCTCGAAAGAGGAGGCTCGCCACGCGAGGGTCACCCGTTTATGTAACCAACCAGAAACAGAAAAAGAAAAGAAGAAGGAAACGGAACAGAAAAGAGAAAATTCATTGCAGAACCGTTCGGTACGGGGCTTGGCTAAGGACGGCATAAAAAAACGAAGAGAAGAGAAGAAAAGTAAAGGCAAAAGACACAGATACGGATGTACGTGGATTCCGAGCGCATCCTCCAACGACCGCATACGGCGTATACAATATTCAAAAGTGCGTATACAAATATATATATGTATATACATATACATGTAGAGATAAATGTAAATGTGTATAGATCGTTACAAACATGATAAAAGGAAGGTACACAAAAAAAGCCAGCCACGTTGGGCGGTCGTCATCGATAAAAATCAACCAAAAAATATCTCGTACGTGTAAAAATACCGACGCTTCATCTCTATCTGCCTCTCCCTCTCTGTTTCGCTTCCCCTTTACTTTAGGTCACCGTTTTCTCATTTTCTCCTCCGACGGACGAGAAGACCTTTCCCTCCACTTCCTGCGACGCTCTATCGCTCTAATCTTCCGACTGCTATATACATTTCCCCTCGCATTCCCACCGTCCCACTTTTCACCTCGCACACCTCTCCGGATCCCTCGCGAGAGAAGCTTCCGAAACGTTCGCGCGACAACTGCAATCGCCGCACCGGATCGTTTCGCGCATCAATTTCGAAAGGGCGCGCGCATCGGAGGAATCACAATCCTACCCCTTACTCAGCCGTGGCCCTGGTGCTCCTTCCTCCGTTTCCCCTCGCCACCTATCGTCTCTCGCGCCCCCGTTCTCTATGTTCCCTTAAACCGCCCCTAAGCCCCAGTTCCTCCACCGCCGAACGTCCACCTTTCGCCGTGGAGAAACGCGACGCCCGAGGGAGAAGCGCGTCGCCGCCTCGCAACTCCACCATCCTCGCCGTGAAGAGGACAATCAGGGCTGAACTTACGTGAACGGAAGCTCCGTAGCACGCGCGATCGACGGCTGATCGGTCACGAACTGCTGTGTGTGGGGGAGGAGAAGTAACAGGATGGACGAACATCCACCGACGAGACATCCTCTCCTCTGTCTCATCATCCACGCTCTCCTTTTGGTCTTGCTGCGGTTGCTGGTGTTGCTGCGGCTGGTCAAGTCTGCTCGGCGGGGGTAACGGGAGATTTTTCGTTAGCGGATGTGTCTGATGGGTAGGACGTCTCAGCCGAGGCCTGCCCACTGCATGAAGTCGGGCACTTCTCTAACGGGCACGTCCCTCGCCAGAGCCTTCACCCTCAGGTTCCTGTCCTCCGTCAGCAGGACCACCTCCCTTCTCAGGCGTCTCGGTTGGCCCTCCTCTGTGGGGACAACAACCACCCCTCCAGTGTACTTTGCTTTTTCCCCTATAGTCGAGTTTCACTCGACAGGGTTGTTTGCTTTTGCAGGAAGGGGCAGAGGGTTTGGGATTTCATTGGGACGACCGATATTCGTGATTTATTAACAGTTAAGAAGGTGGCAATAAGCAACGTTTATAGCAGACACAACTGAAATCACAGTAGATCGGCGAGTAGCGCGGTTTCAATTAGCGCGCCAGCTTCTAATCACATCGATTTAATTAGATGTTGTTGTTGGCGATCAGGAAGAGGAGTAATAATTAGTAGCGTGCTAGGTGATAAATTCTGCATCGATAGGGGACGGTAAAAGTTGCACATGTTGATTCTATCGCGGTGTAGCGTTGCGCAGATAACTGTTAATCGCTATGTAAACTAGAGCTACAATCAGCTCGGTATTAATCGCTATCAAAGATACAGGAAACGATGGAACATGGTCAGGATACGCCCGAGGAAGAAGGCGAAGGTGCTCGTGTACGTACCTGCGTTTGCCTGATCTTTGTTACCCGTTTTGCAGAGGCTCAAGCACGTAGCCAGTATTCTGTCATCATTCCTCGTCAGCCCATCCTGCGACAGAATATCGTGGGTGCTCGTTCATTCGTTTACAACATCACATTTATTCCAAAGTCTCGCGTGGACCTTAATGCCCGAGCACTTTGCCTTGCTAAGATTTCTCTTGAAAAATTGGGGATGTCGATTCGCTCAAAGTTAATACGAAATTTGGTCAACTTGTACGTGGGTGTGTGAATATAATTCTACTACCTAGAATCAATGCACCGAAGGTGGTGGATTTTTCTAATCACTTGGAAAGCTTCCTCGACTCAAGCACCATGCCCTAAGTCACTGTGAACCAGTATTGAACGCCGGAGAGTTTCGAAGGATTGCCTCGAAATGTCGAGCGGGGATTGGAAGAAGAAGTGGTGGAATGCTGCGGGAAGGAAGGGAACAGCGACAAGGAAGAGGAAGAGACAAAGTACGAGAGGCGCAGGGTGGTAAAGGCGCGTAGAATAAAATCTAACGAGCTCGCAGCGCGCGTTATCTATCGTTTGACAGATCAAGGTTCCTGTTACGATCCTATCCTACCCATGTATCCTGCATGTTACCTACGAGATAAGCGAGAGGCCGAGATGCGTGCTGCGCCAGAAGTTACCACGCCGTGAGAAGAGTTTATCTGTGCACCACGTGGGGGTTCCCTTGGATACTCGACCCCTTATCATAACATTCGCGCTTCAATGAACACCGATCAATCCCTACTCGCGTGCTCCGCCTCTCAACCTAGTCTTATCCACCTTCCTTTCCATGGCCTGCTTATACCTCTGACCAGTGCACGGACTTGCACTCTAAATCTTCGAATTTCAAGAATTACTTGTATTCAGATTAGTGTTACGAGGATCAGTATTCTGCGTGTCAACAAGGGGAATAATATCTTCTTTCCTACTATAAACGATAAGTGGTACGGGAACTAAGGGACCTCTTTAGAAGCACTTTGGTAACTTCAAAATACTATCTTGCATATTTCGTTAAAATGAATTGTTGTAAGAATGATAGCAATGACGACATCTATCGAGCCAGATGATTAATTAACCATCACCAGATACATTTATGTATTGCGCTCTATGTAGAATCTTTATGTCTTAAGTTCTTTTATGTTTTTCATTCTATTCTGTCGAGCCTACGGGTAAGAGTAAGACTGATTGTACGTGCGTTTCTACAAAATATAAGAATAAACCATTTATACTGATATTCAACACAATACTAGTTTAGCTATCGAATCTCTTGCCTGCCCTGTCGTTTATAGCCAACATGAATGAATAAAATAGTTGAAATGGTATTTGACATCGTTGATATTTCAAATCAAATTTGCTCGACTCTGATCGCAGACTCGCTAGTAGTATTAACACCTAAACCTCAGACAGCAGAAGCTAGCATACCGCGTGGAGAAAACAACTAACACTTAGGGGTAAAGAGTACAGTGGTTGGTCACCTGACAGTGATTGGCCTTATTTTGAGAAATAAATGAATATAAAGAACTACCAATGTTATGCCTTTTTTTAATGAACATATTCATATTTCATCTTGCTTCGGATGTAATCAATATTTCTTCACTCATTATATACTGTGATTATATATAAAATCAAATAGGATGACTCGGCTTTGAAGCTTGGAAATTACAGCGATTTAATAAAAAAACCATAAGAGTACAGTTAACAGTTTGCGAATAGTTTAATGTATTTATGATATGTCTATCTCTCATATTCGATATATATCGATGAATAAAACTTGAAACTTTATAAAAGAATTATTTATTTGTTAAAATTATACATATATTATGAAAAATACAAGGGGCCAACAACTGTCATATGAATAATGTTGAATGACATATTGGCCGGGCGGCCAGTGACTGTTTTTTAGTCATATTAATGGTGAAACAGTACTTAGCCCACTTCTGTTAAAAACAGAAACAAACCCGACAAATACATACTGAATAAAATATATCCATTTTTATTGAATAATTTCACCAAATCAGGTAACATTTTCTTTTAGGTTATATTATGTATCAAATAGCGGTCAATCACTGTCGAACCGATTGAACAATTACTGTCTTGACCATGCCAATAACTATATTTCTTCGTAGGAAACACATTTTTTATATATTTTTATACATTCTTGATTTTTTTATAAACTCTAGGTATTTATTTTTAGATTATTAGGGATTTTTCGTACTTATTTATATTGATTTCCATTCCAAATTTACTAAATTCAAATTTATAATTCATTATTTATGACACTCTTACTTAAGTGGCCAACCGCTGTACTCTTTACCCTATTGTGGAAATGAAAAATACGCGTAAAAGAGAAGACGAGAGACGGTAAATTGAACGCATTCAACGCGACTGACCGCCACAGCCTCGTCAGTAGTATTAACCCCTAAACGTCGGACAGTACTAGCTACAAAGCAATCTGCTCACCTTATCGACATCCTCCTCCATCGTGAAGACGCTGGACGTGAGGACAGTTCCTCTCGTGGTTAAGCACCGAATCCCTGGATTTCTGCTCCTGGCGAAGGCCAGTGCCGTCTTCGCGCTTTCAGCCACCCTGGCCACGTGTTCTGGGTCCAAAGCAGCCCTCGAGGCTGGGGGGCAGTCTCTGGCGTCCGCGCCCCTAGCTAGGCCCTCCAGTTCGTTCAGAACTGAAACAAAAATTCGAGTATTCCGTGAGATACCTGCTCTACTCGAGAACACTTACAAATATACAATCGTCGCGTATAAAATATATCCGTTCGCATCGAATTGTACATTTAAACTTTGAATAAATGAAACCCTTTTCCCTCTGGAAAATATAGCAATCTCGAGCGAACTCGTTTGCGCAGCAACTGGAGAGAGAAAAAGTTTTTTCATCGACGCCACTGTCCTCTGGGGGAGAAACGTTAACTCGGAATTCTAACGAAGGAGCCTTAATGGTGTTTACTCGAACTTTGCTGGTCAACCCTCTAGCTCGAAAGCACTACAAATGAATTTTCTGTTGAGCCACGGAAGTAGAAGCAAGGAAACTAGCGGTGCGGATGGGCTTACAGTGTTCTGAGAAATATATGATCCTGAAACACTCGGTATATCTTCGATAAGACTGCAGATCTTCCAATAAACCTTGGCAGTGATCACGATCATCGACGTTCAAGACCATCCTAAAGTCAGTCGCCGTAAAAAAGAACTTCCATGCTCAAAGTTTTAATTCCTATCAGCAAAGTTCGAGAGTATCAAGTATAAATACGATTTCCCAGCATTTACTTTCCGTTACATCCTATTTTCTCCCCTCCAAGTCCCATGGGTATTCGAAAAGAAAACTTAGTATCTCCGGAGTGTTTCCCAGGGTTTACTGGAGTTCCACTTTAGTACAACCTCGGATGGCCCGTCCTCTCTCCGTGGATCTATAAATCCAGGGAGGATTTTCCAGTTCCTTCTCGAAATAGAGCCCAGGTTCGCGCGGAGATCGACCGGCTTCCCGAATTATATATGAAGCCACGGGGGCACGATTTCGGTCGTCCTAAATGGAGAGAGATTCTCCGAAGACTGCTGCGACAACTCCTCAGAAGTGAACAGTGAATAAGTAATGATGACGGAATTTCTGGCACGCTAGCGAGTTCTCGCGATACTATTCGCGGATATTTTTGGTTATTGATCAAGGGGTTCATGGACGAAGAATTAAATTACGCAAGGAGTTCGCTTACGTTGCAAGTGGCGATTCATTTGGCAAAAGGGGATCCTGAATTTGGTTAATGGGATTCGATATAGACTCTTATGAAAGATTCTATCTGATTTTATTAGATTTATTTCTTATTCCACCCTTTCGATTTCGAGCAGCGTATTTCACGTCGCAAAGCCGACGTTTAATAATAATCAGGAAGCGGGGTCGCGAATGCACAGAGAAACAATTTCAGAGTGTCTCTGACAAGCGGTAATTGGACTGTCGACGAGAGTACGTGACAGAATTCCATGCATTTCCCTGGCACTGTTCGCGGCCAGATTTTAAATAATCCCCGCATTTCTATTCGACATCGCGAATTTTATTAAAAGCCTCGCGATGCCACACGATTCCCCAGACATCAAACGTGTAGCTGCGATCCAACACATTCTAGAAGCGGCTGGATTTACGCACTTCAGGAGTGGCAGATCTTTAATATAACTTGAAATCATTGGCATTGGAACTAACTTTCCTATAATCTCTATCTCCAAATTTAACGCTGTTAAGTAAAACTACAATGTCCATCCTTCGCATGACTGTAGAAGCAATGAAAAATTGTGCAGCCAAGAAAAATAGAAGACCAAATTAGAACCAAGGTTCTCTCCATCTGCTAGACGTTCAATATTCCTTCCAAATTTTCCATCAATTAAATCAATAACCTATATCAATTCACTCTGAATATAAGCTATGCTATGCTATTCTACAAAACATAAAGAACGTAGCACAGCTTAGCTTAGAAACAAAATGATTAGAATTTCGACCGTATATATGAAATAATTCAAAAGATAAAGTGGTTTCAGCGCACTGGTTCGGTCAGTTCAAATTGCTAACAATTGCTAACAGCTTAGCTTAGCTTTTGAAACGAATTTTGGGGTACCATCTAAGGGGTATTGAAGCGAATTTTTTAAAACTTCCCATCGCATAACTTAGCTTAGCTTTCAGGTGGAATCCCAGCTTGAATATTTTGAAAAATCTTAAAATTCAAGTGACATTCCTCGACTACAACTGAATCCCGATGCGGAGCAGATATCAGACGTAGAGTAGCGACGAAGCCGATGCACACGCGCTATCGAGCGTCTCTATCGATGGAAATGGGGTGTCGGTTGATGTTGGTGGCAGGCGAGCTGAAAAGGAGTCAGAGAACGGCCACTCGAAAGCCATTCCCCAGGTCGCTGGGTGACCACCACGGGCATCGCCCACGTACCGATCGTGCCTGGACAACGGCGGCGTGGTCGCCGGGGCCAATCGCCGGCCGTTCCAGACCGTATATACACATGCATTCATGTATGAGCCGTGAGAACCTAACTGTGAACGTAGCCCGTTGTCGGGGCCAGACGGACCGTGGCTGCCCGCCACGGGGTCAAAGGGCAGCGCCAGTCCATTTTGCATCAACGCGCGCGCGCACGCCTGCACACTTTCGTTTTTCGGTGCCACGCATCACAAAAGCAGCTGGACGGGGCACTAAAGGGGCGAGAAAGATCCTGGAGACAAAAGAGCAACGACGCTTACGCTGGCCCACCTAACTGCAACAGCACGAGGATATAAATATTTCTCAAGTACTTTCGTTATTTCGTGGGCTCCCTTTTCTTCTGGCTGGAGAGCGAAAGTTGAGAGACGAAGGGCTGGAGCGGTAAGCCTCGTTCCGTAGTTTGGGCTTCGAATTTTCTACTTGCTGTAGTTGTTATTTAACCCTCGTCAGGCGGCACAATTTTTGCAATCCTGAACTCAATCCCCTATCTCCGAAGGGGGTAGAGATATTATTCTGAAATTTGGTCTATGTAATCTAGACCAAATATTTAAAGAAGACACGAAACATCAGCTCTCCATGGCTTCTCGAAAAAAAGTTATTCCAATTTAAAAAAACGTAAAAGTTACAATTGTACCTATGCCGCCTGACGAGGGATAAGAATCGTTGAGAATTCCATGGTTTTTTAGGGGAGGATTCTCGGGCAATTGCCCCCAAACGCAACTGATTTTTTTTTTAAATATTGTTAATATTGGATTAAACTCTTTTGGAGTATAAGGAGGCATCTTTAAACTTGCAGAATATTTTTTTATGACGATGCTTATTTATTATTTATTAATTATTGCGGAATCGTATTAACCCTTTCGAAGATGTTGGCGTAACGTGTATAACCTGTCATCTGATTGAAAAATGAAGGCAATTTTCTTAAAGCTAAATAATTTACGCTGGGACTGAACTTAAAATTTTAATTTGAGCTTTTATTTATAATACTTTTTTCATCGAAATAAAGTAAATTTATCGATGAAAACGAAGTTACTTTTTCTTCAAACCCTATAACTTTCTCAAATTTTCGTATCATTTCTTTAAATTAGGGATAATCCCTGCATAGACTATCTAATATTAACTAACTTAACTTTTATCAATCAGATAACTTTTACTGGTGCTACACGTACCGCCAAGAGGAGTTACATCGTCGAAGAGGTTGACAAGATTCCGCAATAATTAATAAATAATACCAAGCGTTGCCATAAAAAAAAATATTTTCCGCAAGTTTAAAGATGCCTCCTTATATCCCAAAAGAGTTTAATCCAATATTAACAATAGTTTCTTCCAAAAAAAAAAATCGAAAATATCAGTTACTTTTGTTACACGAGAATCCCCAGTTAATTAGGCTTCAAAGATGTTCCAACTTCCAATTGCCCAGTGTTTCATCGTCTTCTCGGAGATATATACAAATAATAGATTCCATTACAGATGAGAGCATCCTTTCCAACGGTTCGCGAGCAAGCGATTCCCTTCTCTATTTACTGCGCCCTAATCCGACGCCGACGCCGGGGTTCGAGTAAATCGTCGCAAAGCCGTATTGGATGCTGCGCCTATGATTACGAAATTGGGGGTGGGTCGCGGGGTAGGCTAATGCATACCAAATGTCGTTGAATATCCAATTGGAGAGTGCCTCGACGCGGGTCTCGGTGTGTTTGTCGGTGGGACCGTGACTCGGTTGGTCCTGGACCCCAGGCATCGTGTACAGCCGAGTCGATTATCGGATTTCGAGGATGGCACGGAAGAGGGTGGAAAGGAAAGGAGGAAAAAACGACACGTAGGCAGTTGGTCGAGGCAGAAAAACACGTCTGCCCGTGGATTCTTCGGAACTTCGGGCGGTCGACCGTCAGCGGCTACAATTTATTCGACGAAGTCGGGGAGGAACGTTCACCCCCACGAGTGTGTATGTATCTCCGCCCCGCCTCAAACTTCGCTTTCTTTCCTCGCGCCAGCCAAGTCTGACAGTGGGTTAATTTATCTGGCCACGGAGGGAAGAAAGTTTCGCTGAATTCTCGTTCACGGTACCGCAAACTGTTCGATGCCCCTGGTACATTTGTTTGAAACATCTTGGGAGAACTGTAAAGACGTGTATCTATTCCGAACATGGAAATAGGCTGCTATAATAAACATATTCTTGAGTAAAAATCGCCGTGAACTTGCCGAGCAAGCATACACCACACAAACCCATTTCCCAAGCACCAAATTTCAATGGAATCTGGTATCCCGCGATGTTTAGTGAAGGCAAATGGCCTCGAAGCCACACCATTTCGCCTCGACCGTAGCCTCGTTCTAAAATAGTAACACCGCTCCGTTCTATCGCGGAAGCGTGCATTCGTAGCGACATTCCTTCGCGCGCACCATAAATCCTCCCTCCCCCTGCTTACCATACACACGGTGCACGCGAATTTCGGTAGGTACTGTGCGCCTGTAGCTCGATGAAATTTGCTATTCCGCGTTAAATGGTATTCGGGCCGCGCGTGGAATAACCGACGAATCGCTAGCGAACCCGGCCGTCCACTTGCCCGATGGGAGATGCATCTTTGATTCCTGGCGCGTGTGCCTAAGCTTTAATCCGGAAGAATCGACCGGCGATTGGCGATTCCGATCGCGGGGTAGCCGAGCAAGGGTTGTATTCGTGTGCAACGATGCCATTTATCTTCGACCGCCGTGCGGGAAGCGCGTAAATAGGGGAGAAATGTAAATGGTGGCACGGGCGAGGAAAACTCGACTGGAAAGAAAGAGAGTATCCTGGAAAGTGTTCGTAAAGAAGTGCTCCGATGCTGTGAATACGAAATTATAGTCTTTGGGGAGCTGGAAATCTTTGAAGAAAATTTTGGACAAAGTTTTTCCTTCTTCTGTGTGTTCCAAAGTTCAAGGTAAAATAAAATACGTCAGAATAATAAATGTATCAGTGTCTTCTTCCTCCAGTGGAATTCCCAAGGCCGAATGATCGTGGTGGGCCTGACCTAGGTCATGGCAAGTGTATATTAAACACTCATACAAGTGAATATTAAACTCCAACTCTGTTTCAACACTGTAGATCCTCTGGTAATGGACGCTTGATTCTTCGAAATGGATTTGCCTGAATTATGGGGTAGCCACTAATTTCTGATCACGTAACAGTGATTGATGGGCCTCTCCATTTCGAACGGCCTTGAACTCTCGACTCGACTCAGGCAACCTCCTTACGAGAACATCTCGAACATCTCGTTTTCTTGTTGGGAAGGTGGAAGTGGTATTTTCTTTGCTTTTTATAAAAACGTGCAACGAAATATACTTCTGTGTAACTGAATTATTCCTAAGCTGAGAATATGATACGAAAAGATACTTTAAGTACCTTTGGAGAAGTGAAAAATAATTCAATTTTGCCCTCATAGCGATTCGTGTGATACTTGTGTGAAAACCTTCCATTACCCTCTTTTGTCTATGTAAAACAGCTACTCGTGTATACCGTAGATAAGCGAAAGAATAAATAGGAGGCACAAATTCGTTTTTAAAACTCCCGAGAATTCATTTGTCACGGCAGTGACTGGATATGCTAAAGTAAACTGCGCCACGAGAGCGCAGCGAGGCAACGCAGTAGATTCATCCGTCACAAATCAGACGTTCTCGTTACGCGGCTAAAAGCGCGCCACGCGGAAGACGTTGCGCGCGCAAGATAATATCGAATATTTACGATTGCCCGCGGAGAAAGAAGGCGTGCAAGAAAACTAATAAACAACTTGAGGCATGCTCCAGCAGCCTGCGAAACATATCTCGCGGTAACGCCAGTAAATCTGGTCGCATTATCGTAAAATTCTCGCGCAAACCATCGAACACCCGCCGTAAAAAGAATTCAAGTTTATCGTCAATCGCGGCCGATCGCTCGCGAAGAGCCTCTCCATTAACCAATAAATACGACGGGACCCTCGTCCCCGTCGTATTTCGCGTCTCGATTGACGGAAACGGTACCCTCATCGACACGGAATTACCATTCACAGAGACAATTACCGAAGGCTTAACAAGACGCCGTACACTCATGAGACTTTCATGGACTTGATATTTAAAAACATGAGGTTCCACGCAGTCGCTAATCCGCGTTAAAATGACTTCTCAAAAATAAAATGCATAAATCCAGCAAAGTCTAATAATAAACAGTTATAACTTATAAAATGATCACTGATCCAGCCAAGATAATCGCCATAAGATTCTCAAACCTGACATCCCAAGATTAAACCTCCCACATCAGAAATTTTAATTCCATTTCCCATAAATCTTCGCTGACTGTGAGAACGAACCCGCGGATATCAATGCCGCGTTATGTCATACGGATAAATAGGCATCAAACGGAAGAAGTGTGTCCCGTTGGGTGAAAATACGGAGAGTCCCCAATCGTGCCGCGACGTCACGGCCTACTACATCGTCCGACGCTTCCCATTTTTTTTCCCCGTTCGAAAATAAACCTGTCCAGCGATCTCCAACGGGGACATGACGCGTCAGGCTTCACTCTCAAGGACCCGTTTCGACGACTGGTCGATCGACAAGGAGCATCGGGGTCGTTGGCGTCGACTGGAACACATTTACGATCGCCTCTGGCTGCACTACCAACACGCCAGGTTCGATGGTTACACCGCGGCACGGTAATTGGGTAATTGCTATGCTAAAGTACGCTCGTGCGTACGGGTAATTACTGTTCACGTTCATGTTCCAGCTAACGGACTGTCGCTTTTGCCGGTAAAAAGCGAAACCCCTGAGCACAGCGAGCGAGCGGATTATTTTTGGAATCGACTCTGCATGCTGAACGCTCCGCTGCTACCTCTTAACGTAATCATACACCGATGATGTAATCGTGAGCTTCTTCCGCTCAAGCTTTGCGGAGAGGAGACACCTTCGAAGGAGCAAATGTTGGTGGAACCGCGGGCCTGCGAATTTTTTGTACCAGAACACTTGGGGAGTAGATTTTCGAGGAACCGGGAGTCTGAGAATTGATGCATGGATTGGTTGGAATAAGTTGACGAGGAGGAAAGTGACAAGATTCAGATGAAATTGTTGCCGTTGCCGATGTGAATAATATCAAAGATCGATCGTTGTTTTACAAGAATATCAATCACGCGATGTGTCATCAGGATTTCGATCCTCGCAGAAGCGAAAGGAACATCCATGATCTTATAGACAACGGACGATGACCAACGCGATGACGATGGTTATCGTCATCGCAAGGTGAGTTGGATATTTGCGCATCGTTTTGACCCACGCCGTGACCTGCTGATGATATCCTCCCGATGACACGATCACCCTCCGGCGATAATTTTAATGTCGACGCAAGGATAAAGGACGCGTTGAAAACTGTTGTACATCGTACATGTACATTGTAGCGTGTAATTAATTATCGAACATGGAATATTACTTCGACCTTTCTGTACTACAATACTGCCCTCTTTAGTTAAAATGTCCTATCTAGCATTTTGAAACAACCGAGAAAACTGAAGTTTTATAATTAACTTTGCACCATACTTATTTTCCTTCTTTCAAATTAAAACATGTTGTCATTATTTCGTAATAGCCTAATATCATTTTTTGTAATAGGTGTACCGGTAGGTAATGTATTATTAACGTACCAATCAATTAATTGTTTCAGATAAGATATTTTAACCATTTTGAAAGAAGTTAGGTTAAATACATTAGACTGTTTATAAATCTTTATGAAGCACGTAGACGTTTCTAACTATACTTAAAAGGTAAAAGACGTGTGGAACTTCAAATATTGCAACATATCTCAAAAAATGAAAAAATGCTAGATAGGACAGTTTGACTAAGGAGGGCAGTATAAGCTCCATTATTTCGATTATTCCCTATCCACATTTAATCCTGCTTCTCCCAAGATACCCCATTTCTTATCTCAACCATAGCTACAATCGTTCATTTTATAATCACCACGAAGACAGCAGTGTTTTATCGTAACTTTCAGCGTGGCGAAGGTTCTGCATAAGTTCTGCATAAGTTCCCGGGAAGTTAGCGTGTGCATCGTCCGAGGAACAACGTTCCATTGACAACGCCGTGGGTGATTTGGCAATGGTTTCTCAGAATCGCCGAATCCTCGCGATGGGAAGAGAGGAAGGCAGAGGGCCGCGCGGAGGCGGGTTTACGATATTCAGCTCGATCGATTCGCATCGCCTCTCCTTTATTTCTGCCCAAGACCCTTGGCGCTGCGGAGAGGGACAGAGCGAGGCAGGAGAGGTCTCGGGATGCACGAGAGAATCACGGCCTCTTCGTCGTTATTTATCGGCGATTATTTCATACGTTTTACTTTTTTCCGGCCGCAACGAGGTATTATTTCGGACGGCGTTACCCACCTCTTCCCCTGGCCGGGATAATCGACGACCTTCGGTCGAAAGAAATACCCGCGTTGAGGGAGAGAAATCGAGAGACAGAGAGAGGGACGTGGGGTCAACCGGTTCAGAGACGCTTCTGGCGACCGTACAACAGAATTATTTAATCTCTTCCTTGTATTTTTGCCGCGCTGCTCGCGCTAGGAGAGAAGAGGAAACAAACTGGTCCCTTAGTTCAGCCACGAGAAGAATTAACGCCCTCGACTATGTTTTCATAGGATATTATTTGATGCGATTAAAACTGCATAATTAAATTTGAGTAATAGGAATACCGAGGACAGTTGCAATTAGACCTACGTGTTTTATAATTCAAGATATATCTATATTTCTACAGCTACGGAGGGTGAAAGGGAGAGAAAAGAAAATTCGCAAGGATCGTAAAAGTTCACTCACCCACGAGCGGCACCATAAGCGTGTAGATCGGTTGCGCACCAGAAATCGCCTTCACGATATGTTGCAGCTGCGGCAGGTAGTCGATGAAACAATTCGTGTCTGGCACGAGCTGTCTGGGTCTCACTTCGATTTCCACCGACACCGAAGACTTTTGTAGGATTTGCTGAAACATTCAAAGACTCGGGTTAGTGTAACGATTAAGCTTAAACCCAATTACATATTCAGTGCTTTATCATTTTCTACTTCTGCAATGTTTTTATTTGGAAAGATGAATCATTTGCATACCAATGACAAACAGAGATCCAGTTTTCCCTAAGTTCTTTAAATATTACAGAACCCACTTCCTCGCGAAGCTAAAGTTTCTCAGAGCTTTCTTAATATATTTAGGGGGAAAATGAATTGGAACAATCATTTTCAGGATTAATTCTACTGGTTCGTCTTCTGAAGAGGCAGCTATCGCTGTTAAGCCACAACGGGGCAACGCGTATCGCGGTATTTACCAGCGCGTATCGATCATCGTCCCACGAGCCGAGGGTAACATTAGAGGGCTCATTACGTTCGTATCCTTTGTTACAACAATGGCTACTTGGCATTCGCGTTATGCCGTCGGCTCGACATTGTTCTCCGCGGTGTGCGCGACCGCTCCACGAAGCACCGCGAGCATACGTGGGATTCAATTGGAGGATAATAAGTCTTCCGTTGCATCTCGCGGCTTGCCCGCAGGTTGATCCTCCAACAAATGGGACTCGCGGGGCGATCGTGGAAACACCAGGCTTAGAAACTTCTAGAATTTCTCCCCATTCTTAATACAAACCAGAGCAATTTTCAGGGACCAAGAAAATGGAAGAACACTTCTAATTTCAAGCTACTCGGAATCTCGGATCGCCAATGTATCTTCCTTCCAAACTTTCCCGCTCGCAATTAAATTACCAACACAGTATCTATCAAAATCATGATGTATACGAAGTTCAAAGTTCGAATTACAATCCCTGCAGGAAGAAGCTTCCAATAAGATCGCAGAGAAGCGAAGGCAAAAGCTACACCGAGACTACCTGCTTTCCAAACTTCCCTGATCCCAATTTATACTCGCGCCAGCTTTTCCGAAATTGCCAGGATATCCGTCAGAATCATTATCTATACATAACAAGCTAGAATTACAATCCGCGGAGGAAAAAGCTCAGTGGTGGATTTTGGTATAAACTAAGTACGCTGCAGCTTAGGACGGAAAATTTTGGGGTGCAACAAATTTTGGAGGGTGACAAATTTTGGTGGATGACAAATTTTGGAAGGTGACAAATTTTGGAGGGTGACAAATTTTGGAGGGTGACAAATTTTGAGCGAAAGAAATTAGGAAAGGTATAAACACAGAGGCTTGAAACAACTTTAAAAACAATTCACTTATTTTTTATATGGCAATTAATTTTGATATTATCTCCATCGTTTTAATTAAGGGGGAACACCACTGTGACGGCCGGAAAAATGAGCCCATTTTTAAGATTTTTTTAAGGGACAACTTACAGTTTTTTTATAAAATTGTTATTACCTATCTTTAGTACAATGTCTTAAGAGACTATAAAAAAAAAGTAATAGAAAAACATGCATAGATTTCCATATACAGTTAATCTCCTACATCCCTCACAAGAAAACATAGGTCGCTTATCGAAACGATATCTTTGGAACGGCAACTCTGAAATCAATTTTTTTTTATTTAATATAATCGGTATGAGTGTAGTTTCCGTTGTACTTACCGATTTTTAAAAAAAATTATTTTTGTAAAAATGGTGCGCTTGGGAAGAAAAAGTTTCGAAAATCCGCAAAAAAATGGATAGTTTTTCGAGCGTATTTAAAAAAATTTGTTTTCGATCAAAAAATCGGTACGTACAACTGAAGATACTCTTGTTTTAAAGATCCTATCAAAATTTCAAGTCGATCGGATAAAAATTGACAGAGCTATTGATTCGATCAGTTAGAAAAATGTCGTTTCGAGAAAATCGCGTTTAAAGTTTGCACGGGAAAAATCACACTTCCGTTCGTGACGTTCACTGTCACTCGAATGCCCGATCAACGGTTGCATTTCTTCGATTCTCGAACGAAAAGCGTACCGTGCGTAAAAACGGGAAAAACCCAAAATTTATAACCTTTAACAATGTGGGGGAACAGTGGGTAAGAAAAATGTCGGCGCGCTATTTGCCGCTAACATAGCGCGCTCGGAACGGCATCGTGACGCGTTTCACAAAATGCACTGTATCTTCGTCAATTCTTCGAATATCAACTTGAATTTTTCAGAGAGTATTTTTGAAGAGTTAAACATTAAGAAAGTGAAGAAAAAAATCGAAATTTTTTCAACTTTCACAGTGGTGTTCCCCCTTAACCTATTTGACGATATTTCGCGGAAAGTGCCGTAGGCGTTTCTCAGCGTAGGGGCGCCAAATCTACGAGTCTACCCATGCAGAAGCTACCACGATAAGTTCGCGGAGAAGTGGAGGAGAAAAGTTACGCCAATCTCCGCGTAAATGGAGCTGTCGTTAATAATTAAAGTCATTACGCGTGCGGCGCGCAAGTCACTGTTTTTCATGAAACAGGATTCTCATGGATCGCGCGAGTGATAGAAAGAAGCGCGTCCACGTCCGCCGCGATCAGCGCCGCGGATAATTAAAATCGTCACGCTGACTTCTCATTTATCCGCGTGCGCTCGATCGACGCACGGTGCGAACGAGGGAAAACTCGCGCGATGACTCAACGCCGGTATCGCGCCGGCAACGGTATCTTGGCGGGCGATTATTCAAATCCCCAGACCGACGAGAATATCGTGCATTGTTCGCGCACCGTGGGCTCGGGCCGCGCGAGGAATTCGACGACAAGCCTAATTGTTCGTGGGAGTACACAGGGGGAATGCAAAAATAAGACGGGGACACCTGCGAGGCCGTGGCCCGTCGTTCGGTCACATCATCTTGCAAATGTACACACGTAAAGTGACTCCACGGGTGCGACAGCGATGCTAGGGTTCTCTCGACGGAGTAGATGAAGTAAGTGTATGGTCACGCACGATTCGTATTTAGTGGCAGAAGTGTTAATTCACTACGCATTCATAGAAAGCTTCAGAGTTGTGAGCTATGGGGTGTTCAGATTGGGATTCGCTGCTTTCGATTTTTATTGGAATCGCGGGCAATTTTAATCGATTGGGGAAAGTATAGACGTTCGTTTCGTTTACAATAAATTCATTTTTGTGCGCCACTGAGAACTGCAGTGACGCAATCGCACGTCGCTTGTAGAAATTAAGATAGTTCCTGAATAATCTATTATTATAAATTCAAGAATTCTTTGAAATTTTGTTAAAAAACTAATTTGGAATACAACAAACCTTTGTACAAAGTTTAAAATTGATTTACCACAGTTATCGAGAAATTGTTAATAAAATTTGATCCATTTTAACACAGTGGCATGTGGCAGAGTCGAAAAAAGAGGGTTATAGTTTCAGTTTTTCTGCTGAAAGAGAAAAACTATATTCAAGAAGTGTACCAAAATTGGCATCAAAGTACATCGAAATGTCACGAAATGAATTTATTTATTTATGCGAAACTGACCACATGGTTTCTTCGTAAATGCCCATAAAAATACGTTTACGTGCACATTTTTTAGAAACTACGTAGAGCAGTGAACGTGGCAACGTCGTACAATCGATATGTTTAAGCATTTAAATAGCAAACGAAGAATCAGATTGATATGAATGTTTTTTCTGACATTTTGATTATAAAAGACGCTCCGAAAGAATGCCACTTTGTCAGATTTGCTGCTCAAATTCACTACGCTAACCAATTTAATATTCTATTTTCGTTTTACAATTATTTATATTAACATTGAACTTTTTAAAATATATATATAAATGATGTTAAAAATTATTATTATTATTTCCATAGTATCATATTACTTTATATATATCGTT
This sequence comes from Andrena chrysosceles, assembly GCA_963855975.1. Lineage (NCBI taxonomy): Eukaryota > Metazoa > Arthropoda > Insecta > Hymenoptera > Andrenidae > Andrena > Andrena chrysosceles. The sequence continues at coordinate 112,003,671 of OY979766.1, read as the reverse complement.
CATTACCCAACTCTAATTTGATTAACAAAGTTGGTCAGGAACTACCTTAATGCTTTAAAATAGATTGTTTTTTACTGATATTGTGCTATTGAATATAACAATTGATTGTACTTGGAAGACATTTGAATACTTCGCTAGAAACCGTTCGCCCGATTACCTAGACAGCAACTTTGCTGAATGAATGGGGACACCTGCTTCGATATGCAGGTGGACGCGTCGAGGATATCCATAATCACGTACGCGAGTAGTCTGTTCTACTTAGAGACAATGATGCCATATGACAGAGGATGGGAGACACGAGGGCACAGAGAACCATCGAAAGGGAAAATGCTCCAAGTATCATTGAGTCCACGAGTGTATTTATTCAAAAATTAATAAAAGAATAATTCTCCAAAAAACCTACGAAGAATATTTTTCCATTTACTCGTGAACTATGATAAGTACAGGAAATACTTTTGCTATAACTATTGCTTCAACGCATCGCAAAGACTACTTAGAATTATTTACTAGGAGAATGAATCGAGTTTGTACGACGATGGATAATGAACGTCGTTAAAAATCGTCGCGCGACAGCCGTATTACGGATTCGTAGGCATTTCGAGCGGCGTTGAATTCTGGAATGCTACCTTTCTTTGAGCTCGCGACGCACACACGATACATGATAATTAGGCAAAGGAAGAAGACGTTTTATCGAAACTGAGCGCGTAGGAAGCAGCGAAGAAGCAACGGTGACTTGGCTGTTTAGCGATTTCTGCCGATATAATGATTACATCGGAACGGTATCTCCGCCAATGATCTTGACAGGTATCCACGATAATATGCTAATGCAAGCTACAAGTAATAGCTGGAACGAACGAACGAAATCTCGGGAAGTCGTTCGTTTTTCGTGGAAAGCAAATCGTTACTGTTTCACGCTATCTGCAATCCCCTATCTTACAGTACTTATGCATCTGTGATAACGGTGCACATTTTCTGTAACAAGAACCTGGAATACTCTCAGGTGTTGCAATAAGAAACCTTTTCCTCTCTAGGAAGCTACCACTACAGCATTATGCATCCTCAAGTGCTGTATTCCTCCCCTGGGACACCACTTCAGAGCAAAGTAAACGTTAACCGAACACGTCGCCCATTCAGAGTTAAGCATTATTCTCATATAAATGTATATTAATTTTTATCATTTTATTTAACCCTCAACTGGTATCCTGGTGTCAGTCATGACCCCAAGCACGCAAGGTTCGCTGCAAAATTTTTGGTTGTCTAAGTTTGTAAACTGAATTTCTAATTCATTTTATAATACCTAATAATTTAACTTCCTACGATTCTATTATTTCATACATTACCTAAGAACAAAATATTCATAGATGTTGATCTAATATCGACTTTACAAATTTCTGTGTCCTTTTTTATTTGGGGTCTGCCACGACCCCAAGATACCAGTTACGTTTGAAAAAAAAAGTATACCAATTAAGGGTTAATCCCCGAATAAAATGAAGTTATTCGAGAATAACGAATAAAAAAATTTATTCCAATAATGTCCAACTGTGCGCTAAATTCAGCTAGAAAGAACCAAGTCGACTGTTACAAATTCCTGCACACCTAAATGTATTCCCGATTGCTTCCAGAAGCAACCAAAGTGTCTGAACAACTGGAACCAAGCGAGACAAAGAGGGTCCCGTTAAGGGGTTATGCCCACCTGTGACGTCTGAAAAAACATGTTTATTCGGTAATTTTTGGAGGAAAAAGTTGAAGGTTTTTTTAAAGATACCTTTATGTATTCGAAAGTGTACACCTTATAATACTTGCAGTAATTATTCCAATGAAAAATATAAATAAATAAAGGAAATATCAGTAATCTCTCGGGAGCGATTTTGTTTTCAGTAGTTTGCGGTGACCACTCTAATTTTGACCTGATTTATCTTAAATAAAAATTTCGAAGGAATGTAGGTAGTATATTAAATTATCTGATCCTTAATCGTTCATTATCCCGAAAAATTAATCTGCTACAAAATGACGGCTGTTCAAATTAAAATATCAATTTTCGCCACAAAAATCGCTCATTTTCATCTGTAAAATAAAAACTACCTAACGGAAATGAAAAAGCCACGATTAAGGACAAGATTTTTATATATAGAATAAGTCTACAAAACCTGAATTAATTCGATGCAGCGGTTCTCAAGATATTTTGGTCACCGATTCTGAAAACGTAGTTTCCAGAAAAACGCGTTTAAAGTTTTAAGTTAGCTTTACATCCTGCAGGAAATACCTATACTAAAACTGGCACAGCTCCGCCAATTTTGGTCGGATCAAATTGAAACTTTCACACAATACATTTGAGATGTACTTTAAGAAAATATCAAAACCCCAAAATCCATTTCTTCAGATTTTGCAGGTGGGCATAACCCCTTAAGGGGTAACACCACTCTAGGATCCATGTTTTTTTTTTTTGCTTAAACCATACTTTAGAAAGGAAGGAGGAGACGAACATCGACCTAGATGGCCAAATGTATGGTGCAGGCATCGCAGATTAAAGAAAAACAAAAATTTAAAGGATTAAAATGTTCATAAAACTTTAAACGCGTTTTTCTCGAAACCACTTTTTTCAAACTGAGAGGACGAATTTCTCGGAAACTATCGCATGAATCGATTTGAAATTTTTACAGTAGCTTTACAACAATATTCTCTTTGGAAGTACGTAGCCGTTTTTTGATTGAATGTAAACTTTCTTTTTTATAACCGATGTACTGCTCATTTTTAGGGCAAAAATTCGATTTATTTCTTAACAACTGCACCACTTCCACAAAAATTGATTTTAAAAAAAATTGTATATAGATTATAATTTTTTTTATTTTTTGTTCCACGACTCATACATGCCGAGAAATCCGTCCTCCCGTGGCGGTGTTTTCACAAAAGCTGTTTCCGACGACGGGCTCTGTCGTCACCATTTTGTATGAAAATGACACTAAAAAAATTATTTTTCATACTTCAATATGTGTTAAATAAACCCTCTGAAAAGAAATTCTATTCCGTTTGTCACACTCCCAAAAGAAATTGTCAAATTTAGGTATTTTTTTCTGCCTCTAGAGTGATGTTACCTCTTAATAAGTCTAATACCTAACCGAAGGAACCAGTAAAGAACATGAAAACACTCGCCACCCGCCAACTTCTACGATCTACAGGCTCCTTCCCGTTTCCTCTCGAGCGCCAAGCGCCTCGCCTTCCCCCAGGTCTGGCGTGTCGCGTGCTATCACGAAGGCGACAAGACGCCGGGGAGAACGCCTCGTCTGCTTTACTCCCGTTTAGAGTATCCGAGAATTCCTAAACGGCCGTGGCCACGTACCGTTGGCGCGGGTGTAACCCTCGCCACTTTTTCCTCCCACTCTAGCTCGTCCTCCCCGCCTCGTATCCCTTAGACGACGTGTTTCGAGCAACGAGTGCCTCTCGCCCCGTGAGAACCCGCCTTGAATCACGCACCGCGGCTCCAAACGCCCACGCATATTAAAACCGCCTGGCAGGGACACGTGCAAAGAGCGCGCGCGCCTCTAGCAACATTGTATAAACGCTTTCGGGCTGGCGCGGAAACCTAACTGGCGTCGCGTTAAGGACAACTTCGCAGCTCGGCAGACCGCGTGTTCGAACACCTTGACGCGGCCGATACACGCCGGTTTTGCACTGTCGCGCATACCTACACCGAATTCCGTCATACACCGACATACACTCGTGTGTTGCGCATTTTAACTCGTCGCGATACGACCGCGGAGAATTGCTTGAGAACGATAGTGAAAACTTTTCAGTTAGATTTGGACGGAGACTAAATAGTTTTTTGGATTTGAACTTGAATCGTTGAAAACTTATCGAAATCGAGTACACTTTCATTGAAATCTAAATAGGAGATGAATGAAAGGTAAGGAGTAACCAGGGAGTGTCACAGAACAGCTTTATCGAGAAAATTAAGTTTTAATACTTTAATCCACCAGTAAAGAAGCAAGGTTCAATGAATTTAATTTTCTTACATAATTTCTTCTGGGGACATTCCGCATTTTGTTCTAGTACAGAGTGGACATTTCCTGTTTTTAACCAGTACCTATACCAAACATTTAACGTTATCTTCCGGGGTATTTAAACTTTATAACCCCTGCGACAAATATGCTATAAATCGCAAAAAAATCATTCCTCGTTTTTGCCCCTTACTCTTTAAATAATATTTACTTCGTCATTTAATCGCCTTGAATACGCAACTGTTACGCTCAATGATATCGTAACAGAACGATATTTTAAGAGCAAACCAACCGTGAATTAAAACATCGTGTTATCCACTGGAAATAATATCTCAAGAGCCTATGCCAGCGGTTATTGGCCGTATAATCGCAGAAACATCGCAGTTTTTTCCACCCTGTTTTTTTTTCAACATTATACACGACACCTTAAACTTGTTCGTATAGAATTAGCATCGCGCGATGGGAACGCGTTCGCGGCGTATTCCCGCGCCAGCGAGAAATTTCATTCAACTGCCACGGGATGAGAATCAATTAACGGTATATCGCATTCCGGGCAATAGCGACACGATAAGATATCATAATTGGGATTATGTCCACGTAGCGGCGAGCACGAGGCGAACGATGGCCCGAGCAACTGGGTCAGAATCGACGGACAAGCAACACTTCCGGTCGCGAGTCGCGAATAATATAAAGCTTACCAGCGAAACCATGCCACGATTATCGGACACGAGACCGCGAAGAGGATGGATGCCCGGAGTCACGGCACATTTACGGCTGCCACGGGATGATAAATCACCGACCGGAAGTGCACCGCAGATAGATACAAGGAAGAAGACCTTTCTCGAATTTACACGCCCGACTTCTCGTCCATCCAGTACCTCTCAATTTTTCTGAATTCGCACGAAGGCTGTTCCACGACGCGAACACACGTCGAAGCTTGGAATACTAGGTTTATTCAGAGGCATAGAAACTCGATGGAGATTTATTAAAAATAAATCTGAATCGAATATTTCCCTACGAAGCCCGATTTTGAAAATCTTCTATAACCCACGCGTATCGCTTGCACCACAGAGGGAACGTATTTTTACGGCGCCATTAATCTCGACTGAGCAAAGGGTTGAACGCAAACATTCTTCAGAAACGCTTACACGAGTAACAGCTCGGAACAAAAACACGAAACCGGCGAAGAAGAAGAATAAAAATCGAACGAACCACAGCCCAGGAGGATGAGTAAAGAGAGAAAAGGGAAGGATAAAAAGAGCAAAAAGGGAAGAAATTACCACTCGTAACTCCGTCCTGATTTTATTGCTCCTCCACCCCGATGGAATTAGCGAGCGGACTTACACCGACGATATATTAAGGGTAATCGCATTCATAAATGCAACAGTTGCGGGCTGCAACGATCCCACCGCGTGTAATGGCTCTCGCAAATCAGATCGAGAGGGAGGGGAGGCCTGCGAACCCCCTCCCCGAACCATAAAGTACACCCACATGAGGATCGACCCGAGGACGACAAAATACCGGAACACCTGGAGGGCCCTGGTGATGGCCGACGCCACCTTCGCGAGGACCTGTTACACGATGAACAAGTATCCCGTCGTGTCAAAGTGTAATCCCCCTGGCCGTACATTCGCCCGCGCTGATATCGCGGAAAGCTCCACCCCGTCGCATAGATCGCGACTAATTTATGTAGTTAAACGTCCAATCTATAGCTTAGATCCGGGCTTTTTAGTCGTGGCTTTCGAGAAGGTTAAAGCAAGAAGCTCTCACAGGTGATAATCTACGGTCGCTACGAGAAATAGACATTGCACAAAATATTAGAGTTTGAGGGGTTATTTTCGATAGGAACTAGAGAAGCAAAGGGTTGAGCGCAAAGTCGCTCGGGACGATTATCTCCGTCGAAACTTCAACGTCACAGGCCAACATCAGGCCGTTCTGTTTCCGTATAAAATACAAAGGAAGCTAACGGTCACTCGAGTTTCACGCCCTCCGGGGCGAGACAAGCGACGAGGATTCAATGGACAGGAACGACAGCCCGAGTGGAGGCAGCTACAAGGATCAGAGATGGCTGAGCGTAGCAGACACAGTTGACATGTTCGCTGTGACAGGACGGAGACGAGAGAGGAGCAGAGAGAGAGAGAGAGAGAGAGAGAGTTGGGGGGGAGGCTGAGTCTCGGGGAAAGCTTGGAAATTAATGGAGGTTCATTGAGGTAGTCCCCGGCAAAGAGCGACTAGTTCTGCGTACCCTCGACACGAATCCATTCTTCCTGTACAACCTGAAGACACTCAGTCTCCGGCTGTTCTGAGAGTGCTTCGGTGCAACGACGCAAACATTGACATTGTCACGAGCCGTACCACTAGCCCTCCCTCCCTCCTCTCTCCCTCCTCCTGTGTCTCTCTTCCGCTATCCAGCCGCCGCGTCGTCGAATATCGTCGGGGTCTCGAGTGCGTGCCGAGAAGGAGACCACAAAAGAGTGTTTGCGCTGTCAATGACTGAACTAATAGAAACGACGCGGAACGATCCCTCAGCGTCGAGCCAAGAGGAATTCCAGGTGTCGGCGAGTGCCGGTCCCCCCTTGGATTTCCACCCAGCTAGACGACGCATTCCATCCAGACATATTTCTTCGCCGCCTACGGGGGCAGCCATGGAAATCGCGGGGCAAAATCGAACGCCGAGACGGAGAATAGAGGGCTGCACGGGGGCGTGGGGAGTTCGACCCTTTGAACAGAAGAATATTGACCCAGGAGGCGTCCGTCGAATTGGAAAGAACGTCACGTCTCTGGACTTCTCGTTTGGTGACGCGCAGGGAAAAAGTAAATCGTCACCTATGTACACGGACCAGGAAGCGACCAGATGGCGAGACGGGTGAAGGGCACTTCAGAAGGATCAGAGGGGAAAATTCTGAAGAAAAGGTGACTTCGAACGCAGGAGATTCCTGGGCGACTTTCAGAATGAATAGTTTCAATTTATTCGAACGGGGATGTTTCGTTTCGAGACGAGGGTTTTTAATTCTCAAAATTCTTAAGGGGAGGTTCCGGTCTAAAAGTCGATTTTTTTTATTTCATTTTTCGAATGTTTAACCTTTTAGAAAAACGTGTTTAAAAGGATTTGTTGAAATTTGTAAAATTCTCGATGTTATAGGCATTTGAGTAGCGGCAAATGCGTGGATCACAACCGACCACTCGGGGCTCACGTAAAACTTTAAAAAACGCATTTTTCTCGAAACAGTGTTCTCAAAACGGTGGGACCTGTATCTCCCAAAGTTATTATCCGATTCGACTGAAACTTTTTTTATTTTGAAGAATATACTTCTGGCTAGGGGGGAAACTAGAAAAAATTGAAAAGTGATGAAACTAGAAAAGTGATCTCAAACCTCAAGTGTCGTTATTTTCTAAAAAAGAAGTCATTTTTTTGTACCCCCCCCCCCCCTAGCCAGAAGAATAATCTTCCAAATAAAAAAGGTTTCAGTCGAATCGGATAATAACTTTTGAAGATACCGGTCCCACCGATTTGGATAAATTTTTTGACGCCTTGACTTTAACGACTCCGAAAAAATATATTTCTATAATTTAAGACATCCTTAATACAATGCAAAAAGTCTCATTAAATTATATATAGTAGTTTTCCTTTAATTAATTCTTAAATAACACCTATTTTTTGGGGCTCTAGATCGGAACCTTCCCTTAAGCTAGATACATATATGCCTCGATAAAGGAGGTGGTATAAATGTATGGGGCACCTTTAAAATTCCACCTTGAACTGATCTGCTAATGTTAATAAAATATGAATTTAGGTGAATAAATTCAGTTGGATTTTCGTAATTTACTTTGAATGTCAAAAACAAATGAAGGTAATCCATCCTCCGAGCCCTACTGCTTGCATGGTAAAGGAATTCCTATTCATTAACAACTCACTTGAACCAAGGGAATAACTAAACTAGAGATATCACGAGCACTGTGCAAACGATGTTCATTCTACAAGAACGCGATAAGTACTGAGCCCCGCGTTATTGATACACCACACCACGCACCTCAAATGTCAACAAACCTTAATCCCTCAGGTAGAAAGCCACCATTGATTTCAAGCTATGGTTCGATCGCGAAAATATAAACACAAGCTGCTGGCATTTTTTATTCTCCCCACCGCAAACTAGTTCTATCTCTAGCAACTGAAATTATTTATCATCCATGGCTCCGTGATTGAAATTTAAAAACAAAGATGTTCTTTCAAATTCTTTAGTATAAAAAGACTTCCACCTGCCCCTTATTTCCTAAAAAAAAATTTTATAGATGACACTGATACCGCCGAAGACAACGTAAAGTTGCACTAAGCCGTCTCGTTCAGAACATCGTTACATATGCGTATAGAGTAACAAAAATAGGCTTTAACATGCTATCTGTGTTGCTTGTGATGCCAAGGTTGTTCCTCTAATTGTTTTACTACTTAATTAATCTTGAAACACACTTAATACTGTCTAAATATTTGTGCTCAGACTCTGTAATTTTTACTGTATATTAATTCGTATACTATGGGTTTTCCGTATATTAATAATAATAATAATAACAAGCCCTCGTGACTCCGCACCGCGGATTTTCTTATTTCCCAAAAATTTCGAAAGCGCATAGTTTCCCCAAGCCCAGCACCCTTTCCACAAAATCTGCCGAAAGGCCGTTTCTCCCCTTTCCCGCGCCGCCACGGGCACAACGGGACCCCGTTGATCACCTTCCCTGGAAACGTTACGCAATCTCCGAGAAGAAAAGGCCGAGGCACGACCTTTGCCGCGCGTACCCCAACGCGCCGCGATGAATCAACCCCGGAGCAGATTGCTCGCCGAGTACGAGGCCCCTGGGACGCCGAGTGTCTCTTAATATCGGTGGAAATTAAAGATTTCTCCGAGGCAGGCTCGCTCCCGGCCCATTACCCGTGCCACCATCACGGGGACAATGGGGACAATGTCCTTCTCGTCGCCGACAGACCACCTACCCCATGTTACTACAGGGGTTGACACGACGGAAACGTTATCTCGGCTCTGCAGATGATGCGAGGGTGAGCCTCGATCACGTGCGCCTCCCGCGGGATCCTCGTAATATTTCGACTATAAATGTTTGAATATGACGGCCTGCAATGCTTCGCCGAGGGGGTGGGGTTCCGCACCGTGCACGCGATGTGGAACACAGGCAACGAGGGCGGTGATCCTGTGGGGTGAATACGCGGGGATTGTGAGCGTGGACGGGTACAGCCGCGTCTACAGGGTTCTCCGAGGATGGGATCCTTAAAGAGGGTTGACCGTGGAAAAATGAATAGAGTGACAGGTCGATCTGGGGGACGAAGGGACAGGCCGGAACGGAATTAACTGGCGGATTACGCGGTTTTACGAAGAGAAACGTCCAAGATGTTATTAGGAGGGGGCGTAAGCTGAACAGAAGACGGAGATTGAATGACATTTTCCACGAGTATTTTGCCCGTTGGACGAACCCTCCCTGGACCCCATAGGGGATCGGATTTGGTCGGGGGTGGTGAAAGAGAGGCTTAAAATGGGAACAGTAACAACGGCGGTTTTTGGTGGAGCATTACGAATCCCAGTATTATCTACCGTCATTTAGCTTCAACTTTGGGATCAAACATACATACGTCTCCACGACTGGAAACGTTAATGATACTTCGCATTCCCTACGTAGCAGCTTGTATCCAAGAATTCAAAGATAACCCCAATTATATCCACGCATGTAAACACTCCAACTACATCGTCAATAAATTCCCCTCGCAACTTTGTTATCGAAAAGCCCAGTGGGGCATTAAACGTCGCCCGGCTCGACTACCGAACACTCGGCACGGTGCACCGGTGGCATATCTCATTCGCCGAACGAGCGAGGAGCACGCCGCTAATATTATTGCCATCGCGGCGCAAATGGAAACGTAACCGCGCGATCGGGTAGCAGAAACGGGCCGCGATAAAGCCCAGACATGCGTTATCGTCTGGTCATGGGACGGGGTGGTCGATTCAAGTGGAAAACCGGCGTCGCAACGATGTTCGTCGCTGGCGGCGACGATAAAATTATCTCGGGCAACTGAATCGGCCCGACACAACAGGTTGCAGCAGTGGGGGCGAGCAATGCAGAGCGGACGAGCAGAGTGTTCATTAACTCGGATTACAACTCTGATCACCGCGGGAATCATTCCGTTCCAACAGAGTAGCAACTCTGCGAATCCCGCCGGCTGCTCTCACCCCCTCACCCCACCCCCCGCGCGCGTGTCTTTTGCGAAATCAAAGTGCCAGTGATATCCGAGTTGGCAGCTGTGGCAACCTTATCCGCTCGATCTTGCCGCGAATGGCTCGTTCGACGATAAAGTTAACGAGATCCGCGCGACGGAATGGGGATCGTCCTAGCATTAAGCGCGTGTCCGCCAACAATTCGCGCGTCTTTCGAGTGCCTCGGAACTAATCGCTCCGATTTTCCGCGCCAAATTGACACTGGTCGGGACGTCTTTTTGCTTGCGAGCGTAAACTAGAAGGTGATAACTAGGTTGGTGAGGTAGGACGAGAGGTCTACCCTAATTGCATATATTTATCGCGTATTTATACGATCATTTTATTCAAATGCTGCAGGGCGCGCAGTAAAGCTGCCGTCCAGATGCTGAGGCTTCGGTGCTACCATCTGCTTTGAAATGGCTGACGCTGGTGAGCATTTAACGGTGGCAGCAATTGCGATACGCGGCTGAATTCCCCGCGAAATAATGGGGAAATCGTATACAATAGCTGCTTTTCTGACAACGATGGGGGTTTCAGTTTATTGTTCGAGGAATCGCGGTGAGCGGAGTCTCGAGTGGGATGCGTTTCGTTTTTCCAGCAGAGTGCACTGTTCGCGGGCCCGTTCACTCGGCTGAGGCGATAGAATGGACATTTCAAGTCGGCGTAGTGGCAGTCAAAGCAGGTGTATATTGTTCGTGATTGCGCGCGCGAGGGGAGAGGAGTATACATATTCGACTTACGACAAGTGGGAACAAAAAGCTACCCGGTTCGTCACGGGATTTCGATAATCGTCGGAGCATTGCAGTGTAATGGAGCGGAATACGCGTGGGTCACGGTGCAATTATGTGAGCTCGCAAACCCTTTTTCAAGACCGTGAACCCAATCTACCGCGTCAGAATTTTTCACCTTGCCATCTTGAACCGGCTGGCTCCCCGTCGATCTCCCCAACGAAACTTCTCATTCAGGAACCCCGAGGCCAAAGACGGTGCAGCAAAATGAGCACCAAGGAACCCGTCACACGCCGTGCCTGTCGGCTACGCTAAAAGACCAACGCGAAAAGCGGGGCCGAAAGAGAGGGTGGCGCGCGTTCTGAAAAGAGGTATCCTCTGAAGCATCGCGACAGGTGTCCGTCTTTCTGCCGTTTCATGCCTGCTGCTTGTCATTTATTCACGCAGCATCTCGCGTCGCCGACATCGCGCGGGGATTATAGCTTAAAGTTTCACGGGGAATCGGTAGTAATCGTAGCATAATAAATGAAAATGCAGTGGTCTCTACCGTGTTTGAAACCTTCACAGACTATTTAGTTTGCTAATGGTACCCTAAGACAGGGGTGGATTCTTATATAGGCTGAGCAGGCTAGGGCGGTAAATTTTAGGTGAAAAAAATTGAAAAACGTTTAAACACAGAGGCTTCGAGACAACTTTAATCCTTAACTGGTATCCTGGGGTCGGTCATGACCCCAAGCACGCAATATTTTTGGTTGCCTAAGTTTGTAAACTGAATTTCTAATTAATTTTATAATAATAGTTTAACTTTCTACGTTTCTATTATTTTATATATTACCTGAGAACAAAATATTTATAGACGTTGATCCAGTATAGATTTTACAAATTTCTGTATCATTTTTTACTTGAGGTCTGCCACTACCCCAGTATACCAGTTACGTTTGAAAAAAACAGTATAGGAGTTAAGGGTTCAACACAAAGGATTAAACGCAAATTAGCAATAACTCATATATGAGTTGTCATATTGAATTAATTTTAAGCCTAGAAGCGCCACATCTCCAAATCCGCCCCTGGCCTAAGAGTATGCATATTATTAATATCAGAAAATACAAGAAACCGAAAAGCAAAGACTATTCCTGACACCAGTGGGTACCTAAAGCGATTAGTGATACCACTTGAAATCCCTTAATTAAAATCTTATCCAACCCAGACCTAATTTTAACCCTAATTTCCCACGAGTCATTAAAAATACCTCGAACTGAATATGCCACAGAAATTTCCACTGTTTCGTAGTCTCCCCTCGTTAGAATAAATGCACTCCGCACCGTCCTCTCTCCAGCATAACTCACAATGAAAAGCCCGCGTGTTTCCGCGCGCAAAATGAAAATTAATCGTGATCAGCGTGTGTCCACGCGACAATTACCCGCCTTCGGCGTTCCCAGTGTTATCGGGCAGGGCGAGGGGTGGCCGTCGTTATTATTACCAGTGTTAGCGGCCAGTAGCCAGCGGCTGTCGGTGCACGCTGCAATGAGATCGTGCCGGCGGGCCCGCAGTCAATATCGATGGTCGAAAATAATTTATCGGTCGGCGGACGTTTCCGCGGCGATCGTTTAGGCCAGAGGGGAGGGGGCCTGAACCACCGCACGGAATATAAATGGCGCCGCGTGATTCCCATGCAGAACGCGCGCACCCCCGACGGTCCCGGACGCGTTATTTCGCCGTGGCCAAACGAGATCGTTAATAAACGATACGCTTTATTGTGATTTATGCCGGTCGTGCCCGCGTTATGCGCCGTCGTTGACGGGGCACATACGAGCGGATGCGACGAAAGTTCGTTCATTTCAGAGCCGCCTGCGTCATGGGACAACACGATCTTGGGGGTTCCGAACTGCTCTCGCGCGGGAGATAAATTATAAATTATTTCGGAGTCTGGATTTATATTCTTCTAATCCGTTTTACTTTTTAGTCTCGGGAAATGCGTAGAGATTCTTCTATGAGTGATGTACCAAAAATGTATAATAGGGTAGGGTGGGGCTAAAAGTCCCGTTTTTCGTATAAACCTATGTAAAATTTAGTACTAACAATCTAGAGATATCTGGTGTTATTTTGTATAAACTATAACTATTATGCTTCACGTTTACGAAGTTCATTTGTTGATACTGTTATTTTCTGTTGAGTTATACTACAAAATGTTTCTCACTGCAAAATGTACTTCTTGCCCTACACGCGGTGGCAAAAAGTCCATTGCATAGGGTAGAAACTTCCTAATGTCTTTTCGTGTAATATTAAACTAAATAAGTATAAAACTCTATTCAAATCAACAAGTATTTACTAAACCAATTCTTTTTGGTATACAATATTGAAAGGAAAGCATTACTTCTTTTTCAAAAAATAAAAATATAAGTCAGAGGCTCACTTTAAACTAAAAACTAAAAAAATCTCTCAACTAAAATAAAAACACTATTTAAAAACTCTGGCACCATTTCTTTATAGTTTGGCCATCTTATTATGAAAACAAATAATAAAATATATATTTTCACAGTCTGCGTGACTTTTTGCCCCAATGGTACCTCTATAGTTTCTGCGATATATACGTTAGAAAATAGTATCTTTCAGCAATAAACAATGTCATGCACACATTATTCAAGGAACATACAATCTTAACGTACTTAGCTGATATGCTTTTAAACTGTGGTTTACTACGTATAAAACAGCAAAGACGATGTATTTCTTTTAGTTTTCGATACATAAAATAACGAAGGTGTCGTGTAATTCGCACGACTGGCTACTCTGTGATCACCTTCGTTTCTTCTCGCCTTTTACTTAGTATATTGCGAAACTCAATACATTGTTTAGGAATAGAGATTTTGAATTCAGGACTTTGTACCCGCCGGACTTTTAGCCCCACCCTACCCTATCTTGCCAGAGTAATGTCACTTATTCTTTGATCTGTAAAAATTAGACTTCATTCCCTTCTATGGTGAGCAGTAATGTTAATTGTAATGATAGAAAAAGAACGCCACTGGTTCGCCCCCCATAAAAACATGGTTTAATTAAAATCGCGCGCACGCAAGTGTGACTTTTTCGTCCATCTGCGTGAGCGTTTCTAGTTTTTCTCGCGCACGTGCAAACCCGCCTCGTGGATTGATCGCCCTTTAAAAATCACCGCTGGCATAATTGCTCGAAAGATAACGATTCCTTCGGACGCGATCTTTGTTTATTGCTGGCCAGAACCACCGGTTCGCCGACGTTCTTCTGGCGTCCCTCAAGGCTCGCGGTGTTAAGACGGCAGACGCTCGCTCGCGGGCACACCGGCGCTAACAAAAGGTAATTAGTTTAGAGTAATTAGCTGTTCGACCTCACCCCTTTACCGCTGCTCCTCCTCCCATACCGATCTCGCCGTGCCGCGGCCTTCTCACCGTGAAAACCGAGCGCCTGCAAAACGCTCGCCTGTGAAACGCAATTGCGCCATGCTTCTTGTCCTTTAATGAGACTACGGCGAATCTCATCACGCGGAACGCTGATTTCCTTCGAATCTGCTCTACGGGCCACGAAAAACACGGGGAGAGAAGTTTACGATTCTAGCTGCCGCGCCTCAGATTCAGATTTTGTAGCATTTCCTTTTTCAAATTCGACAGTGGAATTTAAAGCAGGGCTTAGAAACTGTTATAATATCGATTTCGGTTCTGCAAACGTTTATGGAGAAACTTTATTCCGAATAACTGTTATGAAGAACCGAAATTTCCAACTATTATGTGTTTCGGTTACGGTTCTTATTTCCCTCCTGATATCGGTTCCATAACCGTAAATTTTCGGGAAAAAACCGTTTCGAAACTCGCGAAATTCATGAAAATCAGCGACTTTCGACCTTAGTCTGCGGTCTTGAAACGTGTGTAGTTCAGAGCAACGTTAACCGATTTTGATGAAATTTTAGACACGTATATAACTTACTTAAATCTACAAACGGTTTTTTTGAATTTTCATTAAGGGTTCACAAAAAAAGTTTTTTGCTACTTCGACCAAGTGCATTTATTTCAAAACGACGAATTATACCATTTAGCAAACTAATCCCTCTAGCTTCTCAAAAAAATTCAAGTCGTTTGAATTAATTTTAAAAAAATTATGCGATTTTAAAGGGTGGCCGAATACTTTTGCACGCCACTGTAACCGAAATAATACGGGTTATGGAACCGATATGAGAAGGGAAATAAGAACCGTAACCGAACCAGATAATAGTTGGAAATTTCAGTTCTTCATAGCAGTTATTCGGAATAAAGGTTCTCCATAACCGTTTTAATCAGAACCTGAATATAATATTTTTGAACAGTTATTTTCGGAACCGTTCAAGCGCTGATTTAAAGTCCCTGAGGCGTTGGAAAATTTGAATGCCGAAAGGTTTCCAGAACATCCCCAAGTTTCCTTTATTCGCGGAATAATTTCATCCTGACGTGGCGAATTTTTGACATGAAACCGGCGACTGTTGAGGAGAAAGAGTCGAGGACAATATTTACATAAAACAACACCGTTGCCCCTTAAAAGAAGCCTTCGCCGAGGCTGTAACTTAGCCCGAGACACTGTATTTAATTAAACGTCCGGGAATAAAGGCGTTAATTAAACCTGGCGTCCATTATTTCCTGAAAAGGGCTGTGTCCCCCGTCTACGAGGTAAATCTAGAACGCGTCTACCTCCGCGCGACTAAGGGTAATAATTCACGGTGTCCTCTTTCTAGAAGAGTCGTATGAACCTAGTGCCCAGTGATCTTGCAGAAGTGGTTAAATGGAAGCGGAAGAGACGCCTGTGATTATCGCCGCGGATTCCGCGCGGATCGTGGGCACACGTCAGTGGAGCAACTCCGTACGTGACTAGACGGGATGGTGTAATGGGAACGGCTCTAATCGATACGCAAGCAGCTAGGTAGGCGATCGTAACACAGCGCGGCGACACTCTTTATCCTAACTATTATTCTTAATTAGCGTGGATGGGTCATTCACCGCCAGTGACTTGCTCGGCTCCAGCCACTGCACTTTATAATTTCAAGTTCAGCGAGCGGAATTAGTTAGCACAACGTCGAAAATGAGCGACGCCGCTTGTTCGAGAGGAAAAGGCCACTTTCATTCTCCAACGAATACCAGCTTCGTTGGTATCCTCCCACTGGGAATTCATTTAGAAGCGATTGCCTCGCGAAAAACGATTTCAATACAACGCCCCGATAATACTCTCTCTCTCTCTCCCTCTTTCTCTCTCTGCGTGTAAAATATTCAGACGGGAGGAGAAACTTTGAGAAAATGTTTTATGCATACATTTCGCGAACCTTCGCCCTTGTTTGCATCCCAGTGCCCTTTTCCCTATAACATTTCCCCTCCGCCAACCACTTTAGAGGCTTCCCCTTTCGCCCAACCCGACTTGCCCTCGGGAGGGTAATTTACTCTCCCGTTTTCCTCGACGAAAGAAATATCAGGGATTCAGGAGCACCGCGGAACTTGGATCGGTGTAATTGGACCATTCTTTCTGGACATCGACGTGATCGTGGAAAGGAAGAAGCTGGCAAAAAGCAGCAATTTTATTTAAATTTTGGAAAAGGCTTTCATTTTTCAATTCACTGGTTGGAAAACCTTTCCGCTCTCCACTACGAGTTACCCTTATTTTACACTCGGCACACACTTATTTTAGGATGTTAATGAATGCGACCGATGACCAGGCAATCTCCTGAGTCTTCCTCACGTAAGTAGAGGATCACCCACACGCTGTTCTATCGCAGAACCAGTGACATTAAACATAAAAATAAACATTCTTGTGAATAAACTGTTTATTCTCACCCTCGCGTCTCTCACCCTAAATTCTTTAATCAAAGTCAGCTGGCTCTACGTGTATCTATTATCGATTCAACTCGACCATTTCAACGGCGACCATTTTATCTGCGACGTTTTACGGGGCCCATGAAAGTGGGCTGACTCGCCCGGGCCCCTTATCTGGCCCTGGAGGTGCATTAAACGCGACGAACGACGTCCGATGCTACTCTAATTCCAGAAAGCGGAGCTCTCCATGCACGTTTACGATCGCGCCGAAACCACGAATCGAACCTCAGGGGGGACGTAATTGGATTTTCAGCCGTTCTATGGCGATAATTTGCACGCGTGCACGCATCAAATCGCATTAAACGAGCGCACACACGAGCCACGTTATCGTCCCATTACGCTAATTGAACGTGCGTTTCCTATTATAGAACGCAGCGTGGATACGATATCGGAAGAATAGTCTGGCGACGTGGTAACGTGGAGTAATGGAAGGGAACAAAGCTTACTTTTTGCCTTGAACTTGGGAGATACGAGCAGAGGCGACTTTAATTGGCATAATGTACGTTTAAATAGAAATCTCGCAGCTGTGCAAAAAAAATGACGCACTGAAAGGTCCACGGTGTTTTCCCTCGGCTGGCTATGTCAATGTGAGTGTCACTAACAAGTAACTTTGTAAGTAACTTTCGTCTGCAGAAGAAACACGTGGTTCTGCCACGCGTGGCTCTGGTAAGTGTCTGCATGTGACTGAAGGGAGATTGGGAAATACTTTTGGTGTGACTGTTCTTGTGGAATGATTATGTTTGCCTTTGAATGGGGGGAAGAATCGATTTGTGCAATGGAAGGAGTTTCACGAGTGATAGTCTCGAGATTGAATATCCTGAATATCACGAGACCTACAGAACAGCAACTACGGCTGCTACTACTTTCTCCTTCAAACCTGCAGAATAACACCGAAAATTTTACATCGCTTCCAAATCACCCAATTGGCATTTTCTTAATTCCGCTACGCAATCTGGTGGCGAAAATTAAAGCACTCAAATCGGGTTAGCTGTCACATGTAATTGGCAATATTGTGAATTTCGACTGTTTGATGATCGTTTTTGTAATATATAACAGACTATTTAATGACAAAAACATTATTGCACTATTTCAATACTTGTGTCAGACAAGTCCTGTAACGCGATTGACCCGATTGCAGAGCTTACAACCGTAGATGGCGTTCTCACAGAATTTACCAATACGAATCCAGAAAGAGCCTTTTTATCAGAGGCATGAGTGTCCGCAGATAATACCATCTGCATCTTCCATCACGAAGTTGCAACTCCATGTCGCGACAGTGCTCCGCGATGGAACAAAGACAGAAGCGAAGTGATCCAAGGAGGGGTAGAACAGCATCCGTTGGAGATTCTGATCTCCGGTTCTAATGATATTTAGAGGTGGTTCTGTTCGCGGATGCATTGAAATATCGAAACGGGTTCTCTCCTCGTCGCGGTTGAACGACGAAGGTGACCAAGCGCGCGATCCGCGGACGGGGCAGAAAAGAAACGAAATGAATTCCGCCTCGGCGGGCAATCGCAATCGCAAGGGCCGAGTTAACGGTAATACACGCGATGATACGAAGGACGTAGCCACGAGAAGCAATTTATATTTCTCCCATCCCTCCGTTCTTTTTTCTCTCCCCCTTTTCGCGGCCGCCTAGAGCCCGAGGATTATTCACCACCGTCCGGCGGCTCGGTCACGTTCCCATCTCTGGTTTAGATTCTTTTACCTTTTTCGCGTGGCACGACCGTCAATCCTATCATCCAACGCGCGGAATCGATTGTTGCAGCGAAACACTGGAGGGGCGAAATATTGTTGCCACCAGAGTTGGGCATTATTCGGCTAAATTTTTATTCGAATACGTATTCGAATACATTTGTGCGAATAAGTTTTTATTCGAATAATCTTCGAATAAAAAATTCGAATATAATGAAATTATTCGATAATAACGAATAAGTTTTTATTTGTCTGAAAATTTATTCGAATAATTTCTTATTCGAATAAAAATTTAGTCGACTTAACGGACGAATAAAATGATCACATGGTTTCAGCGATGTATCGTGACATCACTGACTGACACCCGTGAGACCTAATGTTTTAAGTTAGATAACTCTTGTCATAGCTCGCACTTTACAGAAAGATGTATGACCGCGGTATTACATAGAGTGGCGTTTTGATTTATTTTAAATAAAATTTGATCACGGCAATCCATTTAAACTAATGAAAAAATCAATCTCTTCAAATGATAAGCGTTTCATTAAACGTTTTTAAATACATACAAATACGCACACTTCCAGACCCACGCGTCCAAACGTATGTTGAACACAATACAGACTTCCATCGATAGATACCCGACAGGGTATCACATTTATTCGTCGTTCATTCAGGTCGAATAACGAATTCTTATTCGAACGAATCTGGCTAGAATAACGGTACAGATTTATTCGCGAATAACGAATAATTTTTCGACGAATAAAATCGTCATTTGTTATTCGCGAATAAATCTTGGGGATTTATACGAATCCGTATCCGAATGAAAATTTAGCCGAATAATGCCCAACTCTGGTTGCCACTATCCGATACCCACGTTAAATCTACATGAATTATTCTTGCTTCAAGGGAATTGAAAAGTGCGCGTTGCGGGAGAATAATTAGAGAATCTACTATTGATAGTGTGAAGTAAGTCTCTGGATCAAAGTAAGTACGAGGAGCTTTGAATAGAAATAAGAAGCCTCCGCCGCAGTCAACGACTGATCAATAGAATAAACGGTAAATAGAAAGGATTACTGTCACTGCTCGAAATATTTCCACGAGCCAAAGGTCCTCCTCGAGGGACCTCCTACGTTCTAGACCAGAGATCATCGACCGAACATGATGGGTTGCTGGATAAAAAAAAACTCCTTCAGGGCGAGGAACGTGTCGAGCGGTACGGAGAATTTATCTTAGCCGACGGATTAATTAGTCACAGTTCAAGATGCCAGTGTACGTGTATCTGGCGAACCATCGTCGACTCTCAGAATTCGGGGAACCTTCCTTACGCCTCGCCCGTGATAGGATTCTTCCACTAGCCCCGAACGGCGCGAATATACATCGCCGTGCTCGTCAGGCCCAGATGCAGGCGACGCGTGAGAGAGATTGGGAGATCGCTGGAAATGCAAATTTGATTCGCCGGGAAGGAAATGTACCCGGGCAAAAAGCAGTTCCGTGTAAATGCGGTCGCGGGGATTAAGCGCGCGCGCAAGCGTCATTTAGGAAGACCGGGATGAAAACGACGCCCGCGGAACCGTTAATTCGGATGAGCGCTACTCGCTCCTTACGAGGCCTGTCTCGTGTGAAACTCTGACCCGAGCGAGCCGTTTCGCGGATATATGGTAATTTCCAGGCGCGGATTACGGTTACGCGGGCTTCCGAGTAGCTTCTATTTTCGATGTAGCATGTGCCCATACACGATGAATAAATTGTGCGTCGCTTAGATAGGTGATGGATAAATTGAATCCTTTGTGGCGTAATAATCGTTGCTCGAGTCACGTGTCTTTATACGTTGAATGCCACGCGAGAGTATGATAGAAACGTACCTCCGTCAGTGTTCCCATTCACCGGATAAATTGGACCCAGTCGAAGTGTTCGAGCAAGAACCGTAACCACCTCGCGTGAACCTTCCCCGTTGGGCACAACGCTTCGCGACGAATTCTCGTGTCAATTATCACGCAACGACAACCTGTTCGCACGCATCTGGGCCAATTTCCTCGAGCAGCTCAATTATGTCACACGTTGGCGACCCAAATCCCCCCCTCGGTCCGCGAAAACGGCTCGCGGGCACAGGCGTGGCGCCTTTTAACTTTAATCAGCTCGCACAAGTTTTGCGTGTTAAATCGTGACGAGTTAGCGTGCCGCGAAAGGCGAAACCGGCTTCGACGATGCTGGTCCCGACGTCCTCCTAATTCCCTTTTAATTCGAGGCCCCGCTGACCCTACGACCGCGGACCCGGAGGGGTCAGAACGCGTGGTATAATGGCCGTGGAGACACTTATCCGTGCGAATTTCGCGGAGCAGCGGCAAGTACCGTTTTCCCGCCAGGCAGACGAAGAAATTAAACGCACGAGCGACACTCGAGGATATGGAACGGACTAATTATTCGTCCCGTGCCGCGGGTCGTTAATTTTTCTTTACAGTTACGACGCTGCTTTTAATCCGGTGGCCACGGTTTCGCGAGGCCACGACCGTGAACTTGGGCTAGAAACACGAGGTTTAATTGATTGCAGGGGAGTGTCCGAACTGTTCTGGTCTGACAGTGTCCTTATTCGCTGGTTTTCTTTATGGGGAAGAGGCTAATTTAGGGGATGAATGGGTGTTACTGTGTACATATATTGTAGGAATGGGTTTCGTAATTCCTATATGTTTCAGAAACCACGGAAAAAAGGACCTCCGGCCTAGTCGCCAAGATGCCTAATAAACTCCACCAACGCCGCACAGTGTGACGAACTGCACTTTTTAAGAAAAAAGTATTGAAAAAGTATGACAAGCAAGTTGTGACCTTGAAAATCTATGCCAGAGTTGACATTTTCCAAGAAAATTGCGGTTTTCCCCGTTAGAAATTTTTGCTTAACTTGTTACACATCATTTCCTATAAATTTTCACGCGTTGAATTCAAATCTGATGACAGAATTTGTCTTGCCCTCCGCCGATCTTTTGATATAGATTTTTAACGTCAAAACTTGTTCGTCATAATCTTTCAGTATTTTTCCCTCATTCTGCAACTTACAAGTAAACATTCACTTATAAAGAATGGAGTTTCTCGTTTTGGAATATATATTTTTAAAGTACTCATAGTAACTAACAAATCCTGAAAATTATATATGCAATGCACCTATTTTATTCATGTTATCAATAACAATCAATATAGCCTCAAGGCGTATGCGAAAAACGGCAAAATCCTCTTATTTAAGAATACTTGGCTAAAATCTGGCAGCTGTATGTTTTTTGAGCTGCTGAATCCGAATATGATGTTATTTTTTATGTAAAATAATTTTCTAAGGTAGTTCACTAAATAAAAAATTGGTTTCTCGAAGATAACTCAAAAAGGAAAGGCCGGAGAAGTTTTTAGATACACGACTTCAAAGTTATCATGGGGAAACATAATGAAAACACATACAATTTTATTGGAACGCGATAAAGCAGTCAATGTGAAGATCATCGAACAATGCATTACTCACACATATACTCATCTCAAAGACTGTTTCTCAGCCTAACCTAAACTGGTTATGAATTGTTATCTTGCCCTATGGGTCAAAACAGGTTAAAATGCATTTTCAAGTAAATTAGTATGAATAATCCGAAAAATATATTTAAAAAATTCTTCGGCCTATCCGTTTTGAGTTATCTCCAATAAACGATTTTTTATTAAGAGAACTACCTTAGGAACTTTTTTTACACAAACAATAACATTATATTCAGATTCAGAACCATATAAAACATACAGACGCCAGGTTTTAGCCAATTATTCTTAAATAAGAGGATTTTGCCGTTTTTCGGATACGTCTTGAGGCTATATTGAATGTTATTGATAACATGAGTAAAATAGGTCCATTGCAGATATAATTTTCAGGATTTCTTAGTTACTTTGAGGTGTCTATACTCCGATCTCACAATTAATAATTAAATCGAGATTCGATATGCTTTGAAATTTATTTCGAAGCGGGAGTAGTTGTAGGCTTTGTTGAGCCAAACAGTTCAATAAAGAAGAACCAAAAGGACCCACTGATAAGTGCTAAAACCGATCGTGTTACGCGTTACGCCCTGGACACCTGAATAGATGTATCCCGTGGAAAGTATATTACTACAACGCCCTATAAAATGCACCAGAAACACCCCTAACTCAGCCAGACCCTTGGACCCTTTAAACTACACGAATCGTCCATACGTCGGGGCAGAATTTCGCCTTGCAAATTTCCCCGCGGCGACTATTACCGATATCGTGTTACAAGGTGGAAGCAACGCCAGCTTATCAAGTCGCGGTGTTCATAAAAAGAAGGAAACATTTCGGGTTGGAAGGGCGTGGAGAAAAGGGAGTGGGACAGCTCCGAAAAGAGGAATGAGCCGCGATACAACAGCTTCGACCGGATCCAACAGGGACTACCGAGGTGTGCAGCGGTAGAGTATCAAAAGTGTCCTTTATTTCGGCACCGGGACACGCCACGGTTGTCAGCAGGACCCTCTTCTATCGCGGCTCCTCCGTCGGGGTAACTCTATACACGGGATGATATTCCCTCCTCCCCTCCTCCCCGACCTGATAAAGCTGCCTGGCAAAAGTTCAGCAGATAGAGGTGAATTTATTCTGCCTCCCTTGCCCAGAAACAAAAAAAAAAGAAGAAGAAGAAGGGACCGAGTCGACGGACCGTAGGAAGATAATGGAAATAGTACCGGGGGAAGATACCTAAGGGGATTGCAATGAATGGAACGGGAACATCGATGAAGTTCGGGGACTTGAATTTAGACGTCAACCGGCGATAATACGCAGAGTGTTTTACATTATCTTCGAAAGTTGGAAACTCTGGGGTCCTGAAAGGGGAACGAAAAATCTCGACACACCTATCTCCAGCGACTTAGTACCGACGCCAGAAAAATGCTGGCCAACTGAAATGAAATGGAAGAAAAGAAAGAAGCAATGCAGACGTTCTCAGGGATTGCCTTCATCCTTTTGTGTCTGATTTGAGAGAAAAATATCCCCCGGCGTGGCGGGGGAGGTGGACGAAGGGGCGACGACCACGTAGTAGGCAGAAAATCCGGCCCCCAAGCGAGGGGGTCGATAATAAATATGCAAAAAGGAGGAGCGGCGATGCCGTAAATAAAAACGGCAGGCTTGCGTGCCGCCATCTCTCCGAGGAAGAATCAGGGCCCGTGAAATAAAAGGACGAACGGGGGCCAGGGGCGCAGCTGAGAAAGGAACCGAGGAGGAAAGAAGGAACGGACGGCGAGAAAGAGGGGGCGATGGAGGAATAGTACGCAGCCGGGGGGACGTGTCCCGGTAATCTCTTGATTTAGTTCGACTTAGGGCTGCGAAACATGTTTGGCCGGGTCACTTTGTCGGCCCTTTCGGAGTGGCGAGGGCGATGAAGATACGGGGCGAGGGAAGAAACGCGGGGAAGCGGCTGGAGAATCATCGAGCCGCGATATCGCAACGACGGACGTCTTTATTTATAGAAGCTTCGACCTGGACCGAACTAAATTTGGAAGTGTCGATTCCGTTCGGCGGTCGGCCGGGTGTGTCCCTGTCGAAGGGACGAGGCTGGGTGAAAAAGGGAGAAACAAAGGGGCTTGGAGAACTTCTCTGACTTTATGACTAGCGATTATTTCGTTCTTCGTTAATAACTTCCTTAATTGGCTTGGGGACCTATATGGTGGCAGAGTTTGGTATCGAAATGCACTAATTGTTCCAGGATATATAATAGCTTTTGAGGATGCTGATTTCAAATTTGTGATCATTGTAGCAGAAACAGAAACTGAGTTCCACTGCTGTAAGCCCAATATTTCGAGATTTCTGCCATTTAGAATTATGCTACAACGGCTACAATTTTGACGTCGGTAGCCTCAAGAACTCCTAAAATATCATTTTACTTTCAATCTACGTAACTACTAGTGACTGCTTTTGCAATTTTTGCAGGTTTCAAAACATTACTTTCTTTTATAATATTGAGACGAACGCAACTGCGCAAAAAAATTAATGTGGTTAATGTTATTAAAGAGTATAGTTCTTTAGCTTAAATTTTAAATCTGGCTCATACAATATCTGGTTAATACAATATCTGGTTCGTAAGTTATGAAGGAAAACGCTACCCCAGGTCTAACTCGAGGAGATCCATTTCGGTACGGCGATAAATAGGTTCTTCTTGGACCCCAGCTTGCGCGTTAAAAAACAACTAGGGAATTCCTAATCTCAACCAAAACCCCAGTCGCACCGAATACGAAAAAATAAGTTCTGCGATAACCGTGGGACCTTGAAACCTGAATAACACTGAAGTCTCAAATAAGGGGCACGATTAATACCTACGTCCGGAAACCATTGAAATTTCGATGCCAGTGAGAAGGAATAAAGTTATAATAAACATTTCCTTATTTCGCATCCCGTTATTCTCGACTAGGCCTCGTTCGCTGGCCAAACATCTCTGCACAGCGACGCAGCAAGTGGCGATCCATCGGCGCGCTGTATCGATCAGCTGGCTCGATAGATCATCTCGCTGCGCGTTTAACGAGCGAGCCGTACAGGCCGGGGGGTATGTATAACGTGCACGGTGCTCACCTGTACTCGCTGTCGATGACGATCCTGCTTCCGCTGCCGCCTCTCCAGTTCCTCTTTTCTCTCGATCAGCGACCTTATCTCGACGGCGGCCACGGGCGCGGTGGTATCCTCAGGCACGTCCGCGCACGAGGGTAATCTCCTCAGGGTAGAAACAGGCTCGTCCTCGTCCTCGCTGTAACTTTCTACCAGAAGCTCCGAGTCGCTCTGGAAAGCGAATCAAGAGTTTCGTTTCAGCCAATTAGTCGCGGCAGGCGTGTGGGGCTGCTGGGATTGCTAGCAATTTCCAACTAAATGTTCCATCCCTCCCTTATACCCCCTGCTTTATGCATTTCATTCGATTAGCGGCGTGTACTATGTATGCATTTTCTCCGAGAATTATTCGTGGAGTCCTGAATGAAACTCTTCGTTGACCAGACGTGGCAAGGAAAATCTGTGACGTCTGACTTAGAGAGTGGAGCCGGGACGTTTAATTTACTCCAAGTTCCTGGAGGAGTTTAGTTACCTGCTCTGGGGGTGAACTCGGCGAACTGGTGCTGGAGGCTTCCACCACCGAGACGTACTCGCTGACACCTGTCTCGCTCTTCTGCAACTTCAATACCGGCGTCTCGAGGCCGCAGAGGAACACTTGCCCGAAAAACAGAATCTTGTTTATCCTGAGGCACACTTGAGCGACTTCCTGGAACACATCGCGGGGGCCAGAACTTAGTGGAGGGCGTACCAAAGTAAGGGGGACAGGAGTCTGTTAAAGCTTCAATTGCAACTGCGCTCCAACTTCCAGCCGACGCTTTTAATTAAACTGTTCCACTGGGAGAAACTTTTTTCATGTATATATCAAAGTGAGAAGCGGCAGACGGTGCAGGTGTTTTGGA